>OU342741.1:408566149-409843958 GCA_910589775.1 Avena eriantha
TACTAAATATAATACTTGTTAAATAATAGATAATTTCATTTAAGTTGTATAATAAAGTATGATAATAGATTTAAGTTATAGATCTTCTTTTTCTGAAAATTTTGATATATAATACATAATTTTCTGAAAACTATAAACCATTTTTGGTTTTGGCGCCAAAAATAACCTTTAGCCCCGGTTTGGGCTAAAGGGTTTCGGCGTGCGGAAAGTGCGGTGGGCCGAAAACACCTTTAGCCCCGGGTTGTAATACGAACCGGGGCTAAAGGCAACCCGAGCCTAAAGGGGGTGGTATAAATACCCCACCCCCGTCCCGGGTCGTGGCACGACCCGGAGAGCCACTTTCTTCTTCCCGCAGAGCTCGCCGCGCCCACGCCGTCTGCCGCGCCGCCGAACGCGCTGCCCGTCTCGACCCCACGCCGCCCCGCCACACTGTCTTCGCGCTGCCCGTCTCGCCGCGTCCGTCCCTCCTCGCCGCGCCCGTCCACCCGCCGCCCGTCCCAGCCCCGCCGTCCGCCGCCCGTGCCAAGGAGGGATCGCCGCCGCAGCTCGCGCCCTCGCCCGTCCCGCGCCGTTGCTCGCCGTCGTCGCTCCCGCCGCGCCGCGCCGCCCCCTGTAGGTGAGGTATACGTAGGTGTAGTTAGTGTGATTTTGTTAGTTAATTAGGGGTTTTATTTAGTTAGGGATTTAGTTAATTAGGGATTTTAGTTAATTAGGGATTTTTGTAGTGATTTAGTTAGGGATTTTAGTTAGGGATTGTAGTTAATTAGGGATTTTAGTTAATTAAGGATTTAGTTAATTAGGGATTTTAGTTAATTAGAGATTTTAGTAGTGATTTAGCTAGGGATTTTAGTTAGGGATTTTAGTAGTGATTTAGTTAGTGATTTAGTTAGGGATTTTAGTAGTGATTTAGTTAGGGATTTTAGTTAGTGATTTAGTTAGGGATTTTAGTTAGTGATTTTAGTTAGTGATTTATTTAGTGATTTAGTTAGGGATAATAGTTATTGATTTAGTTAGGGATTTTAGTTAGTGATTTTAGGTAGGGATTTTAGTTAGTTTATTAATAGGGCTTAGGGTTTTATTAGGGATTAGGGTTTATTAGGGATTAGGTTTAGTTAGAATACTTAGTTAATTAGGTTTAGTTTAGTTAGTGATAGGTTTAGGGTTATTGTTATTAGGGCAATATATACTTAGTGATTTAGTTACTGTCTATGTTTTATGATTGTTTATTGATATTATTTAGTTATGCCGCGTCCATCTCGTCCGAGCCTACTGGACTCCGTCTGGGATCCGCCGGGTTGGCACTGGGAGGTGCTACCTATCGGGACTCGTACCTTGGTGAGGAATTCGGGTATCATCGTCGACCCGGAGCTTCTTTGGTGACGTCCACGAGGTCCAGGAGCGGTGCAGAGGGAGCCAGCCCCCGAGGAGGTGGTACGTCGTCGTATCAGGGAGGAGGACGAGCATGTACAACGATACATGTATCTTTTAGAGACTAGGTTCTCCAATATCTGGCATGTTCACGGATCTCACCCGAGCTATTCTCCGGTGATAGTTCCTCTTCTGTGGCTGCAGAGCTCCCGTAGCACAGAACGCGGCAGCCGCGTTCGCTCGTTTATCTTAATAATATACTTTATCTTATACGTTATCCTATAATGCACCCGAGCTATTCTCCGATGATGTATTAATAATGTACTTTATCTTATACTTTATCCTATAATGCACCCGAGCTATTCTCTGGTGATGTATTAATAATGTACTTTATCTTATATTATTGTATTTTATCTTAATCACTAAGTACTGTATCCGAGTTGTCGCAGTTGTAATATTCTTTTACTTAATGCAATATTCTTTTTCTGTATTAGTTAAGCTATGGACGGTAGACAGAATGAATAGGAGCTTCTCGATATTATAGATGAGGGTATGGGGGGTCTTATTATGATGGCTCCGAATATCTTAATTTGTCTGGAGGAGACAATGGTGGAGAAAATAGTGGAGACGATGGTGCTGACCATGGTGGAGACCATGGTGAAGACACCATAATAATGACAAACTCCGTCAAGGTATGTAAAGCTTGTATCGATCGTTCACTAGTATAGATGCACTAATTGATTCGTATATATGTACTGACGAATGTTTCTTCTCTTAGACCTCTGCTTCCGGCCAATCTTCTACAAATACAAGAGGCCCGACACACAAGTTGCCCGCTGATGTCCGTTTCAGCATTGACTTAGTCTCTCCGCAGGGTCAACCGCTGGAGCCCAAAGAAGCTGCGAATGCATTTACAAGTCAATGCGGAGTGATTGTTAGAGACAAAGTCCCGATAACCACGCGAAACTGGAACAAGCCAGGAAAGAAAAAGGATCCAGCTGGGGATAGTTTTGTAGATGATAGAGCGAAAGATACAATATGGAATTCTCTCATGACACATTTCACCCTACCAGTCTTGGAGACTGATGAGCTCACACAGCAAATGACGAGGAAAGTCAAGCACTTTGCTCTTAAGAAGATGGCCGAACTATTGAAGGAATGGAAAAATTATTGTACCACAAGTATGTCTTGAAGGAAACAACTCCTCCATTTGTTGGCCCACTAGAGTTGCAGCAGGATAACTGGGCCCCATTTGTGGAATACAAGACCTCAGCACCAGCTAAGGCAATATCAGCAAAAAATAAGGAAAATGCAGCCAAAAAATATCACCATCATATGGGCATAGGTGGCTATAGGAGTGCCATGCCTAAGTGGGATAAAGCTGAGGCTGACCTAGAGGCTAAAGCGGTCACTCCAGCTACGTCTAGTTGGCCCTTGAGTTCAATAAATTGGGTATTCGGGCATGGGGCATCATTAGACCCAGAAACAGGCGAGATTGTTGCAGCCGAAGAAATTTCTTCACCCAAGAAAGAACTTGTTAAAGTGATGAAAGAGGTTGAAGAGGGAACGTTTGTTCCCGACAGAGAGAACGATGAGCTAGCAAAGGCTCTCGGGAATCCTGAAAAGGCTGGACGAACAAGAGGGTTCGGAACTTCTTATCCATGGGTTATCGGGTTTCCCGAGCACCGTGACACATACAGAAGCCGATCGAGAAGAACAAAGCGGCAAAAGAGGAGGATACAGAGCGGTTCGCGAGGTTTGAAGCCATGCTGCAGGAGCATCGCCAAGAGCTTAATGAACTTAAAGGACTCCGATAGCAAGATCCTACACCGGATAGTACGGTCGGCCCATCGCAACGGAAAAGCAGCGTGGCTTCCACGGAGGGCCACGGTAATGATGCAACGATGGATGTCTACCCCGTGGATGCAATTAAGGAGAAGACTAGTTGTGAGCTGCATGTTGAACTGAAGAATATTTCCATGAAGGTGGCGGTCGGCTTTGCTTTACCTTCTGCACCGGGAGCGACCTACCATTGCAATCCGATTCCAGTTGGCTATGCAAGTGTCGGTGTGGATGAAATTCTACCTATGTGTCAGTCACTACAGCTTGACATCCCTGGAGGTGAAGGGGAGACGACACTGGGAGAAGTCAAGAGTGGCTTCATTCTTTGGAAAAAAGAATACATCAAGTTTCCAGGCTCGACACCAAGGCCACCTTCTCCACCAAGGCAACCGTCTCCTCCCAGTGCACCGTCTCCTCCAAATCCACCTCCAAGTGCATGATCTCCTCCCAGTAATAGTCCAATCCATGACCCCAACACGAGTCCATCTCAATCTACACAGCCGCCTCCACCCACTAAGGGCCAAAAGCGGAAGAATACCACCGCTCTGTCGAGCAATAACCAATGCCCGAAGCGACAGTGTCGCCCCTCCCAAGAGTACCGCCGGTTCCTCCCAAGAGGGCTTACGACCTGACTGATGAGGAGACCGATGCGGTCGTACGGGCCGAAGTGGATGCTCATTTTAAAAAGAAACAACCTGAGCCAGAGGTCCAAATAAAACCAGAAAATCAAGGAGCACTTTAGGAAATTACTGACGCAGCCATCCCAAGCTTAGTTAAATGCGCCAGATGACTATACACGATGTCTTCAGAAGACATTGAAACAGAAGAGATCAAGCGGTAGAGGAAGCATCAAAAAAGAGGTTCCCCAGCAGGGGGAACAAGCAAAACAATCGAGTGGTAGCGGAAGCATCAGAACAGACGTCCCCCAGCTGGGAGAACAAGCAAAACAATCGAGTGATAGCCGAAGAACCAAAAGAGATGTTCGCTAGCTGGGGAAACAAGCAAACCAATCGCTCCCCCACTCTAGGTGAACATACCCAAACCTCAACTATATGAGAAAGAACCTATGGATCCAGAAACGGCTAGGATATTTGCCGAGCAATGTGGTATGCCTATTCATGAAATTATTCACGGCGATATGCCCAAGGCTGGGGTAGCACCCAAATTTGTTAACGGGGAGCCTCTGGTCAGTTCTGAGAGGCTTCGGGATATGCCAACACAAATGCGACGATTCCATGAATGGTACATGAAAGCATCAAAAGAACAGCGAAATTGGCTCATACTAAAAGTTCGAAAATCGCATTACTTCATTGAAGACGAGGTCCCTATTGAATTTACAGAATTATTTCAGTTATTCAATCTAAAGGAACTCGACAAAACTATCCTCAGTTCGTATTGTCTGTAAGTGATTACTTTATTTATGTAATTAGGTCTCTATCTCAGCTTGTTCAATTCATTGCCGGTAAGTATACTCACTATATTCTTTTGTACGCTATATATAATGATGCAAAATGAAGATGCTCGATTGTAAAAGAAAGGCTATCAACGGATTTGGGTACATTGACCCACATCGAATTCATGGAGCTATACTAAAGGATAAACCACTGGAGACCGAGCATAACTTGTTGCGGTTTCTCACGAAACAGCATTTCTGTAACGAAATACTATTTCCTTACCACGACGGCAAGTGAGTTTTTGTACACATTAGCTTTTGCTTACTCGATGTTCAGTGTAAATGATGAGTTACTGACGTATGTAAACCTTTCGTAGGTACCACTGGATTCTTCTAAGCATTTCACTTGACATGGGAAGAGTTCACATCATGGACTCACTAAACAAAGACATTGAAAACTACCGCATTATTATCGATGCGTTCCAAAGGTAATTTCAACCATTATCGCACTATATCGGTTTCTTTCGTTTATTTTCTGGGATATCAAGTAGTTATTAACTCATACATTAATTTTATTTGTCGGGTAGGGTTTGGACACAATTCAAAAACATGTCCACGGTCAATGGCGTGAGGAGATATTTTTTAAATCACTCTCGGTAAGTAGTACGAGCTAAGTCCGCGCATATATTTAATTCTAGTTTATGTGCATTTATCATGCTAGCGTTATTATTTGATTGAATTATATTCTTGTAAAGTGCGCGAGGCAGCCACAGGGTACTAATCTATGTGGATTCTACGTGTGCGAGTTCATTCGCATCAGTATTGAGAAGCCCTCGGAAAATGTTCGAGTAAGTAAACAATATATTCACCCTTTATTTTTATTACAAAAAGTCGTGTTGAGTCTAATTCATACGATCTCCTTTATACATAGTTGGAAGCGATGCGGGACAAGCTCCTACCAGAGGACCGCCTAATAGCAATTCAAGAGGAATTTGCTGCATTTTTTCTCGACGAGGTCATAGACCCACGCGGAGAATACTGTATAAATAGACCCTAAAACATCCATGTAATGATCTCCATGTAATCAAATAGACATGCTCTGGACCCGGTTGGACTCCATATATGCTTGTACGAGTAATTATATTATATATTGCGTCAGTGTGTACAAGTACTGTGTAGTAGCGTTTTGTATGTATACGAAAACTTGTTTCTAATGAAAACACAGAATGAAAAATAATTGAACACAAAACACAAAATGAAAAGAAAAACACAAAACCCTAAAACCCCATCCCCTGTCGCGGCAGCCAAATGGCCCAAAATGCTGCCTCGGCGGGGAACCTTTAGTCCTGGTTCGTAACACGACCCGGGGCTAAATGTCCTACCGCCCAGCGCGCCTAGCAGGCCAAGTGGTTGGACCTCTACCCCCGGTTCGTAACTGAACCGAGGCTAAAGCTTGTACCTTTAGTCCCGCTTTCGCAGCCCCGGTTCGAAATCCGGGGCTAAAGGCCCTTACAAACCGGGGCAAATTGCCCGGTTTCTACTAGTGACGTGAGAGTGAGAGATAGCTAGCTAGGCTAGTGCCGTCAGATACCTGGCGCTTTTAACGGACCGATTTGAAAGAGAGCATCGATCTCCTCGTCTGTGACGTTCTTACAGAGTGTCATGTTCATTTCCGCTGTCACTCGCTCCTGCAGAAGTTCACATACACCTTGAAAGTTAAGATTAGGGTCACGGGTAAATAATTCTTTCAAGTATGAGGTAGCCATTCACTCCATATCGGACGGCACGTCCTTCCATATACCATTCTCATCTCTTAGAGGTTTGATTTTATTTTCCTTGCCCTCCAGACGGCATTTTGGTGGAAATATTTCGTATTGCGATCCCCCTCTTTTAGCCATTTGATCCGGTACCTTTGCAACCATAACATTTCTTCACGATACAACAACTCATTCATGCGGTCCGACACACTCCGGACAGCCACCCAGTCAGCATCATCCCCCATAAGCTCCCCCAGCTCCTTCCTACATTTTTCGAGTTCCTTTAGTAGATTACCAAATTTCTTCCTACTCCACTCTTGGAGTACATGCATGACTTTATTTAGGCCCTGCCGGATGGCTCCCAGGTCCCCTTTCTCCCCTGCAGACCACCAAGCTTCTGCGATCAGTTCTGGCAGCTCGGTTTCTCTTTCCCACCATATTTCGTAGTGGAGCGTGGGTTGCCGCGCAACCTGTCTCCTTTCTTGTATAATACGAATTAAAATAGGGTAGTGGTTAGATACCGGTAATGTTAGGTGTTCCACCTGAGAGTCGCTAAAGATATCCCTCCAATCTGTCGTAGCTACTGCCCTATCTAGTCTAACGCGGACATTTGCACGCCCGCGCCGATTGTTACCATATGTATACGGTATCCCAATGAAGCCAAGATCTATGAGATTATAGACCGACAAAGTTTCACGAAAGGCTGCCATCTGCCCTTCCGCTCTAGGCGTCATAGAGAAATGCTCTTGTTGCCACAACACCTCGTTAAAATCACCCATAACAAGCCACGGTAAGTCTGATTTTGCTTTTAAGGTTTTCATGGTGTCCCATATTTTGTGGCGATTTTCCACTCTGGCTCCCCGTAGACGCATGTAAGGCACCATTGAGGATCGCGAGATGAGACACGGATGTAAACATCAATAAATATTTCATTAACTTCTTGCACATTGACACTTAGACTTTTATGCCAAAAAAGCGCTAAACCCCCACTAAGACCATCACTGCTAGACCCAACAAAACCTTTGAGACCTAAACGCGAGCGCAGACGACGAATACGTTCATTATTTTGCCTAGTTTCACACAAAAATACCAAACTAATATTAAAAGACTTGGAAACATGGACGATTTCTCTAACTGTCGGGGCGTTTCCGGGTCCCCGACAGTTGAAACTCGTGCAATTCATGGCGACTGACGGGGCTCCACACGCGGTCCCGTCAGCTTGCCGGCAGCCCCTGGGCCAGTCGCTTCCGTTGTGTCTCCATTTCCCCGCCTCGTCACCTTTGCCTGCAGTACTGGCTCCGTCTTGGTGCGTCCCCTCTTCTGCTCCCCACCCTTTGCCTTTGCCTCAAAGGGCACCACCGATAGGTCTTGGCCAAAGAGTAGATATTTGTTCTCCGCCTCCGTTGCCGTACACTTCCTTGGTAGTTGATCCACAGCATCCATGTTCACGTTTGTGTCGCCATACGATGGTACCAGTGAATTCAGCCCCCGTAGCGCCGGTATCATGTCCGAGGAACGTGGTGATCGCTGCCGCATGATCGCAACCTCTCCCTTCTGTCCTGGTTTTTTCTGCACTCGCTTGGCCTTCCGTCCACCTTGCTGCTGTGTAGCTACGTGCAAGCTCCTATTCTGGGCATGGACAACCTCGTTGGGTTCCTCGTCAGGGAACTGTACAATAGGCTGACTCCATGACTTCTCCACCGATCGTTCCTTTGTGTCCCTTAACATGGCACACACACGTTCAGACAAGTCATTCTCAACAAAGCCAATGGTTTGTCCTTGCTCCTCCTCAAACTCGTCCGGCAGTCCAACTGGTACTGGCTCATAGGCATGCGGTGGCGTAGCGTCCATCAGCGGTGGCATCTCATTGTCATCTGAGTCGACGCGTGATCCCACCTGCTCCGGTGCTGCCGTCCGACACAGTGGTGAATATGTGCGCTGCGGGGTCTTCTTCCATGCTGATTGGCACGAAGCAGCCGTTCCGAAGCTTGTGAAGCTTAGACCTCTCTTCGCCGATGCCTGTCCTGGCGGTGGTACAAAGTGTGTCCTATGTTCATACTTTTTGTAGGGACTGCACCGGAGCTCATGCACGTCATAGTCCAGAGAGGGCACTCCTAGCCGACGCTTTTCACATTCCTCCTGGCGATGACCCATGAAGCCGCAATGTACGCAGTAGCGAGGGATCTGTTCATACTTCAGCTTGTATGTCTGTACCGTTTCTGGCTTACCCTTGATCCCCATAGTAATATGCGTTTGAAGGCACCTATTGTAGGGCAGGTCGACCCGGACTCTTAGGAATTCATGTCTGTGTCCTTCTGCGGGTACATCCACCTCCATGGCCGTACCAAGACCTTTGCCACAGCTCATACCGAAGGCCTCATCCTTCTGCTTTCCTCATGGAACATCGTAGATGCGCACCCAGATTGGCACCGAGTCCAAGATCATCTCTGAGGGCCGCACCGACTCATCGATGGTGAATCACCAGCAGAGCATTCTTGTTAAAGATCCATGGCCCTCCCCGCATGACGAAGTCGAAGTCGCCCTTCGAGTAGAGGGTGATGGTGTAGTAGTTCTTGCCGCGTTCTGCATAGCTGATCCCCGTGCGTAGGTGCCAAACCTCCTCCCTGAATCTTGTAAACATGGCCTCCGTGTTTGGCTTGAAATTCGCCATGTACCTCGCCAGGATCTGCCATGTCGTCGGGTCGCTTGGCACTTCGGCCGCTTCTTCCTCCTCATAAAATTCTACGAACACATCGTCTTCCATATCCACCTTGCCATCAATCTGCACCTCCGGCCCCTGCCTGAACCCCCCTTCATCCTCTCTACCAGCCCGGTCATCCCAATTGCGATCAGCCGCCTCCTCCTCTGTCTCCCCTCCGAACTCCCGTGCATGCCAGCGTTGCAGTGGCGTCGTTGCGCCGCCTCCGACCAGCTTCGGGCGGGTAGAACTCTCAACGAGATCCCCTTGATCGCCCCCACCAATCGGCGGCGCCGTCAACAACAACACTAGGTTTGACACCGGCGTCAGCCCAGCCTGTCGTGCGAGACTTTCTGTGCGATCCTCCATACTCGCACGATCAGCCCGATTCGATTTGTTGGTCGTCGTCCTTGCGCCTTCCCCCGTGCCGCCATCGCCCTTGAGATCGAACGACCGTGACTTGGATCTAGATCTGGTGGTTTCGGGCACTTAAGGAACCCACGACTTTGGTAGCCTAGGGCTTTGCCGACGATGGGTTTTGAGGACCCCCTTGCCTTCTCTCTGGCCTCATCGGACTCGTACTCCTCCCGAACTCCTCCAGTTCGGATCTTTCCTTCCTCACGCGTGGACCGCGCTAACTCTTTTCTCACCCTCCGGCGGGCATCCGACGGACTCACGTTGGGAGCCGGCGGCGGTGGGATACGATCGCCATCGCAATCGCCCATGACGCCCCAAACCCTAACCCGCGTATGACCTTGATACCTTACTGATAAAGGAGAAATGTATTTTGACCCCTTTTAATTTATAGGTTTATATAGGTTTGAAGTTAACCTCTTATATTTTAAAACGGAGGGAGTAGCTCGGTTCCACTCTATTATGCAATCGGAGGTAGTAGCAGATAGGATAGAATATTGTCTTGGCTGTATGCATCTAAAGTGTACTCTGCTCAAAAAAAGTTGGTCTTTTTCATAGGGCGGCAGGCGTCCATGCTCCTCAACCCTCCATTTTCAACCGGTCCAGCTTGCCCTCTATGTTTATCAATCGACGGAAATATCTAGTTTGTTACAAAATCAATAGAGGAGGAATTAAGATAAGGTAGTGAGTTAAGAATTTATGTAAATATCGCCGTAAATACCTAGTCGGCGACTATTTGAGCATGTTTTAAATAAAGCATTGTTCTTCAATGATTTTTATGCAAAATCAATTGTTTAAAAAAGGACATATGTTCCTTCATTTTAAAATTACTACAAATATAACTTAACAGAATGTGTGTGATTCTTGAAGTCATCGTGTCATTAGTCCAGGATTCACCAGTAACTCAGTTTGTAGTGGGCCTATCCACTAAATGCGGTCCGGTCCTGTGTCGCTCCTCGAGCGGCACCTGAGCGCCCCCAATCAGGCCGCGCTGGTCTCCTCCAACTCCTCCCATCCCTCTACACACCGCCGCCGGCAGGTGTCAAGGTCTTGGAGGTGGCTGGTCCGCGGTACAGAATGGAGCTTTCATTGAGAAAATCCGGGTGAAAACCTTGCTTTCGGCTCATGGCCAAAGTCGTCGACGATGATGCCTAAACACCGTTTACTCCATGAAGGCTTCGTGGAGGTGATGCTTCACACCTACCGCTACCTATGGGGGAAATCCTACATATGTGGATTGGATGATGGGGGCACTCTTTCATCGTCACTCCCTTGGGAGGATCATCCTTGGAGTTGTACATCGGCTGGAGCGACAAGTGGATGGCTTCATAGTAAAGGCATTTAGCATGTTCGTCAACATAATTAAAGAGCTATTTTAAATCGCGGCCTAAAAAACAAGCTTCTAGTTGACTAAGGCATAGCCTAGTGGTTGGGGTGGGCTGATGCACCCCCGCCCGTCCAGGTTCAAGTCTCCGTATTTGCATCTGGGATCGTACGCATATTTCTACTTTATCAGAAGCCTTTGGGTTTCTCTCCTTAAAGTTATTCATATTTTTTTAAACAAGCTTCTAGTATTTTTTTTATGTTTTACGGATGTAGTATAAGTTATATCAAGTCATGGTGTGTTCCATCTTGTGTAGAACGTTTCCCAACAACACATCTGAGGTTCGATCTCCAGCAATTTCTTCAAGATATACGCACGGTGTACAGGTCAATCTGGCTTAGGAAGAAGATTCATCTGATCAGGCACTGGCGCCAGCCTCTAAGGCACAAGGGCGCCATGAAAGATCTAGGATGGAACTATCAGGGGGTGGGCAAGACCCTATGCAGTCCTAAGCTGAGTCATCTTGCCAAAATAATCGCGGCCACCAAACCCTAGGTAATCTTCATCTCTGAAACTAAGAATGCAAATTCACTTCAAACCAAATTTCTACTCACTTTAATATGAATGACTGTGTTGTAGTGCCTTCTCAAAGGAAAGTTGGGGGATTATGGATGATGTGGTCGGATGAAGTAGATGTTTCCCTGGCCATCTAGTCCTAGCTATAGTCATGGATCGTGCCAACAACCAAAAATTTGACCTTGTTTGTACATATGGGGATCCGTACCACCGTACTACTAGTTCTATCTGGCAGCAAGTTGCGCATTTTGTGTATTATATTAGCAACCTCCCCTTCCTATGTATCGGAGACATGAATGACTTATTATATGAATCTGATAAAAGCTTTCCTAGTATTAATCGTTCTCGTATGCTTGCTTTTCGATCTTTTGGTAAAAGTTGTGGTTTTTTTCGACATCGGTTTCACTAGCCCTGCCTATACTTGGACAAATCGCCGTTTTTATTCCAAACCTCTCTTTCAGAGACTTGATAGATGCTTGGTTAATCTTGAATGGTGCTCTATTTACCCTGTCTCCAATGTTTATAACATGCCTCTCATTCATAGTTTTAGTGATCATGCGCCGATTCTCTTTTCAACTGAAGAATAAGTTAGTAAGCCAAGGAATTCGTTCAAATTTGAAAATTGGTGGCTGAGAGAAGATGACTTCCAGGAGTATGCTAAAAATTGTTGGACGAATTTTTCAACTGCTTCTTTCCATAAGAAAACTAATCACCTCGCTTCTAAGTTGAAAGTTTGGTCCAAAAAAAGAAGCCTTTGCAGGAGGAGCTCAAAAACTTGGAGCACACTACAAGGAATGTGTTATTCTATGACCTTCTAATAGTGACCGTGAACAAAATCGTCATAGAGTTATGACGATTTCACACCAGATGGTCATAAGACATTTTAGAGGTTCAAAACCTTAGAAATTTACGACGATTTTGTTCAGAAATGTCATAGTTTCATTAGCTGAAATCGTCATAACCTAGCGGATATAGCCTAAGACGTTATTTGTAGCTCACTACGACGATTTAAAATCGTCATAGCGTTCAAATTAGGATAAGATGAAATAGGTACTCAGCCACATCACCAATTGCGCCTATGTGTCATGTCTATGTGTCAGCTTTTGACGCGTGTCATATACATGTGTCAATATGACCTTATGTGGCACTGTTTGATTTAATCTACCACATCGAACTGACATATGGGACCCGCATAGAGTTATTTCGGTTATTCCAAAAAATAAGAGTCGAACCCACGACCTCCACCCAGAGTAGCACACCCCTTACCACCATACTAAGGAACCTTACTTGTTGTATAAACAGCTCGCGGCCTTATATACTTAATTCATCTGTTGGGCTGGCTCGATTTATTACTCGACTGGACATCGGTAGGAAGCGAGATGGGCCGCGATGGGCGGGCCTTAGCCTTGCACGCACTAGGCTGGGTTTAGGCCATCTCAAGAGGCGCGGGAATAATAAGCAAAAAAGGGGGCTACAGGGGACTCGAACCGGAGACCTCCCCCATAGATAAAAGCCAGCTAACCACAAGACCAACACAACTTAGTTGTCCCATAGCCGCGCTCAATCAATTTGACTATTACTCGCGATCGAAACTGGGCCTGGCGGCCAGGTTCCCCCTAATGGGCCTCGCTGGGAAGGTATATTTGGGCGGCCTTTGACCTTGGGGCAGTAGATTAGGTCCGGTTACCTTTTTTTGTTTTTCTTTTTGTGTTTTCATAATTCTTGTGTATCTTTCTCATAAGAACTCCAAAATAATTGATTTTTGTCGCTAAATTTTTATAAATTTCATTAGATCATACTAGGATGTTAATTATGAATAGTATGATTACTTTAAATTGTGGATCTACTAATACCATGTTAGTCCATAGTAGGGGCAATATCATAATTCAAAATATAATTTTGAAACTAGGGTTTTGAAGGTTCTTAGCTAGGAGCTGAGCCTTGCTAAACTTACATTGGATCTCTGAAGAAATAGCATACTGCGAGTCTAAAAATGATTTTTTCGAAAAATCATGGGCATCAGATAATGTACCTATAGTTCAAATCGGACCCACTTCCTACCGATTCGGTAGGAATTTGTCTTTTTTGCCATGGGTGCACGAAAAGGTTTGAGATACCCAGGTTTGGACATTTGTCCATGTAAGGTGTCCTATTATTTTTGGAAAATGGGATGGTAGCATTTTGAAACTTTCATTTGGTGGTTGCTTCACAAAACGGTCTGTTTTTTGCGCTCAGAAAATGGAAAATATTTTTTTGTGCGACGAAATGGAAAACTTCCTCCTGCAATATTGTTCGCCATCCCACGATACTTATGGGTACACAATATGGGCACATTATCACAAACTATGCCGTGATTATAGCCATAACATTGGTCGTTTGGCGCGAAAGCATGAAACCTCGAACATGATAGGTCATTTCTGAGAAGGTTTTTTCGAGACACTCGCAATATACCAAGTTTGGTATTTTTCCTTGCAACAATGTCACATAATAAGACACCACACGAAGGATTTGCATTGAACGGACCATGTTTTAAATTTTTATGCCCGTTTCAAACTATGGTCAAAACAGCGGGCATGAAGGTTCTTAGGTCGGGGCTGAGCCTCGCTAAACTTGCATCGTATCTCTGAAGAAACATGATATTGTGAGTCTAAAAATCATTTTTTCAAAAAATAATGGGCATCAGATCATATACCTATAGTTCAAATCGGACCCACTTCCTACCGATTCAGTAGGAATTTGTCTTTTTCGCTAGGGGTGGACGGAAAGGTTTGAGATACCCCAATTGAGACATTTTCCATGTAAGGTGTCCTATTATTTTTGGAAAATAGGATGGTAGCATTTTGAAACTTTCATCTGGTGGTTGCTTCACAAAACGACCCGTTTTTTGCGCTCAGAAAATGGAAAATGGTATCTCCGTGCGACGAAAAGGAAAACTTCCTTCTAGAACATTGTTCGCCATCTCACGATACCTATGGGTGCACAATATGGGCATATTATCACAAACTATACCATGATTCTAGCCATAACATTGGTCGTTTGGCCCGAAAGCCATGAAACCTCGAACATGATAGGTCATTTCTGAGAAGGTTTTTTTGAGACACTTGCAATATACCAAGTTTGGTATTTTTCCTTACATCTACGTCACATAATAAGACACCACGCGAAGGATTTGCATTGAACGGGCCGTTTTTTAAATTTTTATGCCCGTTTCAAACTATGGTCAAAACGGCGGGCATGAAGGTTCTTAGGTCGGGGCTGAGCCTCGCTAAAATTGCATCGGATCTCGGAAGAAATATGATATTGTGAGTCTAAAAATCATTTTTTTTAAATAATGGGCATTAGATCATGTACCTGTAGTTCAAATCGGACCCACTTCCTACCGATTCAGCAGGAATTTGTATTTTTCGCCAGGGGTGGACGGAAAGGTTTGAGATACGCCGGTTGGGACATTTGTCCATGTAAGATGTCCTATTATTTTTGAAAAATCGGATGGTAGCATTTTGAAACTTTCATTTGGTGGTTGCTTCACAAAATGTTCCGTCTTTTGCGCTCAGAAAATGGAAAATGGTATTTCCGTGCGACGAAAAGGAAAATTTCCTTCTAGAACATTGTTCGCCATCTCACGATATATATGGGTGCACAATATGGGCATATTATCACAAACTATACCATGATTCTAGCCATAACATTGGTCGTTTGGCCCGAAAGCCATGAAACCTCAGACATGATAGGTCGTTTTTGAGAAGGATTTTGATACACTTGCAATTTACCAAGTTTGGTATTTTTACTTACAACTACGTCACATAATAAGACACCACGCGGAGGATTTACATTAATCGGACCGTTTTTTAATTTTTTAAGCCCGTTTCAAACTATGGTCAAAACGGCGGGCACGAAGGTTCTTAGCTCGGACTGAGCCTCACTAAACTTGCATTGTATCTGTGAAGAAACATGATATTATGAGTCTAAAAATCATTTTTTCAAAAAATAATGGGCATCAGATCATGTACCTGTAGTTCAAATTGGACCCACTTCCTACCGATTCGGCAGGAATTTGTCTTTTTCGCCAGGGGTGGACGGAAAGGTTTGAGATACCCCGGTTGGGACATTTGTCCATGTAGGGTGTCCTATTATTTTTGGAAAATGGGATGGTAGCATTTTGAAACTTTTATTTGGTGGTTGCTTCACAAAATGACCTGTTTTTTGTGCTCGAAAAATGGAAAATGTTTTTTTGCGACGAAATGGAAAACTTCCTCCTGCAACATTGTTCGCCATTCCACGATACATATGGGTGCACAATATGGGCACATTATCACAAACTATGGCGCGATTCTGGCCATAACTGTCCCAAGCCCTCTTTTTGGCACTTAGAAAATGGAAAATAGTCTACAACCAATCAAATCACAGCAAATCACCTCCCACAGATCGTCCATTCTTGTTTGATCTGAACCGTTCACTGCCCATCCAACGACTTAGTCTCTCAGTGAAGAAACACACATGCCACCGCCCGCTGCATCACCAAGTCCCCACTCCCTAGCCCCGTGCAACCACCTACCTCCCTCCTCCCTCAAAAACAACCCTACCTCCCTCCATATCCACATATCACAGAAACCCTAGGCCTCTCCTCCCTTCCACCGCCGCCATCACCTCGCAGCAGATCCCCATCTTCTTTGGAGTTACATCCCTTGTGTCGCCCTCCTGCCGCTCCGATGCCCACCTCGCAGCAGATCCCCACTTCCCTGGCCTCCAAACCCTAGCGCCCTCCCCCGTCTATGCCGCCGCCACCACCTCCAAACTCTAGCTGACGGTGCTCGCCTCTGCCTTCCCAGATCCAATCAGCGCCGCCGCAACCCCCACCCACCTCCGTTCAACGACGTGTTCCATCCACAGCCAGCCCGATCCTCTTGCGCCGCCGCCTCTCCAGCTGCTCCCTCGACGCTCCATCGAGCTCTTCCACCTCTCGCATTGTGCGAGTCGCACACTCATCCCCTTCTACAACCTACGCGATGTTGCCAAGGTGCCGCCACCACCCGCATCTGAAGGATGCTCGTTAGGGACTGATCTGGCCAATTCGCACCAGGACTAACTCTAGATCTCTCTCCCTTCCCCCATATCCCTCTTTCTGTTTCTCTCTCTGAGTTATCTTTTCTGCAGTTATCCCTATACGCGAGGGTGGAGATGAGGCGCTGCAGCGCTGGGGCTCCCTGACGGCGGCCCCGAGGATGGGGGCTCTAGCTGCTGCGGGAGCGGGAGCGGGAAGAGGGGTGGATGCGGAGGAGGAGGGGGAGGACACGGTGGGGAGAAGCGTTCATCCATGTCAACCAAGAAGTTGCGCGGGGACGGCATCGCCTTGACTAAGAACAAGCACAGGTTCGGTTGTGCTTCATGTCTTCTTTATTTTCAATCCATTGACCAGAAATTGGGTTACTCTCTAGAGTCTAGACGCTTGATTAGTTGCTGAATTGACTTTTGTTTAGAAATTTCTTTTATTGATTGATCTGTGTATCCATCCTATGGTTTAAGCGATAGTATATAGGAAATTCAATGTTTTAAGTAGTTACATGCTTCCATGGTACAAGAGTGTAATTACATCAGTACTCAGTTGAGATTTGTTTTGTGCTCTCATGGGTACCGTGAGATTAGGGTATGTCCTGCATGAAATTTTATTTTCTGGTAGATTAGCACACACAGTTGTACTTAAATATTTGATTCATTGGCATGCTTGCCTATGAGCTATATGAAACTATTTTGTAAAATAATATTCAGGTAGTTATTATATATGCAATCGTGGTAAAGAATTGTCTGATTTTTGTTTTGGTTGCATGTAGAACATGCCTGTTAAGAAGAAACCAAAAGAGAGTTGTATTCATGTAGAATCTCCCAGTGAATATGTCAAGTGAACATGCCTGCTACTTAGGATCGTGGACTGTTACTTATAAGGTTGTTTGATAAATTATTTGTTACATAATAAATAAATAAGACACTGAAGGAATAAGGATGTTTTGCTACATGCTACATATATCTTAACCACTAGAAAGGTACCCTTTTTCTTCTTCTTGCACCGTAATCTTTTCAATCTTATATGGCTGTTATATCCTCTCAAACGGTGCTCTTTTTACATGGCACATTGTCTGCCAGAGTTGTTTTTATTATGTCCAGTGTTGATTGTAATTGGTTGCCAATGTGCGGACAAATACATTAATTTCACAGTTGCACACATGGCAGTGCACTACGCTTGCATATAGTGATGGCTTCTCCTTGCTACTTGCCGTGTTGCAGGAAGGGCTGGTTCTGCTGCTGGATGTTGGGCTGTCGATGCACGCGGCGCTGCAAGAGGGGTCGAGAATGTTTTCTCCACCCTCGTGCATAACAAGGCAAGCCACTTTCTATGGGAACTATGTCGATTCCCCAATTAAAATGCTAGTGTATGTTGATTTGTGGTATGGGGACTAGCTAACCGCCTCTGCATTCTTGCACTCTACAGCTGGTTCATAATAGGAGCGACGAGGTTGGGATTGTCCTTTTCAGAACCAAAGGTATGGGTGACTCTGCAATTGTGATAACAGGCTTCTGCTTGTACAGTTCTACTTCGAAACTTTGTGCGCTGATCGTTTGATTCGCTTCCAGTTTTATCATATTTGTTAACTAAGCCATCACCTAGATAACTATCTCATGTTATTTTTCCTGATGCATATGTGTTGTGATGGAATGATGACCTTTTACTTCTAAGCGCGTGTATGGTCGTGATTAATGTTTTCATAACAGAACCCTCATAATCTCGCTTCAAGGAAGCCTTTTTTTGAACATTCGCTTCAAGCGAGCCTTGTCATACATATATCTAGCTAATCAAGTGTATGATTCAAAATGTAAAATAATCATGCATGTTTTTGTTTTCTTCCTTAGAATGCATACCATATCTTCTGAAGTCATTACTTCATGAGTCTTATGCTACTTTTACTAATGTATTTACTTAGTTTTTTCCTCCAAATTAATATTTTCTATTATAGCTATTTTTGTTATCCAACCCTCATGCTTCAGGATCGACTTCTAGCTGCTTCTTGATTTGTTAATTCTTCCGTTGCTAGCTACGGTGGTAATTTTATAAGAAAATACTGAAATATACTTGTTTGCAATTGGTTGCCAGATTGATTTGTTCTATTTAAATTATGTCTTTCATGGAGACTAAAAGTGTAGCTGTTTCTTGTTTACATGAGTTCTAGCCGAAGAAACATGAAGTCAGTGAAGCTGTGAAGAGAAGCCATCAAAGAGTAGCCTAATTTCAGCAGTTGTACTACAGATCAAAGAGTATCCTAATATCTTGTAATACTTAGGCATATCTGGGTTGCCTAGACTGTAAAATTGTAATAGCCTAATTTCAGCAGTTGTTTTAAATAGTTACATGTGTTCTCTTTGATATATCTCAGATACTGATTATGTATGTGATCTCAAACCTTGTGAATAGAAACCCATGACGGAAATTAATATGTCATTTTGGACAATTCTTACATGTGTGGCAATTTTTGAGCTTAACGTGACAAGTGGGATCTATGTGAAAAGTGGAACCAGATCCAAAAGGCAGAATTTGAATTAAAATGGATTTTAAATGGGCTACGACCCATATATAAAATAAAAAGGCTGGAATGTTTGGTATGGCCCGTGTAGCTTATAGAACTAGCAAGGAAAAAAACATAAATGGGTTGAATTGCTAGGCTTGGCCCATATAAATGGATGAAATGGACCGGGTTGATTTTTTGCCCCGTTGGATTGTCCACGTAGGATCTGACCTAGCTAGACCAATTTGCACGTGACGATATTGGATCGTCATAACAGTTATGACGATCCAATATCGTCATAGACGGTTATGACGATTTCGCTGAAATCGTCGTTATAGTTCATTAGCGACGCCCAGCTTTCGACGATCTCAAAATCGTCATAAAATCGTCATAAACGGACTATTGTGACGATTCTGTGATGAAAATAGAGGGTCATATTTAGCCAAATTCCTTGTAGTGGCAGGAGATCTCAAGAATTCAATCTCTTCCTCTCCACCAGCAAGATCATCAGAAGGAAGCCGGTCTTATTACGAGGTATGAACAAACTATTACTAAATTGAATGATGTAATAATGCAGCGTGCAAAAAAGCTTTGTATCAAGGATAGAGACAAAAATACAACCTTTTTTCATAGAGCCTTTGCTAAAAGGAGAAGGAAAAACATGATTCTCTCTATCAAAGAAGAGCAGAATGTCACTCACTTTATCTCTAATCGTATAGCCAACACCTTTGTGTCTTACTTCATATCGATCTTCACTTTCTCCACACCTCTTAATGTTGAAACATACACGAACTCTACTGAGCCAATTCCTAATGAGCCAACTTGCTCTATTCCGGATAAAAATGAGATTTGGGAGATTCTTAATGAGATGAAGCGCAATGCCTCTCCTGGTCCTGATGGCTTTAATGTGGAGTTCTACCTTGCAACTTGGTCGTGGATTGCTAGTGATGTTTCTAATTTGGTCAAAAACTTCTTCATCTCGGCTATCCTTCCTTAACACATAAGTGACATTAATATATCTCTTATTCCCAAAAAGCTGGTACCTTTGGTTCCCATGGACTACATGCCTATCAGTCTTTGTAACATCATCTACAAGATTATAGCGAAATGTTTGGCTAATCGCTTAAAACCTCACCTACCAGATTACATCCATCCTTCCCAACAGGATTTTATTGGTGGTAGAAGAATAAATGATAACATAATCATTGCTCAAGAAATCACTCATTCGTTCACCCTCTCTTCTTGGGAAAACAAAGCCTTCATGCTCAAAATCAACCTTGCCAAAGCCTTTGATAGGCTGGAATGGACCTTCATTTGCAAAGCCCTTGCTCGTAAAGGGCTGCATGGTCATTTCATTAAGTTGGTGCATGCATGCATTTCAGGACCATCTTTCTCTGTCATTATCAATGGGCAAACTTATGCTAACTTTGGCTGCTCCAGGGGAATCGGATGCCCTTTATCCCCCTACTTGTTTATTCTGGCCATTAATGAGCTCTCACTTGCTTTGTAAGATGCTTTGTCTGCCTCTCACCTTGTAGGTATCTCTCATGGCCCCATGTGCCCACATGTCCACTCTCTTCTTTTTGCAGATGATTTGTTGGTTTGTGGAACTGCTCATGTCCAGGAGGTATAGGCTATAAAGAATATTCTTACTGAATTTTGTGCTTCTTCTGGGAAAATTCCCAACTGTAACAAATCCGGTATCATTTTTAGTAAGAAGGTGGACCCCATTACTATTGAATACATTAAACAAATTTTCCATGTTCCAACCATTGATGAAAATTTCACTCACCTGGGCCACCCTCTTATCCTGCCTGCTAAAAATAGAAGTGAGGTTTACAGCTTTATTATTCAAAAGTTCAAATCTAAGCTCTCCACTTACCAAGCCAACTCTTTATCTCATGTTTGCAGACTTGAGCTTATCAACTCTATCCTCTCTTCCATTCCAGTCTATTACACGTCCAACATCGTCTTCTCCAAAAAGCTTCTGAAAAAATTGCAAGCCATTATCAGAGTCTTTTGGTGGATAGGTGCTCTTCTAAAACTATTACCAAAGCTCTATGTCTTACAGCCTGGAAGAATATATGTGCGCCCAAAGTTGAAGGAGGACTAGGTATACGACACCTGCAATCCACCAACTTAGGCCTCATTCTCTCTGCTACATGGAGAATAGCTGAAAATACTGACTCTTTTCTGCAGAGATTTCTTAGAGCTAAATATTTCCCTCAATCATCTATAGGGAGAGCAAACAGAAATGTCCCCAAATCCGCCTTCTGGTCCTCTATTATGAAGGTTATTCATCTCCTCCACAACAATGCTTCTTACCAGATTTGTAGTGGAAACTCCTCCATTTGGAGTTCTCCTTGGTTCGTTGGGTGGGACAATGTTTATGATAATCTTATTACTACCGTTAATCAAGGTTTATCTATCTTGCCACCGTTAATCAACTTTAGATCCCTGGAACTAAAAGCTGGAATAATGCTTTACTTGACTCCTTGTTCCAGCGCAATACTACAGAGGCTATTAAAAACACTCTCATTGTTCCCTCGAATGAAAAGGACATTCTTTGCTAGAATCTCACTCCTAATGGGTGATGCGCTCGACTTTCGACACAGAGCTCGTTGGGAACCCCAAGAGGAAGGTACGATGAGCACAGCAGTAAGTTTTCCCTCAGTTATGAAACCAAGGTTTAATCGAACCAGTAGGAGCAAGGAAACACCCCAAAGGTGTTACTAGCTGAGCTTTGGCAGGGCACACTACCGGTGCTAGTAGCAACATGGAGACCTGCACAACGCAACCACAAAACTTTGTACCCAACTTGCGATGAGGTTGTCAATCTCACCGTGTTTTGCGGAAAACAAAGGATTAAACGTATCGAATGGAAAGAAGTAAAAGTTTGCAGAAAGTAAACACAAAGCAATAAAAGATTGTAGATTGTATGTAAAGAAAAGGACCGGGATCCATAGTTCACTAGAGGTGGCTCTCCTTAAGATAGATAACATGCTGGGTGAACAAATTACAGTGGGGCAATTGACAAACACCGAGAAAGCAATACATGCATATACTAATCATCTTGACTCCCCTGAGACTTGATTGGGCATTACAACATAATACATAGACCGCCATCCAACTACATCTATGACTAATAATCCACCTTCAGGTTATCATCCGAACCCCCTCCAGTATTAAGTTGCAAGCAACAGATTATTGCTTTACGAACTGCGTGTAAAGTAAACAATACGATTGTTCTATGAACAAAGGATTGTTGTTTTCTCCCTAGTAGCAACAGCACATCTAGTACCTTAGAGATTTCTGTCACTTCCCCAGATTACCAGAGGCATGAACCCACTATCGAGCATAAATACTAACTCTTAGAGTTGCTAGCATCTACTTGGCCAAGATAGCTACTAACAACGGAAAGCATGCAAGATCTCAAATAACAAAGACATGATAGAATCAATAATCAATCTGAAATAGCATCTCAATATCCATCGGATCCCCGCAAACACAACATGTATGGATTATAAATAGATGATCTTGATCATGAACGGAGCTCACAAGATCTAAACATGAAAGCACAAAGGAGGAGAAACCAGCCATCTAGCTACTACATGGATCCATAGTCCAAGGATGAACTACTCACGCATCACACCAGAGGCTTGCATGGTGATGAAGAAGGCCTCCAGGGTGAATTGCCCTATCCGGCAGGGTGCCGGGAAGAGCTTCAGATCCCTCCCGATCTAGGGATGGAGATGACGGCGGCTACAGACTCTTTCGTGGATTTTTGATCCGGTACTTAGGGTTTTCGTCCTGAGGGCAACTTATAGGCGGAAGGAGAGGCCGAGGGGGTGCCGGGAGCCACCACACCACCCCCTGGCGCGGGCCCAGCCTGGCCGCACGGCTATGTGGTGTGGCCGGCCCCTGGCCCTTCTCCGTCTCGTATTCTGGCACTTGATCCCTTCCGGAAAAATAGGCACTTTGGCTTTTGTCTCGTCCAATTCCGAGAATATTCATTTTCTGACTTTCCTGGAACCAACAACAGCAGAAAATAGGAAGCTGGCACTATGGCTCTTGTTAATAGGTTAGTCCAAGAAATCGTATGAAAAGTACTCCAAAGTTGGAAGAAAACACAAGAAAGTGGATAAAACCAAGCATGGAACATCAAAAATTATAGATACATTTGCAATGTATCAGCATCCCCAAGCTTAAGTCCTGCTCATCCTCGAGTAGGTAAGTGATAAAAAGAAATAATTTTTGAGGTGACATGCACCATCAAAGACTTGATCAAAGTATTTGCAGAACATTCAAAGCTGGGATCATAGTACTTCAATCATAACATGAAAGACAAAGTTCTAGCAATAAACAAAGAAACTATGATGCAACATAAAAAGGTACAAACAAAAGATTCATGAATAACAATGCTTTACAAGACGTCTGTTTGTTTCACATAAAGAAAAGATAGTATAAGTATTCAGCTTGTCCCTCAATAGAGTAGCAAATATAAATGCATAGGACACCTTCAAAGTTCATAAGAGTGACTAGATACAATAGTTTCAACAAGCAATAACAAGTTATGCATCAATCAACTAGTCTTGGGACAATGCACATAGAACTAAGAATGGCCACTATGCTCTCAAAGTAGGTGCATAAAGATAGAAGGTGGAGACTTAATATAATGGTGGAAGAAAGGCCTTTTGTAAAAGGAAGTAGGGATTCAAGTCTCTTAAAGAGCTTCCAAAAATTATGGTACTTATAGCTTTCAGCTCCCATTTCCCCTATCATAAGCATCTTTAAGGTGATTAAGGTTAAAGTGACACAACTAAGAGGATATGCTTGACAAGTTATAAACCAAAATCTCATGCCCCTTACTTACGAAGATCGATCCTCATGCTACTCAACTTCAGTCACGAGTAAGCTCTTGTCATTGTAAGTATATGTGTATCATTAAGAACCGCCAACAGGGTACCCCTTGCACATGATACGGGAGCTTTCCCATAATCAAAATGACAAGGCAAGCAGACAATGAGCATCTTAGTGATCTTTTTATTTGCTATTTGCATAGGTTTTTATTGAGGATGCTTCATAGAGTGCTCATTATGGTGATCCTACAAGTTTCCACCATGATTAGGCATGGCTTAGGCTAGCGGCCTAGGCGTTTCTCTAACACACATACAAACTCCATGATCTTACAAGTTCCACTTTTATTTCACACCGCCGGGATCCGTAAGCAAAAGAACATGATATCAACGGGGTACAAAGTACAAGTGCAATGTTGAAAGCGTTCCCCATGAAACATGGTTCTGCTAATTTCAACTTATAAAGCGCAAGCATATACGCAACAAAGAAGGACCCAATGGTTCAAGTTTATTAGAGGCAAAAAGTAAAGTGTGCCATCAAGTTCGTGAGAGCTTTAATCACTAGTTTTCTCATAACAAGTGGAAGGTAAACAAAAGCATGAATATACTTGGAATAGCATAAGCTAGTAGGTAGGTATGGTGGACTCTTTGGAAAAACTTGGTTTAGGGAGTTGGATGCATGAGAGGAACTCATACTTTGTTGTGGAGGCTAGCAAAAGACTGGGAGCGACAAACTAAGAGAGGAATAATTGCCACAATCATGCAGAGCGACAAAACATCATTGATCAATGATACTACAAGTTGAAAACTAAAGGATCATAAAGGCTATGGTGACTTGAGATAGTCATAACATGGTGTGATCATGTGCCAAGTCAGCCCAAATAAAGCATCAAAGGAGAATACCACTATACTATGCTTTAATATGCTAAAACAACGCATGATTCATCCAAGGCACATTAAGCAATCTTCAATTGTTTATAACAAGTCATGCTACAGCAAAGAATACTAAGCATAAGGCCAAAACAATATCAAGCATGGAATGACAAAGCATATGCCACAGTCAAAAACAAGCTCTTTTTACCATATAAGTATGAACTTTCCTACTCTTTTTCAAACCAAACCAAACTATTTGAAAACCAATGAATGAAAGAGGGGGTCCAACCGACTTATTCATAAAACTAAGCAAACTAAGCAAACCAAGCAAACTAAAAACAAAAACAAAAAGAAGACGCTCCAAGAAAAACACAACTGTACATGAAACAATAAAAATGAAGCATTTGGAAGAAACCTGGAATTTTTATTGATGAAGAAGGGGATGCCTTGGGCATCCCCAAGCTTTGACGCTTGTACTTCTTGGATATTTTTTGGGGTGACACGCGTGGCATCCCCAAGTTTGAGCTTTAGTCCATCCTTCATCTCATTACTCATTCCTTCCATATACCTGAAAATTTTCCTTCATACAAAAATTCACACAATTTCATTAGCAACATTAGTGCACTCAAGATAAATAAGTCTCAAGGTTCAGTTATAACACCAAATAAACTTCCATTCGAACACTAGCTACTGTAGCACTTCCCTCAAAAATCTCAATTCCCCAAAGGAACTCAAGAAAGAACTAACAAGAAGCAAATGCAGAAAATAGCAGAAATCTGTCAAAACAGACCAGCAGGTAAAGATGAATTTTTTCTAAGACTTTCTGTTGCTCAAATCAAAAAGTGTTCAACTAACGAAAGTTAGATAACAACCTGGGGCAGAAGCACAGAAAATTAAATCTCAATCCAACGTACAGAGCTCTCTCAGGAATTTTTCGGTGAAGCACAAAAATCTGTTTCGGGACAGCAACTTTCCCAATCATTACTTCACTCTCATTAGAGGTTACTCTTGGCACAAAAAGCAAATAATAAGGATAAGGAGAGGTTATTACAGAGCTAATAACTTCCAAGAATCATCTAAAACTCTTGGGTTATCTCCCAACAAGTATTTTTCTTTAATGCCTTTAAGTTAGGCATAAGAAGCAAAGAAAGAATCAAGTGTTCTCAAATGAAGAAGCATTAAGACCAAATTTTGTTTTCATAGGAGAAGCAAAAGAAATTTTTTCTCTCTTTTTAGGGAAGTTTTCTATACCTTTCTTGAGTGGGAGTTGATATTTAATGGTGCCTTCTTTCATATCAATGATGGCACCAACAGTTCTAAGAAAAGGTCTTCCCAAAGTAATAGGACAAGAAGCATTGTATTCAACATCCAAAACATAGAAATCAACGGGGACATAGGAATCGTTAACCATGATAAGAACATCATTAAGACTACCCATGCGTTTCTTTTTAGAATTATCATCAAGTGGGACATTCAAATAACAATCTTCAAGAGGAGGCAAATCAAGCATATCATAAATCCTTCTAGGCATAATAGAAACACTACTATCGAGATCACACAAAGCTTTGAAATCAAAGTCATTCACTTTCATATTAATGATGGGTTCCAAACCATCTTCTTGTTTTATAGGAATAGAAGCTTTATGTTTCATCTTTTCTTCCTTAATCTTTATGAGAGCATCAGTAATGTGTTTTGTAAAAGCCATATTCATAGCACTAGCATTAGGACTTTTAGCAAGCTTTTGTAGGAACTTAATAACTTCAGAGATGTTGCAACCATCAAGATCAAAATCAACTTTATCATCTAAAGTAGTAGAACTATTACTAGCCTCAACACTAGTGGTGGTGATAGTAGAAACACTAATGTTTCTAGCAATTTCATATTCTCGTTCCCACTTAGCGTGTAATTCAGCTAATAGTCTAACATTTTCATCAATTCTTACTTGTATGGCATTAGTAGCTGCAAAGGGATTCTCATTAGTTTCAGGTTTAGCAGCCATTTTATTCAAAGTAGATTGAGCTTCAACCAAAGATGCTATATTTCTTTCAGCATTAGAGAGTTTTTCCTCAATAGTTTTATTGAAAGCAGTTTGTTTACTCTTAAACTCTTTAAGCATAACTTCAAGTTCAGAGGGAGCACTCTTATTATTGTTGTAAGAATTTCCATAAGCATTACCATTGTTGGGAGGATATGGCTTATAATTGTTGTTACCAAAATTGTTCCTATAAGCATTATTACCATAAACATTGTTGCCAAAGTTGTTATTTCTTATGAAGTTCACATCAACTTGCTCTTCTTGAGCAACCAAAGAGGCTAAAGGAACATTATTTGGATCAATATGGGCTTTCCCATTAACAAGCATAGACATAATAATATCAATTTTATCACTCAAGGAGGAGGTTTGCTCAACAGAATTTACCTTCTTACCTTGTGGAGCCCTCTCAGTATGCCATTCAGAATAATTAACCATCATATTGTCCAAAAGTATTGTTGCAACACCCAAAGTGATGGTCATAAAGGTACCTCCAGCAGCTGAATCCAATAGGTTCCTTGAAGAATAGAATCATGCATAAAAAGTTTGGATGATCATCCAAGCAGTCAGTCTATGAGTGGGTCAATTCTTTACCAAAGATTTCATTCTTTCCCAAGCTTGAGCAACGTGCTCATTATAAAGTTGTTTAAACTTCATGATTTTACTTCTCATGGATATAATCTTAGCAGGAGGATAGTATTTTCCAATAAAAGCATCTTTGCATTTAGTCCAAGAATCAATAATATTCCTAGTTAAGGAATTCAACCATTCTTTGGCTTTTCCTCTCAAAGAGAAAGGAAACAATTTAAGCTTAATAATATCACCATCTATATCCCTATGCTTTTGCATCTCACAAAGTTCAACAAAGTTATTTAGATGGGAAGCACCATCTTCAGTACCAATACTAGAAAATTGCTCTCTCATAACAAGATTGAGCAAAGCAGGTTTTATCTCAAAGAAAGTATTTTCAGTCACAAGTGGAGCAATAGGTGTGCTCATAAAATCATTGTTGTTGGTGCTAGTGAAGTCACACAACTTAGTGTTTTCAAGAGTAGTCATTTTTTTGGGTTTTTAAATAAGAAAGCAAACTAGTAAAACTAATTTTTTTGTGTTTTTTGAAGAACAAAACAAGCAAACAAAGCAAAACAAAAACAACAAAGTAAAGAGATTGGTTATGAGGGACTCCCCTTGTGAAGATGTCCTTGACTCCCCGGCAACGGCGCCAGAAAATCTTGGTGCGCTCGACTTTCGACGTAGAGCTTGTTGGGAACCCCAAGAGGAAGGTACGATGAGCACAGTAGTATGTTTTCCCTCAGTTATGAAACCAAGGTTTAATCGAACCAGTAGGAGCAAGGAAACACCCCAAAGGTGTTACTAGCTGAGCTTTGGCAGGGCGCACTACCGGTGCTAGTAGCAACGTGGAGACCTGCACAACACAACCACAAAACTTTGTCCCCAACTTGCGATAAGGTTGTTAATCTCACCGTGTTTTGTGGAAAACAAAGGATTAAACGTATCGAATGGAAAGAAGTTAGAGTTTGCAGAAAGTAAACACAAAGCAGTAAAAGATTATAGATTGTATGTAAAGAAAAGGACCAGGATCCATAGTTCACTAGAGGTGGCTCTCCTTAAGATAGATAACATGCTGGGTGAACAAATTACAGCGGGGCAATTGACAAACACCGAGAAATCAATACATGCATATACTAATCATCTTGACTCCTCTGAGACTTGATTGGGCATTACAACATAATACATAGACCGCCATCCAACTGCATCTATGACTAATAATCCACCTTCAGGTTATCATCCGAACCCCCTCCAGTATTAAGTTGCAAGCAACAGATTATTGCTTTACGAACTGCATGTAAAATAAACAATACGATTGTTCTATGAACAAAGGATTGTTGTTTTCTCCCTAGTAGCAACATCACATCTAGTATCTTAGAGATTTCTGTCACTTCCCCAGATTACCAGAGGCATGAACCCACTATAGAGCATAAATACTAACTCTTGGAGTTGCTAGCATCTACTTGGCCAAGATAGCTACTAACAACGGAAAGCATGCAAGATCTCAAATAACAAAGACATGATAGAATCACTAATCAATCTGAAATAGCATCTTAATATCCATCGGATCCCCGCAAACACAACATGTATGGATTACAAATAGATGATCTTGATCGTGAACGGAGCTCACAAGATCTAAACATGAAAGCACAAAGGAGGAGAAACCAGCCATCTAGCTACTACATGGATCCGTAGTCCAAGGATGAACTACTCACGCATCACACCGGAGGCTTGCATGGTGATGAAGAAGGCCTCTAGGGTGAATTCCCCTCTCTAGCAGGGTGCCAGGAAGAGCTTCAGATCCCTCCCGATCTAGGGATGGAGATGACAGCGGCTACAGACTCTTTCGTGGATTTTTGATCGGGTACTTAGGGTTTTCGTCCCGAGGGCAACTTATAGGCGGAAGGAGAGGCCGAGGGGGTGCTGGGAGCCACCACACCACCCCCTGGCGCGGGCCCAGCCTGGCCGCGCGGCCAGGTGGTGTGGCCGGCCCCTGGCCCTTCTCTGTCTCGTATTCTGGCACTTGATCCCTTCCGGAAAAATAGGCACTTTGACTTTTGTCTCGTCCAATTCCGAGAATATTCATTTTCTGACTTTCCTGGAACCAAAAACAGCAGAAAACAGGCAGCTGGCACTGTGACTCTTGTTAATAGGTTAGTCCAAGAAATCGTATGAAAAGTACTCCAAAGTTGGAACAAAACACAGGAAAGTGGATAAAACCAAGCATGAAACATCAAAAATTATAGATACATTTGCAATGTATCAATAGGAAATGCAACTCAAAATCCACATATAAAACCTGTATGCAGTGGCTTTTTGCCACAGGTACACGACGCCCAGAACAGGTTCAGGAATCCACAAAGACCATCATGAGGCTGATTTGGAAGTGCAAACAGATGATCCCGAGAGTCGAAACCTTCGTATGGAGATTACTTAGACACGCTCTCGCCACTGGAAGCAGAGCATCTTAGTATTCTTCACATATTACAAAGGTATGTTGTAGATTCCTAAAACTGACTCGCACCTCTTCTTCCTGTGTCCTTTTTCCAAAGCTGCTTAGTTACTTCCTCCAGGGTTTATAAAGTCTGAAATTCTTGTTGCTCATTCTAACGACATATCTCAGGTTATCCTTAACTACTTGCAACAAAAGCACCCGAGTATGAATCTCAATTTCCTTTTCACTTTCCTCTGGTGCATTTGGAAAGTAAGAAACAATCAGCTTTTTTGCAGGAGGAAAACCAGCCCTTAGCAGGTGGCCATCAACACTTTCGCGCTTCTCAGTGATCTTGAGATGGACCAGATCCTTCCAACAAAACAAAGTTAACTAACCAATTGTCCTGATATTACTGTTCCCTCTGATTTCCACTTTACAGGAGCCAAGGTATACGTGCGTGCTGCCTGAAAAAAGAAAAGAAATGACTTATACGGCAGGCATAGGCATATATTATGCGGAAACATTTGTTGTTGGAAGAATTGATGTATTCATTTTGGCATCTAGGAAGGGAATTGGTTCACCTTTGCAGGCTGAAGCCCACGCGATGGTGTTGGCGACTCACTTTGGTTCAGCCATGAATCTCTCCAAACCAACCTTCTTCACGGACTGTCTGAACTTTACAAATGAAGTTGTGGCTCCTGGAGTCTCTGATCACAATATGCTATGGCAAATAAGAAGGCAGACCATTCAGTTCCAGAACTTGGCCCAAGACATGCAGGTTTCAACGTATCACATATCCAGGGAGATCAATGGAGTAGCTCACTGTTGTGCATGTCAGGCCAAATGATCGATCAGATCTGTGCCTACTAGTTTTTGCAGGAACAAAACTCACAACAATATTCTTTGCCCGGTGATCGCCGCAATCAGTTCGATTGGCACCTAGGCTATGTATTTCACCATGTACAATGTTTCTGAGCTAATATATATTAGGGTGCATTTTTGTACCCTTCCCCGTTCAAAATAAATAAATAACACATGTGGGAGCACGTGGCTTATGCAAATGTTTTTAGTGGAAAATCCAAACAGTATGTAGCTTGGGACGATAGGAGTCAGCTAGCTAGCTAGCAATCCAATCCGACGCACTCCAAATAGGCATTGCGTCACCGTTTGACTCGGTTTTATTTTTGAACGACGATTCGGTTTTGATGAGATGGCCGGACCATGGTCCCGTCCCTTATGGGAGTCCCAGATGCGAGCTACTTTTTCAGTAGTTTCATGCCAATGCAAATTTGATCTGCTCTGGCCATGATCACCAAATATCTAAGTCCGATTACAGAATTTAGTAACTAACGTGCGAGAAGTGTTTATTCACCTTTTCTCCGTCTAACGTGGTCCGCTGTAATCTAACCTCATCTAAACCTCCAACTTTTGCTTCACAAGGAATCCATGTGACTAGTAGTACTAGTGACAAAGTCACCAGCTCGGTTGACTGCTTCACATGTCCAATATTTGCTTCACAAATGGTACTAGTACAAACAGTGCAGTACATAGGATAGGGATTGTCCTTTTCAGTCAATATTCCAGCTCACATGCTTGACCCAATACGTTGTCTTGCTTTATGCATCTCAAAATGTAACTCTACTCCAATCTTCCTTTTTCAACCGGGCCAGCTGGCCATTTCTACTTATTAATCGACAAAAATATCCAGTGTGTTATAAACTCAATACTAGAGGAGACCGAGAAAACAGGTAGTGAGTTGAGACTTGATACAATAATAGAAAATCGGGAGAGTAGCCTTCTATTAAAGTCCTAGGGCCCTAGGGCATGCCCTAGGAACCTGTCTCTTTAAACTCATTTATCAATGAAAATGACAAATTTTTTTGCTTGTTCAAACAAAAAAAAAACCAGCTGTAAATGGCATTGAGCATCCAGCATTGAAGAAAACATGTATTCTCTTTTATTTATGACTAAACAGGCTGTGAAGGAAATCTTTTCTTTATGACTAACTCAACCACTACAACTTGTCTTCATCGATCAACAATGGAGCACGTCGTTCTCCATGCATAAATACGAGTATATAATGTAGGTTATCTTTCATGTTTCAAGAAAAAGTTTGCACAACATTATTTTGGGGATTGCCTGTGTAGAAAATGTTTGCAAGTTTCCCTATTAAGGAAGTAAAGCAGCCCACTTGTCATAACCTGGCCATAATTCATCGGAAATTCCTTGTTAAATGAACATATATATTTTTAGAAAAATTAATCTATTTTTTGTAGACCGTGAACAAAAATTATGAGAAGGGTTTGACTTACAAGAGTGTAGACGTTGTATCAGAGTCAGGCACCGAGCCAATACATAATCCTACATACGTGGTTTTACATCAGTATCCGCAGAAATCCAAGCGAACATGTGAGTGTTTTAACTTTTAGTAGTGTGATTCATGATAGGGTAGTCGTTTATAGGACGACAGGGTGTGCATATGCATCTTAGTCTTCCCTTTTCAGCCAGGCAGCTAGTCCTTTCAATTTATTAATCGACGGGATATATAGATTGCTACATAAGCCATAGACTAAGTAGAAAAGCCCATGTAAATGCTCACCCTCAAGCATCCACCACGGATCGAAATAGGTCTTTCGTATGGGATGCATGAACAGGCTGTCAATGACACCCTTTCTACTATATGACTAACTCAACCACACAAATTTGTGCTTATCGATCTATGGCAGTGCACATGGTTCTCGCTGTATATATATAAGTATAATGGGTTATCTTTCCAGTTTCAAGATTTTTTTTGCATAACTTCACATTGGATAGGTTACTAGAGTTTGCACACAATGCAAAGATACCTTTTAAGAAAGAAAAGAGAGAATCAAGACCATGGAGAATTAAACGGGTGGAGTGGGTCAGTGCATCTCTTGTCCAAAAGAACAAGTTAACAAATGTGCTACTACTTGCATACCAACATATGCACGATAGCTTCAATAACACATTCTCCTAGTAAAACGTGAGGATATATACAAGCTAGACCCATCAAACTTCAATGGCCATGGCTTCAACTCCAATGTACCCCCATTTGGAGCTTGGAGCTGCAACGGATTTGAAACCATGATTCCGCATCCTGGAGACCCAATGGATTTGAAACCCATCGCCCGGCCAGCACCGAAGACGGCACAACAACAGGATCCCCCGCCGCCGTCCGGAGGAACATGCTAAGCACCGGCGGCGGCGTGATCCGACGACCCGATAGGGGCCCTCTCCACGAGCCCATTCTTGGCGGCATCTGTGTCAGGCAAAGGACGGACGAGGAGGAGGAGTAGCATCTCAGTCGTCCCTTAGCCTTCTGCCCTGAAGTTGTAGGCGATAGTGATCTTGCCCTTCCATCCCCCACGAGGCCCGCACACGACTCCGGCGGTGACCTGCACACATCAGCAAAGAACGCACCTCTGTCCGATGATCTCCTTGGAACTCGCCGCTCCTAGAAACGGGAATCTTGCGTTGGAAAACCGGCATCGCACCAGAATTCCTCCAAGATATCCTTCTAAGACCTTCTCTTCTGATGCACCACCGGAGTCCATGACGTGTCCTCCGCGATGGCTTCTTCTGCAACCCTCACAGCAATGTGATCCGCTGCATCATTGTCAGAGAGAGGGGAAAACAGGGATCCCGTTGGAGATACCAGGGAGATTAGGGCAGCCAACGTGAGTTGACGGCGCTAAAACGCCGCACGGGGATCGCTCATGCATCCAAATTGTATCAAGGTAGCATGACTGCTGGTTTCCATCCTGGACCAATTGCCCTGGGGGCTTAATCGAACGACTGAAATGCCCTAATTGCTGAGAGAACCCCTAGGGGTTACCCCTATTATACTTTTAGATGCGTCCAGGTCTATCTATTCGGTATTAGTTGTTGATTTTAAGTGGACGTAATTACCTTTGTGAAAGTTCTCGAGGGGGTTGTACTGGAGCAGACCTCACAAGTTTATTGTAGGTTATCTTTCCGGTTTCAGTTTTTTTGCGCAACTTCATATTGGATAGATTACTAGAGTTTACACACAATGCAAGGTTACCTTTTAAGGAAGAAAAGAGAGAATCAAGACCATGGAGAATTGAATGGGTGGAGTGGGTCAGTGCATCTCTTGTCCAAAAGAACAAGCAAAACAAATGTACTAGTACTTGCATACCACCATACCATATGCACGACAGCTTCAACTCAATGACCGGAGGAGCATATTCGTGGTAAAACGCGAGGATATATACGAGCTAGACCCATCAAACTTGAATGGTCACACTTGCACACGCACAACGTCGACGGCTTCAAGTCCGGTGTACCCCTTTTGGAGCCTAGAGCCGCAGCCAAATCATACATCATTGTTTTCTGGTACCTATCATTTTTCTCTTGCGGAAATAGAAGAAATTTCCCCGTATGTACCCCAAGGTAGAATCGGTTGTGGGAACGGCCCATAAGCGGCAACGAAATCCTCTACCATGAACCGTCTGAAGGGCTAAACACTGAAAATGAACGATTGTATTTTCAGAATAAACTCTTGCCAAAAATTCGCATTGGTTGTGACCATCACACATCCTATCTTTATCTCCTCCCAAAAATTAGTTTCATGTATTTTTATTTCCTAAAATTCTCCTTTAGGGTAAGTATGTGGCTCCATGGGTTGGGTTACATTTCTATATGATAGTGGACCTATGGCTTGAGGTATTAGGTGCCAGATATTTTTGCAGATAGTTGCCAGATATAACTTTGAAATATTGTATATCTTCGAATACAAATGGATATCAACAAAATCACTTCTTTTTCTGTGTCTGCTACTGTATCCGGCAACTATCCAACCATATCCGTATTTGTCTTCCATAATCCTTGGGTCGTACGGTTGGTCAAAAATAATCCGTACCATTTTGGTTCCTACGCTCCTACAACAAAACAATTACCAACACGGTGGTAACATGTCGCCACGCTGACCCACCTAATTTAGATTTGGTTTTGATCCTGGACCGACGGTGCAACCAGAGGAGTTTGATCCCTACTCATGCATGCATGCTTGGAAATACAATATTGAGTCGAGTTTTGCTTCGGTGTCGTTCCCCTCCTCCAAAACCTAAAAACTGGAAAATACAAAGATGGCTAGGATTAGTCGATACCCCATCATGCCATGTTCGAAGGGGTATTGGTTAATCCTGACCGTTCTTGTGTGTTCAGTTTCTTAACTTTCTGAGGAGGGGGAGGGGGAGGACACCAAAGCACTCCTCGGGTCGAGTCAACAACATTCCTCTTCCTTTTGAAAGCAAAAAACAAAAGGGTTTAACCATAAATCGTACTTTCACTAGTTGCCAAAATAACCATGTGCCTTGTAATTAGTGGGGAAGATAAAGTTTATTTTCTGTTAGGAGTTGTAGCACCCCGTCCACTGGGCCCGGAGGGTGTCACTCCTGGCAGCTTAATAAGATATCTAGACTGGCCCCACAAACAAACACTAGTCTTTTCTGCGCATTTTGTCCTCACTCATGCGCACCCGGTACCCACTTCCCGGTCGGTCACCCATCCTAGAATTGCTCTAGGCCAAGCACGTTTAACCTTAGAGTTCCTTTCAAATGAGCTTCTAGAAAAGAAGTTGTAACTTGTTGGTATAAGTATTCTATCAATCCTATTAAGCCATGTGCCTGGTCTCACATACACCCACCCTTTAGAAGATCGATGCCCTCATCGATCAAGCACATCCCAGAAATGTTCCCTCTTGGCACGCATTTGTGCGTCCAGTACCGGCACATGTGCCATGCCATGTCCACTCTGGGACACACGCGACATGCTCCACATGTCCCGCCACTAACCAGCACACACCCGTTTAATCGCGAGGATCAGCTCTGATACAACTTGTAGCACCCCGTCCACTGGCCCGGGGGGTGTCACTCCTGGCAGCTTAATAGGATATCTAGACTGGCCCACAAACCAACACTAGTCTTTTCTGCGCACTTTGTCCTCACTCGTGCGCACCCGGTACCCACTTCCCGGTCGGTCACCCATCCTAGAATTGCTCTAGGCCAAGCACGCTTAACCTTAGAGTTCTTTTCGAATGAGCTTCCAGAAAAGAAGTTGAACTTGTTGGTATGAGTATTCTACCAATCCTATTAAGCCATGTGCCTGGTCTCACAGGAGTAAATTACATGAATAGTCCATGAACTTGACACCATGGTTCGATTGGTCATCGTACAATGGAAACACCGATTTACGGTCACTAAAGACGTTTAGTGTGTTCTCCGCTGTCACTGTTGCCCGTAGTTGGCACATATCGGTCTGACGTGGCATGAGATGGACCCACTTGCCAACACTTATGTATGTTAATTTAAAGTGGGCCGACGTCCAATAGGAGGTTAAGTGAAAAACTATTGTCGACTATATCAGAACCAACTGGGCTAGAAAATTGTACTCCCTCTCTCTCTCAAATACATAACCCAATACACCCCTATTGGAACCCTACAATGGCACCACCATTCTTCCGTGTCATCTGAGTCCACAAGATTTCGTTGAAGCTTCTTAGCCATAGACAGCGCCAGCTCGAGTAGTTATGCCCTCCGCCGGTGGGGTCCCTTCATTCCTCTCATGTGTTGCCCTAGTTGTGGTAGGACGGTGAAGCGAAGCACAACATTTGAACATAATACAAGTGCAAGCACCATGGGGTAAGTATCTAGTCTAAGTGTGATCAAATTTTTGGTTGGAGAAATCCGGTTATTCAAAATTTGACTTTGTTTTAGGCTGACTTTGTTTTAGGCATTGGGAACTAGAGTATGTGGTTTATCTTCTGGACAACAATTACTTGTCAGGAGGTGCTGCTATTGATGCACTTGGATGGGCTAAGGAGAGGACGCAGGAGATCAATATCAAGAATGCTGAAAGGGAAGATACAGGGCAAGGGGGCTGGTGCTAAGAAGTGGAAGTTGATAAAAGACCTAGTTGGTATTGGTGGAAGCAATGAATATGTTGTTGATATTCTTGCCAAAGTTGGCATGACAAACGATACCTCCGTCTCTATACCTATGTCTTCCACTGATAAGTTATTTCTTACTTATGGAGATCCTCTTGGTCATGAGGACAGTACACAATACATGAGTATAATTGGTCCTTTACATTATTTAACTCTTATAGGCCCTTATTTGACTTTACAGTAATTTCTTCATGCGCCAACTACAACACACTGGACAGCTGCAAAAATAATTCTCATATATGCCAAAGGAACTTTGAGCATTGGTCGCACTTTTGAAAGATTCCTCTACATTTCTTAGTGCCTTTCAGAATGCTGACTGGGTTGGTTTCCTAGATGATAGACTCTCTACTGGTGTCTTTACAACATTTTTTGGCCAAACTAGATATCTTGGAGTGCATTCCCGCAAACAAGCAAATGTTTCTCGTTCAAGCATGAGGCTAAATACAAAGCCTTTGCAAATGCTACTTCTGATCTCATTTAGGTTGAAGCTCTACTTAATGAACTTGGTGTTCGTGTGAAAAAAACGATCATGTCTATGGTGTGACAATCTTCGTGCTACTTACTTGTCTGCCAATCCGGTGTTCCATGCTCGCATCAAACATATTGAAATTGACTTTCATTTTATTCGACAAAGGATTACAAACCAGCTACTTGGTGTTTATTTTATATCTAACAAAGATCAAATCATGGATGGATTTACCAAACCACTTCTGGTCAGAGATCTTCAGGAGTTTAGGCGTAACCTAAATCTTTACATAAATTCCAAGGTTTAGGGGGGGGGGGGGGGTATCGACGTTATTGTATGTACCTCCTTGACTTCAATTTCGGTACCGGCTTTCTCCCTTCAGTTCCCCTTCTTGTAACTCGTGTTGTAATTACCATAGGTAAGACTTTTTCACCCTCTATAAACTCGCAACCGATCCTCTCAACAGGGCATCGCTTCTCTCAATCATCAACAGCTTGGACAGATAGGTGGCAACTAGCTAGCAATAATAGAACATATATTTTGGTCAAGAGCTAGGAGAACTAGTATACGTGCTAAGGAGAAGGGTAGTTCATTCATAGTAAAAGTAGTTTGGGACGATAGGAATCAGAAATGAAATCAAATCCAACGTACTCCAAATCGGCAGTGCGTCAGTGTCCGCTTCATGGTTTCTCTCTCTCTTTTGAACGACGATAGGATTGTATAGAGTTTGATTCGTTTTGATCTGGTGACCAGCCGAGGACGTAGGTTGATGCGTACAGTACATAGGTACCAGCTGGTCCCATCCCACTGTCCATCACAAGCCTCGTCTCTCAGATACAGTAACTACTTTTTGCCCAACACTTGCATTATTGTGTGGCTCATCGTGGACTTTGCCAATACAAAATTTTGTGTTTTAGTTAATTCTCTGATTAGTAGCAGTCAAAACACCGCGCTTTGCCATAATCTCGGGTGGATCACCCGGTTTTCTCACCAATCCCGACGAAATGGCGACAGAAAACTGTTAACCAACGTAGGTAAAGGGCATTTTGGGCTCGTCTCTCGATCCTACTATCTTATTTTTTTGCAAAAAGTTAATCCTACTCTTTGACAACCAAATATACACTTGGGCAACTTGATTGATTTAACCATTACAATGGAGAATGCATAGGAAAAGAAACTTGGATATCACTTCCAAAATATATAATCTCCATTTAATATCTTATTCTTTTTTGCAAGAAGTAATAAGATCTACAATACTCCTGTTTATCCGCCCAATGCATATCGGGTTTGTTGTACTCCTACTTTGTAACAACTAATAACAACGTACTGTACTGTAATATACTTGGGCAGCTCGATTGATTTAAGCATTACGTCGATGTACAATTTTGTACACGAGTAATAAACAAATTAAAGACAGTTGCGAAGGCAAAAATCCATTAACTAAAGATGAGATAGCCGAACAGAAGACAAGTGCATACAAATGCAGTGGAATAGCGTGAGGCGCTTACATGGATGATCCGACGACCACGAACAAACAGCCAACTGTGGTTGTGGTGCACACAACGGGAGCTTAATTAACTAGGGAGATCGAGAACGGGAGGGAATGATTCCTAACACAACCGATACGAAAGCTAAGGCGAAACCGCAGCTATGCAAGCGGCTACAGATCGCCGACGATCTTGGCACCACCGCCTGGGAGCAGTTCGGCCAGGTGGCGAGTGAGCAGTACGTTGGCGGCAGCGCGCGCCTCCTCCTTGGCGCGGACCTCAGCGGCCGTCGTCTCCGGCATCTTGCTGATGGCCTTGAAGATGGGCCGCAGCAGCGCGAGCTCGCCGTTCACCGTGGCCACCGCCCGCTTGAGCGCCTGGGGGTCGGCGCTCGCCTGGTCGTAGTTGGCCATCACATGGACGGCGTCCAGCATGGCCTCCTGCCTCTGTGGCAGGTCGCCGTCGTCCCAGGCGGCGCCGGCGCTGGCGGCGACGAGAGCCAGTGTCAGGAGGAAGAGGGTGATGAGCTTCTTGGCCATGGTGAGAGAGAGAGAGAGGAAGGTTGCGAATCGGTTGTTGTTTGTACTGTAGTATCTCTAGGGAAGGGAGCTGGGTTATGGTGGTGGCACACTGGCACTGGCACACCTCGCTCGCCTTGCGCAACTGCCGAGTGTGCTCCGGTGCAATGCAAGCGTGACAAGGTCACCCGCCCGGTTTGGACGTCCAGCTTTTGCTTCACAGAGAATGCATCTGAGGTTGTGGTACTATACGTGACATAGTCCATTATTTTGCTTCACAAATGGCAGTATGATCATATAGTGTTGTGTAGCAGATAGGATAGAATATTGCCTTGGCTGTATGCATCTGAAATGTACGCTGCTATAAAAAGGGTGACAGCCGTGCATGCTGCGCAATCCTCCATTTTCAACCAGGCCAGTTAGCCCTCTATGTTTATCAATCCACGGAAGTATCTAATTTGTTACAAATACGAAGGCCTCACCCAACCGTCTGATGGCGTGTCGTGAACACAAACTGGTCCTGTAGACCATCATCTTGGACCAGCGCAAACGTTTTGGAAGTCGTGACCGCCATCTTCCGAACCATCTTCGGATCAGAGATCAATGCATTGGCCTATCGTCGACGTCGCCACGGATCCGGATAGCGCCTTCGTTATGCGCACATCCATCAACATCCAAGAGACCCAGATATGGGGTTTCTCCCGGGCTAACCCCGAGTGAAGTGATCAGACCAGCGAAAATGATGCCTTCAACAAGGTAATGATGCAAAACGACGTCGTTATCATTCGCCAGGACCAAGATCGAGGCTCGGTTTTCACCGGCTGCTACATCACCCCAAACTCGTCATCGACTGGATCACCACCGCAGGAGCTCGGTGTGGGATCCCAAGATCGCCCACACCAGGCCCAACCCAACCGTCCACCTCCGGCGGGAGGACGCTGCTGCCGCTATGCACGGGGCCGCCGCCCCAGCATCCATGTGGCCTGGGGTCACCGACCACTTTTTCAATAGTTTATATCCAATGCAAATTTGATCTGCTGTTAATGAATCTGTCGATAAACTGCTTTGGCATGATCATGAAATATCTAAGCAGCCGGCGATTACAGAATTTAGAAATTTGGTAACTAATGTGCGAGCAGTATTTATTCGGCGCCTTTTCTCCATCTAATTCGTGAGGGCTGGGCACAAGAGCTCCTTTTTTGAGCGTTCCAACCTCATCTAAACCTCCAACTTTTGCTTCACAAGGAATGCATGTGACAAGTACTAGGGACAAAGTCACCAACTCGGTTGACTGGTTCCCATCTCCATTATTTGCTTCACAAATGGTATTAGTAGTACGAATAGTGCAGTACATAGGGTAGGGACTGCTTTCAGCCAATATAACAGCTCACATGCTCGACTCCTTGGCTTTTGCATCTCAAAATGTAGTATGCTCCAAGTAGGTGGTCTTTTCATAGGGTAACAGGCGTACATGCAGCTCAATCTTCGCTTTTCAAGCGTCCACCAGCTGGCCCTTAATCGATAAAAATATCCAGTATGTTATAAAATCAGTAGAGGAGACCGAAAATCAGGTAGTGAGACATAATACAATAATAAAAAAGGCGTTGTAAATGCTATACCAAGCATCCACCATGGAACAAAATAGGTCATTTCTTTATATGACAAAAAAAGGCTGTCAAGGAAATCTTTTCTTTATGACTAGGTCAACCACTGCAACTTGTCTTCGTCGATCTACAACGGAGCACGTCGTTCTCCATGCATAAATACGAGTACATAATGTAGGTTATCTTTCATGTTTCAAGAAAAAGTTTGCACAACATTTTTCTAGAGATTCCCTGTGTAGAAAATGTTTGCAAAATTCCCTTTTAAAAAAGGAAAAAAAAGGGGATTTAAGAAGCAGGCTACTCGACATAATCTGGCCATTAATTCCTTGTTCGTATGAAACCAGCATCAAATCTGCCCTCCACCCCCAACCTCCCCCCACTCGACCATCTCAACCGCATACATGTTTTTTTACATAAGGTTCCAACAAAATTTGGACTAAATGAACATATGTATTTGTAGAAAATTTCATCTTTTGTTTTTGTAGACTGTGCACAAAAATTATGAGAAGGTTTGGACTTACAAGAGTGTAGAAGTTATTGTTATATGTTGATCCAAATTCTACAAAGTAGAGGCCAACTCCTGACGGAGCGGAGCGAGACCCGTCACCGGAGGCTTGGGATCGTTGATGACCTAGGTTACCACCGCTATATATACTTCTTGTAAGCCGCCGGTCGGGATAAGTTGCATCTGTGAAATCCCCGGCGTTGTGTAAACACTCTCCGTTATAGTGAAGTTTCGCTGGCTGGCGCCTGTGGTTTTTCCCTTCTCTTTGTTGGAGAGGATTTTCCACGTTAAATCTGTGTCCCCTTGATGTGATTTTGTTTTCGTTCTTCGTTATTTACTTGTCGCAAATCTAACAAGTGGTATCAGAGCCCTAGGTTCTAATCTAGGGTTTGCGACATGTCGTCATTGAAGTTCGATCTACCGCAGCTAGACTACTCCACAAGATTCTGCTTGTGGCAGGTGAAGATGCGGGCGATTCTCGCCCAAACTTTAGATCTGGATGATGCGCTGGATGGATTCGGGGAAAAGGATGCTAAGAGCTGGTCTGACAAAGAGAAGCGGAAGGAGCGTAAGGCTTTGTCTATGATTCAACTTCATATATCCAATAATATTTTGCAGGAAGTCTTGAAAGAGAAATCTGCTGCTGTCCTTTGGGGGAAACTGGAATCGATCTGCATGTCAAAGGATCTAACCAGTAAGATGCATGTGAAGATGAAGTTGTCCTCGCATAGATTGCAGGACGGTGGATCGGTAATGAATCACTTATCTCTTTTCAGAGAGATTATTTCTGATTTGCAATCTATGGAAGTAAAATATGATGAGGAGGATCTAGCTCTATTACTCTTATGCTCGTTGCCTAGTTCTTATACTCACTTTCGTGATACAATGTTGTTGAGCCGTGATAAGATAACCCTTGATGAAGTGCAAGATGCCCTCAAACAGAGGGAAAAGATGAAATCTATGGTGCAGGCAGATGGGGCGTCTTCCAAGGCTGAAGCTCTGCAGGTTCGTGGCAGGACCGAGCAGAGATTTAACAACTATGGCAACCGAGATAAGAGCAAAGACGGCAGAAGTCGTTCGAAGTCCAAGGGAAAGGACAAGTTCTGCAGGTATTGTAAGAAATCTAATCATGTTACTGATGATTGTTGGAAGCTGCAGAATAAGGAGAAAAGGAACGGTACTTACCAACCGAAAGATAAGGATCAAGGTAATGGTAAGGCTGCTGTTGTTTCTGGTGATAGTTCTGACGGTGAATGTTTGGCCGTTTTGCTGCTTGTGCATCTCGTGATGATGAATGGATTCTTGATAATGCATGTTCGTTTCATATTTGATGTAACAAAGATTGTCTCAGTTCATATGAATCTGTGCAGACTGGAGATTTTGTACGTGTGGGGAATGACAACCCATGCCATATTGTTGGAGTTGGATCTGTTAAGATCAAGACACATGATGGCGTGACGCGTACGTTGAATGAGGTGAAGCACATACCAAGCATGGCCAGAAATCTGATCTCCCTGAGTACCATGGACGTTGATGGATACAAGTACGCCGGTGGGCGTAGGTTGTTATAGGTATCGAAAGGCTCTCTTATTCACATGATAGGTGATATGAATTTTGCTAATTTATATGTTCTTAGAGGTAGCACTTTGCCTGGTATTGCTGCTGCTGTTACTGCTAATGATTCTGATGATTGTGATAAAAAAAATCTGTGGCATATGCGTCTTGGGCATATGAGCGAACATGGCATGGCAGAATTGGTTAAGAGAGAGCTGATTGATGGTTGCAACTTGGGTAAGTTTGAGTTCTGTGAGCACTGCGTTTCGGGTAAGCATAAAAGAGTTAAATTCAATGCTTCCGTTCATACCACCAAAGGCATATTAGATTATGTGCATGTTGATGTATGGGGACCTTCCCGTAAGACTTCTATTGGTGGTGCTAATTACATGCTTACTATTATTGATGACTACTCAAGAAAAGTGTGGCCATATTTTCTGAAACACAAATCTGATGTTTTTGATGCTTTTAAGAAGTGGAAGGTTATGGTAGAAAAGCAAACTGAAAAGAAGGTAAAGGTACTATGTACAGATAATGGTATGGAATTCTGTTCTAATGAGTTTGAGGAGTTTTGCAGTAACGATGGTATGATCAGGCACCACACCATCCCTTACACTCCTCAACAGAATGGCGTGGCTGAGCGCATGAACAGAACCATCATCTCAAGGGCTCGCTGTATGTTGTCCAATGCAGGTATGCATAGACGTTTCTGGGCTGAAGCAGCCAACACAGCGTGCTACCTCATCAATAGGTCACCTTCTATTCCACTTGAGAAGAAAACTCCCATTGAGGTATGGTCAGGATTCGCCTGCTGATTATTCACAGTTGAGAGTTTTTGGTTGCACAGCTTATGCTCACATTGATAATGGAAAGTTAGAGCCCAGAGCTATTAAGTGCATATTCCTTGGTTATGGTTTAGGAGTTAAGGCATATAAACTATGGAATCCTGAAACTAAAAGGATTTTGTTGAGTAGGAATGTTGTTTTCAATGAATCTGTTATGTATCATGACAGCTTGCCATCAGATCCCTCTCCTGTTGCTATTGGAGAGGAGGGAGTTCGTGTGCAGGTGGAGCACCTGCAGAAAACTGTTGATAATAATGTTGTTGTTGATGATACTCATGAGGAAAATATTGATGATGATGTTGTTCAGCACTCACCTACTGTTTTGCAGCAGCCACAGGAATCTATTGCTGCTGATAGACCGAGGCGTAACATAGTTCCACCTTGTCATTTAATTGAAGAGTGTAATCTTGCTCATTATGTTTTGAGTTGTGCTGAACAGGTAGAGCATGATACTGAACCTGCTACATACAATGAGGCTATTGCATCCGTTGACCGCGAGAAGTGGGTTTCTGCTATGCAAGAAGAGATGCAATCGCTTGATAAGAATGGCACATGGGAAGTTGTGCGCTTGCCTAAACAGAAGAAGGCTGTCCGCTGTAAGTGGATATACAAGAGAAAGGAAGGTTTGTCTCCTAATGAGCCTCCAAGGTTTAAGGCAAGGTTAGTAGCAAAAGGTTTTAGCCAGATTCCAGGTATTGACTATAATGATGTTTTCTCTCCGGTTGTGAAACATAGCTCTATTCGTACTTTCTTTGGTATTGTTGCTATGCATGATCTTGAGCTTGAGCAGCTAGATGTAAAGACTGCTTTTCTGCATGGTGAACTGGAGGAGGAGATTTACATGGACCAACCTGAAGGGTTCATAGTTCCTCGAAAAGAGGATTTTGTGTGCAAATTGAAGAGATCGCTTTATGGTTTGAAGCAATCTCCAAGACAGTGGTATAAAAGGTTTGATTCATTTATGATCTCACAAGGTTTTAAGAGATCTCAGTTTGATAGCTGTGTTTATATAAAGTTTGTTAATGGGTCACCTATTTACTTGCTGTTATATGTTGATGATATGTTAATTGCTGCCAAGAGCATGAAAGAAATCACTACTTTGAAGGCACACCTAAGTAGTGAATTTGAGATGAAAGATCTTGGTGCTGCTAAGAAAATCCTAGGTATGGAAATTAAACGGGACAGAAAATCTAGGTTGTTGTTTCTTAGTCAGCAAAGTTACGCTGAGAAAGTTCTTCAACGTTTTAATATGCATGATGCAAAGTCAGTTAGTACTCCTGTTGCTCCTCACTTTAAATTGTCAGCATTGCAATGTCCTAGTTCTGATGAAGATATTGAGTACATGTCTCGAGTTCCTTATTCTAGTGTTGTTGGTTCCTTGATGTATGCCATGGTTTGTTCTCGCCCTGATTTATTATATGCTATGATTTTGGTGAGTTGTTACATGGCTAATCCTGGTAAAGAACATTGGAAAGTTGTTCGGTGGATTTTCAGGTACCTTCGTGGCACATCCAACGCTTGCTTGAAGTTTGGCAAGACTGATGAGGGACTCGCAGGCTATGTGGATTCAGATTTTGCTGCCGACTTGGATAAGAGGAGGTCTATCACAGGTTATGTGTTCACGGTAGGTGGATGTGCCGTGAGTTGGAAGGCAACGCTGCAACCAGTTGTTGCTTTATCTACAACTGAAGCAGAATATATGGCTGTTGCTGAAGCTTGCAAAGAGTCTGTTTGATTGAAATGTTTGTATGCTGAGCTTTGTCAGGATGATTCTTGCATTAACCTGTTCTGTGACAGTCAAAGTGCTATTTACCTTACTAAGGATCAGATGTTCCATGAGAGAACAAAGCACATTGATATCAAGTACCATTATGTTCGTGATGTTGTTGCACAAGGTACACTGAAGGTATGCAAGATAAACACTCATGATAATCCTGCTGATATGATGACAAAGCATGTTCCTGTTGCTAAGTTTGAGCTATGCTCAAGCTTAGTTGGTATAACTGATTAGCCCAAGTGGCTATTGGCGCTGAAAGTGTTTTCTTTGTTTGTTCAGGGAGATGATTACCGTTGATGCTACAAGAAGGAATTTGTCTCAAGGTGGAGTTTGTTATATGTTGATCCAAATTCTACAAAGTAGAGGCCAACTTCTGACAGAGCGGAGCGAGGCCCGTTGCCGGAGGCTTGGGTCGTTGATGACCTAGGTTACCACCGCTATATATACTTCTTGTAAGCCGCCGGCTGGGATAAGTTGCATCTGTGAAATGCCCGGCGTTATGTAAACACTCTCCGTTATAGTGAAGTTTCGCTGGCTAGCGCCCGTGGTTTTTCCCTTCTCTTTGTTGGAGAGGGTTTTCCACGTTAAATCTGTGTCCCCTTGATGTGATTTTGTTTTCGTTCTTTATTATTTACTTGTCACAAATCTAACAGTTATTATATCAGAGTCATGACACCAAGCCAATACATAAAAGCGTATAAACGTGGGATCACATCAATATCCACATAAATCCAAGTGAATGTGTGAGTGTTTTAATAGTGTGATTCATCATAGAGTGGTGTTCATAGGGCGACGGGCGTGCATATGCAGCTTACTCTTCCCCTTTCAGCCAGGCAACTAGCCCTTCCTATTTATTAATCGATAGGAAATATACAGATTGTTACATAAGCCATAGAGGTGACCAAAAACTAGGTAGCGATTTGAGACTTGAGACACTAATAGAAAAGCCCATGTAGATGCTCACCCTCAAGCATCCACCACGGATCAAAATAGGTCTTTTGTATTGGATGCATAGACAGGCTGTCAATGAGACCTTTTCTACTATATGACTAACTCAACCACGAGGTGTGCTTCGGTGTCCCTCCTAAAACTTAAGTTTGCATGAGCCGGTTTTATTTTAACCGGTCGAAACCTATATCCAGGCTATATATACCTCCGTATAAGTGTACTCGATCGAGCTGGGTGTACTTCTCGTTCTTATCGGCTGAACCCACCTCCCGTTATCGCAATCTATGTCTTTGCATGCCATATTTTGAAATTTTGTTGATGTTGCTATATAACTCCCGATTTCTGCCTTTCGCAGGCACGTGAGTATACATGTATGGTGAATATACGCTAAGAGGACCATACGGGCTTCAGGTGGATTCATACAGTCTTCGAAATGAATTAGTATCGAGTTTTTGTTGTCCAAGTTTGAAAAGTAGGGGGGACACCGAAGCAAAAGTGCTCAACCACAGAAATCTGTGCTCATCGATCTATGGCGGAGCACATGGTTCTCGCTGTATATATACAAGTATTGTTGGAATTTTGCCTAATAAAGGTCCAGCCCATTTATATTATTCAACAATTCCTGAAATCTTAGAGGCCCACTTGACTCATTCATGCAAGGCAAAGAGGTGGGACAAGAGTTTAGTCCCACATTGCTAGTTGAGTGGAAGTTGGACCAGCTTATAAGGAGCGCTCTTCGACCACTTGTACGAGCTTGGGAAGAGAAGACATATACACGTCCGCTTCTCCTCCTCCGCCGCCCGCCTCGCCACGCCTCGTCACGACGCGCGCTGCGGGTTGCGGGTTGCCTCGAGCCGAGAGTTTCTCTTTCTTTTTGCCACGCATAAATGGATAATAATTTGAACAGTCTGCGTGAGTGTATTTTTAATACGCACGAACTCAGTGGAGATTTATTCGAGCTTAGTGGAGGTTGTTCGGCTTCGGTCGATGCATGTTCGTTTCCTCTCCTGACGCCGACTGTTCGCCTGCCTACCCGTGACTATAAGAGTGAGAGGTCGCTCCTCTCCTCAGACACACCAACGCACGCACCCTGTGTCTCTAGTTTCAGAGCATTGCGCTGCTTAGATCTTCCCCATCCCGTCTTGCGGCGTGCACCGCGAGCTGGGACAGTAGGCCTCCAAGACCCCGCTTCTTCGAGTCCTGTACGGGAGAAGGGCGATAAGGTTTTTGGGGAGCGCTACCAGCGCGACTACTGGCTTCATCACGGACTCCTTCACGGATAGCGACTGCAACGACGTCTTCCCCAACGACGACTTCTTCCTCGACATCAACAACCTTTTCCTCGATAACATGGCTGACGACAGTGTCAACGCTAACGGGAACACCGGCGGTTCCTCTACCGTGATGTATATCATCTTTTGGTCATTTTCTATTATTCTGCCTATAATTTATCTGCCTTTTATTTTGGTTAAATCTCTTGGAAAATTGCTCTATTTCTCAACAAGTATAATGGATGTTATTTTTCCGGTTGCAAGATTTTTTTTGCATAACTTCGTATTGGATAGGTTACTAAAGTTTACACACAATGCAAGATTACCTTTTAGGCCTAGTTTACTTCTCTCGTATTTTTATCCACTAGAGTTTTTGGGATATGTGGGGATTTGGTGGTCACCCAATACTCTCTAATCCCCTACAATACTCTTCCCCAAAAATACTCTACCTTAGAGGAGAGTTTTCAATATAGACAAAAACATGAAGGACACGTGGGGATATTCCAGAATTATCCTGACCAAACCCGAAGTGGTAAACGGACTACGGGAATTTTGAGGGAATTGGAATAATCCCCTCTTATCCCCGCGGATTCACTAGCTAATACGAGAGAAGTAAACAAGGACTTAAGGAAGAAAAGAGGGAATCAAGACCGCGGAGAATTGAACGGCTGGAGTGGGTCAGTGCAACCTTGTCCAAAACAAAGTAAACAATGTGCTAGTACTTGCATGCCACCATATGCACGACAGCTTCAACTCAATGACCGAAGGAGCATATTCGTGGTAAAACGCGAGAATATATATAAGCCAGACCCATCAAACTTCAATGGTCACACTGCACACGCAGAACCTCGACGGGCTTCAACTCCGATGTACCCGTTTGGAGCCTGGAGCCGCAGACGGATCGTACGTCATTGTTTTCTGATACCCATCATTTTTCTCTTGTGGAAACAACATAAGCTTCCCCGTATGTATGCCGAGGAAGAATCGGATGTGAGAACGGCCCGTAAACGACACTGAAATCTTCTCCTATAAACTATTTGAAGGGCTAAACACTAAAAGGGAATGATTGTCCTTCTAATCGGTGTAGAACAAACTCTTGCCAAAAACTGCATGGGAGTTGACCATCGCACATCCTCTCTTGATCTCCTCCCAACCAGGTTGGCTTGGATCATAGACATCAGGAAAACATGAGTTTCTGATTGTAAAGCTTGAGCGGCCACCAATTATGCGAAGCTTGGTGTTCAACCTGCTAGCAAAACAGCCCCACCTCGGCTGCTAAGGTTGTCAACTACTGTCCGTCTGTTTTTTTAGGGATCATATACCTCGATGCTTGACAAATCTTCACAGCCAGAGCCAAATTCACTAGGAACATATATTGTGCCGTTGACCTCGCTAGTCACGATGTGTGTAATTCATCTTGGCAAGTGTACCCCACCTATGCAATGTGAAGAGGATGAATTAGTTGTATGTTTCAAATGTCTTCTTGTTCGAAGAACTTATAACATAAATGGATTACTAAAGAGTATTTGATTCTTCATAATTGCAACAATGTACTTGATATAAAGAATAAAACTATGGTCTGATATATACATTATTCTTGTCAAATGTCTAAAATATACCTGTTAAGTTGGGCATCATACTGGTAAACCTCATTAGAGACAAAGTATTTCCCATGGATAGTGGCATCGCCACCCCTGACATACAACTTCCTATAGAGAACCACCACATCAAACCCTAGCTACTTTAGTTGGTCCAGACATAGGAGGAATTGCCTGTGCTCCCCCGAGACCCCTTTGCTCCAGATTTACGAACAAGAACATAAACCAACTCTTCAATCTTTCTAACCTCTTTCATGATAGTGTTGAACCCTTTGCTGCCGATGGCAGGGAAGTGTTTCTGAGGGACTAGCGTGATGCATATCTTTGCAATATCTTTTGGCAAACCAGGTATTAGACCATTAGGTGGATTGGTTTTTTTTGGGTAAATGGAACTTGAGAAAGTCTTTGTCGCGCTAGAGATTTAAATTGCATTATAGAATGATGTCGCACGTTTATGCTTTAATATGTGATTCCCTTGCTCCAACAAGTGTAAGCATCTAAAGCCCTTTTGGAACACTAAAAATTCCTTGTTGATGTTAAATGACTCGAATAATTTTTGTGTCTATTTTTCTTTATTATTTATATGTATAATGTTGCTTGAAAGATAAAAAAAATCATGGTGATGATACCAACGGAAACTGGAAAGTAAGATGCAAGGGCTCGAACGATGGTGAAATGAAAATCTTCAGCTTATATTGATCTTATTTTCTATCTAGTTGCATCGAATGCCATCAGCAGTGAAAGTCCGTGGAATGTTTTCTCCTATAAGAACATACAACCTCGGTCTTACTAAAAATGAAATATAAGAAGATGCTTCGTTTTAACATTGTCTTGTTAATTATCAATAGAATGATAACAACTCACCGAATAATCGTCTCCATTAGTTGAGTGATATGTCTGGCGACTCTAGGAACGACCAAGGCGCCATTGTGAGGGCGATCACCGGAGGCAAGTTCTGGACGATCTAGGTGGACGACATCGACATTACCGTTCGTGTACTTCTCAAACTACCTATGTTGGGAGGTATAATGGGCTTTTCATGCCATGATTAATTTAAATTGGGCATTTTAATGCACTTTATCTAAAAAAAAACATTGCTTAGTTTGAGCAAGGCCTGGTTAATTTTGGAACACTATATTGTCATTTACTTGAACTGGTAGAGGCAGTGGAGACAAGACACTCAAATATACACCCCACTAGCACGTTCTCACGGTAGAAAATATTATTTATGAAATATTTAAGATGTAAAAAATAACTACTCGTGTAAATGTTATGGCAAAGCTTTGCCCTTGTTTTAGAGAAGGCAGGCTTGGCTCTTTAAAACTTACTATTCTAGAGAAAAAAATTGTTTCTTTCATGTCACAAATTTTTTATCTCTCCAAATTTCATAAACATGTAGAAAACTCGAACACTCGTACGTGTCGTTTTGTTCAGAATAATAGAAATTTCAAAGTAGTTCTCTCGAAGTACGGAAATATATACCCAACTATACTATTGGAGCAATGGTACATACGTCTCTAGAGGTTTATGACATAGCTTATGTGTAAATAAATTCACAACTCATTAAAACTCCCCGCTCGACGTAACCCCTATATATATAGTATACTCCTTTTTGACCTGCCTATATATATACTCCTACTATATCTGTTTCAGTTCAACCACATTACTGGTACATGTCCCAGGAAGAGAGTTGTCCCGAAAGATCGGAGCCAACGTTAAACTCTAAGGATAGGAGGCATCGGGAATAACATGATTAGCTTGCAAACACGACCACATTATTTGTCACTGAGTTAGGCTAGTTTGTTGAAGAACTGAAGCTTAGGGGCTGTTCGGGAACGAGGGGAACACAAAGGAAACCTGTAGGTTTCGTTTCCGATGCAAAAAAATTCTGGGGCGACGTTCCGAACAAAGGGAACTGCTGTCCCGATTCCTTAGAAAATGGAATATTTCCTCCGATTTTACCGGAACAAAGCCCATCTCATCTACTAGGAGCGATGGACCCCATATCTACAGATTTACAGAAGCATGGCATGGACTATGCAATTTTCACATAATGCAAAATGCCATGAAACACTTACCTCAAAAAAAGAAGGATGAGGATGGCCCAAATGTTTTTGCTGAATTCAGTGCTTGCATGTACAAGTATGAGAATGAGGAAGCCTTTGAAGAAGCTTTCACTGCCATAAGGAGCAAGGTGGATACACAAACTTGGTTGGATAGTATATATAAAGTAAAACAGAAATGGGCAATGCTTACACTCTAGGGATGAGAAGCACCCAATTAAGTGAAAGCTTGAATAGTGACTTGAAAAACCATCTGAAATCTGATCTTGACATTCTTCGTTTTTTCAAGCATCTAGAGAGGGTTGTGCAAGGAAAGCGAGAGAATGAGCTAAATGAGGAATATGAGTCTAGAAAAAAATTACCTAGAGTTAGAATAAGGACTCCTACAATAATACAAGCAAGCAAAGTTTACACACCACGCATATTTGAAGATTTTCACAATGAATATGAAAGATCAATCTCAGCATACATCAAGCCCTCGGAAGAACAAAATGTATACAATGTTGCCATTGCAAGTATTAATCCAGAAAGCACGTATGAAGAAGAGACCAAAGTTCTAGTTGATCATGAAGAGCAACAAGTTGTATGCAGTTGTGGGCAATTTGAGCGAGTTGGTATATTGTGCAGTCATGCTTTGAAAGCCCTTGATGTCATGAATATTAAGTATATTCCGAGCCACTATATTTTGAAGCGGTGGACTCGAGAAGCACGAAGCGGCACTATTGAGGACAGCCATGGAAATATTGTTTTGGAAGACCCAAGAATGGAAGATAGGTTGCGCTTGAAGTTTTTCATTCACAAGTTCCATGGCATAGCTTCCAAAGCACTCGTATCTGAAGAATGCAGCAAACTAGTAGATGATGCCTTGGAGAGCCTTAGCAAGCAAGTTGAGAAAAAGCTTCTAGTAATACATGTAGAAGTGAAGCTACATGTGAAGAACTAGATAGTACTTTACAGACTGTGTGCCTAAAGAAGAAGGAAATTCAAAAGAAAAATTCACGAAGAAATAAATCATGGATCGAGAAGCAGCGCCCCAATAAAAAGAAAAAGAAGAAAGCTGAATTCCTACCCGAAAATCAATCTTGTTCTGTAAATCTCTTACACTATGTAAACACACTACATATTATTTACTAATGACAATACATGCTAATAGTTCTTGTGATTTTACTGCTTAGAGAGGAGAGAAGGACATGTCGGCAGCACAACAGCAAGGAACTACAGAGCATCCGGCTGGAATAAATGAGAATGGTTTGCAAGAGTATGGGTGGATGACTCGTTTACTGATGGTATTCCACTTATAACATGTCTAACATTCACTGTTAAGCAATATGAATCTTGTTGTGTGATCAGTTATATCTCCCTTCATACGCAGGGGCAAGTTGACGACAGTTTGGACTTGCAGAACTTTATGAATTTTCCTAGGATATGACATATGTGATACAAAATGAGACGACAGCCATGTGTGTGATAAGTGTTTTGTCTTGCTAGATGGAAGTTTTGGGATTCTTGAGACAGACTATATATGTAATTCGTTTTGTTTTGGTGACACATTTCCTAGTCTAAAAGTGAGAACTCCTATATTGAGTGTGTGAAACTGAAAGTGAGATATCATGTGTAGTACTAAACTATGTGATTATTCTGAAGATACAAATGTGCATTTCATATTTGCAAGTACATGGCAGGATGCCTTGGCAGGATGCCTTCCTGCCAGCGACATCGGCCTCGTCGACGGCAGCGGCCGCCGATGCCGGCCTTCCTGCCATTCCGGAGACACACGCTTGGGGAAAATACAAGAGCAACGAAGCAAGACAGAAATTAACCTGTATCCTGTGTCATGTTGAAGTGCAACCGAGTCGGCTCCCCTGCAGACGGACGGAGGCATCGCCTATAGCCTGCTGGACTGCTGCATCCAGCTACAAGCTGCCGCGCTCGAGCTGGTAGAGTTGCCTGCGCCACCACGGGATCTGTCGCCTCCAGGTACGTGCTGCCGCAGTCGAGCTGGTACAAGTAGCTGCAACACCCGGAACTGCATCCTTCAGGTCCGGGCTTCCGTCTCAAGCCGGTCGGAGTAGCTGCGCTGCCCATGGATCCAACACCTCCAGGTCCAGCTTGCCACGCCGAGCCGGTGGCCAGCTTTAGAGAACGGGCGATTTGCGCACAAGAAAGAAAGCGGACTGGGAGGAAACGGGGAGGCGGAAGGGGGCGGCAGCAGAGGGCATCGCACCAATTTTATCCCCTCTGCCATTGCTCTCGTCTCGCTGCAGCTGTGAGTTCTGAGAACAGAAGAGACTAGAAGAGCCAGCGTTTTGTATTCCTAATTATTAGTAGAGTATTATTTTTGCCGAGAAATGCTGCCGGTGAGTAAAAGAAGCAGAACCGTCGATTCAATTGGACGACAGATTTCTCCAACTACAGCACGCATACAGTTACACAACAACTGTAGAGGAGCTGAGCCCGGTAGCCCTTACCGGGCTCAGCTCCTCTACAGTTCTATTCATACTGTAGGCGTGCTGTAGTGCATAGAATCCGCCCTCCATTCCAATCGGATGGCTATCTTTTCTCCCCTTAATTTGTGCTAGTAATTGGAAACTAACTCCTAGTATGGTGGAGCCGCGGAGGGAAAAATATCCTAACCCTGTAGGCTTGGCGCCATATTTCACCCACATATCAGACTTTCTGGCGCCAAACAACAATCTCTTTGACTCGCCCTTGATCATCGTCCTTCCTCCCGCTTGGCCCCCTTTTTCCTCCCGCTCATCTTTCTCTTTCTCCGATCTAGAATTTGTTAAACACCAAGTTGTAAATGCTGCAGATGATCCTCCTTTTGTCCTCCATCTCCTAGCAACGATAAAGAAGAAGTCAATCCCAATGTAAGTGACCGATTGTGTTAATTGTTCTCAGGGCAGCAAAATACATGTGGATTGACTTTGATTTGTTAGCAGCGATGAAAAAATTACAAATAGACTTCATCTGACCAGCAGTCTAGTTGTAAGAGAAGGGGAAAAAGGAGGTCTGATGGCATCTGAAACGAACTCCACCAACAAAGATCCAAACAGGTTTGATCAATTTCGTTCAGATCTTAGGCTATAGAATCCTCTGCTCCTTGTGTGTAAGATAACTATGCCTAAATTTTATGCCAACTATTTATAGGGAAAATATGTTTTCAACTTGGACGCCTTAGATCGGCATGAAATTTAATTCTACAACAGAGGCTTGGAACTTCTGGACCTTTTATGGAGGTCATATTGGATTTGATGTAAGGGTAAACTATGAAAACAAGAGCAAAACTGATGGAGTAGTAACTTCGGCGAGATACGTTTGTTCCAATGAGGGCTATCGAGCAAGAGACAAGAGAGATCATAATACAAGGCGTCCACGTGCAGAAACAAGAACCGGCTGTAAAGTTCGAATGGGAATCACTATAGACCGAGAAGTAGGAAATTATGAAGTACATGAGTTAGTTGTTGAACATAACCATGTCCTGCAGTTGCCCGAAACATGCCACTTGATGCCATCTCAGCGGAAGATTTCAAGTTTGCAAGCTTTTGAGATTGAAACAGCAGATGATTCGGGAATTGTTCCAAAAGCAGCACATGAGTTGGCTAGTCGGCAGGACGGTGGGATAACAGACCTTGGATACACACGTCGTGATCACAAGAATTATCTGGGAACCAAGCGTCAAAGGGAGTTGATGTATGGTGAAGCCGGAACCATGCTTAAGTACTTTCAAGACAGAAAGTCAGAGAACCCTGCATTCCAACATGTACAACTAGACTACGAGGAAAAAATTACAAATATTTTCTGGGCTGATGCTAAGATGATCATTGACTATGCTCATTTCGGTGATGTTGTCACCTTCGACACTACATTTGGGACAAACAAAGAATACAGACCCTTTGGTGTATTTGTTGAATTCAACCACTTTCGAGAAACGGTATTTTTGGGGCTGTTCTTTTATATGATGAAACATTTGATTCCTTTAAATGGTTGTTCAACACCTTCTTATCTGTGCATAACAAAAAGCAACCTAGAACTATCTTTACTGATCAAGATGTTGCAAAATACGAAACGCCTCTAAGATATACGAGATGGAGACGGCTAGTAGTTCTCACCGCTTGCAAGAACTCATCACCCTCAGATGGTCCCTAGTAGGGACCGTCTCCAATAGTCAGGCAACCGGGGTCAGCTGTTATTATGGGCCGCCTCCATAAGTTTGTCACCCGGAGTCGTCTTATATTATGAGCCGTCTCCAATAGATTGAAACGTGAGACGGCCTGGTGTTTTATCCGTCTTGAATAAATTTTCTTTTTGAGACTGCTTATTAGAGCAGCCGCTTCTAGAATCTGAGATGGATTCAACATACAACCATCTCTTAAAGTTTCCCAGCCTGAGTTAGCCTTTTCCCCCGACAATCTCTAGGTTCACTTCGCACGGAGACGACGTTTTTAAGCAACCGCCTCTAGTGATTCATACCTGTATTAGACTGCACTATTTACCAGCGGCCATAATATCTGGAGGGTCCGGAATAATTTGGAATGCAACTTTAATACAAATAATATATTTATTGTCGAGAAAAGTCTCAGAATCCTGACATAGCTACCACAAATTTCGGAATATGTCACACAAATCAATATACACTACACTAGATACCACAAATCAATGTACACTACACTAGCATTGACATAGATAGCAAGCATAGAAAGTAACCACTAGTATAACAATGTTTTGCATACTTGCTCTTATAGGGATTTAGCGTGGAACTCTCCATCGCCTTTCACCACTTTTTGAGGCAGAAATTCAGCAAACTCCGCGCAAATTATTTTTAGCTTGGCCATCGGCAGTACCATCTCTTCAATTTTTGGACACTACGTAAATTAAATCATGATCAAAACTGGTACCAATAAGAAGAATATATCAATAAAAGAATAGAAAATTTTTACAAACCAGTTGTTTTGGTCTAGGAACAACCAGGTTGGCCATTATGAGGCTCATATGTTGAAAAAATATAGTAGCCACAAAGATGCGTCGATGGAGGTTGCTGGTGGCACTGAAACAGAGCATATGTGAAAATAACCATATTATCTAGATAATATATTTAACGTGTATACATATATATGTGTATAAGTACTAGTAGAAACTAACCGGTTCACCCATGCGATGGGTTAGCACTTTGTAGTTCTTTGTTGCATTTCCTTCTTTCGAACAAAATATTTTAAACGATCTAAAAGCAAGATGATAAAAAAAGTATATCATTACGAAACCAGGATGTATCCTAGATCAATATCACTTTTATTATGCAGATGAAGTATTAAATCACTTGTCAATAAGCCTCATTACATCATCATAATTTGCATTCTCTTTAGGACGATAAGGATCGAGATAATGGACATGGCCATCCAGAAGTGAGATAGCGATAAGAATTCAGTGAAAACTAAAAGTTAAATCAATTATTAGTTAAGTGAAACCACTCAAATTCGTAAACGAGGATGTGGTACTAATTAAGCTAGCTTACTCTTTATTAAAATGTCATAGAATTAGTTCATGATCTTTTCTCTTCTCCAACACGTTGATGATGTAATCCTCGACATTCCTTCTGTTAGGGTATCTCCACCGGCCGACCTACCCGCCTGGGCGCAACCCAACGCGTCCGCACGAACGTGCGTGGCGTGCGCGGTCTCCCAGCGGTACGACCCATCCAGCTCGACGCGTCTGGCTCGACCCATCGGCGCACCTAAATTGTGTAACCGATGCGTCGGCTCGGACAGCAGAAGCACCGCGCGGGTGTCCGCCTGTCGGACGCTCGGGGCCCATATGCAAGTGAAACACTAATACTTAAACTGACTTTCCATTAGATTAAGCCCTGCCGATTACAAAAAGGCCCATTTTAACAAACTAAAAATAAAAACTACTACTACTGCTGATGAAGGAGGCCGTCCCTAATGCTACTGGCCGTCGTTGTCGCGACCCCTGTTGTCGCAGCCACCACTACCGCTGGCACCGTTGATCGCCGCTATAGCTGACCAGATGGCCTTCTGCTGGAGGCGGTCATGGTAACACTCGCTGGCTCGGCTACGAGCCTTCTTCTTGTCGGCCGCCTTCATGCGGTCCGCTGTCGTCTGGTTGACCAGGGTCTACTCCATCTCGGCCGCCCAGTGGTCCCTCACCTCCTGGTCCTCCACCTCCACCTCCGCCGCCGTGGTCGCGCTCACTGCCAAGGGGGCAACCATCACTGGAGCTCCGTTGGGGCCGAGGCCTAGCGCCTGGCGATCTACAGGGGACGGCGATCGCCTCCTCCCTCGCCCCTCCTCCGCCACCACCTGATCCACCTCTTCCCCTCCTCATCATCGTCCTCCACCTCGGTCTCATCACCATCAGCGAGAGGCCACGCGCTCCGCCGTGCTCCGCCGCTTCCACCGCACTGCGCATGGCGGTGGCCTGGTGAAGCTCGCGGACGGCCGTTGGCGGCCTCCTTGGCCACTTTCTCCAGCGTGACCATGACCGCCTCGTGGCGGATCTCGCGGAGGGCCCATGCTGCAGCCTCCTTGGCCACCGCCTCCACTGCCTCCTTGGCGGCGACATGGTGAACCTCACACACTGCCCATTGGGCCGCCACCTGTGCAGCCGTCTCCACCACCTGCTCCACCGCCGCCTCGGCTACAGGGCCTTCCTCCTCGAAGGCCACCACCTCCACCTCGGCCATGCGCTAGGACATGAACGTGGCTTGGAGGTCGACAAGGTCGGTGTCGGCGTCCTCGAAGCGGGTGCGACACAACTCTCTGATCTTGCTCCAGTTGGCGATCTTGTGGTGGGGCATGGCTACGGTAGGAGCTTTTTCAGGCGGTGGTAGCTCTGGTTAGGCTTGTTGTCTCAGCCGCGCAGCGTAGCCGTCTTTTATAGACGACGGCGAAGGCGAGAAACAACCGTGGAGGCGCACGTGGGAAACAGAAACCTACAATGGCGGGAAACGCCGACCGCGTGGGAAGCCACCGGCGCTGATAGCCGATGTCGCGTCGCCATTAACATCCCATCGCCGGGGTGTCAAGTGGTGACAGCGGGGGGAGACGGACAGATTGGTCGAGCCGCTGGGCGCGGTTGGCCGGACATGCCAGACCACGACCCCAAAGCGACTGCGGGCCAACCGAAACGGACAGAAACGGACTGTTTCGGTCGCACGTTTGGGTCGGCCCGGTGGAGATGCCCTTACATTCCATGGACACATCTGAAGAAATGGAGGGGTCGACGAAGACTATTTTATGCTTATAGGTCATGTCTCTCACAAATAATAACCTACATACAAACACACATATATATGAACAAATTTAAACTGTATAGTTTGGTGGTAGCTAGAACCATGCATGCATAGATGTATACTTTTGTAATAATTTGAATTTGTATAAACTTTCAAAATGAAATATGAATGATTTTCAAATATGAATTCAAACCTAAATTCAAATTTGACCAACGTCAACTCTAACTAGTCAAACCTTTGACTTTTGACCCAATTTAAATTACTTTGCATTTAAATATTGTTTCAAATTCATAATTTCAAATAATACAAATGATATATGTTTTGAGATCAGAAAAATGCCAGGAATATGAATATGCTATTTAAAATATTTTTTGGGCAATTAAAATTTTCGAATTAATAAATACCATTAATATGCCTTTATCTTAATAAATTCACAACTTTAATTTCGCAATTCCAAATTCGACAAATAATACGTCTAAATTGATCAATGCGACAAGCTCGTTCCAACTATGAATTCCATGATATCAATTGCAGTATGCATCATATAAATATTAAGTATCCAACAAGGTTTATGGGAGGAAAACATGCCTAAATAATTAATTAAAGTTCTTTATTATTGTTCCCACACTTCACTCATGCCCTGCTATGTTATACCATATAATTGTGCATCATTCCATCGTGGAATACCTTGTTTTTCTTATTTCATATGTTCATATGATTGCGTACTTTATTTATTATGGTCCTTTCTCTGTTTGGTTCTTATTCCGGATAGACGCCGAGCACGAGAGCTATCAAGAGAACCAAGAGTACTACCCGGATCCCGGTTACCCTACTGCTAATCTGATAGGCAAGCAATTCCCCATGCTTCATTACATACTAGATCATGTAGGCGCGCGTTGCCGCGCCCGTCCATTAGGTAAATAGATTGTTAGGAAATACCACACTTTCCAAAGATATGCAAAATAATTTGATAAGTCAACAACATGGTACCTTATTACTTGTTCGGATTTGATTTACCTGAAAGATATTATTTGCATCCTCTTTAAGCTTTATTTAGCACGCGTAATAACAAATCTGGGCCAAAACTTCATTGTGTGAGAGACCAGCAGTAGAAAGAGGATTTTATGATCGTGGGCTATTGAACTATTCACGGCATCAATTCTATATATGGCAATCTAAATGATTTCCTTGATTAACAACACAATGTCAAGATCTAGGTGTTCCCAAATTTTTGGATATTTGAACAAGTTAACTCCTAATAGGAACATCCAAGTACACCTGTTGAAAAAATTAGGGAGCACCGTCTAAACATTACAAGTAACCATTGAAAACTTGCAGTCCATCAACTACCGATTATGCATAACATCTAAAAATTCTCGCAAGCTTATTCAGTGACACTAGAGTTTATACAACTCATGAGAAACATGGAAAAAATATGAACGGTCCAAAGTTCAAAATCAATATGTTTATAAACTTCTACGAATTAGTACAAAGAGAATTTAATCACATTTGATTAATTGGAAGAACATCCATTGTGAACAGACAATTATCGGGACAATTTCAGGCTCCATGCTAGCACAAGTATGGATCATGAAATTTTGCAAAACATGATCTTCACTGCTCCATGCGAGCACAAGTATCGGGATAATTTCATGCTACCTCAGCAGTGAACTGACAATTGTGGAATTTCTGATATGCGAATTCCACACATGCAATTTCAAGTCTAAATTCATTTGCTCCATCAAGTAGTTTTCTACAGTTCATTTTCTGCTCAACCCAATGTTTTATGCAGAATGAGAATTCAGACACAACACCACTCAAGTGATATTGAACAATTAGCAAGATGATAAATGAGAGCATGAAAATTTGCTAGATTTGCAGAGCCGTTCTCAATATCAGAAGTCCACTCACATCTATACATTTATCACTTGTGGGGATAAGCATTAAAAACTTTCTTAAGCTGCATAACTGTCTTCAGCGGTGCAGTGTCTAAACTTGAGTATGAGTACATCATATCATAAACATGATATAAGCTACTCCTTGAGTATGTTATAGAAATAAATTCAGGTGCGTTAATCTTACTTTGCATAGGATAACGACAATCATCCTAGTAGAACAGGACAAAAGTGTGCTATTAAGTGATGTAATAAGAACCTATACCTACCTACTCATCTGTTGCCGCGTCAATACGGACCTGCTTTTATTTTTCAGCAGAACGGGATAAACATCACCGTCCTCAGCATGACTCGTCTAATGGCCAGGTGTGCGTACGCCTCTCTCAACACCTGCTCCATATAAGACTCGTGTCTGCGCGTCGATCGAGCTTGTTACAGATCACTGATGTCGATCTCGGTGAACCAGATGGGCATGTTTGAGCGTGGTCAGATTGTCTTGGACAGCTGGATGTCGATTAGGAGGATCACAGAGCTGGGCGGCGGACCTGATCAAGAGCAGTACAACCTGAAGAGGGTCTGCGTTGTGGTGGCGGTAGGGAGTAGATGCTACAAAGGAAAGGCAGCGGCATGGGTCGAGCTCGTTGAGTGAAGCGGAATCCCACCGGCTTAGAGGGATAGGGACGAGCGAGGGGGATCTGACCGAGGAGGTGTCGTACCTTAATTTCGCTAGACTGTCCTGCGCTTGACCGAATTCGTCGCACGGTCGCTATCAACCACCCTGTCGAATCGTGTGCGCCCTAAGCTCACAATCAGACAACGAAATTTCGTCGACTCTTAACTCATGGGCTTATTTGGGGCCCAATTAACCACATGAAGGCTACTTGATATCCAGAGTAGCCTCCTCAGGGATATTCGAGCCACGACGGGAATGAATTTCATCCAACGGCCAACATCAACAAACAAGCTCGATCGTATGGCAAAAAACGTCTAAGTCGTGAGAGGTCTCCTCTTTGACTCAGTTTTAATATCCCTAATAGCACCTATGCCTCTATCTTATTCTTGCATCATAGTGTTATGATTCGCATTAGATTGAAATTCCAAATACTACATGACCTTTACTTTTAAAAACCACCGAAGCTTGTATCCTCAATCCTATGAGCCATTACTACAGGAGTTGTTTGAGCCATGCGAGACGTAGAATTGCATGTGTAGGGTTGGTGCGAGTCTGTTGTGAATAACGAGGTACCTAAATAACTTAAACTATGTAGTAATGGGATAACTAAAGAAAGAGGCACCGGTGGCAATAGTTGTTATTTGATTTTTCCATACTCACTTGTGTCCCGTAGGACCTGAGTACTTAATTCTTGTTCCTTGACTATTGCACTATTCGTATGTGGGACCACGAATCCCCTTCGCATGAGCTTGATTCACATCTTATTTATTGGGGCCACAAACTAGTTAGAACGTTATTACCATCCTATACTTATGCCATGCTTTACTGCTTTATTTACTATTGCACGTGGAGCGCATGTGCTATTTTGGTACGCGGCACAATTCCGCGGTATCGACAAGCCCAATCACACTTTCGGGTTCCTAGTTGTTTACAACCGTTCTCGCAAACCCTGGGTCCGTCTTGGAGCCAGCCAACTTTGTTGTGGGTAGCTTAGTGGAGTGGCTCCCTGAAATCAATTTTGAATCTTGTGAATGCTTTGTCGTGATGCCTCGTTCTTTTTTATTTGGTTCTTCCCGGGGTTGATCGTGTGTGTGTTGCTATTTTTGCACCCTCTGCAGGGTAAATCTTTCTAAAAGCCGTGTCCACGGTTATAGATGACTTGGAGCACAATTTCTCGATCATAGAAAACTATAACTAAAGTACCGTGTCTAATTTGACTAAAACATGAATGGTAAATAGTGCAACACTCCTGGAATTGTTGATAAAATTGCTAACGGATGGGATGTTATTCCGCCTTCTTATTCGGTAAGCGAGAATGATGACGAGTGGTGTTTACTTATGTTCCTTATATCACTGTTGGTTCTAATTAATGACCATCCGTCTATATCTGGTTGGACGGATGTTGTAGCGTGTCTCTATAAAACTGTTTATTTGTTTATCTTTTGTTGCAATTGCGTCACCCCAGGTTGTTCCCTTTAGATGCTTAAAGACTTGCTAAGTGCCCTAGGATCTCACACCATAAACATTGATTAGGTTGTCAGGTACATCCATATGGAGGCTGGTATGTCGATGCGGCCGATGATGGAGGCAACGACCCTCTTGCGTAGAGATTCCAGGGATGGAGATCTCTGAGATCTGTGGATGGTAATGTGCTTATTTTTTGGCATATTATACTGATTTGACTCTTAATCCGTACTCGGATCTGTGTTTCCGCTTCCGCTTGATAATTTGTTGAGTGATGTATGAGGATATAATCCTAAAGTATTATTACTACTATCTATATAATTTGGTTCTTGTTGTAATGGTGTATCAATATATTTCTAATTTTTTAGATGGAATAGCTCTAATGTACTCTTGTATGTCGCTAGCGTACATACACACTTGTGTACGCTAGACTCGCGGCCAGTTGGTCATGTTTCTCGCACTCTAAGCTATAACCATGAATTTTGGGGTGAATGGTTGGCTGGTATCGTGCCCTGCCATTGCGGCCTGCTTGTAGGCGGTCTCGCGGCCTCCACGGTAGTACGTCCTCCCTAGATTCGGGTTATACCGGCTTGTGATTTAGAAATGTAAGGTCCGAGGATTACATCCGGGGCGAGGTCGGGGATTATTAAGCATATGGGTTGTTCGGAACAAAGGAAAAACAAAGGGATCCTTTAGGTTTCATTTCCGATGGGATTTTTTTCTAGGGCAATGTTCGGAACAAAGGGAACTGCTGTTCTGATTCCTTAGGAAATAGTTGTCCCTAAATGTCAGGCCCAACGTTAAACTCTAAGGATAGGATGCATCGGGAATAACATGATTAACATGACAACATAATTCGTCAGCGAGATAGGCTAGTTTGCTGAAGAATTGAAGCTTAGGGGCTGTTCGGAACGAGGGAAACACAAAGGAATCCTGTAGGTTGTTCAAGATTGGTCTCTTTTGGGAGGATGTATGGTTGGGAGAGTCTCCGCTACCTGAACAATATCTGTCATTATTTAACATTGCGCACATGAAAAATGTTTTAGTTGCGAATGTTCCATCCAATGTACCGCTGAACATTGAGTTTTGACGGACATTAACTGGCAATAAGTGGAATGCATGGTTACACCTTTGTCAGTGTCTAATGGCGGTTCAATTATCTAACACCCCGGATAAATTTGTTTGGAACCTTACATCCACAGGTGTTTTTAATGTGAAATCAATATATCTAGATCTTATGAATGGTCATACTCAATTTCGTCACAAGTATCTGTGGAGACTGAAAATTCCACTCAAGATAAAAAAATTCATGTGGTTCCTTAAATATAAGGTCTCGCTAACTAAGGATAATTTCGTCAAACGTAAAAAGGAGTCCGTGGAACACATTTTTCTCTCATGTCCTTTTGCATGCATTATTTGGCGGATAGTTGACATCACATATAATATACCACCACCTAATAATATTACTAATATATTTGGTAATTGGTTGAACGAGTAGGGCTAAAAAAGACAAGACACATATGCACATTGGGATATCATCCTTATGTTTGTCTATTTGGACTTGTAGAAAAAGTCTTGTTTTTTATAAGGAAAAGGGTACCAATTTTTTGCACATTATTTGTCTGGCTGCACATTAGATACTACAATGGTCTATCCTCCTTCCGGCGGATCATTGGGAGTCCATGGCTTTTGCATGCAACCGGCTTTTGACAGTCGCTCAGGACTCCTATTTCCAGACTACTGGATGACGACATATTAATAGACTACAAAATGGATAGTTTCTTGTTACTTTTTATTTTCCGTTGGTTGATACATGTCTCAACCTTATATGATTCGTGATGTAAGACTCTGAATAATAACCTTGCAATAAATAAGGTTGTGTGCATCACTTGGTGCAGAGGTCGGGGCTATGTTCCCATTTCGAAAAGAAAAGAGAGAAAAAATTGTTTCTTTCAGGTGACAAATTTTTTATCTCTCCAAATTTCATAAACATGTAGAGAACTCGAACTCTCGCCGTGTGTCCTTTTGTCCAGAATAATAGAAATTTCAAAATGAATATATACCCAGATATACTGCTGGAACAATGGTACATATACGAAGTTTATTATGACATAGCTTGTGTGTAAATAAATTCACAACTCATTAAAACTCCCCGCCCGACTTTACTCCTATATATATGTACTCCTATATATGTTTCAGTGTAAACACATTACTGCTATACATGTCCATAACATTTCATGGAGGGTGGAGCAAGAGTTACCGCGAAAGATCCGAGCCAACGTTAAACTCTAAGGATAGGAGGCATCGGGAATAAAATGATTAGCTTGACAACACGACCACATCACGTGTGAGTGAGTTGGGCTAGTTTGCTGAAGAACCGAAGAATATGGGCTATTCGGAACAAAGGAAAAACAAAGGGATCCTATAGGTTTCGTTCCCGATGGAATTCTTTTTTGGGGTGATGTTCGGAACAAATAAAGGGAACTGATGTTCTGATTCCTTAGAAAAGGGAATATTTCCTCCGATCCGAGTGAGGTGTGCTTCGGTGTCTCTCTAAACTTAAGTTTGCATGGACCAGTTTTCTTTTGACCCTGTCGAAACCCCTATCCAGACCATGTATACCTCCGTATAGGTGTACTCGGTCGAGCTAGGTATACTCCACGTTTTCACCGGTTGATCCCACCTCCTGTTATCGTGATTTATGTCTTTTCATACTACGTTTTAAATTTTTGTTACTGCTGCTATATACCTCCTGATTTCTGCCTCCCGTAGGCACGTGAATATACGTGTATGATAAATATACGTCTAAGAGTACCATACGGGTTTCGGTGGGTTCATAGGTCTTTCAAACAAATCGATATCGAGTTTTTGTTTGTCAAACTTTGAAGAGGGGCACTATCTTCCTCGTAGAGTGATCGAGGCTACATATCTGTCAGTGTCCCGTGTCTATGGACTCGCATGCAGCGCCTCCTCTTTTGCTTAATTTGTGGGCTCTATATTTGTCATTCGTCAGTGCACACAAATGCAGATTCATGCGGTTTGTAAATCTGTGTTTGCAAAGCTCCAGCCAGCCGCTAGGATTTTTTTCTGGTCCGGATCATTGCATAGCTGAACGTACGTACTCATCTTCCTTATGTGCCTCCTGGGCACTATAGCTAAACTTGTTGGTGGGCGTTCGATTCAAACCAAAAAATGCGGTTATCATATTTTGGTCTCTTGAAGAATTTGGTTAATTAGGACAAAATGACAACCAATTTTGTTCCCAAAATGGCAAATCAAATAATTCGGTTAACCATGGATCGAGGTGGTTTTCTGCTTTAAACCGATATTCACATTTAACATATATTATAGGTTTTTAGTTCTTGACTTTGTCACAAGAATAATATGCATCGTCAAGCAAAATAACTTTGAGACAAGAGTTCGATATTTCTATGTACTTTGTCCCCTATTGCATTTTAGTATTTTAACATAAAGATAGAGTAATCTGCATCCCCGTCCGCAATCAAAATCAGCCACGACCCCGTACATCTTACGACATCTGTTGAACTTGAAGGATTGAACAAGAAAAGGGGAAACATGGCATTGTTTTGAGGTTCCATCTAATGGATTCCCAATACCGTCGCTCATACACTTACTATCTCAAGGATTGAATGACCGTCACTCGGAGCAAAGGATCCCAGAAGTTTTTCATCTCAAGGAACGAGTCCCATCCGGGACTGATCCTTTCAAGACTTTTGTCTTTAGTGTTTTCCAGGTCTTAGTTCCATTATATATTCTGTTGCACGTGGACACAATTACTTTTTAGTAATCTTGAGCAGGACTGCTTGTTGGCTCCGTGGATCTTGTTCACTATTTTTGTGGGTGGATGGAAAAACAGTGAACATAAAGGATACAAAGGGTTCATGTGGTATGTATAACATAGGACTAAACACTGAGAATCATGAGAGCTCTATTCTGCAATGGACATTAAGGATGCAATATTATCATCATGATGACAACATATTTCGTTCTGGATGTGTTATTAAATAATTCCTAATAATGACCAATATAAATTATCAAAGTTAACACGTTTGATAAAGGGATCTACATAGGTTCAACCAAAGTCCAACTCCCCATTGAGCTATAGGTGGCTCAATACAGAGAAACAAAAATTGGTATCTTTCACTCTAATAAGTCATGCTCTGCATAAAGTCTAACGTGGAACATTAGATGTATTGGGCCCTTTCCTCCAAAAGACTAATTAACACGAGAGAGTATGGGCCAGGAGAATCTTTCACCTTAAGCCGTGTTCTACCTTCTGCCTGAAGATTTGGAGCAAAACTCAATAAATGCCCCACTCATGCATCAGTCATACATGATCGGCAAGTTGCAATCTACGAATCTTTGTCTATGGGTAACTGGGCTATGATACGTACTGTTGGGCTATGATACATCCAACTCCCTGTTGAACGAGTCTGCGTAGTCCCATTCCAGTCCCCCTAACAACGCTCTACGCTCATTCTGCCCAACCATAGAAAGAAAAAACAAGCTGGAGATGGGTTGATACTGGCGTGAACGAGGCCACCTGTATAGGTGGCACAGCATTTATAATATCGCACATGTGTTTTTTCTGCTCCAATGTGAACCTTTTCTATGAGATAAATTGGTGTTTTCTATGAGATTGTGGAAATTGGAACGTACCTCTTGCTTAAATGAGGAATTTGGTCTCATAAAATTAGTTAAATACTCAACCCTTTCAAAATCTATGTTACTCCATAAGTAGTCAATACTTAGGTCATTTATGAAGATTGATTTAGTTTTTATCCTTAATTATCTCTATCTACGCCATCTAAAATTGACGATACAATAATTAATTCATATACTAGGCTATTTTTGTTTTTTATTAAGCTGACTCAACAAATGCGATGGTAGTGGTACACATTTTTTTTTGGAAAGGAGCATATACTAATATTGCGATGATACCAATTACACCCAGTCTCTGCAACAACGCATTACCCTATTGGCATTACGGATGCGCATAGCCGAAAAAAAGAAGAATTACAAAAAGGAAAAGCCTCGCTACAGCGATAAGATCCTTAATAGCAGCGACACTGATTCCATCGGAACAACATCAGAAGTCCAACATCTCCAATAACGGCGCCTTCAAAAAGGAAACAGAGCACAAACACCGTCGTCGTCTGATCAACGATCATAGGTTTTCACCCTGGAAAAAGTCCTCGCTCACAAAACAATGCCTTCAACAAGGTCATTGCGAGGCACAACCAATTAAGACCAGACCTTGGATTTTCACCCTGCAAGATAAGACTGTGAACTCCTCTTGTGCTGCCACCCCCACTTTCCGATGCCGCTGCTACAATTCACGAATCACCAAGCCAATTTCTCATCGCCACTAGGACTCGACCCACCATAGATAGTCCACAAATCTTGGCTTCCATGACATTCTCCGCACACTAACTTCACCATGGAACTAAAGACATGCTCCACGAGGGCAACAGACTGCAGAGCTTCACCTTGCTCCCTCTGAAACCAAATGGTCAGAAAAACAATGGTCGCGCATGACCGATTCCCATACGTTCCAGCAATCTCCAAGCATGAATCTCCCATGGGAGTTTGCCGGCGGAGCCTTTTCGGAACACGCCACTGCCACCAGATCAATGGAAACATGCTGAAGGAAGATATTCGTCTTGGCGTGAGAGAAACCCTAGGACCACGGCCTGCTAGCAGTTGCGACCCGCGTAGCCATCCGCTGAGGGGGAACCGCCATCAAAGCTCGAGGCCGCTGCCCCGGCTTCTAGCCCCCGTCTCCATCAAATCGCCATCGGGACGACAACCTTCGAGGGTCCAAGGGATCCCTATGGAGGAGAGGCCACCACGCGAGGAAGGATCACCGCCGCCACTGTCGGTCGGCCGGCCTTGGCCCACCGGCGTCCTCCGGTGGCATCTTTGGGTTCCGCACGTAACCCCCCCAACCCCCCCCCCCCCCCCCCCCCGCGGAGAGCAGCGCGTGCGACTTCTTTCTGCGTGTTTGATTCAGGGTTACTCGGTAGTGGTACACTTACAACTTAAAGATGCTTAAATTGACTTTTATAGTTATAGTATTGGTAGATTCTAGCTCTTAAGAAAAGTTCAATATACTAGTTGAATGCCCGTGCGTTGCTACGGGCTACATAATTTATGTGATGATTGATAACATCGTATGGCTATACCATCCAAGGGGGAATCATTGTACTCGATAGTCAACCCAATCGAAAGTGTCACTTCCTATGCGTGTATGCGTTTTCTCCAACTCTAAAAAATCGTCTTAGTCCTTCCCATATAATATAACTTTGGTTGAATTACAACAATTGTCATTCCATTTTTGACAACATTAATCTGGGTTTTATCGACTCTCGCTAAAATATCTAGCAATTTTTCAAAATACTCTGACAAGGTCCCAAAGCCTCAAAAGTCATTGTACTTCCCTCTCATATCCTTCTTTTAAGCAAAGCAGAAGAGCCAAGATTTCCCTCTCCTATCGAATATTGTGTATTCTCGCGTTGCTACGGGTCAATAAATATTAAGGAGTGTGTTTAATACCAAAGCATACATTATAATTCCGTATCAATTCTATAGTGATTTTGTGTTTTGAAGATGCTTCATTGGCAATGCAGCCGAGGATATGCGGTGGTGCCCGATATGGGAAGTTGGGGTTTGGGTTCTGTCGTGTTCTGAGGAATGAGCACAATGAGAGTGGGCAGGTCAAGGCCCTACAAGTCTGCCACTGCTTGCTGGATCCTCATCTCTAGCACAACCTCCAGCAAATGAAGGTAGGGAAACACAGTCCCGGGGAATTTAGTTTGGCAAAGGAGACGCAGGTCACTGCTGCTGTTTATGCCTTAGTCAAATGGAAGATGACACAACCCCCAGCACAGGGCCACACAAGCCATGCTAGGCCTGGCGAAGCTAGCCAGCACGGACACCGCTACCAGCGGCGCATCCAGGCGAGCGCTTGCCACACCCCAGCGCCACCCCCGCAGAAATCCACGAGCTCCCGAAGGGGCCGAGCTCAGAGGCAGATGCCATGTGCAAATCGGAGCAAATCTCGATGGGACGAACTAATCGGCAAAGAGAACACCGGATCTCGAGAGGACACCATAAAAATCGGGAGCTCTACCTCATCCATGGACAACAGTAAGAAGGGGAGGAGAAACCTAGATCCGTAGCGGGATTTTTCTAAGAACGAGAGGATTTGAGCGGGAGGATTTTCTTCGAGAGAGGAACCGAGAAGGGATTGCCTACCAGGATAGAGCAGGCACGGCCACCGCACTGGGATCCAATCCCTTCCGCTCTTTGGGGAGCAGGTGATTGAGATCGAGGAGCCGACACCCATCCCAGCCTCATCGCCGAGTGACCGGGCATCCAGTCTGCTGCTCGCAGGCGCCGACCTAGAGGATGCACGAGGGCAACTGCGGAATCGCACCAGCGCTGGGTACCTGGCTTCAGCGGTGGACCGGCGGTTGGCGACCGAAGTAGGCAACGACGGTGCTCCAGTCCCAGTAGGCAGAGCGCGGTCACTGACCTAGGGCGGTATGACCCAGGCGATTGGATTTTTTCTTAGGTTGATTCCCCATGGCGGTGGCAGCTCTAGTAATATGTGCAAACTATAGGGGCAAAATCGTCCAAAGCAAAAATCGGAACCAAATTAGGCTGCGGACGAACCTATCACAAGGAAAATTATAGTATATATTAGGAAATGTACCCGTGTGTTGCAACGGGAGAAAAAACATTACACGTTTCAGTCCTAATGAGCATGGCTCAAGAGACTTCTATATCCCACATGTTCCAAGCCCTCTATTTGAATACTACATCCTACTCGTGTAGTCACCACTTATCCTTCTTGCCATAGACGATGGTGACCGCATTATAGCATCTGATTACAACCCGCTCAAACGTGGTCTTTCCCAAACGAGGTGAGCTATTGAACCGCACCAGAAAATAAAAGAACTCAAAATACTAATCTTGTTGAGTTGGACGTGAGGGCCTCTCTCACCTAGTCCAACATTCACTAGTGCACACCCCCCCTCTAACACCGGTTTGGAGGGCCCTCTAACAGCGGTTGTAGAACCGCTGTTGAGGGTTCGGTGTTAGAGGGGCCCCCTTTAACACCGGTTCTTATACGAACCGGTGTTAAAGGGTGGCGCACGTGGGGCTGCCTCAGGGCTCAGCCCCCCCTTAACACCGGTTCGTAACACGAACCGGTGTTAAAGGTTCTGTGCCGCGGCAGGAAAAAGAGATAAATCTCTGCCGCGGCAGGAAAACGGCATAAATCTCTGCCGCGGCAGAGTTCTGCCCCTGCCCCGTTCTGGGCGTATTTCTGCGGCGCGGCGGGGACGGGGAGGGGGGGAGGGGGAATCGATCGGTATACACATACATCGTCATCAGTACATACGAGTACATGAATAATTAAGCAACTATTATTATACACAACATCGTCATTGTGTGGTATTCTCCGTAAACGTTGAAGCATCAAGTACAAGACAAACACGTTCAAGCATATATACAACGTTCATTTTGGTGGATATCTAAAGAGTTCTCCGCCAGGCGTGACGACCTCATCAAGTATGAACCGCGCCAATTCCTCTTGAATGGCTCGTATGCGGTCAAATGGTAGGAGTTGGTCCCGCATCCGTTCAATCTGAATATATATGAAGAATGGGGTCAATATATATATAAGAATAAAACTCAACACAATTGATGGTAATAAAATAATGTTGTGTAGTTTGTTTACTTACTCTAAGTTGTTCTAGTGCGGCTTGGCCCGTCGCACATATCGTGTTGCGAATGAACTCGCAAACATAGTACCCACATAAGTTATTGCCGTGTCCCTGATGCACGCACTTTACGAGAATAGAGAGTTCAATCAAAATAATAATCAATAAAGCATGATATAATGGAATTGGAAGCAGAATCAAAGAGATACGCAGACCTAGCTAGCTAGTATTACTTACATTTTGGTCTACAAATTTTAGTTCTTCTGACCATTCACCCACGGCCCTGCCCGTGAACCTTTTCCAAACCCTGTCCGACAAAGAAAATGGATAAAGGAGTAATTAATTACTTGTTGTCACGAAAGTTGCCGATCTAGTGCGATAATATGATTGAAATTACCTCTGGAGCATCTCTCTAAAGTCTGCCCATAGCTCTTTTTCTTTTCGTAACGAGTCCATGGCAAGGACTTTTCCTGAGTCGGGTTGAATGACTAGCAGAATAAAGTGGAACCTACGCACGCATAACTCATCATCAGTTACACTTAACATCGAGTAAGCCGAAATAGAATGTGTACAAGAGAGGGTACCAGTACTCACGAGAAGTTGTAAGGCAATAGTATTTTCCTTTTGGTTTTTTGTCTCAGTAAAGACCTTAGCAATAAATCTTCTGCTTGCCCGGGTTTGGTTCTTACCACTTCTTCATGAACTCTATTTGGGTCAACGAACCCAATGTCAAAAGGTCCTCCTTTCATGCATTCCATAACCTTTTTCCTGCATAATAGTATATACATATATGGTGAGCATATATATATACATGCAATTAATGAAGTGAATGAGATGAGATAGAAAATACAGAAATAGTACTTACACACAATAAAGGCTGATGGCAGCTTTGTCGAGTTCCTTCTGATTGAATAGAAAATGCAAGTCTTGAATGTTGAAGTCGATCTCGTCGTCTCCGCACAAGAAAATCTCATCTCTTATATGCGTCGTGATCCATTCTTCCTTTCTCGTCTTGCAGAAATCAAGGTACCACTTGTGCAATCTTCGCATCTTTGTTGGTAGATTCTTGAGCTCCTCTTTCTTGACGAGATTCTTCCCATACTTCCATGGCTGTATGGGGTTGGCATCACATTTGGGCAAGTTGTCTCCCATGATGTTCAAGTATGCAATGTAAGTCATCCCCATCTCATTGGCCTTTCTTTGTAGCTCTGCCTCGTAATCATTTACGGGAGGAGCGTCCCGTGTGTCGAACACTTGGAGCGGGGCGCATGATTGGTTTTCCTGCTCTCCGAGCATGGGAACTGTTTTCTGGGTGCCGCATGACTGCTACTTTCAGTCTCCCTACGGCGCCTTGCATCCGCCTTCAAAATCTGGCGCTCGTAGTCCGGCACAAGTGGGGTTTCAGGTTTCAAAAGATTTTTGTAAAACTTCTCCACCACCGCCGGATCTATTTTCTCCTTTGGCTCAGCCCGTCTAGGTGCAAAGAATTTCTTGACCTCTTCTTCCGAGATCCTATTGGTCTCCTCGTCGCTGCAATTCCACGGTAAAACCGGCAATGGCTTGGCGGAAGGCTGCGGGACGTAGTTTTTTGAACTCTTTGGCGTACGGTTTCCTGCGGATTTCTTTGTGGCAGTGCTAGTGATGCTCTTCGTGGCAGTGCTCTTCCGCTTACGCTGAGGAGATGGCTGAAGCGCCGGAGATGGCCGACGGGCAGGAGATGGCTGGCGCGTCGGAGATGGCTGTCGCGCAGGAGATGGCTGAAGCGCCGGAGATGGCTGCCGCGCAGGAGATGGCTGAAGCGGCTCAGGCTGCTGACGCTGCGAAGACGGCGGGGGTGCCAGTGGCCTCCAATTTGGAAGCACGATGTGTTCTTTCTTCCAAAGAATGGTTGTTTTCACGACAAATTTGAGTTGAGTTTCCCCTTCACCTGTAGCATGGTCAAGCTGTGCTTCCTCATATTCTTTCACAACCTCATCCACCCCGACAATAGCATAGCCATCTGGAATCGGTCGGCAGTGGTAAGTTCCACCAGCGACAGGAGGTAAGGCATAGTCGACAGCCACCTTAATGGATAAGCCCATTAATCTCACATGCAGCTCAGCGTGTTCGCTCTCCGTGATCTCATCCACGGGGTATCGAGGACCCGCCATTTCAAGCGTGGGCTACACGTTCTCCGTGGAAGCCACGCTGCTTTTCCGCGCAGAGTCTGGGCCGCCAGCAGATTCCAATGCAGGCTCTTCGTGCCGCTGAGATGGGCCGGTAGCTTGATGGCTCTGTTGTGCATTCACTTGCGCCTGCAGCGCCACAAGTGCATGTTCTATCTGTGTCATCCGCTCTGTACGCTCCTTTTCTTTTCTGCCACGCCATCTGTAAGAGTCGCTCCACTCGGCAAACCCATCCTTCCACGTCATACCCCCTGTGCCTCGTGCATGTCCAGGGTGTTCTTTTTTACCGATGGCGCGTGTGAGCTGGTCATTCTCTCTGTCGGAATGGAAGGTCCTGGCGGCTGTTTCCTCGTATGCCGTGATGAGTTCAGTGACGGGTTTGGCAAGGAGGGTTGGGAAGATACACAATCTTGTTTCTGGGTCCAACCTTGCCCCGATTCCGTAGAACCAAGTCTTTGCATGTAGGTCCCACCCATGTGTCTGGGGTGTGATCCCTCTGTCGCGCAGGGCCTTCTCAGCTTCCTCCCACTTAGGCCTCTGAGATATGTAGCCACCTGACCCTGTCCTCTGGTGATATTCCTTCTTCTGGGCATTTAGCGTATTGGTTTCTGACCTCTTTGTAGCTATAGCACCTTCCTTGTATGCCACAAATTCGCGCCAGTGAGGTCTTATCTTCGTATAATATGCGTCTTCGAAATCTGGAGTCTCGCGAGCTTTGACAAATTTGTTCAATTTTGTCTTCCAGTTTCGGAAAGCGTCAGCCATCTTCTTTAGAGTCCACTCTTTGACCTTTTCCTTTATAACCGGTTTGTTTTCATCCTCCTCTGGCGGAAGGGTGAAATTTACCAACAGCGAATTCCAAAGCGTTTCTTTGCATCTTTCATCGACAAAGGTACCGTCGCCCTTCTTTGGCTTATTCCAATATTCAATTATGATTGGGATTTGGTCCCTAACAAGAACTCCAGCCTGACGTACAAATTTGTCTACGGCCTTCTTGGGCTCCATCGGCCTGCCATCAACACGGACTGCTTCGATCGTGAACTTTGCACGATCTTTCAACCGATGGCTCGCGCCTCACTTGCTCTTTTTCGTAGAAGAAGATGGTTGCTGGCTGGTCGATCCAGAGGGCTAAAAGAAGAAAGAAACGTTAATTAATACATGTAGAAGAAGATTGTTGGTGGAAGTCAGCAGAGGCTTAATCAATGCATATACCTCACCGGACTTTGTAATCACTAAATTGCGTTCACCGGAGTCTTCATCTTCTCCATGACTACTTGAGCTGTCATCATGTCCCTCCAAGTTCAGATATTGTGAGGTGTCCTCATCGATAATGTTCTCCATTATTTCTTCTTCTTCAAGGTTTCTACTAAGTGGATCCACAGTTTCTAAAACAATAATATTATCTAGCGTAAGAGAGTAAACATTCAAGTGGACTTGGATTCATACACAAATATACATATTATTCATACAAAAAATACACAAATAAATACACAAATGAAATTAAAACCCTAAGGATGCTTGATCATTTTAAACGAGTTCCGAGGGGTCCAAACCCTAATTCGGAGAAATCCCGGATGCATATGAGAGGGGCTAGCTACAGTGGCTGACCGGAGGATGCTCCAGAAAGCGGCGGCTGGCGGCGCTGGAGAGCGACCTAGGGAGCGCGAGGTAGCGGGTTCGCCTCAGCGTGATGCGGCCTACCTAAAATGGGCGGCGCCACTACCTAGGGGTCACCGGAGCGACGTTAACGACGACGGCCAGCGGCGGCGCTTGCAAAGCAGCGAGGTGACGACCCTAAACTAATACTAACTATAAAATACACTAAATAACCCTAAACTAAATACACTAAACTACACTAAATATATAACCCTAAACTAAATAAATAACCCTAAACTAATAACCCTAAACTAAATAAACCCTAAACTAATAACCCTAAACTAAATAAACCCTAAACTAATACTAACACTAAACTACTAATAATACACACTAAACTACACACTTATAAAATACTAATAACTAATTATATACATATATGCAACGAAAATACTAATAACTAATACATATATGCAACGAAAATACTAATAACTAATTATAAAATACTAATAACTAATACACACTAAACTACACATATAAAATACTACACACTTATGCAACGAGTTCTGAGGGATCCGAGCGGCGGCGACGGGGGTGGCGGCCGACGCGGGCGCGCGCGGTGGCGGACGGTGCTGGCGCGGCGAGGGGCGTCGACTACGACGGCGACGGCTCGCCCGTGGGGAGGGGGGTGACGGCGCTCCCGCGGGATGGCGACGACGAGGGCGGCGACGGCGAGGGCTCGACGGGCGCTTTCGATCTGGCTCGGGGGAAGAAGGAAGGGGAAGGGGCGCGTTATAACCCCCCCTTTAACACCAGTTCATGGCTGGAACCGGTGTTAAAGGGGGGGGGGGAATTCGTTTCGCGCCCGCACCCCCCCCTTTAACATCGGTTCGTGGCTGGAACCGGTGTTAAAGGGGGGGCATTTATTTCATGCATTAAAGGGGTGGGGGCATTTATAATTCAAAAAATAGGATATGAATTTAGAAAATTCATATCTTATTCATTTCAACTCAGAAAAATATGAATAATATATCATAATTTTCAGAAAAATAATATCTATCCATTCATGTAAAAACATTTTATATTTACTTTAGATGAAAATTTTCAAAATGATTAAAACACTTACATATAAATTTTGATTATTCAATTCAAACAAAAATAAATTGTCAAATCCTAAAACTTTGAACATAAGAAATATTAAGCATATAAAAAGGAATCTAACCCTATTTTATTAGAGCAAATCATATTTTATTTTGTATTAACATTTTTGAATTGATTGGATATTTAAATGCCGCATCTTTTGTATACACTTGAATCTGACAAAGCCTCGCTCAACTTGCATTGGATTTTTGATAAAATAGCATATTGTGAACCTAAAAATGATTTTTGTAAAAAATCATGAGCATCGTATCATGTACCTGTAGTTCATATCTGACCCACTTCCTGCCGATTCGGCAGGAATTTGTCTTTTTCACCAGAGGTGGACGGAAAGGTTTCAGATCCCCCTGTTGGTACATTGTCCATATAAGGTGGTCTAGTATTTTTGTAAAATGTGGTGGTGGTTTTTTGAATTATCCATTTGGTGGTTGCTTCACAAAACCGTCCGTTTTTATGCTCGAAAAATGGAAAATGCCTTTTTGGTGCGATAAAAAGGAAAACTTCCTCTTGCAACATTGTTTGCCATGCCATGATGCACATGTATGCACAATATGGCCATATTATCACAAACTATGCCTTGATTCTAGCCATAACATTGGTCATTTGACCCGAAAGCCAAGAAACCTCGAATGAGATAGGTCATTTTGTGAAGGAGATAGAACTGGAATTATAATACAGAATGCAACTAATAGTAAGTTACATAAAGCACGACTGAAAATTAAGATACATAAAAGAACTGAAAATTAAGATACATGGCCAGATTAAGTAACAATCGGCCGAACTTGTTTCGGAATGCTGGAGTGATTCAGTCATGCTCCTGCCTACACCTGTAATACTCGCCACTGTAGTCGTCGTTCTCGCCGCCACCGTCATCGCTGTCGTCGTCGGGGTCGCCGTAATTGAACCTTGAAGGCTGAGTACGCGTGGGCTGGACTTGAGGGTAGCGCAGACGGGGGTTAGACTCGGCGGCAGTGTCATAGGCCATGACGCTCCGGAGAGTCTGACCGCGCCACCATAGCCGACGGCCGGCCTCGTTGAAGTTCGGAGGAGGTGGGCTGTCCTCCTCGTGCCTGGCGAGCGCCCTCTCACGCCGATCCACGAAGAAGGCTTCCCAAGTAGGGAAATAGTCGGGATGCCATCTGGGATTCCTCCGCTGCTCCGGCGTGAGCTCCAAGTAGTAGTGGTTCGTGATGGCCATCCGGCGCGCCACACCTAGAGGGACAGGAGGAACCGGCACGCCTCTGGCGCTCAGCATCCAGCCGACGGGGACACAGTAGCCCGGCGGGCAGGGGTAGTTCGAGGCGCAAAGCGCCTCCGACTCCCTGGGGGTTAGTGCTACGGTGGAAGCCATGGGAAAGAGTGATGAGGTTGCAGATATGAGTGTAGAGATGTGCAATGACAATGGAGGCCAACCCTACATATATATATAGTGAAGAACTGGAGGGAAGAACTGGCGGCAAGAAATGGCGGGAAGAAAAATGGCGGGAAAAAATGGCGGGAAGAAAAATGGCGGGAAAAAATGGCGGGAAGAAAAATGGAGGGAAGAAATAAAAGGAAGAAAAATGGCTCATTTAATACATATATTGTTAACAGAAGAAATATGACATTGATTTCCATGTTGAGATACATATGTGTGCCAAAAATGGCTCAATTAATACATATAGTCAATCTTATGATCGCGTCGGCCGTAACCATGGAGTATCAACACTGTTTAACAGGATGGTTGGGTCAGTCTTCACTCTGAAGGACGGAATTTCATCAAACTTATTATAATCTTCTGACATGTCTGTCTTGTCCTCCACTCCCACGATGTTTCTTTTTCCTGAAAGAACTATGTGACGCTTTGGCTCATCGTATGATGTATCTGTTTGCTTATTTTTTTTCTTTTTTTCGGTTTGGTAGACATGTCCTTTACATAGAAAACCTGAGCCACATCATTGGCTAAGACAAATGGTTCGTCTAAGTTCTTGTCTACCTTCATAAGATTGTTGAGATCCACCGTTGTCATTCCGTACTTCTTGTCTACCTCAACTCCCTCTCCTGTTAGCTTGACCCATTTGCATCGAAACAAGGGGACCTTAAAATTAGGTCCATAGTCAAGTTCCCATATCTCCTCTATGAACCCATAATACGTGGTCTTTTGCCCATTGTCTTCTGCTGCATCAAAGCGGACACCACTATTTTGGTTGGTGCTCTTTTTATCTTGGCCTATCGTGTAAAATGTATTCCCATTTATCTCGTACCCTTGGAAAGTGCATACAGTCGAAGATGGTGTCCTGGCCAACAAGTACAGCTGATCCCCAACAGTGGTGTTATTCGTGAGAAGTCTTTGCAGCCAGCCGCCAAAACTCGCCATGTGTTCACTTATAATCCATTCATCAGACTGCCCCGGGTGTTTGAGGCATATTAAATTCTTGTGTTCATTGATATACGGGGCAACCAAGATAGATCTTTGTAAAACCGTGTAGTGTGCTTGATTGAGAGAATGCCCGTCCCTACATATCATTGCTTTACATCCTAGGGTGCCTTTTCCACGTAGTCTCCCCTCATGTCGTGATTCTAGAACACCAATCGCCTTAAGGTCAGGAATAAAATCAACACAGAACTCAATGACCTCCTCTGTTACATAGCCCTTGGAGATGCTTCCTTCTGGCCTAGCACGGTTATGAACATATTTCTTTAAGACTCCCATGTACCTCTCAAAGGGGAACATATTGTGTAGAAATACAGGACCGAGAATGGCAATCTCTTCTACTAGGTGAACCAAGAGATGCGTCATAATATTGAAGAAGGATGGTGGGAACACCAACTCAAAGCTGACAAGACATTGGGCCACATCTGTCTGTAACCGTGGTAGGCTTTCTGGATCGATTACCTTCTGAGATATTGCATTGAGGAATGCACATAGCTTCACAATGGGTACTCGAACATTTTTAGGTAGAAGCCCCCTCAATGCAATCGGAAGCAATTGTGTCATAATCACGTGGCAGTCATGAGACTTCAGGTTTTGGAATTTTTTCTCTGCCATATTTATTATTCCCTTTATATTCGACGAGAAGCCAGGCGGGACCTTGATACTGCTCAGGCATTCAAAAAGATTTCCTTCTCTGCTTTGGCAAAAGCGTAGCTGGCAGGAGTTAAGTGGCACCGTTTACCCTTCTCGTTCTCAGGATGCATAGGCTCTTCAGGGTCTTTCAAACGTTGTTGGTCCTGCCGTGCTTCCGGTGTATCTTTTGTCTTCCCATACACTCCTAGGAAGCCTAGAAGGTTCACGCAAACATTCTTCGTCACGTGCATCACGTCGATTGAAAAGCGTACCTCTAAGACTTTCCAATAGGGTAGGTCCCAAAATATAGATTGCTTCTTCCACATGGGCGCGTGTCCGGCATCGTCATTCGGAACAGATAGACTGCCAGGACCTTTTCCAAAGATTACTTCTAGGTCCTTGACCATACCAAATACCTCCTCACCGGTACGGAGGACAGGCTTCCTCCGGGGTTCTGCCAGACGTTTGAAATGCTTGCCTTTCTTTCTTACTGGATGCAGGTTCAGAAGAAATCGACGATACCCTAGGTACACAACCTTCTTACATTTATCCAAATATACACTTTCAGTCTCATCTAAACAGTGTGTGCATGCATTGTATCCCTTGTTTGTCTGCCCTGAAATGTTACCAAGAGCAGGCCAATCATTGATGGTTACGAAAAGCAATGCTCGTAGGTCAAATGGCTCCCCTTTGTGCTCATCCCACATACGTACACCTGGTTTGGCCCACAGCTGTAAAAGTTCTTCAACTAAGGGCCTTAGGTACACATCAATGTCGTTGCCGGGTTGCCTCGGGCCTTGGATGAGCACTGGCATCATAATGAACTTCCTCTTCATACACAACAAAGGAGGAAGGTTATAGATACATAGAGTCACAGGCCAGGTGCTGTGACTGCAGCTCTGCTCACCAAAATGATTCATGCCATCTGTACTTAGACCAAACCTTAAGTTCCTTGTGTCACGTGCGAAGTCCGGGTACTCTCACTCGACTTTTCTCCACTGTGACCCATCAGCGGGGTGTCTCAACATCGCGTCTTTCTTACGGTCTTCCATGTGCCATCGCAACAACTTGGCATGCTCTTTATTTCTGAAGAGACGTTTTAACCGTGGTATTATAGGAGCATACCACATAACCTTGACAGGAACCTTCTTCCTAGGGGCCTCGCCCTCAACATCGCCAGGATCGTCTTGTCTGATCTTATACCGCAGTGCAGTGCATACCGGGCATGTATCCAAATTCTCGTACTTCTCACCGTGGTAGAGGATGCAGTCATTAATGCAGGCATGTATCTTCTGCACGTCTAATCCTAGAGGGCAGACAACCTTCTTTGCTTGGTATGTACTGTCGGGCAACTCATTATTTCTTGGAAGAAGATTCTTCATTTTTACCAACAACTTTGAAAATGCGCTGTCAGTCACACCGTTCTCTGCCTTCCATTGCAGCAAATCCAGTGTGGTACCTAGCTTTTTGTGGCCATCTTCGCAAGTTGGGTACAACAATGTTTTGTGATCCTTTAACATCTGCTCTAGCTTCTCCTTCTCCTTTTCAGTTTCACATTCTTCCTTTGCATCAGTAATGACCCGACCAAGATCGTCATCAGCGGGCCCATCTGCTGCCTCTTGATCTTCATTATCTACCCCCGTTGCAGTATCATTATATTCAGGATACATATTATGATAGTTGTCATCATCCTCTTCTTCTTCGTTGTCTTCCATCACAACCCCTTTTTCTCCGTGCTTGGTCCAACAATTATAGCTGGGCATAAAACCAGATCGAAGCAGGTGGGCGTGAATGGTTCTGGTATTTGAGTAGTCTTTCTTGTTCTGACAGTGAACACACGGACATCACATAAAACCATTGTGACCACGGTTTGCATTAGCCACAATGATGAAATTTTGGAGGCCCGTAATGTACTCAGAAGTGCGGCGGTCACCGTACATCCATTGTCGGTTCATCTGCATTAATATATAGTATATATCAAAAAATAATAGGGAGATGACCATATATATATATATACTACATCAATGACACATGAAAGGATAGTTGCCGACCTTGACCGAGAAGGAAAGAGCAACGAGAAAACTTATTTTGAGCTCTCGGGCATTTCACCGAACACCTCTTGTGCATAGAAAAAAACACAAACTAGCACACTTCACACCCTCTTGCTAGGCTCCAAAATGAGATAGTGAAAAAATGGAAGAGTGGGGTGTGGGCTGCGGTGTCTTATATAGCCCCCCCTTTAACACCGGTTCAAGCCACGAACCGGTGTTAAAGGGGGGGGGGCTGCGCGGGCCACTGGTGCAGGGGCCTTTAACACCGGTTCGTGCCACGAACCGGTGTTAAAGGGGGGCTCCTTTTTGCTGCACGGGCCACGCTGGTACAGGCCCCCCCTTTAACACCGGTTCGTAGAAGAACTGGTGTTAAAGCCCATTTCCAGGCTCAACCAAAGGCCTCGTTTCCACTAGTGATTGTCCCCATACTCAATTGATTTTTTACTTATAAATAATGTTAAGGATGGAGGTAGGGCGGGTCTTTCTTGTGTCTCAACATGCCTTCTTATTGCTTCTTAGTGTACGAAGAATTAATAAATCCATGCATTGGCATTATCAAAATTTGCATTTAAAAAGAAGAAACAGGGACTAAAGCAGGTACATCATTTTCGAATTTCATTTGCACTAATACAAATAAATAAGGTATAAAAAATAGTTATCTTAATAGAAATTCAACCCGACCAGTCTGCTCTTTTCCAAAAACAGATGATTCTCTTACACTATGATACTCCCTCCGACCCAAATTAGTTTACTTAGATTTGTCTAGATACAATTGAATCTAGACAAATCTTGAGTCGGAGGGAGTAGTGAATTTACTCTCCACCACACCCGTGTTATCCTTATCCTCTCTCTATTAGTTCCATTTAGTGTGACAAGCGGCACCCGCATAACGGCCCCGTAAAAATAAAATATAGACAAAAGGAGGTCCCAAAAGTCGACAAACTTAGACTCCTCGAATCCTTCCTTATGCATCGAAGCTATGTACAGAACTACAAGAACAGCTTTGTGTGCGCCTAGCCTGACCCGCGGGAGCGCAGAGCTCCAAGGACGGTAGTGCAGTCCAGGAGCCATGGGCGGGGAGCGCTGCGAGTGGAGCAGGACGGCACCAGCCTGCGCTCCTGACGCTCGACGCCCGCCGCCGCAAGTGCCTGCCCCGGACGGACAGAGCTGCAAGTGGAGCAGGACGGCACCAGCCTTTAGTATTTGATTATCCATTCAGCTGCCAATGCCCCCACAAGTGCCGTTCGGTTCTATCTCATTATTAAGGTCCTGTTGCTCGGCTTATTGACAGCCAATCTATCGAAGTATATAAACCGGTTGAATTTGTTACATGGGAGCAAGGTGGTACTAATTGCGTCGGCAAGGTCTCGGTCAACGAAGAGCAGCGAGACAGCGAATGCGGGGTCAACCAACAAACGTTAAAAACCAAGGCGGACGGTGGAAGGCCTCGTTCGTGTAGACTTGGCCCATAGCGCAAAGAGTTCTTTTTCTCACGGTCTGCTATATGTACGACACGGAGACGTCTGACCTACAAAGTGCCTACCAGGAATTCTTCCGTGAAACATTTTTTTTCCACTCAAGGGTGGCACGGTGGGTATAATAAGTGATTTAGGGAGAGGGTAAAATCGTCTAAAAATAGCGGAACCCGTAAGAAACACTCACTTCGTACTTTATTATTAATAGGTATAGACTAGCAGAGTGCCCGTGCGTTGCTACGGTCCGTCTAAAATTTTGATATATAAACACTGGGCATCTAGCTAAGTCCGCGCGATGCCGTGTCTCTCTTTTAATACTTCTATGTTTTTTGAATATAAGAAGTGAAAGTTACGCATAATTAAAGATATATTTAAATAATTTTTCTATCATCGATGGTGGTGGTTTTAATAAGAGTTGAGTCTATAATCTTTATACCTAGACATATTTACATACAAATTTTGCAAAGAAAAGCCTAGAATATCCATGTAGCTCTCGGCCAATCACCCAAAGTCCCAAACCATCCTGCCGCCACACGCAACAGAGCACACACACCACAAACACCACCCGACCCATACCGAACACCGACCCAGCCTAACACGCTTGACACGGACCCAACTCACATCGCCCTCCTTCTTCCCCACTTGCCCTGCAGCCAGGCGCCACCGCCATCGCCGCTTCCCGCCGCCAGGACCTTGGCCTCCTCCCTTTCCCGCTCGAAGGCCGCCGCTTGCATCGCCTCCCCCCTCTGCATCCTACGCCTCGTCTGCACCCGCGAACCCGCCTCGATTCTGCCCCGGTCCTGGATGATTTGTACCTCATCCAGCAGCCGTCCTCGCGCCGTCAGCGCCTGTCGTCGCCGAGGCCATGCATTGTCGTCGACCCGTGCCTCCACCGGGTGTTGCTGCAAGCTTCTACATGGCAGCCCGAGCGCTCGTGCCGTCAGCTCCCCGCCATGGTCACCATCGTCCGTGCCTACCTCCACCTATACAAGCTCTATGTGCACTCTGACCTCCACGTCACCTACATGCCTAGCCGCGTGGTGCCACCTCCCAGTCTGTTGGCCGCCCTACGGATGACGTCCACGACCGTGCGTCCCTAGGGTATGCTCGCATCTGGCCTGCCATGGTCTCCTCTCCGTCTGCAGCATCGCGCCGCATCCAAGCCAGTAGCGCCGAAGTACATAGCTGTGTCCCTCGTGTACTTGTGGCACACAAGCTGACCAAACTATTGCCCTTTAGAAAGTGGACTATCGTCACGCTGAATATATAGCGTGCTAACCAAACTATTTCTACCCTTTCTGTTCTATCAAATTTGGCCCGAAAGATCAGATTATTAATCGTTTTCCCACTCGAACTTAACTAATCGGAATGAGCTAACACAAAAACGTACCTCAGATTAGTCATCCTGATGTTGGAAAAGAGATTTGGCTGGAGGTCGTCGTGCACAGCGTCCAAGAACAAGTGCTTAGGACAGGCGCCGATGAGCAGCCTGAACAGGTTAGTAACAAAATAAATTGGCAGGACGATCAAAGGAGGTGCTAGTTACTTGTTGTTGCTAGGCCAGTGAACAATGAGTAAGCCTGGATTACAAAGTAGCGCATTTAGTTACTCGTTATTGCTAGGCCAGTGAACAATGAGAAAGCCAGGATCACAAAGTAGCGCATTGTGTGTAGTGTGTAGAGAATTATACATCGAGAGCTGTGTGAATATGTCGTTAGAAGTAAAAGAAGACATCACATCAACCCACCTGTAGAGATACACAAGAACAGAAACATAGCATAAGGGCAACCAAGTTGCTGATGATTGAATATCTATCTTGCATTATGCAAGGTTCGAGGTACAAATAGATACATACGTATATGTATATCCAAAAGAAATTACAGCTGCATATATACTACTGCTGTATATAACAAAACTGCAGGCTCGTCTCAGTTGGCTTACAGAAGGAAGCGTGTATGAAAATCTGCTCATTCTCTTGAAATCATATGTATTATTATTACATTCAGGACCTTTGTTTCTAGATGATTTGGAGCCACTCTGGAAAAAACTAAGCCAAACATTTTATGCAGTCAATCAACGAGAGACTTCACTTTCAGCTCCGTTCAGCACGTACAATACCAGTCAAAGAAAGACACGATAAATGCAAACTAACAAAATTACACGGATACTGATAAACAACATAAGAAAGTTAGGTTGATCAGAGAGTTTGCCTTTTCTTCTACAAGCCACAACACGGAAGTAGTTCAGAAACAATATGATAAATCCTGAACATAGAACAGTTTAATTACAGTTTTTTTACTGAAGAACGTGCAGGAATCTCAAGTTCTGACCCTTCTGGTACATTGAAGGATAACAGGAGACCTATTTCCCCTATACATCAAGCGTTGCACCCGCAATTCCCTCAACGACCAAGAGAAATTGCTAGACATTTAAAGAGCAAGACAAGTCTATTCTTACAAATTTGCGTGACTATCTTCATGATCTTTCAAAGACAGCGGAAGACTTTAGGGATTTGCAATACCAGCAGACATCAGGATTCTCATGCGCGTAGATGCAGAGGACGAAGGTGGGCTTGGGGATGGAGGCATGATGCCATGATGGACTAAGCATGGAGGTGGATGGCGTACCAGGTTAGGGGAGGATCCTGCTGTAGTCTCGCGTAGGTGGGAGAGGGCGAGGGCGGGGGCGGCGCGGCGGTCTCGCCCCGGAGCGAGAGGAGCAGGGGCGGCGCAGCGACCTCGTGCCGGTGGGGCAATGTGGGCGTCGTGACCTCGCTCCAGCCTGGGAGGAGCAGGGTGGGGGCGATGGACCTGTTCTGGTGGTGGAAGAGCAGGGTGGGCTCGGCGGCCTCACGCCGGTGGGGAGCACGGCGATGAGTGTCGGTGGGGTAGGAGCACGTGCAGGACGGGAGGGAGGGAAGGCTGGACATTGCCACAAGTAAGACATGCCCGCACGGCAACACGCTGGGACGGAGGTCGTCGTGGAGATGCCCGAGCTCGACATCCATGCCCGGCCTTCGATTTGAGCTGCCGACGGCGCGTGTGTGCGTGGCCACCGTCAGCGCGGGATCGGGATTCAAGGGGGTGACGCTGCGGAGGAGCGCGGAGGCAGGAGAGCAGCGCGGGCGATGCAGCAGAGTAGGGAAGGCAGCGCGGTGGCGCAGTAGCAGAGGCAGGTGGAGGAAGAGGAACGACGCGTTTCACTTTTTAGTTTGGCGGTGGCATCCCTTGTAATATCCTCAATCACTTAGGGACAAAACGGTCTAACAAAAATTCGGACGGAAACTGTGCGGATGAACCTACCGCTAGACTGTTTATAGTAAAGATATATATATATATATATATAATAATAATAATAATAATAGATAGATAGATAGATAGATAGATAGATAGATAGATAGATAGATAGATATTATCTCTCTACCTCATTTGCAATTAGCTTACTACCTTTGTTCCATAATATAAACTTGGATTATATCGTGAAACGGAGGTAGTAGGTGGCAAGTCGATGAGTTCATGTGGTTACTCCGTAGATGTTCTCGAGTCTAGTCATTGAAGATGACCGCCTGATCTGCCAGAAGGTTTTTTTTATTTTAAATCGCTCGCTATCTAACCGTTCCTTGCGATTCCCTGTTGGTGTTGAACATGTTTCTTTAATCAAACTGCCCATCAAATTAAATCTATGTGCGTGTGTTACTCTAATTACTCCCCTAGTATAGAATTAATAGTTTCAAAAGATAATGAAGACAGAAAACGGAATAATATCAACAAAACATGGACTAGAATTAGCATTACATCGAGGATGTCTACGCATTGAGATCAATTCGAATAGCACGGTGGTGGTGGTTATCCACGCCATGCTCCGTAAACCATAATGAAACGCTTGGCACAATTGAAATTTCAGGTCTTCCAAAAAGTCTCCATTTTTATTATTAATTTTATATCTGGATAGTCGGAAGGAAGTCTCCAACTTTATCTTCGGATAGTCAGAAAAAAGTCTCCAATTTTATTTTTTCCTTTGCTACTACTTTCCCTTGCCTTCCTGTAAGTTCATAACAGAGCAAAGGCGATGCGAGGTCTATCCATGGTAAAATACTCTTTCCATGGGGATGCCAATTTGGCCACAAAAGCCGTAGAGGACACATCTGACATTCTCCAAAATGGCAGCGAAGAAGTTTATTTTTCTGAGCTACTGCATTCCCAAATCCCAATGCCACCCACTCTTGTATTTTATCAAAGAACGAGTCATTTTTCTGGAGCTCGATGCACCCAAGGATATGTGATCTTTCACGTTTTAGTGTCCATCATATATGTGTTGTTCGTGGAAACTATTTATAGAGACTAATACCGAGGGTGCTGGTTGTTGGTTCTCACTTCTCAGTAAACAAGAATATTGAACAGAATTCATAAACTATGACAAAAATAATTTGTACTGCATAGGGGCATTACTGTAACTTTGTTCTTTGCTCTATATGTAAAAAGGTGCAATGTACCTTTTTCAATCAATACTGAAAGTAGAGAAATGTATTCATAAGATTTCCCTGCCACGCCAAAGAGGCGACGCGTGAGTATTCAAGCCCCAAAAAATATTAAGACGCGGATCAGTCTTTTTTAATTAAGCCACTTATTGTTGCTGTTGTTTCACCTAAACGTATACTGACGTCTTTTGTTCCATATCTTTAGTGTTGGTTTTGTCACCTAAACGTGCAAAAAATTTCAACCACAGCGTATGGTCAATCTTTAGTGTGTGCAACGACGCTCTTGTGGAGCTCATATGCATTTGCCGTTTTACATTAAGACACACATTGCACATTATATTGAAGATAGTAGCCAGCCACGCATTGCACCCTGAAAAGAGTCCCCCCGGTTCATCCAAAAGAACACGAGGATATTATACTACGTGGTAGATCGGCCCTAGGAGACCATCAAATTTCAATGGTCACACTGCACAAACACAACAGCGCCGGCTTCAGCTCCGATGTCCCCCATTCAGAACCTGGCGCCTCATCTGGATCATACGTCATCGTCTGATACCCGTCTTCCTCTTGCAAGAACAAAAGCAGCTTCCCACCACTCATCCCCAGGCAAAACCGTGTACTTGAACTACCGGTAAGCGGCACTGAAATCTTCATCCAAGAACTATCCCAAGGGCTGAACACCGAGAGCGACCGCTGGTCCTTCCACTCGATGCAGTACAACCTCTTGCCAAGAACCGCGTGGGACATGACCATCACACATCCTCTCTTGATCTCCTCCCAAATTCGGCGGTTGGGATCATAGACGTCGACGAAACGAGAGTTGCCGATTGTGAAGCTTGAGCGGCCACCCATTATGTACAGCTTGTTGTTCAACCCGCTGGCGAAACAGCCCCACCTGGGTCTGCGAAGGCTTTCTATTAGGGTCCATCTATTGTGTTGGGGATCATATGCCTCGACGCTGGACAGATTGTTGCCGCTAGAGCCGAACCCACCAGCAACATATATTATGCCGTTGACATCGGTGCAGGCGAAGTCACGACGTGCAAAATTCATCTTGGCAAGTGCGGCCCACCTGTGCAATGTGAGCAGGATGGATTAGTTTCATGCTTCAAGTGCATTGTTGCTTGGAGAACTTATAGCATGACGCGGATTATTCCGACTAAGAGCATTTGATTCTTCATATTACCAACCATGTAGTACTTGATACAGAAAATAATGCTATAACCGGTATCAAGAAAAGTAACATCTACATGATAAAGGATCCAAAATATACCTGTTGAGCCGTGCATCATAATGGTAAACCTCGTTAGAAACACAGTCCTTCCCATGGACAACGGCGTAGCCGGCCGTGACATACAACTTCCCAGAAAGAACCACCACGCCGAAGCCAACTTTTTTCAGTCCAGGCATAGGAGGAATTGCAATGTTCTTGTGCTCCCCCAGGACCTCCCAACGAGACCCCTTTTCCCCATCTTCACCAACAAGAACATAAACCAACTCTTCAATCTTCTTAACCTCCTTCCTAACAGCGCTGAACTCTGTGCTGCCGATGAATGACATCCACCTCCTAGACACTGCACCCATGGCAGGGAAGTATCTTCGAGGGACGAGCGCGATGCATATCATCGCCATGTCTTCTGGCAAACCGGGTATTAGACCATTATTTGGATCGGTTTCTTTTTCGACCGATGGAACCAGCGAAATAATCTTTTGCCTGGCAAGGGACTTGAGTGGTATTGTACCACTGTGGCATGTTTGTGCTTGAACAAGCGGTTCCCTTGCTCTGACAAGTGCAAGCATTTGAAAGCAGCAGACTATTTGTACTCTAGGATCTGCTTGCAAGAAATGTTTGAGTGGATCGTACAATCGGATAATCGACCTTTCAACAAAGATATGATTACCTGGACTGGGATGTTTTGCTTCGTCGTTACCTCCAAGCTCTGTGTACCACAGGCAGATACAAATGGCGCAAGTCTCCACAGGATACTGGAGTAGAAGGGATAGGTGAAGACGAAGCAGAGTTCTGACATATTCTTCTGCCTCGATGCTCATTCTATATATAAAGAGCAAGTTGCTTCTTCTATTGGTCTCTCTCTGTCTTAAATCAGGGCATCTCTCTCCCTCGAAGTAAAATAATGATCACACTAGTACACAAATCCTGAACTGAGAGTGCTTATCACAGATATGGTTCAGCTAACTCGTGTGTGGTGTGTGTGTGTTGTGGTTCTTAATTCTCATAGTTGTACACAGCTCTCGATGCCATCCATGTTCCTAATGTACTCATGGGAAAAAGTAATCTTTGTAGGAAAGCCCTGCACGCAACGAAAGGGCAGAATTACATGAGTCAACTTCATTTTGATAGGTAAATCCATAGAAGAGAATGTCCTTATACGAGCCTCCCGCTGGGTCAAGAGGCGGACCGACTGTGCAGAGTCAGCTATGCATATGTGCTGATCAGCGTGATCCGCGCACTTGTATTATCAGAAATGGATTAATATGATCGCCACGGCAGCGCCGCGTAATCTTATCTGAATGGAAGAGTTGACATTGTGCGTTGTACGGCGCGTGTACTTCCCAAACGTAGGTTGATATATATGTGATGGTCACATAAACAATTGTAAACTGAAGCCGTGGATGTTTGATGTTCGACACATTGTGGTGCTAACGATTGAAAAAGTAAGAGTTGAGAACCTCCCAAGCTATACAAGTTCTCTTGTTCGCTCCAACCAACGAAGCATAAGGAATACATGGATTAATAATTTGACTTTTGATTTGTTTAACGAAGCTCTTATTGCTACTCATCTGTGTGTTTTGGTGACCGGTCGGTAACCGGACTTCCCGAGCACCCCGGGAAATGATCCTACCGAACAAAATATCCCGGCCGTTTTTGAAAATTTTAAATTTAAACGCAGATATATTGTCAAATAATGCGTTGGATAGTATTGTTGAGTGAAGAGATACTTGGCCCGGCGGTAATGGCGTTGGTCTGCAAGCTTCAGGTGCCCTGTTCGATTTCCATGCTGTAATTATTTATGTTTTGCCGATTATTCGATACTAAATTTGAAAATAATAATGCAAAAAGGATGGCAAGAAAGCGGTAGAACTTTGGATGTCTCAACAGCGCGCTATCTCACTGAAATGAGACCACCCCACCAGCAGCGTTCTTAATTGTATAAAGTGTTAAAAACTTCACTAAACCTAGCGAGGAATATTTGAATTCAAAATTTGTTTGAAAATTTTCGGCCGGTAATTGCTCGGGACCGCCCTGGGGAAAATTTTCCATTCGGTAACCAAAATCACAGGGAGGAATGAGCATGTTAAATGGCTCTTTCCTTAATTTTTTTGGATAACGAGAATATATTAATATCCTGAGGATACCAATCATACCTAGATTTTGCATGCACACATCCAGAAAAGAAATGAGAAAATAAATCTAGCCAAGGCGATTATTCACTCGCAGCAGCAACACTGGAAGATGATTTCTAAAAAAAATGACTCCAAAAGAGTTTCTTCAAAATCAACGTCTCCAAGAAGGAAATAATGCATAAGCATTGTCGTTGCCCGATGGAAAATCTTTAAATGTCATCCTAGAGAAAGTCATAGTTTTCAAACATTGCCTTTGACAATACCATTGTCAGGTACAACCAATAAATATCGGGCCTTGGGTTTTCACCCTGCAAATCCCGACTCGATACTCGAGGAGCACCACCAAATATGAAGTCTCCTAGTACTGTCGCCCCTAGTTGCCAAGGTCGTTGCTGCAAAACACCAAAACATGCAGCCAAGCCCGCACAACACCCCATGAACAAATGTCTTCTTTGCATCTAGGATCCCGCCTCCGCCATTACCTTCTAATCTTCCAATCGTAGCCTACTTGATCCCATCTCTACCAACACCATGGAAATCGTATCTTCGACATGTCTCGTGGTGTCAGTTGAAAACGAAGTTTCGCACATGCCCGCTTGAAACCCCACGAGCTGATGTTTATGGACGTGCCCAACCAGATGTTGTCCACTACAGTGTTCAGGAGCGCTTTGCCAATCCATGAAGACCGTCGGTGAAGAAATTCCAAACTCATCGATGACCTGATCAAAGGCAACCAACAACAAAATGTCAATTTGTGTGGAAAAGGACCGCTAGGGTCGCCCCACCTCCTTTATTGCGTGGAAGGGGAGGACAGGGGAGAGAAGCTCCACCCGCCACGTGAAGGGGACATGCTTGACTTGCAATAGTAAAGTTGTTATTGTCTTATTCCAAGTATATGATAGATGTTTATTTTGCATCATATCATTGTGTTAATTGGAAAAGTTAATACATATGTGTTTAATAAACAAATATATAGAGTTTATAGTTATGCCTCTCATATAAACTAACTCGTTGATTAACAAGATGATCAAGGTTTCCTAATCATGGACATTGGATGTTGTTAATAACGAGGTCACAATATTAATGGAATGATGTGATGAACATTCATCCAAAGTATAGTAATACAATCAAAGTCATTATGTTTACATTTCTATAACATCATGGGAAGTAACTTTAGTCCTTAGACAATGAGATCATGCCAATCACTAACACCAGAAGAGTAACTTGATAATATCAAACATCACACCGTAATAGGGTGACAATAAAGGTAGGTTCAGATACTCCGAAAGTTTTATGTAGAGGCTCATGGATGAAGAGGGGGATTTGTCCATCCCGATGACGGAGAGATATACTCAGGGTCCTCTCGGTGATATTACATTGACATAGCTTACAAGCAAGTGATCAGATCACTAAGAATGTATTATGACGAGAACGAGAAAATAGTACTTGTGGGTAACGAGATAAAACTAGGTATGGGGATACCGATGATCGAATTTCGGACATATAATATATGGTGATACAAAGGGATTTAGTTACGACGTCAAAGGTTCTCACGATCACTAGATTTATCGTTGAATGTGTGGAATCAGTACGGAGAGGGGTCCTGTTGTTGATTATTGATTGGAGAGGGGTCTAGATCATATCTACATTATTCGTGAACCATAGGATGACACACTTAAGGCATACCAACACCAATTGGAGTAAATATAATGCTAGAGAAAGAATTTCAAAATACTGGAATTATTTCGATGGACATCAGAATTGTTTTGGGTCAAATTGCTGAAAATAGTTTTAGACGTAATATCGAAGTATTGCAAGAGGTTTATGAAATGTTTTTTAATTAAAGTAATTAACAAAATTTAGAATAAAATAAATAAAATAGTTTTAATAAATGAGAGATGCATTAATTTTTCACGAAGATTAATGCATGTGAGTGAAAATTTAAGTGAAGGTGGAATTATGTGAGTGGAGTCTCCACCCACATGGATGAAGGGAGAACTAGTAGAAAAAGGCTTATAGATGTCATTTTCTAGTGGTGTGTGGACTAATATGGGTGCCACCACTCCAGGGAAAAATAGTGGTGGCGTGCAAGGAACGTCGAACGCCGGTACTAACCCGTAGTCCTAGCGTTCGAGGAAATGCGAACGTCGACACTAAGTGGGGGCCAGGATGTGAGTCGTGACCAGAATACCCTAGGCGTTTGACAGATCTGAATGCCGCTACTAGCAAAAAAATACTAACAGCGTTCAGCAATTTCAACTCCATAATAACCTATCAACTAGTAGCGGCGTTTTCCTAATGCCAAACGCCACTACAATGGTAGGACCCATAATTAACTGATAGTCGTCCATAGGTGCATCTAATATGAATATTTTGCTTTTCGGTGTTCCTATATGGTCCATGCAAACAAAAAACAAGAGAAAATTCCATTGGCGAACCCATGTTTGGTATGATTTGAAGGGGGACGAGGCGACGATCGATATTCGTCGGAGAAGGCGGTTCAAGCATCGGAATCCATCCAAAACCATGTATTTGGTAAACCAAATTATTTTTTATAAACAAATCTAGTTCTATGCAAGGTTGAAATAAAAAAGAAAACATCATATAGACATGCTTTTATTTATAAATATTATTTTTGTGAAAAATTTAGTGGTGGCGTGTCCTGTGGTTTTGAACGCCTCAACTATACCTTAACGGTCGCGTCCGTTGTAAATTAAACGCATCCACTAATTTGTAGTGGTGGTGTCTGGTAAAGTTTACATGCCACCACTGTAACATCCAAAAATTTAGAGGCACCACCCATCCCGCGCGGTGTGAGTGGTTCCTGCTGCTCTCTTTTCGTTCCCGCTCGTCCCCTCGAAATCACCGTTGCTGTCGCCCCAATCCATCCCACCGCCATCCCCCGGCCCGGCCCGTCGCTGTCGCCCCAATCACCGCCGCTGCCGTCCGAGCCCAGCCACAACCTACCCTGCCCGACACCGGTCCGCGGAGACTCCGTCTTCTCTGCTTCCTTGCCGCGATGGATCCCTCGGCCCTTTGGTGCGAGGTCACCCCCCGCTGTCCCGCCGCCGGCCAAGGCCCGCACTGTAGGGGTTCCGCGTATGAAAACAATAAATTTTACTCTACACCCCTGAACCCCTGAAGCTGCCAGGACCTATCTATTAGTAATACAGTAACGGGAGGGGATTTTTGCGAACTTACCCTTGAAGACCGAAAAGCGTTGTCAACGCTCAAGAGAGCGTGGTTGATGTAGACGAGCCGAAGCCGACCTCAAGGTCGTGATGAAGTCCTTGCGCTCCTTGGCTCCAATGACTTGAGTGCCTCAAGTGGGACACCTCGCGGGGAGTTACACACGTCCGGTGCTTGACGATGACTCCCGCTTTCCTGATCCAGCAGTAGTTGCGGAAGTAGAGCTCCCGAATCCGAATCTCGCAGCGCGACGGCGCTCTGCGGTGAAGATGTGTAACATCCCAAAACTTCAATCCAAGCTTATCAAGATCAAATCAATCAAATTTGGGGTTAACAAAAACTTTTCCAAATTTAAAATGAAAGCATTCATATATGTGTGCATTTAAAATAGGAGTTGTTTTGAATTGCCATGATTGAGTGATCCAATGCTTGTAAAATGTTTCTTAGGTGATTTAAACATCATCTACATCATTCCCAAACTTTTCCTAAACAAAATCAAATCAAAAAGAAATAAAAAGGAGGAATGGTCATTTTGGCCATTTTAATCCACTACACTACTTTGAGTGTTCCTAGCACTCATTTCTTAACAGAAATAATTCTTGATCTTTGCACCCCTTGCTAGTACACATAATGAGGTACCAAGGCCCACCTTTTGATCTGCTAAAAACATTATGTAAACTAATTTAAATGACAGTTTAAAATTGAACCTAATGCATATGCATAGATCACCCCTATTTCAAAACCCATCTATTTGAGCTCCACTTTCAAAACCCTTGAAACCAGGGACTGCATAGCACTAGGGAAGATCACTCAAAAAATTTGAACTCAAAATTCAAAAAGAATTTTCATGCGGCCATTTCATCAAACACATGGCAGGCAGAATCAAACACAACTAGCTAGCTCACTATTTCTACAGGGTTTTGCCACCCAATTGACCACAAAACACTCCCTCTGTCTCCACTTGATCAAACCATGCCATTACCACCCCATCCCCTACACCCTACTGGCAAGGCCAAGCCATGCCGAGCCCCAACTCGCCGGCCAACCTTGCCCTCACCCCAGCAGACCACCTCCCCCTCTCTCTCCATGTCTAGGAGGTAGCCAGGAGCTCACCGCCACCCCCTGTCCCTTGCCCGAGCCCAGGAGCGCAGTGGACCACCGAGCACAAACCGCGCCTAGTGCCACCGCACCATGCCGAGCGCACGCTAGAGCGCCGCACCCGGCACGCGTGCACAAGCCGCCGCTCAACCGCAGCCCGCGCCTACCGCTCCGCCACGACACAGGGAACACGACGGTCACGCCCGTTCGCCGTCCAACGCACCACAGCCACCGCTCACCATGGACACCGCCGCTTCTGCCGCGCAAAGCGCTACCTAGCTCCGACCGCGTGCCACCGCCCCTACGGCCGCATTTAAACTCTAGAGCACCGCTAGGGAACCGCCCATCGATCGCCACCCCCAGCCATGCCTCTACCTCGCCGTAGCCATGTCGCCACCATCGACCGCCCATCCCGCTCGGTCTCACCGTCGAGCCTATAAAAGGAGCCCTCCCCAGCCTCTCTTCTCCACACCATTCCACTCCCCTCACCTCTCTGGACCTTACCCACCTCTAGCCGGAGCAAGTGGAGCAGCAGCTCGCCAGAATTGGAGCCGGATCAGCGGCGGCAGGAGGAGAAGGGCGTCGTTGATTGCGACCGCCCCAAGCCCCACCGCGACCACGCCTCGCCTCGCCGTCGTCTTCCATGTCATTTGCCCGCCTCGCCGACCCCGCTGGAGCCCTGGTACGCCCCCAGCAGACCCCCACCGAGCCGCTAGGGTTCGAGCTCGCCGGCGACCTGTTCGTCGTCGACGATGACCCTCAGCCGTAGATCTAGCTTCTAATCGCACGGCCCACAGCGCGCGTACCGTTTTGCGTTTTAAGTGCCGCTGATAAGCAGGACCCCCCTGTCAGCTAAGCCCCGCGCCGCGGAGCGCCACTGGGCCGGCCCATTCCTTTTCCCGCGCTAGCCCACCGATTCAAATCTGGATTTTTCCTTTTTGTTAACTCTAGTTGCTGTCCAGTATTTAAAAAATCCATTCTGTGAGTTTTACAAATCCAAATAGCATGAAACTAATTTTGCCTGAAAGGTATGGAGGTAATCTACCCAAGCCCGTTGGATTTAATTCAATTAGAGTTATAGATTTCTCTTAATAAAACTAAGAAGACAGAAGCTTTTGCAACTTGCAACATTTTTATAAAATCAACCAAGTTAGCTTTTGAGTTGATTCCAACTCTCAAAAATCACATTTTACCATATCTATCCAAATATGTAATAATATTAAGGTTTACATGCAGTGACTTTGGACTAGTACCAAAATAATGCTATATAGGCATTTCTAGTCACTTTAAATCATTAAATAATGAACTTAAACCAAAGTAATATTGATCCAACCCTTAAATCTCATTCCCACATGTTAAAATATGTGGTGAGGACATGTGTCCACATGATCCCATATTTTGATGGTGAATATTAAATTTTAGTTAATTTTTCAATGAGTAGAAATTACTTTTCTAAAATAAAAAGAAGGAAACTTTTGATTTAAAAGAAATTACTTTTCCAAATTTACCGTGCAACCACATTACCTGAATTGGGTAAGGCTTAGCTGGAAATTTATATGCATTAGTATTAGTTCCCTCACGGGAGAGGTCTGAGCTGAGGCTTCCTCTCAATGTTGTCCACCTATGCAGTGCCCAAGATGACTGATGGTCATGGTTGGGAGGCCATGCTCATAGGAGAGGTGCTTATACTACGGTGTGTAAAGGGAAGGTTATATTTGATTATCTGCATACTAAGTATGATGATTCAGGGTTATCCCTGACAGATGTATCGAATCTTGTGGTGAAAGTGTACCACCTCTGCAAAGTGTCAAACTATTCAAATAGCCGCGTCCACGGTTATGGACAGTTGGAATGACCATACTTTTTCATTGTCAGATGTTTTCTAAATACTTTGAAAAGAATGATGAATCTTGACTTGACCACAATAGGGTTGTGTTTATGAAAATAGTTTCCCCAACTTAAGTGATTCTCGAGTTTTATCTTATCTTTCTTTGCTTCAGAACTCAGCTTAGGTTTCAAACTTAACTTGATAGTTAAGAATAGAGTTAGCATTTTAACTTCGATTTATAATACTTGTTAGTGGTAGTTTGCGAGTACTTAAGGAGTACTCATGGCTTTTGTCCCTGGCTATTATCATGGCCAGACTATGAAGGAGATTATCAAGATGATGGCCAACAGGACGGCTATGATAACTAGGACCATCTGCCTTCGTCAGCATTGCATGTGCCCCTGAAGATGGACCCCACCGCTACGCTTATCTTTTATTTCCGATGTTTGTTGTATTAAGACTCGATCATGAGATCCTTATTTGTGTAAGAACCTTATGTATGGTTTGTAATGGATGATGTACTGTGATATCCAATCCGTTATGTCTCGCAAAAATGGTAATCCTGGGATTGCGAGGTATGGCATAACGGGCATCTGGGATTAAAAATCCGGGTGTTGACAAGATGTCTCTCGCTCGCACAGTATAAACTTAGGACCATGGTCACGAGAGAGAGAGAGGGGAGAGAGAAAATATCAATTAGAGGTCCTCCCAAAAGTGGGGAGACCTTTATTGATTATTGGTGTATTTATTTTGGCCAAATACCCTACTATATATAGGGGGAGGGGAGGTACTACCTCCCTCAAAGTCCCAGGGTGGGACTAAAGGAGAGGAGGGGGGAGGGGGTGGCCGCCGGCCACCTAGTGGGCCCTGCGCGGGGGGGGGGGGGGGGGGGAGGCTAGGCCCAGCCGGCCAGCCCCCCTTGGCCCCTCTCCATCTCTCCTTTCCCTAATGGGCCCTCTCCCTCCGGAAATTGTCCCATTAAGCCTTTTTGACCTTTAATTGATTTTTTCTTTATTAAATAATTATGAATAAATGATTAAATCAATAAGCATTATCAAGCCCTTAAGCGTGATACCCCATGGTTGGGGAACACTCCAGACATGGTCGGGACACTCCCGCACAAATGATCGACAGAGGGACCTGGATGGCCATGTGATCCCTGTGCGTTCCACGAAGATCTTTCGTCGTTCGAATCGGCACAGTCGTGTCTTATTCCCTTTGTCAGTCGATACTTGCATTACCTGAGATCTGATCAGTGACATCACCATGTCGTGTTCAATCTTGTGACTGAACAATGCTACTTGACTCGTTCTGATAAGTGATATCCCCGTGATCAAATCACACGCTGCGCGGCTATTGGATATTACTTCTCCGAGTGGGCCCTTGAGTATATTCCCGTCACATGGACAGACAAATCCCGCTCTTGACATATATTGCCTCTACGGTTTCCTCTGAGTGCCTGAACACACCTTTATAACCACTGTATTACTAGATGGCGTTTGATGCTATCTAAGAACTCTCGGGAGACAGTGATTGATATAGCCTCACGGTCTAAGGAATAGTCTACGAGGATCCATTTCTAATCATCGTAACTTGAACTTCATGACATGATCGGGTCACGATGTTTAGGTTGGGTATTGGTTCATCATCTCATTCTCTGAATGAGATGACCTCATTTCCAATTGGCATAAATGCCACATGATTAGGAAACATGATCATCCGCTGACCAATAAACCAGTGACTAGAGTTTCACTAGGAACTCCTGGTTGTTTGTATATCACACGTGTATTGATGTTTCCACTCAATACAGTTATAGCATGATATAAAACTTAATCATAAACTATATGAAATATGATAATAGTCCTTACTACTATTTGTCTCTAGGGCATATTTCCAACACGCCCTACCCTGGTGAAGCCCCACCCTGCCCCGTCCCATCCCTACCCCGCCCTGCCCTAGCCCAGCACAACCACCACCGTCGTCGTAGGTGAGCGAAGCCGTTGCTGTCACTTCAGTTACTGATGAATATTTGTGTTTTGCATGTGGATATTGGTTGATTTGCAAATGGTGGAAATTAAAAGTGGTGAATTTGTGAATTTGCAAATGGTTATATCTATAGATATGATACCAGATATTCGGGTTTGCTTGATTGTGTGTGGATGAGGCAACCTTGGGGTTTGCTATATGTTTGTATTTGCAGGGAATATACTAGAATTACCATAATTTTAAACGAAATGTTGATTAATTTACATTTCGTAAATTTTGGCACTCATATGTCCTATTTTTAGTAAAGTTCATGCCGAAATTTTGTTTGAAAATTGTACATAGTATTTTTTTCAATATATTGTACTATCTAACTATGTGATATTTAATTTTGTAGTGCGAAGATTTCCTGAGAGGATGACCCCGCCGTGAGCTCTGTATCCTCTCAGTCGACCCATGACAGCGAGGAGGACGCAAGAATAGGAACATCGAATCATGGATATACACAAGACTTCTACACGAATGGGCAGGGTGAGGATTTTCTAGAGACGGAGGGTGACGACTATGTAAGTGATAGTTTGGATGACGACAATGAGACCGATACTGGCGCCGAAGAAACTGGTGATCCTCCAGAACCTAGAAATGATGTTGATCCGGTCAGTAAGTCTAAGTGGGCAAGGGCGAAAAACAAGTTGGGCACCCGAAAAACTTGTGGTAACAAGAGTGTACTATAAGGGTGACCCTGCAAGTTCGTAAAGCACTAGAGCCACATACGAGAATGACATTGGTTGCATAGTCTGAGATACCATCAACACATGCAACTTAAGGGCGAAGGTGAATCGGTGGATCCTTAATCTTCTCCTTACGAAGGTGCCCGCAAGATTCGCATTCCTTGAGAATCCCAATGATAAAATGAAGAAGCTAGTTAACAGCAGGTCCATCCACAAGTGCAGCAAGGCCCTATGTAACTAGAGATCAATGTTAAAAGAGAAATTTCTAAAAAGCAGAATACTCCGAGATTGTTGCGTAATGGCCGCATTTTAAGGAAAAAGATTGGTAACTTTTCACGGATTACGTTGAGATAGCTTCTGTTGGGATTATGCCCTAGAGGCAATCATGGTTGATGATATTTCCCAAAGTATTCATAAAGTAAAGTTGTCCTTGTATGAACATCAGATATGTAGCACTGAATACGTGATTCAGTTGTGGAACTATATATTCATGATTGTTCATATTAGATTGTCCTTGGTTGTTGAGGTTGTGCTAGGCACACAACTTAGACCAATGTGCAAGTCGGCTGATGACACGGTTCCACTTGTCATGGGCATGGTGATGCTATTCCGACTTACACTAATTCAGCTAAAGAGTTTAGCGAGTCGGACTGACCCACAGTTGAGATGCAACGAGCATGTTGTCATTTGCAGTCTTAAGCAATGGAATCCTTTGACCTGAGGTGATTGCATGATCCGAGTTGTGGATCGCCAACTTAGGTTCTATGAAACGTTGTTCCGTAAATGGGCAGTTATAAAGGTAGAGTTTGGGTTGGTTGTGAAGCAAGCTGCGTGACGTGGATTACCAAGATGGGATTTGCCCCTCCGTAATGGAGAGATATTCTCTAGGCCCTCTCGTGTGGCAAAGGGACTTGGACGAAAGTCACGTTGAAGGTTCATCTTCTGACTTTACGGCACTTGGGAGTTGGCACGTCTTGCTAGAGGCCGCTACTATCTATCGACTTGAGACCGAGTGTTCATGGAAGTGAGTTGGACTCAAAGCCATGACGGGATACTTGGAGGAGTAGCTCATGTCGTGTCCAGTTGTACGTGAACCTACACGGTCACACACTTAAGGGTAAGGAGCCCAGGTGGATTAGATCCATGTGGAGATTGGAATACGGCCTAGATGGGCCTCAAGAGTTGAGCCCAACGAGGAGTGTATATAAGTGGAGTGACAAGGGATAGTCCCTGACCTAGCCGTGACTTTCTCCACTTCCATTTCGGGCTAGACAGCATCTAGGAATCCTCTGTCCGAAGCTCCTTCCTGTATGTGTGGATACCGGTAGAGGCGTTGCACGTGCGGCGCTAGAGACATGGAAGCTCGTGGGGATCTGGTGAAGGAGTTCGTGGGATCCGGTATAGCTGTCCGTAGGATTCAGCGGGCTGTTCATGGGATCGTTCTGCACTTTTTCGACGCGCTACATCAACTTCCGCATCTGCGCGTCTAGCGGTAATCTCGTGGCCTATAACCTGAGCTAGATCTTGGGAGTACTGTGTTAGGGAAAAAGTTTTGTTTATCTCTGCATGGCTCTACAGTGGTATCTGATGACCCACAGGTATAGGGGGTGTATCGCAGTATTTTCGATAAGTAAGACTGTCGAACCCAACGAGGAGCAGAAGGTGCTGGCTAGTGGTATGGATTAGGAATTCTCTGCAAATACTTAGCAAACGGATTTTAGGGGTTTTTGATAAAGCAAGTAAACAAAGTACGAGTAAATGAAAGACAGTAGGAATAAATGCAGCAAGTGGCCCAATCCTTTATGCAGCAAAGGACAAGCCGGTTGTATTACTGAAGATGAACAAACGTTCTCGAGGACACATGGGAAGAATGTCAAGTGCTTTCGCTTCATATAGTTGATTAATCTTCTTTAGCTTGCTAAGTGTTGTGTGGGTGAACCTGTGCTAATGTACCGACCTATCCAGGACTAATACATACTTGTGATTATACCCCTTGCAAACATCCGTAAGTACAAGAAAGTAATTAAGGTGGAAACCTAACCACAGCTTTAAACTCTAAGACCCTTACGTCCCTTGTGCAATGGTTTCCTAACGGCGGTTCCGGTTTCTTTCACTCTGGCAACCCCTACGATTAGTAGCCAAATACACAATGCATTCCCCTAGGCCCATATAGGTGAAGTGTCATGTAGTCGACGTTCACATGATACCACTAGAAGAAGTACACCTCAACTTAAATAACAATCTATTGAATCTCTCTCAACACAACTCCACTACTAACAACATGAATTCTCCCTTGTCCTCAAGAACAAAACGAACTACTCACAAGACATCACATGGATCATGATCAGAGATGGAATAATGATGTATAACAGTCTGAACATAAACAATAATTCAATGGTTCACTCAATAGCATTAACTACAAAGAGTAATCAACACCGGGAAAGTTTCCCCTATCAACTATGCAAGATTCAACGCAATTGTTACAGCAATATGGAGATGGTGATGATGCTGCTGCTGATGATGATGATGGTGGTGATGATGATGATGATAATCCCGATGAAGTCCAACTTGATGGTGGTGTTGATGGCGACGGTCTCCCCTCTCCGGGAAGGAATTCCCTCGGTACAAATCTGTCTGCAGAGAGATCTTTCTCTCTCGGTGTTTTCCGCCCCGTAGAGGCGGCGAAATCTTTCTGTGGTCGCCCCCCGAGTCTTAGGGTTTCGGGAGGATGATATATGCCAGAGGGGAGAGGCTAGAGTGGGCCAGGGTGGCCAGACCACCTGCTGGCGCGGCCTAGGGCTGCCCACGCTAGGGGATGGTGTGGGCCCCCTGTGGCCCATCTCCACTCCGTCTTCTGGCATCCTTAGTCTTCTGGAAAAATAGGATTTTCCGTATATTTTATTGGATTTTCTGATCTTCGCGAATTTTGCCTCCAAACAACACCTTTTCCATTAGAATCCTGACTGCAGCGGTCCATGCTCCAAAAGTCATCAACCATGCAAAAATAGATGAAATAACATAAGTCTCACCTCTCAATATGAAATATATCAATGAATAACAGTGAATTATGACATAGAATAGTGATGCAAAATGGACGTATCAACTCCCCCCAAGCTTAGACTTCGCTTGTCCCCAAGCGAAACTGAGCTCAATAAACATGGCCTCAGGTTTATGGAGTGAAGAGTTGATAAAAGAATACGGACAAGAAGCATCACATTCATCAAATCATAGATCATAATAGAAGACAACTCACTATTATATAACTCAACTTGCAATAGGTAAAGGAAACACAATAAAGATACATAAAGTAAATCATAATTGGTAATGGTAAACTTAGCTCTTGGTCGAAGAATAGTTGATAATTTGCTGGAGTTCACAAATAACTGGTTTTCAATGATAGCTTTCAAAGTAGTAAACATCAAGATAAGAGCAATGTGCAAAACAAGGAACATAAGAAACATGATTGAATAAATCATCATATGAATGAATGAAACACAACAACTCAAAGTACTTGCTGAGGTGGAAGGGAGTAGGTTTACTGACTCAACTACAAAGTAAAAGAAAGGCCCTTCGCAGAGGGAAGCAGGGATTGCAAGTTTCATAAAGAGCTCCCCAAAATTATGATACTTACTAGCTTTCAGCTCTCATTGCCCCTATCATAGGCATCTTTAGGTGATTAAGGTTAAAGTGATCAAATATGAGGATATGCATTGACAAGTTGTAAATTGAGAATCTCGTGTCCCTTGAATACGAGGGCCGCTCCTCATGCTACTCAACTTTAGTCACCGGTAAGTTCTTGTCATCGTAAGCATGTGTGTATCATAGAGAACCGCCAACGGGGTACCCCTTGCCCGATGATACGGAAGAATCCCCATATCAAAATGACAAGGCAAGCAGACAACAAGCATCTCAGCAATCTTCTTATTTACCATGGGAATATGGTGCTTTTTTCTCTCTTTCCTCTTTTCATAATATCTCTTTTTATCAATCTATATCTCTTTCTTTATAAGAAGAATGCTTCATATATACTCGTTATGGTTACACTGTAGGTTTCCACCATGTCAGCATGGATTAGACCAGCGGCCCATGCGTTTCTCTAATACACATGCATAACTCCATGGACTTACAAGCTCCCCTTTCATTTCACACCGAGGACATCCATAGACAAAAGAACATGATATCAACTTGGTACAAAGTACCAGTGCAATGTTGAAAGCGTTCCCCATGACAGCATGGTTCTGCTAACTCACAACTTACAAAGCGCAAGCATATACGCAACATAGGTGAGCACAATGGTTCAAGTTTATTAAATGCAAGAAAGTAAAGTGTGCCATCAAGTTCGTGAGAGCTTTAATCACTAATTTTCACATAACAAGTTTAATTTGGGAGGTAGATAAAACAAGAATTTACTTGGAATAGCAATAATGCTACTAGGTAGGTATGGTGGACACAAATGGCAGATGTTTTGGTTTAAAGGAGTGGATGCACGAGAAGAATTCCCTCCGAGTACAGGTTTTTGGCTAGCAAGGTTGGGTAGCAAGTACAAGAGTTGAAGGAAACAACCAAACATACAAGTGATAAAGATAGACATGCAATCTTCCTTGGTAACACAAAAGATCTTAACTAGAGAATACTAAACTTATGAGAAAATCAAGAAAGAAAGTGATGAAATTATTTTTCTCTAGAGTACTTCTATCTTTTCTTTCAACTCTCAAAAATAGTGTTGCTACTAACCGAGCCAGGTTTGCCAAAACCAACTAAATTAACTCAATGATCCCAAGGTGATACCAATACTAACAACAAGATCAATCATATAACCACGAATTGAAAACTAATATAAGCTATGCAAAAGAGTGAATGATAGAACTTCTCATTAATATTCCATAATGGCAACTCACACCAAGGGATACATATCTAACGAGAGAGGGGACACTTCCATAATGCAAACCATCCTACATAATAACTCCTCTATTCATGATATGACTCTACTAATAAGGTAAAAAGATAGAAGATAGTGATGTGATACCGCGACACTCCCCCAAGCTTGGAACAAACCAAGGGGATGATAAACCTGATGACGAATTACTCCCTCGGTGGTGGTGGTATCCTCTCGATGAGCTCTTTGATCAATTTCCCCAAGTCCTCAATCTCGAAGGTGAGATTACGAATCAGCTGTGAGTTTTGCTCAATGCGGCTCATGATCATGTCGTGTTGAGAATTCCAGCTCTTTCTATTCTTTCCCCACTCTTCCTCCTTGAACTCTTCTTTTCTTGCATGGCTAGAACGAGGCAAATCCCAATTGGAGGGTAATTTCCCCTTGGGCATATTCTGGTATTGATGCTCATGGATAAGGATATGGAAAGGATTCTTGGTGCGTGGAGGAAGTGAACAGGGATCTGAACGGTGATGAGGAGGCTTCCCTCCAATGGCTGGATTTGCCACCACTCATGCTTGCAACGATAGTACCGGTGTGCGGATGTTGGCCTTGCTCCTCTTCACCTTCACTCTTGATATCCTTCTCCTTCCCGGGGTCTTGGAGGTCTTCCTCCATAGGCTCCTTCCCTTTATCCTTGGAAGACACCATTGTGCTTCTAAAGTTTCAAAGAGTATGTCCTGGCAGAAACAGATCGAAACAAAAACACGACGAGAACACAATATACGAACCTCGGGGGCTCCAGGGGATTATATATTACGAAGTTTCATACCAAAAGGAAGGTACTGGGAGAAAACGAGTCGGAGGCGGAGTCCGGGGTGGACTCACCACCTGGTGGCGCGGCCACGGGTGGGCCCGCACCACGGGGTGGTGTGGGCCACCCTAGCTCCGTTTCCGTCCCTTTTTCACTTCGTAGATTTCCTTATTGACTGAAAACTGCAAAAATATAGTTGGATTGTATTTTCAAGGAAGTTTTCTTACCAGAACCGTTACCTATTTGAACACGGACTCAGCAGGTCTCTGAATATGGTATTTAGTAGATTCTTCCGGAGTCACCACTTGAATAATCATCAGTATCTTCATCTTCATACACTTATTACTTGAGGCATAAAACCCTTCTCTTCCTTATTACACAATTATCTCCACTTCCTGGAAATTTCTTTCACACAAAACTTCACACAGTTCTCATTAGCAACATTAGTATAAGTGAAGTGATAAACCTTTTGAGTCCAACTTCAACTGAAAACCATCAAAACAAAAGCTACTGTAGCAACTCCTTCTGAAAACCCAAAAAGAATTCAAAAAGGAAATCGAATAAAGAAGCAAATGCAAGAGTGGCAAAAAATCTGTCAAAACAGACCAGCAGGTAAAGATCAATTTTTTCGAAAATCTTCTATTGCTCAAATCAAAAAGTGCAAAACTAAAGAAAGTTAAATAACAACCTGGGTCAGAAGCACAAAAAATTATAGCTCAATCCGACATACAGAGATCTCTCAATTTTTTTTACGGTGAAGCACAAAAATCTGTTTCGGGACAGCAAACTTCCCCAAATCTTACTTCTCTCTCATTAGAGGTTGATCTTGACACAAAAACCAAACAAAACGGATAAGGAGTGGTTATTACCGAAGTAATAACTTCCAAGACTCAAAGAAACAAAAACAAACTGAAAGCAAAAAAAAATTGGGTTGTCTCCCAAAAAGCTCTTTCTTTATAGCCATTAAGATGGGCATGATAATTGTGAAGATGCTCACTCAGAAATATGAATTGAAGTGAAAGAGAGCATTAAGAAGCAAAAACACACACACACACACATTTAAGTCTAACCCACTTCCTATGCAAGGGAATTTCGTAAACAAACAAGTTGTTGAAATCAGAGGCAACTTGCATAAGAAGGCAAAAGAAGTGCAACATAAAAACTTTCAGCATAAAACGAGGAAACTTGATATTATTGGGATGCATCAGAACACTTTTCCCTCTTTCATAGTAAATTTCAGTATCATGCATAAACTTAACAATATAACTATCACAAGTGCCATCATAGCAATGATCACTTATTCTAACAGAAAACATAGGAATACTAGCTCTCATAACACTACTATGTGAAACAATATTAGAGGTATCCTTACAAAGGATAGTGTGTTCCTCTTTTTCATATTCAGTGACAAAGTCCTTCACATTTGCTATTATAGGTTCATCAACCATTTTTTTATCAGGTTCAACAGCTTTACTTGTACTTTCATTAACCATACTAGCTATCAAAGAATGTTCCTTTACCTTAACTGGAAAAGGCATTTTCTCAATATAAGGTTTAGGTAAAACATGATTAGCAGTATAAACTTCAGTATTTCTTGCGGGAACACTCTTAGCAGCATCTTTATAAGGCTCATGATACTTATTCCACTTCTTTTTAGGCACTTCAATATAGGAAGTAAAAGCCTTAAAATAAGAAGCAATAGCTTGAGAGTCTAGACCATAAGCATTTTTAATATTTTGAAAGTCATCAGGACCCATAAAAGATTCAATGCATTCATAATCATAGTTTATACTTGACTTTCTACCTTTATCATTCTCCCAAGCTTCAGCATTGTCTTGAATACGGTCCAGAAGATCCCATTTAGCTTCTTCTCCCATGCGAGTGAATGATCTAGCACAAGAAGCATCCAATAAATCCTTGTCATGTAGAGGGAGCCTTGCATAGAAGTTATTGATAATAATATTGTTGGGGAGCTCATGAATGGGACATTTGAGCATTAGTAACTTCAGTCTCCCCCAAGCTTGAGCTGTACTCTCTCCATCAAGAGGCCAAAAGTTGTATATTTGATTATGATCTTTATGAATCTCAATAGGAGGATAAAAATTTGAATAAAAGAGAGGCACTATTTCCTCCCTTTCCAGAGTAGACCATTCTTCAGTAGCTTATACCATTCCTCAGCTATTCCTTTTAGTGATAATGAGAATAAATTCTTCTTGACTTGATCTATAGTAATACCTGCACACTTGAACAACCCGCATAATTCGTGTATAAAGAGTAAATGATCACCGAGATGGACAGTTCCATCCCCAACATAGTAGTTATCCATAACACAATCAATAATTCTTCTAGGTATTTTAAAAACATCATTCGCGGCAGGTGGTGGCTTATCTACTACCTAAGCAGTGGTAGTAGCATTACCAAATAAGAAACTCAGCGAATTATCCATAACGAAAATAAAGCAACTAACAGAAGTAAACAATAGTCACAGTAGAAGTTTCCTTTACCAGTTCCACTCTCCAATAGCGCTTCACTCCCCGGCAAGAAAATAGTCTTGATGACCCACAAGTATAGGGGGTGTATCATAGTATTTTCGATAAGTAAGAGTGTCGAACCCAACGAGGAGCAGAAGGTGCTGGCTAGTGGTATGGATTAGGAATTCTCTGCAAATACTTAGCAAACAGATTTTTAGGGTTTTTGATAAAGCAAGTAAACAAAGTACGAGTAAATGAAAGATAGTAGGAATAAATGTAGCAAGTGGCCCAATCCTTTATGCAGAAAAGGACAAGCCGGTTGTATTACTTAAGATGACCAAACGTTCTCGAGGACACATGGGAAGACTGTCAAGTGCTTTCGCTTCATATAGTTGATTAATGTTCTTTAGCTTGCTAAGTGTTGTGTGGGTGAACCTGTGCTAATGTACCGACCTATCCAGGACTAATACATACTTGTGATTATACCCCTTGCAAACATCCGTAAGTACAAGAAAGTAATTAAGGTGGAAACCTAACCACAGCTTTAAACTCTAAGACCCTTACGTCCCTTGTGCAATGGTTTCCTAACGGCGGTTCAGGTTTCTTTCACTCTGGCAACCCCTACGATTAGTAGCCAAATACACAATGCATTCCCCTAGGCCCATATAGGTGAAGTGTCATGTAGTCGACGTTCACATGACACCACTAGAAGAAGTACACCACAACTTAAATAACAATCTATTGAATATCTCTCAACACAACTCCACTACTAACAACATGACTTCTCCCATGTCCTCAAGAACAAAACGAACTACTCACAAGACATCATATGGATCATGATCAGAGATGGAATAATGATGTATAACAATATGAACATAATCAATAATTCAATGGTTCACTCAATAGCATCAACTACAAAGAGTAATCAACACCGTCGAAGTTTCCCCTATGAACTATGCAAGATTCAACGCAATTGTACAGCAATATGGAGATGGTGATGATGGTGCTTATGATGATGATAGTGGTGATGATGATGATTCTGATGAAGTCCAACTTGATGGTGGTGTTGATGGTGACGATATCCCCTCTCCGGGAAGGAATTCCCTCGGCAGAAATCTGTCTGCCGGAGAGATCTTTCTCTCTCGGTGTTTTCCACCCCGCAGAGGCAGAGAAATCTTTCTGTGGTCGGCTCCGAGTCTTAGGGTTTCGGGAGGATGATATACGCCAGAGGGGAGAGGCTGGAGTGGGCCAGGTTGGCCACACCACCTGCTGGCGCGACCTAGGGCTACCCCTCGCCAGAGGGTGGCGTGGGCCCCTTGTGGCCCATCTCCACTCCGTCTTCTGGCATCCTTAGTCTTCTGGAAAACTAGGATTTTCCATATATTTTTCCGGATTTTCTGATCTTCGTGAATTTTGCCTCCAAACAACACCTTTTCCATCAGAATCCTGACTGCAGCGGTCCATGCTCCAAAAGTCATCAACCATGCAAAAACAGATGAAATAACATAAGTATCACATCTCAATACGAAATATATCAATGAATAACAGTGAATTATGACATAGAATAGTGATGCAAAATGGAAGTATCAGTATCAGAGCGAAAGCTTCTGGTTTTAGGCTCTAGATCTGTGCGTATGTGATATGCACGAGGTGGTGGATAAGATCCACTTAGGGTTTCGGTGGTTGATCTATGAGATAGATCGGTTTTGTGCAAGATTGATTGGATCAATTGCACTCGAGGGTGCATGGAAGATCAGGTGCGGATGATCAATGAGATTGGTCAGATCTGCACAGGGATCAGATTTGGGTAAAAGTGTTTTATCCAATGAAGGAATCCATGGTTCGGGACCGCCGGCTTCGCCCTGTCGTAGCGCATTAGATGTCGTTGCGAGGTTCACAACGCCGGTAAATATCGTATTTATGCATAACTTGTTTTTGCAGGAAGTTGTGAATGGTATGGCTTATGTGCATGTGATGTGTGTAATCCATATGTGATCTGTGTATCACGGGTTTGTCAGCTGACTGTAGCCAAAGTGCTATCATTGTTATTGTATAACGGCCTGCGTGTCGGCATGAGATGCCATCTTCTTGTAAATTCCTTAGTGCTAGTGTAGCATGTTTGGAGGACTTGAAGGACACTGCAACCAAAGGCATGACGAACAGGTTCATGGAGATGAAGATCACCATGAAGAGAGCCATACCATTTCACATTATAATTTGATTATTTTGTGTGATTGTTATGTCTCTAGTTTTACCTCTATGAGATAGTTGGTAGAACTTTAATCCCTCAAAGAAGGTCTAGTCGGTCTCCCCGCCGGTGCTGCACCATCACAAGTCGAACATTCTTGGTAGTGGGCTCATAAAATTGAGGTGCTACCAATTCTTTTTGACTAGATGGGTTCGAGTCGGACTCTTACAGCGGAAGCACTTGGTAAGCTAGACGGGTCTCTCACAACGGTTGTGGGGCTCGGGGAGAGGACGGTCGGGAACCGGGGCATGTGATGCCACCCGACCAACAAGAGTCGCATGAGATGCGATTGGCAAGGAGTTGCCTACCTAGATCACTTGACGACTAGCGGTGATGCTAAAGCTCACTAGTCGGCTTGCTTATTTAGGGTCTTGAATCACTAAGTAACCATCGGAGGGATGTTGGTTCTAGTGGGAGCATAAGTATTAAAATGTTTAATACGCCTACTCTTTTATGAATACTTGTCTTAAGTGTGTTGCATATTTCTGTTGTAGATAATGGCACCTAGTAGCAGTCTCCCTCAGTTATCCAGTTTTGCTTTGAGGACCATCCTAGAGAAAGATGAACTTAATGGAACAAACTTCACCAACTGGTATCGTAATCTGAGAATTGTTCTCAAACAAGAAAAAAGGGTCCATGTTCTAGACAACCCGCTTCTAGATGTGCCGGATGAGAATGCGAGTGTCGCCGCAACCAATGCATATCGTAGAACATGTGATGAGTGATGACCCACAAGTATAGGGGGTGTATCGCAGTATTTTCGAGGGAAGTGAAACCCAATTTATTGATTCGACACAAGGGGAGCCAAACAATATTTATAAGCCTTAACAACTGAGTTGTCAATTCAGCTTCACCTGAAACAATCTTGCTCACAGCAGTTTATCAGTAGCAACAATTTTGTAGTAGGAATAGCAAAGTAACCGCAGTAGTAAAGTAAAGACAACAGTAACAATAGCAGTAAATAGTGGGATTCGAGTGCGGTAGGCATAAGGATGGATGGACGGGCGTTGCATGGACAAGACAATTCACATAGCAATCAGAACATAGGGCAATTGTAGATAAATAAGATAAAGTATCCAAGTACTAGATAATCCTAGGCATGTGTTCCATATATAGTCATACGTGCTCGCAATGAGAACTTGCACATCTTTTGTCCCGCCAGCCCGTTTGCAGCGGGGCCTCAAGGGAACTATTAGCAATTAAGGTGCTCCTTTTAATAGAGCACCGGAGCAAAGCATTAACACTCCGTGAACACATGTGATCCTCACATCAAAGCCATTCCCTCCGGTTATCCCGATTTCTGTCACATCAGGGCCATTGGTTCCGGACAACAACGTGTGTATACAACTTGCAGATAAGACCAAAAAACAATACTATCATAATGAATCAATAACATGTTCAGATCTGAAATCATGGCACTCGGGCCCTAGTGACAAGCATTAAGCACAACAAGTCGCAACAAAGTCATAAAGCACTAATAAAAGATACTAGGCACCATGCCCTAACAATCTGATGCCATTACATGAACTATCTATTCCAATCCCTACCATCCCCATAACCTACAGCGGGGGATTACTCACTCATAGATGGGGGAAACATGGATGGTCGATGGAGAAGCGATGGTGATGATGATGGCGATGATCTCCTCCAATTCCCCATCCCGACAGGGTGCCAGAATGGAGTTTCTGGTGCTGTTTGGTGGAATCTGGTGGTGGCGGCAGAGCGGAACTCCTTCTGGAAAAACATCGAACCCCCCGAAATTTTTAGGTCAGAAGGCTCCTTATAGGCGAAGAGGGAGACCGAGGGGGTGCCTAGGGGGCCCACACCACCCCCTGGCGCGGCCTGTCCTGGCCCGTGCCAGCAGGTGGTGTGGCCACCCCTGGCTCTTCTCCGTCTCGTATTCTAGCTCCTAGAGTCTTCAGGTGAAATAGGATTTTTGGCATATTTTCCCGGATTTTTCCTGATAGTTGGTTTTCTGCACAAAAAGTAGACACCAAGGTAATTCTGCTGAAAACAGCGTCAGTCCGCATTAGTTGCATCCAAATCACACAAGTTTAGAGGAGAAACAATGGCAGAAGTGTTCGGGAAAGTAGATACGTTTTGGACGTATCAACTCCCCCAAGCTTAGCTTATTGCTTATCCTCAAGCAATTCAGTTGAAAACTGAGTGCGATAAAAGAACTTTCACGAACACATTTGCTTCATATGATGTAAATATTCTCAGCAATGTGATCAAGTACTTAGACAATTCATAATAAAGAGTATGCAACTAAGCTTACTTAATAGGCATTGCAAATTATGAAGAGATTCCAACTCAAAAATAATAAGTAGCATGAGGCACAAACATAAGCAACATTGCAATGCTCATAGAAAGGTATGATAGAGTGGTATCTCGCTTGCCTTTGATTATGAATATCAAGGCACCTCTGAAGTTCAAGTGATGACTAGAAGTAAAGATATCAAGGATACAATCATCAAAGTCATAACACAAATAATCAAGTAATGGGACAAGCACAAAGAATGACAACTATGCTCTCAAGAAGGTGCCCGGAGAATGTGTGGAGACTCAACAAGTAAAGAAAAAGGTTTTGAATAATTTGAAAGGCTTCCAAATGCTGAAAGTATGGTACTCATTAGCTTTGAGCTCTCATTGCCCCTATCATAAGCATCTTTAATGTGGTTAAGGTGAATGTGAGGTCCAATCTGAGTTATATGCTTGACAGACTATAAACTGAAAATCCCAAGTCCCTTGAGTACGAGGGCCGCTCCTCATGCTACTCAACTTTAGTTACCGGTAAGTTCTTGTCATCGTAAGTATGTGCGTATCATTGAGAACCGCCAACGGGCTACCCCTTGCTCGATGATACGGAAGAATCCCCATATCAAAATGACAAGGCAAGCAGACAATGAGTATCTCAGCAATCTTCTTATTTACCATGGGAAAATGGTGCTTTTTTCTCTCTTTCCGCTTTTCATAAATCTCTTTTTTTTTTATTTTTCTCAATAGCTATCTCTCTTTTTTTATAAGAAAAATGCTTCATAGATAGCATTATGGTTATGCTGCAGGTTTCCACCATGTCAGCATGGATTAGACCAGCGGCCCAGACGTTTCTCTCACACACATACATAACTTCATGGACTTACAAGCTCCCCTTTTATTTCACACCGATGACATCCGCAAACAAAAGAGCAAGGTATCAACTGGGTATATATTTACAAGTGTTGAAAGCGTTCCCCGTGGCAGCATGGTTCTGCTAATCCCCATCCTATAATTAGCAAGCATATAACTTTCATGGAGAGTTCACAATGGTTCAAGTTTATTAAGTGCAGGAAATAAAGTGTGCCATCAAGATCGTGAGAGCTTTACTAACTAACTTTCTCATAACAAGCAAAAATTTTATTCGGAAGAAAACAAGGCATATTGAATATGCACGGAAGTAGAAAATGATGCTAATGGGTAGGTATGGTGGACACTTTAGAAATATTTTGTTTAGGAAGTTGGGAACTTGAGTAAAACATACTCAGTAAAAATGAAGGCTAGCAATAGTAAGGGAGCGACAAACGAGAGAGCAATAGCTGTCATTATCATGCTTGCAACAAAACAGGACTACTCATGGCATGAAAGTGATTCAAGATCCTCAAGGCAAAATAATTCATCGAGGCTCAACTGATTATTACAGTCATGTGCATGCGTGAGCATGTGCCAAGTCAATTCAAATGAAACATTCAGAGGAGGATACCACCACGGTGTCATACCAATTTATGAATAGAGCAATGCAAGCAAACATTCATAATACATGCTACAAACTATTAGCGAGTTAGAGCTAATCATAAGAAAGCAAGAACTACTAAGCATCCAAAGAAAACATACACTCTACATGAACAGACTAAGCATGCCCACAGTGATGAGTATATGTACAAAAATGAAAACAAATAGAGTTCGTTACCAGCCTCTTACCACGCCTCAAGTTGTCATTAATCCTCATTATTGCTCTTCACTTGTGTGGCTTGAGTAATAATATGAAACCAATATTCCACTGAGGACTGCCGAACCCTGTAGCAAACTTACAAAAACCAAAGAAGAACGACAAATATTTTTGTTGTTTTTGATTTTGAAAACAAGAACCAAAGGAAAAACAAGCAAAGCAAAATCTTTGGGTTTTTCAAATAGTTCAAACAAAGCAAAAAGGGAAAAACAAACCAAGGCAAAAAGAAGAAGCAAACCAAAGAGAAAAAACAGAAATATTTTTGTTCTTTTTGTGTTTTAGAAAGAAAAAGCAAAGAAGAACGAAAACTAAAAAGAGAATGAAAACATGAATATACAAAGTACCGACGCAACATGATATGAAGATGAGTGCGGTGTCAGCATACCTCCCCCCAAGCTTAGGCTTTTGGCCTAAGTGGGTATCAATCCCAAGCCGGCCAGGATGATGTGTCACCGTAGTATGACGAGGAGGTCCCCTCGTCCTGGTGCGAGCTCGAGTACGTCCCTCTGTAATGCACGGAGTAATCATAGGAGGGCACGACCTCCTGGTGCTGCTCGTGGAAACCCAGCAAGCGAAGTTGCTCATCCACCTCCTCCTTGGAGCGCGACCACAGTCTCCTGTGAACACTAAACAAAGTAGGTTGTGGTAAAAGGATCTCCCTTTCATCCCCGTCAGTGAAAAACATCCTATATACTAGACTGTTCAAATCAGAAGTAGCAGTGAAAAAATGATGAGTTTTCATAGCAACAAGGTCAAGCCTCTGTGGTGCCAGCATAGTATCATTGGGATCCACTAAAAGACCTAATGCATTGACTATACGCGACGAAATGATGCCCCCATAGATAGGCCCCCTAGCAGCTAGGCGGCGAGCAATAAGCGAGCCAAGATTGTACCGAGTATCATTGTTAAGCGCAGCAGCAAGCAATGCTAAATGATAGTTGGAGATATTATTTGTGTTCTCCCTACCAAGTACACTAGTAGCAAGATAATATGCAAAGTGTGTAAGAGCAGGGAGTTGGATATTTCTTATCTTTCCGCGTTGCGCCACGCGGTCATCATCATTGGTTACCCCTCAGTAAAGCTCCAACAAATCAGCGGGTCACCCTTGAATTTTCTTCATGGTCCCTGTCATGCTTACACCTACAATACTGCAAAATCTCTCCAAAGGCATGGCGAAGGGCAGATTATAGATTTTAAAAGAGACAGTTGACTGATAGGATGTGTTAGTAAACGTGAAGCTCTCAACAAAAGTTTTGGTGAACGTAGCATATTGCGCACTCTCATCTTGCATATATGAGGTCAAACCAACCCTCTCAATCAGTAGCAAGAAATCATCAAGAATACCTGCAGCTTGTAAGAAAGTAAAACAAGGAAAAGAGGATGGGTGAGCATCCCCATCATCCCTTTCACTACCAATACGAGTTGCAATGAGATCTTCGTTGTATGATGGCCTAGCCTGAGAGGCTGATCTTGAGGGCCTCGACCTCCTAGGTGCATCACTCTCAAAAATCTCTCCAAAAGTATGGTTGTTCATGCTTGGTATTCTGAAATTTAAACACTTATTAAACACGTGATTGCAAAGTAAATATAATGAAGGATTCTACTCATAGGGACTTGCAAGAGGCCTAAACATGCATCAAAACTATATCTCTAAGCATCAAACAAGCTTACAAGCTCTCATAACCAGTCACCTATAGCAGAAAAATACTCAATATATAATCCACTAAACACAAATCTACTTGGACAAGGGGAGGACTCACATACTAGGGAACAAATGCTCCAAATTTCAGCAAGAAAGATGAGCTGAGCAAGGAGATCAAAAAAATCGAGAGCAAGCATAGCAAGCACACGATTTTGAGCAATGAACTGGAGCTTACTCGGGAGAGAGAAGAAAGTGGCAGGTGAGAGAGTTAGTGGGGGGCCAGGGGTGGCCCACACCAGGGCATGGCGCCACCCAGGGCTGTCCGCGCCACCATGTGGTGTGCCTGCCTGGTGGGCCCCCCTGGTACCTCCCAGGTACTCCTCTGTCCCTTTTTTCACGTAAAAATTTAATATGAATTTTCTGGAATTTTTCGAGACACTTTATTTTTGGGCATTTTTCAGAAATAGAAGAATGATTTTTTTTTGACAAACAGATTTTTTTTCTTTTGGAAACATGATGCAAGGACAAAACAAAGCTAGAACTACAGAAGTTCTAAGACACTCTAACATGCAAGCAACTAACAACAAAGAAAACTAAACGAAAACAAAAACTAAAATGGACAGAATAGAAGTAAACGGAGATAATCATAGTGAAAACATTGTTTTGTTCAATGAAATCCTTTTGTTAAAAAGGTTGATCAGGTCTTGCTACCAAAACAATTCCATATGAGACAAAACTTTGTATTCCACTAATGATTATGTTACCTCAACCTTGATAGCAATGGTCCCAATCATAATAGTTTCAAATTTTTCTCTTAGTATGGGACAATATATTTCTCCAACTTGAATGCCCTCAACATGTTCAATTGAATTCAAACCATAAATCCTTTCAATCTTCTTGGGGAAATAGACAGTATGTTCCTTGTCATTAACATTAAAGGTCACCTTTCCTTGATTACAATTAATATCAGCTCCTGCAGTATTAAAAAAAGGTCTCCCAAGAATAATAGACATATTATTATCTTCAGGCATTTCAAGCACAACAAAATCAGTCAATATCAAGAAATTATGAGCCACTTGAACAGGTATATCCTCACATATACCCACAGGAATAGTGGTAGATTTATCAGCCATTTGCAAAGATATATCAGTTGGTATTAATTTTTCTAGTTGAAGCCTCTTATAGAGAGAGAAAGGCATAACACTAACTCCAGCTCACAAATCACACAAAGCAGTTCTAACATAACTGTTCTTAATAGAGCAAGGGATAGTTGGACTCCCTGGGTCTCCAAGTTTCTTAGGAACCTTACCATTGAAGGAATATTTAGAAAGCAAAGTAGAAATTTCTTCATTAGGGATCTTCCTTTTATTCGAGACAAAATCCTTTATATACTTTGAGTAAGGAGGCAATTTAATAGCATCAATCAAAGGAATTTGCAGGAATAAAGGTCTCATCCACTCACAAAACTTATTATAATGTTCATCCTCCTTTGACTTGTGTTTCTTATCAGGGAAAGGCATAGGTTTTTGGACCCAAGGTTCTCTTTCACTACCATGTTTCTTAGCAATAAAATCTTCTTTGGTGTATTTAGTATTCTTAGTGTGGTTTTCAGGTTCTTCTTCAACTTTTTCTTCATTAGGAACTTCATTTTCTTCATTACCACTTTCAGTTTCAGCATCAGAGATAGATATACTATTAGGATGTATAGCAGGTTCAGAGGGTTCTACAATAGTTTTATGTTTCTTTTTCCTTTTCTTACGATTAGAACCACTATTTTCAGCTTGTTGAGCATCCTGCTCAATTCTTTTGGGATGCCCCTCAGGATAAAGAGGATCCAGGGTAGCAGCACCACTTCTAGTTCTAATTTCATAAGCATGTTTTTCTTTAGCAGCATTAACTAGCAAGTCGTTTTGCACTTTAACGAGTTGATCTATTTGAGTTTGAACCATTTGAAAGTGTTTAACAATCATTTTAACATCATTAGAGGTTATTTCCACAATATCTTTCAACTCAACAATAGCTCTAGTGTTTTCCATTAGATGATTTTGCACCCTTTTATTAAAGTTATCTTGCTTAACAATAAAGATATCGAATTCTTCTAAGCATTGATCAGGAGGTATAGAGTAAGGGATATCACGTTCATCAAAGTGTTGGAGAGAGTGTACCTCAATAGTGGGTGAGTACGGAATAGGCTTACATAATTCTTCTATAGGAGGTAAATTCTTGACATCTGCAGCTTTAATTCCCTTCTCCTTAAGACATTTCTTAGGTTCCTTCATGACTTCATCATTTAATTCAATAACTCCCCTCTTCTTTGATGTTGGAATATGCACCAGAATAGTAGGTTTAGGTACAATTACTTCAGGTATAGCTTGTTTAGGAGGAGTCCAATCTTCATAATTCTTACTTATTTTAGCCATTAATTCCTCAACTTCCCTGGGAGTCCTATTCCTGAAAACACAATCAGCGCAACTATCTAGGTATGTCCTAGATTCTTCGGTTAGTCCATTATAAAATATATCAAGAAGCTCATTCTTAGGTAATGGACTTCCAGCTTGTGCATGAATCAAAGCACAAAACCTTGCCCAAGATTCAGGCAATACCTCTTTTTCTCCCTGTTTAAAATCAAAAAGTTCCTTCAAAATAGCATGTCTGGAACTAGGAGGAAAATATTTCTGCAGGAAAGTACTAATCAAGCACTCAGGGCTATCAATAGATCCAGGAGGTAAATTACTAAACCAAGTTTTAGCTTCTCCTTTCAGTGAAAAGGGGAAGATCTTGGCAACAAAGTAAGTACGCATCTTAATATCATCAGAAAATTAGCCACTCATGGTAGAAAGTTCATTCATATGTACTACCGCACTTTCATTCTTAGTCCCACAAAAAGGTTCTTTCTCGACAATAGCTATGTAAGATAGATCGAGAGAGAAATCATAATCTTTATCTATAATGTTTATGGGGGAAGTAGCAAACTTAGTAGTAGGAGCCAATTTGGGTCTAATAGTACGCCTCTCAAGGAGACTCTTAGCAGCGCTCCTATCATGGGTGTTTTTACATTCTTTAATAAATTCATCGGTCATCTCAACATAACCATCTTCAATATCATAACTTTCACTAGACTCAGGTGAACTAACAGGTGTAGTAGTGTCTTCATTAGGAGTTTTGGTATTTCCACTTATAGTTCTAGCAATTGTAGCATCTAGGAAAGGACCTAATGAACCACTCTTATCAAGCACAGTAGAAGCAGCATCATAAGCATCAGAAGTTTCAGATTCAGTATTAGTAGTAGTGTGTGTAGCATATGTATGTGGTGGTGTAAGGAACTTACTCATAACAGACGGTGAATCAAGAGCAACATAGGTGTTTAGAACCGTACCTCTTCTTGTAGTGGATGGTAAAATAGGAACCTTGCCATCACGAGACTCACCCATGATGGATGGATAGCAGCGAACAATAGAGAATCCAAGTGAACTTCAAAAATAAAGCTATGCTCCCCGGCAATGGTGCTAGAAAATAGTCTTGATGACCCACAAGTGTAGGGGGTGTATCGCAGTATTTTCGAGGGAAGTGAAACCCAATTTATTGATTCGACACAAGGGGAGCCAAAGAATATTTATAAGCCTTAACAACTGACTTGTCAATACAGCTGCACCTGGAAACAATCTTGCTCACAGCAGTTTATCAGTAGCAACAGTTTTGTAGTAGGAATAGCAAAGTAACAGTAGCAGTAAAGTAAAGACAGTAGTAACAATAGCAGTAAACAGTGGGATTCGAGTGCGGTAGGCATAGGGATGGATGGACGGGTGTTGGATGGACAAGACAATTCACATAGCAATCAGAACATAGGGCAATTGCAGATAAATAAGATAAAGCATCCAAGTACTAGATAATCCTAGGCATGTGTTCCATATATAGTCATACGTGCTCGCAATGAGAACTTGCACAACATCTTTTGTCCTGCTAGCCCGTTTGCAGCGGGGCCTCAAGGGAACTACTAGCAATTAAGGTGCTCCTTTTAATAGAGCACCGGAGCAAAGCATTAACACTCCGTGAACACATGTGATCCTCACATCGAAGCCATTCCCTCCGGTTATCCCGATTTCTGTCACTTCGGGGCCATTGGTTCCGGACAACAACGTGTGTATACAACTTGCAGATAAGACCAAAAACAATACTATCATAATGAATCAATAACATGTTCAGATCTGAAATCATGGCACTCGGGCCCTAGTGACAAGCATTAAGCACAACAAGTCGCAACAAAGTCATAAAGCACTAATAAAAGATACTAGGCACCATGCCCTAACAATCTGATGCCATTACATGAACGATCTCATCCAATCCCTACCATCCCCATAGCCTATAGCGGGGGATTACTCACTCATAGATGGGGGAAACATGGATGGTCGATGGAGAAGCGATGGTGATGATGATGGCGATGATCTCCTCCAATTCCCCATCCCGGCTGGGTGCCAGAACGGAGTTTCTGGTGCTGTTTCGTGGAATCTGGTGGTGGAGACGAAGCGAAACTCCTTCTGGAAAAACGTCGAACCCCCTGAAGTTTTTAGGTCAGAAGGCTCCTTATAGGCGAAGATGGAGACCGAGGGGGTGCCTAGGGGGCCCACACCACCCCCTGGCGCGGCCTGGCCTGGCCCGCGCCAGCAGGTGGTGTGGCCACCCCTGGCTCTTCTCTGTCTCTTATTCTGGCTCCTGGAGTCTTCAGGTGAAATAGGATTTTTGGCATATTTTCCCAGATTTTTCCTGATAGTTAGTTTTCTGCACAAAAAGTAGACACCAAGGCAATTCTGTTGAAAACAGCGCCAGTCCGCATTAGTTGCATCCAAATCACACAAGTTTAGAGGAGAAATAATAGCAAAAGTGTTTGGGAAAGTAGATACGTTTTGGACGTATCAATGAGTCTATAGAAATTAGCTGTCTTACGCTTGCTCACATGGAACCGGACTTGCAGCAGCAGTTCGAGAATGTTGAGGCCTACGATATGATTGAAAGCCTCAAAAGCATGTTCCAGGCTCAGGCAAAGACCGAGAGGTACCAAGTCTCTCAAGCTTTGCTGAGTTGTAAGCTTAAGGATGGTGATCCACTAAGTCCACATGTAATCAAGATGGTTGGTTATGTGTAGTCTCTGGAAAGGCTTGGCTACCCCATTAGCGAAGATTTCACACGAATATAATTCTGAACTCTCTTCCTAGTGTGTATGGTCAGTTCATATCGAACTACCACATGCATGGTATGGATAAGAAGCTCACTGAATTACATGGGATGCTTAAGCAGGCAGAGGTTGATCTCAAGAAAGGTACTAGCCAAGTGTTGGTGGTACAGAATAAGGCTAAGTTTAAGAAGAGTTCTTGGACTAAGAAGAAGAAGGCTAAGTCAGGAGGTAATGCTCAGGATGAGATCCCAAGCGTTTCCTCAGGGACTAAGTCATCTCCTTCATCCGGATCCGCTTGCTTCTATTGCAATACGGATGGCCACTAGAAGAGGAATTGCAGCAAGCATTTGGCAAATAAAGCCAAGAGTGGAGGCATGACTTCCAACTCAGGTACACTTGTTTGCAATGTTATAGACCTTTATCTTCCTGATGCACCCGGTAGTTCTTGGGTATATGATACCGGATCAGTCATTCATATCTGCAACTCGTTGCAGGGACTGGTAAGAACTAGGGGCGTAACAAGAGGCGAGGTTGGCATTCGGGTCGGCAACAAAGCAAGAGTTGCTGCGTTGGAAGTCGGCACGATGCAACTTCATTTACCTTCAGGATTCTTAATGGAGCTAAATAATTGTTATTATGTTCCAGTGCTTAGTCGAAACATCATTTCTGCCTCATGTTTGATGAGACAAGGCTATGAGTCTAATATTAAGAACAATGGTTGTTCTTTATATTTGAATGATATGTTTCACGGCTTTGCACCCGTTCAGAACGGGTTATTTATTTTGAATCTTGATGGTGGGTCGGTCTATAACGTAAATGTGAAAAGGTTGAAACCAAATGATCTGAATATGACTTACATTTGGCACTGTCGTCTTGGTCATATAAGTTGGAAACGCATGAAGAAGCTCCATGATGATGGACTCCTAACTTTGTTCCACTTGGAGGCGTTCGAGACATGCGAATCCTGCCTTCTGGGCAAGATGACCAAGACACCTTTTGTAAGGAGTTGTGAAAGGGCGTCTGACTTGTTGGGACTAGTACATAGTGATGTATGTGGTCCAATGAGCGTGACGGCCAGTGGTGGTTATGAGTACTTCATTACCTTCACTGATGATTTGAGTAGATATGGATATGTCTACTTGATGAAACATAAGTCGGAAGCCATTGAAAAGTTCAAAGAATTCCAGAATGAAGTACATAATCAACTCGGCAAGAAAATAAAGTTTCTTTGGTCAGACTGAGGAGGCGAGTACATGAGCCATGAGTTTGATGACCATCTGAAGAGTTGTGGAATAGTTCCTTAGCTCACTCCGCCGGGTACACCGAAGAGGAACGGTGTGTCGGAATGGCGGAATCGGACCTTGTTGGACATGGTATGATCAATGATAAGTCAGACAGATCTACCTTTATCATTTTGGGGTTATTGTCTAGAAACATCGGCGTTCACACTAAACAAAGTACCATCGAAATTGGTAGAGAAGACACCACATGAGATGTGGACTGGCAAGATGCCGAGTTTGTCTTTTCTTAAGATTTGGGGCTGTGAAGCATTTGTCAAGCGACTTTAGTCGGACAAGCTTACGACCAAGTCGGATAAGTATATTTTCGTTGGGTATGCAAGGGAAACCTTGGGTTACTACTTCTACAACTGAGAAGAGGGCAAAGTGTTTGTCGCTCAGAACAGTGCCTTCCTTGAGAAAAAGTTGCTCAGTCAGGAAGTCAGTGGGAGTACGGTGCGGCTCGAAGAAGTTCGAGAGGAACCGGTCAGTAGCAATTTGGTGAAAGCCTTGGAGGTTGAGCCAGTCGTGGTAGCTGAGCTGGCAGCCGCACCCACACTGCGAAGATCGGGAAGATTGCGAAGTGTTCGTGATGTATTACTGTTAGACAGTGATGAGCCGACAACTTATTCGGAAGCGATGGTGGGTTCTGATTCTGAGTCATGGCTTGGAGCCATGAGATCCAAATTAAAGTCCATGGATGAAAATCAAGTTTGGAACTTGGTTGATCTGCCAGACGGTGCAAGACCCGTCGAGTGCAAATGGGTCTTTAAGAAGAAAACTGATATGCATGGAAACATTTCCATCTATAAAGCACGGCTTGTCGCGAAGGGGTTCCGGCAGGTTCAAGGAGTTGACTACGATGAGACTTTCTCACCCGTAGCGATGCTCAAATCAGTTCGGATCATGTTAGCTATAGCAGCCTATTTCGACTATGAAATATGGCAGATGGATGTCAAAACAGCTTTCCTTAATGGAAAATTAACCGATGACGTGTATATGATACATCCAGAGGGTTTTATCGATCCGGCTAATGCTAACAAGGTATGCAAACTTCATAAATCCATTTATGGGTTGAAGCAAGCATCTCGGAGTTGGAACATTCGCTTTGATGAGGTAGTCAAATCGTTTGGCTTCATGAAGAGTGATCATGATTCTTGTTTGTACAAGAAGTTTAGTGGGAGCAAAGTAAACTTTCTGATCTTATATGTGGATGACATATTATTGATTGGAAATGATGTCCAGATGTTGCAAGAAACCAAGAAGTCATTGGAAAGGAGTTTCTCAGTGAAGGACTTGGGTGAGGCAACTTACATACTAGGAATCAAGATCTATAGAGATAGATCCAGGTGGCTCACTGGATTGAGCCAAAGTACATATTTGGAAAAATTGTTGAAGAAGTTCAACATGGAATCGTCTAAGAAGGGGTTCTTACCGATGTCCCATGGCATAAGTCTTAGCAAGACTCAATGTCCCTCGACAACTGATTAGCAAAGTAGGATGAGTGTGATTCCGTATGCCTCGGCAGTCGGGTCCATCATGTATGCCATGATTTGTACTAGACCAGATGTTTCCTATGCTCTAAGTGTTGTGAGCAGATACCAGGCTGACCCTAGAGAAATCCACTAGGCAATAGTTAAAAACATTCTTAAGTACTTGAGAACGACTAAGGATGTGTTCCTAGTTTATGGAGGTGAGATTGAACTCAGTGTAAGGGGTTACACGGATGCGAGTTACCTTACTGACTCTGATGATTCTCGTTCGCAATCTGGGTACGTGTTCGTTTTGAATAGAGGGGCTGTGAGCTAGAAGAGTTCCAAGTAAGAGATTGTGTCTGCATCTACAACAGAAGCTGAGTATATTGCTGCCTCGGAGGCGGCAAAGAAAGCTGTTTGGATCAGGAACTTCCTTATTGATCTTGGTGTGGTTCAAGGCTCATCAAATCCGTTAGACGTGTATTGTGACAACAATGGTGCTATTGCACAAGCCAAGGAACCTAGACAACACCAGAAGAACAAACATATACTCATGCGATACCACCTGATTCGCTAGTTTGTGTATCATGGTGATATCAAGCTATGCAAGGTACACACGGATGCAAACGTTGCAGATCCGTTGACAAATCCACTTTCATAGCCTAAGCATGAGGCACACGTAAGAGCCATGGGCATTAGATGCCTAGACATGTGATGTCGGGATGATTGACTCTAGTGCAAGTGGGAGACTATTGGGATTATGCCCTAAAGGCAATCATGGTTCATGATATTTCCCAAAGAATTAATAAAGTAAAGTTGTCCTTATATGAACATCAGATATGTATCACTGAATACGTGATTCAGTTGTGGAACTATATATTCATGATTGTTCATACTAGATTGTCCTTGGTCGTTGAGGTTGTGCTGGGCACACAACTTAGACCAATGTGCAAGTCGGCTGATGACATGGTTCCACTTGTCATGGGCATGGTGATGCTATTCCGACTTACACTGATTCAGCTAAACAGTTTAGCGAGTCGGACTTACCCACAATTGAGATGCAATGAGCATGTTGTCATTTGCAGTCTCAAGCAATGGAATCCTTTGACCTGAGGTGATTGCATGATCTGAGTTGTGGATCGCCAACTTAGGTTCTATCAAACGTTGTTCCGTAAATGGGAAGTTATAAAGGTAGAGTTCGGGTTGGTTGTGAAGCAAGCTGTGACGTGTATTACCAAGATGGGATTTTCCCCTCCGTAATGGAGAGATATTCTCTGGGCCCTCTCGTGTGATATGATTCGGAAGCATGGCCATGCGCTACTCAGTTAAGTGTTAACTGAGGAGTCGGACTAAGAGTTAGTCTAGTGAATCATATATCATGGTAGGAGAAGAGAGTTAAGCTATTTAAGGGATAGCAACTACTCGCCTATAGCTTAACAGATATATCGTGTGGCAAAGGGACTTGGACGAAAGTCACATTGAAGGTTCGTCTTCTGACTTTATGGCACTTGGGAGTTGGCATGTCTTGCTAGAGGCCGCTACCATCTATCGACTTGAGACCGAGTGTTCATGGAAGTGAGTTGGACTCAAATCCATGACGGGATACTTGGAGGAGTAGCTCATGTCGTGTCCAGGTGTACGTGAACCTATAGGGTCACACATTTAAGGGTAAGGAGCCCATGTGGAGATTGGAATACGGCTTAGATGGGCCTCAAGAGTTGAGTCCAACTAGGAGTGTATATAAGAGGAGTGACAAAGGATAGTCCCTGACCTAGCCATCACTTTCTCCACTTCCATTTCGGGCTAGACAGGATCTAGCAATCCTCTGTCCGAAGCTCCTTTCTGTATGTGTGGATACTGGTAGAGGCGTTGCACATGCGGTGCTGGAGACAGGGAAGCTCGTGGGGATTTGGCGAAGGAGTTCGTGGGATCCGGTGTAGCTGTCCGTGGGATTCAGAGGGCTGTCTGTGGGATCGTTCGGCACTGCTTCGACGCGCTACATCAACTTCCGCATCTGCGCGTCTAGCGGTAATATCGTGGCCTATAACCTGAGCTGGATCTTGGGAGTACTGCGTTAGGGATTTTTTTTGTTTATCTCCGCGTGGCTCTACAGCTTCATCCAATGCATTTGTTGTCTAGGGAAAGGAGATGCGGAAGCAGCCCATAGGTGACCACAGACTTGGAAGCGATGGTTATGAAGGGAAGTAGAAAATCTAGGAAAAGGAGGACGAAGAACTCCTAAAGGAGACCGATGGCAACTATCCCTGGGATGTGTTCACCGACAAACGTGAACGTGACTTCGTCAGGGCCCGTTTCAAATATGATACAGAGTTAAGGATATTTAAAACAGATGATAAGATGAAAGCCTCATTAAAGAATTGGTAGGAAATTTAGTAGATTCTCATTTTATTTCTATAACCATTCTTCTCTCATAATCCCTTTGCAGAAAAAGCAGAACACTCTTGCAGCTCCTCAAAGCTCCCAGGAGTGGAAGTCGTCATACGTGCACGCGTGGGACACCCCTCTTAACCGAGCGATCAACATAACCATGGGGAGGGACCCGCAAAAGAAGCCGAAAACTGGCTGTGTGGTCGACGCTAGCTTAGGTGCAAAATGGAAGGTGTACTATGCGGACACTTTAAGCAGAGATGAGAGGCGAGAGCGTAGGAAAGGCGAGAAGTCAGGCATGTATTCGACGAGGTGCAAAAATATGAAAGTCGAACTTAAGGTTGAATTAAAAGCAGAAAATGCCCATTTCGATGTCGAGACCAGAGCCAAAGTAGAAAAGTAAGTACTACAAGCAACCTATACCCTCATGGTTGTTTATACGAAAGCAGTCCAAGCTTGGGTAGACGGAGGTTGTGCAGGACCAATGCCACAATTTTCCCATGTGTCAAATGCTAATTCTAGTGTCGATGGAGAAATTTCGCTTGGCCAGGCTCATCATAGCAGTCCATCCGTCTCTTGTGGCACCAGGGCGTCGTCAAGGGATGACCTAGACACCCTAATAGTAAGCATCACACATGCTCAACAAATTAATTGCGCCATTATTTTTTATTTGCTTGGATCTCTATAGCTAAGTACATGCATGTTTTGTAGGAGGAAACTTTGTGCACTCTCCTTGCAATGGTGAATGGTGAGTTGAAGGATGTTGCGTTAGGTCGAGTCATTCAATCTAATCAGAACCAGCTACACAATCAGAAGATGGCTGCCGACGTCCTTCGGGTTAATGTGCATGTGGTCCGTGATGGTTTTGAGGAGATTGATCCTCCGATTCAACCTCTCAATGCGGACTCCCACATGAACCTCTTATAGTGCAAGGGTGGTTGGATGCTGGAGTGGCCTAAGACATACATTCGTTTGGGTACTAGCAGCAACCCCCATATAAGATCGCCGGTATTGCCGAGGAAAACTTCAGTGATGCCATCTCCTTTGGGTCAGAGTCACCCCACTGACCCTAGTGGCAGCAATTCCCAACCCACAGTAGATCATTCTAACGAGATGTTGTATGACAATAGTGGCTACTTGGAAAACGAGGAAGATAATGTGTATACATGCTTCGGTCCCATCGATATGACTGTAGCTGGGGGACTACCAATCCTACCCGAAGCACCATCATCACAACCAGAATTTCTCTCCCAAACCGAAGTACCACCACAACAACCGGAATTTCTCACCCAACCCGAAGTACCAGCAACTGACCGTGTTAAAACTTGTACGAAGAATTTGTTTGGTGATCATACACCGGAGCAGTACATCCAGCAGGACACCCAGTGGAACAACATCATCAGTCCAAACACTTTTATGAGCGTTGTCGAGGGAGCAATGGAAACAGGAGAACAACCAGCGGAACCGAAGAAGAAGCATAGGAAGTGACCAAAAGATGCCAAGCTGCCCGAGGCGAGCAGCACCAGCCAGCCAAATCCTAAGCATCTGTATTGTCGCCTCGCTGGATCAGGTAAATCAGAGGGTCATCTACGTGAAAAGGCGATCATGCATGTAGCCGGACAGAGCATCCTTTTAAAGGATAGATATAGCAACACCAACATGGAACTCAGAATCTGAATGACACGGTTCTAAAAAAGGAGAGAGCAGCACTGAAGTCAAGACATCTCCTCCTGGTCTTTCCTGTGCGTGTGCCATCATCGGGTATTCATTGGAACACTACATTTCCTGCAGACAAGTTCTACATATGTTACGATGATATCTTCAAGATGATGCACCTAAAGCCCCTGGATAGTAACTTTTCCCGCCTATGGTCGCTCAATATGTCCTGTGTCACCGTCACCGCTGAGGACGAACAAAAACGTAGCGGTGGCGGAACCCTACAAATTCAACGAGAACAACTTGAAGGAACTAGAGGGCCGCCAAGAAGCGAGGAAGTACCTTTCAGAATTTCTCCTTACCTATAAGGATAAGAACATAATTCTCCTTCCTTACTCTCCCATGTAAGTCACTATATATATTTGTCAGCTAAGCTAATTAAGATATGCATTCATTATATATATATATTTTATTATATGATTGGTTTTCTGAACTGTTTGTTCAGCGATCACCATGTTCTTATTGTTACGCGCCCACATACTTGCCAAAATTACATCCTGAATTCATCGAGAAGCAAGAAGAAATTCTACACATTAATACACGAGTAAATGGATGAAGCCCTCTTCTACTTTCAAACCCATGGATGACACATACTTAAGATTAACAGAAGAAAAGGTGGTGGCAACTTGCAAGGCTTTCATGTCAAAGAATCATTCCCTTGCGTGCAGCAACCGGATCACAATGCTAGACTTCGAGGGTAAGTTCTCTACGGATGTATATCCACCAGTTCTCTATGGATGTATATCCACCTGTTGATTGTATCTAGGTCGATAAATCTTGGTGCTTAGTTGTTTATACCGTAGGAAAAAAAAATATTTTCTATGCTGCGAACCCAACGCCACGGTGGGGAGAGCAACGATGTCCCAAGAGGAGGCCGACAGTAGGTGCCGACAAAGGTCATCCCTAGCCTAGACCTCTGCTGATGGCCAATGCGGCCCCAACCTACAACACGACATAGAATCTTTGTCGCGGCCTCCGTGCTCCAACGGCATGAAGGCGAACGCCCCAGTCCTCGCCACAGATCGTCGATGTCCGCCGCAACCAAACCGTCTTTGGCAGATGGACGGCGGCTAAGAGCATCTACAGCAGTGACTATATTTAGGCGCGCTAAATTGTTTTGCTGCGCGCTGCGCTAGGATAGAGCATGCGACGCCGGCGCAACCTCCACCGGAGGCGCCATTTTGCAGCGTGTGCTGTGACGCCAAAAACAGCGCCCACTAGGTGCTGCAAACTACAACGTGCGGCGTCGGCACAAAAAAAACACACATGCATACAATCAACAAGATCAGACAAACCAAAATAATTCAACAATAAATAGCATTGCACAGTTCAAAATCTCCAAATCTCAACCTAGATAGCATAGTTCAAATCAAGGACATAGTTCAAATGCAAAGGATGGTTCTACACAACCAAGTTCAACACAAATAAGCACAAACACATAATTTGTCAACATCTTCATAGTCATTGTTATCTCCTTCTTCAGAGTCTTAGACGGTGGTGTTGGCTTGAGCCGTCGAATCTCCATAGGTAGAAGGCATTGGATTCAACATGGAGGCCATGAATCCCCCCGCCGGTGCTCCCATGCCACCCATGCCTCCAACTTGCCCCATCGGCGCGTGGGGGTAGGATGATGCTGGACGCTCCGAGATGTGCTCGTCCTAGCCGTCTTGTGCTTCAGTTTTTGGGTGCCCTTGGCCGGCGGAGGGCGCTTGGTGACAGGCACCTTGTAGTTCTGCAGCGCGGTTGGCAGCAGCTGCGGGCGTCAGCGCTTGTGTTTGGCCACGGCGGCACGAAGAGGATGCGTGCGGTGGAGCTGCTGCCGATGTCGGCGGTGGTGACGGTGCTAGGGTTTGGCACGGGCGGCGGCGAAACTGCTACACCGGCGGCGGAAGTGGGTGACAATGTATTGAGGGCTAGGTGGCATAACAGAAGTCCCATCCATCGCCGGAATAGCGCCGGCGACCGCGCGGGCACGGGGGAAGTTTCCGAGCGGTTGCTTGTTCCCGCGCGTCGCCAACGATAGCACGCACTGTAGGTGGAGCACCAAATATCCCGTACCGGATAGTGCAAAACGCCGCGTCGTGCTGAAATTTTACAGCGCGCGCTCGGATGCAGCACCTGCTAGAGGGCTGCGCGCACACTCCCAACGCTATTCTGATGGTTTATTTAGCGCAGCGCTAGTTTAGAGTAATTGCTAAAGATGCTCTAAGGATTTTATCCCAGTGCCACCCTGGGATGCGACACGGGAGGTATATCTGAAGTGCCTGGCGAGTTTCTTGGCCAATTGGCCCTTCCCTTGCCGCGTAATCCTTTTTTATAAAAACTGACACAGAAGAGAGACTTATCGCAAACAGATGTTGGTTTCCTGAGCAGGCCTGCTTGATTTTGAAACACCTAGTTAGCTTGTCTATCATTTACGCGAGCTGATAGAGGTAGCGGAAAATGGTAACTCAATCTACACCCACTAGCATGCATGTTCTCAAGGTAAAAAAAAAAAACTATTACGTCCGTTCCAAAATATAGAATTTTTTACAGGCTGAAGTAGTCTACCACATATACTATATTTTGGAACAAGGTACTGTAGTATTTATGAAACAGTCAAGAAATACAAATAATTTACACATGTAAATGCTACGGCTTGCCTTGTTAAAAAAAAAGGCTTGGCACTTTAAAACTTTCCTATGTTAGTCCAACAAACATGGTTTCTTTCTGGTGACAGAGATTTTAATCTCTCCAAATTTCACAAAGACGCAGAAAACTCGAGCACCAGTAGTAGTTTTGCTCAGAGTGATTAGAGATTTCGAAGTACTTTTGTTGCGGCACGAAACAAGTACCCAAATATAGTGCCCGAGCAACGTATATCTCTCTAGAAGTTTCTGACATAGCCCACGCGTAAATAAATTCACTACTTATTAGAACTCCCAGCATGACTTCACTAATCTATATATACAGATACCCCTACTATATTATGTTTTCAGTTCACAAACAATAGGGATACATGTCCGTAAAATTTCATAGTGTCGGAGAAGAAGAGTTGTCCCAAAGATACGAGCAAACATTAAACATTAGGGATAGGAGGCATGGGGAAAAAATTGATCAGCTTGCAAACACGACCTCATCAGGCGTCTGTGCCTTTAGCTGGTTCGTAAGAGGCCACAGGCATGCCCTCCGGCTGAATCCCCTTGCCATCGTGGTTGCTGTCGAGGATGCCAGGACATAATTGTCGTGCATGACCTTGGGGACCACTCTGAGCGAGAACGCCATGACGTCTGTGACAGCAGCAATGGGGTTACGCATCAAGCTGCGGGAAACAATGTGGATCTTTTAAACTAGTGTGGACTTGTAGGCTGCATCGGCCAGTGTTTTCGTTATTTCTAATAGTAGAGTATTTGCTTCGGTAAATCAAGCCTCTATCTCTCAATTTAAAGGACAGTATAGCCTTCTGGCATCGAGCAATCTGACAATCTCTGCCGCTGTCTCTCCTCACCGCTCCCCAGTCCTCAGTTAGATAGAACTTCTGCCCAAATTGCCACTGCTAGCAACAACGCATACGCGAATCCCACTTCATAATGGGTCTCCTCAGAAATAGCTGGAATGTAGTATGTTTACAAGGGAAAAATCGTTGCTGGCCGGCAGTTAGGATATTTGTTTCTAGTCCAGATCATTGCATAACTATACTCATCTTACTTACTTTGCCTCCTGGGAGATAGCTAAACTTGTGGGTGGCATTGATTTAAACCAAAATTCAGTATAGATAGGGATATACATGTCTCCAGTTCTCTTGAATTTGTCACTTGGAGTAAGACTTCATTCAATGTTTTGACATCATAATAACTATAATATGCATCATCAAGTACTACCTCCATCTCAAAAAGGATGTCGTTCATATTCCTAGATTCTTCGTTTATATCTACATACTAAAATGCATCTAAATACAACTTCCCATAAAGAACCACCAGGCTGAAGCCAACTTGGCTGAAGCCAACTTTTTTACTACAGGCATAGGAATAATTGCCTTGTTCTTGTGCTCCACAAGACTTCCCAACGGGAACCCTTTTCCCCAGCTTCGCTAGCGAGAACAAAACCAGCTCCTCGATCTTCTTAACCTCCTTCCTAACAGCGATGAACTCTTTGCTCTTGATGAATGACATCCACCTCCTGGACACTGCACCCATGGTAGGGAAGTATCTCCGAGGGACGAGCACGATGCATATCTTTTCCATGTCTTCTGACAAACCAGGTATTAGACCATCATTTGGACTGTTTTTTTGTTGTTGATGGAACCGGTGAAATCCTTTTCTTGGTTGGATATTTGAGTGCCATTGTATCACCGTGTCATGTTTGTGCTTGAACGAGTGGCTCCCTTGCTTTGATTAGTGCAAGCATTTGAAAGCAGCCTATCTATACTCTTGGGGATTGCAAGCAATGTTTGAGTGGATCATACAATCGGAGTCTACCTTTCTATAACCGAAGAATGAAAGTGGAGAAGATCTGTATATTGAGTATGTGATAAGTATATGATTACCCGGACTAGGAAGTTTTGCCTCGTCATTACCTCCTGACTTTCTGTACTAGAGGTAGAAACAAATGGTGTAAGTCTCCATAGGAAACTAGAGTATAAGAGGTAGGTGAAGACAAAGAAAATTTCGACATATTCTTGTGCCCGATGCTCATTTGTGTGCCCAGGTTTGCCCATGGCAAAGCTCCCACGTGGCATCCACCGATAGCACCCCGCCGAGAGCTTTGCCGAGGGTCTGGCCCTCAGCAAACCATGTGCTATGCCGACGGTAGCCCGTGGCAACGACGACCACATGGCGACCACTTGCACCTCCCCGTTGAGAAGTTGTCAAGTGCTTTGACGATGGTCTGCCCCTCGGCAAACATGGGCACTTACACCTCCAGCTGGGCCATCGGCAAACATGGGCACTTACACCTCCAGCTGGGCCATCGGCAAACATATGCTGACAGCTGGACCCGGGGCAAAAATGGCCATCTGGTGGGTGCTACGTTGCTTAGGAGTGGTGTTTGTCGAGGGTCTAGCCCTCGGCAAAACATGGAATGGCGTCAAACAGATGGCGCGTTGCATTTTTCTGTTGAGGGTGTTGTTTGCCCAGGGCCATGTGAAACCCACCAAAAAAACAAGGTTGGTCGAGGGCCATGTGAGGTTTTTCAGATGCCGAGGGCTTCCCTCGGCAGACCTATGTGCCAAATGTTTATACCAAACCCTCGTCAAAACCCCGAGTCCTGTAGCTATATATAGAGAGCCGGTTGCTTCTTCTATTGGTCTCTCTCCATCAATGAAAAAAAATGATTACACTAGTACACAAAATCACATATATTGTTCACCTAACTCGCGTGTGGTGTGCACTATGGTTCTTAATTCTCAATACCAACACGAGAGTGTTGTCTAGTATTCGGGTTTATCTTCCAACTATGTCTCGGGGCTCCCCATGGCGGCTGGTGGCCATGATTCTCTGCTCCCCCAGCCGAACACGACTCGGGTTCAAGGAGGCAGTCTAGGAACAACAACAATGGCGACAGGTGGCCGTTCTGGTGTCGACCGCGACCAGCGTGGTGGCATGCCTGATCTGACCTAAGCAGGCCGTGGTGCCGCTGTTGTTAGCACTAATCTTGACTTAGTATAAGTTAGTTAGTTGCATGTAGCGAGCTGGCCGAGTCGTGTGTGGCTGTTGAGAGAAAGATGCCTACGCGTGCATGCACTTAGTGGTTAGTTAGGCATGGGTTAGTGGCCGGTGTGGCCGGACAGGCTAGTGCGTGCGTGTGTTGTTTAAAGAGCAGGCATGGTGTTGTCCGGGGAGAGCCAGAGAAGATAGTGATGTAGTCTCCAGGCGTAGCTCTGTGTGTGCCGAGTATGGCTCGGCGTGTGTGCGTGAGTGAAATAAAGAAGAAAGAGTAGGGTGTTCGTGCGCCCGTGGCGGCGTTCGTGCGCGGGGAAAGCTTGTGCCTATTCTACCTTGTTCGAGAGAGAGAGAGAGAGAGAGAGAGAGAGAGAGAGCCACAAAGGGGCTGCCCTCTCCGGCAGCCCCAACAACTGTACGCGTGTACGGATTCCGGTGGTCCAATGTCGTCTCGACTCCTACACATGGCAGCGCGGCATGTATAGGCTGTTGTGGCTATGGTCGGTGCTAGGGGTGGCCGACATCCCCCCACCCACCCACCCCCCGCCTGTGGCGGGGGGGCTACTGGCTCTGAATAAAAGTGGCTGGCCCTACTAATATTTGAGCGTGAAAGAAGTCCACGTAACACCTTTTGTATCAGGTTTGGTGCACTAACCCCCTCTAACTATTAACTGGATCATTTAACCCCCTTAAGTATCTAATACCGGGCAAATTACCCCCTCGAGCCAATGATGGCTGTTTTGGGAGCGGTTTTGTCCACGTGGACAGTGGTTTAAGTAGGAAACATGCCATTGCCGAAGAAGCGTTTTTGTCCATCTGAGCCTACTAGGTGGGTGGGTGGGTGTGTGTGTGTGGGGGGTGGGTGGGGGGGGGGGGGGGGGAATGCGGTGTCGACGATCCAGGGTACCATTTTGCTGGTAGGTAATCCATAGAAGAAAATGTCCTTATACGATCCTCCCGCTGGGTGAAGAGACGGACTGTGCAGAGTTAGCTATGCATGTGCGCACTTTTATTATCAGAAATTGGAGGATAGCAGGTCAAATACAAGGTCAATACCTAATATGATCGCCACGGCAGCGCGGTGTAATCTTATCTGGAAAATGGAAGAGTTGACATGTTGCCTTGTACGGTGGGTGTACTACCCACACGTATATTCATAGACGATGGCTACATAACCATTGTAAACTGAAGCAGTGGATTTTAGAAATTTGACATATTTTTTTATCTCATTCGATAGCTGAATATTACAAAAGAGAGTTGAGAACCTATCAAGCTAGAAACGCTTTCTTGCTTACCCTTACCAATTTAGCATAAGGAATACATGGACTAGTTAGTCCTGTTGATAATTTGACTTTTGATTTGTTGAATAAGCCAGCCACTTGTTGGTAGTCGTGTGTCTTATCACATGGAGGATATAAACCTATTAACTGCCGGAGAGTGGCTCCTCCCTTATTACTGGCTAATCCTTTTATATACAAAGAGACCGGACAAATCGCATACAGATGTTGCAATGCGCGTAGCTTGAGCAAGGCATGCTTAATTTTTGGTAAGTATACAATTTTGAATTGGCTATCATTTACTCGAACTGATAGGGGATACCGGAAACTCAAATTTACACCCACTAGCACGTCTGCTCGTTTTTTTTTACACATGGAGATGTTTTGGCAAAGCTTTTGGCCTTGTTTTAGAACAAAATAAAATGAGGTTCGGTGCTTTAAAACTCACTATTAACGAGCAAGAAAAAGGGTTCCTTTCATGTCAGAATTTCTTTCCCTCTCCAAAAAATTCATTAGCACATAGTAAACTCAAACACTTCCATGTTTAGTTTTCTTTAGAATAAATAGAAATTTCGAAGTACTTTTCTTGCACTACGAAATAAATACCCAAATTTATAGTGCCCGGACAAGATATGTGTCTCTAGAGGTTCATGACGTATCTTATGCGTGAATAAATTCACACCCTATTATTAAAGCTCCCGGCCTAACTTCACTCCTATTATATCAACTTTTCAGTTCACACACATTAGCAATACATGTCTGTAACATCTTCATGTATGCATGGAGGTCGGAGGAAGAGTTGTCCCAACTCCCAAGGATAGGAGCCTCGTTAAAACATTAGGGATAGGAGGCATCGGGAACAAAATGATTAGCTTGCTATCACGGCCTTGTCATGCCTGTGTGGGTTGGGCTTGTTGGCAAGAGAACTGAACCACCATAGGCATAAGCACAACCGCGGAAGAAATCCCATGGCATCGTGGTTACTGTCAAGGACGTCCGGACAAGTATGTCCCGCATGGCGTTGGAGACATCTCAATATCATTTCTAGCGTAGGAACGCCTTGGGCAACCGTGAGCAGGGCTTGTGAGCGGCTCCAGATTGATTCATTTTTGCAGCTCGACCGAAGATTTACTCGAAAAGAAATGGATCAACTATGATTGTCTTATATAGCTCGATTGAAGACAAACTGATGATCCGTCAACCCTATCTCATTCGATGTAGCTTGGGAGATCCAAAACTATAATTACTCATAATAATTATGCTATATATTAGAATAAAATATAATCATTTATTATCTTATTTTGTGTGGATGTGATTTATTCTTTCTAACGTGGATAGAATTTAATGAAGTGACATTTTTTTGAAAATGAGCATATATTAATATCACACGAATACCAATTACACTCAGCCTCTGCAACAACGCATACCCTAATGGCAATACGAATGCACATAGCCGAGAAAAAAGAAGAAGAATTACAAAAAAGAAAAGTCCCGCTGCAGGAATCTGATCCTTAGTAGCAGCGACACTACCACCACCAAAACAACGCCAGAAGTCCAACCCCTCCAAAAGCAACGCCTCCAAAAAGGAAACAGTGCACAAGCGCTGTCATCGCCCGAGAAAAGATCTTAGGTTTTCACCCTGAAGAAAGTCCTCGCTCACAAAGCAATGCCTTCTGCAAGGCCATTGCCAGACACAAATAATGAAGGCCAGACCTTGGATTTTCACTCTGCAAGGTAAGACTGTGAACTTCTCCTGTGATGTCGCCCCCTCTAACAGAGGCTGCTGCGAGTCACCGATATCCAAATCAGATCCTCATCGCCATAAAGACTCAATCCACCATAGCTTGCCCACATATCTTTGCCTTCATGACATTCTCCGCATCTGACTTCACCATGTGTATCATCAAAGACATGTCGCATGATGGTAACAGGTAGCAGAGCTTCACCGCGCTCCCACCGAAAACAAACGGCCAGCAAAAAACACAGGTGCGCATGATTGAATTCCTTTCGATCCAGCAAGCTCCAGGCATATGCGCCCATGGAAGTTCGTCGGCGGAGCCTTCCAGAACCAGACACTCCGGCCAGATTAGAGATGGAGAATATATTCCTTCTACTATATGTTTGGATGTCACTTTTCTTCTTTCTATATGAAAACAACATTGAAAATTTTATTGTGTTTCTTAGATCAGAGGTGGAGAATGACTCGAAATCGTTAGAAGCTGAGTATGAACCAACTTTTACGGCTCGACCTTTAACTCGACACAGTATGAGCTGTGCTAAACCATGTGTAACTCGCTAGAACTCGATCCGTTTTCAGCCTTAGCGGTGGCGGGGGAGGAGGGACCAGAGAGGGGAGGTGGTAGGCCAGGAGAGACTCGTCGCCGCCGTGTCACCTAGGCCAGGCGATGCAGGGGTCTTTCAAGGACGTAGCCATTATCTCTTAGTCACTCAAATGTACACCAACTTCATTTTTGCAAAAACAAATGTACACCTACTAGCACATGCTCACGGTAGAAAAACTATTTATGAAATATTCGAAAAGTACACATAATTACATATTTAAATCTTATAGATCTATAAATACATGTTTCTTAAATTTCATAGAAGAGTCATTTTCGCGATGTGGTAAAGCTTCTTCCCTTGTAAACAAAGGCTTGGCGCTCCCAAAGTTTACTATTTTCTCTCCAAAATAATGGTTTCTTTCAGGTAAAAAAAATCCCCACATTTCATATACACACAAACCAGCATATTTATGACATAGTAAAATTTGCGTATCCCCAGCATGGTTTCTTTCAGTATATTTGCGTATTTATGACATAAATCATTTTGGATCTTTCTAGTATAGACCTGCATCAGTATCTTTAATTTGTTTCTCTTCTAGACTACCATCCTCGTGGTTCCTCGTTCGATAGAACTTGAGCACAATCCACATTCAAGCGAGTATCACTTCTCAAATGGTTTTCATTCCACGATTGTTGTTTTAAATCTATTCTGCAAAGCGGGTTAATTCCTTGGCCTCTCCGTCACTTAATGTAGTACTATTATTAATTAAAAGTATTGAAACAATGCCAAGCAAAACTACATATTGATGATGTTCGAACAATACAGTCTACAAAACAAAAAAAACTGACACCATCCATGTAGGAAAAGCCTTGCGGCAACATCTCCAACATACTATGATCGTGGACAAATCTACTAGTCAAATGATATGTGAGCTGACATAATGTGCAACGCTCTAAAACAACGCCTTTAGGGTATATTGCCGCTCGGCCACTGATGTTGACTGATTTAACAAATCGTCAGACCAGGGGTTGACACCCTCCAAGTAGCTCCTCAAACCAACACACTAAACAAAGAGCTATATACATCTTTCCTCAAAACAGGCATGCACCTAACTATATTAATATAGCAATCACGGTTGATATCGCTGCTGGGTCAGACATCTCAACGTCCAAAAGAAAAGGCAAAGAAAAAGAAAAAGGAAAAAGAAGAGAAAACAAAGCCGATGACAGTGGCCCGACAAAAAGGAAGACGACCTACAACCTCTGCGCCCTCAAGAGAAGTACCACCACGTTCCTAGCATCCCGAAGCGTCGCGTACCAAGCAACATCTCCAAGAAGGAAAGCGACAGCAACAACGTTGCTGCCCGTACATGTCCTAGTGTTTCCCCCGATACACTATGGAGGTGGGCAAGAGATGCACCCGACGTCCTTCAGGAAGGACGGTGAAACCCACAGGTATCACCATGTCGGTGTCTAGACGACAAGGATTTCTCCCGGCCCCTCAAAAAACCAAACTCCACGCTTCGGATTGCTCCACCAAACTCGCCGCCCACATGCACGCGCCACCATGGTATTGGAGTCACCACCGCCGTTGCACTGTGTCCCCGGTGTGAGGCCGGAAGGACCGAAAAATAGGAACCTTTGGCGAGGGTCGGCATGACATCAGCACGCGGGAGGGAACTACATCCACCACCTTAAGGCGGTAGCCGTCCGGATACAGCAGCAGGGCAAACCAGGCCCTCTTTGGCCTAGCCGAGCCCAAAAAAGCTCGTGAAGCCCCACCGCCGCACTGTAGAGCAAGGGTGTCACCGTGCACACCAACCCAACACTAGGCCCTACTCCTTCGCCCACCCATAATATCCGCCACCACCAATGCATATTCCAACTGCCAAGTAGCATCTCTGTTGCCATCGAGCCCACCCGGGCTAGTCGGACCACCGCCGGTCTGAGGAACACACTCGCACCCGCTGCACGGCAAGCACCTACGAGCACAACGACACGACCACTGCCCGACTTCTAGACTCGGACCATCCTCAGATAGACGTTCCTGTAGCTAGCCCCATGGTACATACGAGGTATGGAGGTGACCGGCCTGAGGCGGACAAGTGAGACAAGCACGACACCCTCCACGCCATCTGCAAGCCAACCCAGTACATGGTGGTCCTCCTGGCCTCCCCTAGCCTCTCGCCGCGCCACCACCACCTATGGCGGCTGAAGCCTACCAGACCCGGATCGGGCCCAGATCTGGCCTGCATGGCCAGATCGGACCTAGATCTGGCCCGTGGAGCATCGGCCATGCCACGTCGCCATTGGCCCGTGTCACCCTAAGCCCCCACCCCACTGTCTCTACCACCACCGGGGAATGCCTGAGTCGTCGCTCCGGTTAAGACAGAGCCGTGCCGCCAAGGAACTGTGCCTGCCGTCGCCCGATCGGCGGTGACGACCAGGACCTGTAGAACTCCAGGAACCACCCGCCACTGAAGGGGGAGAGCGGCTGCAGAGCTTGCCGGCCTGGGGATGTGTGAGGGGGGGCCGACACCGCAGCAGCGTCGCTGACGGCGAGGGCCCCCAGACCGCACGCGTAGCAGTCTCCTCCCTTCCACCGCGCGGGGCTAGACAGCCAGATCCCCGCCGCCACCTTCACCGGCGCAGCAGGCCTTTGGCCAGCGACCTCCGGGAGAGAGGAGGAGGGATCCTAGAGGGAGCAGGGTGGCGGCGCGACCTAGGGATTGGCCCCCTCGGTCGCCCAGAGGGAGGCAACGCTGCTATATACATCTTTTGTACGCATTGGAACTAATTTACACGTCCGAGTTGCATTGGACATGCAAATTAGTTCCATGAGTTGAAAAATCGGGAACGGTAGTCCACAAACTTGCATTGAGAGAACAAATAGGTCCAAAATCATCTTCAAGATGAGATGTGACGCTGTTATTTTTGCAAAACGACTCTTATATATTTTTCTATGACACACGTGACCTTTGGTGTTTTTTTTACATTCCGGGTTCCACCTGGAAATGGTGGAAGAAAAATTAAAATTATAATTGCTCAGTTGGATTCGAGCTCAAGGCATCTCCACTGGGTCAACCCAACCCGCCCGGGCGCGTCCAAATGCATCCGCGCGGACGCGCGAGGCGTGCGCGGTCTCCCTAGCGGCACGACCCATCTGGATCGACGTGTCCGGCTCGACCCATCGGTGCACCTAATTTGCATGACCGTTCCGTCGACCCGGACACGGGCGAGTCGAGGGCGTGTCCTCCCACGAGCGCCCTACTGTCCCACTCGTCAGTGGCCATGGTGATTCAGAGGCAACCACAACATCGATTCAGACGCAACCGCGGCAGATATTTAGAGGCGCGAGCGGCAACCTGACCGGCGGCACCGAGTCAGACGAAATCGCGGTAGGCTTCTCCATCAACGTCGACAGGATGGTGCGTCGCCTGAGTTCCTGTGCCGGCTTTGATGGCAAAGGAGCGAGAACCTGTGCGCGCTCCCACCGGCAAGGGATACTTAAGCAGGCCCCAGCGACCGTTGGTGCCGCCCTTCCCTACTCTCGCCATCACCAGAGCCTCCCAGCGCCTCATCGCCACAGCCACAGCCACAACCACCACCACCACCACCGATAGCGATGAAGAAGCGGGGGTGGTTCAAGAAGGGCAAGAATGACCACAAGGCCGGCGGATCCGGCTCGAGCGGTCGACGCCGTCAGGGGAGCGCCATGCCGTCCGGCCTTCCTTTGAGGGGTCGTGCCACTGTCGCCCCGGGTGCAGGACTTCATCATCTTCCCCACCGCGTGCTAGGAGAAGGAGGGGCCAACCCACGACCGTCACTACTTCCGTGTGGTGGAGTGTGTGCGGCGGTGGAGGGATGGGAGAGGCATCGCCCACCATGATGTCTCCCTCTCCACGGGTTGGTGATGACCCACAAGTATAGGGGGTGTATCGCAGTATTTTTTTATAACTAAGAGTGTCGAACCCAACGAGGAGCAGAAGGTGTTGACTAGTGGTATGGATCAGGAATTCTCTGTAAATACTTAACAACCGGATTTTAGAGGTTTTTGATAATGCAGATAAATAAAGTACGAGGAAATAAAAAACAATAATAATAAATAGAGCAAGTGGCCCAATCCTTTCTTTAGCAAAGGACAAGCCGATTGTATTACTTAAGATGACCAAACGTTCTCAATGACACATAGGAATATCGTCAAGTGCTTTCGCTTCATATAGTTGATTAATCTTCTTTAGTTTTATAAGTGTTGTGTGGGTGAACCTGTGCTAATATACTGACCTTCCTAGGACTAATACATACTTGTGTTTATACCCTTTGTAAGCATCGGCAAGTACAAGAAACTAATTAAGGTAGAAACCTAACCACAGCTTTAAACTCTGAGATCCTACACTCGCTTGTGCAAAGGTTTCCTAACGGGGGTTCAGGTTTCTGTCACTCCGGCAACCCCTACGATTAGTAGCCAAATACACAATGCATTCCCCTAGGCCCATAAAGATGAAGTATCATATAGTCGACGTTCACATGACACCACTAGAAGAATAACACCACAACTTAAATAATCAACCATTGAATCTTTCTCAACACAATTCCACTACTAACAACATGACTTCTCGCATGTCCTCAAGAACTAAACGAAATACTCACGAGACATCATATGGATCAAGATCAGAGATGAAATAATGATAAGTAAAAATCTGAATATAAACGATAATTCAATGGTTCCACTCAATAGCATCAACTACAACAAGTAATCAACACCGGGAAAGTTTCCCCTAAGAACTATGCAAGATTCAACTCAATTGTTACAGCGGTATGGAGTGGTGATGATGGTGCTGGTGGAGATGATGGTGGAGATGATGATGATGATCCCGATGAAGTCCAGCAGAGGTGACGGTGTTGATGGCGACGATCTCCCTCTCTGGGAAGGAATTTCCCTAGCAGATTTCTGCCTACCGGAGAGCTCTTTCTCTCTGTAGTTTTACGCCCCGCAGAGGCGACAGAACCTTTCTATGGTTGCCCCCAAGTCTTAGGTTTTCGAGAGAATTATATACGCCAAAGAGCAGAGCTAGAGGTGGGCCAGGGTGGCCACACCACCTGGTGGCGCGGCCTAGGGTGGCCCACGCCAGGGGTGGTGTGGGCTCCCTGTGGCCCATCTCCGCTCCCCCTTCTGGAATCCTTCGTCTTCTGGAAAAATAGGATTTTCCATATATTTTCTGGGATTTTATGATCTTCGCGAATTTCGCCACCAAACAATGGCTTTTCCATTAGAATCCTGACTTCAATGGACCATCCTCCAAAAGTCATCAACCATGCAAAAACAGATGAAATAACATAAGTATCATCTCTTAATATGAAATAAATCAATGAATAACAGTAAATTATGATATAGAATAGTGATGCAAAATGGACGTATCAACTCCCCCAAGCTTAGACTTCGCTTGTCCCCAAGCGAAAACTGAGCTCAATAAGCATGACCTCATGTTTATGGAGTGAAGTGCCGATAAAAGAATACGGACAAGAAGCATCACATTCATCAATACGCAAATCATAATAGAAGACAACTTACTATTATATAACTTAACTTGCAATAAGTAAAGGAAACACAATAAATATACACAAAGTAAATCATAATTGGTAATGGCAAACTTTGTTCTTGGTCAAAGAATAGTTAACAATTTGCAGGAGTTCAAACATAATGAGGTTTTCAATGATAGCTTTCAAAGTAATATTCACTAAGATAAGAGTAGTGTGCAAAACTGATGGCCCAAAATATATCGAGCTCGTTGGGGAACCCCAAGAGGAAGGTATGATGAGCACAGCAACAAGTTTTCCCTCAGTACGAAATCAAGGTTATCAATCTAGTAGGAGCAAGGAAACACCCCAAAGGTGTTGCTAGTTGAGCCTTGGCACGACGCACTACCGGTGCTAGTAGCTACGTGGAGACCTGCACAACACAACCACAAAACTTTGCCCCCAACTTGCGATGAGGTTGTTAATCTCACTGGTTTGCTGAAAACAAAGGATTAAACGTATCGAATAGAAGAAAGTAATAGTTTGAAGAAAGTAAACACAAAGCAGTAAATAGTTTGATTGTAGATTGAATGCAAAAGAAAGGACCGGGGTCCATAGTTCACTAGAGGTGGCTCTCCTTAAGATAGATAACATGCTAGGTGATCAAATTACAGCGGGGCAATTGACAAAAATCGAGAAAGCATACAAGCATATACTACTCATCTTGACTCCTTTCAGATTCGATTGGGCATTACAACATTATACATAGACCGCCATCCAACTGCATCTATGACTAATAATCTACCTTCAGGTTATCATCCGACCCCCCTCCAGTATTAAGTTGCAAGCAACAGATTATTGCATCACGAATTGTGTGTAAAGTAAACAATACGATTGTTCTATGAACAAAGGATTGTTGTTTTTTCCCTAGTAGCAACAGCACATCTAGTACCTTAGATATTTATGTCACTTCCCCAGATTACCAGAGGCATGAACTCACTATCGAGCATAAATACTAACTCTTGGAGTTGCTAGCATCTACTTGGCCAAGATAGCTACTAACAACGGAAAGCATGCAAGATCACATATAACAAAGACATGATAGAATCAATAATCAATCTGAAATAGCATCTCAATATCCATCGGATCCCCGCAAACACAACATGCAGAATTACAAATAGATGATCTTGATCATGAACAGAGCTCATAGATCTAAACATGATAGCACAAAGGAGGAGAACCAGCCATCTAGCTACTACATGGACACGTAGTCCAGAGATGAACTACTCACGCATCACATTGGAGGTTTGCATGATGATGAAGAAGGCCTCCAGGGTGAATTCCCCTCTCTGGCAGGGTGGCGGGAAGAGCTTCAGATCCCTCCCGATCTAGGGACAGAGATGACGGCGGCTACAAACTCTTTCATGGAATTTTGATCGGGTTCTTAGGGTTTCTGTATCGGGGGCATCTTATAGGCGCAAGGAGAGGCCGAGGGGGTGCCTGGGCTGGCCACACCACCCCCTGGCATGGGTCAAGCCTGGCCGCGCGGCCATATGGTGTGGCCGCCCTCTGGCCCTTCTCCGTCTCGTATTCTGGCTCCGTGTGTCCCTCGGTAAAATACTGACTTTGTCTTTTGTCCCGTCCAATTCCGAGAATATTCATTTTCTGACTTCCTGGAACCAAAAACAGCAGAAAATAGGAAGCTGGCACTGTGGCTCTTGTTAATAGGTTATTCCAAGAAAACATATGACAAGTACTCCAAAGTGTGGACAAAACACAAGAAAGTAGATAAAACCAAGCATGGAACATCAAAAATTATGGATACATTTGCAATGTATCAACATCCCCAAGCTTAACTCCTGCTTGTCCTCGAGTAGGTAAGTGATAAAAAGAAAGAATAATTTTTGAGGTGACTTGCACCATCATAAACTTGATCAAAGTATTTGTAAAAAAATGATAGCTGGGATCATAGTACTTCAATCATAACATGAAAGACAAAGTTCTAGCAATAATACAAAGAAATTATGTTGCAACATGAAAAGGTACAAACAAAAGATTCATGAATAACAATGCTTTGCAAGACGTTTGTTTGTTTAACATAAATAAAACATAGCATAGTAGCATTCAGCTTGTCCCTCATAGAGTAGCAAATGCATAGGACACCTTCAAAGTTCATAAGAGTGACTAGATACAAATAGTTTAAAACAAGCAATATCAAGTTATGGATCAATCAACAAGTCTTGGGACAATGCACATAGAACTAAGAATGGCCACTATGCTCTCAAAGTAGGTGCATAAAGATAGAAGGTGGGGACTCAACATAAAAGTAAAAGAAAGGCCTTCATAGAAGGAAGCAGAAATTCAAGTTTCATAAAGAGCTTCCAAAAATTATGGTACTTGTTAGCTTTCAGCTCTCATTGCCCCTATCATAAGCATCTTTAAGGTGATTAAGGTTAAAGTGGCACAACTAAGAGGATATGCTTGACAAGTTATAAGCCGAAATCTCATGCCCCTTACTTACGAAGACTGAACCGCATGCTACTCAACTTTAGTCACGAGTAAGCTCTTGTCACTTTAAGTACAAATGTATCATAAAGAACCGGCAATGGGGTACCCCTTGCACATGATACAGGAGCTATCCCATAATCAAAATGACAAGGCAAGCAGACAATGAGCATCTCAGCGATCTTTTTATTTGCTATTTGCATAGGTTTTTATTGAGGATGCTTCATAGAGTGCTGATTATGGTGATGCTGCAAGTTTCCACCATGATTAGGCATGGCTTAGGCTAGCGGCCCAGGCGTTTCTCTAACACACATACAAACTCCATGATCTTACAAGTTCCACTTTTATTTCACACCGTCGGGATCCATAAGGAAAAGAACAAGATATCAATGGGGTACAAAGTACAAGTGCAATGTTGAAAGCGTTCCCCATGATACATGGTTATGCTAACTTCAACTTATAAAGCGCAAGCATATATGCAACAAAGAAGGACCCAATGGTTCAAGTTTATTAAATGCAAGAAAGTAAGGTGTGCCATCAAGTTCGTGAGAGCTTTAATCACTAGTTTTCTAATAACAAGTTTAATTTGGAAGATAAACAAAAGCATGAATATACTTGGAATAACATATGCTAGTAGGTAGGTATGGTGGACTCTTTGGAATAACTTGGTTTAAGGAGTTGGATGCATGAGTGGAACTCATACTTGGTTACGGAGGCTAGCAAAATACTGGGAGCGACAAACTAAGAGAGCAATAATGGCCATAATCATGCAGAGCGATAAAACATCATTGATCAAAGCATAAAGTGATACTACAAGTTGAAAACTAAAGGATCATCAAGGCTATGTTGACTTTGGATAGTCATAACATGGTGTGAGCATGCGTCAAGTCAACCCAAATAAAGCATCAAAGGAGAATACCACAATACTATGCTTTAATATGCTAAAACAACGCATGATCCTCTAAGGCACATTAAGCAATCTCAATTGTTTATAATATTTCATGCTACAACAAATAATACTAAGCATAAAGCCAAAACAATATCAAGCATGGCACGACGAAGCATAGGCCACAGTCAAAAACAAGCTTTCTTTACCACTTAAGCATGAACTTTCCTACTCTTTTCCAATCCAAACCAAACTATTTGAAAACCAATGTATGAAAGAGGGGGTCCAACCAATTTATTCGGAAAACTAAGCAAACCAAGCAAACGAAAAACCAAAACAAAAACGAAAAAAGAAGACGCTCCAAGAACAACACAACTGTGCATGAAACAATAAAAATAAAGCGTTTGGAAGAAACCTGGGATTTTTATTGATGAAGAGGAGATGCCTTGGGCATTCCCAAGCTTTGACGCTTGTACTTATTGGATAATTCTTGGGGTGACATGCGTGGCATCCCCAATCTTGAGCTTTAGTCCATCCTTCATCTCATTACTCATTCCTTCTATACACCTGAAATTTTTCCTTCATACAAAACTTCACACAATCTTTATTAGCAATATTAGTGCACTCAAGATAATAAGTATTTAGGTTCAGTTCTAACACCAATAAAACTTACATTAAAACACAATCTACTGTAGCACTTCCCTCAAAAAGCTCAATTCCTCAAAAGAACTCAAAAAGGAACTAACAAGAAGCAAATGCAGAAAATGGCAGAAATCTGTCAAAACAGACCAGCAGGTAAAGACGAATTTTTTTGAAGATCTTCTGTTACTCAAATCAAAAAGTGTTGAACTAACAAAAGTTAGATAACAACCTGGGTCAGAAGCACAAAAATTCATGCCTCAAAAGGACGTACAGAGATGTTACACGAATGTTTACGGTGAAGCACAGAAATCTGTTTCGGGACAACAACTTTCCCAATCATTACTTCTCTCTCATTAGAGGTTACTCTTGGCACAAAAAGCAAATAAAAAAGGATAAGAAGCGGTTATTACAGAAGTAATAACTTCCAAGACTCATCTAAAACTTTTGGGTTATCTCCCAATAAGTACTTTTCTTTAACGTCTTTAAGTTAGGCATAAGAAGCAAGAAAAAGAATCAAGTGTTCTCAAATGAAGAAGCATTAAAACCAAATTTTGTTTTCATTGGAGAGGCAAAATAAATCTTCTCTCTCTTCTTAGGGAAGTGTTCGATAAATTTCTTGAGTGGGAGTTGATATTTAATGGTGCCTTCTTTCATATCAATAATGGCACCAACAGTTCTAAGAAAAGGTCTTCCCAAAATAATAGGACGAGAAGCATTGCATTCAACATCCAAAACATAGAAATCAACGGGGACATAGGCATTGTTAACCAAAATAATAACATCATTAATACTCCCCATTAGTTTCTTTTTAGCGGTATCATCAAGTGGGACATTCAAATAACAATATTAAAGTGGTGGCAAATCAAGCATATCATAAATCTTTCTAGGCATAATAGAAACACTACTTTCAAGATCACATAAAGCTTTGAAATCAAAATCATTCACTTTCATATTAATGATGGGTTCCCCACCATCTTCTTGTTTTATAGGAATATAAGCTTTATGTTTCATCTTTTCTTCTTTAATCTTTATGAGAGCATCAGTAATGCGTTTTGTAAAGGCCATGTTCATAGCACTAGCATTAGGACTTTTAGCAAGCTTTTGTAGAAACTTAATAACTTCAGTGATATTGCAACCATCAAGATCAAAATCAAAATTATTATCTAAAGTAGTAGAACTATTACTAGCCTCAACACTAGTGGTAGTGATAGTAGAAACACTAATGTTTCTAGCAATTTCATCTTATCTTTCCCATTTAGCATGTAATTCAGCTAATAGTCTAACATTTTCATCAATTCTAACTTGTATGGCATTAGTAGCTGCAAAGGGATTCTCAATAGTTTCAGGTTTAGCAGCCATTTTATTCAAAGAAGATTGAGCTTCAGCCAAAGATGCTATATTTCTTTCAGCATTAGAGAGTTTTTCCTCAATAGTTTTATTGAAAGCGGTTTGTTTACTAATAAAGTATTTAAGCATAACTTCAAGTTCCGAGGGAGCACTCCTATTGTTGTTGTAGGAACTTCCATAAGCATTACCATTGTTGGGAGGATATGGCTTATAATTGTCGTTACCAAAATTATTCCTATAAGCATTGTTGCTAAAATTGTTATTTCTTATGAAGTACACATCAACTTGCTCTTCTTGAGCAACCAAAGAGGCTAAGGGAACATGGTTTGGATCAATATGGGCTTTCCCATTAACAAGCATAGACATAATAATATCAATCTTATCACTCAAGGAGGAGGTTTCCTCAACACAATTTACCTTCTTACCTTGTGGAGCTCTCTCAGTATGCCATTCGAAGTAGTTAACCATCATATTATCCAGAAGCTTTGTTGTAGCACCCAAAGTTATGGTCGTAACGGTACCTCCAGCAGCAGAATCCAATAGATTTCTTGAAGAATAGTTCAATCCTGCATAAAAAGTTTGGATGATCATCCAAGCAGTCAGTCCATGAGTGGGACAATTCTTTACCAAAGATTTCATTCTTTCCCAAGCTTGAGCAACATGTTCATTATCAGATTGTTTAAACTTCATTATTTCACTTCTCATAGATATAATCTTAGCAGGAGGATAGTATTTTCCAATGAAAGCATCTTTGCATTTAGTCCAAGAATCAATACTATTCCTAGTTAAGGAATTCAACCACTCTTTAGCTTTTCCTCTCAAAGAGAAAGGAAACAATTTAAGCTTAATAATATCTCCATCTATATCCCTATGCTTTTGCATCTCACAAAGTTCAACAAAGTTATTTAGATGGGCAGCAACATCTCCATTACTAATACCAAAAAATTATTCTCTCATAACAAGATTGAGTAAAGCAGGTTTTATCTCAAAGAAAGTAGCTTCAGGCACAGGTGGAGCAATAGGTGTGCTCATAAAATCATTGTTGTTGGTGCTAGTGAAGTCACACAACTTAGTGTTTTCAAGAGTAGTCATTTTTTGTGTTTTAATAAAGAAAGCAAACTAGTACAACTATTTTTTTATGTTTTTGATAAAGAAACAAGCAAACAAAGCAAAAGTAAACTAAGCAAAACAAATATAACAAAGTTAAGAGTGAGGGACTCCTCTTGTGAAGATGTCCTTGACTCCCGGGCAACGGCGCCAGAAAAAGAGCTTGATGGCCCAAAATATATCGAGCTCGTTGGGGAACCCCAAGAGGAAGGTATGATAAGCACAGCAGCAAGTTTTCCCTCAGTATGAAACCAAGGTTATCAATCCAGTAGGAGTAAGGAAACACCCCAAAGGTGTTGCTAGCTGAGCCTTGGCACGGCGCACTACCGGTGCTAGTAGCAACATGGAGACCTGCACAACACAACCAGAGAACTTTGCCCCCAAATTGCGATGAGGTTGTCAATCTCACCGGTTTTGCTGAAAACAGAGGATTAAACGTATCGAATGGAAGAAAGTAATAGTTTGCAGAAAGTAAACACAAAGCAGTAAACAGTTTGATTGTAGATTTAATGTAAAAGAAAGGACCGGGGTTCATAGTTCACTAGAGGTGGCTCTCCTTAAGATAGATAACATGCTGGGTGAACAAACTACAGCGGGGCAATTGACAAACATCGAGAAAGCATCCAACCATATACTACTCATCTTGACTCCTTTGAGATTCGTTTGGGCATTACAACATTATACATAGACCGCCATCCAACTGCATCTAGGACTAATAATCCACCTTCAGGTTATCATCCGAACCCCCTCCAGTATTAAGTTGCAAGCAACAAATTATTGCATTACGAATTGTGTGTAAAGTAAACAATATGATTGTTCTATGAACAAAGTGTTGGGTCCGCAGCATAGAAAACAAAAAAATTCCTACGGTGTGAACTACACGCCAAGATCTATCTACTAGGTACAAAGCAACGGGTGGACATACATCCAGCGAGAACTTACCCTCGAAGACAACGAGTTTTGTTAACGAGTAGGAACTCGTGGTTGATGTAGTCGTACACTTGCCGATCTCAAGATCGTGAGGAAGTCCGAGCGCCTCAACTCAGCAGCGCATCCGCACTCGCACACACGTTCAAGCCACTGGATAACCTCCACCTCCTCGCTCCAGCGATCCAGCGGAAGCAGCAACTCCTTCCAGACGAAATGCCACCGGGAACATGTATCTCGCTAATCCGAGACGATGGGGGAATAATTCTAGAGGGGGAGAGAGATCCTTCACAAGGAGGTGTGTGGATGAAGGAGGGAATGGGTGGCCTTTTATAGGAGGAGGGGGGTGCCCCCTCTCTCCATGGCCAGCGCATGGGGGGTGACCCCTCACCTCCCCCATTCATGTGGTGGTAACCCCTCCACATTAAAATGCGTCTTCACATTCCCTTTTAAAGTCTCCACTTTAAATGCATTAAATTTCTCCAAATTTAATGCTCTCTCATTTAATAAAACTCTTTTTATTAAATATATTCAGAATTTTGTTAATTACTTTAATTAACAAACATTCACATATAGCCCCTTGCAATATTTCAATATCACATGCAGAACCACTTTCTGCAATTTCACTCGAAACAATTTCTGGTTTCAATTGAAACAATTCCTGCGCTTTGCAATTCTTTCGTCTGAAACATATGTGCTCCAAAATGGTGTCCGGTAACTCTTAAGTGTGCCACCATATGGTTCGCGAATAATGCAGACATGATCGAGACCCTTCTCCGATCAATAATCAGCAGCGGGACCTGGAGATCCGTACTGACTCCTACACATTCAACGATGACTTTTGTGATCGTGAGAACCTTTATCGCTTGTAACTAAATCGCTTTCTCTCTCGATATATTACATGTCCGAGATTCGATCATCAGTATCTCCATACCTAGTTTGATCTTGTTACCGACATGCACTCTTTTCTCGTTCCCATGATATAACATTCTAGTGATCACATCACTTGCTTGCAAGCTATCTTAATGTGATATCGCCGAGAGGGCCCAGAGTATATCTATCCGTCATCTGGATTGACAAATTCCACTCTTGATCCTTGAGCCTCAACATAACACCTTCGTAGTACTGAACCCATCTTTATAGTCACCCTATTACGGTGTGACGTTTGATGTTATCAAGATACTCTTTTGGTGTTAGCAATTAACATGATCTCATGGTCTAAGGATAAAGATTACTTCGTAAGATGTTATAGCAATATAAACATAATGACTTGATCGTAATGCTATACTTCGGATGAATGTTCATCACATCATTCCACCAATGGTGTGACCTTATTATTAACAACATCCAATGTCCATGATCAGGAAACCTTGATCATCTTGTTAATCAACAAGCTAGTCTATAAGAGAGGCATAACTAGGAACCCTTTTTGTTTATTAAACACACATGTATTGATGTTTCCGATCAATACAATTCTAGAATGTAAAATAAACATCTATCATATATAAGGAATATATAATAACAACTTTATTATTGCCTCTCAGGGCATATTTCCTTCAGTCTCCCACTTGCACTAGAGACAATAATCTAGTTCACATAGTGATAAATCTAACACCCATGGAGTTCTGGTGTTGACCATGTTTTTCCCTAGGGAGAACTTTAGTGAACGGATCTGCTACATTTAGGTCCGTGTGTACTTTACAAATCTTTATATCTCCATCATTGACATGCTCGCGGATGGAGTGAAACCGGCGCTTAATATGCTTGGAATTCTTGTGAGACCTCGGTTCCTTTGCGTTGGCTATGGCTCCATTATTGTCACAATAGATCACCATTGGGTCCAACGCACTAGGAACCACACCTAGTTCCGTAATGAACTCTTTCATCCAAACCGCCTCATGCGCCGCTTCTGAAGAAGCAACATATTCCGCCTCCGTCGTTGATCCAGCCACCACAGGTTGTTTGGAACTCCTCCAACTAACTGCTGCTCCGTTCAAGAGAAATACGTATCCGGATTGAGACTTAGAGTCATCCGGATCGGTGTCAAAGCTAGCATCGACATAACACTTAGCAACTAGCTCTTCTTCACCTCCGTATATAAGAAACATATTCTTAGTTCTTCTCAAGTACTTGAGGATGTTCTTTACCGCTATCCAGTGTTCCAAACCTGGATCAGATTGGTACCTACTAGTCAAACTAATAGCATGTGCCACATTCGGTCTTGTACATAGCATGGCATACATAATAGAGCCTATGGCCAAGGCATAGGGGATCTTATCCATCATCTCTCTTTCTTCCGCCGTAGCCGGACTTTGAGTCTTACTCAATGTCTTGCCTTGCAACATAGGTAAGAACCCCTTCTTACTTTCGTCCATATTAAACTTCTTTAATATCTTATCAAGGTATGTACTCTGCGATAACCCAATTAGGCGCCTTGATCTATCCCTATAGATTTTAATGCCTAATATATATGATGCTTCACCAAGGTCTTTCATCGAAAATTTGCTGTTTAGATAACTTTTAACACTGTTTAAAAGATCTATATCATTTCCAATCAATAATATGTCATCCACATATAATATCAGAAATGCCACATTGCTCCCACTCACTTTCTTGTAAATATAAGTCTCTCCATAAGTTTGGACAAATCCAAACTCTTTCATCACCTCATCAAAGCGGAGATTCCAACTCCGGGATGCTTGCTTCAGTCCATAGATGGATCGCTGAAGTTTGCATACCTTATTAGCATCCTTAGGATCGACAAAACCCTTAGGTTGTATCATATACAACTCTTCTTCAATATTACCATTGAGGAACGCGGTTTTGACATCCATCTGCCATATTTCATAATCGAAATATGCAGCAATTGCTAACATAATCCTAACCGACTTAAGCATCGCTACGGGAGAGAATGTCTCATCGTAGTCAACTCCTTGAATTTGTCGAAACCCCTTTGCGACAAGTCGAGCCTTATAGATGGTCACATTACCATCAGCATCAGTTTTTCTTTTGAAAATCCATTTATTCTCAACGGCCTTTCGGTCGTGATGTAAGTCCACCAAGTTACAAACTTGGTTCTCGTACATGGATTCCATCTCGGATTTCATGGCTTCTAGCCATTTGTTGGAATCCGGGCTCATCATCGCTTCTTCATACGGCGTAGGGTCATCCATTTCATCAACCATGAAATTCAGAACAGGATTGCCGTACAGTTCAGGAGCTGCACGTGTCCTGCTTGACCTGTGAGGTTTGGTAGTGTCCTCTTTCCGAGTTTCATGATCATTATCATTAGCTCTCTCTTCATCAGGTGAAGTCAACTCCGAAACAACTTCCGGTGCTGCGCCACTCACCATTCCATGAAGAGAAGGTTCAATAACCTCTTCGAGTTCTACCTTCCGACCACTCACACCTTTCGCGAGAAACTCCTTCTCAAGAAAGGATCCATTCTTGGCAACAAAAACCTTGCCCTCGGATCTGTGATAGAAGGTATACCCAATTGTTTCCTTAGGGTATCCTATGAAGACGCATTTTTCCGCTTTGGGTTCGAGTTTATCCGGTTGAAGTTTCTTCACATAAACATCGCATCCCCAAACTTTAAGAAATGATAGCTTAGGTTTGTTTCCAAACCATAATTCATACGGTGTCATTTCAACGGATTTAGATGGTGCCCGATTTAAAGTGAATGCAGCTGTTTCTAGTGCATAACCCCAAAATGACAGTGGCAAGTCAGTCAGAGGCATCATAGATCGAACCATATCCAATAAGGTACGGTTACGATGTTCTGACACACCATTACGTTGTGGTGTTCTGGCAGGCGTGAGTTGTGAAACTACTCCACACTCTTTCATGTGTGTGCTAAACTCGTAACTTAGATACTCTCCTCCACGATCAGACCGTAGAAATTTGATCTTTCTATTACGATGATTTTCCACTTCATTCTGAAATTCCTTGAACTTATCAAAAGTTTCAGACTTGTGTTTCATCAAATAGATATACCCATATCTACTCAAATCATCCGTGAAAGTAACAAAATAACGATATCTACCTCGCGCCAACACACTCATTGGTCCACACACATCAATATGTATGATTTCCAATAGATCTGTTGCCCGTTCCATTGAGCCAGAAAACGGCGTTCTAGTCATCTTGCCCATAAGGCATGGCTCACATGTATCAAATGATTAAAAATCAAGTGATTCCAAAAGTCCATCAGAATGGAGTTTCTTCATGCGTTTAACGCCAATATGACCTAGACGGCAGTGCCACATATATGTAGAAATATCATCATCAAGTTTAATCTTTTTAGCATTAACATTATGAATGTGTGTAATATTACTATCGAGATCCCACAGAAATAAACCATTCAACATAGGTGCATGACCAAAAAAGATGTCATTCTTATAAATCGAACAACCATTGTTTTTAGATTTAAAGGAATGACCAATTTGCATCAAACACGATCCAGATACAATGTTCATGCTCAGTGCAAGCACTAAATAACAATTATTTAGGTTTATAACTAATCTCGATGGCAAATGGAGAGGTAGCGTCCCGACGGCGATCACATCGACTTTTGATCCATTGCCGACCCGCATTCTGACCTCATCCCTTGCTAGTTGTCGCTTGTTCCGTAGCCCCTGAACCGAGTTACATATATTAGCAACCGATCCCGTATCAAATACCCAGGTGCTACTGCGAGTACTAGTCAAGTACACATCAATAACATGTATATCACATATACCTTTGTTTGCCTTGCCGGACTTCTTGTCTGCCAAATACTTGGGGCAGTTGCGCTTCCAAAGGCCAGTCCCCTTACAATAGTAGTACTTGGTAAAGGACTTAGGGCCAGCTCGGGGTTTCTTTTCAGGCGTGGCAACAGACTTGCCACCCTTCTTTCCCTTGTGCTTACCTTTCTTGTCTTTCTTGAAACCGGTGGTCCTATTGATCATCAACACTTGATGTTCTTTCCTAATCTCCACTTCTGCAGTCTTAAGCATTGACAGAAGCTCGGGAAGAGACTTCTTCATGCCCTTCATATTATAGTTCATCACGAAGCTCTTGTAGCTAGGTGGCAGAGATTGGAGAACACAATGTATGCCTAAGTCAATGGGAATCGTTATTCCCAAGGACACAAGCTTATCGGCGTACCCAGACATTTTGAGTATGTGCTCACTAACGGAGCTGTTTTCCTCCATCATGCAGCTAAAGAACTTTTCTGTAGCATAATAACTCTCTACGGAAGCATGGGTATCAAAAATAATTTTCAATTCTCCTATGGTATCAAAGGCATTGCCATTTTCGAAACGCTTTCGAAGTTCTGGCTCTAGCCCATACTGTATGACGCAATGAACTAAGTTGTGGTCCCCCTGACGAGTCACATAGACATTCTTTTCCTCGTCAGGGGCATCAGGAGCTGGTGGGGGGCCTAGCGGCGCATCTAGCACATATTGCTTTTGTGCAGCAGTGAGGAGAATCCTCAAATTCATAGCCCAGTTGGTGAAGTTGCTACCATTCGCAGCAAGTTTCTCTTTCTCCATGAACACATTGAAATTAAAAGCAGGTGGTGCCATCTACAACAGAATTTGTAAAGTTTATTTAGACTAAGTTTATGATAGATTGAGTTCAACTAATCCAAATTACTAATGAACTCCCACTCAAAAACGACATCCCTCGTGTCTTTTTGGTGATTACATGAACCAAATCCACTACACCAAGTCCGATCATCACGTGAGTTGATGTAGCTTCAAAGGCGAGCATCTATATGGGCATCATATCAACTATATGACTCATGCTTAACTTTTCGGTCTGTGTTCCGAGGCCATGTCTGTACATGCTAGGCTCGCCAAGTAAGAACCTTAGTATTTGCGTGTGTAAAACTGTCTTACACCCGTTCCTATGAAAGCGTAGATTCGAGTACACCCGATCATCACGTGATGTCTCGAAACACGATCCACAGAACGATGCATACTTAAGGAAGAACACATTTTTATCTTGATATCTAAATGAGGGATCATCTTATAATGTTACCAAAAGCGCCAAACTAGCAGTATAAGATGCTAACATCTAATGTGTAAAGTGAGATGATATGGTCCATGCATTTGATCTCTATCACTTGCATCGTGGTATGACCTATATCATTCCTTTGTGTGTAAGGCCAAGGTCTATGGAACTTACACGTTGAGTGTGTTGTAAGAGTATCTATCATACATCTACTTACAACAATACCATATCAATACACTAGCCCAACAACGATCTAAACTAGACGCCTCTAATTTATCAATTGCAAGTTTTACGTGGCTTAGGGCTTTCGGAGATAGAACCGTTCTCACCTACGAACATGAACCACAACGAGGATAACTAAGTTATTAGCAACTCGTTCTATATCAGATATTGACTATAGTAGGAGAGACAGACACCCGCCAGCCACTTATGCAAAACAAGTTGCATGTCAGTCGTGGAACCGGTCACATGTACGATGACTTGTAAGGTTGGTCCGGGCCGCTTCATCCCACTATGCCACCAATATCCAAAATACATAGAAGATGCAATAACATGATCATCATCGCCCACATATAAACATATGTGTACTACACGTGCAAAGCACCTACACATAGATCAGGCTCTGATACCACTGTTGGGTCCGCAGCATAGAAAACAAAAAATTTCCTACGGTGTGAACTACACGCCAAGATCTATCTACTAGGTACAAAGCAACGGGTGGACATACATCCAACAAGAACTTACCTCGAAGACAATGAGTTTTGTTAACGAGTAGGAACTCGTGGTTGATGTAGTCGTACACTTGCCGATCTCAAGATCGTGAGGAAGTCTGAGCGCCACAACTCAGCAGCGCATCCGCACTCGCACACACGTTCAAGCCACCAGACAACCTCCACCTCCTCGCTCCAGCGATCCAGCGGAAGCAGCAACTCCTTCCAAACGAAATGCCACCGGGAACATGTATCTCGCTTATCCGAGACCATGGGGGAATAATTCTAGAGGGGGAGAGAGATCCTTCACAAGGAGGTGTGTGGATGAAGGAGGGAATGGGTGGCCTTTTATAGGAGGAGGGGGTGCCCCCTCTCTCCATGGCCGGCGCATGGGGGGGTGACCCCTCACCTCCCCCATTTATGTGGTGGTAACCCCTCCACATTAAAATGCCTCTTCACATTCCCTTTTAAAGTCTCCACTTTAAATGCATTAAATTTCTCCAAATTTAATGCTCTCTCATTTAATAAAACTCTTTTTATTAAATTTATTCAGAATTTTGTTAATTACTTTAATTAACAAACATTCACATATAGCCCCTTGCAATATTTCAATATCACATGCAGAACCACTTTCTGCAATTTCACCCAAAACAATTTCCGGTTTCTATTGAAACAATTCCTGCGCTTTGTAATTCTTTCGGCTGAAACATATGTGCTCCAAAATGGTGTCCGGTAACTCTTAAGTGTGTCACCCTATGGTTCGCGAATAATGCAAACATGATCGAGACCCTTCTCCGATCAATAATCAGCAGCGGGACCTGGAGATCCGTACTGACTCCTACACATTCAACGATGACTTCTGTGATCGTGAGAACCTTTAACGCTTGTAACTAAATCCCTTTCTCTCTCGATATATTACATGTCCGAGATTCGATCATCGGTATCTCCATACCTAGTTTGATCTCGTTACCGACATGCACTCTTTTCTCGTTCCCGTGGTATAACATTCTGGTGATCACATCACTTGCTTGCAAGCTATCTTAATGTGATATCACCGAGAGGGCCCAAAGTATATCTATCCGTCATCTGGATTGAAAAATTCCACCCTTGATCCATGAGCCTCAACATAACACCTTCGTAGTACTGAACCCATCTTTATAGTCACCCTGTTACGGTGTGACGTTTGATGTTATCAAGATACTCTTTAGGTGTTAGCAATTAACATGATCTCATGGTCTAAGGATAAAGATTACTTTGTAAGATGTTATAGCAATATAAACATAATGACTTGATCGTAATGCTATACTTCGGATGAATGTTCATCACATCATTCCACCAATGGTGTGACCTTGTTATTAACAACATCCAATGTCCATGATCAGGAAACCTTGATCATCTTGTTAATCAACAAGCTAGTCTATAAGAGAGGCATAACTAGGAACCCTTTTTGTTTATTAAACACACATGTATTGATGTTTCCGATCAATACAATTCTAGCATGTAAAATAAACATCTATCATATATAAGGAATATATAATAACAACTTTATTATTGCCTCTCAGGGCATATTTCCTTCACAAAGGATTGATGTTTTCTCCCTAGTAGCAACAGCACATCTAGTACCTTAGAGATTTCTGTCACTTCCCCAGATTACCAGAGGCATGAACCGACTATCGAGCATAAATACTAACTCTTGGAGTTGCTAGCATCTACTTGGCCAAGATAGATACTAACAACAGAAAGCATGCAAGATCACAAATAACAAAGACATGATAGAATCAATAATCAATCTAACATAGCATCTCAATATCCATCGGATCCCCGCAAATACAACATGCAGAATTACAAATAGATGATCTTGATCATGAACGGAGCTCACAATATCTAAACATGATAGCACAAAGGAGGAAAACCAGCCATCTAGCTACTACATGGACCCGTAGTCTAGAGATGAACTACTCACGCATCACACCGGAGGCTTGCATGATGATGAAGAAGGCCTCCAGGGTGAATTCCCCTCTCCGGCAGGGTGCCGGGAAGAGCTTTAGATCCCTCCCGATCTAGGGACAGAGACAACAGCGGCTACAGACTCTTTCGTGGAATTTTGATCGGGTTCTTAGGGTTTCTGTTCGGGGGCATCTTATAGGCGCAAGGAGAGGCCGAGGGGGTGCCTGGGCTGACCACACCACCCCCTGGCGTGGGCCAAGCCTAGCCGCGCGACCAGGTGGTGTGGCCGCCCTCTGGACCTTCTCTGTCTCGTAGTCTGGCTCCATGTATCCCTCGGTAAAATACTGACTTTGGCTTTTGTCCCGTCCAATTCCGAGTCATTTTCTGACTTCCTGGAACCAAAAATAGTAGAAAACATGGAGTTGGCACTGTGGCTCTTGTTAATAGGTTAGTCCAAGAAATCACTTGAAAAGTACTCCAAAGTGTGGACAAAACACAAGAAAGTAGATAATAAGAAACATGATTCAATAAATCATCATATGAATGAATGAAACACAACAACTCAAAATACTTGCTGAGATAGAAAGGAATAGGTTTACTGACTCAACTAAAAATTAAAAGATATGCCCTTCACAGAGGGAAGCAGGGATTTCAAGTTTCATAAAGAGCTTCCAAAAATTATGGTACTTATTAGCTTTTAGCTCTCATTGCCCCTATCATAAGAATCTTTAGGTGATTAAGGTTAAAGTGAACAAACATGAGGATATTCTTGACAAGTTATAAGTTGAAAATCTCATGGCCCTTACTTACGAAGACCGAACCTCATGCCCCTTACTTACGAGTAAGTTCTTGTCATTGTAAATACATGTGTATCATAGAGAACCGCCAAAGGGGTACCCCTTGCCCCATGATACTGGAGCTTTCCCATATCAAAATGGCAAGGAAAGCAGACAATAAGCATCTCGGCGATCTTTTTATTTGCTATTTGCATAGGTTTTTATTGAGGGTGCTTCACAGATTGCTCACTATGGTTATGCTGCAAGTTTCCACCATGATTAGGCATGACTTAGGCTAGCGACCTAGGCGTTTCTCTAACACATATACAAACTCCATGAGCTTACAAGCTCCCCTTTTATTTCACACTGCCGGGATCCATAAGCAAAAGAACATCATATCAACTAAATATTGTGCAATGTTGAAAGCGTTCCCCATGGTAGCATGGTTCTGCTAATTCACAACTTATAAAGCGCAAGCATATACGCAACATAGATGGACACAATGGTTCAAGTTTATTAAGTGCAAGAAAAGTAAAGTGTGCCATCAAGTTCGTGAGAGCTTTAATCACTAATTTTCACATAACAAGTTTAATTCGGAAGGTAGATAAAAACATGAATTTACTTGGAATAGCAATAATGCTAATAGGTAGGTATGGTGGACACAAATGGCATATGGTTTGGTTTAAGGATTGGATACATGAGAAGCATTCCCTCTCAGTACAGGTTTTAGGCTAGAAAAGCAAGCTTAAGAGTTGAAGGAAATAAAACAAGCATACAAGTGATAAAAACAAACATGCAATCTTCCTTAGAAGCACAAAAGATCTTAACTAGAGAATACTAATCTTATGATCCAATCAAGAAAGAAAGATGATGAAATTATATTTCTTAAAAGTACTTTTATCTTTTTCATTCAATTCTCATAATAGTGTTGCTACTGACCGAGCCAGGTTTTCCAAAACCACCTAAATTTACTCCATGATCCCAAAGTGATACCAATACTAACAACAAGATCAATCATATAACAGAAATTGAAAACTAATATAAAATGTGCAAAAGTTAAATGATAGAACTTCTCATTAATATTCCATAACGGCAACTCATACCAAGGGATACATAGATATCTAACTAGAGGAGAGATACTTCCATAATGCAAACCATCCTATAGGATAACTTCTCTATTCAAGATATGACTCTACTTAAAAAGGGTAAAAAGATAAAAGATAGTGATGTGATACCGCGGCACTCCCCCAAGATTGGAACAAACCAAGGGGATGCCAAAACCTGATGACGAATTACACCTTCGGTGGCGGTGGTGTTCTCTCAATGAGCTTTTCAATCAATGCCCTCAAATCCTCAATCTCGAAGGTGAGAGTACGAATCAACTCCCAATTGTGCTCAATGCGGTTCAGGATCATGTCGGGCTGTGAATCCCAGCTCTCGTGATTCTTTCCCCACTCTTCCTCCTTGAAGTCTTCTTTTCCTGCATGGTTAGAACGAGGCATATCCCAATTGGAGGGTAATTTTTCCTTAGGCATATTTTGGAATTGCTCCTCATGAATAAGGGTATGGAAGGGATTCTTGGTGCATGGAGGAGGTGACCGTGAAGCCAAGCAATGACACAGAGTCTTCCCTCTAGTGGACATTGTGCAGTCCTTTTGAACCTGGCAGGATTTGCCACCACTCCAATGCTTGCAATGGTGGTGATGGTGTGCGGATGCTGGTCTTCCTTTGCCTCCTCTTCAACTTCACTCTCGATCTCCTCCTCCTGCTCAGAGTCTTGGAGATCATCCTCCATAGGCTCCTTGCCCTTATCGTTGGCGGAGACTATTGTGCCTCTAAACTTAAAGAATAGTTCCTGACAGAAACAGATCGAAACGAAAACACGACGAGAACACGATATATGAACCTCGGGGGATCCGGGGGATTATATGTTACGAAGTTTAACAACAAAAAGAAGGTACTGAGAGAAAACGGGTTAGAGACGGGCTCCGGGGTGGCCACACCCCCTGGTGACGCGGCCAGGTGGGCCCGCGCCACGGGGTGGTGTGAGCCACCCGGGCTATGTTTCCGTCATAGTTATCTAAAAGAGATTTATCCACCATAGATGCCAAAATATCTCTGTCTGGAGCCGTTTTTATTGGATGCTACTAAAGGATTTAAGACTCTAAACTAATGTTAAAAATACCTTAAAATTTTAATATCATTAGAATAGATTAGATTACTTACTCTAGCATTAGGTACACAATAATGTAACAAATGTTTCTAACGATCCATGACTATAACTGCTCTATTCGCATAAGTAGGCCAATGTCATTTGAACAAAAAATCATAAGTACAATCTAGTCATCGTCGATTTCCATATAAATAGTGTATTTTGAATTTCTAAATGTGAGATTATGTTGTAACGATCTTATAAGATTTTATTGATAGTTAGAAAATACGATTATAAGAACATGGTTTTGCATACTCATGCAACTATGGTTATTTTTTGTAGCATAACGACATAGTATTTGACTAATTTTCGGTCTAAAAATGAGGGAGTATTTGTAAGAGCACTACCTAGTTTTTAATTTGTACATATGATATTTTGACCCTATAAGTTATAATTTATTGTCACGGTACACCGACAAATTTATGTTGATAGCCAAACTTGTCCATGGGATCATTCTTTGAACCCATCTTAGTAAGACACTAGAATAGAAATAACATCTCATACTAAATGAGAATCAAAAGAGAACCATATTAAATTCTTGGATATCATGTAAGGCTAATTTTTTGGTATAAGCGCAGATCTTCTTGTATTCTCGCCAGCTTGGGAATCCATCAAAAGCTAGTTGTCAACACCCGGATATTTAAGTCCAGATGCCTGTTATGTCGTACATCGCAATCCCAGGATTATCATTTTTGCGAGACATAACAGAAGTGGTACCACAGTACATCATCCATTACAAACCATAATAAGGTTCTTACAAGCCAAAGGATCTCATGATCCAGTCTTTAATACAATTAAAGCAGCGGAAAGTAAACATAGCGGGGCTTCATCTTCATGATCACATGCAATACTGACGATGGGAGATGATCCGAATTGTCATAGACTTCTTGTTGTCCATCTTCCGGGTAATCCTCCTCATAGTCTGGCCATGGGAATAACCAGGGACAAAGCCATGAGTACTCGCAAACTAACACTAACATAGGTAAGGTAAAAGCTAATAGGAATCTTAAGCTCTAGGTTTGTTTGCAAAAAGCTAGATTTCTTCATAAGGGTTTCAAGAGTAAAGACCTAGTTTTAGTTCTCTACATCACTAAAGGGGGAAACTAGTTTTCATGTCCACAACTCCATTGTGGTTAAGTCAAGGTCATCTTCAAGTCACAAATCATTTTGAAAACATCTGACAACGGAACAGTATGGCCACTACAACTGTCCATAACCGTGGACGCGGCTATTCGAATACTTTGACACTCTGCAGAGATTGTATACTTTCACCAAAAAATTCGATACATCTATCAGGAATAACCCTGAATCATCATACTTGGTATGCGGATAATCAATCTTAACTTTTAAATTATACACCCTAGTATAGGCACCTCCCCTATGAGTTTGGCCTCCCAACCATGACCATCTATCATCTTGGGTACTGCATAGGTGGACATTCATCACGAGGTAGCATCAGCTCAACCTCTTCCGCAAGAGAACCCATACTAAGACATATAAACTTCCAGTCAATGTAATGTCCGGGAAAATACCACCAATTAGATTTGCCTATTATTTTTATTATGTGCATCATCATGACATCATGCATATTTTGCCCTGAAATATTTTTGCCAAAAGCCTATTTTCGTTTTCTATTTAGTCCCCTCCTTTATTTTCAAATTAAAAACCCCGGTTTTTGCTGGATCTTTTATTTGTCTAAAAATATTTAAAAAAACCTTTTAAAATAAAATAAATAATAATAAAAATGTTTTATTTTGGGGAGGCAGCCACGAACGCACACACAGGAGCCTGTACCCAGACCCCATCGCCACCTATTCTATCTCCACCAACCACCGGCAGTTTTGCAGCCGCCCCCTCTATCTTCTTCAGAAAATCGATCAAGTCCTCCACCCCATCCTATCGATCCCGAGCAGTAGCTCGAGCCCGTGCCCCCCGAGCGCCTCGTCCCTCTGCTCTGCCACAGCCCCAAGCGCCGCCGGCCTCAGTCGTGCCGCCTCCGTCTGTGAGCTAGAGGAGCTCGTCCGCCGTTCCCATCCTCCCGTCGCTCGCCCTCCTCCGGCCACGCGCGTCCGAGCTTCGCCACGCCGGCCGCCGTCCCTGCTCCTCGTCGGCCATCCTCTGCCCCGCCACCAGAACGCCGCCTCCTCCGAGCCTCGCCGGAGCTCCTCCCGCCAAGCTCCGCGAGCCCGTCGCCACCCTCCCTGCGGCCCTGCTCTTCATCGAGCCTGAGAGCCACCGGCCATCGCCCCTTCCTATAGCGTCGCCATGGCCCTCCAGGACGCCTCCGTCTCCACTACTCTAACCAAGGACGGCGCCGCCCTGGAGACTCTGCCTCGCCCTCTCTTCCTTGCCCTCGAGCTCATCGCCTTTTTCTATGGTATCCTGTCTGCGAGGCGTTCGAGCTAATGTCCGAACACCACAAGGCCTCCTGGAAACGTTCATGTGTCTATGCTCTGTTTTGTGTTCTGCCGCCGTGCACATGTTGCTCCACATTGTGGTTTCGTCCATGTTGTCGCCAAGATCTTCACCGGTGCCATACAAGTTCTCCACCGACACCGCAAGCCGGAACCCAAAAGCGAAGATGACAGATCGACAAGTTCTTCGTCATGGGACGACAAGTTCTCCTTCCCGGAGTCCGAAGACCAAACCTGAACACCCTCGGAACCAAGTTTGCCGAACCATATGTGCGATCCCTATCCGCCCCTATTTCATAATAATATGATATACAACTTGTTGCATATAAATTGTACATGCTTGCATACATACTCTGTCATTTGGGGGAATTTGGTCGACTCACCTAATAATTACATATGGAGTCTATATGAGGGTTATTCTAGTCCTATTGCCTCCATTTAAATTTGTGTAGCGAACCGATGCCATGCTTTGTCTTGTTAATTCAACATTTAATTTGCGGGTACCTAAACAACATGAACCTATTAATTAATTGTCGGGATCCCGGTTTCGCTTAATATAGCCTAGTTGCATCGCATCTTTGTCATGTCATGCATCATATCATAAGCATGCCGTATCTTCCACCGTGTTATTAAATATTGCACCGATTTCTCTTTCTAGTGATTTGCTTCTTCATCGGTTAGTACGACGAGTTGATGCGAGATACGATGAGTCTTCGGTTGATCTTCTCAGGCGAGCATTCTCCCCTCTTATACCTATTTTGCATTTATAGTCTTTACTTCCTTCCTTTGATCTATTGTTATCCTTATTATCGATGCTTTAGTACCGTTCCCTTATTTTACCTGCTCTACTATATTGCCTTGGTTATCCTATTGCCTTTGTTTGAGTAGCTATCTTTGCCCTTGCGAGTCGTAGCGCATGCTTAGGTCTGCTGCCCGTTCTCATACAGGTGAACCGTGATATATGGTTATGGTTGATAACATGATAAGTTAAATTGGCGATGTTGGTTATGGTTATGGTTTCACCTAATGATAAGACCCCGGCAGGGACCACCTTTGGGAACTGCTTGAGCCGCCCTAGGACCCGTTCGTTCTACGATACTAGTTTTGAGTTGATTGCGCTAACCAAACGTGGGGTCCCCTGGGAGCCCCCTCTCAACTACCGGCGCTATTCGTTTTTCCAGAGGGTCACAAAATTGGTTTTCCATTTGGTGCATACGCATAATATGTCCTCGGACACGGGTTGAGTTGTGATATGATTTTGGTGGACTGCCATGGCTTGCATTGCATAAAATCGGGATATCATGCCGGAGGTGGGATGGAGCTCTGCAAGTTATCTTCCGGTCATCGACCGGCCGTAGACTCAAACGCTGTGCCACCTTGAGGCTCGGTCGTGCCTCTTGGCTGGGTAAAACATAGTAGGTGATACCTCTGGATATGCGCGTAGTTATGGGACAGTTCTTGTTGTGAGATTCGGAAGGCACGCGTATTATGTTGCCTGAAGGGTTGAGCATGCGTTTGGGTACAGTAGTGCACCCCTGCAGGGTAAATATTTTCGAGAAGTCGTGTGTCCACGGTTATGGGCGCCTCAGGAGTACGGTGTCATGATCATAGACAACGCCATTAATGTTTTGCCTCTAATAATATGATTAGTAATTAGCCTTATCAACTAAACACCTGCTTAATTAAAATTGCCACCGTGTGTGTTCTGCAAGAGGACTTCCTTGACTGGTCTTCGAGGGGGAAAATCTTCGGATGGCTTATGCTTGGTGTTATATTATAGTTACTGTATAGCGCTCTCTTACCTTGCTCTAATAGCCGAAGTTGTAGCGTGTCTCTATAAGTTAGATATGCAAGCTTTGCTGCCGCTGAGCCCACCATACCTATGTAGGCGAGGACCGCCGAATTCTAGCCTCGCCGTGTACTGGCCTCAGTACTGACCGCTCTCTTTTTCCTTTGCCCTTTGTCGGCACCCCTTTGGCTTTGACAGGTATGAGATCGACGACGTTAGCAAGGTTACCCTTCCGGCTTGGCATGGGCAGGGTTTATGGACACCGCTTGGTTATTCTTCAGGACTCTTAGTCCAATTTGGTTCTTGTCCGTACTCTGATACTATTTCGCTTTCTTCGAGATTTGCATCTTTGAATTGTATCATTTGTATTCTTGACTCGTTGAGTCATTGTATATACAAGTTCTTGTGGAATCTATTGTAAACTACTGTGATGTAACAACTTGTAAGCAAATCCCACCCACACGAAAGTGTTTGGTGGGCGTCTTTGAATCGCTTCTATGCGGGTTTTGGCGGGAAATGCTAAGATCTGCATAGACTCGATTCTGGGGCATTACAGTCAAGCCCTACCCAACTCAGGTATTGTGGTTGTACGATAAAATTGGAATGGTATCGTATCCGAACCAACCATCAGTTTTTATAAAGAGTCAAGGTTCATGCCTCAACATTTTCATCATCAACCATTGTGTTTCACAACACATGTCAAAACATTTCAATAGAATGAATCATCATTCCAAGTTTTTCATAATCATTTTCACCAAGTATTCCCATCTAAAGTGATCAAGTTTTATGCTTAGCACTAGCCAGTAATATTGAGGGTATTCTCTATTTGAGGGTGCTAATCTGGTATAAGTATCCAAGGCTAATCCTAAGATCTTGATAGGATCCATTCTATTTTCCACTAATCACAATTCATTAACTAAGAAGAAAAGTAGTAAAGGTAAAAAGTAAAGCTTGAATGTAAAACTGGGAAATTAGTAAAACTGTATCTCAAAGGTTTGCATATGGTATCTATACAAGTTAGCTTGCATATCTAAACTTGCATGGATGGCTTGCATAGTGGGCTTGCATAGTTATTAGCTTGCCTTGAGCAGAGCAGTTGTTGCAGTTGTTGAAGTTTTCCTCCTCCTTGAAGTACTCCTCTTCGTTGAATTCCGGGTCGGTACTAGCGTCTATAAATACATCTACACAATCACCAAACAACACTTCACTGCCCCTATTTAGTACACAAGGCTCATACTAGATGATCTAATATCATCTAGATCATTCCATGTTATAATGGCACACTTTTATTTCTCTTTAATGAGAAAAGTAATTTCTACTCATTGAAATTGTTTAAGATTTAATATTCTCCAACTAGAATATAGGTTCATATGGACCATGTCCTCACCATATATTCTCTAGATTGGGAATGTGATTTAAAAGGGTGCTCAAGTATTACAAGATTTAACATTACCATTTAATATTATTTAAATGACTAGAAAAGCCTATATAGCTTTCTTTTATTACTAGTCCAAGTTTAATATCTATAAAACCACATGTTTTTACATATTCATGTCGATCATGGCAAATGTGATTTTTGAGAGATGGAATCATCTCAAAAGCATTTATAGTTTATTTTAGAAAAATGTTTAAAGTGTCAAAAGTCTCTATCTTGTTATTTTTGGTATAGGTGATCTATATTTCCAATTGGTTTGAATCCAACAGGAGTGATTAGATAATTTCAGTACCTTTCCAAAAAAATTGGAATCATGCATTTTGGTTCAGTGAATCTCTTTTAATTAATTTTTTAATCTACTGACAAAATCTAGTTTGAACTAAAATGGAAAAATACTATTTGAATGGGTGGGCTCTGCCCGGGAAATGACATGGGCCGGCCCAACTGCACTGCGCGGGCGCAGCCGGCTACGGACAGACGGGTCCTACTCGTCAGTGACTCTATCTAACCGAAGCGGTAAGTTTCAATCGTAGCCCTACAATTAGAACATGATGTAACGGCTGACGTGCGTCGTCTACGTCGAATAACTCCAGCGAGAACTCAACCCTAACGCGGTGGTGGGGGTCGCATGAGGCTCACCTGGGATCCATCTAGGGTTGGCGATGGGGGCGAATGGGTTTTTCATCGACGGCGGTTCGAGGCGCGGCCACGGCGGCTCCTAGGGTGGTCGCAATTAACGGCGGCCTTCCTCCTCTGCAGCGGCGAACTCCGGCTAAATTCCGGCGTTGTGGTGCTCGCCTTGCTCCGGGGAAGGGACAATGAGGTTCTGTGGTGAGTCGTGAATGAGATGGTGTGGAGATTGAGGGCTGGGATGGCCTCTATTTATACACCCAGGGTAGAGGCGGTGCGGCATGGTCGGGGTACTCCAGTGACGCTCCTACGGGTTGCAATCGTCACGCGCGGAGGGCATGGGTCGAAGCAGTGGACTATGGCAGTCGTCATGGAAGTGATGGCATGGCAAGGGGCGATCTCCATTGGTCGGGACACGTCGGTGCTCTGGGCGGGTACGCATGATGGGTTCGTAGCATAGAAAACAAAAAAATTCTACCGCAAGAACGAACAAAACCCAGATCTAATCTAGATAAAAGCCAAGATCTAATCTATTAGACATGAGCAACGAGATAGATAGGAACTAACCCTCGTAGATCCGAAAGCGTTAACGAGATTAGATCTCGTGGTTGATGTAGTCGATCACTTGCCGATCTCAAGATCGTGTGGACGATCCTTCCAGCGTCGCGTCCCGGCAGCGCTTCCGCGGTCGGTCACACGTGCGGAGTCGAAGCAGACCTTCCTCTCCCCGTTCCAGCGAGCAGCGGAGGTAGTAGATCTTCTCCACGGAATCCCAGCAGCACGACGGCGTGGTGGTGGTGGTGGAGTAGAGAATTCTGCAGGGCTTCGCCTATGCATGTGCAGAAGAAAGGTGGAGGAGAGAGGCGGCAGAGATTGGAGTTATGAGAGCGGGGAAGGAGGGGGCGCCCCTGCCCTTCTATTTAAGGGGGGGAGGGCGCCTTGGGGAGGGGGAGTCCTTGTAGGACTCCCCTCCTCTAGGCCGGCGGATTGGGGAGTGGGGGGAGGAGTCCTCCTCCCCCACGACTCCTAGTCTTGACCCACCAGGACTCCTTGATCCCTATCTTGATTTTCAAGCAAACTCCAAGATATCTTCTAGAACCTTCCGGAACATTCCGAAACCTTCTAAAACCCTCATACAAATACTACGGAACATTTCCTAACTCAGAAAATGATCTCCTATATATGAATCTTATTCTCCGGACCATTCCGGATCTCCTCGTGATGTCCCGAATCCAATCCGAGACTTCAAACAACATTCGGTCTCCAACGCATATTCCATATCTACTTAAAACAACTTCGAACCTTAAGCGTGTCACCCTACGGTTCGTGAATATGTAGACGTAATAGAGACACATCTCCTATCAATAACCATCAGCGGGACTTGGAAATCCATAATGGCTCCCACATACTCAACGATGACTTCGTGATCGATTGAACCATTTACATACGAAACCAATTCCCTTTGTCACGCGATATTATACTTATCCGAGGTTTGATCGTCGGCATCTCCATACCTAGTTCTGCCTCGTTACCGATAAGCACTCTTTACTCGTTCCATGATATGTCATCCCTTGTGATCCAGTCACATGCTTGCAAGCTAACTAGATGACATTCCACCGAGAGGGCCCATAGTATATCTATCCGTCATATGGATGGACAAATCCCAATCTTGGTCCATGCGCTTCAACACATACTTTCAGAATACCCAATGACACCTTTATGACCACCCAGTTACGAAGCGGTGTTTGATGTCATCAAAGTACCCATCCGGTGATGGTGATTAACACAACCTCATGGTCGAAGGATTAGGTTACTATGCATTTAAAAGCTTACAGCAATACGAACTTAATGACTTGATCTTATGCTACGCTTACTATAGGTGTGTGTCCATCACATCATTCTCCTAATGACATAACCTTGTTATTAATCACATCCTAATGTCCATGATCAGGAAACCATGATCATCAATTAATCAACAAGCTAGTTCAACAAGAGGCTTACTAGGGACTCTCTTATGTTTACAAAACACACATGTATTAGTGTTTCCTAATAATACAATTATAGCATGGGATGTAAACATTCATCATAAACACAAAGATATAATAATAATCACTTTTATTATTGCCTCTTGGGCATATCTCCAACAGTCTCCCACTTGCACTAGAGTCAATAATCTAGATTACATGGTAATATACCAAACACCCATGGTGTTTTGGTGTTGGTCATGCTTTGCCCTAGGGAGAGGTTTAGTCAACGGATCTGCCACATTCAGATCAGTGTGTACTTTGCAAATCTTTATGTCACCATCTCGGACATACTCGTGAATAGCGTGGAAACGTAGCTTGATGTGCTTCAGCTTGCTATGTGACCTTGGCTCCTGTGCATTAGCTATGGCACCTGTGTTTTCACAGTAGATGGTCATCGGGTCCAACGCACTGGGAACCATGCCAAGTTCAGTAATGAATTCCTTCATCCAAACGGCTTCTTGTGCAGCCTCCGAAGCAGCTATGTATTCCGATTCAGTTGAAGATTTCGCCACAACGCTTTGCTTCGCACTCCTCCAGCTCACTGCAGCACCATTCAAAATAAATACGTATCCAGACTGTGACTTTGAGTCATCCGGATCGGTGTTCCAACTAGCATCGGTTTAACCGTTTACAACAAGCTGTTCATCACCTCCATAAGAAAGAACCATATCCTTAGTCCTATTTAGGTACTTTAGGATATTCTTGCGCTGTCCAGTGTTCCATTCTAGGATCACTTTGATATCTGCTAGTCAAACTAACAGCATGTGCTATATCCGGTCTTGTACACAGCATGGCATACATGATAGAACCTATGGCCGAGGCATATGGAATATTATTCATTTTCTCTCTATCTTCTGCCGTAGCTGGACTTTGAGTTTTACTCAAGGTCTTACCTGACAACATGGGCACGAACCCTTTCTTGCTATCTTCCATTCTAAACTTCTTTAGAACTTTGTCCAAGTATGTACTTTGTGAAAGCGCTATTAGGCGTCTTGATCTATCTCTATAAATCTTGATGCCTAGAATATATGCCGCTTCGCCAAGATCCTTCATTGAAAAACTATTATTCAAATAGGTTTTGACGCTATTAAGAAGTTCTATATCATTCCCAATCAACAATATGTCATCTACATATAGTACTAGGAATGCTACAGAGCTCCCACTCACTTTCTTGTAAATACAAGCTTCTCCATAAGTTTGTATAAACCCAAATTTTTTGATTACTTTATCAAAACGTTGATTCCAACTCCGGGATGCTTGCTTCAGTCCATAAATGGAGCGCTGAAGTTTGTACCATATACAACTCTTCCTCAATGTCACCATTAAGGAACGCCGTTTTGACATCCATCTGCCAAATCTCATAATCGAAATATGCAGCAATTGCTAACAAAATCCTTACAGACTTTAGCTTCGCTACTGGTGAGAAAGTCGCATCATAGTCAACTCCTTGAATTTGTCGGAACCCTTTCGCGACAAGTCGAGCTTTATAGATGGTAACATTACCATCAGCATCTGTTTTTCTCTTGAAAATCCATTTGTTCTCGACAGCCTTACGACCATCCGGTAAGTCCACCAAAGTCCACACTTGGTTTTCGTACATGGATCCCATTTCGGATTTCATGGCTTCTAGCCATTTGTCGAAATCTGGGCTCACCATAGCTTCTTCATACGTCGCAGGGTCATCATCGTTGTCCACCAACATGACGTTCAAGGTAGAGTCATACCAATCAGGAGTGGTACGAACCCTCGTTGACCTGCGAGGTTCAGCAGTAACTTCGTTTGAAGTTTCATGATCATTATCATTAGCTTCCTCTCCAATTGGTGCAGGCGGCACAAAAACATCTTCCGGTGCTGCGCTACTCTCAAATCTGAGAGAAGGTTCAATAACCTCATCGAGTTCTACTTTCCTTCTAGTCACCTCTTTCGAGAGAAACTCCTTCTCAAGAAAGGATCCATTCTTTGCAACGAAAACTTTGCCTTCGGATCTATGATAGAAGGTATACCCAATCGTTTCTTTAGGGTATCCTATGAAGACGCATTTCTCCGCTTTGGGTTCTAGCTTATCAGGTTGTAACTTCTTTACATATGCTTCGCAACCCCAAACTTTAAGGAACGACAACTTAGGTTTCTTACCAAACCACAATTCGTACGGTGTCGTTTCAACGGATTTAGATGGTGCCCTATTTAAAGTGAATGCGGCTGTCTCTAATGCATAGCCCCAAAACGATAGCGGTAAATCTGTAAGAGACATCATAGACCGAACCATATCTAAGAGAGTTCGATTACGACGTTCGGACACACCATTACGCTGTGGTGTTCCCGGCGGTGTCAACTGCGAAAGTATTCCACATTTCTTTAAATGCATGCCAAACTCATAACTCAGATATTCACCTCCGCGATCAGAACGCAGAAACTTAATCTTCTTGTTACGATGATTTTCCACTTCACTTTGAAATTCCTTAAACTTCTCGAAAGTTTCGGACTTATGTTTCATAAAGTAGACATACCCATATCTACTCAAGTCATCCGTGAAAGTGAGAATATAACGATATCCACCACGCGATGCTACACTCATTGGACCGCACACATCGGTATGTATTATTTCCAATAAGTCTGTAGCTCGCTCCATTATACCAGAGAATGGAGTCTTAGTCATTTTTCCCATTAGACATGCTTCGCATCTTTTAAGTGATTCAAAATCAAGTGATTCAAGAAGTCCATCAGAATGGAGTTTCTTCATACGCTTCACTCCAATGTGACCAAGACGACAGTGCCACATGTATGTAGAATTATCATTCAATTTCATTCGTTTAGCATCTATGTTGTGAACATGTGTATCACTACTATCGAGATTCAGTAAGAATAAACCATTCATCTCAGGTGCATTACCATAAAAGATATTACTCATATAAATCGAACAACCTTTATTCTCGGACTTGAAAGAGTAACCGTCTCACAATAAACAGGATCCAGATATAATGTTCATGCTTAACGCAGGCACCAAATAACAATTATTTAAATTTAAAACTAATCCCGAAGGTAGATGTAGAGGGAGCGTGCCGACGGCGATCACATCAACCTTGGAGCCATTTCCAACGCGCATCGTCACCTCGTCTCTTGCCAGTCTTTGTTTATTCCGTAGCTCCTGTTTCGAGTTACAAATATGAGCAACCGAACCAGTATCAAATACCCAGGCACTACTACGATTACTAGTAAGATACACATCTATAACACATATATCAAATATACCTTTCTTCTTGATGTTGCCGTTCTTCAGATCTGCCAGGTACTTGGGGCAGTTACGCTTCCAGTGACCAGCTCCCTTGCAGTAGAAGCACTCAGTTTCAGGCTTAGGACCAGCCTTGGGCTTCTTAGCAGGTGCGGCAGCTTTCTTGCCGTCCTTCTTGAAGTTGCCCTTGTTCCTAGGCTTGCCCTTTTTCTTGAAATTGGTGGTCTTATTGACCATCAACACTTGGTGCTCCTTCTTGATCTCCACTTCAGCAGTTTTCAGCATGGACGACAGTTCAGGCAACGTCTTGTTCATGCAGTGCATGTTGTAGTTCATCACAAAGTTCTTGTAACTTGGTGGCAGTGATTGAAGGAGACGGTGAATCCCCAATTCATTAGGAATCGATATTCCCAACTCTTGGAGCTTCTTTGCGTACCCAGACATGGTGAGCACGTGCTCGCTAACGGAGCTTCCCTCTTCCATCTTACAGTTAAAGAACTTTTCGGAGGCCTCATAGCTCTCCATGGCCGCGCGAGTCTCAAAAATTAGCCTGAGCTCCTTAATGATCTCGAACGGGTCGTGGTGCTCAAAATGCTGTTGGAGCTCCGCTTCTAAACCGTACAGGATGGCACACTGAACTGTGGAGTAATGATTTTTCCGAGTGGCGAAAACATTCTTTTCGTCATCGGTGGCATTATCTGCAGGTGGGTCACCTAGCGGTGCATCGAGCACATAGGTCAACTGACCAGCCCTGAGGACGATCTTCAGTCCATAGAACCAGTCCGTGAAATTGCTTCCATTGTTCTTAAGCTTTGCTTTCTCTAGGAACGCATTGAAATTGATGGAGGGGGTCGCCATAATCTACAACAATTTGCAAGTAGTTTAGACTAAGTTTATGATAAATTGAGTTCAAATTTAATTCTTAAACTAACTAGGTGAACTCCCACTCAAAACAACATCCCTCACATTGTCTTAGTGATTACACGAACCAAGTCCACTACACCAAGTCCGATCTTCACGAGAGAAGATGTAGTTTCATCGGCGAACAATCTTCATGTTCATCATATCATTTATATGACTCATGCTCTACCTTTCGGTATTCCGTGTTCCGAGACCATGTCTGTACATGCTAGGCTCGTCAAGATAACCTTACTTTCCGCATGTGCAAATCTGGCTTGCACCCGTTGTATGCACACGTAGAATCTATCACATCCGATCATCACGAGATGCTTCGAAACGACGAGTCTTAGCAACAGTGCCAACTAAGGGTGAACACTTTATTACTTGATATTTAGTGAGAGGGATCATCTTATAATGCTACCGTCGCGATCTAAGCAATACAAGATGCATGAAGGATTAACATCACAGGCAATTCATAATTAGTGTGATATGATATGGCTTTTTCTTCTTGCGCCTTTGATCTCCATCTCCAAAGCACGAACATGATCTCCATCATCACCAGCATTGCGTCAAGGTCAGTGGCGCCGCTTCATGGTTGTCCATCATCACCAGCAACTATTACAACTACTTGGAATAAAGCTATTACAAGATGAATAGACACGCAGGTCTTAACTAGATTGAAGACAACCATTAGGCTCCTGTCGGTTGCCATATTACAACAAGGATCATTGCATACATCAAATACAATCACAATCACATGATGGCCATATCACATCACAAAACCCCTGCAGAAACAAGTTAGACGCCTCTAATTTTCTTTGCATGTTTTATGTGGTTTGGGGCTTTCGCATAAGACCGATCTTACCTACGAACAAGGACCACAACGTTGATACAAGTGTTGTCAAGATGCTCATTGTAAATTGAATCTTAACTATGGTGGGAGAGACAGACACCCGCAAAGCCACTTGTGCAAAGCAAGTTGCACGTCAAGCGTGGAGCAAGTCTCATGTGCGATGACATGTAATGTTAGCCCGAGCCGCTTCATCCCACCATGCCGCAAGATGCAAAGTACACGCTAAGACACAAACAACAAAAGCATCAACGCCCACAAAAACATTGTGTTCTATTCGTGCAACAGATCTACGCATAGATACGGCTCTGATACCACTGATGGGTTCGTAGCATAGAAAACAAAAAATTTCTACCGCAAGAACGAACAAAACCCAGATCTAATCTATTAGACATGAGCAACGAGATAGATAGGAACTAACCCTCGTAGATCCGAAAGCGTTAACGAGATTAGATCTCCTGGTTGATGTAGTCGATCACTTGCCGATCTCAAGATCGTGTGGACGATCCTTCCAGCGTCGCGTCCCGGCAGCGCTTCCGCAGTCGGTCAAGTGGACGATCCTTCCGGCGCCGCGATTCGGCAGCGCTTCCGCAGTCGGTCACACGTGCGGAGTCGAAGCAGACCTTCCTCTCCCCGTTCCAGCGAGCAGCGGAGGTAGTAGATCTTCTCCACGGAATCCCAGCAGCACGACGGCGTGGTGGTGGTGGTGGAGTAGAGAATTCTGCAGGGCTTCGCCTATGCCTGTGCAGAAGAAAGGTGGAGGAGAGAGGCGGCAGAGATTGGAGTTATGAGAGCGGGGAAGGAGGGGGCGCCCCTGCCCTTCTATTTAAGGGGGGAGGGCGCCTTGGGGAGGGGGAGTCCTTGTAGGACTCCCCTCCTCTAGGCCGGCGGATTGGGGAGTGGGGGGATGCGTCCTCCTCCCCCACGACTCCTAGTCTTGACCCACCAGGACTCCTTGATCCCTATCTTGATTTTCAAGCAAACTCCAAGATATCTTCTAGAACCTTTCGGAACATTCCGAAACCTTCTAGAACCCTCATACAAATACTCCGGAACATTTCCTAACTCAGAAAATGATCTCCTATATATGAATCTTATTCTCCAGACCATTCTGGATCTCCTCGTGATGTCCCGAATCCAATCCGAGACTCCGAACAACATTCGGTCTCCAACGCATATTCCATATCTACTTAAAACAACTTCGAACCTTAAGTGTGTCACCCTACGGTTCGTGAATATGTAGACATGATAGAGACACACCTCCTATCAATAACCATCAGCGGGACCTGGAAATCCATAATGGCTCCCACATACTCAACGATGACTTCGTGATCGATTGAACCATTTACATACGAAACCAATTCCCTTTGTCACGCGATATTATACTTATCCGAGGTTTGATCGTCGGCATCTCCATACCTAGTTCTGCCTCGTTACCGATAAGCACTCTTTACTCGTTCCGTGATATGTCATCCCTTGTGACCCAGTCACATGCTTGCAAGCTAACTAGATGACATTCCACCGAGAGGGCCCAGAGTATATCTATCCGTCATATGGATGGACAAATCCCAATATTGGTCCTTGCGCTTCAACACATACTTTCAGAATACCCAATGACACCTTTATGACCACCCAGTTACGAAGCGGTGTTTGATGTCATCAAAGTACCCATCCGGTGATGGTGATTAAGACAACCTCATGGTCGAAGGATTAGGTTACTATGCATTTAAAAGCTTAGAGAAATATGAACTTAATGACTTGATCTTATGCTACGCTTACTATACGTGTGTGTCCATCACATCATTCTCCTAATGACATAACCTTGTTATTAATCACATCCTAATGTCCATGATCAGGAAACCATGATCATCAATTAATCAACAAGCTAGTTCAACAAGAGGCTTACTAGGGACTCTCTTATGTTTACAAAACACACATGTATTAGTGTTTCCTAATAATACAATTATAGCATGGGATGTAAACATTCATCATAAACACAAAGATATAATAATAATCACTTTTATTATTGCCTCTTGGGCATATCTCCAACAACGCAGGCGTTCATCACTTGGTACGGTGGTCACGGGTGAAAGATCACGGATGTCGCCTATAGGGGGTGAATAGGCGATTAAAACTTCTACGATATGGGCTTAACAATGGCAGAATAAAACTAGCATTTTCTTTTGTTAAGCACAAAGCCTAGATAAACTAAGGTTCACCTATGTGCACCAAAAACTTATGCTAGGCAAGACAAGCAACAATATGATAGCAAGATAATTACTTCAAGCACGATGGCTATCACAATGTAAAGTGCATAAGTAAAGAGCTCGGGTATAGAGATAACCGAGGCACGCGGGGACGACGATATTTTACCGAGTTCCTCCCAACAAGGGAGTATGTCTCGTTGGAGGGGTGGGCTGTACTAAGACCACCAACGCCACAAAGGCCTCACCCTATTCTCCCGAGCAACCACCACGCGGGCAAGCACCCGTTCCATAATGGGACACTTTAGGACGGTCACCTAACCCGTACAAGATTGGGGCTATCTCCACAACTTAATTGGAGGCTCCCAATAATCGCCACCAAGGCCTCAATCTTGGGGGAGCTTCACAACTTAATTGACGACCCCAAGAACACGCCACAAAGGCCATACAACCGTCTAGGGTTCCAAGAACCCAAGAGGGACAAGCAACGATGAATATCACCGAACAAATCCTACGGAGAGAACACAAACCGATGCATCTAATGCAAATGGCAAGAACACCACAAAGATGCTCCAATCCTTCACTCTCAAGTTCCAATAATGCTACTTAAGCAATTGGGGGAACAAGAGATGAAGAACACAAAAGGGGAACACAGAATGCCCCAAAGATCTAGATCCCAAAGATCCACTCACAAAGAGGAGATTTGGTTTGGTCAAGATGTGGATCTAGATCTCCTCTACACTCATCTCAAATATGGGCAAGAATCATTGGAGGGGAGAGGAGAAATCCGGCCAAGATATTGAGTCAAATAGGCAAAAGCCTTGAGAAAATAGTGGGGAAGAACTAACAAATAAAAGGGGAGGAAAGGCTATTTATAAGGGACACAGATTCCTATCCGTTGGGGCAGAAGATCCTGGGTGGGCCGGTAGTACCGGAATGGGCCGGTACTACCGGACCCAACACACAGCGAGCGAAGCAGAGGCACGGGTCAATGCGGCGAGCCAGAGCAGCAGCACACAGCGAGCGAGAAGGGGCGGCAGGGGATCGAGCGAGCCAGCTAGAGCTGGCGATCTGCGTGCGCGCAAGGGAGCAGCGAGCCAACGAGGGCGAGCGAGGCGCAGCGAGCGGGAACGGTGGGAGGCTGGGCCTGGGAGCTGCAGGGCATACATGGGAACAGGCGGGCCGGCCGGTAGTACCGGCCCACCTGGGCGGTACTACCGGGCCAGGCCGGTACCACCGGACCGAGCCACTAGACGGGACAGAGGAAGCAAACCGCGGGCAGTAGCAGCCCGGTAGTACCGCTCGACCCAAAGAAGACTATTTACTTTTTCTTTTTCCATTTAAATAAAAGACAAATAATCAAATGACTATAACTTTTGATTGGTAACTCTGATTGACATGATTCCAATTGCGTTGGAAATATTGGATATCACCAAGTGAGAATGTATCAAGTAGTATAATGTGAGATACCTCACTCGGTGAGAATCCGGAAAACCGACAAGATCAAAATCGCAAAAAGATATAAAAGGGGGATCCGATTTTGATGAACAAGAGCTTGCTATGAAGATTACCACAAGCTCTATATCCTCACATGGATAAGACAAAACAACCAAATATGATGATGCAAGTATGCAAAGGTTTGAGCTCTCTCCGAACGATATGATTGAGATACCCACTCGAGAGCTTCTCTTGATAGTACGGCTATCTATCCTAAACCCGGTCAACACGAGACCGATCAAAAGGGAAAAACCTATCAAGAATACCTTTTCCTTGAGCATCCTTTGGCCTTGTCTTCATCGATCCATAAACACCGAGGATGGCAAGCACCAAACATGAGATCTTCTAGGGATGGCGCATATTGAGCTTCCACAACGCATCTTCTTCTTCATTTCATCGACCTTGAAGCCAACACATGCTCCAAGAGATGCCAATGGACAAATCCTACAAGTACACCTTAATACACACTTTAGTCCATAAAGATTGTCATTAATTACCGAAACCACACATAGGGGCCCACATGCTCTTTCAACGGGGCGCGAGACGGCGAACGATCATGTCTAGGGGCTCACTGGTGACACGGCGAACGCGGGTATGGGCGGAGAGAGTGAGGCGTGATGTGTGCGAGCGAGGCAGGTGCGGCGCTCCGTCGTGCTCTCGACATGGCCAGGGGTTAAACGGGCGGGGTTGGTCTGGCTCCTTCTCGCCTCACCGTTGGTCCAGGAGTGGTTAGGGGTTGGCGGTGAGGTCACGCCTACCTCGTGGGGGGTCGTGGTAGAGGGCGGCGCGGCGCGCAGCGACTGGCTTGTGCTCGATCGTCATGGCCGGCTCGCCATGGGCATGTCACTGGTGCAACGATGGGAAAAGGGCTCTCCATTGCACGACAAAGTACCAGGGATGATTTAGGACAATTCAATATGTTGATTGCAGTACAATTTGTGAGCAATTGACAACTCCAAATAGTGAATAGTTGGTGAGGTTGTACTCTGCATGCCAAGTGTTCGATACAATGGCCGCATGAATTCATAATTCGAATTTTTGAAAGATTTTTGATGAGTGGTCCATGTACTTGCTTAGTAGTCTATGGTTGTTGGGGATTGTCAAGGGAACTGATTTGAGTGATTTTTGAAAAAGTGTGATCTTAGTACATACACTTGATTCAATTTGGCAATGCCTCTTAAATAGATTTGAATTTTGTTTCTGCCACTTTGTAAAGTTTGCTTGGATTCACTTTTAGTTGGTCTAGTAAGGGATGAAAGGTATTGGAATTGTTTCTGTTGAAAATTCTTTACTAGGAACACTCAAAGTGGTCTAGTGGATAAGTTTGGCCAAAATGACCATTTGCTTATATATCTTAAATTTGATTTTTTTCTTTATTTGATTCTGCTTACAATTGATCTAGATGATGTAGTATTCATCTTTAAATCATTACTCATCATTGTAACACTCAAACATGGCAATTGCAATCAATTATACACTAATGCAAAATCACACACACACTCATATTAGGTTTAATTAGAAAAGTTTTTGTTAACCCCAAACTTGGGTGATTAGAACTTGATAAGATTGATCAATATTTTTGGGATGTTACACTAGTATAAGCCACATGTATATTAAAATATTTCAAAGTTCAACAAAGTCCAACATAATAAATAATATATGATGTTTGAATCCAAATGCCATACGTATACGTATATAATGAACAACATAGTAAAGATAAATCATTTATCTGAGTGCATAGGTCTAAAAATAACACAATCTAAATTCAGAACTTTTATTCATGCGTACATTTATGTTATAAGAAAGAAAATAAAAAAGGTGGAAAATTTGACCATGTTGGGACACTGTCCAATTGGATGCCTTTCTACTGTCAAACCCATCCATCATTTTCTCCCTACACCTCCTTTCCTTTGGATATTTCTCTCTATCCACTAATTTTTTAGCTTGTGATCTACTTTGAACTAAAGATTGTCTTCCAAATAACCATAACAAAGTAAAGAAAAGTGATTGGTTCAATTCTGTCATGAATGTGTTGGAGAAATGCCTTTAGATGATCTAATGTTTTGTAGCAGTTCACCTCCTAGCAATAGGGAGGTGAACTGCCACATTTTGTCTTTATGAAATGAATGGTTCAACTGCCACTTTTTGTCTAACTATTTGAAAGAATACCTGTTCCAGTTTAGTTGCAACACTTTGAAAAAATGTAACAAATGTAAGAATAAAAACTAATCCCATTTGATATCTCTATGTGTCCTCTTGTTTTCTTTGATTTTTCATCTCCACCAATAGACATTGTACTCCATGCACCCCTTTTTCAAAATCGAATGTTGATCTCAACTATGCCTTTTAATCAGAGTGCTAGGTATGCATATGTAGCACTTCCCTGGTGCTGCAGGTGCTGCAGCTGCATGAACATACGTAAAATTTGGTTTAATGCGCCTAGCAACAACATTGTAATTCATCATGGGAGGCGTCGTCTTGCTGGCGATGAACCGCTCGGACTGAGCACTGTGCAACACACTCAAGGCCAACGACAACACCGGGCTGCCTCTCCTCCCCACCTGTAGGTGATGACGGTTCTGAATCGGTTTGCGTAAGGATCATCTGGACATGGAAGGGGAAACACGTACAAAATAAAACGACATAAGGCCTGCAAAGATAAAACTGTCAGTAGGAGAGAAGGACTCTGTTTCGTTGCCACATGGGCCACCGAGATAAAACCGGTAAGAAGCTAGCTTGGTATATCACTTGATCCATCGTTTTGGCCATTTTCGTTCTTCTTCTCAAGTTTTGCTACGGACATACCCCCGCCATGAATTACACGGCTTATTATCTGAGGTCCTGGGCATATGGACCTAGCACTCTGATTAAAGCACGGTCGTATGATGATTATCTAGATTGAACAGACTCCGCGAATTACACGGCTTGCATGTGTTACACAAATAATATCGACCTACATCTCTAGTTAAATCACGTGTCAGCTTATAACCTACATGTGTGCAACGTGTTACGTAAATAATATGGACCTAGCTCTCTAATTAAATCTCGGCCGTAGATTAGTCATCTGACTATGTAGATAATTCAAATGATGTGGCTTACCGTGGTGTCTCGAAAAACACCCTTATATTGCTTTTAGTATATAATAGTTCCTTTCTTCAAGAGGGGTCCACGTGTAAGAAAAAGGTCAAGGTGACACTTGCCATATAAAATCAGTTTCGTACATCCTTACCCTGATGGGATGCAGCCTGATGAATTCGTTTTGCTATTGTTAAATTTATTTACTATCCGAGGGAAAGCAATGTAGTGGCGTATATTTTGGCTTGTAATGCGGAGGGACCTCGGTCAACGATTTGGCATGAGGATCCTACTAATTTTCTTATTCGCCACTTGGCAAACGATGTACGCTTATTTGATAATTAATAAAGCTCTGCAGCTAGACGACCCTCAAGAAAAAACCTGACAATGTAGCCTGATAAATTCGTTTGGAAGTTAACTAAATCCGGAGTGTACACGGTCAAATCTTTGTATCTCGACCACGTGAATGACCATACACATTTCCTGTGTAAATATATTTGGAGAATGAAAGTACCACTTAAAATAAGGATTTTTATGTGGTTCTTACACCGTAGAGTACTACTAACAAAGGATAACTTGATAAAAAGAAATTGGCAAGGATGTACGAAATGTTGCTTTTGTTCTCAAGATGAATCAATACATCACCTGCTTATAACATGGCCCCTTACAAAAGTAGTTGCGTATTGTGCATATGGTCTTAACGTAACACCTCCTAATAGTATTAATAATTTGTTTGGCAATTGGCTTATGGGAGTGTCCAAAGAAGAAAAGGTACAAATCCGAGTGGGAGTTTGTGCTTTACTTTGGGCCATATGGAACATACGAAGTGATTATATTTTTAATAAAGAAAAATCTACTTCTTTTATGCAGGTTATCCCTATGTCTACTCACTGGATCCGTTTGTGGTCTTTCCTTCGACATACGGAGAAGCGTGAGGCTTTAGATGTTGGGTGCATCCGGCTAGAGTCGGTGGCACGAGATTTATACAGCCGGTGCAACTGACGTTTTGATTTTACGTTAACATGTTGATGCAGAGCCACTTCATGTTTTCATTCTTTTTTAGATGGTTGATACATGTCTCAACCCTAGACAACCCATGATGTAATCTTATGTAAACTATTGACTTCAATAAATTAATAAAGGCCGCATGTATCTACCGATGCAGAGACCGGGCTAAGTCTCCATTTCGGAAAAAGTTGTCCATTAGCTGTTAATTTACAAATAAATAATTGTCCATTAGCTGTTAATTTCCAAATAAATTCACCAGGTTCATTATTTAAAGATACACCATCAATCTTTGACATAACTAAATCCAGGAATTCCACTTACTCCATGTTAGTTGCCTCCTAAAATCATTGTTTAAGAGAGTCGTTGACAACACATTTGCAATAGTAACATGTTTCTGGTGCACAATGTTATATAAGAAAGAGTATTGTTGAGTTGGTAGCGTTAAACATAACCAAGTACCTTTCCAAGATCTAACTGTAGTACCTTCACCAATTTTAAAAAGTCCTCTGCGAATTACTTGCTTCTTGGGCTAAATTTTTTTGAGACAAATATTTTTTATGTGACATCTTATGCCACATGCCCTGTTCATTACGCAATTTAAACCACCATTTGCTTAATAGATATTTGTTTTTAATATTTAATACTTCAAATCTAGGTCCCACTTGATCTTTTGGTCGACAAATAATGTTCCACTTAGTTAACCGATATTTACGTTTATCATCCTCACTTTGGCAAAAAGCATGATTTGTAAAAATCAAGATGTTTCCGTACCCCTTTAGGTATTTCCAAGAAAGGCAACATAAGCATTAGTGAACTAGTCCAAACTGAATTAATCATAACAGGATGATCTTTGTATAATAACATCTTGCCTACCCAAAAATCTGCGAGCTCATGGTAGAATCTAGAGTTTATATGAAGATATCAAGCATGTAAAGTCTTTGTTTGATGGTTGTTCGATCAACAACATCAGTAGAGCGCTCAATTCAACGGCGCACGAGTTAACTCATCTTGCCTGATTCCCAGGGTCTGGTAACATAACTGGGACTAGTGATATCTTTGATATTGTTGTAAAAGACACCGTGCTCTCTTTTGGTATGAATTTATGAGCACTTTCCTCTCAAAAAATAAACTTGTTGTGCATCGAGTATTGTTGTGTGTACATAACAAACAGTGCAATAATAAGTTAGCACTATCACCACACAAGGATGCTTCTCGAGTACCACCCATCAGAAATAAACATTGTTCACGATGAATTGACCATTTATTTTCATTTGCTTAACATAAATATTTCTCGGCTCATATATATGGGACTTCTTTAGGGGGATCTTTCATCATCGGTGATGGTGGGAATATGCGTTTTTGGATAAAACATTTGTTGGGACATACTCCGCTTTCAGTTCAATGACAGCCTTTTTATAATATTGTGTGACACAACAATGCTCTCATTGCGGACGAGTTCTCCCAAACCCTGTTAAAAATAAGCATTAGGTGGGTATAATTAGACAAACCGGATAGTTTCATGTGGTATTTCACATCCAAAAGTTTATTCACTCTGAAATATATGTATATGGTTGTATAAATAGGCATAGATTCCTAAGAAAATACATGTGAAAATTAAAGGTAGCGCTCAAGATAAACATATTCATGTGGTTCTTAAACAAGAAAGTGCTACTGACTAAGGATAATCTAGCAAAAAGAGGATGCATTGGAAGTAAAAAAGTATGCATTTTGTGATTCCTAGGAGAGTATTGGACACTTATTTATTTCATGTCCTTTCACATATTTAATTGGGAGTGTTGTTCATTTTAGTTTAGTTATACCTCCACTCGCCAATATAACCAATATGTTTGAAAATTGGATTAGCGGAATAGAAGGGTGAAAGAACAAATCCATGTGTGGGAGTTTGGACTTTACTTTCGCAATTTGGAATTGTAGAAATGATATTTTTTAATAAGAATACAACCTCAAATTTCTTGCAGGTTATCCACATAGCCACATACCGGATAAACATGTGGTCCTTACACCTTCCTGTGGAATAAGGGGGACATATGTATATACTAGATCATGATGGCGCGCGTTGCCGCGTCCGTCAATTTTGGCACTATGTTGATATTATTTCACACAAATATTAGTTTGAATAGGAACCTTTGGACCTGAATGCTTGCTTGCTAAAAATTGATGCCAGAACTCATTATCTACACTGCACTGACATACTGTATAGAAATAGGTCAGGTGATAAAAAAATGGTGAGTCGTATGTTTGAAACATAGAACAGTGATGTTCGAAACATAGAACAGTGACTTCAGTTTGTATGTAAGTATTGATTAGCCTACGACATTTACCAAGATAGAAAATAAGGAAGGAGTGTTGTGCATTTTTTCCGTTTTTGTCGGAAATGGTGCCAACACTTGCCATGTTCATTAGTGGAGAAGACTGGTAGCTTGTCAATCCCGTGCTCTGCACTCTTATAACTCTTTATTCTAATTTCCAAGATAAGTGCAGTTCGTACCGTGTCGAATTCCAAGGAAGCAGCTTCCATATATAGGCCATCTAATTTTTATGTATTCTTGTACTGTGGGTGTGGTGACAATTAGAAATGTTCCTTTCCTTTTTCAAATTCCTATATTGAATGGTAGATGCATTTGATTTTTAAGTGTACATAAGATTAATTATCAGTCACCGTGAGATTAACACGACCAGAAAGGTGTCTAAAACTATGTCCCAGGCAATGAAACCAAGGGCATGTTCCGCACGAAGTTTAGATATGTTTCCTCTCGTGCAAAACTACTTAAACTGCTGCCATGAGAAAGGTGAGTATTAACTCTGCTAGCTGAACAAAAATGGTTGGGGAATAATTGGAGAATTCTGAAGGCCTAAATTCTACAAAAATCAAAAGGATGATTAAACAAAGGAAATAGAAACTAAAAAATAGGAAACCGACAGGAAGGGAGATTGTTGATGTTGTTTGTGAGGCTCCTAGCGGGTGGAGCATTGACTTTCCTTCCAGGCGGCGGCGCAGATCGGAGCGAGGAGCTTGTGTCTTCACGGTGCACCCCTGCAGGTCTCAATTAACTGAATCGCATGCCAAGGGAGCTAGACCTTACCTGCAGGGTACAACCGGCGAGGCGTCCCCACCCAAGGTTGAGGTTGGGGTTGGTACGCCGTCACTCCGCATCGCCGGATCTTCCTCCTCAGCCGGATCATTTGCGTTGTTTGCTCGGACGACGATGGGAATCGGTGCGCTCCGAAATGATTCAGGTCAGCCTCAGTGTAATGGGCTTCAGCGGTTTTCGGGCCCAGTTAACCACAGTGGGCAAATTTTACCAATAGAGTAGCTTCCCCTAGGGATATCTGGCCCAGGGTGGGACTGAGGTAGATCGGGCAGCCAGGATCAGCCAGAAGGTAGATCGGACGGTCAAAAATACTAATGGCGTGAGAAGCTTCCTCTTTGTCTCGGTTATAATATCCCTAATATTAGCTGCAATCAACTGATGGTTGTTGTACGGGCTATCTTCTTCCACGGTGGCTGGCTGCATGCTAAAGGAATTTAAGAGGCATAGCGGCTTTTTGTGTTCTTTCTTTTTAATGGTTGATTCATATTGCCACTTTAAGCAATACTTGAGCTGTTAACTTTGATATACTAAACGCTGCAATAAAAAAATATTGTGTGTATCGTTTCGATGCAAAGGCCAAGACCCCCCCCCCCCCCCCCCCTCTTTTTTTAAAGAATGTATAATTTAGATATCAGGTAGACTCAACATGAACACTTAAGACATAGTATATAAGTTACAAATAGAAAATAAACTCATTAAATTGGAGGATGTCAGTTTCTTCTATATATAAGCTTGGTTGTTGTAATTTCAGTTAAAATAAAACTGCAACGTACTGTTACATTACATCATTGTAATTGCATGAGTCAAGCTGATATGCCAGCCATGCAATTGTTTCCTAATCTGCCGCAATACTAAAACCGTGCTCCTCACTAATTCATTGTCTTTTAGTACTCCCTCCGCCTGGAAAATAATATTACATATTTATCTAGATTCATATGAATCTATACACAAAACAAGTCTGAATACATACGTATCGATACAAATCTCTAACATCCTTTTATTTTTTTTAATATTAGCAAAAGAACTGCTAAATCCATTAAATAGATAGAAATCGGTCGAAAGACCCACACTGCTCGGTTTATTAGAGGAAAACCGGGCAAAAACCTGAACAAACGGCAAGCCACACCTAAGCACACTGCCGCACACCCTCATGAACACTGATGAAAGGGCTAGACAATTTATTTCAACACACACGTCCCTCTGATCATAGACCAACTCCAAGACGATGCCCTCAAGAGGGAATGCAACGCCGAGTAGTGCAGCCACCGTCCGATCTGGAAGACCAAATCTCAGGTTTCCTTGGAGAAATTCATGAAAGGCAAGTGAGGAATGCTACATCGACGCCTTCAACAAGGAAGCAACACCCGTAAACGCCGTCGTCGATGACTCCGACCGCAGCCGGAGTATGGCTTTCGCCTGCAATCTCACCCACACAAGCCCAACAAGGGAACGGTCAGCCTCCGAGCCATCCTCGCTGCCCATGCCTCCATGGCCGAACTCACGTCCCTGCAATCCCAACGTACTGCTAGCCCTTCTTCCCCTTCCTCGCACTGGATAGGAGGATGCAACAACCACAATGATGCCATTCCTCTTCCTTGGGAGGATGCAACACCTGCAAAGCACCATTCATCTCCCCTCAAGAGGATGCAACACCCGCACCACGCCATTCGTCTCCCAACTGAAGGATGTAACCACCATATCGCCCCGCCGCACTCTGCAGCAACGCTAGTCAACCTCTCCCTCCTCTCCACACCGGCGGGAGGATGCAACACCAGATGCGCCATTCTTCTCCCGCACTAGACGATAGTGCCATTCTTCTCCCGCAAGAATAGGAGGATGCAACACCTACTCCTCTTCTTCGCCCACATTGGATCCTCTGGCCAGTTCAGCGCCACTAGCCCTTCTCCTGCTTCCTCCCCCGTGGCTGTGCATGGCTAGCAGAGCACGAGAGACCCATCCTTGGCCGCGTGCCCCGCCGGACGGCACAAGAAGTAGCCAGCAGCACCCCGACCACGGCCTCTAGCACCAGCCACGCCTTCCGCACCACGCAGTCCAGCTCATGCGATGCACCACTGCATGCCCAGCCACCTCGCACCCGGAAGACGCCCCACATATGTGGCCCTCGAAGCCCGTACAGGGCCCATATGGGGCCCGCTTGACCACCATCTGCACCTAGCTCCTCGCCATCGCCTGGCCGCCCACCACAACACGTCCCATCGTCCCCCCGAGCGCCTTCACCAAGCCACACGACCTGCGCCGCCGTAGGGGAAGAGGGAGGGTTGGGTCTTCATCCTCGATGCCGATCTACTCCGGGAGACCGCCGCTAGAGAGAGTGACCCCACCGCCGCCGTCCGCCACCCATGCTTCGCCTAGCGGCCTCATCCGGTCAGTGGCGAGGGGATGGAGGAGGGTGGAGTGAGGTGGCGGTGGGGGAACCTAGAGTTCCGCCCGAGCCACCTCAGGGAGGCGACACGGGGGCTGGTTGGTGGATCCTAACATCCTTTTCTGGACGTAGGAATTTGGAGCTCTTGGGCTTCCTGCTACTCAATGTTGTTCGGCACTCTGCTTAGTGTTAAAAAAGCAACGCAACGGTAAGTACACTCTCAATTGGAAAATGCCATGTCGTGGTGCCTACAAAGCGACACTTGCTACCATCATTAACCTGCCTACCAAGATGGTACCATAGGGAAATAAAGATTTCACCCAACAATTGCAACAAGGTGTGTCCGTTCCTCAAATTTCCCTCCTTAATAAATTGCAAGAATGAAAATCTTTGATTGGCACCTTCATAAAATTCTTCTCCCTTCGCCCCTTCTTATGGAGTATTAAAAGTATGTCCCTAGACAAAAGTACTGCTTGGCGCCAACCTGCCGCACCCACCGAGTTTGATCGACATGGTGTGGCTGGCTAATTTACTGGAAGTACACAGGTCCCATTATAAAGTGTGTGTGCCTGCATTGCGTAGTGTCTAGTCAGTGTGCAAGTCGTGTCTGAAAAGAAAAAATGCATAGCTACATAAGATTGTGTGGTGGACATAGATGTGTATCATCACACGAAGAATGATGGCAACATATTTAGGAATGGGAGGCATCTTGGAAGAAATTATTATCATTTGTTCAAATTAGTGGACACGTCGTGCCGCAAAATTACGGGCTATAGCGGCCCCCTGTTCAGGGCGGCAGCTGCAGCAGGAGCGGAGAACGGCAACAATGAAGGCAGTGCAGGAGATGCGTGCGGGATAGGCTACGGATGGTGCCATGCAACGAAAGGGGCAGGGCACATACGGCGAAGTGACGGGATGGAAGAAGGTGGTCTGTTTTAGAAGGTCGTGAAGGATGAGGGTTGGGTGCTGCCCGGATGCTGGCACGGAGGACGAGGACAATGATAATCAGAAACATCTCGCCCTTATTCTAGGCACGATGTATACACACCGCGGCATTCAGCCCACACCTCTGTTGAACTAATAGATTTTGGACGTCTGGCAAGAACACATGTCTTATTGTTCATGTTTCATGAAAGAAGTTATAGGGAATTGCTCATCAAGAAATAAATTGGTCAGCGCATTTTCATCTCACTAGAACGAAATAGCCTAGTAGTGCGGCGACAAAATCGGCGGTAGTGACACATTTTGGTTAAGTTATTAATATGCCGTGCGGCCCAAACACCCACGAGTAACACAAACACTAGTGGCGTGACAGTGCAACACGTCCAATTAGGTGGTAGTCATGATGTTAGGGCGATACGCCACTAGTACTAGACATCACCGACACACCTTCCCACCAATAATTGGTAATTTCAATCAAACACAACATGGGAGTTAAACATTAACTTAAATCAAAAATATTTATAAATTTAAATTTAAACTAGCAAACTTCATACAATTTTAGGATACATATAAACTTTTAACGAAATGAACAAACTTAACTAAACCGTGGATCTGATGGCACCCGTCGAAGGCACTCCAGTCCATAGGGTCCTCCGCATTGCTATCGTCAAACATGAAGTAGACACTGCTAGATTTGCTAGCAGCTTCGTCATCATCATCGACGTTGACGATGTCATGGTATCTTGCCCACCACAGGCTGGTGGTTTGGGGGACGACTGATGGACGATGAGGGTGGCAGTGAGCCCCGGTATCCCCTTCGGATTGTCGTGGTGGCGCAAGGGAGACGAGGAATGGCTTTCTGCTGCCCACGCGCGGCGCCTGCAACTGCTCCACTAGATCCTTCTTCAGGAAGAACGTCGGAGGCTCCTCCTTGGGATTTTTGTCCTTCGGTTCCCCTTCGGTGCTAGCGAAACCTCTCCACCTTGGGTGGCCTAAAGACGATGTTTGGCATCACGAAGGAAAGGTAGGCAGTGATACCCTCTCTATCTTGGGGGGTGAAGGGAAGGGTTGTAGGGCATGAGGAGGAGGAGCGCGACGACAAACTGGGCAATAGTGACGAAGAGGAACTGATGCATGTCGAAGTTGGTGTGTATGTGCGAGCACACGATTTTCGCCCGGCACAACAGTCCTGGTGCGCGCCCAGCATGATGCTCCTGCTTGATCTTCTAGTCCATCTAGTAGGGGGCCTCGAAGTGGTTGATGGCCTCCAGCCTCTCAATGGAGAAGAGTTCAGACATAGCTCATTGCCGAGCACATACGAGGGATCGGACCTCTCCGCCTTTAAGAGTGCCAGATGGTGTTGGCGAAGGATTTAGTGTCCATAGGCAATAATAATATGATTATTAATAACTCCATATTCGTTATTAATGTTTATTCTTTATCCTATAAGTGTTATGTGTCTTGAATATGAGATCTAGAATAAAACTCATAAGCACATGCATGCAGTGATTTAAACAGCAAGTTGTTTCTAGTCCCGCCTCTAGGACTAGATCATGTGTTATGAGATGATCCTACTTCCTGATCATAGGTACTATTAAAGTAACAAGGATACCAAAAATAATATAATGAGAGGAATTTATTAGAACAACAAGCGTTGTTGAACTGACTCATTTATATGATTTACTATGAGATTGTACCTTCAAATATTATTAGTTTATCATGATAGAGTTATCATATGCATAAGTCCATAGACCATGAGAATATAAAATAACCTCATACTAGATGGTATACTTTGGAGGAAAATCAAACGTCGTTTGTAAAAGGGTGATAATAATGGTGATCATTCAGGTATGTTGAATAGTATGTCTAGAAACTTGGATAGTTTAAGAATTGGATTTTGCTCCTCCCAACGATGCAAATATACAATCCATGCCCACTCGATATTCAGTGTTACCCTATTGTCTACGGAGACAATGATCACACGGACATTGGAGCACATAAATGAGTAAAGAGAAGGAAACTGGAACGAGGATGCCAGAAGTAGTGATCAAGATTTTGAATCATGAGGATACTGAAGTCTCACCTCGAGTTGTCATTTGTATCGTGAAGCACAGAGATTATCATCTAAATAAATGCAAGGTTTGTTCGAAGTGTTATTTGCGTAGTACATGGGAGCTATCACGGATGTCCATGGTCCCTATGTTAGTTACTGATCCAAAAGGGTTCTAGAATCATGTCCACGTATTACCAAATCTTCCCGGTCAGAAGCTTAAAGTATTTCAATTAGTTATTAGAATTATGGTATGTAGTTCATAGAGAGAACTTTCAAAATAGTTTTGGAGTCATTGAAATGGTTTCGGGGTATTGAAGAAATTGTTCTATAATTAGAATGTTGGAGAAGTTCCGGAATAGTATACCCTAGTTTCTGAATGATTTATAGGGTCACATATGTAGTGACAGATTTTATCATAAATTCCCGAGAATGCCAGAGATGTGTTGGTGTTGCAACCCTAATAAGGGTGGGGCGCATGGGCCCTCCAAAGGCCCACAAACGGCAAGCACATGGGGCTCTAGGAAGACACCAAACCTTACATGTATGAAGGACTACTATATTAGGTAAGTTCCTTAATTGAAGGAAACAAAACTTACCATATAATAAGGGCTATTTTAATTATGTAAGTTTCAGAACTTGATTAATTAAAGGAGAGGGAACTTTCCTTCTAGGGAGGGTCGGGTCAAACCTTCCATAAGGGAGGGGTGGTTGGCCACCTCAGTTGCAATATGGAGGGAGGGGTCGACGGCCACCACACCTTCCATATGGGAGGGGTGGCGGCAGCCCTATGCCCATCCTGCTATCCCTATGTGCTACCACACTTGCCATATGTAGAGTTCGTTAAATGTGTCGCAAATGTGAAATATTTCTTATCGTCGCTGACGCTCTAGACAATGGGACGCTGACGGATTAGAGCATATACGCCTGGATACTAGTAGAGGGATCATAATTTGATCCTCACAGGAAGGAACTCACCTCTCAGCAGGGATCTGCGTGTTCATCAACAATATTCACCAAGTTCTTCCGCTTTAGAGTTGGTGAGATTCATCTAGATCCAATCGTCTTACTCTGATCTCACTTGGTAGATCTTGGTGGTTTATGTAGGGAGTATTTTTTTTTCCATGCACATAACCCTACAGGTGGTTGATGAAGACTTCCCACTTCATGCCAAAAGGGAGGAGAGGTACGGGGAGGCCCCTCGTTCATCTGCCTACTCCTTATTGAGGCTGTGTGGTAACCCATTGTTGCCACTACATATGGCCTTCAAATTGTTTGCCATGTGCGTGTGATGACCCACAAGTATAGGGGGTGTATCGCACTATTTTCGATAAGTAAGAGTGTCGAACCCAACAAGGAGCAGAAGGTGCTGGCTAGTGGTATGGATCAGGAATTCTCTACAAATACTTAGCAAACGGATTTTTAGGGGTTTTTGATAATGCAGGAAAATAAAGTACGAGTAAATAAAAGACAACAAGAATAAATGCAGCAAGTGGCCCAATCCTTTATTCAGCAAAGGACGAGCCAGTTGTATTACTTAAGATGACCAAACATTCTCGAGGACACATGAGAATATCGTCAAGTGCTTTCGCTTCATATAGTTGATTAATCTTCTTTAGTTTGCTAAGTGTTGTGTGGGTGAACCTGTGCTAATGTACCGACCTTCCTCGTAACCCTTTGAAGACGAATCCTGGAACGACATCTGGAACAAAACAGATTGAAACAAAAACACGAAGAGAACATGATATACGAACCTCAGGGGATCCGAGGGATTATATATTACGAAGTTTTACAGCAAAAGGAAGGTACTAGGAGAAAAACGGGTCGGAGACGGAGTCCGGGACGGCCACACCACCTGGTGGCGCGGCCAGGGGTGGGCCCGCGCCACAGGGTGGTGTGAGCCACCCAGGCTCCATTTCCGTCCCTCATTCGCTTCGTAGCTTTTCTTGTTGGATAAAAACTGCAAAAATATAACTTGACAGAATTTTCACGGAACTTTTCTTACCAGAACTGTTACCTATTCGAAAACGGACTCTACAGGTTTCTGAATTTGGTCTTTGATGAATTTTTCCGGAGTCACCACTTGAATAACATCAATATCTTCATCATCATACACAAATTGCTTGAGTCATGAAACCTTTCACTTTCTTATTACACCATTTTCTCCACTAACCTGGAAATTTCTTTCACACAAAACTTCACACAATTCTCATTAGCAACATTAGTATAAGCGAGGTAATAAACCTTTTAAGTTCAATTTCAACTGAAATACATCAAAACATAAGCTACTAAAGCAACTCCTTCCGAAAACCCAAAAAGAATTCAAAAAGGAAATCGATTTAAGAGGCAAATGTAAGAGTGGTCAAAATCTGTCAAAACAGACCAGGAAGCAAAGATCAATTTTTTCGAAAATCTTCTGTTGCTCAAATCAAAAAGTGCAAAACTAACAAAAGTTAATTAACAATCTGGGGCAGAAGTACAAAAATTACAGCTCCATCCGACATACAGAGCTCTCTCACGAATTTTTACGGTGAAGCACAAAAATCTGTTTCGGGACAGCAACTTCCCAAAATCTTAGTTCTCTCTCGTTAGAGGTTAATCTTGACACAAAAACCAAACAAAAAGGATAAAGAGAGTTCATTACCAAAGTAATAACTTCCAAGACTCAAAGAAACAAAAACTGAAAGCAAAAGAAATATAATGGGTTGTCTCCCAAAAAACTCTTTCTTTATGCCATTAAGATGGGCATGATAATTTCAATGATGCTCACATAAGAATATGAATTAAAGTGGAAAAGAGCATTAAGAAGTAAAAATATACATGTTTAAGTCTAACCCACTTCCTATGCAAGGGAATTTTGTAAACAAACAAGTTGTTGAAACTAGAGGTTACTAGCATAGGAAGTTAAAAGAAGTGCAACATAAAAACTTTCAGCATAAAACGAGGAAACTTGATATTATTGAGATGCATAAGAACACTTTTCCCTCTCTCATAATAACTTTTAGTATCATGCATAAACTTAATGATATAACTATCACAAGAACCTTTGTAACAATGATCACTTATCCTAACAGAAAACACAGGGGCACTAGCTCTCATAACACTACTTTGTGAAATAATATTAGGGATATCCTTACAAAGGATAGTGTGTCCCTCTTCTACATATTTAGTGACAAAATCTTTCACATTTTCTATTATAGGTTCATCATCCATTTGTTTATCAGGTTTAACAGCTTTATTTGTACTTTCATTAACCATACTAGCTATCATAGAGTGTTGATACATTGCAAATGTATCTATAATTTTTGATGCTCCATGCTTGGTTTTATCCACTTTCTTGTGTTTTGTCCACACTTTGGAGTACTTGAATATGATTTCTTGGACTAACCTATTAACAAGAGCCACAAATTGGTTGGACCCCCTCTTTCATACATTGGTTTGCAAATATTTTGGTTTGGTTTGGAAAAGAGTAGGAAAGTTCATGCTTATGTGGTAAAAAGAGCTTGTTTTTTACTATGGCCTATGCTTTGTCATGCCATGATTGATATTGTTTTGGCTTTATGTTTAGTATTCTTTTCTGTAGCATGACTTGTTATAAACAATTGAGATTGCTTAATGTGCCTTGGATGAGTCATGCGTTGTTTTAGCATATTAAAGCATAGTATAGTGGTATTCTCCTTTGATGCTTTATTTGGGTTGACTTGGCGCATGCTCACACCATGTTATGACTATCTCAAGTCACCATAGCCTTTATGATCCTTTAGTTTTCAACTTGTAGTATCACGTTATGCTTTGATCAATGATGTTTTGTCGCTCTGCATGATTATGGCCATTATTGCTCTCTTAGTTTGTCGCTCCCAGTCTTTTGCTAGCCTCCACAAAAAAGCATGAGTTCCACTCATGCATCCAACTCCCTAAACCAAGTTATTCCAAAGAGTCCACCATACCTACCTACTAGCTTATGCTATTCCAAGTATATTCATGCTTTTGTTTACCTTCCAAATTAAACTTGTTATGAGAAAACTAGTGATTAAAGCTCTCACGAACTTGATGGCACACTTTACTTTTTTGCATCTAATAAACTTGAACCATTGGGTCCTTCTTTGTTGCGTATATGCTTGTGCTTTATAAGTTGAAATTAGCAGAACCATGTTTCATGGGGAACGCTTTCAACATTGCACTTGTACTTTGTACCCCGTTGATATCATGTTCTTTTGCTTACAGATCCCGGCGGTGTGAAATAAAAGTGGAACTTGTAAGATCATGGAGTTTGTATGTGTGTTAGAGAAACGCCTGGGCCGCTAGCCTAAGCAATGCCTAATCATGGTGGAAACTTGCAGCATCACCATAATGAGCTCTCTATGAAGCATCCTCAATAAAAACCTATGCAAATAACAAATAAAAAGATCGTTGAGATGCTCATTGTCTGCTTGCCTTGTCATTTTGATTATGGGATAGCTCTTGTATCATGTGCAAGGGGTACCCCGTTGGCGGTTCTTAATGATACATATGTACTTACAATGACAAGAGCTTGCTCGTGACTAAAGTTGAGTAGCATGAGGTTCGGTCTTCGTAAGTAAGGGGCATGAGATTTCGGTTTATAACTTGTCAAGCATATCCTCTTAATTGTGTAACTTTAACCTTAATCACCTTAAAGATGCTTATAATAAGGGCAATGAGAGCTGAAAGCTATAAGTACCATAATTTTTGGAAGATCTTTATGAGACTTGAATCCCTACTTCCTTTTATAAAGGCTTTCTTCCACCATTATATTGAGTCTCCACCTTCTACCTTTATGCACCTACTTTGAGAGCATAGTGGCCATTCTTAGTTCTATGTGCATTGTCCCAAGACTAGTTGATTGATGCATAACTTGATATTGCTTGTTTTAAACTATTTGTATCTAGTCACTCTTATGAAGTTTGAAGGTGTCCTATGCATTTTTATTTGCTACTCTATTGAGGGACAAGCTGAATGCTATTATGCTATGTTTTCTTTATGTGAAACAAACAAACAACTTGCAAAGCATTGTTATTCATGAATCTTTTGTTTGTGCCTTTTCATGTTGCATCATAGTTTCTTTGTCTTATTGCTAGAACTTTGTCTTTCATGTTATGATTGAAGTACTATGATCCCAGCTTTGAATGATTTACAAATACTTTGATCAATTGTTTGATGGTGCATGTCACCTCAAAAATTATCAGTTACCTACTCGAGGACGAGCAGGAGTTAAGCTTGGGGATGTTGATACATTGCAAATGTATCTATAATTTTTGATGTTCCATGCTTGGTTTTATCCACTTTCTTGTGTTTTGTCCACACTTTGGAGTACTTTTCATATGATTTCTTGGACTAACCTATTAACAAGAGCCACAGTGCCAGGTGCCTGTTTTCTGGTGTTTTTGGTTCTAGGAAAGTCAGAAAATGAATATTCTCGGAATTGGACGGGACAAAAGCCAAAGTGCCTATTTTTCCGGAAGTCATCAGATGCCAGAATATGAGACGGAGAGGGGCCAGAGGGCGTCCACACTACCTGGCCGCGCGGTCAGGCTTGGCCCACGCTAGGGGGTGGTGTGGCCAGCCCAGGCACCCCCTCGGCCTCTCCTTCCGCCTATAAGATGCCCTCGGGACGACAACTCTAAGGGCCCGACCAAAAATCCACGAAAGAGTTTGTAGCCGCCGTCATATCCATCCCTAGATCGGGAGGGATCTAAAGCTCTTCCCGGCACCCTGCCAGAGAGGGGAATTCACCCTGGAGGCCTTCTTCATCACCATGCAAGCCTATGGTGTGATGCGTGAGTAGTTCATCCCTGGAGTACGGATCCATGTAGTAGCTAGATGGCTGGTTCTCCTCCTTTGTGCTTTCATGTTTAGATCTTGTGAGCTTCGTTCATGATCAAGATCATCTATTTGTAATTCTGCATATTGTGTTTGCGGGGATCCGATGGATATTGAGATGCTATTTCAGATTGATTATTGATTCTATCATGTCTTTGTTATTTGTTATCTTGCATGCTTTCCGTTGTTAGTAGCTATCTTGGCCAAGTAGATGCTAGCAACTCCAAGAGTTAGTATTTATGCTCGATAGTGGGTTCATGCCTCTGGTAATCTGGGGAAGTGACAGAAATCTCTAAGGTACTAGTGTGTTGTTTCTACTAGGGAGAAAACAACAATCCTTTGTTCATAGAACAATCGTGTTGTTTACTTTACACGCAGTTCGTAAAGCAATAATATGTTGTTTGCAACTTAATACTGGAGGGGGTTCGAATGATAACCTGAAGGTGGATTATTAGTCATAGATGCAGTTGGATGGCGGTCTATGTATAATATTGTAATGCCCAATCAAGTTCCAAAGGAGTCAATATGATTAGTATATGCATGTATTGCTTTCTTGATGTTTGTCAATTGTCCCGCTATAATTTGTTCATCCAGCATGTTATCTATCTTAAGGAGAGCCACCTCTAGTGAACTATGGATCCCGGTCATTTTTCTTTACATACAATCTATAAATTGTTTACTGCTTTGTGTTTACTTTCTGCAAACTATTACTTCTTTCCATTCGATACGTTTAATCCTTTGTTTTCCGCAAAACACGGTGAGATTGACAACCTCATCGCAAGTTGGGGACAAAGTTCTGTGGTTATGTTGTGCAGGTCTCCACGTTGCTACTAGCACCGGTAGTGCGCCCTCCCAAGGCTCAGCTAGCAACACCTTTGGGGTGTTTCCTTGCTCCTACTGGTTCGATTAAACCTTGGTTTCATAACTGAGGGAAACTTGCTGTTGTGCTCATCATACCTTCCTCTTGGGGTTCCCAACAAGCTCTACATCAACACCGCACCAGCACTTTTCTGGCGCCGTGCATTGAGCCATCAATTGTTCCTTTACCTTAACTGGGAAAGGCATTTTCTCAATGTAAGGTTCAGGTAAAACATGATTAGCAGTATAAATTTCAGTATTTCTTGCAGGAACACACTTAGCAACATCTTTATATGGTTCATGATACTTATTCCACTTCTTTTTAGGTACTTCAATATAGGAAGCAAAAGCCTTAGTTGCAGTAGCTTGACAGTCTAGACCATAAGCATTTTTAATATTTTGAATGTCATCAGTTCCCATAAAAGATTAAATGCATTCATAATCATAATTTATACCTGATTTTCTTCCTTTGTCATTCTCCCATGCTTCAGCATTGTCTTGAATACGGTCTAGAAGAACCCATTTAGCTTCTTCTTCCATGCATGCAAATGATCCAACACAAGAGGCATCCAATAAATCCTTATCATGAGGACAAAGCCTTGCATAAAAGTTATTGATAATAATGTTGTTGGGAAGCTCATGAATGGGACATTTGAGCATTAGTAACTTCAATCTCCCCCAAGCTTGAGTTGTACTCTCTCCATCAAGAGGCCAAAAGTTGTATATTTGATTTCGATCTTTATGAATCTCACTAGGAGGATAAAACTTTGAATAAAAGAGAGGTACTATTTCCTCCCATTCAAGAGCTTGGCCATTCTTCAGCAGCTTATACCATTCTTCAGCTCTTCCTTTCAGTGATAATAAGAATAACTTCTTCTTGACTTGATCTGTAGTAATACCTGCACACTTGAACAACCCGCATAATTCGTGTATAAAGAGCAAATGATCACCGATATGTACAGTTCCATCTCCAACATAATAGTTATCCATAACACGATCAACAATTCTTGTAGATATTTTAAAAGTATCATTCTCAGCAGGTGGTGGTTCATCTACTACCTTAGCAGTGGTAGTAGCATTACGAAATAAGAAACTCAGTGAATTATCCATATTGAAATAAAGTAACTAACAGAAATAAACAATACTCACAGTAGAAGTTTCCTTTACCAGTTCCACTCTCCAATAGCGCTTCACTCCCTGGCAACGGGCGCTAGAAAATAGTCTTGATGACCCACAAGTATAGGGGGTGTATCGCAGTATTTTCGATAAGTAAGAGTGTCGAACCCAACGAGGAGCAGAAGGTGCTGGCTAGTGGTATGGATCAGGAATTCTCTGCAAATACTTAGCAAACGGATTTTTAGGGGTTTTTGATAATGCAAAAAAATAAAGTACGAGTAAATAAAAGACAGCAAGAATAAATGCAGCAAGTGGCCCAATCCTTTATTCAGCAAAGGACAAGCCGGTTGTATTACTTAAGATGACCAAACGTTCTCGAGGAGACATGGGATTATCGTCAAGTGCTTTCGCGTCATATAGTTGATTAATCTTCTTTAGTTTGCTAACTGTTGTGTGGGTAAACCTGTGCTAATGTACCGACCTTCCTAGGACTAATACATACTTGTGATTATACCCCTTGCAACATCCGCACGTACAAGAAAGTAATTAAGGTGGAAATCTAACCACGGCTTTAAACTCTAAGACCCTGACGTCCCTTGTGCAATGGTTTCCTAATGGGGGTTCAGGTTTCTGTCACTCTAGCAACCCCTACGATTAGTAGTCAAATACACAATGCATTCCCCTAGGCGCATATAGGTGAAGTGTCATGTAGTCGACGTTCACATGACACCACTAGAAGAAGTACACCACAACTTAAATATCAAACTATTGAATCTTTCTCAACACAACTCCACTACTAACAACATGACTTCTCCCATGTCATCAAGAACAAAACGAACTACTCACAAGACATCATATGGATCATGATCAGAGATGAAATAAAGATGTATAAAAATCTGAACATAAACAATAATTCAATGGTTCCACTCAATAGCATCAACTACAAAGAGTAATCAACACCGGGAAAGTTTCCCCTAAAAACTATGCAAGATTCAACCCAATTGTTACAGCGGTATGGAGATGGTGATGAGGGTGCTGGTGATGAGGATGGTGGTGATGATGATGATGATGATCCTGATGAAGTCCAGCTTGATGGTGGTGTTGATGGCGACGATCTCCCCTCTCTGGGAAGGAATTCCCCTGGCTGAATTCTGTCTGCCCGAGAGATCTTTATCTCTTGGTGTTTTCCGCCCCGCAGAGGCGGCGGAATCTTTCTGTGGTCGCTCCTCGAGTCTTAGGGTTTCGGGAGGATAATATACGCCAGAGGGGAGAGCCAGGGGTGGACCAGGGCGGCCACACCACCTAGTGGCGCGGCCAGGGTGGCCCGTGCCAGGGGGTGGTGTGGGCCCCCTGTGGCCCATCTCCACTTCCCCTTATGGCTTTCTTCGTCTTCTGGGAAAATAGGATTTTTCATGTATTTTCCCGGATTTTCTGATCTTCGCGAATTTTGCCTCCAAACAGCCTCTTTTCCATCAGAATCTTGACTGCAGCGGTCCATGCTCCAATAGTCATCAACCATGCAAAAACAGATGAAATAACATAAGTATCATCTCTTAATATAAAATATATCAATGAATAACAGTAAATTATGATATAGAATAGTGATGCAAAATGGACGTATCTGCGTGGTGTGGGCGACAGAAGAAGCGCGGGGAGAGAAGTCGCATGTGGTGGGAACATTATGGAGGTAGGTGATTTCCTCCCTGGTGAGGATACAGGAAACATCTCAATAAGCTTTAGAAAACTGATGAGAATAAGACGGCTAAGAGATTAGGTTGCTACGAAGGAAAATGGTTGGATACTAGAGCTAGAACCATTTTACTCGGTGCTTGCCTAACTTACACTGTGTTTCATATTCTCTCCTTTTATAGGGTTCCAGTAGGAAAGAACGATGGAAGTAGAGTGAAAATGTTACGATATGAAGATCAAGGTATTAGGAAGTACCACATGGTTAACTAGGAAACTGTATGTTCTCCAAAAGATCTCGGTGGTTGGGGTTTTTAATATAGATTTTATGAATATTAGCCTTTTGTGCAAGTGGTTGTGGAAACTTAGAAATAAATATGAGCCTTGGCAGCAAATTCTGAGAAAAAATATCTAAAAGAAACTCTAACTTGGGATGTTGATAGAGTTGGAAACTCCCAGTTCTGGTTTGGATGAATGAAGGTCAAACATATATTGTATACCTTTTGTGATAGAATTTTGGTTTCTGGTAGCAAAATTAAATTTTGGGAGGATTTTTTACATGGTAATAAAATAATTTCTGAGATTTTCCCTAGGTTCTATAATCTTACCTTAGTAAAAATTCAAAACTAGACATAGTTGTAGCATCTAGGGGTTCATCCATATCTTACAGAAGAAGTTTATGGGCAGGTTGGGGGATCTTTCTATTGAGCGGAATAAATTAGTGGAAATCATTAATAATGCGAATTTTAGAGAAGGGGTGATAAGGTGGGTCGAAAGTTAGGAAAACAATACTGTCAAAACTTGTATAATGTTTCGAAAACTAGACCTCCAATTAAAAAAATTAGACATTTCTAGTCTCAGAAACTATCGGCCAACATTAATTTCTTTTGGCTGGTACTGTGGAGGAGAATGTTAAAGATATAATCTAAAATCAATCCTGATGAACTAGGAATACACAATGTCTGTTTTGTGCTCTGGATGAGAGCATGGATCAGTTGTTTTTCCTATTTCTAGTTTCTAGATATAGATATGAGGAGTCTTTCGGTGTTCTTGTGGAATCCACATAGCTCCTACTTATGTAGCAGAATTATTCTATAACTTAAGCTTGGTCAGTTCTGAGCATTTTGAGGCCATCTGCGCATGGCGTGCCCGTGCTTAGTCGTTGGTTGTGGGCCTCCCTATCTGTCGTTGCTTTGTGGCCCTCGCTGGGTGGCGCACCATGCGTGCGTCGTAGCTAGCGCGCGGTTCGGCCACACGTCCCTTGACTCACTCCTCTCCTCGAGTATCTTCCTCCTTTCGCTCGCCCACCTACGCCGCCCAAAGGAATGAACACGGCCTCGGCAGCCTTTCCGCCTTCCAACTCAGTCTATGGCCACTTGATGTTGCTGCCTTCAAAAATCACCACCTTCCAAATTAATGGCAAAAAAGCTTATAAATCCTCTATGTATACCGCACATCGTGAAAACATAATGTAGGCGGCGCGGTGAAGCGCGCTTACCCACCTAGTTAGCTAGATGGCTGCTAGATTTTAAAGGTTCTAATAGAGTTGTTGCAGAAGTTTTTATTTAGTTGCTATTTTTTGGGCCGTGTGGAAAACCAAGAATAGGGATTGTTTCAACAATGTCTTGCCTTGGGATCCATGTAATATAATCTTTCATATACGCTATTGGAGTGATTTGCAGGAGGGAAGAGAACGAGAGGAGTTGTGGCAAGGAAGTGAGAAGATGAAGATTGTCGCGAGAGAAATCTTTAATAATTCACATTGCTAGACAATGGATAGAGTTCATTATGAATGATTGCATCTAGGTTCTTTTAGGTTCATCATTTTGCAAGTTCTGTAATAACTCTTTGGAGTTGTAATTCGCTTTCGAACCTAGCATATAATCTACTCCCTATGTTCCAAAATATAAGATATTTTAGCTTTTGTGAAACGGATGCATCTGGACGTCTTTTATGTATAGATTCACCTCGGAGGGAGTAGTAGAGACTGGTTAACTTTGTATGCTTTACTTGCGTTGTAGTAAAACCTTATGTTTTGTTAATGAAGCAGAGGGTAGAACCCCTTTTATAAAGTGAGTCATCCTGACACATTATAATTATGTAACTTTGGTGGAGTTTAGATAGCTAGTAATGGATCTATTCGCTCGAGTATGTGTAGAGATTTCATAGCCTAAGTTATTATCAGGCCGTTGAAACACTCTATGTATTGTAGCTCTTTTATTGAGTATTTGGGCTTCGTAGCTCGTCTCCTGTTCCGACACTCATACTGTTTCAAAATTAATGTATATATAAGTACAATCTTAAATTAAAAAATACCATGTCATGATGAAAATCTATGGAAGCGACACTTGCTAGCCTAATTAACATGCCTACCAAGATGGTACAATAGGTAAGTAAAGATTCTCAGCAACCAATTAATCGCAGCAAGGTGGATGTACGCACATATTAAATAGGTGGCTCCCAAGACAAAGTAGTGTTTGTTACCAGCCTGCGACCCATCTAGGTTTGATTAACATGTGTCATTGTCTTGCTTACGGGAGTACATAAGTTTTTCATTATAAAGAGTGGTCGCACTACGCGGGTCCTGGAGCCTCATTGGGATTTCTAGTGTACAGGCAGTGTGCATGTGCGCGCGTGTGAGCGTGAACAAAGGGTAGCATGGGTGTGGTTGTAGATGTATCATATTCCCTATAGTAATAGAATTATGTGATGAGAGGAAACATAGCATGTATCTTCTGCATCGAGAATGTTAGGGAAGCTGCTAAAGCATAATAGGGAATAGGAGGCATCAACGAGAAAATTGTTAGGAATTGGCATTCTCAATGCAGAGCTAACTTGTTGCGCGTCTCTGGATATGTAGACACTTGGATTTTAAACACTTGTAACTGCTCCTGGTAGTGGATTTAAAGTATCGTACGTGATGAACTAGTGGCTAGCTAGAGTGGCAACAAAAATCCTATGGTTCATGGATGTAGCTATAGACTATAGGGAATTGCTACTGTGGGAAGAACCACTTGAATGTGTATTGGCATGGAGATGAAGCTACACTCATCGCCCTACGAACATGGCTTCCACCTTAGTTTGTAGGCGTTTGTCTTCCTGAAAATGCTTGTTGGGTCATGGACTCACGGTGACAAGCTAGGTCAAAATCTGGACCATCCATTCATCGCAGATCGGTGAGTTATTCATATAGAGACCAGTGTATGTGGCATATTAGCCACATCATTAGCATTACATGGAATAATCAATGCATACATAGCCACACAGTTGACAAGCGACGACCTGGCTCATTCACCAGGAGAATCTGGAAAACTGTACACATACAAGACTCTCTCTCTCTCTCTAACCCAGCGTTGTTTAATTTGGAAAGATATGTGTTTCAACTTCATCACATACTCAATTTAGACTGTCGTTTTACTATTGGAATTCTTACATCTATGATGTATCAATCTTTTGAATATTCTCAGTTTCACTTGGTTATTCAAAAGATTACAAGAAGGGATAAATCTGACTCTTCTAGTGATGATAATTTACTCGATTCTTATATTAGAGGATTGGCTTCTTTGGGAAGATTGAATAGAAATAGGAATTCTATAACTAGAGATAGAGGCAACGATAGAGGTAGAGGTAATGTAGTTACTAGCTTGAGTAGCGGTAGTAATTTAAATTTTGCTCATATTTGATTTTATAGCTAGCATGTTTGTAAATATAGAGGTATAGGTGATAAGAGTAAGAGAGATAGGTTGCATGATGTGGTAGTTGGGAATAAACTAGATTTCATTTGTTTATCTAAAACTAAAAAGGAGGTTATTACTCTTACTTTGTTAAGTGCTAACTCATGAAGGAGAAATTTTGTTTGGTATGTTGTACCTTCTAAAGGACTGTTGAGGGTCGTGTTAGGGTAGATAGTGATTTTTATGATATTGTTGAGTTCCGTGATGGGGAATTTTGTATTAAGATGCTCTTAAAAGAGAAGAGATGTAGCTTTGTTTGGAATTTGTTGTCTGTTTATGGAGCTTCTCATGCTAAAGATAGGTTCCTTATTTGAGTTGGTTAAAAAAATAATAGTCCTTTTTTGTTAGGGGTTAACTTTAATGCTATTAGAAGTAAGAATGGTAGTAATAAGAAAAGGAAGCACTTTAATGGGTCATCTATATTTAATGCTAGTATTGAGCACTGGGACTTAGGTATTTGGATATGTTTGGCAAACATTTCACTTTGTCTAACAATCAAGTGGACACCTGTTTTTGAGAGGTTAGATAGGGATAGTACTGAATGGGGAGCTAAGTATCCTATTCTTCTTGTTAGAACTTCACCAAGCATAGGTTCTGATCATTCAGCTCTTATGGTAGACTTCGGCCTAGAAAAAATAGAAGTTTATAGACCTTTTAAATTTGAGCTTTGTTGGTTTCTTAGACCGGATCTTAGAGAATTAGTTGTAAAGATTAGTTCAAAATGTGTAGAGGTGGGAATGTGATGGATATGTGGTAGAATAGAGCTAAAGGTTTGAAAGGCTAGAATTTGAATGGGAAGGTTTTAATCGAAAGAATAAGAAATTATTGATGTAATAGATTTATAATATTGATAAGGAAAGTAAATTAGTAAGGCTAACTCTAGATAAGTATAATTAAAAAATATGTTAGAAGTTGATCTGTTTAAGATTACTAGGGAGGAGGAAATTAAGTGGATACGGAGATCTAAAGAAAAAGAGCTTTTAGAGGGGGAGAGTTTAATTGATTACTTTATGGCTAAATCTAGTGGGGGAATAAGAGGGAATAGATAATTTACTTAACTCAAGCGGATAAATGTACTCATAGGGATAGGGATATTTCATTATTGCTACTCAATTCTATAAAGATTTGTTTGGAAAAGTGATGTTATTAATGTTGTTAAATTGTGATGCTAGTAGAAAAATGTGTTTTATGATATAGATAGAGCTTGGTTCGTTAAGCCTTTTAGATTAGAGGAAATTAAGTTTACTTATGATAGAGATAACGAAGCAACAAGCCCAGATGGGCTGCCTATAGAGTTTTATAGAAAATATTGGGACCTAGCATGGCCTGATATACTGGTGTTATTTAATGAAGTTTACCTTTATTGATTGTACATTACTAGATTTAATTATGGCATCATTACTATATGACCTAAATGTCAAGGTGCTGGTAAGCTTCAAGCTTATAGACCCATTTGTTTGATTAATGTTATTCTAAAAATCTTCACTAAGACCATAAATTGTAGAGAAATTAAAATAGTGTATAGAGCTATATCTGAATTTCAAACTACATTTGGTAAAGGTATATATATTCTATATGGGGTGGTGCTTCTCCATAAATCATTAAATGAAATTCATAAATGAAAAGTTGCAACTATCATGTTTAAAGTAGACTTTAAAAAATCTTGTAAGCTAGATAAAGAGTTTATTTTTCAAGTGTTAGAAATGAAAGGTTTTCATATGCAATTCATTAATTGGATTAAGAATGTAATTAATGATGGACATGTGATAATTATGGTTAATGAATTCATAGGCTCTTATTCTAAAAAAACTTAGAGGGGTGAGGCAAGAAGATCTATTACCATCCATTCTGATATAGATGTGCTAGATATTTTATTTAGAAGGGCTCAAGATGTAGGTTTGATTAAAGGGCTAGTTTATAATTTATTAGAAGAAGGTGCGGTCATGGTGCAATATGAAAATGACATAGACTTTCTTCTAGAAGATGATCTCAAGTGTGCAAAGAATTTTAATATTATTTTGTGTATTTTTGAACATTTATCTGGTCTAAAAGTTAAATTTTCTTAAGAGTAAAGTTTGTAGTTTTGGGGAAGCTATGTATAAGTGGAGTAGTATACTTCTGTTTTCACCTGTATACAAGTGGTAGTGTCTTTTAAGTATTTGGGTGTTCCTATCCATCACCCTTGGCTAAGGAATAGTGATTGGAAATGAGCAAAGGGTAAAATGGAAAATAAACTTCATGGTTGGGAGGGTAAGTTAATGCCTTAAGGGGACAAACTACTATTACTTAAAGCTTTTTTAAGTAGTATTCATTTATACTTGTTATCTTTTTTACGCTTACTAAGAGAGCATGTACAAAGGATGATTTTTTTATGAAGACTTTCCTTTGTAATGAGAGTAAAGGAGAAAGAAAATACCATTTAGTGAATTTGGAAGTTGTGTGTGAACCTATTGATTAAGGGGATCTAGGGGGAGTAGATTTGAATACTATGAATCTTTGCTTGATTAGTAAGTGGATTTGGAAACTGGAAAAAACATAGATGAGAGATGGTAGAAGTTAATTAGAACTAAATATTAGTCTAAATGTATTGTAACTCAATGTTTGAATAAATCTCAAAATTCCCATTTCGACGAGGATTAATGGAAATTTCTAGTATCTTTTATCGATGTTGTAGAAAAGTGACTGGAGATGGTAATAATACTTTGTTTGGGAAGATGCTTGGACATATAAAATTCCTCTTTGAGATAAATTCTCTAGGATATATGTACTTACACATAGTGTTAATTTTATAGTACCTAAAGTTAGGGAGGAAGGTTGGATGTACCAGATTTAGAAGTACTTTGGGGGGGTGTCAACAACTATAATATCGGATGAGTTAAACGATATGTGTAGTAATGTTTTATTAAGGGAGGGAAAAGGAAGATGTGTTTTTCTTTATTGGATAAGAGTGGTAATTTTATTATTAAGTCCTTTTACATTGCTCTAAAAACTAAACAGGATGTTTTCTCTGATGGGGATCTTTGGAAGATTAGAATTTGTCTTAAGGTTAAAGTGTTTCTTTGTTTAGTTTTTGGGAATAACATCTTGACAAAAGATAATCTAGTTAGGAGAGGTTGGGAACGAAGTAAAATTTGCAGGTTTTGCTATGGAAAAGAGTGTAGATCATATTTTCTTTAGATGTCCTATGGATAGATATACCAAGAGTGTGGTATCGTTCTCATTATATAGCAGATGCACACTCCCCATGTTTGTATATGAGATATGTGACTAGATTAAAAGTTATAATGGGACTAGTTGGCAACATGTAGTGGCGTCAGGAATTGCTGATATTTTATAGTTGTATGGAATACTAGGAATAGAGATTATTTTAGAATATTTATCCAATAGATCCTAATTTAATTATAGCTGGTATTTTGTGTAAGATGTCTTTATGATCTTCATGTAGAGACCAAAAGTCATATATAGGCAACATTGTGGAGCCAAAATCTTGCTGGTAGTAGTCGATGAGATCTTCTACAAGAGTAAAGGTTGGGCACAAATCATATTACACCTAGAGCAGAAGTGAGAGTTTCTTCGGCTTGTGCTAAAAGGGTGAGGTGGAGTTAGCTTTCAATAGCCATTTAGTTGTTTGTGTGGAAAATAACTTCTTTAGGCTTATTGTTGCTTTTAGAGGCTGTTGTGTCCTTATAGTATTTTTGTGGGTGTACCGTGTTCTCTAGTCCTAGGCAGACATGTTTGCATTTGTTAAAAAGGATGGTGGAGGGTCATTTTGTCTTGTAATAATTGACATCTTCCGGCTTCTATAAAATGAAGTTGGGAGCCTTTGGCTCCTTTAGTCAAAACAATATATGTAAGCAGTTTTAAAAAGAATGCAGTACATCTTGATTTCAACAGATAGAAAAAAAGTTAAAAAAATCTTGAGATGAAAAAAGGGCAAACTTATTCAGCGAGGAGCCACATATGGAACTAATGCCCCTACCGTCATCTATCTGTTTATATGTCCCCTCATTACGAGAGATGGAATTCTGTATCCACGATTTGGAATTGCCATCTTTTCTAATTATGTACACACCAATAGTTTGCAGACACTAGTTGAAAATTACGAGGAACAGAAGAATGGAAGAATGTACACAAATAAAATTATAGAACATGAAGCATCGAGAAATACTGACATGCAGCCTGGTCAACTAGCACAAACAGGACGGAAGGTGTTGCAACACATTTGTCACCTTGGACTGGCACAAATTCCCATGTTGTGAACGCTGCTATGTAGATTTTCCGACAACAACTCTCTTTCTCTCTAGGTAGAGGCAAGATATTTCCACCAATTGAGAAATTATGGTTAATTAACATTGACGACGATGATTGGTTGGAGCTTTATTATTTCTCTCCTTGTGTATTGAGCCGCTTTAGTTAGGAAAAAAATAGTTGGGTCTAATCCTCATAGCCTTTAGCTTCAGCCCCTCAGATATTTCCACCTAATCGTCAGCACACATTTCACTTAACACGTGACTCTACCTATTTGTATGTTGTACTTGTGCCCATTGCATTCGCTATGATTTCCATTTGCATCGCACCAGTTAATCGGATAGATGTATGAAAAGAGTTATGATGTGATGGTTTTGGGGCCACACCTCAATCATAGACGTCTCCATTTAACGTATAGTTCCCAGGTAGGGTTTGACTAGACGAATACATCTATGGTTAAGATTCTAGATAATCTACTAACCAATTCAGTAAGCCTAATGTGAATATGTGTTACTTACATACATACGACAGAGGCATATATAAGGTATGTTAAGATCGTAACTATAAACCCAAAAATCACCCACATGGCCTCGCTGGCGTTTATTTTGTCTGCGCTGCAGCTTTCGCCATTGACATTCTACTGGTGACAAGGAGGATAGTAAAGCGAAACTAGCCACAACTTTCGGGAATCCCTTTGAGACCTCCCACGTCCAGTATGCTGAAGGAACTCCACAGCCGTTGTGCCCATGCCATCGGTGATGAAATGATCACGCGTGCACATGTCCCCTCCTTTTTATCATCTTCATCCCTTAATTGGCGTGAATGGTACCATGATACCAGCTCTTAGAAATCCAATTTTCAAGTTTCTAAAAAATCGAAAAGAGAATTTGTATGTTCAAAGATGTGTGTTTACAATCTCTATAATTTTCAGAACCAAATTCGAAATACACAAAGAGAAACTAAAAAGACAAATTGACATGTGAATAGTTTCATCTGTGGTTTTGTCTTTTGTGATACTATTCATGTTGATTTGTCATTTTCATTTCTCTACGTGTGTTTTGTATTTGTTATGAAAATTGTAGAATCTACCGACACATAACATGTGAACACTCACAATTATTTTCATTTCTTTTAGAAACTGAATTTTTTGTTTTTAGACTAGTATCATGGTATCATTTAGAGAATGGTATCACTACATATATTCTCTTGCTAGCATGCCCGTCGTGGCCACCTCCCCAAACATGGGTAGTGATAAGATGATGCAAGATCCAACTGACATATCTTCAAATGGAATTTTAGAAAGGATTAAAACAAATTTGACAGAAAAGTTAGCACGACCTACATTATGGTACGAATTACAATGGCTCGAACTTCCTGCATAATCAACATTGAGGTTGAGAGCAAATGTGTGAAATTACAGGTTTTGCTTCTACAGCAAGGGCGGTATTGCTATGGGTTCTCCATATGTCCTCGATTGCCCAGTTGATGTGAAGACTTGTCACCGCCTCTTTCCTGAGGCGTCGTGGGGATTCTAATTAGTGGGGAAGAAGATGAGAAATACCCGATTAGCTATGTGTTCCTGACTCGACACCCAAGTAGGTTTCCAGTGGGTTTTTGTGCCCGTTTACGGGGCGGCACAGGATAATCATAAGGCGGATTTTTTGGCCGAGATGGTGCGGGTATGTGAGTCAGAACCTCTTCCTATGTTAGTAGGTGGGGATTTCAACATTATTCGTTCGAGGGAGGAAAAGAATAACAACAATTTTAATTGTCATTGGCCTTTTGTGTTCAATGCCATTATTGAGAGTCTTGACCTACGAGAAATTGTTCTCTCAGGGAGACAATACACATGGGCTAATCGTAGGGAGACACCCACATATGAGAAACTTGATCGTGTGTTGGCTAGTGTGGAATGGGAACAAAAATTTCCACTTGTAACGGTACATGCTCTAACCCGCACCGGTTCTCATCATACTCCGCTTCTTATTGATTCTGGGGTTAAGGCCCATTTAGGAAACAAGCCATTTTTTCCTTTGAGTTATATTGGTTACGACAACAAGGTTTTTATGAAATGGTGGCGACAGAATGGAATGCGGTCTCTGATGGACGCACTCCAATGGAGCGATGGCAAAATAAGATACATCATGTGAGACGTTTTTTAAAAGGATGGGCAAAAAATTTGAGTGGGAAATACAAAAGGAAAAGGAAAGGTTACTATCTATTATTGATGATCTTGATCTTAAGGCCGAAGCAAATATTTTAAGTGTACAAGAGCGTAAAGCGCTACTGGACGCTAATGAAAGAATAACAACACTTAGGAGGGATGAGGAAACAAAATGGGCTCAACGGGCCAAAGTAAAGCATGTACAAGAAGGTGGAAATAATACAAAATACTTCCATTTGATAGCAAATGGGAAGCATAGGAAGAAAAAGATTTTTCAACTTGAACAGGACGAAGGAACAATTGTGGACGAGGAGAATCTAAAAGTTTATATTACAGAATATTATAAAAAACTTTTTGGGGCGCCAAGCCAAACGAATGTTACAATGATGGATGGAGTTACACATGATATACCGCAATTAACGACGGAGGAGAATAATATTCTTACATTACCTTTTATTGAAAAGGAGGTGTATGAGGCTATATCACAAATGGAACACAATAAGGCACCTGGCCCAGATGGTTTTCCAGCGGAGTTTTATCAAAAGTTTTGGGAAGTAATTAAGGAGGATCTATTAGCACTATTTAATGAACTACATATTGGGGAGCTATCTCTTTTTAAATTGAATTTTGGTGTCATCACTTTACTCCCTAAAAAACAAAATGTGGTATAAATGCAACAATATAGACCTATTTGTTTACTAAATGTAAGCTTCAAAAATTTTACCAAGGTGGGTACTAATCGTATTACAGGGATTGCCCCAAAAGTTGTTAGACCCACCCAATCTGCCTTTATGCCGGGGAGGCACATCCTTGAGGGGGTGGTCGTACTTCATGAAACCATTCATGAACTTCATCGGAAGAACATGGATGGAGTTCTGTTTAAAATCGACTTTGAAAAGACATATGATAAAGTCAAGTGGCCCTTCCTTCAACAAACACTACGTATGAAGGGATTTGCACAAGAGTGGTGCAAACTAATACATCAGTTCGTTCAGGGAGGGAGTGTTGGAATCCGGGTTAATGATGATATTGGACATTACGTTCAAACTCGAAAGGGTCTAAGACAAGGTGATCCATTATCCCCGATGCTTTTTAATATTGTAGTAGATATGCTAGCCATCCTAATTGCACGGGCAAAAGAAGATGGACAAGTTGGTGGACTCATTCCTCATCTGGTTGAGGGGGGTATCTCAATTCTACAATACGCAGATGATACTATATTATTTATGGAAAACGATTAACATAAGGCCGTGACTATGAAGCTAATATTATGTATCTTTGAGCAGCTTTCGGGGTTAAAAATAAATTTTCATAAAAGCGAGATCTTCTGTTTTGGCAAAGCAAAAGACAAAGAAATTCAGTACAAACAAATTTTGGGTGCGAGGCTGGTTCTTTGCCTTTTCGATACCTTGGTGTGCCAATTCATCATAGAAAACTCAAAAACTCAGATTGGTATCCAGTTGAAACTCGATGTGAAGGGAAGTTGGGTTGCTGGAAGGGCAAGTTATTATCATATGGTGATCGCTTAGTCCTAATCAATTCTGTGTTAACAAGTTTACCTATGTTTATGCTATCGTTTCTTGAAATTCCAAAGGGGTAAGGAAACGTTTGGACTTTTACAGGTCTCGCTTTTTCTGGCAGAGTGATGAAAATAAACGAAAATATAGATTAACAAAATAGAATATAATTTGTAGGCCTAAAGATCAAGGAGGGCTAGGCATTGAGGTCCTAGAAATTAAAAATAAATGTTTACTAAACAAATGGCTTTATAAATTATTAACTGAAGGAGGAGTTTGGCAAGAGTTGTTATCTAATAAATATCTAAGTCAAAAAACTTTGTCTGAAGTCCAAGCGAAACCAATTGATTCTCCCTTTTGAAAAGGTCTCATGAGTGAAGAATGAGTTTTTTGCTAGAGGTCATTTCAAAGTTGGGGATGATTCAAGTATTAGGTTTTGGGAAGATACATGGCTGGGTAACACACCCTTAGAACAGCAATACCCGTCTTTGTACAATATTGTGCAAAGAAAGAATATGACAGTTGCACAAATTCTAGCTCAAGCACCTCTAAATATTGGTTTTAGAAGGGTACTTAGTGGTAATAAGTGGAATAATTGGTTACACTTATGCCAACGGTTAATGATGGTTCAACTGTCTGAAGATCAAGACAATTTCGTTTGGAACTTGACATCATCTGGGGGGTTCTCAGTTAAGTCCATGTACGAAGACCATATGAATGATCATACGGTCTTCCTTCAGAAATATCCTTGGAAGCTAAAACTCCCACTCAAAATCAAAAAAATTATGTGGTTCTTAAATAACAAGGTGTTACTCACAAAGGATAATCTGATTAAAAGGAATTGGGTTGGGTGTACTAAGTGTTGTTTCTATGGCTCACAGGAAACCATAGAGCATTTATTTATATCTTGCCCTTTTGCTCGCCTTTTGTGGCGTATTGTTCATTTTGCTTATGATTTACCACCTCCGACTAATATTAGAAATATGTTTGGAAATTGGTTGCATCTAAGGCTAGAATTCGCATTGGTGTCTCGACTTTATGTTGGTCTATCTGGAGATGCAGAAATGATATTATATTTAACAAAATAAAATCTTTTAATATTTTGCACGTTATCCATATGGTAGCACATTGGGTACAGCTTTGGGCGCTCCTGTCGCCGCAAGACCAGCGTGATATCATGGCTACTGGGTGCAGCCGTCTCCTGATGGTCACTGGGCACATTTTCAGCCAATCTGGATGGCTGCGTTTTAGTAGACTGGAGCACGATGTTTAGTCACTTTTTAATTGTCTTTAGATGGTTGATCCATGTCTCGACTTTGAGTGATCCTTGAATTGTAATCGTGGCTGGATTTGGATTTGGTTCTTTTAATAAAAGGTTGTGTGCATCAACTGATGCAGAGGCCGGGGTTTGTCCCCTTTTCAAAAAAAAGGTATATAGGGCGATTGAGATCGACCGCGAGGCTTTTATCATCGCCGCAGTAGTTGCAGTCTTGCGTGTATAATTTGTTACCTTTGGATGATGTTTAGATAGTAACGTATTCACTTGATTATGTATAGCAATTTCATAGCATGTGTTATCATGATATGTTGACATTGAAAAATAATCTATACCGTATCGCCTTTTATGACGAGCTTTGGGCTTCCTGTGGAGTGGAGATTTGATGCACATCGACACCACCGATCTTTTTTTAAAAACTGAAAAAATTATATTTCTGAGTTTCAAGAAATTCCTAGAAAGCATCGAGATGTAGCGAACGATATATCCCACAAACGTGCAAAATTTATATTTCAAATACTTATTATTATGAGCTACACAAAAATGACAAAAGTATAGATCTGAATATGCATATTTTTAAATCTCTAAATTTAGCATGCTTATAGGAAACAATATTGACTCCACCTAGAATTTATATTCATATTTTTTATAACTTATGAATATGATTTTTACTTTTTTAAACAAAGAAAGCACTGGAACTCGGGAGACATTTTCCGCTACCAAAGATGGTACGATAAGGAAAATAGAGCTTTCACTTTCACCGCCTATTCTTTTTGATAAAAGATTCTTTATTACTATTACACCGGTTCACCAGCTAATTACAACAAGTTGTGATTGTACGTATATTAAAGGTACCCCCGCTGCCAACCTGCCACACCCACCGAGTTTGATGGACCTAGTGTGGCTGGCTTATTAACGGGAGTACATGAGCACCATTATAAAGCGTGTGCCCGCACAGCATGGGTCTTGAGTCTCGTTTAGAAATTTCTACTCTCTCCGTCCCAAAATAAGTAACTTGCATTTATGTAGATTCGGATGTATCTTATACTAAAACAAGTCTAGATACATGCGAATTTAGAAAATTCAAGTCATTTATTTTAGGACGGAGGGAGTAGTTTCTAGTCAGCGTCTGTGTCGTGTGTGACAAGCAGCGGGTTGTGTGATGGACAAACCTATGTATCATCTGACATGAAGAGCGATAGAGAAAATGCTAAGGATATTTAGAAATGGGAGGCATCTGGAAAGAAATGGTTGGCATTTATCTGAATAATTGCACACGCCAGGCCGCAAAATTATGGGTCACAAAGAAGAAATGAAGGCTGTCGTCGAGGGCGGCAGCTGTAGCAGTCAGCAGCAACGACAGTGGAGCAAAGAAGAAATGAAGGCAGTGCGGGAGATTCCTTTGGGGTAGGCTGGGAATGGCGCCGTGTAGCGGAAGGGGGTGAGGCGATTACGGCACACGCAACTTCAAGAAAAGGGCAGGGCGCTGCCCGGATGCCGGCTTGGAGGAGGAGAATACTCGCACTCGTAGAGACAGAGATTCGTGGGGGAAGAGATGGATGTATGGATCTAGCCTTTACTCCGGGCCCCATGTATATGCCCCAAGGTTGAGCCCACGCCTCATTGCATCTCCACTCCACGATCATTTAGGTTGTCAAATTGCATATACTTTGGAAGGGTCAATTAGACGACATGGAACATATAGATGTCACAATGGACTACTCAACCTATATGATTCGCCAACGAGCCTCTTTTTTGTGGACCGAATGCTAGGCAATTGAGACCGGAAAGCAAATGGAAGTGGAAAAGAGTAAGATAGTGAGTGTTGAACAGTGATAAGCGCAAGTATGGTCCGAGATGAAAGGTTGAGAGAGAAGTATGGCGTCGCAATTTTCATTATACATTTTTTAACAAGTTCGGATTTAGTACATGTACGTTAGTTAGGCGTGTACTACTCCCTCGTCCTAAAAACGATGTTACAGATTTGTCTAAATTCGCAGTACCTATCACCAAAATGCGTACATACGAATTAAGATAAATAGCACGGTGGCCCTCATTGTATTTTTAATTATAATTTTACACATTTTAGAAAAAATGGGAACATAATATGCGGATTTGATTTAGGATATAGGTACAACATTAAAATCAGTAAATATTGTGATACATAAGTGAAATATATATGTGACGTTTATGTTTGAACCACCATGGTATAAATACTACATGCATCGAGAAGCTTTCCACTTTTATCTTTCTTGGAATGAAATTTATGTATTATATATTTCTATGATTTAGCAAGTTGATAGGCATTGAATGGGAATATATAATGCACAAATTATCCACTATCACGTACTTAGCATAGCAGGGAGTGAATGTTCTTGTAAACTGGTTATTTTGGAATGTAGGCTATTCCTAAGAACTATTAAATCTTTGATCAATTTACATGAAGGGAATGTGAGAATAGGACTACCATCTAGAGATCCTTTTATAATCCACTTTCCTAGGAAGAAGAAGGCCAAGCCTAATGACAATGATGGTGTAATCACTTTAAAAGCTAATTACTTTGGAGTAGGTGTTCCACTTGAAAAGTCTAAATAATCACCATCTTGGTCAAGCTAATTGACCTTAACTAGAAGCGCTTCATGGGAGGCAACCCATGTGAAATAAAAAATTTAATCTTGTATTAGTTTCGTTTTGTTTTTGTTTTGTTTTGTTTTTAATAAAGAGTGTTCAAGAAGGCCCTCTGAAGAGAGGATAAAAATGAAGGTAATCCTCGATCTATTGTTTTTCCTAACACATGGCCACAAGGTAGTGTTGTTGTTAGAAAGTTTATTTGATGCCATTCTTTTGTTGCTTAGATGTGCAAAGGCGCATGAAGATGGCTATTTTTGGAGCCATCAACCTCCCCAAAGATCAAACCTTGATCTCCCTCGAGCAATAAGAAACAAAAGAACTACAAGGAATTCAACGTTCAAACTTGAAACAACGAGAACAAGAGTTCACTTATGGTTGGCAGTCATAAGCGTCCAAAACTTCATCCATTTGAAAGGCTTATCAAAGTTAGAGAGATGACAAGAATACTATACAATCTTTGGTAAATCAAGACAATCAAAGTAGAGTTTAATATAAGTATAAATAACTAGAAGTGTAACAATCAATCCAATTCTTCTAGTTAACTCTCAGCTTGCCGAGGAACACTAGAATGTTTTAACAGCAAAATTGAGTAATAAGAGAGTTCATGTTTTAAATAGCATAACAGTGAAGTGTCTTATTGATGCCCACATCAATAAATCAAGACTATCAAAACACTTCTAATCCAATCATTGTCTTTCAATAAAATTTATAAAGTAGTAATGAGACCATGCCAAGGACTTGTTGTGTGGATCTTCATATATATATATTTTTTCTTCTTTATTTAAGGATCATTAAGTGTTTCTTCTACAAGTGCTTGTACAACCTTTGAGTATACCAATACTTTTTCCCATTATATTGACACGTATGCCACTCATGTCGTCAACTCAAAGCCGAAATCTGGGGTTATACCATAGATAATTCGTAGGCTAGCGGAGTTGTTGGCATCCAAAGGTGCGCATGAGAAACATAGAACTCTTTAGAAAGTACCAATGTTTGATCCACAAGGTTAGCTTTGGCATGCATCACAATTATCTCTAGACTTCATTCCAATCAAACAATTCCTTTCAAGAGTGTCATCAAGTCTATCAAAACATCTATGGGATTAAGTATCTTCAAGGATAAACTCTCAAGACAATTATTCATCAAACAAATCTTAAATTTTAGACTTTTTCTTGTTGTACTTATTATTTCCAAAGAAAGACTCGGTTAGCTAAAAGAACTAGAGCAAAAGCTTTCACAACTAATCATCCATACCAATAAAAATATTTACTCTAACTATTTTGAATTACTCCCACTAGCATGGCATCTTAGCAAATCAACCAACTAAAATAAACAATTTAAACTTCAAAAGTGGGAGATGTTTGTATTTCACTGCGTCTACGCGCGCTATTTTGTTCTTGTTTCAACATGATCCCAAATCATGGAGTCATATATGAACATATCAATTAGAACTGTCATTTTGTGTAATTATATGATATTTCTAAGTGATAAAATTCATTTTATGAATTTACCTTCGCACCTGGAAGAATACTAAACAAGGAGGAGGCATTAGAATGGTTAACGACTACTGGTACGGGCGGATCCTGCCCGTATTGTCCGCCCATACCAGGCGCCATCACGAACGCCTCGTCAACTACTTCTTCCTGGCAAAGACGAGAGGGAGAACCGACATTCACAACCACCAAAAACCACAAAAAACACATCTGAAAGGGATCTGAAGGAGGAACTTGGCAGGGGCAAAATCCCAGCTGCTTCACGAATCATTGGAGGACAATGCATCGTCCCCTTCATCATCAACCGTTGCATCTCCATTACCACCATTCTTCCATCTTTCATCTATTTGATCTCTTTGTAATTTTAGATCCAATTGTGGTTTGCATTAGATCTACCGCAGTACTTTTATCCATTCATTTGATTATGATGATGTTGTTGATTGCTTCCATGAGTAGTTTCTTTGTTCTTGGGGAGATGGAGAAACCCTAACACCATTATGAACTTGTAATAAAGATGATCTATTCTTGTCTCCATATGACTTGCTTGTCTATGATATAATTATGATTTGTGTTTGATCTCTCTATTTAGATGGTATGCGTAGTCGGCCGCATATCATTTGCCTTCGGGACTAAAGGGAGGGATAAATCCTTTGGATGTGTCTTGGAAGCGCACCCGGAATTCCCCGTGACAGATTGGCGTTGGCTCATGACCTACACGATCAAAGGAGGATTAAAGAGGGACTCTGATGACCCACAAGTATAGGGGGTGTATCGCAGTATTTTCGAGGGAAGTGAAACCCAATTTATTGATTCGACACAAGGGGAGCCAAAGAATATTTATAAGCCTTAACAACTGAGTTGTCAATTCAGCTGCACCTGGAAACAATCTTGCTCACAGCAGTTTATCAGTAGCAACAGTTTTGTAGTTGCAATAGTAAAGTAATAGCAGTAGTAAAAGTAAAGACAGTAGTAACAATTGCAGTAAACAGTAGGATTAAAGCGCGGTAGGCATAGGGATGGAAGGGCGGGCATTGCATGGACAAGACAATTCACATAGCAATCAGAACATAGGGCATTTGTAGATAAATAAGATAAAGCATCCAAGTACTAGATAATCATAGGCATGTGTTCCATATATAGTCATACGTGCTCGCAATGAGAACTTGCACAACATCTTTTGTCCTGCCAGCCCGTTTGCAGCGGGGCCTCAAGGGAACTACTGGCAATTAAGGTGCTCTTTTTAATAGAACACCGGAGCAAAGAATTAACACTCCGTGAATACATGTGATCCTCACATCAAAGTCATTCCCTCCGGTTATCCCGATTTCTGTCACTTCGGGGCCATTGGTTCCAGACAACAACGTGTGTATACAACTTGCAGGTAAGACCATAAACAATACTATCATAATGAATCAATAACATGTTCAGATCTGAAATCATGGCACTCGGGCCCTAATGACAAGCATTAAGCATTACAAGTCGCAACAAAGTCAAAAAACACTAATAGAAGATACTAGGCACCATGCCCTAAAAATTCGATGCCATTACAATGAATGATCTCATCCAATCCCTACCATCCCCATAGCCTACAGCGGGGGATTACTCACTCATAGATGGGGGAAACATGGATGGTCGATGGAGAAGCGATGGTGATGATGATGGCGATGATCTCCTCCAATTCCCCATCCCGGCAGGGTGCCAGAACGGAGTTTCTGGTTCCGAATCGTTGAATCTGGTGGTGGCGGTGGAGAGGAACTTCTTCTGGTAAAACGTCTAACCCCCCCTGAGTTTTTAGGTCGGAAGGCAACTTACAGGCGAAGAAGGAGGCCGAGGGGCCAGCCGAGGTGGCCACACCACCCCCAGGCGCGGCCTAGCCTGGCCCGCGCGGCCAGGTGGTGTGGGCCCCTCGTGGCCCTACTCCATCTCGTCTTCTGGCTCCGCGAGTCTTCTGGTGAAATAGGATTTTTGGCATATTTTTCGGGATTTTTCCTGATAGTTGTTTTTCTGCACAAAAACTAGACACCAAGGTAATTCTGCTGAAAACAGCGTCAGTCCGTGTTAGTTGCATCCAAATCACACAAGTTTAGAGAAGAAACAATAGCAAAAGTGTTCAAGAAAGTAGATATGTTTTGGCGTATCAGACTCCCTAAGCTAATTATGATATCCACGGGGAAAACCTTAATTGCGATGGTTTGTATGGGTGATTACTCTCAGACATCGTAGTGGTTATTTAGAGGTGACATCACTCTTGGCTCAACAAAGTGGCTTCCTACGAGCCTTGTAGTGAACATCTTATTATGGGGCTCTCTCTCCACACATATGATGACACACGAAGTATGTTATCTTGGTTGCACATAACAATAATACTATGCTAGTGGTGTATCCTACAACCCCGAGAACGTTTTAGCCATATTGACTTCAACCACGCTTTCACATAAACTTGTTACTGGTTTTCTTTTACTTGTTTTGATTACTTTTCTGCAATCAACCATAAACCTTTCAAACACCCTTTACTTGAGATCAAAGACAGCTTATAAGTATACTTTGGTAGAGAGTAACGAGGGGTATAAAGACATTTACCAATAGCTCTCCGTGGGTTCGATATCTTTACTTCGAAACTAGCTACAATTGGTCTGTGCATATCGAAGGTTAATGGAGAGGTTGTTCATGTTTTGGATATTTCCTTCGAGAGCATAGATTTTGTCATAGGTGGTGTAATTGTTTGGTGGATGCACATCTTGTCCGGGTCCTTCTTATTCTACTTCTTCATCTGCTCCTTCCTCTCCCATGGGTACTTCTTGTTGGGGTAGACTTGCCTCAACCTGCGCGTCATAACGCAAATGTCCATCCTCGATAGAGAATAGAACATTAGGAAAAGGAGCTAGGATCAAGTGATCCGCTCTAGGTATATCAAGGAAGTATCTACGATTAGTTCTAGAAATCATACCACAAGCTCTCGGAGTCGAAAAACCAAGACGGTGACTTCCTGTCAACGGTTGGATGTTACCTAGGTTGATGTGAAGTTCACGTGCAAGAATGGTTATGACTCCTCCGCATACATGACCTCGAGACTGTAGAGCTTGATGCTTAAGGTAAAAGAAAAGAAGGGTGCCCAAATTTTGTGTTAAGTTACAGTTAATAATAGCAGTTTTAGCGAGGATCATGAACAGGCTCAGAAGTATCCATCACATCATCAGAAGGACTTCCAGCGGCATCATCACCAGGGCCACCATCATCCTTCTTCCATAGAAAAGGAACAAACTCTGGATTAGTAACATACCCATGCGGCTCCAATCGGAAGTGAAATTCGTATCCTTTTAGCTTCACCACAACATCCATCTGAATAAAGTAACCAAGAGCATCACGCTTCTTAAAAAAGACCGTGGTGTCAAACATAGCCACAAGAATGTGAACCACACCACGCCTCCTCAGACAGAACAAATCAACATCCACTGTAGTCCCCATAAGACCACCAACAGCCCAAAGCCCTAAGAAAGAGCGCAAATAATGTGGCACCCCCTCAACATGCATCCATACCTGCTTGAGCTCACATTTATGGGGAATCTCATGCGACTTATAAACATAAAAAGAGATATGAGCGGTACTCAGGGGCACCGAAACCTCAATCCCATCTACTCTATCCAGGTCCTCAAAAGATAGAAAACTCACTGGGAAAGCATTCTCCATAAGGCAAAGCTTCCCACTTCCAATGATCTCGAACAAACACCCTCCTAGCAATCTGTCTCTGAACTATATTAGCAGATACTGAGTCACCTGACACTTGGACCAAAGCAATAGGAGTCTGATTTGCCTCCAAGTGATCATGAACCACACTATTAGGGAACTGTGTGAACGAATAGCGGTCATTCCCAATACCAGCCATGTACGGTGTAAGTCTTGGCTGCTCAAGAACCGGGCAACGGAGAGTCAGATGTGCAGAGTTATCACAAATATGGCAATAATGAATCACCTTACAATCTTTGTTTGCATGCAAATTCACCGCACACTTCCAATAGTGCACCACCTTTTTGTTCTTTTTGCCACCAGCTTCATTCACAAGTGTTGAGCTGACATGTGGAACCACCGGAGGTGGAGGTGAAATACTGCTCTTCACGTGTTGCTGACCCTGCTAGATAAACGGATACTGCGTATGTTGACCATGTGGCTGAAAAGGTTGGTTGTACGGACCGTGGCCTTGCAACTACGGAAAACCACCCTAGATCACGCTCGGTTGTTGTTGTTGCAACTGAGGAGCAGCCACTTCCTAGTTCACCTAAGGCGGTTGCGATTTCTTTTTATTTTTCCTCTTCGGTATAGCCGCGGCTCCCACAGCCCCAACATCAAGCAGTGCAGCACCCATGGACCCACCAACCTACGGCATCTGACCTCCTCCTTGCTAACCTCCATTGAATCCAGTGAACCCTGGCATCAGCATCGGTCCGTGGTAGGGAGGTTGTAGCGACATCTCGGTAGGAGGTCCAGGATAATATGTAACCGGAGCACCCCCAGGTTGCATCGGCGCAGGCCTACCTTGCATGGGCGGAAGCATCGGTGGCACCATTGGCGGCCCATGCATGGGGGGCGGGCCACGAAGCGGCTGCACTGCAGGAGGCACAGCGGCCGATCCCCGCGGCGGTGGCGGCCCAGAAGGTCCACAAGGCGGTGGCATTGTGCCAGGCGCGGGAGCTCTAGGAGGACCTCTAGGGTTATGGCTCACCATCCGAGACGAGGCAACGATGGAAGCGAAGGTCCTAGCGTTATCCGATGACCGCGTGGGAGAAGAAGACCACGGGAGCATGAGCGATCGGAGGGTCACAGTCTCCCGTGGCGTAGTGGCGACAGACGGAGTACGATCTGATCGAAGACACGAGTCCGAATTCCAAACGTTCCGAAGTACACAAGCTACCGCCTCCTAGGAAAACTCCTCCGACTCAGCGATTGAGGGCCCCACCTGATCAGAGACGGGCCCACCCGAGATAGCCGCTTCTCCATATTGCGGCAAATGCGGATCTTTGATGCGCTAGAATGCCACCCTGACCATCACGCCGAGCAACGGCGACACCGACCTCTGCCGTGGGGGCAAATGGCCCTTCCATGGCTTGACGTGTGCGCCCCTGGCCAGCCTCAGACCCGACGGGGAGGCAGCTGCCCCACGGGCCTCCACCATGCCTCCCCTACTCCAAGGCGACGACGACCTTCGGCGATGAAAGCCCAACCCCGGGGAGAGAGTAACACATGGGACCGACTCCGGGGGGAAAGCATCACATAACAACAACGACGATCTCCTCTCCCAGAACCTCGACATCGGGGTGGGGAAGCCAATATCCTCCCATAAGTCTTGCTTGATCTCAACCTCAGTCCTCCAACGATGGCACGCCACCATAGTCCAACCTAGGTCACAGGAAATATCCTCCAAAGCCTCCAGAGCCTCGCGCGCCACAGCTCCCTCAGCCCCATCAGAATCCGAGTCTGACCCGAGGCATTGGAACCTCGAACCGGAGGACAACCCCGGCTAGGCAGCCGCCGGCGGCGGCAATCCCCCGATGCTAGGGTGAGATTTCATCTAGGGCCCATCATTTTCTGTACCCAGGGCTTTCACTTGGGTCTTGCAATAATACCTAGGCTGGTCATAGTGGGTGTATCATACTATAGTATTATGCATATGATACTAGTATATGATACTATCTCTATAGTGCATGGTATCGTATGGTAGTATCATAGTAGTACTATATTTAATGATTTATAGAATCAGGATATAAAATTGTGTACAAGATTTACATGCATTAGGATTTCTAGTATTACGTGTTATGATACAGTCTATACCTATGATACTCTAACCATCTTCTTTATTAATTGTTGTGCCACATCAGATTTTTGCCAACATGGCATACATGATACTAGTTATGATACTTTCACTATGACCAGCCTTAGAGCAAGAACAATAGTATAGCCAACTCTGGTTATAAGGTAATGTCATGTCATCTATAGCCAACTCAATAGCCAACATGTATAATAGTAAGTTATAGAAATATACTAGTTGATCAATACTTGGCCACCATTCACTCTCACAAAGTGCCTAAGAGCACGTGCTAGAGCTAGCTCTTGCATGAGAGCTCACTCTCCTTCTCTCTCCTATTCTCTCTTCTCCAAGTCAGCACAAATATACTATTTAATGGCTTATAGCCAATGTCACCCTATTGTGCTTGCTCTTAGAGATGTGGTTTAGCGCCAAGTATCAGTATTAAGTTAATTAATGAACTATTAATGTCTAAGTGCGATTATTGTAATAACGGTACTTCCTCTGGTCCATATTAATGTGCTTAACTTTGTCTAGATCCGGATGAATCTAGTCTAAATCATTAATTAGGTACATCCAAATCTAGATAAAGTTGAGAACAATAATATGGGCTGGAAAGAGTACGACCAGCTATATAAGGCCTAAGAGGGATGGATGGGAGGCTCAACAAAGAAAAACCCTATTTACTTGTTTAGATACATCTAAATCTAGACAAATCTGAGTCAATTAATTTGAATCGTAGGAAATACCTTGTTCTTAGATACTTTTCCTACCAGTTCTTCCTTCTACTCTAGATTTACCTATCCCCTGATTCCTTACCATAAATCCACTACACCTTTCTAACCCCGATGTGAGTCCCTGACACTCGTGCAAACTGTTAGACTTGTATATTTGTATAGGGTTGTATTCGTACTTTGTACACTTGTAACCTAACCCTAACCCTAACCGGCCGTTTGTGCCAATATATAAACCCCAGGAACCCCGTGGCCTTAACCACGTGAGGCTTCCCCCCAATCTCTCTCTCTCAGTTTCTACGTGGTATCAGATTCTAGATCCTAAACCTAGCCGCCCACCCACCTAGAACCCTAAGCCGTCGCCGCCGCTAAACCCTAGCACCGCCGTCACCCCTCTCCGCTGCCACCATGACCACTTTTGCTACCTCCTTAGACGCCACGAGCGGCGCCCTCGTCTCCTCCTCTGCCGGTGCGATCCTGTCGGGTGGCGCCATGCCTCGATCGTCCTCAGCTCCACCTCGGGCAACCACTCCAAGTGGTCCATCTACATGAAAGCCGCCCTTGGCCGCGGCGGTCTGATCGGTCACATCGACGGCACGGTGGCCGTGAACAAGACCGACGCCGCCTGGGTCGCGGACGACTACGCCGTCCTCAACACCCTCCACTCCGGCATCGATGAGGACATCGCCGACATGGTGCTCGCTCGCGATCAGACGACCCGCGAGCTATGGCTTGCGATCCTTGAGCTCTTCTCTACCAATAAGGCGAACAAGGCCATCTACCTCGACAACGACTTCCGCCAGCTTCTGCAGGGTGATCTCTCCATCACCGAGTATTGCCGCCGCCAGAAGTTCATCTCCGATGCCCTCGCGGACGTCGAATCCCCGGTCTCCGCCCGCACCCTCGTGCTCAACACCCTGTCCGGCCTCAGCCCGTGCTTCGCCTCGGCCGGGACGATCATATCCATGACGGAGCCCCTACCCTCCTTCCTCCGGGTTCGGAGCATGCTCCTGATGGAGGAGATGCAGCAGGCCAACGCGGCCTCCAACGCGGCCTCCACCGCCCTCGTCGCCCAGGCCCCGCGACCCGCTCCTACCTGCACCGGGGCTGGCTGTCGTGGCGGTGATCCCATCTCCAAGCCCAAGCCCGCCTAGAAGCCGAAGCACTCCAAGACGAGAGGCCGTGGCGCCCCCTCCGCGCTTCCACGAGCCATTGCACCGACGGGCCCCTGGGTGTGCTTCTCCCCACCTCAGGGATAGTGGCGCGCACCCCAGCCCGCGCCCTACACCGCCGACATCCTCAGATCTCGTCCTCAGGCCTACACCGCCTCCGCGCCCCTGTACCAGTCGGCTCCATCGACCTCGGCTGCACCTTCTTGGGACAACGTTGCACTCATCGCCGCCCTCAACAACCACGGCCTGCAGGGAGGATGGGTCATGGACTCCGGTGCCACCTCTCACATGACCAACAGCGATGGTAACCTCACCTCTCAAACACCTCTCTCTCTTCCGCATCATGTCACTGTTGGTAACGGCTCCGCTGTGCCAATTTCTTCCTCTGGTCATACTACTTTTCGGTTTCCCTCGGGTCACGTTTCTAAACTCAACCATGTTCTCTTAGTTCCCAATCTTATACGGAATTTGCTTTCTATTCGCAAGTTTACCCGTGATAATTTTTGCTCGGTTGAGTTTGACGCCTTTGGTTTCTCTGTGAAGGATCTGAAGACCCGTCGCGTGATCCTACGCTGCAATAGTGAGGGGGATCTCTACACTTTTCCCGGCGTCTCCACCCGCCGGGAACCACCCACCGTCATGCTTGTGTCAGTTGCTGAAGATCTTTGGCACCAACGTCTTGGCCATCCTAGACAAGATGCTATGTCGGCTCTTCGGCGCCTCGAGTCAATAAAGTGTAATAAAGTCCGTAGTACCTCTGTTTACCACGCTTGTCAGCTTGGAAAACATGTTCATTTGCCATTTAGTCCATCTACTTCAGTTTCTAGTGCCATCTTCGATTTGATACACTGTGATTTGTGGACATCACCAGTTATTAGTAATTCTGGTTATCGTTACTATCTTGTTATAGTTGATGATTTCTCTCATTATTATTGGTCTTTTCCTTTAAAACAGAAATCTTGCGCGCCTCGTACTCTTGAAACTTTCTTTGCATACACGCGCACACAATTTGGCAAAACTATCCGCTCCCTCCAAACTGATAATGGCACGGAATTTATTAACACAACCGTCGACACATTGCTTTCCACTAACGGCACCTCGTTACGTGTCTTGTGTCCCTATACCTCGCAGCAAAACGGCAAAGAGGAGCGTGCTATCCGCACCATAAACGACACCATGCGCACACTTATGTTCCATGCGCATCTTCCCGAGTCCTTTTGGGCCAAAGCGCTTGCCGCTGTCACTTTTCTGCTAAACCGTCGTCCGTGCAAAGCTATAGGCTCTGTAGTTTCCTAGACGCGTCTCCACGGTCATCCTCCACTATATGATGCTTTACGCGTTTTTGGTTGTCTTTGTTACCCTAACATTGCTTCCACCGCCTCACACAAGCTTCGCCCTCGGTCTCTTCCTTGTGTGTTTCTAGGCTATCCGTCTAATCATCGAGGTTATCGATGCTATGACCCATCTACTGGAAAGGTTCTAATCTCGCGTCATGTTATTTTCGATGAGACTGTGTTTCCTTTTCAACATGCTGCGCAACAGGTCGTTCATCTACAGCGATCACCGCGCCGCCTGGACTTCCTCTTCACCGACCACCCAGGAAACAGGCTCCTGCCACGTGCGGCACCTGCCAGCACGTCGACCTCTACTCCTGCCATGGCAGGAAATCACGCTGCCGCCGAGCCTCGGCAGGCTGCCACGGCGCCACGGCAGCCTAACGCGGGCCAAACCTCTACCGCGGCAGAGGACTCTGCCGCGCCTCGATCCGATCGTGCTGCATCGACCCGGGGATGCCCTCCTTCACGTCCCATGCCTGACGCCGTGGTGCGCACGTCCCGCACTGGTCGGGTGCTCCGTTCACCCGATCGGCTGGACCTCTCTGCGGTGGTCTCCACCGTGCCTCCAGTGCCGACTACGTATCGGCAGGCTATGCAAGACCCGCTGTGGCGGGCTGCGATGGCTGATGAGCACCAGGCCCTCCTTACAATGGCACCTGGTCCCTCGTTCCTCAACCACGTCGTGCCAATGTTGTCACCGGCAAGTGGATTTATTACCATAAGTTCCACTCGGATGGTCGTCTTGCGCGTCACAAAGCCCGTTGGGTTGTTCGTGGCTACTCTCAGCGCCCGGGTGTTGACTATGACGAGACTTTTAGTCCTGTTGTCAAGCCCGCCACCATACGGCTCGTCCTCACCATTGTCGTCTCCAGCTCATGGCCTATTCGTCAGCTTGATGTCAAGAATGCCTTCCTCAATGGCAATCTTCATGAGGAGGTCTACTGTCAGCAGCCTCCAGGTTTTGTTGATGCGAGGTTCCCTGACCACGTGTGTCGTCTGCACAAGTCTCTATATGGATTGAAGCAAGCTCCCCGTGCCTGGTACCAGTGGTTTGCTTCCTACATCTCTACACTGGGATTTGTTGCCTCGGCGACGGACACTTCCCTGTTTGTTCTTCAGAGTGGTGCAGATACTGCCTATCTATTGCTCTATGTTGACGACATCATAGTCATAGCTTCCTCCCAGGTGTTCCTTCAGCGTCTTCTAGCACGGTTGCATATTGAGTTTGCCATGATGGATCTTGGAGATCTTCACTTCTTTCTTGGGATAGCTGTCACCCGCTCCAAGGATGGTATGTTTCTGTCCCAATGACAGTATGCTGCTGATCTTCTCCAGCGTGCAGGCATGTCTGACTATCACTCTGCTGCGACACCTATTGATACCCAGTCTAAACTCTTCGCTGTTGAGGGTGAACTTCTTTCCGATGCTACCGAGTACAGAAGCTTGGCTGGTGATCTACAATATCTTACCCTGACACGCCCAGACATCTTTTATGCCGTGCAGCAGATTTGTCTTCACATGCATGCTCCATGGATGCCTCATCTTGCCTTGGTCAAGCGAGTTCTCCACTATGTTCGTGGAACTATGGACTTCGGTCTTCATCTGCATGCCTCCTCCTCGACTGCTCTCACGGCTTACTCAGATGCCGATTGGGCTGGATGTCTAGACTATCGGCGTTCCACTTCTGGGTATTGTGTTTACTATGGTGATAGTTTGATTTCTTGGTCTTCCAAGCGTCAGACTACGGTGTCCCGCTCCAGTGCTGAGGCTGAGTACAGGGCTGTTGCTCATGCTGTTGTTGAGTGTTGTTGGCTCCGTCAGCTACTTCAGGAGCTTCACAAACCGCTCTCTACTGCTACTCTTGTCTACTGTGACAATGTGTCCGCCATCTACATGTCTTCCAACCCGGTTCAGCATCGGCGAACCAAACACATTGAGATCGACATCCACTTCGTACGCGAGAAGGTCACTTTGGGAGAAGTCTGAGCTCTTCATGTGCCCTCCTCTCTACAGTTTGCTGATGTGATGACAAAGGGATTACCAAGTCAGCTCTTCTTCAACTTTCGGTCCAGTCTCTGCGTCCGAGAACCTCCCGCTGTGACTGCGGGGGGTGTTAGACTTGTATATTTGTATAGGGTTGTATTCGTACTTTGTACACTTGTAACCTAACCCTAACCGGTCGTGTGTGCCAATATATAAACCCCAGAAACCCCGTGGCCTTAACCACGTAAGGCTTCCCAATCTCCCTCTCTCAGTGTCTACACAAACCCATTCATCGTGGTCAAGATCCCTATCGCCGCATCTTCTCATTCCACTGTCAGGGGGTCTGGAGTGGGAGAAGAACCAATTCTAGCACCATAGTCTACCCTCATTCACGTGGTTTTCTACATCAATCTCCAGATCGATGATCTCCTAGTCCTCCATGGACCATATGCAAAGGAGGCGACGTGCAACGAGTGAGCAGATGAGACACCGACACCACCAAATGGTAGACCTGGGAAAGGACAAAATTTTCACTCCTAGCTACTCCCTCCGTTTAACATCTTATATTTTTAAACGGAGGGAGTACTAGTTTGATCGTCGGTGGAGCCGCCAGGTTCAGGGCGAGGGTGACGGCATATGCGGGACAAAGAGGTGGTTCAGAGGAGAACAGGCGGTGGTGGAAAAGTTTAGGGATGGTTACACGACCTTTCGTGAAATCCGACGGTAGGAAAATAAACAAACATGGCAACTATTAACTGGATCAGCTGGACGAGCTACCAGCGCCCAGGATTTCTTTTGACTTTCCCCCGAGAATTTTAGGGAGTTTACAACTTGTTTGGAAACCATAGGAAGAGGACTGTGAGTTCAATTCCTCTTCCTCATCCCACGTGTCAGCTCCCAGGTATCCCTTCTCAATTCCCATTCCCTCCAATAAATCAATGGATTAAAAGTATTTAGAACTTAAAGTCCTGTTCCCTAACTCTAATCCCACGACCAAACACTTGGAAGTGATGTGTTTGATATTTTCAATTGTTAGAGCTTATACGATTCCTATGATTCTCAAAATGTAGGAACATGAAAATCATAGGATTGGAGTGGCATGTTCACTTGAATCCTATAAGATTAAAAAACTATAGACTTTGGATCAAGTAGTGTTTGATTGCATAGAAAAACCATTGAAATTATAAAAATAGGTAAGAGTGAATGGAAATTTCCTCCAAACTAGAGTGCGCACGAATCCTTTGCAGGAAATCCTAAGGATTGTAATCCTCTAAATCAAACTATTTTTGTAAAAAAAATCCTAAGGATCCAAATCCTACAAAAATCTTACACAATTCCTTTGAATCAAAGAAGATCTTAGCATCTACTCAAGCCTAGCGCATATGGGCCAACTATAAGAAGAGAGTCCAGTCCATCCCGAAGTCCCGGGCTAAAGAGAGGAAGAAATTTATACCTTATAAGCTCGTCGCAACCTCTTCCCGTATGCGAGGTGGGGATAAACCGAGCAACCTTCAATGGTTCTACAGCAGCCCTAACATCCCACCCCTTGAGAAGCCCCTCGGGAAGGCATGTGGATGCTAGCTCTGATATCATATGTTAGCGTTCACTGAGACCTAGCCTAGCACCCATCTTACCTTCGCACGTTTACACGCATACAACCTAACTGTAAGAAGAGGGCTCAATCCATCCCAAAAGCACGGATTGAAGAGACAAAGGAATATCACCTTATAATCTCATCGCAACCTCTTCCTGTAGGCAAGGTGGGACTAAACCGAGCAATCTCCACGAGTGCTACATCAGCCCTAACATCCCATGCATGGTGATGTTGGCTCTGATACTAGATGTTAGCATCCACTCAGGCCTAGCCCAGCACTCAGCCTTTGTTCAGACGTTCATGCAAATACGGCCCAACTATAAGAAGATATCCAACTCCATCCTAAAACCTCGGACTAAAAGGAGGAGGGAAACCCTCTCTTATAAGTTGGTCAGAGCCTCTTCCCGTAGGCGAGGTGGGAATAAACCGACCAGTCTTCACCGGTCTTGCAGCAACCTTAACATCCCATCCCCCTAAGCCTCTCAGGAAGGCATGGGGATATTGTTGGCCCTGATCCCAGATGTCAATGTCTACTTTGGATAGCCCCGGAGTCAGCCCATGTTCCAGATGTTTATGCGCACAAGGACCAACATTCTGAAGAGAGCCCGCTCTATCCCAAAAGCCTAGACTGAAGGAAGGAGGGAATCTCTTCCTTATAAGCTGGTCATAGCCTCTTCTTGTAGGCGAGGTCGTACTAAACCGATCAACCTTCACCGGTCCTGCAACAATCCTTACATCCAATCCCCTTGAGAAGCCCCTCAGGAAGGCATGGGAATGTTGGCTCTCATATGAGCTGTCGGTGTCTACTCCAGCTAACCCAGCATTCAACCCACATTGTAGATATTTATGCGCACACGGCTAAACATTCAGAAGAGATCCCACTCCATCCCCAAAACATATGCTGAAGGGAGGAGGTAATCTCTCCCTTATAAGCTTCTTGTAGCCTCCTTCCGTAGGCGATGTGGAACTAAACCAAACATCCTTCATTGGGCATGTACCAACCTAACATACCACCCCACCCACCCATACCCCCCTCCACCCCCCTCCCCCCGCGTGAGAATCCTCTCAGGAAGGCATGGTAATGTTGACTCTGATACCAGATGTTAGCGCATCTACTCATGCTACCCATCACTCAACCCACATTCTAGATGTTTATGCGCACACTTCCCAGCATTTAGCTGAGAGATCACTCTATCCCAAAAGCCTAGACTTGAGAGAGTATGTGATCTCTCCCTTATAAGTTGGTTGTGGCATTCTCCGTAGATGAGGTGGGACTAAATCTGAGCAACCTTCACCGGCCTAAAGTAGCCCTAACATAAATGGTTTAAGTACGCAGTTTTTGGATCATTTTTTAAAAAAGGTCCACCAATTATTGATAATTATCCATAGTAATACAAAGAACCACAAAATAATAATAAATAAAAATAGATCTTTCGTCCACCTAGCGACGACGGCTACACACCAGCACAAGGTGAAGCATGTCGTTGCATCCTAGCGTCTCCATCACCGGAGCAGGCCAAAGCCTTTTGTAGTAGAGCTTGTTGTACTAAACAAACAGGAAGTCATCATATTGAAGTTCCCAAAGGACCAACATACCAGAGCAGTAACCATCCCCAAAGATGGGACTCATAGATCGGAAGAGCCAAACATGAAACCACACAAACAGACACGAAAATCCCAGAAAATCCATCGGACACACACTTACACGCGCCCTTTTTCAGTGCTAGACACACCACCATAGCGAGGGTAGAACGGAAAGTACCTTATTCTGACTTCATGATGTAGCCATTGCCTCCAAGGACGGATCCAGAAATTTAGTTTTCGGTGTACAAATTTCAACCAACACAAAACGTTGGAAAGATGAAAATAGGTTCTTTGCCAGGCTGTACTATTTGCTAATAGAGATTTGAGCTCGATTTGGATAAGAAAATGAGACCTATATAGGTTAGGAAATACCACAAGTTATACATATATATGTCCACCCTACACTATATATGAATTTTCTTGTAGAAACATGTGTACATCCTTAACCTATTGTGGATCCGTCCCTGGCTGTCTCAGCATCTCGAAAAAAGATACCGAGAACAAGCTAATAGAGAAACGAGAACTCTCCCGCGATGAGGAACTCTGGCCCACCACACCTCCAAAGCCCAAGACCACTGGCGGCATCATCGGCGAGGGTGACGAAACCTAGATGGATTTTGAAGATCGCCTTCTCTCCTCATGCCTTGCATACCGGTTCAATAAAATTTATTCCCTCCGTCATAAATTTGTCTAGATACGCAGCGTATCTAAACGCATTGTAGTTACAGATACATGCGTATTTAGACAAGTAATTCAGGACGGTGGGAGTAAATTTTTGGTTCACTTTTGAATTGCTCTTTTTGGAGAAGGCTTTGTCAAGGAGCAATACTGGAAAAATGTCGATCTGCACACCACATGGAGCAACAGACGACGCTGAGTGAGTACATGCTGCTGTGGGTGAGAGACTCGCATATGGTACGTGTGATGCAAAGATTTATCTTTCCCTCTTCAAAGAATTTCGTCCATGAGACGGATGGAATCTCATGCGCAGTCGCTCTTTCTTAATGGTGTGTCATAACTTGCTTTTTGAGAGTACATGTTTGGTCCTAAAATTTACTTACGGTACAACAGTACTAAGTGCAGTAATTCTCTCACATTTTCTCTCTCATCCAACTAATCCCCCTCTCCCTCTCCCGCACCTGCGTGGCGGTGCCGCGCCGCGCCGGGCGGCCCCTCTCCTCCCCGGCCGACCCTCCCCTCAAGATCCTCCCGCCCGCCGCCACCGCCCGGGGCGTCGCCAGGCAAACATCTGGTGGCGTGGCGGCGGCGACGGCGACCCTGGCCGCGATCTGGCGTGGTGGCGGCGGCGTCCGCGCCCGCGCTGGTTCGGCTGTGGTGTCGTGGTTGGTGGCGGCTGGGGGTCCTTGGTCCAGATGGCTGCACGCGGCGGCGGGAATCCATGCCTACGGGCCGAGATCTGTTCCGTTTGTCGCCAACGCCGGCGCTCAGGATCTCCGGGCCATGCTCACGGCACTAGGGCGCTTGGGGTTGCTGCCCCTGGCATGGTGGTGGTGACTTCCTTCTCCATCGGAGTGGTCGGCCGGGCGATCTTGCCGCTTTGCGGCGGATCCTGCTAGTTTCCGGCGGGTAGCGTGGGGGCTACTGGCTCGGTTTCAATAAAGGGGGTGGTCCTCGGATCTATCTCGCACCAAAACGAAGATCTACTTGATGCGGGTCTCCATTGATCTGGCCGGAGTGTCTGGTTCCGGAAGGCTCCGCCGGCGAACTCCCATGGGCGCATATGCCTGGAGCTTGCTGGATCGGAAGGAATTCGGTCATGCGCACCTGTGTTTTTTACTGCCCGATTGGTTTCAGTGGAAGCGCGGTGAAGCTCTGCTACCTGTTACCATCATGCGACATGTCTTTGACGATACACATGGTGAAGTCAGATGCGGAGAATGTCATGAAGGCAGAGACATGTGGACGAGCTATGGTGGTTTGAGTCTTTATGGCGATAAGAATCTGGCTTGGATATCTGTGACTCGTAGCAGCGTCTGTTTGAGGGGGCGACATCACAGCAGCGTCTGTTTGAGGGGGCGACATCATAGGAGGAGTTCACAGTCTTACCTTGCAGGGTGAAAACCAAGGTCTGGCCTTCATTGGTTGTGCCTGGCAATGGCCTTGCAGAAGGCATTATTTTGCGAGGACTTTCTCCAGGGTGAAAACCTAAGATCTTTGATTGGACGATGACAGCGCTTGTGCACTGTTTCCTTCTTGGAGGCGTCGCTTTTAAAGGGGTTGGACTTCTGGTGTTGTTTTGGTGGTGGTAGTGTCGCTGCTGTTAAGGATCAGATTCCTGCATCGGACTTTTCTTTTTTGTAATTCTTCTTATTTTTTTCGGCTGTGTGCATCCGTATTGCCAATAGGGTATGCGTTGTTGCAGAGGCTGAGTGTAATTGGTATCCGTGTGATATTAATATATGCTCATTTCTTTAAAAAAAGTGCAGTAATTATTTTTGCACTAGCGCCATAATTACTTCAAATTGGCTTTGAGGACCAAACAAGAAAACCTGCCACGACACAACTCACAGAGTACTCTAACGTAGTGGTATTTTACATAAACTTCCTGAAAAGCCTTAAGCTAAGCAAATAAAGCTATTGAATTCGCAAAAAAGAAGCCTTAAGCTATCTTTTCACGCACACAAGTCTGCTGTAACCTTTCATCATGATCAGCATCCATTTCAGGAGAAAATGTCAGGAAGTGAATTCTGGCAGGCAACTCGATGCCCTGCGTCAATAGCTCCTGCACTGAATTCAACTTCTTCTTGTCCCATGGAAGTCCAGCAGGATTTGGAGGGATGTATTGGCAATAGATACATGCCACTCTATCATATAGGTACACATCCTTCAGATTCACCGCTGCTTTCATTACACGTCTGAGATGACTGACCATGTAATACCCAAAGCCGAAAATGATGAGCTTGGTAAGGCGGCGGTGCTTGAAATTTGATCTAGGTGATTCCCGCTCTACACCCTTCTCCTCGCTATACAAGAATTCCCTCCTCTTCTCCTTGTTAGTTTGCATTTCGCATGGATGATCCATTGCCTGCATTCCGCCAAAAGGACATAGGTAAATGGAACAGGTTAGTTTTGCAGCTCATAGGACATCTGTACTCCAAGTGAAAGCACAGGTGTGTGCAACCATGCAAGTGTAGTAATAGAGCAAACACTGAAAAATAAAAAAACTCTAGGTGCAAACATATATACCGTCATTTAGTAGAGTAACCCATAACAAAAAACAAAGATTTAGTGAAGAACACACCGACATGTAGATCTCTTCCAAATATTGGCGCTAACTAGATTGACAATCCTTAGTCTGTGGAACGCAGATGCCAGCCTTTCAGTCAAACACTCTGGTTCAACCCAAATCTGCAACAATAAACACATAATAGGATGAGTGCACAACAAATGAAGCCAGAACAAAGCAACATCCCGACTTACCTTTTCGCATTTAAACCCTAACTGCGGGTCTTGTACATATGTCTCAGAAAGCAACGTACTTAACTTGACCATTTTTTGCCTACCACGAGCAATATTTGTAAGGTTCAAAAACTCGAGCAATGGGACATGACCGAATGACAGAGGTAGTTCTTCAAAGGACAGCCAAAACGTGTAGGTTGTCCGGGTGAGTCTTGGGAGCCACTTGAGTTCAACTTTGTCAAAACGGCAATTGACAATACTGAGCTCACTGAGCTGTGCGTGTTCAACTTGGAGTGTTATCCATTTGTCTGTGTCACAATTGAGAAAACCTAAATATTTTAATCGCTTGCAAGTGACGAAGATGTTGGAGACAAAGTCAGATTCAGCAAATCTCAAATTCTCCAGGTAGAGGCGTGTCAAACCAGTAAATGCATTCCGACACTCATTAAAAAAGGACACAAACTGTGTCCCGTAGTTCACAAGATCATTCAGAATGCACTGGTCAAGTTCCTTCACTGTCAGAACTGTGAATTCAGCTTTCTCAATCTTGTGTGTCTGCCATGGCATTGCCAACAGCATGTCCAATGGATATGGGGAAAACATCACCTCTCAAGTAGAACGTCGTGGACAGGAGGCGGATGGTGTCTTCGCCTGGATCTCTGCGTGTCAGTATGCTCTTTGTTGCTTCGGCAGCACTTGCATTGATCCGAACCAAGTCACGATCATACATGTTGGCCCTTGACAGAGCATCAGGCACAGCATTAATTTTAAGTTGGGAGAGCTTGGCGGAGAGCTGAGTCCACTGTCTGGAGAGGATGCTGGTTCTCGCAGCGTCAGAGACATCCAGTCGATCAAGGATGTTGACCAGAATGTCGTTAGGCAAGGTGCTGATGATATCATCTCCATTGTCTTTCTGCATTAGGCGTGGGAACAAATTAGAGTTGATTTCACCCTAGTCACAAAAACGCAATTTTGACATTCTCAGAGGCAATTTTGATGCACTACCAAGAGATACAAACTTGAAATACTTTTCTACAGAAATCTTGCAATTATGAAAGAAGCAATTTTGATTCAGTATCAAAGATGCGATTTTTATGTAGTCCAGAAGATACAAACTTTGATATAACTTTGCCGTAAAAAGTTCAAGTTTTAACGAAGCAACTATGAACGGACTTGGAGGAAACGAAATGACAATTATCTCACCTCCATGGCTCCAGTTATAGCAGATCTGCCGAGGCCCGAGAAGAAATTGTCGGCTCAGGAGTTGCGGTTATGCTCCGAAATCTGATTAATGCTGGGGAGATCTCCAGGGCAGATATACAGCGGCTTGGGTTCCGCCTCCGGTGGGAACACGGAGAATGAAATCGAGAAGGAGTCGACCTCCTTCTGTAATTTGAACCGAAAGTGGGTCGAATCCGGACTCCAGCTCGGAAAGGAGCCGCCTTGATTGCGGGCTGCGGCTCCGGATTCGAATTCGGATCACAGCTCCCGGAGGAGCTGCTTATTTGGGCGCCTCCGCAAACACACACGGCTCTATCCTCTTACACCAAGGGCATCTCCACCGGGTGACCCAAACCTTCCGACCCATCCGAAAGAATACACACAAAGTGCGGGACCTGCATGGCCTCCCAACTGCACAATCCATCCGAACAGATGTGTCTGATTTGATTCATCCGTGCACCTAATTTGCACAACGGTTAAGTTATCCCGGACAGCGCGCGTCCTCACTTGTCTTTCCGCAAGAGTAGAGTGTCACTTGCTAGTGACCCAACCGCGAGAGTAGAGGGCCACTTGCCAGTGACCCAACGGCTTGCTTCCACTAGTCATCAATGGAGGGAGGAAGGCTGCTCCAAAGTCTGACCGCGTCGCTGCTTGCGCTGCCCGACGCCCGCCCTCCTGCCGCGACACTTCAATGCGGTCGCTTCAGCCTCCGCGCCAACATCCATTATCGGGCCTTTTTAACAGGTCACCTGCGGCCATCTTCTTCCACACCACAGCACACCACGTCACATCATTACCAGTACCTAGCCATGGCCGGCGGCATTGGATCGAGGGGAGGGTGTCTAGGACGACCACCAGGCCCTGGCCGTGGACGTCGAGGCACGCGTGGAGGTCGCAGAGGACGCGGCCAAAGCAACACGTCGACATGGTCTCCCTCACCACCATCGTCGCTCGAGCTCGAGCCCATCGACATCAGCCTCGCCGGCTTCGAGTTCGCCATGACCATCCACTCGGGCACGGCGCGGGACAGGATGCTCCTTCCCCACAAATTTGCGTCGCTGATCGATGGCGCAGAGCCCCGGCAGGTCATGTTGTAGGCGGCCGGTGTCAATACCTGCGTGTGGCCGATGGAGGTGTTGTTCGACCGCCTCGGCCGGATGTTCCTCGCCAACGGATGGGAGGATTTCACCCGCCGGTACCAAATCGAAGTCAGCAACTTCGTCGTCTTCAAGTACGATGGCGAAGCCATGCTCACCGTCAGTGTCTTCGACAACACCGTATGTCGTCGCTGCTATCACTCCGACTCCGACGAGTAGGCTGTACTAGACTAGGATGTGTACTCATCGTGTATCGTGTTTAGAATGAAATTTGTAATTTGAGCGTTGGCCATTTGCAATGACAAGTTTGTATTCAAATATTTTAGAAGCCTAGAACAACATTCTACCATGTTCGGAATTTTCGTGGTAGATGGGTTCCATCCACCACAATTTACGAAAAAACATGGTAGAAGCTTTTGTGATGGGGCTTTTACTATGGGTTCCCATTTGTGGTAGAATACTTTTAACCACGAAAAAAGAGCATTCTACCACGAAATCCAGTCGTGGTAGATGGCAACATTTATTATAGTGCATTCTCAGATCCCGAATAATCTCATTTGCTCTGTGATTCTCAAAAAGTTTTCATAGCTTTGGTTCCAAGTCGTACAGGATTCTACACTTAACTATAGAGTGGTCATCAATGTGTGTCTGCCAAACATTCATAGTGTCTTTAGACATCATTGGGGGGCTAGCGCCTCGAGCGGTGCATGAAGGACATAAGACTTTTGTGCAGCAGTGAGGATAATCCTCAAGTTCAGGAACTAGTTCGTGAAGTTACTTCCATCATCTTTCAGCTTTTCTTTCTCCAGAAATGCATTAAAGTTGAGAGTAGCTCGAGCCATTGATCTATAACATATTTGCAAAGACATTTATACCATGTTCACGATAATTAGTTCAAACTAATCAAATTATTAATGAACTCCTACTAAACTCAACATTCTCAAGTTGCTTAGTGACACGCGATCCAAATACACTACACCAAGTCCGATCTTCCGGAAAGAAGATGTAGTTTCAAAGGTGGACAACCAGGATGTTGTTCATATCATTCATATGACTCGTGTTTAACCTTTCGGTTCTGTGTTCCGGGTTCATGTCTATACATGCTAAGGTAGCCAAGGGAACCATAGTATTTCCACATGTGTAAATCTAGCTTACACACGTTGTATGTGAATGTAGAGTTTATAACACCTGATCATCACGAGGTGCTTCAAAACGATGAACATTTGTAATGGTGCATACTAGGGATAACACTTTATTGTCTTGATATTAAGTGAGATATCATCTTATAATATATTGTTGCGATCATATCAAATCATAATAAGATGCATAAAAGGATAAGCATCACATGCAATTCATAATGTGGCATGGGATATCCTTTTCTTCTTGTGTCTTTGATATCCATCTCCAAAGAACCAACATGATCTTCATCACCACCAGCATGACATTGCCATCACATAGTTGTCTCCACCAACTATTACTACTACTAGAGATAAAGTAAAAAATACATGGCGTTAAACATTGACACTCAGGTCATACAATAATAATGATACAACCATATGGCTCTTGCCAATTTCCGTACTCATTGACATGAAAGTCGTGAAATATTACAAAACATGATCATCTCATAGATCACATATATCATATCATAACTTTAGCCATACCATATCACATACCATGCAAACAAGTTAGATGCCATCTACTTTGTTTGTGCAAGTTTTGTGTGGCTTCTACGAGTAACAAGATAGAACCGTTCTAACTATGTGAAGCCACAACGCTAATCTACAAGTTGCTTTTTAACCTTTTTAGGGCCGCCTTTGTAAATCATATTTTAACTATAGTGGGAGATATACACCCGCCATTCATTTGTGCAATACAAGTTGCATCTCAAGCACGGAACTAGTCCCTTGTGCGATGACAAGTAAAGTTGGTCCAGGTCACTTCATCCCACTATCCTGCAAAATCCAAAGTACATGCAAGAGGGTAGCAAAAAGAAGATCGGACGCCCAGAAAAAATTTGTGTTTTAATCGCACAAACATCTATGAATAGATCTAGCCTCTGAACCACTGATAGGTTCGTTACATGGAAAACAAAAAAAATCATACGAGATATGAGAAAGAAACCCAAAGATCTTATCTATGAGAAGCTATTGGCGAGGGTGATCTAATCTACTTACCCTTGAAGTCACACGAGTGTTTATGATCCATGGATCGTGGTTGATATATCGAACAAGGCGCTGGGTCAATCCGATGAAGCACCGCATGGGAAGCACCTCCACGGTATCCACATGCCCCTGCTGATGTCATCTCCTCCTTGATCTCGCAAACAAGAGAGAATAACTATGCAAGATTCTGGTAGAACAACGACGTTGGTTGGCTTATGGCGGAGAGAAAACGATAGAGCTTCGCTGAGCGTCTATGTGGGGAGGAGGGAGAGTATCTAGAAGAGAGGGAGGAAGGTGGTGCCAGAGCTTTGGATAGCTGCACTCCAGCCCCTTCCCTATCTTATATAGGCATGGGACAGCCCTTGGCTTGGCCCCCTCCAAGTTGGTGGGCGGTGACAGCAAAGGAGGGAGTGGAAACCCCCTTCCATGGAAACCCCCTTTAGGGTTTGCCCTCCCTTAGCCGCATGGGCCTATTGAGGCTATGGCACTCTGCACCAATAAGGCTAGGGTTCCCCCTTTTCAAGCCCATGTGGTCCCAACTCGTAGGTGGGCCCCATAGGTGGACCCCTAGGAACCTTCTACAACATTTCGGACTAACTCTGAAATATTATGAACTTTTCACGGAACCCTAAAGTAACTTGCCACATACTTTTATTTACCTCCGGGCCATTCCAAAGTTCCTCGTGTTATCTAGGATCCCATCTAAGACTTTGAACCAACATTCAATCACACCATCTATAATTTCATTGAGCCCTAGCAACACCGAAGTGTTAAGTGTGTGACCCTATGGGTTCGAGAACGTGTGATCGAGACACCTCTCCGATCAATAACCAGTAGAGGGACTAGGGATGTCCATATTGGTTCCCACACATTCAATGAAGTTATTTTATCGGTTGAACCACGATGTCAAGGATTTAATTAATCCAGTATCCGGTTCCCTTTGTCTCATGATATATTACTTTCATGAGATTCGGTCGTCGGTATCACCGTACCTAGTTCAATCTCGTTACCAACAAGTTCTCTTTACTCGTTCCGTGATGTAGGATCCCCGTGACTAAACACATTAGTCACATGCTTGCAAGCTTTAGGATGCTACACTACCGAGAGGCCCAGAGATATATCTTCGTCACTTGGAGGGACAAATCCCAGTCTTGATTCATGCAACCCAACAACTACCATCGGAGATACCTAAAAGCCATATTTATAATCACCCAATTAAGAAGTGTCATTTTATATTCACAAAGTATTCCTCTAGTTCTAGGGAGTAACACCATCCCATGGTCTAAGGAAATGATACTTGAGATGTACAAAGCGATAGCAATCAAACTAAGTGACATGATCAAAGGCAATGCTTATTATTGGGTATATCCCTCACATCATTCTCCTATTGATATGATCATGTTATCAAGTGACGTTGCATGTCCATGGTTAGGAAACCTTAACCATCACTAGACTAATGAACTAGTCCATAAGAGGCTTACTAGGGACACGGTGTTGTATTTTGTTGGATTCTACACATTGTTATCTTTCCAACAAAATTGGCTTCATCCTATTTAGAGTTCGGTTTCTCGAGTTATTGTGTTTACTGCTACTTCTAGAACTGTCTGTTGTGACTGGTAGTATCAGAATATTTTATCCGGTATTACCGCTCGGCAACGATAGTACAAGCTGGCGATACCGGTGATACCTTTGATCTGGCTTTATGGATGCAGTATAGTAGTTTTTTTCCCTACTAGACGTAGGTTTAATCAAACCTTGGGAAACACTACTAAAAGGAAATTAAATGAGGCACGTCTACACTACTTGTTTGTTCTTTTTATCTTATGTTTACCGTACATTTGTATTTTACTTTGAATCGTTGGTTGTTGTAATGGATGGAGATAGGCTAGGGTTGATGATTCACCTACAGTTGCACATCATATGGGGTAAAGATAATAATATGCACATTCATGTGAAATGATTTAACACAGATAAGGTTGTGGGTAGCATATCCAAATATACTAAAGCCCTTGCGAGCCACGGTCATAGCAATAGTATTTTGATCCAACCGTTACACCACGAAGCACCAGGCTATAACGATTATTAAGTAAAATACAGATCAAATCATTAAGAAGTGATGTTACTATTACTCCCAAGTGGATCCCTAAACAAAACCATAGTCCCCTTGATGTCACTGGGTTTCGCGTGAGGTCGTCATTCACCACTCATATCACCTCAAGTCTTTGCCGATCCTTGGGATCTTGGGTACCTACAAGTCCATGGATTGACAAAAGAGACAAAACACAAAGATACAAGGGTGTGTTTAGTTTGTGCCCAAGATTTCCCCACCAAATATTTGGCTAGCCAAAATTTTGGTTGAGCCTTTCCTTGCCCACAAGTTAGCCAACATTGGCTAAAAAATTGAACTAGAGTTGGTAGTGGATCATTGGCTTACCAAAAACTTGGCAACAATCCAAACAAGAGTAAACCTTTCAGTCATGACCAAAATATTGGTATGGTACACTTTGGCACAATCCAAACACACCCCAAATCTCTATTCAATCACCACACAATACTCCCATGAATTAGATGCACATAATCGCTGCGAGGTTTCACCCCAACCCGTAGCCCGTGAGGACTACTCACTCATAACAACAAGATTAAGGATAGAAAAAATTGTGCAAAATACTTAGATTGCAATGAAATATTCTTACAGTGGTCACCAATTCACAAGGAGATCTCAAGTAAAAGATGATGGCTATGGAAATGGAGTGGATGGAGGGTGGAGAGGATGAACTATGGTGGTGGATCTCCTTTGGTGGTGTTGTGATGCAATCTCAGAATGGCGTCTCTCTGCGCGGAGCCTGGAGTCTCGAAAGATATAGGCACATTCATGAAAGTTGTAGGGTTTGACCTGACAGAGCCAATGCCACACTGTACGGGTGTGCCGTATGGGCGGGCCTTGCCCGTACAGTACGTCTTTAAACCTTCTAGAGGCTCCTTTTTTACCCCAATTAACTTGGATGAGTAGGTAACGTCATAATCTTTAATAAAATCTCCTGGTTTCGCCTTAAAAGTGTGATTTCCTACACAACACAATTCAAGACAAAGGATTGCACATCTTTGCAACAATTAATCATTAGTGGCAAGGCTAGGGAGATTCTTGGTCAAATGTTTGAGAAAAGAATGTGATTTAAACGCAGAGAAAGATGGCTATTTTCACAGCCATCAACTTCCCCAAAGCTCAAAACTTGATCATCCTCGAGCAAGAAACAAACAAAACCATAAATAACTCGGCGTTTAAACTGAACTAACAAGATGATGAAATTCACTTATGGTTGGTAGTCATATGCATCCGGCACTTCTGTTATTTGAAAAGCTCATCAAAGTTAGAGAGGTACTGACATAGGTATGTCCAACAGGCACCCAACTACATCCTACATGGTGCGGCTCAACGAAACGCCCACTTGATGACCTGCCAAGGTCCATGACAATTCGACTGATATGAAGCCCATATGGACACCGACTCCAAGCGCGCAAGACAAGGAAAGCTCAAGACTAGAGTTTGAATCCAACTTGTAACCAACTCATATTGGTACCTAGACCTAGCCTCCCCATATATAAAGGCTAGGAGGGTCCAACGAGGAGGACATCTCCCACAATAGACAACAGATCTAGACACCACAAACCCTAGCACATACACCCCTAGATCCAATCTGCACACAATCGCCATAAAGGCACCTTGTAATCCTTTGGATCGCCATTAATCATGAGTAGACAAGAAGGTGTAGGGTTTTCCCTCCGGGGGCCTGAACCTGGGTAAACATCATGTCCACATGTTGCTTGTCTGCTAACCAACGAAGTCTCCAGCGTGCTACTCTTCCTCAAAACCCAAGTCCATAAACTATGGGCATTGACGTGTTAACCCCACGTCAATTGGCACCGTTTGTGGGAAGTCCGCTCCCTGATATTGCGAATTTGGTGGCTCCATCAATAGTGATCTATGATTTGGCAATCTACAACTTATACATGGGGCAAATGATGCTTGGTTTCGTCTTATGGACGAGACCCTTCAACATCGAGTGCGGTCTTAATCATCCGTAGCACCACCGCGATCTACTTCATCCTCGTCATAGCCGACTGTGCAAGCTCGGAAATCGTTTGCAACACTAGACAAGATCAGTCGCGTGGAGTGTGTGTCTCTTTCTTACAAGTGCATGGTGATATATATCAAGGCGGTTCAATGGTACCAACACAATCAAGCAGTGCAAGCAGCGATTCAATGGTACCGACACAACTAAGCAGTGCAAGCACGCACCTAGTTTTCTATCCAAATGATGGTCAATCTGATTGTAAGTGTTAGTCCAAAAGACAAATAAAGAAAAGGAGAATACGTCCACATCAGTACCTAGAGGTGGATCAAGTCCTGAAGAAACTCATATTATTTTGATCAAAACAGGATTACTTCTTCATAAGAAACAGGTTAGTTAAGCCTAAAAGCATCAATGCTCTAGATGGATGCCCGCAGGCATCAGTCAAGGAAAAATTGCATCAAAGCATTACTTTGAGGAGAATCTCACAGCTCAATCAAAAAAGGATAAAAAAAGCATTACTTTGAGGAGAAGCATTACTTTGAGAAGAAGCTCACGACTCTGATGATCACGTTGAATCTATGCCTAGGGCTGCATCAATTCTGTCGCACGACCCGTCTCGGTCTTCGGATGTGGCAAGTGTTCTGGTCTTTGGTTACGGACCACTGATGCCATCAAATTCGGCGACCCGCTTCCACGTCGACTCCGGTCTACCGCTTCGGCTCTCGAACTCCGCCTCGACTACATCGAGCACATCGAATCTACACTCGGAGGCTCCATCGACCCGATGCGGCCTTCGGCTTTGGTGACCCGGGGGCTCCTTCGGCTCTAGTGACCCGCTGCGGTCTTCGGATCCAGCGATCCATTGCGTTCTTTGGATCCAGCGACTTGGGGGTTCCCTCAACATCAGCGACCCACTGTGGTCTTGGACTCTAGAGACCTGCTGCGATCTTTAGGTCCACCGACTCGAGGGCTCCCTCCACTTTGGTGACCCGCCGCATTCTTCGACTCTGGTGACCTGTTACAGTGACTTCCTGTGGTTTTGAGCTGCGGCAGCTCGCTACTGCCATCAGCTCCGATGACCCGCTATAGTCTTTGACTGCAATGTCAACTTTGTATGTGGAGCGACCCGCTACCACGTCGAATTCATTCGCAGCCGCATCAACTTCATCTATGACACCTACCAATAAAGCTAAGTTCCCTCTACTAAGAGTCAATGATAGTTTATTTTAATCGCAGTCGAAACACTCAGGGATGTGCCCTCTTCGAGTAACCTGATGTGCCATCGACTCCATGCACTCGAGCACCTCCTACACGACATCCTGAGTAGTTGATTCTTCCTGATCATCGAATCCTTAAACTCAGAGTACATCGGTAAGGTACTGAGACTAAGAGTAATCAGGCTAACGAAAAGGCCTAGCATATAATGCAAAAGTGTTGACTCTACTGGCACCAAAAATGTTATAATAAGCCGAAAGGCAAATATACTTTACAAGATATAAGTATTTTACACTTCTTTGCATTTTCTGCAGCTTACAAGGACGTCGACTGGGTCAACCTATTGATACGTTGCTAACGTATCTATAATTTTTGATGTTCCATGCTTGTTTATATCTACTTTCTTATGTTTTGTCCACACTTTGGAGTATTTTTATACACTTTCTTGGGCTAACCTATTAACAAGATGCCACAGTGCCAGCTGCCTGTTTTCTGCTGTTTTTGGTTCCAGAAAATTCAGAAAATGAATATTCTCGGAATTGGACGGGACAAAAGCCCAAGTCAATATTTCACCGAGGGGGACACGGAGCTAGAATATGAGACGAGAGGGGCTAGGGGCCGCCCACACCACCTGGCCATGCGGCCAAGCCTGGCCCGCGCCAGGGGGTGGTGTGGCCGCCTAGGGCACCCCCTCGGCCTCCCCTTTCGCCTATATATTACCTCCGATACAGAAACCCTAAGGACCCGATCAAAATTCCATGAAAGATTATGTAGCCACCATCATCTCCATCCCTAGATCGGGAGGGATTTGAAGCTCTTCCCAGCACCCTGTCGGAGGGCAGAATTCACCCTGGAGGCCTTCTTCATCACCATGCAAGCCTCCAGTGTGATGTGTGAGTAGTTCATCCCTGGACTACGGGTCCATGTAGTAGCTAGATGGTTGGTTCTTCTCCTTTGTGCTACCATGTTTAGATCTTGTGAGCTCCGTTCATGATTAAGATCATCTATTTGTAATCATACATGTTGTTTTTGTGGGGATCCGATGGATATTGAGATGCTATTTTAGATTGATTATTGATTATATCATGTCTTTGTTATTTGTGATCTTGCATGCTCTCCGTTGTTAGTAGCTATCTTGGCCGAGTAGATGCTAGCAACTCCAAGAGGGAGTATTTATGCTTGATAGTGGGTTCATGCCTCTAGTAATCTGGGGAACTGATAGAAATCTCTAAGGTACTAGATGTGCCATTGCTACTAGGGAGAAACCAACAATCCTTTGTTCATAGAACAATCGTATTGTTTACTTTACACGTAATGCTTAATGCAATTATCTGTTGATTGCAACTTAATACTAGAGGGGGTTCAGATGATAACCTGAAGGTGGATTATTAGTCATAGATGCAGTTGGATTACGGTCTATGTATAATGTTGTAATTCCCAATCAAATCTCATAGGAGTCAAGATGATTAGTATATGCATCTATCCGTTTTCTGTGTCTGTCAATTGCCTCGCTGTAATTTGTTCACCCAGCATGTCATCTATCTTAAGGAGAATCACCACTAGTGAACTATGGACCCTGGTCCTTTCTTTTACCATCAGTCTACGACTATTTACTGTTTTCTGTTTACTTTCTGCAAGCTATTACTATCTTCCGCTATTACTATCTTCCACACAATACGTTTAATCCTTTGTTTTCAGCAAAACCGATGAGATTGACAACCTCACTGTAAGTTGGGGCAAAGTTCTGTGGTTTTGTTGTGCATGATTCCAAGTTGGAAACAACACCTTGGAGGTGTTTCCTTTCTCCTACTGGTTCAATAAACTTGGTTTCATAACTGAGGGAAAACTTGTTGTTGTGCTCATCATACCTTCCTCTTGAGGTTCCCCAACGATCTCGATATATTTTGGTCCATCAAGCTATTTTTCTGGCGCCGTTGTCGGGGATTGAAGAAGAAGAAGCTCCCACGTCAACCACGCGCCATCAAAAGATATTTTTCTAGCGCTGTTGCCAGGGAGTCAAGGACATCTTCACAAGGGGAGTACCTCATAACCAATCTCTTTACTTTGTTTTATTTGTTTTGCTTAGTTTATTTCCGCTTTGTTTGCTTATTTCTTTATCAAAAACACACAAAAATAGTTGTACTAGCTTGCTTTCTTTATTAAAAATTCAAAAAAAAATTAAGTCTTTCTATAGTTGCTACCTCTTTCTTAGCTCACCATCCCTAAGTTCACCCCGAAAGACCTTTCAATAGGTAGTGGCTCTATAATTGGAAAAGATAATATTGAAGAATTCTTTAATCATGTTAGTAAGCATGAGGATATTAAGGATAGATCCCTTGTAGAACTTGCTCCAAATTATGAAATTGCTGCAGCGTCTTTAGTTCACATGTTGGAAGCTAGGTTTGTTAACCTTAACCATTTAATGCAAGTAATGTTTCTTAAACTTAAAGAAATTGAGGACCCTGAAAAGAGGGATTTCATTCTAGAAACTTTGCTTAAAGAATTCTATGATGTTGCTAAGGAAGCTGGAAAAGTCTTTGAACATTTTAATATGCTAGGCTCATGTGTAGATATTATTGGTACATAAGAGAAGATGGGAAAAACCGAACCTAATGGGGAGGAAATTAAGATACCAATACCCTTTAAACTTGTAGCAATGCATGAAGCCTTAGAGAAGAATTTTGATTGGATTGTTCCTGAAAACCTGTTTGATGAAAATAGTGAACCCAAGAGCATTGAGAGAGGATCCTCTAGAACTTATTTGGATGAGATACCTTGCCTTGTTCAAGATATTTCTGGTATTAATCTTAATGCTTCTTTATTTGAGAATACTTGATTCTTTTCTTGCTTCTTATGCCTAACTGAAAGGCGTTAAAGAAAAGTACTTATTGGGAGATAACCCAAAAGTTTTAGATGAGTCTTGGAAGTTATTTCTTCAGTAATAACCTCTCCTTATCCTTTTTATTTGCTTTTTGTGCCAAGTGTAACATTTAATGAGAGAGAAGTAAGACTTGGGAAAGTTGTTATCCCGAAACAGATTTTTGTGCTTCGCTGTAAACATTCGTGTAAAATCTCTATACATCGGTTTGAGCTGTAATTTTTTGTGCTTCTTCCCCAGGTTGTTATCCAACTTTCGTTAGTTCAACACTTTTCGATTTGAGTAACAGAAGGTTTTCGAGAAAAATGGTTTTCACCTGCTGGTCTGTTTTGACAGATTTCTGCCATTATTTGCATTTGCTTATTGTTCATTCCTTTTTGGGTTCTTTTTGGGGAATTGAGCTTTTTGAGGGAAGTGCTACAGTAGCTTGTGTTTTAATTGAAGTTTTACTTGTGTTGAAACTGAACCCAAATACTTATTATCTTGAGTTCACTAATGTTGCTAATGAAGATTGTGTGCAGTTTTGTATGAAGGAAAAATTTCAGGTGTTAAGGAAAGAATAATGTAATGAGATGAAGAATGGACTAAATCTCAAGCTTGGGGATGCCACCCGTGTCACCCCAAGAAATATCCAAGAATTACAAGTGTCAAAGCTTGGGGATTCCCAAGGCACCCCCTTCTTCATCAATAAAAATCTCAGGTTCTTCCAAACAGTTCATTGTTATTGTTTCATGCACAGTTGTGTTATTCTTGGAGCATCTTCGTTTTTGTTTGCTTGGTTTGCTTACTTTGCTTGAATAAATTGTTTGGACCCCCTCATTCATGCATTAGTTTTCAAATAAGATTGGTTTGGATTGGAAAAGAGTAGGAAAAATTCATGCTTAAGTGGTAAGAGGAGCTTGTTTTTGACTATGGCATGTGCTTTGTCATGTCATGCTTGATATTGTCTTGGCTTTATTCTTAGTGATTTTTTTTGTAGCATGACATGTTATAAACAATTGAGATTGCTTAATGTGCCTTGAAAGAATCATGCGTTGTTTTAGCATATTAAAGCATAGTATTGTTGTATTTTCCTTTAATGCTTTATTTGGGTTGACTTGGCGCATGGTCACACCATGTTATGACTATCCCAAGTCACCATAGCCTTTATGATCCTTTAGTTTTTGACTTGTAATATCACTTTATGCTTTAATTAATGATGTTTTGTCGCTTTGCATGATTATGGCCATTATTGCTCTCTTAGTTGGTCGCTCCCAGTCTTTTGCTAGCCTCCATAACCAAGTATGAGTTCCACTCATGCATCCAAGTCCAAATAAAACCAAGTTATTCCAAAGAGTCCACCATACCTACGTATTAGCATTTGCTATTCCAAGTATATTCATGTTTTTATCTACCTTCCGAATTAAACTTGTTATGAGAAAACTAGTGATTAAAGCTCTCGCGAACTTGATGGCACACTTTACTTTTCTTGCCCCTAATAAACTTGAACCATTGTGTCATCTATGTTGTATATTCTTGCACTTATATGTTGGGGATTAGCAGAACCATGCTGTCATGGGGAACGCTTTCAACATTGCACTTGTACATTGTACCTAGTTGATATCATGCTCTTTTGTCTATGGATGTCGTCGGTGTGAAATGAAAGGGGAGCTTGTAAGTCCATGGAGTTATGTATGTGTGTTAGAGAAACGCCTGGGCCGTCGGTCTAATCCATGCCTAATCATGGTGGAAACCTGCAGCGTAACCATAATGAGCAATCTATGAAGCATTCTTCTGATAAAAAAAGAGATTGAGATTGAGAAAAAAGAAAAAAAGATGAGAAAAGAGGAAAGAGAGAAGAAAGCACCATTTTCCCATGGTAAATAAGAAGATTGCTGAGATGCTCGTTGTCTGCTTGCCTTGTCATTTTGATATGGGGATTCTTTCGTATCATCGGGTAAGGGGTACCCCGTTGCCGGTTCTCTATGATACACATGTATTTACTATGACAAGAACTTACCGGTAACTAAACTTGAGTAGCATGAGTAGCGGCCCTCGTATTCAAGGGACATGAGATTTCCAACTTATACTTTGTCAAGCATATACTCCATAGTTTGTTCACTTTAACCTTAATCACTTCAAGATGCTTATGATAGGGGCAATGAGAGCTGAAAGCTAATAAGTACCATAATTTTTGGAAGCTCTTTATGAGACTTGAATCCCTGCTTCCTTCTATGAAGGCCTTTCTTTTAATTTTATGTTGAGTCTCCATCTTCTATATTTATGCACCTATTAAGAGAGCATAGTGGCCATTCTTAGTTTAATGTGCATTGTCCCAAGACTTGTTGATTGATGCATAACTTTGATATTGGTTGTTCTTAAACTATTTGTATCTAGCCACCCTTATGAACTTTGAAGGTGTCCTATGCATTTATGTTTGCTACTCTATGAGGGACAAGCTGAATACCATTCTCATTATGATTTCTTTATCTGAAACAAACAAACATCTTGCAAAGCATTGTTATTCATGAATCTTTTGTTTGTGCATTTTCATGTTACAACATAGTTGCTATGTGTTATTATTAGAACTATATCTTTCATGCTATGTTAAAGTACTATGAACCTAGCTATCCATGTTTTACAAATAATTTGATAAAGTCTATGATGGTGCATGTCACCTCAAAACTTATTCTTTCTTTTTATCACTTACCTACTAGAGGACGAGCAGGAGTTAAACTTGGGGATGTTGATACGTTGCTAACGTATCTATAATTTTTGATGTTCCATGCTTTTTTTATATCTACTTTCTTATGTTTTGTCCACACTTTGGAGTATTTTTATACACTTTCTTGGACTAACCTATTAACAAGATGCCACAGTGCCAGCTGACTCTTTTCTGCTGTTTTTGGTTCCAGGAAAGTTAGAAAATGAATATTCTCGGAATTGGACAGGACAAAAGTCTAAGTCAATATTTCACTGAGGGGGACACAAACCCAGAATACGAGACGGAGAGGGTCCAGGGGCCACCCACACCACTTGGCCGTGCGGCCAGGCCTGGCCCGTGCCAGGGGGTGGTGTGGCCGCCTAGGAACCCCCTCGGCCTCCCCTTTCGCCTATAAGATGCCTCCGATATAGAAACCCTAAGGACCCGATCAAAATTCCATGAAAGATTCTGTAGTTGCCGTCATCTCCATCCCTAGATCGGGAGGGATCTGAAGCTCTTCCTGGCACCCTGCCGGAGGGGAGAATTCACCCTGGAGGCCTTCTTCATCACCATGCAAGCCTCCGGTGTGATGCATTAGTAGTTCATCCCTGGACTACGGGTCCATGTAGTAGCTAGATGGTTGGTTTTTCTCCTTTGTGCTACCATGTTTAGATCTTGTGAGCTCCGTTCATGATTAAGATCATCTATTTGTAATCATACATGTTGTTTTTGTGGGGATCCGATGGATATTGAGATGCTATTTCCGATTGATTATTGATTCTATCATGTCTTTGTTATTTGTGATCTTGCATGCTCTCCGTTGTTAGTAGCTATTTTGGCCGAGTAGATGCTAGCAACTCCAAGAGGGAGTATTTATGCTTGATAGTGGGTTCATGCCTCTAGTAATCTGGGGAAGTGACAGAAATCTCTAAGGTAGTAGATGTGCTGTTGCTACTAGGGAGAAACCAACAATCCTTTGTTCATAGAACAATCATATTGTTTACTTTACACGTAATTCTTAATGCAATTATCTGTTGATTGTAACTTAATACTGGAGGGGGTTCAGATGATAACCTGAAGGTGGATTATTAGTCATATATGCAGTTGAATTACGGTCTATGTATAATAATCTCATAGGAGTCAAGATAATTAGTATATGCATGTATGCTTTCTCTATGTCTGTCAATTGCCCCGTTGTAATTTGTTCACCCAACATGTCATCTATCTTAAGGAGAATCACCACTAGTGAACTATGGACCCCGGTCCTTTCTTTTACCATCAATCTACGACTATTTACTGTTTACTGTTTACTTTCTGCAAGCTATTACTATCTTCCACACAATTTACGTTTAATCCTTTGTTTTCAGCAAAACGGTGAGATTGACAACCTCACTATAAGTTGGGGGCAAAGTTCTGTGGTTGTGTTATGCAGAATTCCAAGTTGGAAACAACACCTTGGATGTGTTTCCTTCCTCCTACTAGTTCGATAACCTTAGTTTCACAACTGAGGGAAAACTTGATGTTGTGCTCATCATACCTTCCTCTTGGGGTTCCCCAACGAGCTCGATATATTTTGGGCCATCACCTATTATATCGAGTCCTCCAATAGGAGTCGACAAAAAAACGGGCTACATCATAATCTCAAGACCCGAGTCGAGTCCCTCCTCGGATGGTTGCATCGCTTGATTCTATAAAGAAGCGGCACTGGCCACGCACCCGACATACATGACGCTGGCCGTGCACCTAACAGATGCGACTATGTCGAATCCATCTGCATCATCGCGTGACTCGCTATGTCAACTCTGACTATAGCTTCAATTCTTGACTCCTTATGCGTGAGACACTGACTCGTTGTACTTCTAGGTCAGTGGCTTCTCCTCGCATGATTTTCAACTGCGTCTACAATATACAAGACTCGAGTCTCTGCCCGAGTCTATGACTCTGCCAGACACTCAGGGGCTACTCCAAACTAGAGCGATGGTCGCGCATATACAAGATCTTCGAGTGGTACACTATGATTCCTCATTCGAACCTATGACTAGAATAAGGACTCGGGGGCCTACTCCCATAGGGAGCGCTGGTCGTGCATTCAAAAAATCATCGGCATTGATGGCATTCGCAAGATCATCTGAAGCACTTCTGGATCGTTGTGTCTATGCAACCGACGACTATAAGTATCTTCTCGAGTCTACACCTCGAACAGACACTCGAGGGCTACTCCCATAGGGAGCGCTAGTCACGCACTCTATAGAAAACAAAAGATTCACAGTATGGTCCATTGTGTCGACTACGTCGATAATGTCGACTCGCTTATAGCAATCGAACTCACTATCGACTCCGCCCATTTACATTGCAATGTCAAGTTCAGAGATAATGTCTCCTTGGCCGCCTGAAACACCTCCGCGGTGATAAACATTCGGATGTTATGTCCATGATACAAACATAAGACATACAAATTTAATATGATGGTCTGGTAACCGTAGCCGATGCGCTCTACCAGAAAAATACCATGTCTCCGACATGAAGAAAATTCTGACGGACACATTGGGTACACATGCATTAAAACTGGAGTTTGGCTCAGTAAGACCTCTGTGGCATGAGTCGAACTACACTAGAAATTTCCGGATTCGAGTCTGGGGACTCGAGTTTGAGTAGATAGCGTTGTTTTTCCCAGGAGCAATTAACTGGTCCTGATCTGTCGAGCGCACAAGGTGTGTTTATCAGCATCCCTATGAATGGCTACAAATTTGGCTGACCCGATGAGCTTCTGGGTGAAGTGCTTCGCACTCGACACACCTATTGACTCTGACATGCTAATGCAAGGCTAAAGACAAATAAGTCTCCACTCGAATCTATGATTTGGATGGACACTCGGGGGGCTACTGACATAGGTATGCCCAACAGGCATCCAACTACAGCCTACCTAGTGCGGCTCAACCGAAGGCCCACTCGATGACCTCCCAAGGTCCATGACGCTCATTACGATTTGAATGATATGAAGCCCATATGGACACCAACTCCAAGCGCGCAAGATAAGGAAAGCTCAAGACTAGAGTTTGAATCCAACTTGTAACCAACTTGTATTGGTACTTGAGACCTAGCCTGCCCATATATAAAGGCTAGGAGAGTCCCACGAGGAGGACATATCCCACAATATACAACAGATCTAGACATCGCAAACCCTAGCACATACACCGGCCAGATCCAATCTGCACGCCATCGCCATCAAGGCACCTTGTAATCCTCTGGACCTCCATTAATCACAAGAAGAAGTAGGGTTTTTCCTCCGTGGGCCTGAACCTGGGTAAACATCGTGTCCCCATGTTGCTTGTCTATTAGCCGACAAAGTCTCCAACGCACCACTCTTTCTCAAAACCCAAGTCCATAAACTATGGGCATCGACATGTTAACCCCGCGTCAGGTACCAATAGTACTATACAAGCTTTGTTAACTCAATACAATCAAAGTAGAGTTTGATATAGTTATAAACAACTAGAAGTGTAACAATCATTCCAATTCCTCTAGTTAATTCTCATCTTGCCAAGGAAAACTAGAACATTTCATAATAGCATATTTAAATATGAGAGATTGTGTCCTAAGTAGCATAACATTGAAGTGTCTTATTGACACCCACATCAATAGATCAATACTATCAAAACACTATTGTTCTATTCATTGTCTTCCAAGAAATTGCACAGAGTAGTAAAGAGACCATGCCAAAGACGGTTTTGTGTGAATCTTTATTTTTCAAAGATAGTTTCCAATAAGGATCATTGAGTGATATCTTTTAGCAATGGTTTGCACAATGTACCAATACTTTTTCCCATTACGGTAACAAGTGATACCCATGTCATCAACTCATATCCAAAATTAGGAGTTGTACCATTGATCGTTCGTAGGCCAGAGGAGTTGTTGGCATCCAAAGGTGTGCATCGAAATTTATAAATGAACTTTAAATGGTATCACATTTTGATCCACAATAATTTTAGCTTTGGCATGAATCACAATTACCACTAGACTTCATTTCAATCCAATAATTCATTTCAAGAGTGTCGTCAAGTCTATCAATATATCTATGGGGTTAAGTATCTTCAAAGGTAGACTCTTAAGACAATCGCTCAAATACAAGTCATAAATTGGAGACTTTTCTTTTTGTACTTGTTTGGCAATATTATTTCCAGGGAAATACTTGGTTAACTTCAAGAACTAGAGCAAAATCTTCCACAACTAACTACTCATACAAATAAAAAGCTTTACACTAACTATTTTGAATTACTCCCGCTAGCATGGCATCTTAACAAATCAACTAACTAGGATAAACATTTCAAACTTCTAAAGTGGGAGACATATGACATACCTCTCATGAGTGACTTCATGATACTCTTCCTTATGGGCACGTGTTCCTTCAAAACTCAAATTAAATCACTCTCATAATAATAATATTGAAGCAAAGAGGCAATAGGCAAATCCACTTTCACGAAAAAAAGGAAAAAAAGGAACAAAACATTTTTGTATTTTTGAGGATGGGGTAGAGAATAGAAAATACTTGCGACCAAGCAAGATACTAACAAAAGAAAACAAAAACAAAAAGAAAGGAAAAGAAAAACCAAAGTGTTGGAACAAGTCCAACACGAGTGTTTTAAATCTCACATTGAGATGCAGTACAACCTCATTATTACACAAATATAAATTCTTAGGAACACATCCCCAAGCTCAGGCTTTTGCAATGCCTTTTGTTTCTCATTGTGGTGGAGGTGGATAATCTCCCAAGTTCCATTGGCTGCTCCAATTAGTGAACTGGGTTGAGAGGTTCGCGGTAGTGTCTCGAAGGTTGATGGAGAGGTTGCTCATGTTATGAATGCTTCATCTGAGTGAGTAAATATCATCATAGGTGTGTAGTAGTTTGGTGGTTGCTGATCTTGTTCAGGGCCTTCTTGTTCTACTTCTTAATCTTCTCCTTCTTCATCCATGGGTTCTTCTTGTTGGGGTAGAGTTGTTTTAACCTGTGCATCATAACGCAAACGTCCATTCTTGATAAAGAACAAACCATTAGGCAAAGGAGCTGGGATCAAGTGATCGACTCTAGGTATATCAAGGAAGTATCTACCATTGGATTTAGAAAACATACCACAAGATTTGAGAGTAGAGAAACCGAGACGACGAGCACCTGTCAACCATTAGATATTACATATGTTGATGAGGAGTGCTCGAGCGAGAACAGTGACAACTCCTCCTCCGCATATGGGACCACTGGATTGAAGAACTTGATGATTAAGATAAAACACGAGAAGGGCACCCAAGTTTAGCATCAAATTACAATTTGTAATAGCATCTCTTGTGAGGATCATCATTTCCTCTTCATTGACTTTAGTAAACTCGCCACGTGCCAGCAAGGTGTTAGCAATAACGTAGAACAAATAACGAATAGCAGGACAGTCAATTTGATTTCCCTTGAATGTTTTTCCCCAATTCTCATAGAGTTAAAGTACTCCAAGGGTGTAGGAATAAGAACAAAACTGGTGGAGTGTATGTAGGTGGTGGTGTTAACAAACCCAAAGTGATGAGCCCATTGATCGAGTGTTAAGGTGTACTCATGGTTCATTAGACAGAAGGTGATATGATCAACCCTCGGGCTATCTTCCTCGGAGCAGTAGTACGGACTCACCGTACGCGTCAAGGTGTTGAGGAACTCAAGTGTCAAGCGACGATATGCTGTGGTGTCCTAAAAAACAAGTGAAGCAAACCAACACTATTGCAAAGAAAGTTGAAATCATGGCCAAGCACTGGTTGGTTAAGGATATAGGAACACGCCCATTTGGTGTACTTGATTTCTCGGTTCTTGAGATGGTTGAAATGAGTGAGATGGTATTTTTCAATGAACACGATGTCAAGTGACTCAGGGGTTAGCTCATCAATAGGTGGTGCGGCTTGTTCTGTAGCTATCACACGTGTACGTCTCCTTGTATTCATCTAAAAAATAAAAAGTAGAGCTCATTCAAATTTTGATCCAATAGAAACATAGCAAAAGTAATCATCTATGCTTTATACAAAAGAAACTTCTCTAAAAACAAAACTAAGCATGCTTATAATAAAGATTAGCCCAAAAACAAGACTTTTTTTTGGAAATGAGCATATATTAATATCACACGGATACTAATTACACCCAGCCTCTGCAACAATGCATACCCTAATGGCAATACGGATGCACACAGCCGAAAAAAAGAAGGAGAATTACAAAAAAGAAAAGTCCCGCTGCAGGAATCCGATCCTTAGCAGCAGCAACACTACCACCACCAAAACAACACCAGAAGCCCAACCCCTCCAAAAGCGATGCCTCCAAGAAGAAAACAGTGCACAAGCGCTAGCATTGCCTGATCAAAGATCTTAGGTTTTCACCCTGTAGAAATTCCTCGCTCGCAAAGCAATGCCTTCTGCAAGGCCATTACCAGGCACAACCAATGAAGGCCAGACCTTGTGACAAGGGGTAACCTCGGCAATGCCCATGATGATGGACTTGGGGTTTCGCGGAAAAGAGAACGCTAGGGATTTCACCGGATGTCAGGGGAAAAAATGTAGACAAAGTCGCCTGAATATTGGAGAAAAACTCTATTATAAGTTGTCTACTAGATTTCGGTACCCTTGCTTGGGCTTCTCCCGCCCTATATATAATAGGAAGGGTCTCAAAGTTGTATGCGGATAGGTTTCATACACGCGTGATTACAATACCAACATAATGTCAGTTCATGATTTCTTTCCTAATATAACAAGAAGTTTCTGTCGGTTGCTTATTTGGGCTTTTATCTGGAATCTCTATGGGCCGTAGGCCTTTTACCCAATGTAGGGTAGCAAATAGTGAGCATCACGTAATCATACGCATGTCAGTAGCCCCCGAGATTCTACCTGAATCCGCGGTTTTCAGGTTGAGCCTCAAAGTTTTTCTTTCTTATTTATCTTATTCTGTTTGATTTTATTTTTTGTAGGGATTTTGGTACAATGAGTATGATGCTTCCGATGGATCGGGAATCAGTTAATTGCTCCTGGGCAAAAACAAGGTTGACCTACATCAAACTCAAGTCCCCGGGCTTGAATCCGGAATTTGTAACTGGTGTAATTCAGTTCGAGCCGCTGAGGTCTTATCAAATACTGAATTCCAATTTTCTATTTTTTTTATCGGGTACCCAACGTGTCCGTCAGGATTTTTCATCGTATCGTTGATATGGATTTTTACTGGCATAGCGCATTCTTGTGCGATTACCAGGCCACACAGGACGAATCCTGGGATCTTACCTTCATGTTTCTGAACACGGCATTTAGATTTTTTCCCGTGTCTGGGCGTGATCCGAGAGTTATGTTTTACTTTCCGTATCCTGCTCCCGATAGGAGTATTTATCGTCGGATGCTTCCGTTATTTTTATTTATCAGGTGTGCGCCAGCGCTCCTGATAGGAGTAGCCCCCAAGGCTATGTCTGAATATGTGTATCAAGACATAGGCTCGAAAAAATGCGTCATTGTTTCCATAAATTTTTGTCGGGTGCATGACCAGTGCTCCCGATAGGAGTAGCCCCGAGGCTACAGTCGTAATGTTGTATATTTCGAGTGTAGTCTCAAATCTTCGCATGGAGGAATTTACTTCGACTCCAATTGAATTTCTTCGGGTCATACCCTGAGAAAACCGCAATTTTTGCTGTAGTGCTTTTCTGTGACATCAGTGATGACGTATCTGATGTTGTTAGTTTTCAAAAAAACATGCCCTGACGGGACATGTCGAATGTGGGCCCATGCACAGTAATGATGATGCGTGATGGCGTTTTTAGCGGAGATTCTTGACCGCACGCCCCCTCGCTGCACGAGAATCGAGGCGTTACGCGTTGTTTCTCTGTTTTTACCGTAGTCATAACTTATTTTATATTTTTCCTTATCGAGACCTTTGTAACCACGTGTCGTCATCGTGCAACCCTCTGTCGTTTCGATTTTGCATCGAACGGTTAGGTCTTTGCGCTGCTGCTCTTTATAAGGGAAGGGATGTGTTTTTTTACTGTTTCACCTAGCCTTCCTCTGCTCCTTCCTCCTTGCGCTCTTGCCCCTTGCGAACTTTGATTTTCGTGCCCCTCGTTCCTTGCTCCGCCGCCATGGGCAAAAGCAAAGCCGCTGGGACTTCCACTGCCACCGCAAAGGCCACCAGGAAAAGGGTCGTCGGGTGGGCTCCCACCAAGTGCACAACATGGGAGCTCTGTGAGGCGCGGAACTTCGGCCTTCTGACGGAGGGCTCCTTCAAGCTCCCTGGTGATGAAGCTGCTCCCATCACCGAGCTTGCGTGGAGGGTAATGTTCCTTTGCTTCCTCTTCCGCGGTCTTTCTCTACCCGTCCATGAATTCCTGCGAGGCCTCTTGTTTGTTTATGGCGTGCAGCTTTATCAGCTCACGCCCAATTCCATCCTCCAAGTTGCTTATTTTGTCACCGTTTGTGAGTGTTTTCTTGGGATTCATCCCCATTGGGGCCTTTGGAAATACGTCTTCTATGTTTGCCGCAACGCCACTAACACCATTGTATATGATGTTGGTGGCACCATTTTCTCTGTCCGTTCCGACGTTGATTACTTAGACTTCAAACTCACGGATTCTATCCAAGGTTGGAAATCTAAGTGGTTTTATGTCAAGGACTAGCCACTCGAAGGCCAGTCTTTCGGGTTATCCCCCTTTGAACCTAAAAAAGTTTGTCATAGACTCGACTCCTGGGATCAGTGTCCTTCTGCCGAGGAAATGGCCGAAATCTAGCCCTTTGTTGATCGTATTTCCAAGTTGTGGCATGAGGTTGGCAAAGAATTGTCACGTCTCCAGGTCCTAGCATATTTTTTGCAAATCTATGCCCAGCCGCTTCAAGCCCGTTTGTCGGGTATGTGGGCGTATATTGGGAAGAAGGACCCGATGAGGATTTCCTTAGAGGACCTCACCCTTAAGCTATATGAGAAGAGAGTCCGCAGCTTTACAACTTTAACGGCGAAAAAACCTATTCCGTCGACTTGCCTTGTAGAGCCTTTCGGCAAGAAAAAACATCTTCCCGAGGTACATTTCTTTCTCCTTTGTCTTTTCCTTGTCTTCTGTTTATAGATATACTTTTTCAATTCTTACGCTTTCTATAGGATTTTGATCACCTGAGCTCTCTTCCCCCCTTCCTGAAAGTGGTGAGCCCCATGTCCACCCCTTCGTATCCAATGATCTCCCTATGACTGGGACTGCCGTGGATGAGGAGGGGGATATTTCTACGTCTGACTCTTCGTCGAAGATGCAGTCTCTTCCTTCGGCTGGCTCTAGGGATTTTCGCGTGGAACACGCCGGCAAAAAGAGGAAGCACCATTGTGTTGTGGAAAGGGTCGAGGATTCGGATGACTCGACTGCTTCCAAGCCCTTCGGTACTTCTCCTATCGCAGCTGCTTCTGCCCGGATGAACTTGTTTTGCTTTGCGCAGGATGTGTCTTCATAAGTATTTGCTTTCTTATTTTTCTGTTTTCACCGAGTGTTTTGACTGCGGGTGCTTACCCTTGGTCATGTTATTTGTAGCGATAATGAATATCTTCCTGCTTCTCCTATTCCCACATCTATGGGCTGCTCCACGAGGAAAACCCCTCCACCGTCGGTGGGGCCGAAGGAAAAGGTGATGTCTCATGTGGAGAAAGAGGTCCAGAAGGATGCCACTGCTTCATCCAAGCCGCCACCGCAAAAAAGAAGAAAAATGGCGGGTAAAGGGGTGGTGATATCTGAAGCACCCGTTGATGTGGACATGAAGGATGTAAGTTACTTTTGACGCCGGACTTTTTCCTTCCCTATATATTTACTCTTCCTTGACGTCCTTTTTCCTGTGTTTTTCTTTGCTCAGCCTTTGATGTGTGAGATGGTTGGTATGGCCACCCTCTTTATAAGGATCCATGATGACACCGAAGAGCTGAAAGGTATGCGCTGATCACTTGTGTATTTTCCTTGTAAACATGTTCATCCTCATTTTGCGTTGTGCTCCTTCAGCCGCTGCCAAGCAATCCGCGATTATCCGGGATGAGGCGAGAAAGCGTGCCGATGAGCTGGAAAACAGGCTCCGAGCTTACGAAGAGGCCAATCAGAGGGCGAAAACTGATGTCGATGAAGTGGCTAGGCAAGTCGCTGCTCGAGATGCAAATCTGCGGCAGCGCTTGGAGGCCCTAAATAACTCGCTGACCCGTAAGTTTCGATTTGTGCGTGTACTTGTTGTTTTTGTTTTTTCTTTTGATTGTCGACCTCTTCTTCTCTCTTGTTTGTGTAGAGCTGACTGGCCAGAACCTAACGCTGGATGATGATAAGAAGGTTGATCCTTTATCGGATGTTGATAGTACTTTGGAAGCTAACATCGTTCGTGGGTGCAATCTTCTTGTCCGTTCACGCCGCGCCTTCAAGAAGCTCCATGCCGAAGTATTTCCAACCAGGGATGTGCCGGAGGACCTGAATGATCTTGTCGCCATTTTTGGTGCTGATCCCGGCCCCCTTGTTGGTTATAGTCTGACGCAATCCAGGAGTGGTGTCGAAACTTTGATGGCTCTGGCGATGGCGCATGGCGAGAAGGTTGACTGGGAGAAGGTTAGCTCCTCTGTCCCAGTCACCTCCAGTGGCAAAGCAATTGACCTGAAGCCGCATATTAAAAGGTCCAGGAAATATTCTCGGCTGCTCCTGGCTCTGGTCTCGGGTTCAGGGAAATTGGCTGCCCCTTCCTCGACTCCTCTTACTACGTCCTGCGCTCCCTCTTCAGCTACTCTTGCGGCTGCTATAGCTAGTGCTCCTTCTGCTAGTGCCACCTTATATTTGAAGGATGCAGCCCCATAGGCCCTTATTTTGTAATTGTTTGTCGTGTCTTCCCTTACTGTAATGGATTTTGAACTTGTCCGGCCTCCTTTTGCAGCTTGTAAATATATGTGTGTGACCCTGAGTGTTTCATATACTTCTTTGTCTTTGTCAGATCTTGAGTGATTTTGCTCCTCCTTCTGGTTCCACGCAACCATCGGATGTTGTTGCGCCCTCCGTTGTAGCGGGTGCGATCTGTCCTGTCGTCGTGCGTACGGTGGACCCACCGCTATATGCTGAAAAGATAGAACAAGTGAAGAAACTTGAGGGAAAACTACGGGTAGTTCAATCACTGGTGGATGTTTCCCAATCTAAAACACGCCAGGCTCTTAACCATGAAGCCTTTTTCTTGGAAGAGACCTCCAGGGCGAGCGAAAGCTATTGTGTGAGCTGCCTTCTTTATTTGGTTGCCTTTCTGTCTTGATAGAAATTATTTTTTCTCCAATGTGCAGGTATTCGATTGTGTGAGAGGGAGGAAAGCTAGCGCCTGCGTGACCGGATGCACGCTCTTATATCTGCCTCTCAAAGTTCTGAGACATATTTTTGGACTGACCATTGACGTGCCTATACTGTTGCGCTGTTGCAGGATTGTATATCAGAGCTGGAGAAATTTGAAGAGTGCTGCCACAGATCTCTGGCTATTGTTTACAACGTCATGTTTCCTTGGGATCATCAGCCTCAAACCTTGGCAGATTTGATTACGAAATTTCGGCAAGGCGAAAGGGTCCACCATTATGGGAAGCTTCAACTTGTGGTGGGTGCCAAGCTTGCACTCTCTTGGGTGCATGCACATCACCCGACATTGGATTTGGACTTCGTATCTTCGGATCTGCCTCGTCATCCCAATGACGGCCTTGTTTATATGGCGCCTCACTATGCCGCTGCTCGAAGACCCTCCATTAGGATTGTGCGTAGGTGCTTAGAAGTAGATGAGGAATTCTTTGTAAATTTCGAGATCTGACTGCCTGCTTGTGCAGCTTTGTAATGTGGCTAAAAATGTTGTATGTACACTTTATCAAAAAGGTCGCATGTTTTCATACGAGATTTTGATTGTATGCTATATTTCCTCGTTGGGGGTCTGACAAACTGATGTTCGTATACCATAGAAGTTTCATGTCGCGAAATACTTTTCTTTATTTATTGATAATAATGGATACGGGTACATTGCGATGGCGTGATTACCTGGCCGTTGGCCTTTTTATTAAGTAAGGAATGCGTCTCAATATAGCTTTTATAGAAGAACTTCGGCTTCTGTCCTTGAGGGTCTTCTTATGCGGGACCCTTATTGGAGGCCACATATGTTGCTTTTATGAGACTGTTATGTTCTTACTTTTCTGATGTTTTCTTCTTGTGGGTGTGCCCTTCGTGTGTCGCCTCCTCATCTGTCAATTTTAGCTTCCCAAGCTCCGCCTCCATCCCGAAAGATTCCGAGATTTTGTTGAACTCTCGATCGTAGTTGTCTGCATGGCTGAAGCTGTCTTTGACTGTGATGGCCCCATTGGGGCTGGCATTTTCAGCACTAGGTATGCGTAGTGAGGTACTGCCATGAACCTGGTGAAAGCTGGTCGCCCTAGGATCGCGTGGTATTGAGACAGCCAGTCCATAACTTCGAATTCTAGCTTTTCTCGCATGAAGTTGTTTTTGACCCGAAAACAATGTCAAGGTGGACTTTGCCCAATGGAATTTCGGCTTTTCCAGGAACTATCCCGTGGAAAGTTGTGTCGGTTGGGGTTAGGTTCGTCATGAACCAGTTCATGGCCCGCGGAGTTTTGGCGTAAATCAGGTTGATGTTGCTTCCTGCATCCAAGAAAACTTTGCTCATGTCGAACCCGCCGATTTGCGCTTCCACTATTACTACTAACTGGCTTAGCTGAGGGACCCATAATGGATGGTTAGCTCTGCTGAAAGTGATTTCTTGCTCTGACCAATGTAGATACTCTGGTGTAGGGGGCGGCTTTGTTACCGCCAAATTTACTTGCCTAGTGATCAGCTTTTGTGTTCTATTGGAGGGTGGCCCCTTCTGGATCATTGACATTGCTCCCTTTGATCTAGGATATTCGTTGTCTTGGTATAATGTGCTTTGCGGCTGTCCTGCAGGTGGAGGTCCCTGCGGTGGTGGTGGAGCTCCAATGGCCAAAGTGCCGAGTGTAGGGGCGTAGTTTCTGTTTGTTGATTTAGCTGCCTTTGCGTTGCATAGTTCTTACATCTTTAGGAATGTCCGACAGTCCTTTAGGAGGTGGTTTGATCGCCTTTTCCCTGTTGAGACGACGTAGTAGTGCATATTGCAGGGTCCTTCCAACATTTTTCCTACTGACATTGGTGGGTCTCGGTTCATCGGCTGATATTGCTGTCGTGGTTGGCTTTCATTGATGTTATCCCTACTGCCCTGATATCCGCTGTTGTAGTCATCATTTCGTCGGTTGTCCATTCCATAAAAACTCGCTGCAACGTAAGTGGGTGTGTGGTATCCATCATTTGTTTGGCATCTTCGGTCGTTGTTACGCCAGTCTCTTCCATCGGGTGAACGAGCCCTTTTGTTGTGTACTGCATCCTCTCCATCAGCCCAACTGTTGGCTATCTCCATCAGCTGTGAAATTGGTTTTGGCTTTATTCGTCCTAATTCTTCAATGAATTCCTATCATCGGAGACCATCATTGAAGGCGTCGATCGCTCTTTCATCAGATATTGCTTCAGCAAAAAATTTGGTGATGTTCCATCGTTGGATGAAGGCTCGTATTGATTCTCGTGGCTTTTGCTTGTAGGCACGTAATTGCTCTAAAGATGTGGGTCACTTGAATGTGGATTGAAAGTTTCTGATGAATTTGTCTTCAAGATCATTCCAACTGCTGATGGAATCTTCTGGTAGCTGCTTTAGCCAGGAGCATACCGCACCGGTTAGGTGGAGCTGCAGGATTTGCATTGTCGTGGCTTTGGATCCTCCCTGTAATCTAACAGTCCCCTAGATAATTTTTCAGCCAAGCTTCGGGTTCTTGGAGGCTGTCGTATTTTTGTCGATCTTATGGTAGCTTAAAATCCTTCGGTACCGGAGTTTTGCGAACCCGTCGGGTAAAGCAGCTGGCTCTGCATAATTCTTGTTCATCCTCACTTTCGCCGTCATGGTATCTTCGGGTGCTGCACTCTTCTCGTGATCGATCAATCCTTTGCTGGGTGATGTCGTTTCCTGCGTTGTTGCGCGGTTCTTGTTCGGAAAAGTGGACCCGATGTGGCGACAGTGATCGTCGGGTGTGACCTCCTTGCCGATGGCTATTGCGACGATGTGGTGATCGGTCACGTTGCCTTGTGGTTTCTTTGTCTGCTTGCGCGAGAGTTTCTCCCACCAAACTGAGATTCATTAGGGCAGATCGGTGGAGGGCTGCACGGGGATCATCGGGTGCAGGTTGTGTCATGATTAGATATGTTTGCGCGGCCACAATAGCTGCATGAGCTGTCTTTGCTTTGATGTGCATGTCTTGATCTATCGACATAAACGAGAGATCAAGGTCCTGAATTAATCTGCTTCTCTCTTCTTCGGGTATACTTCTTAATCTAGACGTTCCTCTTCTTGGCGATGCTCCTCCTGTGATGCTTCTTGATCCTCGAGTGGGGCTTAGTTGTGCCCTTCGTAAGCTAGATTCGTCGGCTACCCTCTTCCTTTCGTTGAGCTATCTTTGCATCCTGAGGATTTTTCTCTTTTTGCAGTGCAGTAGATACTAGTATGCCAATAGATCTTCGTGGGTGGCGTCTGTTGCCACTAGGGTCGCACCCGAAATTGCTGCTCTCACTTTCTCCCATGCACTGGCTGGTAGGCTAAGGGTTCGCCTCTCATCTTAATGTGGCTGCTCTTCTTCCCTATTTTCTCGGTCGACTGTTGGATCTGCTCTGTTTCCTTGACTTCCTTCGTTGTCATTGCTTCCCACACTATGGCTTGAAAGGATATCATGGGGGTTAAGAATTGGGTTACCATTGGAGTCTTGTTGGGTCGTGGCGTCTCTGATGATCATGCATACTTGGTGCTGAGTGGCGTACGGACTAGTAACGTCGTCGTTTTCGCCAATGGAGACACTATCGGATGAGCCAGTGAAGTCCATCAGCTTTTGCTCTGGATAAATTTCCGCCATGTGAATCCCAAAGTCGATGCTTTCTCTACTTTCTTCAGGTTCTGAATTAGCTAGGCTTGCTCCACGTGGTGGCATGAACGGTGGGTCTGATCCGAAGGAGAGATTGGCATAGAGACCATCAAGATCTCCCAGATTCGTCTCGATTTGCCCGCCTTTGTTGCTTTCTTCGATCTGCGCCTCAACTTCCATTGGGGGTTTACTGGGAGGTTCATGTACTTCTTTTGATTTGTGGGTAACTTTACGGGTAGGTGGGCGTGGATTTGCTTTCGTCAAGTTGATGCTTGGTGGAGAGCGTTCTGCCGAATCCATATTTCTAGCATTCAAGTTTCCCACAGACTGTGCCAATTGACGAGGGGTAACCTCAGCAATGCCCATGATGATGGACTTGGGGTTTCACGGAAAAGAGAATGCTGGGGATTTCGTCGGATGTCAGGGAAAACAATAAAGACAAAGTCGCCTGAATATTGGGGAAAACTCTATTACAAGTTCTCTACTAGATTTCGGTACCCTCGCTTGGGCTTCTCCCGCCCTATATATAATAGGCCGGGTCTGAAAGCTGTATGCGAATAGGTTTCATGCACACGTGATTACAATACCAACATAATCTCGGTTCATGATTTCTTTCCTAATACAACAAGAAGTTTCTGTTGGTGGCTTCTTTGGGCTTTTATCTGGAATCTCTATGGGTCATAGGCCTTTTACCCAATGCAGGGTAGTGAATAGTGAGCATCTGAGTAATCATACCCATGTCACCTTGGGTTTTCACCCTGCAAGGTAAGACTGTGAACTCCTCCTGTGATGTTTCCCCCTCTGACAGACGCTGCTGTGAGTCACAGATATCCAAGCCAGATCCTCATCGCCATAAAGACTCAATCCACCATAGCTCACCCACATGTCTCTGCCTTCATGACATTCTCTGCATCTGACTTCACCATGTGTATCGTCAAAGACATGTCACATGACGGTAACAGATAGCAGAGCTTGACCGTGCTCCCACTGAAACCAAACGGCCAGCAGAAAACACAGGCGCGCATGACCGAATTCCTTCCGATCCAGCAAGCCCCAGGCATATGCGCCACATGGGAGTTCGCCAGCGAAGCCTTCCAGAACAAGACACTCCGGTCAGATCAATGGAGACATGCATCAAGTAGATCTTCGTCTTGGTGCGAGAGAGATCTAAGGACCACCCCTTTTATTCAAACAGAGCTAGCATCCCCTTCGCCACCCGTCGATAACCTGCAAGATCCGCCGCACCAAACCCTACCAGTAGCCTTACGGCTATGCTAGTACCGAGAGAGATGATATCAGAGCAGGGTCGATCCCCACCAGATCCGGCCCTACCAGTAGTGGGGAGGTCCAGGAAGGCAGCATCGGAGCCCACACGCGGGGGGTTTTCCATGTGGTCTTAGTCTAGATTGATAATGGTGAAAGATTGAGCAAGGTTTTGATGCAAATAAGTTGGGGATCGAAAGAGAAAAATACCTTAGATCGATTGGCTGCGAGGAATTGAAGACATAACACGCATAATTGAATATACAATGGAGGTGGTTTGGAGTTTGGAGGAAGAAGAAAAAAGAAATAGTGATTTTAGGTTTAGGTTTTACCTCTTCCCTAGTTGTAAATCATGGCCGGACACGTGGTATGGGCGGGCTGTACGGCCAGAGCCCGCCTGTACCAAGTGTCGTTACCTTGGGGTTGATAGCTCCCTTAGCCAATACACTCAGTACGGGCACACAGTAAGATCGCTCGCGCCCATACTACAGATCATTAAGCATTCGGTACTTTGCTTCAAATTTGATGTTTTCCCTAGGGTATTATATGGGTGGGCGTTACGGTTGCCCCTGGTCGTACTTTAGGTTGTTAAACCCTCTGTATCCTACAGCAAAAAATAAAAAATTCAATCTTTTGTGTCGAGATGTGGTACGGGCCCACGGTAGCCGACTCCAATTGTACGGCTGGTCATTAAGTGCACAGTAAGCTTCAAAACTTGAATTTTTTAGTGAGAAATTTCATACGCCTTTGCACATCTACTTTAACAACAGAATGACAGCAACTATACTTCATAAAATTGCAGTATCTTAAGACCATGTGTTAGTGAATATCATAGAGTGAGGGTTACCTTGATTTCTTCTCCTCTCTTCAAAGGATCTCCTTGAACACTCTTTATTAAAAACAATAAAACATACAAAACAAAAACTAACAAAACTAAGATAAGTAAAAACTTTATTTCACCTGGGTTATCCCCCATGAAGCGCTTCTAGTTAAGGTCAATTAGCTTGACCTAGATGGTGATTATTTGGGTTTTGGAAGTGGAACACCCACTCCAAAATATTTAGCTTTTAAAGTGATTACACCATCATCATTGGGCTTGGCATTTTTCTTCCTAGGGAAGTGAGCTATAGAAGGTTCTCTAGATGGTAGTACTATGCTCACATTCCCTTCATGTAGATTAATCAAAGATTTAATAGTTCTTAGGAATATCCTACCTAGAATTATAGGTGTTATGGGATCTTCACGCATGTCTACTATAACAAGATCAATAAGAGCAGGACATCTTTTAATTTCAACAACTATATTTTCATTGATCCCAATAGCTTGTTTATAAGCTGAATCATTAAGATGGAGTCTCATTTCAGTTGTTGCAAATGGCCCAAGATTTAGTTTATCAAATAGATTTTGAGAAATTGTTAAAACGCTTGCACCAAGATCACAAAGTGTAGCTATCTCATTAACTCCTATTTTAATTTTGATAGTGGGCTCAAAAGTATCATCTAGCTTAGATGGAAGTTTATCAGCTAGCTTCTTATATTCCATCTCTAGATTGTGAACTTTAGATGCTACTTCTTTAATAAATTGTTGGTATGTGGCAACATTATCTTTTTCTATACCGGGATTCTTAACTGTGATCATCTTCAAAAGTTATTCCATGGTATAATCTGGTGATGGCCCATTGTTATAGTCTAGCTCTTAAGGATTTTCATCTTTTCCTTCTATCCTCATCATCTTGTTGGGGGGATAACCCCGGGTAGGGTCACGCCGGGGTATAAAGGCCGAGTTAGCTGAGGTTCGGCAAGGCCAAAGCAGATGCTGGTCAGGTCACCTCAAGGCAGGCCGAATCACGGGGTAACCTAGACCAGGGGGCGTTCGCCTAACTAAGTCTCAACCGACTTAAGGAGTAAGTCGGAAATGCCTGTTTTACTTGTATGCAGGAACGGGTGTGGCCGGATCAACTATGATTCGGGTCACATCTAGCTTCTAGGAGAAGGAAGGAATCTCGCTGATCAAAAGAAGCCCCGGTACGCACTACCTGAGCGAAGCAAACAAGGGCAGGACCACCGGGGCATGGCCGACAAGGGTGATGACGCCCATGTCGGCTGACGCGGGCGCCACAGAGGCTCACGTAGCCTCTGCATGTGTGACGCGGGGGGAAAAGCACCTCGGTCGGCTTACTACTTTGGGAGGAGGCATATTCTTAGGAATATGCCTCCACGTATGCCCTAGGCAGAGACCAAGCTCCCTCTATATAAGGAGGGCTAGGTTTTCAGTAGAGGGGGTTCCGCTATTCTGATTTGGCTAGGGTTTTAAGTGTAATCTGTGTGTGAGAGTAAGAGAGCTCCTTCTTCCTCCTCTCGCCAATACAGCTCTAGGAGCACTTGTAATCTTGGAAGCAAATACAAACTTCTATGTGAAGAATCACTTCACTATCCCTCCCTCGATTCCCCTAGCGTGTTTTAGTCCCCACCTTTAGCCTATCCATGGCATCTGCTGTGACACCACCACGACAGTTGGCGCCCACCGTGGGGCTAGCGGCGCTAGCAGGGGTCAAGATCCGGACGGGAAACTTCATCGGCACCGGCGAACGCATCGTCTCCGGGCTCGTTCAGCGTTTTGGAGCGCTGGACTTCTTCAACGACAACGCTGGCTGCTTTGGCACGCGCCTACTTCCGCGCAATGGCCTCTTCATCAAGCTCGGCGTGCACAAGGTCTACGTTGTTGTTGACGTGTCATGTGTTCATCCGCGCCATGTCGTCGAGGCAAGGGAGCCACCCCTCACCATGGTTCCCGGGACGCGTATCACTCGCTCCCTGGACCATGCAGAGGTGATGATGACTGTGCCTGGTGCGGGCGCGAGCAAGGATCCGGTGCCAGATCCGGAGGTAATGCCTAAGGCACCTAGGAAAGGTAGAGGTCCTCCGCTAGAGATGCCAGAGAATGTGTTGAGGGAAGCGATGGATAGCTTGGCAAACCTTGTGGTAGCAGCAGTAGATCCGACTCGGGCGCAGGCCGAGCTAGAAGAAACCAGGCAAAAAATACTAGAGGGTGCAAAAAAGATAGCCGTGGCTCAGCAGTCGTTGAATATGATGCTGCATGAGTACGCAAAGGCGAACAAAGTTGACGCTGTAAAAGTAAAGGGGAGAAATCTCATGAGCGAGATGAATAGAGAAGGTGATACTGGAATTGAGGAATCAGAAAACTGTTTGTCTGTGGGGCTACCGAGGTATAGTACCCCTGCAAAGAACCTCAAAGCAGCGGATGCAGCGGCATCTGAGTTAGAGGGTCTAACGGGTGAGGCTCGGCAGAGACAATAAGATAGGGTTAACGAGCTGGTTCGGATCGCGAACAGACAAAACGAAGAACTACTCAGAGCTAACCCGGAGAAGGTAGGAGCCTCCAAGATCGTCCATTCGGCGATAGGTAACCCGGAGAAATCCGCTGGAGCCGCATCGTCTCCTCATGGTGGTCCAAGGAGAGAAGAGGTAGTAACCTCGGCCAGACGGAACAAACAGATTGTCCCGTATGACCCAACGCGGGCATGGAAAGGAAAAGAAGCACAGAAAAATGATGATCGACGGAGTGTGAGCCGAGGTGAAGCTGGCCGAGGTAACCGCGACCAAGGCAATGCCGGTCAAGGGAACGCCGTCAACGGCAATGCCGGACAGCGAAACTCGGCAGGAGCAGGACAACCGCAGCAGCGGAATATACCAAGGCAAGAGCAAAGTGCCGGCCGAGGTATGCAACAGAAAGGTGCTCCACGAGAGCAAGACGGGTATAATGATGGAGATTCGTAAATGGCAAACGCGGGATACCCAAGACCAGACTATCATGTGATAGGGTCAAGATTGGGAAGCAGGGATTTGATGTCAGATGATGCTAGGTTGAAACTGGATTGACTGTATAGGTCGGAACAAATTGAATGTCAAGGTCCACCGGGTCCAGCATGTTTTAGACCTCGGATCATGAAGGAGCCACCGGTACCCAACTTCCAGCTACCCAGGGGCACGAAGACGTATGACGGCGGTACAAAGCCGGAGGATTGGCTGATAAATTATGCTACAGCTATGAAAATTGCTAGTGGCAACTTGAGATGGGCTGTACGATATTTACCCCAGATGTTGGAGGGGCCAGCAAGGGTATGGTTGAACAATTTGCCGCCCGGAAGCATTAACTACTGGATAGATTTCGAGGAAATGTTCATCAGCAATTTCTTGAGTACGTATCAGAGGCCAAATAGGCCGCAGACCCTAGCTATGTGCAAGCAAAGACCAAATGAGACAGATCGGGAGTTTTTAACCCGGTGGTGTACAGTGAGAAATTCGTGTGAGGGCGTGATAGAATCACAGGCCATAGCATGGTTTGCGCAAGGGTGCAGATATGCAAGCGAGCTGTGGCAGAAGTTGCAAAGGAAAATGCCAACTACGTTGCGGCTGTAAACCAAGATCAGCCCGGAGCAGGGGGCAGTCAACGCCAGAAAACTGGAGGGCAGTGGACTCCGAGAAACGATGGCAAGAAAACTTGGACACCAGAGCAAAAGAAATAGTGGCAAGAAAAGAAAGACCGTCTGAGGTATACTTATGAGTCGATGTTGGACCAGCCATGTAAGTTTCACACACCAAATCCGAATAACCCAGCGGGTCATACGACGAGGCAATGTGAATGGATGCGCAAGATTGAACAAGGTGGTTCGGGGAATGCTCAGGCACCTCGGAATGATCAGCCTTGGCAGGAGTTACCCCGGCAGCAATTGCTCTCCGGAGCGAACACGCAACAGCTTATGTTGCCTCCCCCTCCGCCGAGGTATGATAACAATGAGAGAAGGGATGCAGTGCATCAGGTGGAAAACCAGCATCAGCCGGATCAGAGGTACCCCGGAAATGAGGGGAGAAATGAGTACAGAGAGCATCATCAGAGCTATTGTGTGTTCACCATTAAGGAAACAGATAGAAAGAGCTTGCAGCGGCGACATATGGAGGTGAATGTAGTGATGCCTGCGGTGACTAGGTATATGCCTTGGTCTGACCAAGAAATCACCTAGGCATCAAGGATCATCCCAAGCTTATGCCAAGCCCTGGTTCGTATGCGTTGGTGTTGGATCCGACATTCATTGGACCTAGCATTAACGTAAGGTTCTCAAAGGTACTGATCGACAATGGCAGTAGCATTAACATCATGTATGCGGACACAATGAGCAAGCTGGATATCTCGGAGAACATGCTGCAGGCGACGAGGACAACTTTCCATGGTATTGTGCCCGGCATTTCTTGTGAGCCCATAGGCAAGGTCCGGGTTGACGTATTGTTCGGCACGAGGGATAACTGCCGAACTGAAATTTTGGAGTTCGAGGTGGTGAACTTAGAAAGTGCGTACCACGCGTTACTCGGAAGGCCAGCGCTGAACAAGTTCATGGCGAGCTGTCATATTAGTTACTTGAAGATGAAGTTGCCCGGACCAAACGGGGTGATTACCGTTGCTGGGGATTTCCGACGTTCCATGGAGTGTGCGTCGGCCGGGTCTAACTTAGCCGAGTCTCTTGTGATTGCGCAGGAAAAAAGGAAAATTCAAGAGGTGGCGGCATTGGCTCAGTCCGCGCAGCAGTATATGCCGGCACTGAGTAACCCGCATGGAAGTGTCTCCTTCCAGGCCACGAAAGACACCAAGAAGGTTCCTGTTGATGACATGTTCCCGGAGCGCACCGTAACAATTGGTGTCGGGTTAAGTGACAAATAGGAAAGCGAGCTCATCAGCTTCCTCCGTGAGAATCGGGACATTTTTGCTTGGTCCACACAGGACTTGCAAGGTGTTCCGAGGGAGTTGGCAGAGCACTCTTTGAATGTGAGACCTAGAGCTAAGCTAGTGAAGCAACCTCTCCGCCACTTCGCCGAGGATAGGAGGAAAGTCATCGGGGATGAGATAGCTCGGTTGCTAGCTGCAGGATTTATCATGGAAATTCTTTACCCGGATTGGCTGTCTAATCCGGTGCTGGTGGAGAAGAAGAAGGATGATCCAAACGTGGTAGTGGTTTGGCGAATGTGTATCGATTACATGATCCTGAACAAGGCGTGTCCAAAAGATCCATTTCCGCTGCCAAGAATAGATCAGGTCATAGACTCAACTGTTGGATGTGAGTTGTTGTCATTCATTGATGCATATTCTGGTTTCCACCAGATACCTCTGAATCCGGATGATCAAATAAAGACTGCGTTTATTACCCCGTATGGGGCTTATTGCTATCGCACCATGCCGTTTGGTTTACGTAATGCAGGGGCAAAGTACCAAAGATGTATGCAAAAATGTTTGCACGACCAAATAGGTCAAAATATACAGGTGTACGTGGATAATGTGGTTATCAAGACCAAGGAAAGGAAAACGCTCCTTGATGATATCAGGCAAACGTTTGCGAACCTAAGGAGGTTCCGGATGAAACTTAACCCAGAAAAATGCACCTTCGATGTCCCGGCTAGGAAGTTGCTCGGTTTTCTTGTTTCCAGCCGAGGTATCAAGGTTAATCCAACCAAAATGCGGGCCATCGAACGAATGGAACTGCCGAAATGTCTTAACAATGTCCAGAAGTTCACAGGTTGCCTGGCCTCGTTAAGTCGGTTTGTATGTCGGTTGGGAGAAAAGGCATTGCCTCTCTACCAACTCATGAAAAAATCGGATAAGTTCGTTTGGACACCGCAGGCCAATGAAGCCTTTGCCCACTTGAAGAAGATGTTAGGCACTGCACCAGTGTTAGCCTCACCACTATCAAAGGAGCCAATGTTGCTCTATATAGCCGCAACCAACCGTGTTGTAAGTGCAGTGATAGTGGTGGAGCGCGACGAGGAAGGTAAGTCGGTGCAAAGGCCCGTGTATTACTTGAGCGAGGTGTTGTCAGCCTCAAAGCAGAACTATCCACACTATCAAAAGTTGGCGTATGGCGTGTACATGGCCGCTAAGAAGCTGAAGCACTACTTTGAGGAGCATCCCATCAGGGTCATATGTGAGGCCCCCATATCCGAGATAATGAGTAACAAGGATGCGAGTGGCAAAATTGCAAAATGGGCAATTGAGCTAGCTCCTTATGCGCCGCAATATGACAGAAGAGAAGCCATCAAATCTCAAGTTGTGGTGGACTTTTTCATGGATTGGGCCGAGGTGCAATACAAACCGCCACTCCCAGATCTGAACTATTGGCGAATGCACTTTGACGGATCAAAAACCAAAACCGGGCTAGGTGTCGAAGTTGTACTTACTTCGCCAAAGAAGGACCAGTTGAAATACGTGTTGCACATCCATTTCACGGCATCAAACAATGTCGCAGAGTATGAAGCACTTGTGCACGGGCTCAAGGTGGCAAAAGAGATTGGGATACGTCGGATCATATGCTTTGGCAACTCGTATTTGGTGGTGCAGCAAGTGTCGGGACTGTGGGACGCCCTTGATCCAAACATGGCACTGTATAGATTTCATGTGCAGAAGATATCTGGTTACTTTGAGGGATGCGAATTTCACCATGTACCCTGGGTGGAAAATGAGGCTGCCGACATGTTGTCGAAGCTCGGGTCAACCCGGCAAGCAGTTCCACCAGGTGTAGCACTAGAGCACCTCAAGAAACCATCCATCAGGCCGTCCCCAGAAATCGACTCAATCTATGTCCCAGAGGACACGGAATCCGGAGTTGTGCCCATGGACATTGACATGGGAAGTGGTGCGCGAAACCCGGGGACTGCCTCAGCAAACCCGGGGACTGCCTCAGCAAACTCGGGGACTGCTTCAATGAACCTGGGGACTGCTTCGCAAGACCCGGGGACTGCTCAGCGTGATCCGGTTGAAGTTATGCCGGTGGATCAGATGCAAATCGATGAGGATGTGTTCCCTGTGCGAGAAATACCAGCTTGGGCACTACCTATATTTCAATTCCTGAAAGATGGAACGTTACCCACTGAGGAAGTGTTGTCCAGGCAAACATAGAGGAGGGCAAAGGTGTACACGATCATCAGTTCTGAACAATACAAAAGAAGTGTGACCAATGTCCTCTAGCGATGTGTTGACCTGGAAGAAGGGCTTGACATCCTCCGAGATATACATCAAGGGGAATGCGGGCATCATGCCTCGTCCAGAGCCTTGGTAGCAAAAGCTTTCCAGCACGGATTCTACTGGCCAAGTGCCTTAGAGCAAGCAGAAGATCTGGTGAGAAAATGTAATGGTTGTCAGAGGTACGCTACCAAGACACATATGCCAATGTCGGAACTCAAGACCATACCAATTACTTGGCCATTTGCCGTATGGTGCTTGGATATGGTCGGCCCGTTCAAACCAGCAAGGGGAAATATGACTCACATTTTGGTAATGGTGGACAAGTTTACAAAGTGGATTGAAGTAAATCCTATAAGAAAATGTGATGGAGCTATGGCCGTAACGTTCCTCAAGGATATCATCTTGAGGTACGGTTATCCTCACAGTATCATAACTGATAATGGCACAAATTTTGCGGAAGGAGCATTTGCGTGTTTATGCCGGGATAAGAAAATCCGGCTGGACGTAGCCTCCGTATCCCACCCCGCATCGAACGGGCAAGTGGAAAAATCCAACGGATTAGTATTATCCGGGATAAAACCCCGGCTCATTGAGCCGCTACAAAGATCAGCGGGGTGCTGGATAGAAGAACTACCAGTGGTACTGTGGAGTTTAAGAACAACTCTGAATCGATCAACAGGCTATACGCCGTTTTCCTGGTATATGGGGCAGAAGCTGTATTACCAGCCGGCATAGAGCATGATTCACCTAGGGTCACCCAATACACAGAAGCCGAAGTGCAAGAAGCCCGGCAAAATGATGTTGATCTGCTGGAAGAAGCGAGAGAACTGGCATTATCCAGATCCGCCATATATCAGCAAAATCTCCGACGCTATCATAGCCAGAAAGTAAGCCCTCGAGTCTTTCGGGAAGGCAATTTGGTGCTCCGGTTGGTACAACGTACTGTCGGCATGCATAAATTATCCCCCCCCATGGGAAGGGCCATTCATCGTGAGCAAGGCATTGCACAATGATTCTTATTATCTTATAGATGCAAAGCCACAGGAAAAGAACAAGGCAAACAGGTCCGGCGAAGAATCTCCTTCGTCCATGGAATGTAGCTCTCCTTCGTCCTTTCTACACTTAGCAAAGAAGTGTATGTATCCGAATCTTCTCATGTGTCGGTATGTATGCCAGCAATGGGCTTATCAATGAAGTGTTGGCACCTCGAGCAGTAACTCGGGGACTGCCTTAATAATATTTGTTGTCTTTTGTGCGTTAGCTGGAATAAGTTGTTCTACTTAACTCGGATTAGTAATGTGTGAGCACCAAGAACCCAACTCTTCGACTTGCTGCTGTCCAACAAGAATTGGCTTCATGGCAAGCAAGAGAATAAATTTGGAATTGCGTAGCACATGAAAAACGACTAAGGAAAAGAATTTATTCGAGCCGTCGTTTGTTTTTCGGACTAACCTTGTATTTATTTTCAAGTTATTATGCAGTTTTGTTTTTGAGCTAAGTATAAAAGTTTCCCAGTATTGTTAAAACAATTTTTGAAGCTCGGATTCGTAAGTCGTAAAACCGAATCAAGGTAGACACGAGCCGAGCCAAAAGATTGGACGAACAAGAAAAAGAAACTTGGGGACTACACCCAAGTTAATCCGGCATAAGAACTTAGTAGCAAATATCACATGTATATGGGATACAACTCCACCCGGCATACCGGGGATCTGATAAATTTTCAAGTTTTTTCGCTCAAGGAGCAACCGGAGGAGGAAGTTCGGCATCAGCTTCGCTGCCTTCAATATCCGAGGCGTCATCTTCTTCTTCTCCGTCCGAGCCATCTTCATCGTTCTCAACCTCTTCATCCCCAGCGGCTTCCAGGAAGCTCGGCCCCTCAGCCCATTCATGAATGGGAGCGTATTCGATGAGGCTATGGGCGCAAGCTTGGCGCCGAGCTACCCACTCTGGGTCATTGGTCCATCTGGATCTTGTGCGCAGGCGTGTCAGGAGGTTGAGATCGATCTTCTCATACCACGTGAGTATCTGATGAAGGATGGTATCAGCTGCGGCACGTCCAGCGGACTCTCTCCAGAGGTCGAGCTGGGTCTCGGTTTCCATTAGCTTCTCAACGAGCATTGCGGTGGTCTCCGGGGTATCTTCTCCGGGCCAGAACGTGTTGAAGATGCGAACTGCAACGTCGAGGATGTCCTTGCCATAATTCTTGATGAGCTCCACGCGAGATGACAAGCTGACCAACAGGTCCTCCATGTCATAGGGAATCTCTTCACCGTCAGGAGCGGCAGGAGTACCCCTTTCTCGGCGGAAGTCTGCAACTGCTGCGCTCGCAATAGCAGTGCCCTCTGGAAATTTGCCTGGAAACAAGACAAAGGAAGAAGGTAAAGAAAAGACATATGAAGTAACCCGGAGAAGTAGGTCGAATAAGGGAAAGGAACTTACGTGATATATGGCTGAGGATCCGGGTCAACTCCCTGGTGCAGTCATCACGTCTCTTACGAAGCTGCTCAAGCTTAGCATTGGCCGACCCAAGCTGGATGTCGGACTCCTTGAGTAGATCCTGGTCCTTGGCGATCTGGAGATTGAGGCGCTCGTGCTCTTCTGTGTAATCCTGGCCAACCTTTTTGAGCTCGGATTGGTGTTGGGCCTTCATTTTCTCCATCTCAGCCTTGAGCCTGGCGATCTCATCGTCCTTGGTCCGGAGGAGGGCGAGCTCATCATCTTTCTTCTTCAGCTCGGCTTGGTGCTGCCCTGCTTGTTCGAGAAAATGCAGCATCATATCAGGCACGGGCACACTATCTTCAAGCGATGCTAAAATAGTGTGTTGACCCGGCAGAGCCGAGGTATAAATGTTTGCCGAGCCAAGGATAAAAGGAAACGGAAAGCACTATAAGGTCGGACAAAAATGACTTACCCTTGATCTGCTCCAGATTCTTCCGCATAATCTTGTTCTCAGCCTCTACCCCAGCTGCGGAAACCGAATGACGAGATTAGTTCGGCAGAGGAAGATGAAGAAAAACGAAGAAGCGCCAAAGAAGAAATTTACCCCTTTTCTCGTATTCCGCGAGAAGTGCAGCTTGCTTGGCGCGTAGCATCTTGTGGGTATCCAGCAAACGTTGGAATTCAGCACTCCGGCGATTGGTGGTCACTTGAAAGGAGTACAGAAACATAAATTAGCTTGCTGCATATTCGAAGTGTACAAAAATCTGGGCCAAGTGGAACTTAACCCAGCTCTAGGTGTGTGCATGTTCGAAGTGTACAAAAATCTAGGCAGAGTGGAACTTAACCCGGCTCTAGGTGTGTGCATGTTCGAAGTGTACAAAAATCCGGACCAAGTAGAATTTAACCCGGCTCTAGGTGTGTGCATGTTCGAAGTGTACAAAAATCCAGGCCAAGTGGAACTTAACCCGGCTCTAGGTGTGTGCATGTTCGAAGTGTACAAAAATCTGGGCCAAGTGGAACTTAACCCGGCTCTAGCTGTGTGCATGTTCGAAGTGTACAAAATCTGGGCCAAGTGGAACTTAATCCGGCTCTAGGTGTGTGCATATTCAGAGTTCTCATGGAGCTACATTAGTTTTCTAAAGAGCATCCGTCCGAGTCACAAGTTACTCCCCCGGAGGCTCGGGGACTAATGGTTATCATCTACAGCATGTAAAGGGGAAGCGACGTACCTCCATCATCCGCCCGGCGAGGTTGATTGCCTTAGCAGCTGTGTTCATTTGGGAGGAAAAATCGGCTGGGTCGAACCTCTCCGGGAGATCGTCGTCATGGACGAACTCAGCCTTGTTCCAGTTGTTGACAAATTCAATCAACATCGGAGGGTACCGCTCGCCGGTGGTCATATGGGGCGCCACCAAGCCCCTCGTGTGCGCCTCTTTCCTCTCAACCAAAGCAAGGGCTGGGCTGGTGTGCAGAACCATCTGTTGTGCATCGATTGGCTCGGCAGGGGCGTCCTTCCCTGCTAGAGCCTTCTTGGGAAGCATTGATGAGAGGGTACGCTTCCCAGCCTCGACGAATGATGATTTGGTAGCGTCAGGCGCCTTTTTGCCCTTTGCTTGCTGGGAAGAGAAAGTGGTTGCGGCGGATTTTCCCTTAGGAGCTGCCGGGGTAGTTCCTCGCCGAGGTTGAGAAGATTCAGACAAAGCGGAGGAGCTTGGCGCTGGTGCTCTTATTGCTGGACTTGGTGCAGCTGCTGATTTTCTTACTACTGGACTTGGTGCTGGTGTCGGAACTGGTGCTGGTGCTGGTTCGGTTACTGGTGCTGGAGCTGGTGCTGGTGTCGAGCTAGTTTCAGTGGCTGCTGGTTGCAGCGAGGCCGAAGTTGTGGATGCCGTCGCCTCGGCCGGGCCGGTCTCCCCTGCTCCAAGGTTAACCCCCCTCCCCCCCTTGACGAGGTGGAACAGAACCCGGAGCAGCCGCAGAACCCTCTGGAATAGGGCTCAGCGGGCGTGACTCGTCGTCACGAGGAGGAGAAGGGCTAGGCCGGAGCGGCGAAGAGATGCTATATCCACTCTGAGGGACCTCCACCGCAGCCCTGCCGAATCAAATAATGTCAGAAGAGAAATTACAACAATGCAAGGAGAGCAAATTGCAGAAGGAAAAAATGACTTACGCATCTGAGGTTTGGGGCTCGTTGGGTTTTCGAGCCCTTCATGTTGGGGCCTTGCCTGTGGGCTTGGAGGCAGTTTTGTCTTCGGACTTCTTTCGCCTTTTGGCGGGCTGAGAAGGTCCGGAGGAAGAACTTGGTGCCGCTCCGCGCTTCTTCTTCGGCGCTACCGGAACAGGTTCGCCCGTAGCAAGGGGAGGGTCCTCGTGGATATGCCCACCGGGATTAGCTGATGCCGGAAAAGCAAAAGAAAGGGGGACAGCATCAACAGATTCAATCACCTCGACATCCGAGCCATCTTCATCATCGGGCCAATCTCTAATAGAAGAGGATTTACCCGTGGGTCGCTTGGTAGCGTCGGTCATCGGGAGGAACATCTCCTGGTCTGGCTCTTCCTCATCCGGAGTCTCCCGGTCCGGCGCCCACTTAAGGGTCGAATCGGTGCCATCCTCGAGGGTCTGCTAAAGAAATAGCTGAGGAAAAGAATGAACAGCAGAGTCAAAAATGCAACAATGACCGATATATAATTAGTCCGTAGTAAGTTTGCACCACGAAGCTTACCGCGGGAGAAAGCCTGTCACGGCAATAATGCTCAATTCCCCAAGTCCACTCAGAGGAGAAGTCCTTGTGGGTGGTGAAGAGAGCCTTAACCCGGCGATATATCTCTGTGTTGCTCAACTCAAAGGATGAGGTCTGGTTGGGGTCGCGGCCGAAGCTCATGTGGCACACCTTGTGGGTGCGCTTCTGGAGGGGGGAAATTCGGTTGCGCACGAACGTGATCATAGCGTCCTCGTTGCACAACCCGAGCTTCTTCAGCTCCGCGAACCTCTTGTTGACTTGGTTGGCCAAGGCCGTGGGCTTCTTGGGGACGACATCCCACAGTTCCGGGTTAGGTGGGCCAGGAGTATAGGGGAGCAGCCGGATTAAATCTTTAGTGCCTGTATTCCGGACATAAAAGAAAGTCTGGGCCCACCCTTTGCAGGACTCTAGCCCGGTGACCCGGGGGAAAACGGAAAGCCTCCGGGGTGAGATGGAAGCAGCTCCAAATTGAGTGAGCTGCTTGTCCTCCGGATCGAGTTGGATGTTTGGGATGACATTACGACGAAGGCCGAAAAACCGGATCCATAGCTCCTTCGTGGGCCATAGTCCGGCATAGCCCTCGATCGTAGAAGCAAAAGCGGAAAGAGAAGTGATGGCATTGGCAGGAAGGTGGTGCGACTCGAGTGCGTAGGTGCTAAGCCAATCCCGGAAGAAGTCGCTGACCGGCAAACCGAACCCCCGCTGGAAGTGGGACAAGAACACGACGTACTCACCCGGATTGGGTGAGGGGGCCAGTTCGGCGGAGGCAAGATGAGCGGCGACGCCAGCGGGGATGCGTCTGGTGTGGTAGGGCCAATCCAGGTCGTCTTGGCAGACCCAAGACCCGGCCCACGCACCACGGTCCGCCGCCGTGGCATCCTCCTCCATCTCTTGCTCGGCGACGACGAGCTCCTCCTCCGTCATCTGGTGTTCGCTGCCCTCGCTGGCGCTAGCGGCGGTGGAGGGCAGCGGCCTAGATTGGCAACGACCCGTGGTGGAGGAGGCGCGTAGCGGTGGCGAAGAGGCAGAGGTGAGGGAAAAAAGTGCGGCGGCGGCGCTGCTACGGAGAAGCACTGGCGGCGGCGCTGTCACGGGGAAGAAGAAGAAGAAGAAGAGTAAGGGGCAGAGGGGCGCGGAAGGGGAAAAAATCCTAAGGAGTGCGCCCCTCCCCTATTTAACCTCTCCCACGAGGGGAAAGTGGGATCGTGTCCTGCAGGCGCGCCACACGATGTGACCGTGTATTACCCGCATCAACCAATCAGCACAAAGCCACACAGAAGGCCACAGAACGAAAATTGATCCCATAGTGTGACGCGTGAATGCGGTAAACGAGTAGGCAGGCATGACGTGACCCGCGCACAGTGATAACTGACAATCACTGCGGCGGTTACTGTGCTGGCCCTTAAAATAAGACAACATAATGATTAGCCTCCACATGGGTTGGCGTACGAGAGAAGGAAGCAAGACCCGGATGGAACCGTGGTAACCCGGCCAGCGAGTGAAAACTTGGAATGTGCAGAGGAAAAGTAAAACCATGAGATCCGAGTTAGAGTGGTAACCCAGCCGAGAAGTGAAAACTTGGAATGTGCGAAGGGAATGTAAATCCATATAATCCGAGATAAAGAGGTAACTCGGAAATAATGACCAGAGCACAGAATTGAACCTGATGTGGCCTTAGCGGCCAAGGCAGTTAAGACCGCACCAGCTTCGGGGACTAATGTTGGGGGGATAACCCCGGGTAGGGTCACGCCGGGGTATAAAGGCCGAGTTAGCCGAGGTTCGGCAAGGCCAAAGCGGATGCTGGCCGGGTCACCTCAAGGCAGGCCGAATCACGGGGTAACCCGGACCAGGGGGCGTTCGCCTAACTAAGTCTCAACCAACTTAAGGAGTAAGTCGGAAATGCCTGTTTTACTTGTATGCAGGAACGGGTGTGGCCGGATCAACTATGATTCGGGTCACGTCTAGCTTCTAGGAGAAGGAAGAAATCTCGCTGGTCAAAAGAAGCCCCGGTACGCACTACCTGAGCGAAGCAAAGGGCAGGACCACCGGGGCGTGGCCGACAAGGGTGACGACGCCCATGTCGGATGACGCGGGCGCCGCAGAGGCTCACGTAGCGTCTACATGTGTGACGCGGAGGGAAAAACACCTCGGTTGGCTTACTACTTTGGGAGGAGGCATATTCTTAGGAATATGCCTCCATGTATGCCCTATGCAGAGACCAAGCCCCCTCTATATAAGGAGGGCTAGGTTTTCAGTAGAGGGGGTTCCGCTATTCTGATTTGGCTAGGGTTTTAAGTGTGATCTGTGTGTGAGAGTAAGAGAGCTCCTTCTTCCTCCTCTCGCCAATACAGCTATAGGAGCACTTGTAATCTTGGAAGCAAATACAAACTTCTGTGTGAAGAATCACTTCACTATCCCTCCCTGGATTCTCCTAGCGTGTTTTAGTCCCCACCTTTAGCCTATCCATGACATCTGTCGTGACACCACCACGACACATCTTGAGGTCTTACACTGGGTTTGACTCAAACTTTCCAACGAATCTTGCAAATATGAGAGTTTGAGTCTCGGCTATCTTGCCCAATTGTGCTTCCACGGTCTTGCTTCTTTCATGTAGAGCCTGCACACCATTTCTAATTTTAATGGCCTGGTTAGACAATTTATCAAAACTATTATCATGGTTCTTCGTGATTTTAATAAGCATATTATTTTGATTAGTCTGAGCTTGCATAAATGTTCCAATAGTGTTTTCAAGAGGGATATTGCCATAATTTGCTCCACTATGATTATCATAATTATTATTATTCGGAGCACCTACAGGATTAGAATATTGTTTTTGAAAATTTGAGTCATAGTTTTGACTCTTCCAAGTAGGATTATAAGGATTACGAGCTATAAAATTTACTTCATTAGCATCGGCAGTGATAGCATTAATTTGGGTATCTTCCTTACCCTTCACAATATTAATTAACTCATTTACCTTTACAATAAGCTCTTCATTATGATCCTCGGTGATTGAGTTCACCCTTTTGAGGAGGTTCTCTCTGTTTCCCCTTATAAATATACACATATGCATGTTTCTATTTCATTTTCTATAGTGATACCTTTCCTACTTTTATGGGTAAATAAAAAGGTGCAAACTTTGTATTGTAGAAATTTGTTTCATACTCCCGCCGTTTAAAAATATAAAATATTTTAGCTTTGTGAAACGAATATATCTAGATGTCTTTTAGTGTATAGGTTCACTTCAAATCTATACACAAAAGTTGTATCTAGATGTCTTTTAGTGTATAGGTTTACTTCAAATCTATACACAAAAGTCGTCTAGATAATTCGTTTCACAAAGCTAAAATGTCCTATATTTCTAGACTGAGGGAGTACTTCAGTTTGTGTTTCTGTTCATAGCTAGTAAATAATTCAAATTTCTATGATAGTTTATGTGAATAAGTGTATTGTCCATTCTCAGTTCAATAAATTATTTACATATTGTCGAGCCCTAAAATATGAAACCTCGGAGCACGTTAGGGCATCTCTACCAGGGCGACTCAAACAGGTGACCGAAACGGTCCATTTCTATCCATTTGGGTCAAGCCGTGGTCGCTTTGGGGTCGCGATCCGGCCTGTCTGGCCAGCCGCGCTCAGCGGCATGACCCATCTGTCTATGGATGTCGCTGGCCAAAACTTTCTTCTTTTTTTTGGTATATTTGAACACAAAGTACATAGACAAATGTATATTTTGAAAAGCAAATAACTACATTAGGTAATCTAATTAAAATAGTGCTTACATAAGCATAGTTCACACTCACATGGTTCAATGAAAATTAACCAAATGTCAGTCAAATTACAGAAAACAAATAAACGATTAACCGTTTAGGTTTCCCGCACGAGCCCATATATGCTCAACCAAATCTAGTTGAAGTTGGTCATGGGTGTGCCTGTGACGCAAATTTTCATGCACTTGCATGAATTCTTACCAAGACGCTACACCTGGCTCTGGCTCAACCAATTGACCCTGAAAATCCTAGCCTTGGTCCAAGATGTCGTCGTCACGCTCGTCCTCGACGATCATGTTGTGCATGATCACACAAGCAGTCATCACATCTCACATCCTCTTCGTGCTCCAGGTTCTAACAGGGTATTGAACAATGGCCCACATTGACTGAAGCACACCAAATACTCGCTCCACATCCTTCCTAGCGGCCTCTTGCTCTTCTGCAAACCTCTTGCATTTATCATCTTCGGGGTTGTGGATTGTCTTCACAAAGGTAGCCCAGGATGGATAGATACCGTCAGCTAGATAGTACCCCATATCATATGCATTGCCATTGATCTCATAGGAAACTTGTGGGGCATTGCCTTCTACCAGCCTAGCAAACACCGGAGACCTCTGCAACACATTGATGTCATTGCTTGATCCAGCCATGCCATAAAAGGAGTGCCAAATCCAGAGACCATGTGATGCAACTGCCTCAAGTATGACGGTGCAACCCTCCGCATGCCCTTTGAACTGCCCTTGCCAACCAAAAGGGCAGTTCTTCCAATGCCAATGCATGGAGTCGATGCTGCCAAGCATCCCAGGAAACGCCCTACTCTCGTTGATGGACATAAGGCGAGCAGTGTCTTCGGTGTTTGGATCTCTCAGATATACTTTGCCAAACACCACTACAACTGCGCTGCAGAATCTATACATGGCCTCATGGCATGTGGACTCGCTCATGCGCATGTAGTCATCGAGGAGATCACCGGGCACTCCATATGCAAGTTGCCGAATGGTAGCAGAACATTTCTGGTAAGAGGAGAAGCCAATCTTACCACTACAATCATACTTGGCCTCGAAGTAGTTGTCGTACTCTCTCACCCCATTGAGTATGTCCAAGAACAGGTTTCTGGACATCCGATAGCGACGATGGAATGCCTTCTTTTTGAAGACCGGATTAGTTGGATAGAAGTAGTCCTTGTAAAGGTGTATGTGCCCCTCTTCCCGGTCGCGCTCATGGTTGGCTTTGCGCCGCTTTGCCAAGCCACCTCTATGCGGCGGGAGGAGGTAGTGGTCGTACACCATCTATGCAGCTGCAAGCAGAATCTCGGTCTCACCGTCGGACTCCACCTCGGACAATGACTCGACGAAATTCTTGTAGAAGAACTTGATTGCTCTTCCACTTCAACCCATCTGTCTAGTACACAGCCGTCAATGGCTGACCAGATAACCACGAAAGGACCGGCGAATGCACCTCAGGCAAACGACTGAACAGGTTGTGCGCGTCCAGTCGATAGGCGGAGGCGGCATGGCCCGCGATGCGTCCAGTCAACTCCGGCAACATGCTTGGCCTGTGGTGGAGCTGCTCGATATCGCGGGGCCGACGGCGCCAGCGGGCAGTGGCGGCGACAGCTACGCGCGCTCTGGCCACGGGATATGGAGGGCGAGGGTTTGGGGGAGGAGTGTCTTTTGTGCCACTAGCTAGAGGGCCTAGGTGAACAAGCAGGAGGACGCGCGAGGACAAGCGCGATGTCCGGGCCGACCCAAGCGATGCCCAAATTAGATGCACGGATGGGTCGGTCCGCACGCATTTGTCCGGATGGGTCGCACCGCTAGGCCGTCACGCAGCGGTCCACCCGTCCGTTCGGACTAATTCGGATGCGCTCGGAGGGTTGGATTGTCCCGGTGGAGATGCCCTTATCACCCGCGCTCTTTCCATATAATGCCGCAGCGAGTGCACGTGTCTAAAGTTTCACGGTGCATCTTACGCCAAAGGACAATTCATAACATATTGCAACTCCCAGCTTGACATTGTCCAGATGGAACCTTGAGAGCCTTAAGGCGAATGAAGATCAGGAAGCGTAACAAGCATAATCCGATGGAGCAATGGCAATTATTGGAATTTTTACGACAGAAAACAGCAAAAAACAATGGCAAATATTGGAATTCTTACAAGAGAAAACAGCAAAACACAATGGCTCCTTGAGTTTTTGCTGTCATCCGATGAAACCACCTGTGCCTATTGAAACTTTTCACAATATAATACTCCCTCTGTTTTAAAATATAAGATGTTTTAGCTTTGTGATTAGAGTGTATCTAGACTTTTTTAGGTTCATCTATGTTTGGAGTGAACCTACACACTAAAAGGGTCTAGATACACTTATTTCACAAAGTTAAAACATCTTATATTTTGAAACGGAGGGAGTACATGAGAGGATTTCGTAAATCACATCAGCAAGATTTGTGCGAAGAGCGATTATCATTCTTTACTTCGACTAAAGGACCCTTTTACCTCTGTTTATAATCATATTCAAACCATTGTAAGCACTTCGTAGGTGTTGTTAGATAATGTGCATGGTGGTGTGGGTGTTTAATTTGTATCTACATTGCACTTGGTGTTACGCACAAGATCATAACACCCATGTGGTCGTGCGGTGGTGAGCATGCCACTACATCTAGTATTATTTGTCGAAAATACTAGAGTATGTTCTATTGTTGTAACACCATCCTAGTTCTATAAAGCGCATCGCTGGTTGGTCGACGAAACTATATACTCCCTCCGTCTCAAAATAAGTGACGTGGGTTTGTCTAGATTCGTATGTATCTATACACTAAAACATGTTTAGATACATGCGAATCTAAATAAACCCACGTCATTTATTTTAGGACGGAGGGAGTACTACACAAGAAAGATGAAGAAAACTGGATGAGTTCTCTATAACAATTTGGATAGTCCATATATGAGTGTATATGCTGATGGATTGTCGTTTGCGTGCATGGTCCTGTAATTGCAAGCTAGAATGTCATTCTGAATCCGAGATCTTGGTAAATTTGCATATCATCCAGAGGTAAAAAGCAATTGGTAGAGAGAGCCATCCTCACAGATTTTGTTGTGTTTGGATTGCGTCTGTATATTAATTTGTTGTGTCCGGCAGTAAAAAGCACCTACTTAATACTCCCTCCGTTTCAAAATATAAGATGTTTTAGCTTTGTGAAGCAAATATACCTGCCTTCTTTTAGTATATAGGTTCACTTATATTTAGAATGAATCTTCACACTAAAAGAAGTCTAGATACATTTTCTTCACAAATCTAAAACATCTTATATTTTGAAACGGAGGGAGTACATGGTATGGTTGGGAAGTAAAGCTTTTCACCAACCAATCGAAACAAGGTGGATGTATGTATATTGAAGATTTGTCCACTAACAGTGTAATTTTTTGCTGCCAACCTGCCACCCACCTGGGTTTGATCGACAAGGTGTAGCTGGCTGATTTATGGGAGTACACAAGTTCCATTATAAAGCGAGTGCATGCACTGTGTGGGAGCCTCATTGGAATTTCTAATAAACAGGGTGTGACATCTGCATGGACGTGGGTGTAGATGCCTCAGATTCCCTAATAGGATTGTGTGATCAAAGAAACAGCATGTATCACCTAGACACCTACATGGAGAATGTTAGGAAAGATGCTAAGCATAGGAGGCATCTGCAAGAAATTCACAATTACAGCCTTGGATGATAATACTGAAGATGCCGGAACCTGGGGATACTGGCATATCAGCTATATGGGCACAACTGCTGCGGTAAAGGAGGTGGCTATTCCAGCAATAGCTTCCGGTTGCAACAAAATATACCCTTGTAGCACAAAATTTGGATTTACATGTCAAAACTCAAGGGCAATGCTCGAAAATGATTGAGGATTGGATCGAAATAAAGTGGAGAGGTGCCCTTTATTGGCATTTGGGTATGACTAAGATGCCACAGGCGCATGTTCATCTAGTACATGAGATGCATCTTTTAACTGTACAAGCTGGGGCTGCGGTTGCCAAGCCCAGCGAGTTTCGGCAGGCCAGTAGTATATTCAGCTAGGCTGTAGCCCCTCTCGACCTTTTCAGCTTCAAGGGGAAACTCTTCGAGAGTCTGAAAAAAGTACAGATGTCAAAAGGATGCTCGACACATAAGTTGAAAAGGACATTTAGGAGAAAACTAATACCCTATGTGCCTGTTCAAGAACTTGGAGTGTTTCTTGAATACGCTGCCGTCTGATAAGTACTTCATCTGTTTCCCTCAGCATTTCATCAAGTAGGTTCTCTCTACACAACAGATGATCATTTTAGAATAGTTCTTTCAGATAATAATCTGAATTGTCCGATTGAGCTGCTCAATACCAAGTACAAAAACCAAATGCAACTCACCTGTACAGTTTTCGAATTAAAACGTTATGGAGCTCCCGCTTTGTGTGGTTCACCTTAAGTAAAAAAGATCAGTCAAACACCGGTATCCCCAATGCAGAAACTACGTTGCAAGTTACATTCCAACTGCAACATTGACTAACAAGCAATTTTACATGGCTGGGACAATGACTAGTGTTGCCTGAAACCTTTTAGCAACAATATTTTAGTCCATGCAAGACTATATATACTAGGAACAGAAGGAAATGGTAAGTTCTATCATGAGAAGATGTTGAAGGTCGTGGCTTAAAATGTCCATGTTTCAGATATACTAGCAATATTACATGGGATATACATCTACAGCAGGAATTATATATCATCACACCCACAAGTAATTGATAAATCCCAGTTTTCATTGATAATTCAACCTTCAACATTGGAGGTATGAATTTTTAAATCTCTCTGACAACTGGAGCCAAGAATAACAAATAAGAGAGTCCCAAGTCAAGTATAACTATAATGAAAATGCACCAATAAGTAGATAGTCAACATGGTACCTTTTACAGGGACCACCAATTGTAGAAGATAAACTTACCAGAAAGTGCATTATAGCTTTCGGAACTGCATCCTCAATACTCTTTCTGACAATGTCATAGTAAGATTTGATCAATAGCTTCACGATTGCTATCTCTATTCTGTCCTGGTCAGTCTTGTTTTCTGATGGTTTCAAGGTGATGGGTGGCTAGTACAAATAAGGACGACAATTGGAGATAATATATTAACACCGGAGGAATTTCAAATTCCAAGGGTCACTTGTGATAGAAAATTTTACCTCTCTTAACCGAATCATAGAGTATAAGCTATTTAGGCTGTGAACTCGCAGACCTGACATGCTTGACAAACTTCCACCATCCAGAGAGTTACCCTTCTGGCCACCTGTGTGTCAGAGTATAAGCTGTTTAAGCTATGTAAGCTATTTAGTAACTGCAAATTACATTTTTTATACTAGATTTCAGATGATAGCCCAATAATATATCTCCTTACATAAAGCTGCGGCATATGAACACACTTGGACAGAACCATTTAACATATTATAATTTCGAGGTATTGAACACTTCGATATAATGTAATTTGCAGTTACTAAACACTGAGGCAAGTTAGATATAAACAAAACCCATTTTTTAGGCCAAAGATTAAAATATGTATGAGGATGTGCCCCTAGAGTAGCTCCAAAAAAGGTGCACAAGTTACAAGGAACAATGCATGTACAATGTGCTCGATACATGCCCCCAGGATTCATTTACTCCTTAAGTACGTCAAAATGGGTGGTCGATGACTCCACAGCAGTGACGCTCTAACGCATGCCTTATTGGATGGTGTTCAAGACAAGAAACTATCTGGGTGACCATTACTCCACTAATCCAATATTGTTTCCATGGTCACTCGTTTGCCCATGCACGAGACTTGATTCACCTCTCCTCAGCCATCAAGAGTTTGCTAGCATGGTTGCACGCCACATTGCCACCAAAATCTATATATTTTTATAAAATGACTAACCTCGCCTGGCAAGGCTAGGATTTTCCTTGCCTTGGACCCAAACATACTCTGTGTCAATATCTGAAATGACAAGTAAAAGAGGATGGAGGTAGTATGTCAGAAATCAGATTGTTATATTGGAAATCCAATCTCATCACTTAGCAAAAAGGACGGATCGAAGTTCCCAACCGAAGGGTATTCACATCATATAGAAGTGACAAAATGCTCTTGTATAGATGTGCTACAAACCAAAGGTATACAGAGGTCAATTTGGGCATGTCATACTAAGTTCAAAACTTGATCATCAGAAGATTTTCTTTTTATCTTTGTTTGGTATGAATTTGTGCCAAGAAGGATTCGAATTGCCAGCATTAACCTGTCAGATCAGCTAGGGTTAAGGGCAGGTTATACCAGCCAGATACAACCAGTGACTCATAAAATTCGTGTTAAACCACAATGGGGCAAACCATGGAGTTGGCAAATTTCAACCTCTCGACATCAAATGTGGCTATTTTCTTCTAAACGAAAAGTGAAAAGATGGTAGTATGAATATCGGTGGTGCGTCTATGCATGGCTACTAGCAAATCCCATATATATCCAAGTCTGACTGATTCAGTCATCTGGTCTAGGGGGTAGTTTGATCGGTATCCTGGCTGCTCAACGCCTGGCCTGGAGCTTCCTGGGAGTTGCCTGGATATTGTTTGGTTGCATCCTGGAGAAGCCTGTGTAAGGATGGCCTAGATCAACCGGCACCTTAGTTAGCCTGCATTCCTGACCCAGGTCTTTCAAGTTCAGGCCATGTGTTTCAGCTGGAGGATGATCCACAATACCAGTATGCCAGCCATAACCGCAACAAGACAGGAAATGGGAACTACATCTTAGACAGATTACTCACCATAGGATACAAATAATCATACTTTATAGTATATAATATGTAATTGGTTAAAATATGAAATGAAATGAGCTATCAGGAAAGCATGAGTCAAATGCAGTATCATATGAAAAGAATCATTATGCCCTAATAAAGAATAATAACGTCATGCCTGAAGTGGAATAAAACAAGCAGTCAACTCAGTCGAACCAAGGACATTGTGCTTGCGGAAGATATAATTGCAAAATCTCCAAAGCAGGAAAAAAAATGCAGATCACAGCTACACGGGTTTACCTGCATCTGCATCAGGCTGAAATCGCTGTCCAGCAAAAAACACAAGACAGAAAATAAAGTTGTATAAAAATGTTAATACCATCTTAGAACACATCTAAAAACCAAAGTTGACAATAACAAAATATCATTTGAAATCTGCTAACCTGCTCAGCTGTTGCTCCTCTGGTAGCATCTCTTGCAAAAACGGCACGTGACTTTTGACCACTTTCAGATTTGAGCTGTATATTGTTCTCAATAGAAGATTTTAACTGCATCTGAGAACTTATAGCAATACCATCCTGCAATAAAGGAAGTGGAAAAAGGCTGTAATACTTCTTTGCTAGAGTCTAACCAAAATCAAATGAGCTTAGCAACTAATTATATATGTTGATGCACGTCAAATACCATCTTATAGTAGTCTACACTTGGATTATTGGTTAAAAGACACATGCTGATTCTTTGCTAAATCCACCAAACTTGGTGTCGCGAATTGATTTATAGCCTATAAATTTGATGGCTGATATTTACTGGAAACTTGACATGTAACATACACACTTCTCGCAAAATATATTGCATGGGGAAAACAGAGTGGAGATTTGGTGCACATGGGCACCAGTGGTCCCCTTTTTTTAAACAAAAATCATGTGTTGTGAGGACCTAAAATAGTGAATAGTCATAATTTACCTCTCTTATAAACAAAGCTGAAAATTTATGGTATCTCTCTTTTTCTAATGATGTGAATACGACATGCGTGATCACAGTATGGGATCTGTCAAGATTTTGACACAGAACTATCAAAGCTACGGACGATTTGTGTATAAATTCAGTAACTTCCATCTACATTGATTTCAGAATTACCATACGATTTGACCTACTCCCATCTACAGCCCACTCGCCCCCATCGTACTTCTTCTTTATGTTATTCATTCAGGAAATAGATCCTGCAACATGAAATCTGAGGTGGAAAAGGTGGGTACCTTATGAGCCGATAGTGAAGTTGGTCCTTTCACAGGTAGACCTTCGTGCTTAGCAAGTTCAACAACCTTGCTGCCTCCAACAAAGCTTGAATGTGATGTATTTATGTAATCCATCTGTAGAAAGATTTGTATCATTGCATACAAGAAAACAGACACAAAAGATATATCAAGAAGAGTACTTTTTATCGAGAAGAGAGACACAATATTAAAATGGAATTATATGCACAACTGCATAACAAACCTAGAGGCTTTTTAACATGTATCGGGAACTCCACTATGGATTAGCAGTCCACATTCCACAAATTCAAAAACAAATATGGGCTCAAGCTCATAAATCATAATAACCTAAACTTATTTTTTGCTTCTGACAAATGAAGATCTCATTTCAGAAAATACTAACAGAAGGAAAAAAAAACACAGTTATATGTAGTCAACACTCAACTGTGTTTAAAACAGAACTTTCCAATAAAAGCAGACATAACCAACTTTCTATAGAACACTCAAGAAGGATTGTACAGCTTTGGATCAATAGAGGAGGGAAACCAGTACAGTGGGACACTTAAACAGAGTGCTCGGTCACAGGTTGCTGCAGCCACACAGTTAATAAACCAATTTCTTTGCAAAGCATATGCAATAGTGCAACAAAGCAAATTTCAGTATGAAAGCAGCCCATCGTTTAATGGTTACTTTCAGTTGGAAACCAGGACTGAGGAAAGTAGAAGCTCCAAAAATTAAACTCCATTGCCAGAGTAATCCAATTATTACCTACTATTGGCAGATATGAACCCATAAAACTAAATACTTAATTACTTACCTCCATTTCAATAATATGGGTTATCATTGTTTCTGCAGGTCGAAGACCATCTCTCAAGAAATTGCTAACTGATTCACCCATCCGCCTTTTAAGAATTGGGTATTTCTGGAGCTCACTGGTTAAGCAACCATGGCTGATCTGTATTATTCAGGATTCCTTATAAACAACTTGATTAGAGATTCAAAGGAATAAAAGAGTTATGAGTACATACCTTGACTAACTCATCATAGATAAATTTAGCGCACTGAAGACTTGGATCAAGCAAACGGCCAATCTGCCTTCGTACAAGAATCTCAAAAGGCACCTAAAATTTAACAGGAAAACACATACTTGAGCATGGATGAGTAAGGTAAAAACATGAATTGGAATTAAAAAATATTTTATGTAGAGAGGAGATACAAAATTTGACAAGGAAGGATTGCATCATCCAGACAAAATTAAACCTCTGGCAGAAACATAGCACCCTTTGGCCCGCCAGAATTCTGTATGCTCGTGCGGATATCTTCATCGCTTATGTTCTTGCAAGGGTCAACTTCCTGCATATAAGAGTAAGTAACTAAGAAATTTGTCAAAAAAAAAACAAAAAGAAATAATTTGAACAACAACATGAAACAGGTGAAAATTACAACACATACTGTCACTAAAATTATGGGAATACAAAATGTAGTTCGTAACTACATGCAGCTACATAAGATGATAATGTTACACTGAAACAGGGTAACTGTTTCTGCCCAGAAATTAAACTGTTCAGCAGAAGATTTACTAGTTTATATGACAGGACAACTTTTTACTCTGCGCCCTGTTAATGTAGGGGACATATAAAACATATCAAAAGAAAAAAGGATATGATGCAATTATGGAGAGCGAAATTCTTCCTGAAGGGGCAGATCACAAGGATATTCTGTAGGTGAGAACTTGGCAATGACTGCGTACAGGATATTAAATTGTAACAACAAATTCACGAAAAAAAAGAGGATGTCAGCACCAAAGAACAAAGCCATTGCATAAAATTCAAAGCCCTGATTTAATCTACAATGATAAAAATTGCTGTTCGCTGTGAATATTTTTTTATTTGCTTAGTTACCACTGGAGATCAGCTTGTGACTTGAAATTTCAAGTAAAAGTATCATCTCCCATCTTTTTATTTAGGGGAGAATTGCTCTTGTGGTGCGCATTAAAACCACTTTAACTCGCATAGTGCTCCTAGAATATGCACCATTCAGCACAACATCAATGACCATACGGTGTAAACCTAGATCGTTTGACTTTCTCTTTATTTAGACGAAGCATGACAGTGTGAGTGGTATTTTTGCAAACTACTACAGTTTCTGGTAGTGTTATATGAGGAACTGGTTTGATATGAGAGCAATTTTCTCTTTATTTAGAAATTTCATTGACGCATAGTGAACCATTATTAGATGGACACATGTCTGTTATGCAAATATGTAAGGTTATTGTTTTTGCAAACCTCCAAGCTCTTAACAAAAATTGACTGAAAAATGTAGTGAATTCTTGCTCCACCAGAAAGCTGATCTGTTGACACTTTATTTTTGCCCTCCACCATTGAAGAAAAGGCTGAAAACAGGAAAGTTAATAGTATTAACATTGGAAAAACATAGCTTTGATAAAATTAAACAGGCAGACTGAAAAGAAGAGAAACAGGTTCAGTGAATATCACTTTGTGTAAGAGGTTCTTAGTAATTATTCTCGAGTCTAAATTGTCATTCAATTCAAAGAGTCACATAAAAGATAAACAGAAATAAGAAATGTTTTCTAGACAGTTTAGATAATTCAAATATACCAGTACTTTTTCAGCGTTTCGACATAATTGCTAAATGGGACTAAAAAGGATTGCCTACGTCACTATAACAGCGATTATAATTCTAAAAATGGTAAACAAACATAATTCAGTTCCATAAGGTTTTACAGCAAATAGAATTACGGAACAGGTTATTCTTCTTTACCTTCACAATATTTTCCCAATATGTTCAGTAGTTTAACTCCCTGACCAGCCTGCATGTATCAAAGACCAGAAAGGCAGGGTTGAGAGGTAAGAAATGTCACTAGAACAAAACAACATGTGTGCAAAATAATAGAAGACCAGGTAAATATATGGTTATAGAAAAGAACACACAATAGGGAGCCACATGCGATGTGTCATTATGCGGTTCGACAAAGGATGACATAAGAGTGATTATCTTGGCAATGCATATAACGAACTAGAATCTAGAAACATATGCAGTTAATGCATAGCAGCAATACAGGACAATTGCATCATAAAGAACCTATTAACAATGTACTCCCTCCGTTCTCTTTTAATCTACATTCTAGACCAAATTTTTGTTCCATAATAATCTCCATTCTATCTTTTAGTCAACAGAAAACAAAGTGGTCCTGCTCTCTATTGGATGTCATTATTTTAAATGTAGCTCAGATTGGCTGTTTACATATATAAGTAGTATAATAAATGTGTGACTTTTTCTAGGATGTAGACTAAAAGAGAACGGAGGGAGTATATACTTATGGAGGTATCCATATGTAATTACCGTTGATTCTGCAGTATCACCATAAGCAGCATGTTCCTTTGCAACTGCTACCAACTGAGCATTTATTCGAGATTTCAAACCTGGAAGCATATCTGTAATGTGCTTTAGTAGAATCTGCAAATAAGAGCCAAGGGTTGCATTAAGGAGTTGCACAGATAGAATATCATTAGCAAATATATTAATACCATTTGTGGAAACATCATGGAAGGTGCCCATAGATACTGCATTAATAGATATGGCAGAAGTTGCAGACTTTTTCAGCAAGGGTTCCATTAGTAGCTATACAAAGAGTATCAGTTTTACTGACCACACCAGTTTCACTAAATTACTCGCTCGGTTCCTTGCTAAAATCCTAAAACTTGAGGTTTCAGCTTAATCATGAAAAATCATTCTTTGACCCTCTATCATTCAGTAAACTGGGACTAATTCATTCTAAGATCAAATTAATGTCTGAGATACTTCTCCTGGAAGTTCGTTCAGGATATTATTGACAAATGAAGTACAGAGAGACCACCTACATAAAAAAGAGTACAAGGGCAAAGTACAAAAATAAATATTTAACGGTAATAGGTCAATACCATATTTAACTTCTTGGCTAATTGAGGAACACCACAGCATTGTGAAAGACCGTTATAAGCCTGTCAAAACAAAAATAGAGAAAAATACAATCAGCCATAGCTTTAAGAAATATGCCTAATTCACAATGGATGGTACTGCTGTGAGAAAAATAATATATGTTCTGGGCATACAGGTAGAGTCGAGAAAAACTTCTCCTCAAAGGCAAGTGCATCTTTAATGCTTCGGTTAAAGTTGATGTCCTGTAGGAATCATCCATTTGTTAGAAGTGATAACAAATAATTTAGAAGTTTAGGCAGTAGTATTGTCGGAAATCCCTTTTGGCTCACGGGTGCATTTGCACCCATTGTGAGAAAACATATTTTGAAATGTCAAAAAATTCGAAAAAAAATATCTACATAAACATTCGAACATTTTCGTTCACAAGTTTTCGGGATTAAAAACATTTTGTGTCATGTATAAAAAAGATAAAAAATGTCATGTGAATAGGACTAATCACAGGATATTTTTTGTCTTTTTTGCACAGGACACGTAGAATGTTTTTTCACCCCGAAAACTTGTGAACAGACATAAAATGTTTGAATGTATATGTAGACATTTTTTTCGAATTTTTTGACATTTCGAAATATGTTTTGTCACAATGTGTGCAGTGCAAATGCACCCGTGAGCCGAATAGCCACCTCCGTAGTATTATCATCAACTTATAAGATCCAAGTCACATAACCAATAGAATCAACTACCAACGCATACTATAAATCAAGAAATTCAGAAATATAAGAGTACATGGGTTTTCTTATGCACTGTTCTATTGTGGTTGCCGACAAAAACCTTGCACTAGATGACAGAAAAGAAAAGTCGGAACAGGAAATTCAAAATGAGAGACAAAATTATTAGGATCATAGTTTTGCCTAAGAATATACCTCTTGGCTGCGATTCACAATACCCACATAACCAAGCTTGAGGGGAATCACATTTCCCAGCAAAAAGTTACGAGCATCAGTGCCCCTGTCCATGATGTCCAGCTAAGGCCATCGAAGAAAGATTTAAATAGTGATCATTAAGTAAGCTAAGAATTTTGCAGTTTGTGTAAAGCACATTAATACCTTTGTGATAACACCAATTGTCCGAGATCCTGTCAAATATACAGCAAACAGTTAAAGGTTTACACTTCTTAACTTACTTTCCACCACAAGGAAATTCACAATCAATTCTTTAATAGAGTTGCTTAAATACCATCAGGATCACCAAGCCTTGCCAGTTGAAGTGCATCAGAATTAGCTAAATCTGCATTTGCGGGTGAGACGGCCAAGATAATGCAGCTTGGATGCTTAATGTATTGCATGATCATTGTTCTTATTCTTGACTCAATATCACTAGGCTGATCTCCGACTGGAACCCTTGTTATTCCAGGGAGGTCAACCAAGGTGATGTCAATGACATTCGGGGAGAAGATTTTTAGACGAATCTGTTTCTCGGAAACCCCTTTGTTACCTCCAGCTTCTTTGTCAGTTTCCGACTGAAAGCAGTTAATATTTCATCTCGTGAGAACATTATGAAGGTATTGAATTAGTGAATAACATAATATCAAATGTAATTTTAGAGGTGCTGCAAATGGGGAGAGTGGAATATAACAAATATGACGAAAAGGTCAGTGTCACATACATAAAGTGTGTGGCAGATAAGATGGCATATAAACCAAATACCTCAGATATATCACATTCTAGAAAGTGTGTGGTCAAACTTCTGACCACTAAATTGCTAGAAAACTACTCGGACTTGTTAGGCAAAAACCATACGTTCAGATTTGTCATGAAATATAATTTCACAATATATATTTCATAAGTTTTTACTTACATATTTGTACAAATATTAATGGTTAAGTTGCTCAATGGAGACTGTGCAGGATCCAAAATATAATATGTATCCCAAGCACACTGTAAACACTCAACAGATTAATGATGATGTAGGATGAGGGGCAGAGCATCAACACTTCAACAGCACTATGAAGAAGGTTACATGCTCGCTGAATAGCTGATTAAGCACATATCTCTGAAGTACCAACCACCAAGTGTGCAACTTTGCAAGACCCGCCAAGATAGGATAGGCATGTAAGCACATGACAAACTCTCCTAAGTGTTCCATAGAGGCAGCATTTCTGAATTTCAAGAATGAACTTAAATCATATATGACTCTCACATGTGCTAATCAGCTAATGTCTAATTGGCTTCACTATTTGAGCATACCCTATAGCTAAGCACCAGTAAGTAAATTGAGTAACTGACTGCTGGTACATCAGAAAATCAAGTCTGATGTTCTGGGACTGCATACTAATATTTAGGTAACTTGCATCTTGCAAAGTGGTCCCTTGGGATGGAAGAAGGAACAAAATCTACCTTCAAACTTTGACCTGATCATGATCTTCCCACCATACAGGAACATTATTTGCTCAGTAAGGCCCATAGTTAATGCTAAAAGTGCATGATACACAGTACATGCTACGAAGTTTAAGGAAGAGTTATTTTGAGAAAATGAACTAGTGTCACGATAAACATTGACTGTCTAAAATGTAGCCCATGATATGAGCCAATGCTAGCGTAGAGGTAACACACTATGTTAGCACACACGTTGATCTGTCTACAAATTACACAAACTGCAAATTGTGTATAATTTTAGTGGTATCCTTACACGACTTACTATCCTTGTTTAAGTCGTGCAATCGGCAAACAGAAATTGCCTACACTGTACGAGCAGCAAACAAGCAAAGGTACAGAAATCAATAAGACTGAGGAACAGTTTCTGAGTATCCAGCACCAGCATTACAGCAAACATATAGCCTACACTCCGAAAACAAGCCTGAGACCGCGACACTGGTTTCAAGGCTCCAGCAACAGCAAGCATATCGCCTGCACGCACCAAACAAGCAAAGCTACAGAAATCGCAGAGAGAAACTGACCTGGATCTCGCGCTTGATGTGCTCGAAATTGTCGAATCGGCGGCCAGGGGCGTGGAGGAACTCGCCCCACTCCTCGGGGGCCGAGTGCCGCACGAGCTGGAGCACGAGGGGCCGGCGCGTGCAGATTTCGGGGCCCCTCGGGAGGAAGTCGCGGCCGACGAGCGCCTCCAGCACACTCGACTTGCCGCTGCTCTGCCCTCCGATCGCCGCCACCTGTGGCAGCTCCACGCCGGCGGCGGCGTCGCCATCCAGCCGCGCCATGATGTCCTGCAGCCTATTGACGAGCGGGATCACTGCTTGCCCCACTGTCGCCGGTTGCGCCGCCGCAGCGGCCGCAGCCGAGTCCGCCATCGCCGCCGACAGCGTTGGGTTTTGGGAGACAAGAGAGAAACTCGTAGGGCTTTCTTCCTCTCTTTCCCCCTTCGCTGGTTTTTTTGTGTGGACGTGTGGTTCGCGTGAGGGACCTGTCGTGACTTGCGATGGAATTCGCTGTTTCCAAATTTTGAATCGCGAGGAAAATGGCATGCGGAGGTTTTTCTGACAATAGCCGAATGTTGGGATTTTCTTTGTTCCTCAGTAGATATGCGGGAAAATATTCGCTTACATCGAGTTGACTAAAGATTCTTTGGGTTTTTCCGCTCCTGCTTCTAGGTGTGACCCCAGCAAGCTTGTGCCCAAGTAGAGGCCGCCGTCGCCGGGAATGATTCTTCTCAACTCGGATGCAGCTATCTTCGAAGCGGATGGAAGCGTTGGCCTTGGCGTCGTGGCGCGTGACCACCGGGGCTCCTTTTTAGCTACTTGCCGACAGCATGTTCAGGGGCTACGTTCACCAGAAGAGGCGGAGACCCTGGCGCTCCATCGATCTGTCACGCTAGCTCAAGAGGAAGGCTACGACAAGGTTATTTTCGCCTCGGACTGCCTCTCTCTTATTCAGCGTTTCAAATCAAAGGCGATGGATAGATCCTCTGTGGGAATTCTGATTAGTGGTATCAAGGTGGCTCTAGCCTCCTTCTCTTCCAGTTCTTTCATTCAAGTGAGTCGCTCACTGAATGTAGCAGCGGATGATCTTGCAAAGTCTTATAATAGTTGTCACTCTAGCGAGGTTTTTCATTCTGTTCCGGATTGTATCCGGGGAACTCTGTGTATTGATGTCATTTAATTAATAAAGCGTTGTTACTGTCATAAAAAAAGCAGAGTGTCTTTCCGTTTCACAGAACAGAGAAATCAACTTGTGAAGCCACCCAAACCAGTCTGTCTCGTCAATTTTTTACCTAATCAAGTCACTAGTCCTAAGCAATTTTGCTCTCAATGCTAATTACACGGCTGTCCGTAAAGTCCGTCAGGCAGACGGACAACATCCCTATCTCCAGACGTTGAAAAAGACTCCGAGTGTAGGTATAAATCTTCGGATACTAAAATGAAATGTTCATCCTTGTACTGATCCGTGTAATATTATCATGTGGTAATTGTCGTATTGTCCTGTCCAAGACTAAGAGTTGCATCAACCTGGCTATTAACAATTAAGAAACAGTATAACTTAACAAGCTAGGAGCCACCACAGTTGTGTTGCGTCGTCAACCGTCTGATATGTACCTTTGACGCTCAGGATCGCTCGTCCATTCCACCGCGCCGTCCCAAGACTCTTTTCACCCATCACGTGCGTATTGACGGCCCGCCAAACATTGCTGGGGAAGCTGCTCTACGGACCGATCTAGAAGCTTTCTCATGAATCAGGGCCAAGATGCTATTAACGCAGCGTTGCATACCTTGTGGCCCTTTTATTAACCGGGCCTCCATTTGATATGGGAACCATGCGGCCCTCTCTATATTCTGTTCTCTCGACCGGTGTACATCGACCCTGGTGGCGGTGGATGGGCATGATGGTGTTGTCGTTTCTTCGTGCAATTACTAGCCTAGAAGGTGCGCCTCCACCGTCCTTTATGGTCCCTGCCGTTTCCATTGTAGTGGAAGGCTATTTGTGGCTCGCTCATCTCCTCTCCCGTAAGCCACACTTGATGCTTTTCCAGAATTTTGATTTCTTCCTCACCCTACCTTGGACCATATGTGCTAATCCTGTTGTTTCTTTGGTGATTATCCCATTGATTATGATGGTGGTGACGGTGGGCTGAAGAGCGGTGGCGAGGCCAACGATGGGCGATGAGGCGAACTGGCGGAGGCGTTAGCGGTTCGAGGATGCAAGGAGTGATGAACTGATAATGACAAGCTGGCGTCTACGGTCTCGCATGTGCAAGAAGATGCCACCGCGTCTTGCTGGTATACGAGAAGGAAGCGGGGGCTTTCGCTGGGCAAGTGTAACATCCCAATAACCCTAATCAAAGTTTATCAAGTTCTAATCAACGAAATTAGGGTTAACAAAAACTTTTATTAATAAAATGACTATGAATGCATGTTAGTTTTGCATTAATGTGTGATTGATTGAAAATGCCATGCTTGATTGCTACAAATGATATAAAATGGTTTAAAGGTGAATACTACATCATCTAGGCTATTTACAAACAAAATCAAAAGAAAAAAGAAATCAAAAAGGAATTAAATAACCAAATGGTCATTTTGGCCAAAGTTAACTTAATAGAAACATTTCTACTTCTTTTCATCCCTTGCTAGACCAAGTAAAAGTGTATCCAGACCCACTTTACAAACTTACAAAAACATTTTCCAAATCAATTAAATGGACAGCTGAAAATTGAATCTAATTCATATGATAAGATCCCACTTTTTCAAAAACCTATCAAACCAATTCCACTTGACCTCTCCAAGCAAACATAGATACTCAAGCTTAAGATCAAATCACTCACAAATTTTCATTCAAAAATTCTAAAGTATTTTTCTTGCGACTATTACAACAAACATCTTGTAGATACTAAACTAACTACTGCCTAACTTCACTGTTCTGAGCAGTAATCCTCTACCCCAGTGTCCCCTCTTCACTCTCTTGTCTCCCCTGAGCCTAGCCAAGCACTAGACAAGTCCCCCCCCCCCCCGAGTCGTTATGCACAATGGAGCGCCACCCAGTTTTGGTCGTCGCCGGCCGACAGTGGATAGCGCGCCAGGAGCATCGCCGCCCTCGCCCACGACGCGCACTAGCTACGCCGCAACCTACCGCCACCCCTTGTCCAAGCCTCGACCACAGACGAGCCCTCACCATGATCACCGCAACCCCGCAGACACCCCTGTTCGTCGCCGCACGCCCCGCAGCTCCCGCACGTCGTCGCAAACACCACCACCTCTGCGCAGAACAACGCACGCTCCCGAACAAACCACACCACCCCACGCCTCGCCTTTAAGCTAGCAACGATCGCCAGGGAACACAACACCGTCCCCTAGCCTCGGCCGCGCCGCTAGCCGCCTGTAGCGTCGTCACCGACGAGCCCACGTCCACGCCGTTCGGTCCCCTCGCCATAGTATAAATGGAGACCTCCCCCGCCTCCATTCTCCACACCCCAACACTCACCACTCCTCATTGATCCTCCCTCACCCTTCCTCGGAGGAAGGCGATCTCTCCTTCGCCGGAATTTGGCCGGAGCTCGCCGCTGCTGGAGGAGAAGGGCGTCGTCGATTGGAGCCGCCCCAGGACCTGCCGTGACCGCCAATCGAACCGCCGTCATCGGCAACCCCATTCGCCCTCATCGCCGACCCTAGCTGGAGCCCAGGTGAGCCTCGTCGGACCCCTACCGCCGCGTTAGGGTTATTTCCTCGTCGGAGCAGTTCGTCGTCAACGATGACTCTCGACCATTAGATTAGATTTTGATCGCACGGTCTAGATTCGGAGATACCGTTTCGTTTAGATGCAGTCGCTGACTAGTGGGTCCATCCTATCAGTAGCACGTTGCGCCGCATAGTGTAGTTGGACCGGCCCGTTTAGTTTCCCGCGCGTAGCCCAGAATTTCAAATAAGGATTTTCCCATTTAATTTAAACTACTTTAAATCTATTAAATGATAATCTTAAAGTTAATAAAATATGACTAACACTTTAAATCACATTCCCATGTATTAGAATATATGGTGATGACATGTGTCAACATGATCCCATATTCTAATTAGAGAATATTAAATCTTAATTAATTTCAATGAGTAGAAATTACTTTTCTCTAATAAGATAAATAAAACTAGTTCTTTATTTCATGTGATGATTGTGATGATGCTAGATCATCAAGTATGATCCTTAGTTTGCTAAATATAAGTAGTTAAGTATTGTTTGGTGATTGTGTATCTCGTATTTATTTATAGACGATAGTACCGACCCCGAATACGAGGAGGAGGAGTTCTACCCAGAAGAGGAGGAAGAAAACTTCGACCACTTCTCTACTCAAGGCAATCCTAACACTACAAGTTAACTATGCAAGCTAATACTTGCAAACTTGATAACTTAAGCAAGAGGCATTAGGCATGCTTGGTTATGCAATTTTGATTATACCAATCCCAAGTTTTACTTGTAAGCTTTATTCTTTTACTTTTACCAGAGTTCTTTACTTTTAGTTAGTGCTTTGTGATCCTTGGAAAAATAGTATAGATAGCATAAAGAGTATAAAACTAGGCCTATACTTATATGGCATGAGATTGAAGATTAGCACCCCTCATTAGTGAACACTCTTAACTTAGTGCCTAGTGTTAAGCATAAAACTTTATCACTTTAGATGGGAATACTTGGTGAAAATGATTATAAAAACCTTGGAATGATGAGTCATTCTATTGAAATGTTTTGACATGCGTTGAGAAACACAAATGGATTTGATGATGAAAATGTTGAGGCATGAGCCTTAGCCCCTTTATAAAAACTGATGGTTGGGTTCGGATGCGATACCATTCCAATTTTACCGTACAACCACAATACCTGAATTGGGTAGGGCTTAGCCGGAAGTTTATATGCATTAGTATGGGTTACCTCGTGGAAGAGGTTTGAGGTCAGGCTACATCTTGATGATGTCCACCTATGTAGTGCCCAGGATGGCAGATGGCCATGGCTGGGAGGCTAAGCTCATAGGGGAGGTGCCTATACTAGAGTGTGTAATTGAAAGGTTTTGATTGATTATCCGCATACTAAGTATGATGATTCAGGGTTATCCCTAACGGATGTATTGAATTTTGTGGTGAAAGTGTACGAACTCTGCAGAGTGTCAAACTATTCGAATAGCCACGTCCACGGTCATGGACTGTTGGAGTGGCCATACTGTTCCGTCGTCAGATGTTTTCAAAATGACTTGTGAAGTGAACTATGATTTTGAATTGACCATAATAGGGTTGTGACTATGAAAACTAGGTTCCCACTTAAGTGATTTAGAAAATTTATTTAGTTTTCTTTACTTCTAAACTCAGTTTAGATAAATCTGGCTTTTTGCAAATAAACCTAGAGCTTAAGTTTCCTATTAGAGCTGCTTACTTGTTAGTGATAGTTTGCGAGTACTTAAAGAGTACTCATGGCTTTGTCCCTGGCTATTCCTGTGGCCAGACTATGAGGAGGACTATCAGGATGATGGACAGCAGGACGTCTATGACAACTAGGATCATCTCACATCGTCAGTATTGCCTGTGACTCTGAAGATGGAGCCCACTACTACGCTTATTATTCCGCTGCTTGTTTGTATTAAGACTAGATCATGAGATCCCTTATTTGTGTAAGACCTTATTATGGTTTGTAATGGATGATGTATTGTGGTATCCAATCTGTTATGTCTCGCAAAAATGGTAATCCTAGGATTGCGAGGTATGGCATAACAGGCATCTGAGATTAAAAATCTGGGTGTTGACAAGTTGGTATCAGAGCCATCCTAACCATAGGAGACCCTGGTTAGAATGGACGTCCGAACAAAAACTTAGTTTCAAAACAAAAGAAGTGAGTATTTATGAAAACCTATTCCCACTCTTATCCTTGATTCTTTCACAAAAAATTCATGTTCCTAAAAAATTCTTACATTACTACATAAAATTTGACACACTTGATCATCTCACTAACTTACTCATCCTAAATTCTTATAGATGGAAGTCCAGTATTGCAAGTTCTACCAGTTGGGCAACGGAGGCCAACTGATCTTTGAGAGGGATCTAGATGCACTATCAGAGTACCTTGAGCGCTCGCATCCGGAATTCTTCGAGGCACAACTCAACGATCACATAGGAGGAGATCTACAGTGGCTGATAGTTGCAGATCTCAGAGGCAAAATGGAAGCACCTACTTCTAAGAAGATCCAATTCACATTGCGGGAGAACAACTGGCTAGATGGATTAGCCAGGGTTATGCATGAAGCTCTTACCCGTCTATGTGGGAAAAACATCAACTTGATCCAGGGAACTCGCTTTGCTCACTTCGCAAGGCGTGATTCTATGGCAATGCCATTGGAGATGTCAGGACACCCAGAGTTGAAGCACTAGGTGGACAACCTTGACTTCATGTTGTATGATAGAAGGAATTGGATAACGCCCGAGCCTACGCCAACCACAACCTTGCCATTACCATCAAGAAGGACCAGACTCTCGCCATTCTCGCCAAGGAGCGCCAATCATTTCGTTGTCAACGCGACAAGAAGGATCGCACCATCGATCGTCTTCGCAAGAAGGTGGCCGCTCTCGAGAAGACCATCCGTGAACAGGAAATCTAGCTGGAAGCAAAAGAGGAGGAGGAAGGTGAAGACATCCAGGAAGATATTCACTCATACCTCAGTGATGACAACGATTACCTAGAGGATGATGCCATGGATTTCTACACTGATGATGATGATTTCGACTTCATTGATGATGAGTAGATGCACTTGATCACTATCGTAGGAGTGAGTTGTATCAGTCCCACTGTATCGTAGTTCCATAGAATGGTTCTTAAACCCATCTGTTTTCCATTTGTGTTGTGGTGTGTGTTGTATTGTGTGCTTGAATGAATGAATGAGTGAGAAGAAGAAGTTAGTTTGCAAAACCCGAGTCAAACTCAAAGTTTAAAACTTTTGAAACAAAACCATGAACTTTAGAAATTTCCCTCTTATCTCATTATCTATCTCAATCTTCAGATGACTCGTGGAAACCCCGGTGGAAACAGCTCATCTCAGGACCCAATGTTGCACATTCTGCAAATTCTAGTTTCCGACCGTGAAGCTAGTAGAGCCGACCGCCAAGCCAACCTAGCCACTCTTCAACAGATAGCTCAGATGGCCCAAAATAATCAAGGCCATGGAAATCAAGATCACCATGGATCCAAGCACAAGAACTTTCAAAATACCAACCCACCTATCTTTAATAAATCTAAGGATCCCTTAGATGCTGATGACTGGTTGCAAACCATGGAGAACAATCTAGAGGTCGTAGGAGTTGAAGCCAATGAGAAAGTACTGCTTGCCACCCATTATCTGGCAGGAGATGCAAGAGCCTGATGGAATAGCACCCGTACCATGAACGACGGTCAGCTGATGACTTGGGAAGCATTCAAGATCAAGTTCAGCCGCACCCATGTGCCGTAAGGTTTGTTCACCAGAATGAGAGATGAGTTTAGAGAACTGAAGCAAGGAAGGATGACGTTAGTTGAATACCGTGACAAATTTTTGTCCCTAGCTAGATATCCCCCTGATGAGATCAACACTGAAGCCAAGAAGAAGCAAAGGTTCCTGAATGGATTGCATGATGAGATGCAAACTGTTTTAGTCAACATCCGTTTTGGAGATCTAGAAGAGCTAGTAGACTCTACCATCTAGATGTAAGGGAAGATAAACCAAGCCAATGACAACCGCAAGCGCAGGATGATGCACCAGACTGGGTCCCACAATACCCAGAAGTATCGCCCCAACCTGTCTGCAGGATATGCCCTAAGAAACAACATACCCCCGATGTCCCGTCCAAGCTACCCCAATCGTAGCGGAGGAAACCTGAAGTCCGGACGAAACCATAACAACAACCCCGGCAACTCCAACAATTTCAACCGTGCACCGCCAAAGTCCAACAACAACAACAATACTGCCCCAAGAACTGGAAGCAATGATGTGCCTGTTGCAGCCAAAGACAAGTCCCAGATTACTTGCTTTGAATGTGGAGTCAAGGGTGACTACTCCAATGAGTGCCCCAAGAAGCTTGCAGCAGCCACCATGTGAATGCACCCGCTCAGCAGCAACGCCATGTTCAGCCTGGAAGGAGATTTGCCCCAGGGAATTCGCTCAACCGCAACGGTCGTCTGTTCCACATGAATGCTGAAGAAGCCTAGGAAGCGCCCGATGTCGTGCTGGGTATGTTTTCTGTTAACTCAGTACTTGCAAGAGTGTTGTTTGATTCTGGAGCATCACACTTGTTTGTTACAGAAGAATTTGCATGCACTAGTAAGATTCAACCAAAAAAATTGAAGCATGTTATGATAGTTCAAATACCTGGTTCAACCACCAAAGCTAGAAAAATTTGCAAGGCTGTACCTATCAGAATCCATGGAATAGATTTTTATGCCAATCTAATAGTACTTGGAACCAAAGGTTTGGAAGTAGTACTAGGAATGGATTGGATGTCGAAACATAAAGGATTGATCGACTATGCCAAGAAAGCCATAACCATGACCAGTAGCTCTGGAGTATCAGTAGAGCATGTATCTGAAACCTTGCCCCGTTAGTTCAAATGCAACAAGAGTCTAGCCCAACCAACCCTAGACCAAGTCAGAGTAGTCTGTGAATACCCGACGTATTTCCAGATGAATTGCCCAGTATGCCCCCAGATCAGGATATGGAGTTCATCATTAAACTAATTCCTAGAACTAGACCCATAGCTCAAAGACCTTATAGTATGAACCCATCTGAATTAGTGGAGCTAAAGAAGCAACTAGATGTTATGCTGGAGAAAGGTTTGATTCAACCAAGCGCATCGCCATGGAGATCACCTGTTCTGTTTGTGGATAAGAAAGATGGAGGTAACCGTTTGTGCACGGATTACCGGAAGTTGAATGATGTCACCATCAAGAACAAGTACCCACGGCCAAAGATAGAGGATCTGTTTGACCAGTTGACTGGTGCGAGAGTGTTTTCTAAGATTGATCTTAGGACTGGTTATCATCAACTCAAGATTCATGCAACGGATATTCCAAAGACCGCCTTTACCACCAGATATGGATTGTATGAGTATACGGTCATGTCTTTCGGATTAACCAATGCCCCCGCTTATTTCATGAATCTCATGAATAAGACTTTTATGAACTTCCTGGATAAGTTTGTCATTGTTTTTATAGATGATATTCTAAACTATTCCAAGTCAGAAGAAGACCATGAGCTACACCTGAGAACCATCTCTGAAACCCTTAGAGAGCATTGGTTGTATACCAAGTTTAGCAAATGTGAGTTCTAGCTGAAGGAAGTAGGATTCCTAGGACATATTGTGTCGGCAGGAGGAGTTGTTGTCGATCTTGCCAAGATCAAAGATGTTGAAGAATGGGAAGCCCCAACCACTCAAACCCAAGTCCGTGCATTTCTTGGATTACCGGGATATTACCGCAAGTTTGTTGAAGGTTTTTCGAGCATCGCAAGACCGATGACCCAATTGATGAAGAAAGATAAGAAGTTTGAATGGACTGACAAATGTGAAGCAAGTTTTCAAGAGCTCAAGAAGAGATTGATTTCAGCCCCAATCTTGATTATGCCAGATATCAAGAAGCCCTTTGATGTGTATTGTGATGAATCCAAGATTGGTCTCGGATGTGTGTTGATGCAAGAAGGCAAAGTCATAGCATATTTGTCCCGACAACTGAAGCAGCATGAGCAAAACTACCCTACCCATGATCTTGAACTAGCAACTGTAGTTTTAGCCTTAAAGACATGGCGTCACTACCTTATGGGTAACCGTTGTGAGATTTATTCAGATCACAAGAGCATGAAGTATATTTTCACTCAGAAGGAGATGAATACGAGGCAAAGGATATGGATAGAGTTAATCAAGGATTATGACCTTGACATTCACTATCACCCCGGTAAAGCCAATGTGGTAGCGGACGCTCTTAGCAGATTGTCGTGTAGATTAAACACCATGATCAAAGAAGCCCAACCAAGTTTGCATGAAGAGTTGGAGCAGTTTAGAACGGAGCTTGTTAGCAAAGGATTTTTAGCTAGCATTGAACTTCAACCCACGTTGATCAGTCAGATCAAGGAAGCCCAGAAGGGAAATGCAAGTATCAACGGAATCAAACGTCGTATCAGTACACGAAAGGTACCTGGATTCACCGAAGATGAAGAAGGAGTTTTGTGGTACAAAGGACGTATCTATGTGCCAGCAGATTCAGAGCTAAAGCAAGTTATCATGCAAGAAGCTCATGATATTCTTTATTCTATCGACCCCGGAGGAATGAAGATGTATCAGAATTTAAGGAGCAATTTTGGTGGCACAAGATGAAGAGAGAAATCGGAAGCTACATAGCCAAGTGTGATATCTGTCAGAGAGTCAAAGCGGAACATCAGAGACCCACAAGACTTTTGCAACCATTGCGGATTCCGGAATGGAAATGGGATTCTATCGGAATAGACTTTATCACCAGTTTGCCTACTTCTTGTTGGGGAAATGACTCTATTTGGGTCATAGTTGATAGACTGTCCAAGGTAGCCCATTTTATACCTGTCAAGACAACCTACCAGAGTTCGAAGCTAGCAGAGTTGTACATTGCTAGAATCTTCAGTTTGCATGGAACCCCCAAGACCATAGTGTCAGATCGAGGAACCCAATTTACCTCAAGATTTTGGCAAAAAGTCCAAGAAGGATTAGGAACCAAGCTGAATTTCAGCACAACTTATCACCCGCAGACCGATGGACAAACTAAGAGAGTCAACCAAATCTTAGAAGATATGTTGAGAGCTTGTGTTCTAGAGTATGGATCAAAATGGGAAGATTGTTTGCCTTTCGCAAAATTCTCATACAACAGCAGTTATCAAGCTAGTTTTCAAATGGCCCCATTTGAATTTCTGTATGGGAGGAAATGTCATACCCCCTTGAATTGGTCACAAGTATGAGAGAGTCGGCTTTTTGGACCCGACATCTTACGAGAAGCCAAAGAAAAGGTTCACAAAGTCTGTGAGCACCTTAAGACCGCCCAATCCAGATAGAAGAGTTAGGATGACAAGAGATGTAGAGACATGACCTTCAATGTCGGAGATTTTGTATATCTCAAAGTGTCGCCTTTGAAGGGAATGCAACATTTTCAACTGAAAGGAAAGTTAGCCCCCAGATATATTGGACCCTTCAAGATTTTGAATCGCCGAGGAGAAGTATCATATCAACTGGAACTGCCAGAGGAGATGTCATCCATCCATGATGTGTTCCATATCTCGTTACTTTGCAAATGCTTAGAAGTTCCGGAGAAGACCGAAGTTTTCAAGAACATCGATCACCGAGCCATAGATATCAACAAGGATCTGACGTATCATGAAGTACCCATTCATATTTTGGAAGAAGCTTTCAGAACCACCAGGACCCGGAGTATCAAGTTTCTCAAGATCCAATGGAGCAACCATACCGAAGAAGAAGCTACTTGGGAGCGAGAAGATTACATTAGGACTGAGTTTCCAGATCTCTTTAGTGCCTAGTTTTTCTTAAATCTCGGAACAAGATTTTGTTTAAGGAGGGAAGGTTTGTAACATCCCAAAAACCCTAATCAAAGTTTATCAAGTTCTAATCACCCAAATTAGGGTTAACAAAAACTTTTATTAATAAAATGACTATGAATGCATGTTAGTTTTGCATTAATATGTGATTGATTGAAAATGCAATGCTTGATTGCTACAAATGATGTGAAATGGTTTAAAGGTGAATACTACATCATCTAGTCCATTTACAAACAAAATCAAAATAAAAAGAAATCAAAAAGGAATTAAATAACCAAATGGTCATTTTGGCCAAAGTTAACCACTAGGCCACTTTGTGGTGAATATCATTTTGCGGCCCGAAAGTTGGGGTGTACAGGCAACGCGGTATCCAAGTTCCCTGAAATCAGCCGGGATGACTATAGTTGGTGTGCCAAATACTCAGAGGGTCTTTTTCGGCACGAATTCAACTTTACGTTTCAATACAAAAAATCAGGCTAACGGCCGTCAAGTTGGGCCCCCTGTCAGTTCTCGCCGTTATGTCGCTCCCATCGCTTAGGCGGGGTGGCTGTCACGTAGGCTTGCAACGTTGACATAGTGGATAGGACAACACCCCCTACCCAGTGTATTGACGTGACAAAACAGGACACATGTATCGGCGTTATAATTATTTTTTGTTTACTCAGAAGCTGGAACGGCCACCGCCACGCGTCTCTCCTTGGACTTTCGTCCCAATCGTTAACCACTACCTTAAAAGCGCATTGACGGTTCCACCGTTCCCCTGCTTCACAGAAACCACTCTTCTTCTTCCTGTCATCTATCTTCTTCCAGTCTTCTCCTTGCCGCCATGGAAGATCTACGCACTCTAGAGACAAGCTTCACTACCCATGACAATAAGAAGATAGACGTTGTCTACACCAACGAGGAGGAGATAGTGGTGCGTGTCCTGAGGATGTACGAGGGTTGTCTTGGGATAGACGAGGACAAGTTTGTGGGATTGGACCTCGAGCACATCCCGGAGAACCCATATGAAGGGAGTGAAGTCGTCGTCGTTCAACTGGCCATGCGGAAACACGTGCTCGTTTACCACCTCTCCCGGTTAGTAGATATGCTCTCTGTAGCTAACCGCTTTTAGGGTTTTCTCCTCTTCTTCTTTATCCACTTGCTCATCTTGCAACTACTGGATTTTATTTAGGACCAAATAAATTAGGGTTTGCCTATGTCTCAATCGACTGAGATTTTCTTTAGTCTCAATCACGTAAGAAAAGTGCAACCGTAGTTAAAAGAAATGTGCAACTCGTTCAGTCGACTGAGAAATAGCAAAACCGAATAAATTATGACAATACAATGTTGAGAGTCTTGATCTTGCATTTACTAAACTTTTCAAAATTATATTGATATGATGATCTTGCATTGACAAAATATTTGTAGTTACAAATTTTGGTGATGACAAACTACATACTTTCAGGACTGACAGGAAATGTCCGGCACTGCGCCAGTTCCTTGTAGAAAAGGGAATTGTTTTCTGCACTTTCGATAAAACAACTGATTTTTCGAAATTTTATCAAAAGGAAATTATAATTCCTGCGCACAGTTGGATCGATATTTAGAGTCTTGTCAAGATCCTAGGGGCTCGAGGAAGGATGGAATGACATCACTCGCAACTAGAATCCTCGATGAGTCGTACGACAAAATGAAGGAAGATTTCCCTACAGATAGGCACGATTTCTGGGACGAGTGGCCGTTGTCTGATATAAACCTGAAGTATGCAGCCATAGATGCTTACGTGACCTACCAGCTGTACAAGAAGATCCATTTTTTTCTACGTTACCTCGTGTTTTGCCCTATTTGCAAGAGGGAAGACGAGCTTAGGGGAGCCCTTTGTAGAAAATACAGAATAGCTGAGTTTGAAGCTGCATATGCAAAGAAATTGGCTACATCTGAAGCAGCTGACAGAGAGGCTGCAGAAGCAGCTAAAAGAGAGCTTGCAGCTGAAGAAGCAGCTGAGAGAGAGGCTGCAGCTGAAGCGGCAAACAGAGAGGCAGCATCTTCTAGCGGCAACAATCAGGCCTGTGATGCACTGCTAATTGTGTCACAGGACGCTGAAGATAGGGAAGCCAAGTCAGATGCCAGGTGGGACAAAGCAGTTCGTGAGCTGTGGAGTACCTGGAATGGTCGCAAGTTCGTCGCCTAGGAACGATGTCAAGCGCCTCAAGTGGTCTGATGAGGAGTGAATTAAATTTTACTTGTCAGTGTTATGTTTCTATTTTGTGGAACTCAGTTAGCTTGCCAAGATGTCTAGTGCCTCAAGTGATACTAGTAAAATAAATTTAACCCTTGTTGTGTTATGTTTATGTATGTGTCTTGTAGCTTGTCAAAATGGTAGCTTGTTAACTGGCAGTTTGAAAGACTGCCCTTTTCCTCTCTCGCTAAACAGATATGTTTCATTTTGCCCAAATTGGTAGCAAATCTAGAGAATATTCTCACTTCGATATTTCGTTCCCTTTTGGACCCCTTTTTTGCCTCCGATCAGGTAGCAAATCTAGAGCAGCAAATCACACCAGGCAGAATACATTCATTTAGAAAACAAAACAAATGTAGATATAGTTGTGCGTAGCTAAATAGGATATAGCGATAGAAAGTAACGAGGTTCGATGCATTCAGCCAGAAATAGGATATAGCTAGAAAGAAGCTGCTTAGCAGCAGCAGCCGCCGCAGTTGCAGGCACATCCTGCAAGCCCCCGCACCTCCGCCTCCTCCCTCCGGCGCTTCCTCCACTTCCTGCTGCCCAGTTTCTTGGACTTGGGGGCCTTGGGCCTGATTGGACGCATGCGTCCCTCTTTGATGGCCACCCGCTGGAGGTTTCAGAGGTGAATGCAGAGAGCCCGGTGTTCAGCGATGTAGGCATTTATGTTCACGGTCTCGCGCTTGCCGCCTTTGTGGATGCCGGAGCCCGCGGCCTCTGCATGCTTCAGTAAGGTGTTCAAGTCAGTGTCGCCGGCGCGATGCTGACTCGTAGTTGATGTAGAGCTCGTTGGGAACCCCAAGAGGAAGGTATGATGAGCACAACAGTAAGTTTTCCCTCAGTTATGAAACCAAGGTTTAATCGAACCAGTAGGAGCAAGGAAACACCCCAAAGGTGTTACTAGCTGAGCTTTGGCAGGGCGCACTACCAGTGCTAGTAGCAACGTGGAGACCTGCACAACACAACCACAAAACTTTGTCCCCAACTTGCGATGAGGTTGTCAATCTCACCGTGTTTTGCAGAAAACAAAGGATTAAACGTATCGAATGGAAAGAAGTAAAAGTTTGCAGAAAGTAAACACAAAGTAGTAAAAGATTGTAGATTGTATGTAAGGAAAAAGGACCGGGATCCATAGTTCACTAGAGGTGGCTCTCCTTGGATAGACAACATGTTGGGTGAACAAATTACAGCGGGGCAATTGACAAACACCGAGAAAGCAATACATGCATATACTAATCATCTTGACTCCTCTGAGACTTGATTGGGCATTACAACATAATACATATACCGCCATCCAACTGCATCTATGACTAATAATCCACCTTCAGGTTATCATCCGAACCCCCTCCAGTATTAAGTTGCAAGCAACAGATTATTGCTTTACGAACTGCGTGTAAAGTAAACAATATGATTGTTCTATGAACAAAGGGTTGTTGTTTTCTCCTTAGTAGCAACAGCACATCTAGTATCTTAGAGATTTCTGTCACTTCCCCAGATTACCAGAGGCATGAACCCACTATCGAGCATAAATACTAACTCTTGGAGTTGCTAGCATCTACTTGGCCAAGATAGCTACTAATAACGGAAAGCATGCAAGATCTCAAATAACAAAGACATGATAGAATCAATAATCAATCTGAAATAGCATCTCAATATCCATCGGATCCTCGCAAACACAACATGTATGAATTACAAATAGATGATCTTGATCATGAACGGAGCTCACAAGATCTAAACATGAAAGCACAAAGGAGGAGAAACCAGCCATCTAGCTACTACATGGATCCGTAGTCCAAGGATGAACTACTCACGCATCACACCGGAGGCTTGCATGGTGATGAAGAAGGCCTCCAGGGTGAATTCCCCTCTCCGACAGGGTGCCAAGAAGAGCTTCAGATCCCTCCCGATCTAGGGATGGAGATGACGGCGGCTACAGACTCTTTCGTGGATTTTTGATCGGGTCCTTAGGGTTTTCGTCCCAAGGGCAACTTATAGGCGGAAGGAGAGGCCGAGGGGGTGCCTGGGCTGGCCTCACCACCCCCTGGCGTGGGCCAGGCTGGGCTGCGCGGCCAGGTGGTGTGGTGGCCCCCTGGTCCCTCTCCGTCTCGTATTCTGGCACTTGATCCCTTCCGGAAAAATAGGCAATTTGGCTTTTGTCCCGTCCAATTTCGAGAATATTCATTTTCTGACTTTCCTGGAACCAAAAACAGCAGAAAACAGGCAGCTGGCACTATGGCTCTTGTTAATAGGTTAGTCCAAGAAATCATATGAAATGTACTCCAAAGTTGGAACAAAACACAAGAAACTGGATAAAACCAAGCATGGAACATCAAAAATTATAGATACATTTGCAATGTATCAACATCCCCAAGCTTAACTCCTGCTCGTCCTCGAGTAGGTAAGTGATAAAAAAAGAAATAATTTTTGAGGTGACATGCACCATCAAAGACTTGATCAAAGTATTTGCAAAACTCAAAGCCGGGATCATAGTACTTCAATCATAACATGAAAGACAAAGTTCTAGCAATAGGCAAAGAAACTATGATGCAACATAAAAAGGTACAAACAAAAGATTCATGAATAACATGCCTTGCAAGACGTTTGTTTGTTTCACATAAATAAAACATAGCATAATAGTATTCAGCTTGTCCCTCAACAGAGTAGCAAATATAAATGCATAGGACACCTTCAAAGTTCATAAGAGTGACTAGATACAATAGTTTAAAACAAGCAATATCAAGTTATGCATAAATCAACTAGTCTTGGGACAATGCACATAGAACTAAGAATGGCCACTATGCTCTCAAAGTAGGTGCATAAAGATAGAAGGTGGAGACTCAATATAATGGTGGAAGAAAAGCCTTTTGTAAAAGGAAGTAGGGATTCAAGTCTCATAAAGAGCTTCCAAAAATTATGGTACTTGTAGTTTTCAGCTCTCATTGCCCCTATCATAAGCATCTTGAAAGTGATTAAGGTTAAAGTGACGCAACTAAGAGGATATGCTTGACAAGTTATAAACCGAAATCTCATGCCCCTTACTTACTAAGACCAATCCTCATGCTACTCAACTTTAGTCACGAGTAAGCTCTTGTCATTGTAAGTATATGTGTATCATTAAGAACCGCCAACGGGGTACCCCTTACACATACAGGAGCTTTCCCATAATCAAAATGACAAGGCAAGCAGACAATGAGCATCTCAGCGATCTTTTTATTTTCTATTTGCATAGGTTTTTATTGAGGATGCTTCATAGAGTGCTCATTATGGTGATGCTGCAAGTTTCCACCATGATTAGGCATGGCTTAGGCTAGCGGCCTAGGCGTTTCTCTAACACACATACAAACTCCATGATCTTACAAGTTCCACATTTATTTCACACCGCCGGGATCCGTAAGCAAAAGAACATGATATCAAGGGAGTACAAAGTACAAGTGCAATGTTGAAAGCGTTCCCCATGAAACATGGTTCTACTAATTTCAACTTATAAAGCGCAAGCATATACACAACAAAGAAGGACCCAATGGTTCAAGTTTATTAGAGGTAAAAAGTAAAGTGTGCCATCAAGTTCGTGAGAGCTTTAATCACTAGTTTTCTCATAACAAGTGAAAGGTAAACAAAAGCATGAATATACTTGGAATAGCATAAGCTAGTAGGTAGGTATGGTGGAATCTTTGGAATAACTTGGTTTAGGGAGTTGGATGCATGAGTGGAACTCATACTTGGTGGTGGAGGCTAGCAAAAGACTGGGAGCGACAAACTAAGAGAGCAATAATGGCCATAATCATGCAGAGCGACAAAACATCATTGATCAAAGCATAAAGTGATACTACAAGTTGAAAACTAAAGGATCATAAAGGCTATGGTGACTTGAGATAGTCATAACATGGTGTGAGCATGTGCCAAGTCAACCCAAACAAAGCATCAAAGGAGAATACCACTATACTATGCTTTAATATGCTAAAAAAACGCATGATTCATCCAAGACACATTAAGCAATCTCAATTATTTATAAAAATTCATGCTACAGCAAAGAATACTAAGCATAAAGCCAAAACAATATCAAGCATGGCATGACAAAGCATAGGCCACAGTCAAAATGAGCTCTTTTTACCACATAAGCATGAACTTTCCTACTCTTTTCCAAACCAAACCAAACTATTTGCAAACCAATGTATGAAAGAGGGGGTCCAACCAATTTATTCAGAAAACTAAGCAAACCAAGCAAACTAAAAACCAAAATGAAAACGAAAAAGAAGACGCTCCAAGAACAACACAACTGTGCATGAAACAATAAAAATGAAGCGTTTGGAAGAAACCTAGGATTTTTATTGATGAAGAAGGGGATGCCTTGGGCATCCCCAAGCTTTGACGCTTGTACTTCTTGGATATTTCTTGGGGTGACACGTGTGGCATCCCCAAGCTTGAGCTTTAGTCCATCCTTCATCTCATTACTCATTCCTTCCATACACCTGAAATTTTTCCTTCATACAAAACTTCACACAATCTTTATTAGCAACATTAGTGCACTCAAGATAAATAAGTCTTAAGGTTCAGTTCTAACAACAAATAAACTTCCATTAGAACACTAGCTACTGTAGCACTTCCCTCAAAAACCTCGATTCCCCAAAGGAACTCAAGAAGGAACCAACAAGAAGCAAATGCAGAAAATGGCAGAAATCTGTCAAAACAGACCAGCAGGTAAAGACGATTTTTTTTGAAGACCTTCTGTTGCTAAAATCAAAAAGTGTTGAACTAAAGAAGTTAGATAACAACCTGGGGCAGAAGCACAAAAAATTACAGCTCAATCCGACGTACAGAGCTCTCTCAGGAATTTTTACGGTGAAGCACAGAAATCTGTTTCGGGACAACAACTTTCCCAATCATTACTTCTCTCTCATTAGAGGTTACTCTTGGCACAAAAAGCAAATAAAAAGGATAAGGAGAGGTTATTACAGAGGTAATAACTTCCAAGACTCAACTAAAACTCTTGGGTTATCTCCCAACAAGTACTTTTCTTTAACGCCTTTAAGTTAGGCATAAGAAGCAAAGAAAGAATCAAGTGTTCTCAAATGAAGAAGCATTAAGACCAAATTTTGTTTTCATAGGAGAAGCAAAAGAAATCTTTTCTCTCTTTTTAGGGAAGTGTTCTATACCTTTCTTGAGTGGGAGTTGATATTTAATGGTGCCTTCTTTCATATTAATGATGGCACCAACAGTTCTAAGAAAAGGTCTTCCCAAAGTAATAGGACAAGAAGCATTGTATTCAACATCCAAAACATAGAAATCAACGGGGACATAGGAATCGTTAACCATAATAAGAACATCATTAAGACTCCCCATGAGTTTCTTTTTAGCATTGGCATCAAGTGGGACATTCAAATAACAATCTTCAAGAGGAGGCAAATCAAGCATATCATAAATTCTTCTAGGCATAATTGAAACACTACTATCAAGATCACACAAAGCTTTGAAATCAAAGTCATTCACTTTCATATTAATGATAGGTTCCCAACCATCTTCTTGCTTTATAGGAATAGAAGCTTTATGTTTCATCTTTTCTTCTTTAATCTTTATGAGAGCATCAGTAATGTGTTTTGTAAAAGCCATGTTCATAGCACTAGCATTAGGACTTTTAGCAAGCTTTTGTAGGAACTTAATAACTTCAGAGATATTGCAACCATCAAGATCAAAATCAACTTTATCATCTAAAGTGGTAGAACTATTACTAGCCTCAACACTCGTGGTGGTAATAGTAGAAACACTAATGTTTCTAGCAATTTCATCTTCTCTTTCCCACTTAGCATGTAATTCAGCTAATAGTCTAACATTTTCATCAATTCTTACTTGTATAGCATTAGTAGCTGCAAAGGGATTCTCATTAGTTTCGGGTTTAGCAGCCATTTTATTCAAAGTAGATTGAGCTTCAGCCAAAGATGCTATATTTCTTTCAGCATTAGAGAGTTTTTCCTCAATAGTTTTATTGAAAGCAGTTTGTTTACTAATAAACTTTTTAATCATAACTTCAAGTTCAGAGGGAGCACTCTTATTATTGTTGTAAGAATTTCCATAAGCATTACCATTGTTGGGAGGATATGGCTTATAATTGTTGTTACCAAAATTGTTCCTATAAGCATTATTACCATAAGCATTGTTGCCAAAGTTGTTATTTCTTATGAAGTTGACATCAACTTGCTCTTCTTGAGCAACCAAAGAGGCTAAAGGAACATTATTTGGATCAATATGGGCTTTTCCATTAACAAGCATAGACATAATAATATCAATCTTATCACTCAGGGAGGAGGTTTCTTCAACAAAATTTACCTTCTTACCTTGTGGAGCTCTCTCGGTGTGCCATTCAGAATAATTAACCATCATATTATGAAAAAGTTTTGTTACATCACCCAAAGTGATGGTCATAAAGGTACCTCCAGCTGCTGAATCCAATAGGTTCCTTGAAGAATAGTTCAATCCTGCATAAAAAGTTTGGATGATCATCCAAGCAGTCAGTCCATAAGTGGGACAATTCTTTACCTAAGATTTCATTCTTTCCCAAGCTTGAGCAACATGCTCATTATCAAGTTGTTTAAACTTCATTATTTCACTTCTCATGGATATAATCTTAGCAGGAGGATACTATTTTCCAATAAAAGCATCTTTGCACTTAGTCCAAGAATCAATACTATTCCTAGTTAAGGAATTCAACCATTCTTTAGCTTTTCCTCTCAAAGAGAAAGGAAACAATTTCAGTTTAATAATATCACCATCTATATCCCTATGCTTTTGCATCTCACAAAGTTCAACAAAGTTATTTAGATGGGAAGCAACATCTTCATTACCAATACCAGAAAATTATTCTCTTATAACAAGATTGAGCAAAGCAGGTTTTACCTCAAAGAAAGTATTCTCAGCCACAGGTGGAGCAATAGGTGACGAGGGTTTAACTCATCAATGCCCATTGTTATGGACTTGGGTTTTGGAGAAGGAGTGAGTGCTGGAGACATCTATCGGCTAGCAAACAAGCACACAGGGGACAAAGGATTTACCTAGGTTTAGGCCTCATAGAGGTCCCTACTCCTGCTTGTCTGCTCGTGGAATTATCGAAGGAGTCGAAAGTTACAATGGTGCGTAGATGCAATCTGGCGAGAGTTGTGGAAACTAGGGTTGCGTGTGTGTCCTTCTCGCCGCCCCCTCCTAGCCTTTATATAGATAGGCTAGGTCTCGGGTAGCAGGTCGAGTCGGTTACAAGTTAGGGTTTTCCCCTTCAAACTTTCTATCTTTAGTTTCTTCTTGTCTCTCAAGTAATCTAGAGTCCGCAGGTTACTCGATGTAGCACCCCAATTGTCTAACAATTGTAATGCTACTTGTCCTAGTAAGATATTGGCTACTTTATATATATTATTGTTGCATCATAATTATATCATGCTCATGTCATCATGCCACCTTGCATTTGAGCATCATATAAAACTCCTTTTTCTTTTGGTTCTTCTCTCACATGCATTATAAATTGTATTTGCCTCTTGATATTGTATTTGGTTGTTGATATATTGTCTAAATGCCCAAGTTGAGTTGGGGGCATATCTTTTATTTCCATTCCACCACCCTTCTCTTCCACCACTTTATAATTCCACCATCCCTTTAACAATGAGCTTGTCTTTCTTTCTCTTTGATATTTTAATTCTAGCTCATGTAGTTTGGGGTGGATCAATCTTCTAAATTCTTTGCTTGGTTTTATTCCACTTCTTGGAAATGCATAAGATTAATGCCATCATATTATTATTGTTGTCACAAAATAAATAATGGCATTATTATTTTTTTTGCATGGGCCATGCAAGCTTCTCCACCACCATCTTAGTCCCACCCATTTCTTTTTCCTCTTATTTCTATTCTCCATGCATGAATCATATGAGACCTAGCCCATAATTCTTTTCTTTTCCTTTTCTTGGAATTCTTACCACCCCACCTCATGGTCATTCTAGCCTCCTCCATGCTCCACTTGTGATGGTCTTATCCACATTCCTTTCTTTCCTTTTATTTTAATCTTTTCCTACATGTATGATCACATGAGAACCTCTCCACCTAATTCTTTTCTCCCTTTATCTTTATTACTTGTCTCTCTTCCACATGAGGTCATGCAAGCTCAAAGCCCCTTGGATCTTCTTGTGTTGGCCTCACACTCAAAAATTAAAATCTAAAACCTAATAAGACCTAACCTAACTAGTTCTCTCTCTCTCTCTAAATTTCTTCTAAACCCCCTCTCTCTCTCACTAGCTTGGCCACCTCTCCCTCTCTCTCTAACCTGCTGATGGACACCAGACCCCTCTCTCTCCCTGGCCCACCTAGCTAACCCTAACCCTAGCTAAGCCTAACCCTAACCCTAGCCATGCCCTAACCGAACCCGAGCTCACCCGAGCCCCTTCCCTCCTTTTCTCTCTGCCGTGCGGGCCTAGCTGCACTACCCCGCCGTCCCTGGCCTACTGGCACCCTACCCCGCCCAGGACCAGCCCCAGCCAGCTCACCCACGTGCTCGTGGAGGAAGGAGAGAAAAGGCCGAGCCCCTTTATCTGCCGTGCCCCAGCTGCTCTCCTCCCTCTCTCCCTGCTTTTCCCTTCCTCCCCACGCCTCTCTGGCCTCCCCAGATCTGGCCGAGTCGCCCCTCCTCTCCCCCTTCTTCCTCCCCGGCGACAACCACCTGCCGCCGTCCGCCGCCAGCTCCACCTCGCCCTCGTCGATCTAGCCGGCGTGCGCGACGTGGGAGTGTCCTGGGCGACCGAGAGGAACCCCCTGCTGCTCCCTGTACGCGCCGACGTGGACGAAGAGCTCCCCAGCGTCGCCAGTACCTCGCCGTCCTCCGAAACCCTAGCCGCCGGAGCGCCAGCGACCTCGCCGGTCCGCCGCTCCTCGCGCCGATCCAAGCCCACCAGCAAGCCCGCGGTGAGCCTCCCTCTCTCCCCGACATACTCCGCCTCACCGTCGACGTCTAGCGCCGGCGAACGTTTCGTCGAGCAGCCTCCGCGCGCCAGAGCTCGCCGGCGTCTGCAGCGTTTCCGTGCCGCGCAAGCCCTATCTAGGCCCCCGCTACCCTCCTGTCAACTCCCCCGAGCCAGCCGCACTGGTTAGCCACCCCGGAGCGCACGCCCGCGTCCCAGGTTCGAGTCCCCGCTCCGCGCCGCGCTCCCACCTGCCGCCAGACGCGAGGAGAAGAGAAACAGTAGCCGCCCGTGGTCGTTTTGCAAAAAGCCCCTCCACTTTTTAATTACTGCAACCCGCGCTCCTTTCAGCCCCACCAGTCAGCCACGCCAGCGCGTTTGCAGAAAACCCCCTGGTTTTTCCTGTTCGCAACCCGCGGTCCAGCCGGCGCCCCACCTGTCAGTCCTGACAGCCTCATGCTGGCCCGTGGCCCCTGCGCCAGTTGGCCCCGCCTGTCAGCGTCCGCGGCTAGCCCAGTCCGCGTGCAAAACGCGTTTTCTCGCGCGCGTGGCCCCAGTCCGCAAAGGCCCACTTGTCAGTGTCTGGGGTTAGTTTCGCCTGAGTGAGAAAAGTAATTCTGGCTGTCTGTTTTTATTTAAACATTTCCAAATTGTTTTTAAATTCAAATTCAAATCAGATTTAAATAATTTATAAAATACAAACCCAAATAATACATGTAATATATGTTTTGGAATCAGAAAAATGAGAGGAATTCAAATATGCCCTTCAAATTATATTTTGAACACTTTAAATTTCGAGTAGATTAAAATTACAAGAAAATGCCCTTTTTACTTAATTAATTAATAACTTTTGTTTTATAACTCCAAATTTGACAAATAATATGTCTAAATCGATCAGCGCGACGAGCCCGTTCTATTTATGCAATCCTTGTTCTGAATTGAAGCATGCATCATGTTGTCATCTAAAATCTGAACCGTTTAAGACAATAAAACTTGGGCAAATAAATGATAAAATGCTTTACTTCTTGTATCCACACCTCACCTTTGCCATGCTACTTCAATGCCATGTAAATTGTGCATCATTCATCATGGCATGCTTGGTTGCTTGTTGCATTTCAATTTATATGCTTGCGCACTTTATTTATGTTGGCCCTTGTTTGTTTGGTTCTTCTTCGAATAGACGCCCAGCAGGAGAATTATCAGGAATCACAGGAGTATTACCCAGATCCATCTCTCGCTTCAACTGAGCTGCCAGGCAAGCACTACCACATGCTTGCATACATACAGTACCTATTGCCTCTATCTTATTCTTGCATCATTGAGTCGCGGTTGCATAAAATTGAATCCCAAGTATTGCATAGCCTTTACTTTTAAACCACATTAAGCCTGTTCCGGTCCCATGAGCCATTACTACAGGAGTTGTTTGAGCCATGCGAGTCGTAGAAAAGCATGAGTAGGGTATGTGAGTGTCGGATGGATAACGAGGTACCTAAATAACATAACCTGAGTAGTAATGGGATAACTAAAGAAAGAGGCACCGGTGAGCAATATCTGCTATTTGGTTTTTCCTGCTCACTTGTGTCCCGTAGGACCCCGAGTACTTGATTCCTGTTCCTCGACTATTCGCACTATCCACATCCGGGAGGCCTATGGACCCCCCTGAGCCAGAGCTTGATTCAATCTTATTTCTTGGGGCCACAAGTAGTTTGGGGCTTTATTACTATTCTGTACTTATGCCACGTTACTGCTTTATTTAAGATTGTGCGTGGAGCACCTGTACTGTTTTGGATTGTGGAATGTTTTCGCGGTATCGACAAGCCCAGTCACATTTTCGGGTTCCCAGTCGTTTACAGCCATTGACACAAACCTTGGGTCCGTCTCGGAGCCGGCCAACTTCGTTGCGGGTAGCTTAATGGGGTGGCCCCCTGAAATATTTCTGAATCCTGTGATTGCTTTGTCGTGAATGCCTCGTTGGGTTTTAATTTGGTTTTTCCGAGGTTGATCGAGTGTGTGTTGCTATTCGTGCACCCCTGCAGGGTAAATCTTTCTGAAAGCCGTGTCCGCGGTTATGGACGACTTGGAGCACAGTTTCTCGATCATAGACAAGTATAACTAAAGTACCGCTTTTAATTTGACTAAGTACTTGACTAGTAAATAGCGCAATACTCATGGAATGGATAATAAAACTGCCAACGGATGATGGGGGTTGTTCGTCCGCTTCCTCGTTGGTAAGCGAGGAGGAGGATGGATCTGTTAACTATACTGTTATAACTGTTGATCTTAATTCACGGACTTCCGTCTATCATTGGTTAGGCGGAAGGTTAGCGAGTCTCTATAGAATTGTTAGGTATTATCTTTTGCTGCAATTGCGTCACCCCAGGTTGTGTCCCCTTTAGTGGCATAAAGACTTGCTGAGTACCCCTAGGGTCTCACACGATAAATTGTTTGATTCAGATGAACAGGTGTACCCGCAAGATGGATACTGGGTGGAAGAGTCAGATGATGTGGGCAACGATCATTCGGTGTAGAGATTCCGGGAACGGGGATCCGTGTGAGCTGTGGGCGGGATGTGTTTATTTATGGGGCATCTTATGCCAATTTGCTTTTATCCGTACTCGGATCTTGTTTTCCGCTTCCGCCTGATACTCTGATGTGTGATGTATGAGGAGCTATCCTAAATTATTATATCTATCTAGGACATTTGGATCTTGCCGTATGGCGTTGCAATATTTCTATTTCTTTTAGATGGAATGGCTCTGATGTACTGTTGTATGTGGCTTGCATACATACTCATTTGTGTATGTATTTGATCCCTTCGCCTGCCGATTACGCCGCTCGTTCTTGTCCCGTTGACTGAAAGTGGTTAGGACGGCCGAAAGGTCTACCGTGAGTGGCCCTGGGCCCCACCGTACTATTTTAACCACTTTCGTTCATCCAGGCATTAACTAAGAGCGTAATTCACCGAGGTAGTTACAATTGGTATCAGAGCCATCCCGCCCTTCAGGGTCTCAGCCAAAATGGTCGTTGTCTGTCTAGCAAATATTTTGGTAGTTATGTATACTAGGGAAAAACAAACGTGAGAGTAAGATTGCTTCCATTTTTCTTCTTACCCACCCACCCACCATTTTCTGGTAAGGAAGTGTAACGTTTTCAATCCTCTTCTAAACTTCAAACTAGGATTCACGTGTTCTGGGTTCCGTAGTACCATAGGTTATGTTTGTGTGTGTGTGTGTGTGAATTCCTTGTCTATCTGTTGCATCCAAATGTTAGCACTATCTGCCTTTTGGTTATCAACTGTTGGTACATTCCCTACCGACAGACCTTTGTAAACCGACGCGATCTATTCTGATTCGTTGTACACCGATGCGATCTATCTTACTCTTTGTTATCCGACGTTATCTTGTTGGGGTGTTCTTTTCCGTAGTTACCAATCTTTAGGTTCACCGTAAGAAGAAGTTGTTGGGATATGTGTTTTACTGATTCATGTGCGAAGTAATGATTTGAGTGCGGGATGGAGTCGCGACCATACCACTACTTTTGTCATTTGCTTTTGTATATTGAACTAGTAGAGTTGCTAATCTTGATTCGTTAAGTGGTTTTGCGCATTTAGTGGTATTTTAATGCCAAAATTTGCGGAAAATTTTTCTTTGTTAGTTTGTATACCACACTCCTTGTTCAGTCGTGTGTGTTATGCTTAATATCTTCTAGTTGCCTTGAACTTTGTTGATATTTTCATATCACCTCAGTGAATTGCATTCCTTAACCTTGATTAATTCCATTTTGGTACTATTTTGGATTATTATCATTCTCCATTATAGTACTGACTTGTGTTTTATATCAATCACAGGATGGCACCACCACGCCGTTCTGAGGAGGATATACCACCTGAACTTGGGGCCGCTTTGGCAAGTATTGCAAATGCTTTGGGCACTATGCAGCAGAACCAACAGCGCTTCGAGGAAAGTGTGAGGAGGAATGAGTTTGCTCCGCTACCTCCACCTCCCAAGCGAGGAGACATCAAGAGTTTTCTCAAGTTCAACCCACGCCAATTTGAGGTGTCTGATCAGCCACTTGATGCGGATGATTGGCTTCGTGAAGTGTCAAGGTTGCTCATCACTGCGGATGTTCCCGAGCAAGAATGGGTCAAGTGTGCTACTCACCTTCTGAAGGGAGATGCAGCTCTCTGGTGGGAAAATTACCTCAAGGCAGATCTTTCTGGTTTTCAGCCTACTTGGGAGCGATTCACTGCTGCTTTCAAAGAGCAATATCTGTCAGAAATTGTCATGGAAAGGATGAAGGAAGTGTTTCTCAACCTCAAGCAGGGCACTGACAATGTCAACACCTACATCAGAAACTTCATGAACCTGTCTCGTTATGGTGGCGATGAGATCTCTGATGACAAGAAGAAGCAAAAGAGGTTTCGGCAAGGCCTCAATGCTTCCATCAAATATGCAATCACTCATGCAAGGCCAGCATCTTTCCTGGAACTTCAACACACAGCTCTGCAGGAAGAAGCAAGTAGGCAAGTGTTTGAGGAGTCAAAGAAACACAGCCGTGATACAGCAAGCTCTTCTGCTATGACAGCTCCTTCTAAGCGTCGTGTCTGGGTTCCTAACACCCCACCGTCGCTCCCTGCTCCACCAAGACCTACAAGCTACGCACCAAGGCCACCAAACTCCTTCACTGCGGCTCCCAGGGGCTACAACCACAACTACCCTGGAGCGCCTGGCGGAGTCCCTGGCTACGTTGCTCCACGTCCACCTGGTGCTTGTTATACTTGTGGGAACACAGGGCATCAGCAATGGAATTGTCCAATGAACAACAAAGCTCTTCCACCACCACCTCCAAGACCTGCGGCAAGTGCTCCTATGATTCGTGCACCTCCACCTCGGGCTCTCAACATCAACACTAAGCCGGGATCTACGGTTGCTCGTGCCAACTGTGTCAACGCCGCTCAAGCTGAGCATGCTCCTGGAGTTGTGATGGGTATGCTTCCTGTTAACTCAGTTCCTGCACGAGTTTTGTTTGATTCTGGTGCTTCACATTCTTTCGTCTCTCACAAATTTGCAAATGAGCATGAGCTTGTTATCGACCAGCTGGATAAAAAGTTAATGGTTCTTTCTCCCGGGGCAAGATTGTTATCTACTAAGATCAGCCATGGCAATCAAATTGAGATGGGTGGTTCTTCTTTTCCGGCTTCCTTAATTATTCTGGGCAAATCTGATATTGATGTTATCTTGGGCATGGATTGGTTGACAGCAAATGCAGCTGTGATTGATTGTGCTGAACGTTCGGTTTCTCTGAAAATTCCTGAAGGCCATATAGTCTATTCTCCAAGTCTGACTCCTGCAATTCAGCTTTATTCGTTGGCGGCTCTGAATGATGATGCTATGGAAGGTATTCAGAGTGTTCCGGTAGTTTGTGAGTTTCCAGATGTCTTTCCGGAAGAGTTGCCAGGTATGCCTCCGGATCGTGAGGTTGAGTTTGTGATTGAACTTGAACCTGGTACCGCTCCTATTTCCAAGCGGCCTTATAAAATGGGTCCTGCTGAGTTGGCTGAACTTAAGAGTCAGTTGGATGAACAAGAGAAGTTGGGTTTCATTCAGCACAGTACTTCTTCTTGGGGTAGTCCAACCATCTTTGTGAAGAAGCGAGACAAGACTGATAGACTTTGTGTTGACTATCGGGCACTCAATGCTAAAACAATCAAGAATAAATATCCCCTTCCGCGGATTAATGATCTCTTTGATCAGCTAGCTGGAGCTGTGGTATTCTCTAAGCTTGATTTGAGAAGTGGTTACCATCAAATCAAGATCCGCAAGGAAGATGTTCCCAAAACAGCTTTCACCACTCGCTATGGCCTGTATGAGTACACGGTCATGTCTTTCGGTCTAACCAATGCACCTGCCACCTTCTCGAGGCTTATGAACTCGGTTTTCATGGAGTATCTTGATAAGTTCGTTGTGGTCTATCTGGATGACATTCTAGTCTATTCTAAGTCAAAAGAAGAACATGAAGAACACCTTCGTTGTGTCCTAAGCAAGCTTCGTGAGAACCGCCTGTATGCAAAGTTCTCCAAGTGTGAGTTTTGGCTACCTCAAGTCACCTACCTTGGTCACGTTATCTCTGCCAAGGGCATTGCCGTCAACCCAGAAACTATTAAGACAATTATGGATTGGCTTCCACCCATAAATGTCAAAGAAGTCAGAAGTTTCCTTGGTTTGGCCAGTTACTGTCGTAGATTCGTTCAAAACTTCTCAAAAATTGCGAAGCCTCTTACCGATCTCCTCAAGAAAGGCAAGAAATATCTTTGGACTCCTGCATGTCAAGCAAGCTTTGAAACACTCAAAGAGAAGCTCACTTCCACACCAGTCTTAGTTCCTCCAGATACATCAAAGCCTTTCCAGATTTTCTGTGATGCTTCATTGCAAGGATTGGGTGCGGTCCTTATGCAAGAAAAGCAAGTTGTTGCTTACGCATCTCGTCAGTTGAAGACGCATGAGATCAACTATCCTACACATGACCTCGAACTCGCAGCAGTTGTCTTTGCTTTGAAAGTATGGAGGCATTACTTGCTGGGCAACCGTTGTGAGATCTTTTCTGATCACAAGAGTCTGAAGTATATCTTCACGCAGCCTGATCTCAACCTTCGTCAGAGGAGGTGGATCGAAACAATCAATGATTTCGATTTGACCATCAACTACACCCCGGGCAAAGCTAATGTCATGGCAGATGCTCTCAGCCGAAAAGCTTATGTCAACAACCTCATGGTGGAAGAACAACAACCTCTCTTGTGCGAGGAATTCCGCAAGCTCAACCTTGAAATTGTGGGTCAAGGTTATCTGCTGAACCTTCTAGCAACACCTCTCTTGGAAGAAAAGGTCCGTTCCATTCAGCTTGGGGATCCTTACACTAAAAAGATCATCTCCAACATTCAACTTCCGAAGTATGAGTCTTTCCACGTTGATGACCAAGGCACTCTTTTCTTTGAACACCGGATGTTTGTTCCGAACTACCCGGGTTTAAGGGAGCAAGTTCTCAAGGAGGCGCATGATTCTGTTCTTTCCATCCACCCTGGCAGCACTAAGATGTACATGGACTTGAAAACACAATATTGGTGGCCTGGTTTGAAACGATATTGTGCCAAGTATGTCTCGGAGTGTGATGTCTGTCGTAGAGTTAAAGCTGTCCATCAGAAACCTTCCGGTCTTCTACAGCCATTGAAGCCTCCGGAATGGAAATGGGAGAAAGTAGAGATGGACTTCATCACTGGTTTTCCAAGGTCGCAAAAAGGCAACAATGCAATCTTTGTTGTCATTGACAGGCTTTCCAAAGTAGCTCACTTCTTTCCAGTCAAGGAAACAATTTCTGCAATTCAGTTGGCTGAGCTCTATATCAACAAAATTGTCTCTCTGTATGGAGTTCCTCTTGAGATCAGTTCAGACCGTGGAAGCATCTTCACTTCCAAATTCTGGGGAAGTTTCCAAAATGCTTTGGGAACAAAGTTAAACTTCAGCACAGCTTACCACCCTCAGTCGCAAGGACAAGTTGAAAGGATCAATCAGATTCTGGAAGATATGCTCCGTGCTTGCGTTATCTCTTTCGGCATGAAGTGGGAAGAATGTCTTCCTTATGCTGAATTCTCTTACAACAACAGTTTCCAGAAAAGTCTAAAGATGGCACCATTTGAGGCTCTCTATGGTCGCAAGTGCAGAACTCCGATTGGTTGGTCGGGCGCAGGTGAAAGATTATTGTTTGGCCCCGACATTGTAACTCAAGCGGAGGAGAAAGTTCACATCATTCTTGAAAATCTGAAGATTGCTCAAAGTCGTCAGAAGAGCAATTATGACAGAAAGCACACGGACATGGAGTATGTCCCTGGTGATCTCGTTTACCTTCGTGTCACTCCCATGAGAGGCACACACCGTTTTGGTATCAAAGGAAAGCTGGCTCCTAGATACATCGGTCCTTTCAAAATTCGTGGAAGAAGAGGAGAAGTTGCTTATGCTCTTGAGCTCCCTGAACAACTCAAAGTCCATGATGTTTTTCACATCTCTCAACTCAAGAAGTGCTTCAAGGATCCCGGCAGGACCGTGGACCATGAACTCATCAATCTCCAAGAAGACCTTTCTTATCAAGAGCACCCCACAAAAATTCTTGAAGTCGCAGAAAGAAGGACTCGCAACAAGTCCATCAAGTTCTGCAAGGTGCAGTGGTCGCACCATTCCGTTGATGAAGCAACCTGGGAACGTGAAGATGAGCTCCGTGCCAAGTATCCTACCCTCTTTGAGTCTTCTTTTTCCTAGAATCTCGGGGCGAGATTCCTGTTTAGTGGGGGAGAGTTGTAGCACCCCAATTGTCTAACAATTGTAATGCTACTTGTCCTAGTAAGATATTGGCTACTTTATATATATTATTGTTGCATCATAATTATATCATGCTCATGTCATCATGCCACCTTGCATTTGAGCATCATATAAAACTCCTTTTTCTTTTGGTTCTTCTCTCACATGCATTATAAATTGTATTTGCCTCTTGATATTGTATTTGGTTGTTGATATATTGTCTAAATGCCCAAGTTGAGTTGGGGGCATATCTTTTATTTCCATTCCACCACCCTTCTCTTCCACCACTTTATAATTCCACCATCCCTTTAACAATGAGCTTGTCTTTCTTTCTCTTTGATATTTTAATTCTAGCTCATGTAGTTTGGGGTGGATCAATCTTCTAAATTCTTTGCTTGGTTTTATTCCACTTCTTGGAAATGCATAAGATTAATGCCATCATATTATTATTGTTGTCACAAAATAAATAATGGCATTATTATTTTTTTTGCATGGGCCATGCAAGCTTCTCCACCACCATCTTAGTCCCACCCATTTCTTTTTCCTCTTATTTCTATTCTCCATGCATGAATCATATGAGACCTAGCCCATAATTCTTTTCTTTTCCTTTTCTTGGAATTCTTACCACCCCACCTCATGGTCATTCTAGCCTCCTCCATGCTCCACTTGTGATGGTCTTATCCACATTCCTTTCTTTCCTTTTATTTTAATCTTTTCCTACATGTATGATCACATGAGAACCTCTCCACCTAATTCTTTTCTCCCTTTATCTTTATTACTTGTCTCTCTTCCACATGAGGTCATGCAAGCTCAAAGCCCCTTGGATCTTCTTGTGTTGGCCTCACACTCAAAAATTAAAATCTAAAACCTAATAAGACCTAACCTAACTAGTTCTCTCTCTCTCTCTAAATTTCTTCTAAACCCCCTCTCTCTCTCACTAGCTTGGCCACCTCTCCCTCTCTCTCTAACCTGCTGATGGACACCAGACCCCTCTCTCTCCCTGGCCCACCTAGCTAACCCTAACCCTAGCTAAGCCTAACCCTAACCCTAGCCATGCCCTAACCGAACCCGAGCTCACCCGAGCCCCTTCCCTCCTTTTCTCTCTGCCGTGCGGGCCTAGCTGCACTACCCCGCCGTCCCTGGCCTACTGGCACCCTACCCCGCCCAGGACCAGCCCCAGCCAGCTCACCCACGTGCTCGTGGAGGAAGGAGAGAAAAGGCCGAGCCCCTTTATCTGCCGTGCCCCAGTTGCTCTCCTCCCTCTCTCCCTGCTTTTCCCTTCCTCCCCACGCCTCTCTGGCCTCCCCAGATCTGGCCGAGTCGCCCCTCCTCTCCCCCTTCTTCCTCCCCGGCGACAACCACCTGCCGCCGTCCGCCGCCAGCTCCACCTCGCCCTCGTCGATCTAGCCGGCGTGCGCGACGTGGGAGTGTCCTGGGCGACCGAGAGGAACCCCCTGCTGCTCCCTGTACGCGCCGACGTGGACGAAGAGCTCCCCAGCGTCGCCAGTACCTCGCCGTCCTCCGAAACCCTAGCCGCCGGAGCGCCAGCGACCTCGCCGGTCCGCCGCTCCTCGCGCCGATCCAAGCCCACCAGCAAGCCCGCGGTGAGCCTCCCTCTCTCCCCGACATACTCCGCCTCACCGTCGACGTCTAGCGCCGGCGAACGTTTCGTCGAGCAGCCTCCGCGCGCCAGAGCTCGCCGGCGTCTGCAGCGTTTCCGTGCCGCGCAAGCCCTATCTAGGCCCCCGCTACCCTCCTGTCAACTCCCCCGAGCCAGCCGCACTGGTTAGCCACCCCGGAGCGCACGCCCGCGTCCCAGGTTCGAGTCCCCGCTCCGCGCCGCGCTCCCACCTGCCGCCAGACGCGAGGAGAAGAGAAACAGTAGCCGCCCGTGGTCGTTTTGCAAAAAGCCCCTCCACTTTTTAATTACTGCAACCCGCGCTCCTTTCAGCCCCACCAGTCAGCCACGCCAGCGCGTTTGCAGAAAACCCCCTGGTTTTTCCTGTTCGCAACCCGCGGTCCAGCCGGCGCCCCACCTGTCAGTCCTGACAGCCTCATGCTGGCCCGTGGCCCCTGCGCCAGTTGGCCCCGCCTGTCAGCGTCCGCGGCTAGCCCAGTCCGCGTGCAAAACGCGTTTTCTCGCGCGCGTGGCCCCAGTCCGCAAAGGCCCACTTGTCAGTGTCTGGGGTTAGTTTCGCCTGAGTGAGAAAAGTAATTCTGGCTGTCTGTTTTTATTTAAACATTTCCAAATTGTTTTTAAATTCAAATTCAAATCAGATTTAAATAATTTATAAAATACAAACCCAAATAATACATGTAATATATGTTTTGGAATCAGAAAAATGAGAGGAATTCAAATATGCCCTTCAAATTATATTTTGAACACTTTAAATTTCGAGTAGATTAAAATTACAAGAAAATGCCCTTTTTACTTAATTAATTAATAACTTTTGTTTTATAACTCCAAATTTGACAAATAATATGTCTAAATCGATCAGCGCGACGAGCCCGTTCTATTTATGCAATCCTTGTTCTGAATTGAAGCATGCATCATGTTGTCATCTAAAATCTGAACCGTTTAAGACAATAAAACTTGGGCAAATAAATGATAAAATGCTTTACTTCTTGTATCCACACCTCACCTTTGCCATGCTACTTCAATGCCATGTAAATTGTGCATCATTCATCATGGCATGCTTGGTTGCTTGTTGCATTTCAATTTATATGCTTGCGCACTTTATTTATGTTGGCCCTTGTTTGTTTGGTTCTTCTTCGAATAGACGCCCAGCAGGAGAATTATCAGGAATCACAGGAGTATTACCCAGATCCATCTCTCGCTTCAACTGAGCTGCCAGGCAAGCACTACCACATGCTTGCATACATACAGTACCTATTGCCTCTATCTTATTCTTGCATCATTGAGTCGCGGTTGCATAAAATTGAATCCCAAGTATTGCATAGCCTTTACTTTTAAACCACATTAAGCCTGTTCCGGTCCCATGAGCCATTACTACAGGAGTTGTTTGAGCCATGCGAGTCGTAGAAAAGCATGAGTAGGGTATGTGAGTGTCGGATGGATAACGAGGTACCTAAATAACATAACCTGAGTAGTAATGGGATAACTAAAGAAAGAGGCACCGGTGAGCAATATCTGCTATTTGGTTTTTCCTGCTCACTTGTGTCCCGTAGGACCCCGAGTACTTGATTCCTGTTCCTCGACTATTCGCACTATCCACATCCGGGAGGCCTATGGACCCCCCTGAGCCAGAGCTTGATTCAATCTTATTTCTTGGGGCCACAAGTAGTTTGGGGCTTTATTACTATTCTGTACTTATGCCACGTTACTGCTTTATTTAAGATTGTGCGTGGAGCACCTGTACTGTTTTGGATTGTGGAATGTTTTCGCGGTATCGACAAGCCCAGTCACATTTTCGGGTTCCCAGTCGTTTACAGCCATTGACACAAACCTTGGGTCCGTCTCGGAGCCGGCCAACTTCGTTGCGGGTAGCTTAATGGGGTGGCCCCCTGAAATATTTCTGAATCCTGTGATTGCTTTGTCGTGAATGCCTCGTTGGGTTTTAATTTGGTTTTTCCGAGGTTGATCGAGTGTGTGTTGCTATTCGTGCACCCCTGCAGGGTAAATCTTTCTGAAAGCCGTGTCCGCGGTTATGGACGACTTGGAGCACAGTTTCTCGATCATAGACAAGTATAACTAAAGTACCGCTTTTAATTTGACTAAGTACTTGACTAGTAAATAGCGCAATACTCATGGAATGGATAATAAAACTGCCAACGGATGATGGGGGTTGTTCGTCCGCTTCCTCGTTGGTAAGCGAGGAGGAGGATGGATCTGTTAACTATACTGTTATAACTGTTGATCTTAATTCACGGACTTCCGTCTATCATTGGTTAGGCGGAAGGTTAGCGAGTCTCTATAGAATTGTTAGGTATTATCTTTTGCTGCAATTGCGTCACCCCAGGTTGTGTCCCCTTTAGTGGCATAAAGACTTGCTGAGTACCCCTAGGGTCTCACACGATAAATTGTTTGATTCAGATGAACAGGTGTACCCGCAAGATGGATACTGGGTGGAAGAGTCAGATGATGTGGGCAACGATCATTCGGTGTAGAGATTCCGGGAACGGGGATCCGTGTGAGCTGTGGGCGGGATGTGTTTATTTATGGGGCATCTTATGCCAATTTGCTTTTATCCGTACTCGGATCTTGTTTTCCGCTTCCGCCTGATACTCTGATGTGTGATGTATGAGGAGCTATCCTAAATTATTATATCTATCTAGGACATTTGGATCTTGCCGTATGGCGTTGCAATATTTCTATTTCTTTTAGATGGAATGGCTCTGATGTACTGTTGTATGTGGCTTGCATACATACTCATTTGTGTATGTATTTGATCCCTTCGCCTGCCGATTACGCCGCTCGTTCTTGTCCCGTTGACTGAAAGTGGTTAGGACGGCCGAAAGGTCTACCGTGAGTGGCCCTGGGCCCCACCGTACTATTTTAACCACTTTCGTTCATCCAGGCATTAACTAAGAGCGTAATTCACCGAGGTAGTTACACTCGAGTCCTTTCGTCTGGGCCTTGGCGACACCGTGGGCCTATACGTATTTAGACCGTATATACCAAGCTCGAGTACCTGTAGGGTATACCCATGTCAGTAGCCCCCGAGTATCCAGTGGAATCGCAGATTCGACTAGGTATTTTTTGAAGTCTTCGAGTGCCTGAATGAGTACATTTTTCGACTGCTTTCATTTATGTCATAGGGATTGTTGATATACGTGCCTGATATAGCCGAAGTATCGGTATCAGTTAACCACCTTAGGGTGAAACAACGCAATCTACTCGAACTCGAGTCCCCGGACTCGAATCCGGAAAAGTGCTGGCGTAATTCGACTCAGGCCGCGGAGGTCTTACAGGAGTCGAATTCCAGTTATATGGGTGTGAGCACTTGATGCGTCCGTCAAGGCATGTTCATCGTGCCTGCAGGCACGGATATATTTCTGGTAGTGCGCAGTTAAATGCGTTGCCATGCCTTTATTCAGGCCTTACCTTCACGCTGTAAGCGCGGCATCCGAATTTTATCATCGCGGAGATGATTCGGGCGACCCAGGAGACGTAGTCTCTTTGTAGGGAAAATTATGAGGCGGTGTCGCCATGATCTGCGAGTGCGGATGTAATCAACGCACAACTTTCGTGCAAATAATCATAGGGTGCGCGACCAACGCTCCCTATGGGAGTAGCCCCCGAGTGCCTGGTTGAGTCGAAGACTCAGGCAGGGACTAAAGAAATTTTGCGACTTCTGTCGTCTTTGTTTGTTTGTTTCAATCAAAAACTTGGGTTGCGACTGCTGTTGTCTTTTGGTTGCTTGTTTCAGTCGAAATTGTTTCCGGCGCTTCCTGTGGGAGTAACCCACGTCCATAGTCGAATCGTGTTTCGAGTGGTTGGGTTTGATTGTGATTCCTTGTATCCCTGCAATAAGAAAAGAAAATCACAGGGTGCGCGACCAGCGCTCCCTATGGGAGTAGCCCCCGAGTGCTTGGTGGAGTCGAAGACTCCAGCAAGGAGTAAAGTAGTCGAAGTTTTCTGCTGCGTAGCTGTTGATGACGTCAGTGCTGACGCTTGCATGACCTCAGTTTCCCGCGTGAGCGGTTTTGACGGGATTTGACGAGCGGTGGGTCCCACTTTCTGACTTTGATTTGACTGGGTGTGCGTAATCTTATTATTAACTGTGCCTCCTCGATTTCCGCGTGTAATGGGAGCAGTGGAGGGACGGTTCGCGCTTCCTCTTCTCCATGTGTCGAGCGCGATGCGTGCCACGAGTCTAGTAGGGTTTTTGTGAGCCGTTGGATTGCATCTCCTAAGGGTTAAGTAGCGATGCTACGACGGTAATTTTCCATTTGCGCCCTTTTTTTTCCTCGCTGCCGCCATTGCTGCTGCTCATCTGCTTTTCCCCTGCGCTCATCTCCTCCTCAGCTTTGGACCACCTCCGCTCGTTTCCAAGTTATTTCCTGCGCTCTCATCGCCACCGCGCAATGGGAAAGAAGAAAGGAGGCGCTGCCACTGAATCCGCGGCCACCATTGCCGCGACGAAGAAGAAGGGTGGCCCCGCTGCTGCGGGCACTAGTGCCGCCGCCGGCGGGAAAAAGAAAGTCGCGGGCACCCGCGTGACCAATGGCGCATGGCGTCCTTCTATCATCAAGGCTTCAGATCTCCGTCTTCTTCGCCAAGACAAAGTTATTTCTGCAGCAGTCGCCGATGCGCGCGTCCCCAGTGGTGAGACCATTCCTGTGCCTCCCGCTGGTTTTCGAGTGATGTTTCTTGCATTCGTCATTCGCGGTCTTTCTTTGCCTCTCCACCCCTTTCTTAGGGGTCTCCTTTGTTTCTACGGGCTCCAGCTCCATCAGCTGTCCCCAAATTCAATTCTCCACATCACCTGCTTCATCACTCTTTGCGAGTGCTGGCTCGGAATCGAGCCGCACTTTGGCCTTTTCAAGCGCTTATTTAAACTGAAGCGTCAGTCCGCATCTGGCTCTCTAGTTTACGACGTAGGTGGTTGTGGAATCCATGTCGACCCGTCCGCCACCTACTTCGACATCAAGCTCGCCAAGTCCGTCTAGGGATGGAGGGACAAATGGTTTTATGTTCGCGATCAGAAGGCCAAGGACGAGTATTTTGGACTCGCGCCTTTCGATCCCGCGACTCCCTGCAAGAAGATGCGTTCTTGGAAGAACGTGATCATGCCTTCCGAACTCGCGGAGACAGACGTGCTATATCAACGCGTCTGCGACCTCGAGAGTCGTATAGGCGCAGAAGAGGGAGGTTGCGCCCTTGTCAGGACTTGGCTGCGTTGTTGCGTCCAGCCTCTCCAGGCTAGAGTCCATCCCATGTTTCAATGGGGTGGTGCTGATGATGCCACTCACGTGTCTGCTGATGGCATGTCCGCGAGTGAGGTAGATAAGAGGGTGCGACTGGTCACAAAGTACACCTTCAAGGATGTGCTTCCGAATGAGCCAGTCGTTCCTCCTTTCGATGCTTCGAATCCTCCTCCTGAGGTGTAGTTGTGCTACGCAGTAGCTTATTTTCGCGATTGCTTTTCTGTTGCTTACTTGCTCCTTTTGCTCATCTTTGTTGTTTGTATGCAGGATTGGGCGGTGTCGCCTTGTATGCCTCCTCTTCCTGAGGGTATTATTCCTCGCGAAGCTTTGGAAGAGGATGAGTCTGAGTCGACTGTCCCTTCTGATGTGGAAGAGGAAGCCCCCGAGTCCGAGAGCCCAGATACTCGCAAGCGTTTGCGCAGCGAGGATTCCGACGCGTCGACTCCTTCGACTCCAGAAGGCACGGCTGTTGGCGTGGAGTCGCCAATTCCAGCTGTTCCTGTGAGGGTTGTGGCACCGTCTTCCCGTAAGAAGATGCGATTGCCCAAGGAGTCTTCGTCGGAGTCGGCGGAGGCCACGTTTGATCTTGACAAGTTTGATTGGTAAGTTTGCGAGTTCATTCATTCTTTTCTGTTTTCTTCTTGTTGGCTTTTGCCCTGGACTTTGCCCTTTTCTCAATGCGGATTTGGTCTTGTAGTCAAGAGGCGTCGTCATCTTCTGGCGACGTTGAGTTTTTGAAGGAATCGGGAGTCGCGACCTCAAGGGCCAAGGTAGAGGTCGAGCGTGCTCCTTCTCCTCCGGCGGCGACCCACTCCAGGCAAAATTCTTCGAGCTCTCCTCATGTAGGGGAGCATCGAATAGTTGCTCGGATGACGGTTCAGCAAACTTCCTCGGAGTCGCTAGAGGACCATGTAAGTACATCTTTCCTTCTTTTTTAGTGTGGCAGTCAACGCCTTCTGCTGCCCTCTCTAATTCCTTGTTTTGTGCAACAGTCCCTTGTAAAGGAAGCCGCACAAGTGGCAGAGCAAGTTATGGCGATGGGTCGCCAGCATGCGATGCTGGAGACGCGTCACCGCGTGGTCGAAAGTGAGTGCTTCCACGCTTATTCTTTTCATCTTCTCTCTGTTTTGGTATATTCGACTGATAGCCAATTATTGACTGCCATGTAGCTGAGCATAACGCTTTACTGCGCAACGTCGCAACATTGGAGAAGACATTGGCCGCAGCTGTGAAGGAGCGCGATGAGGCAATCGCGGCTCGTGATGATGCCCGGAAGCGCGAAGAGGATTTGCGCACCTCCTTTGCGGCCAGGGTAAAGTTGTTCGAGGAGCAACTGTTCTCAGTCGCCAAGGCCCTCTCAGGTACCTTTACTGGTGGATATTTTATTGATGCTCCTCTCTGCTTCTAGAGTTTTGCCGGTGGCACTAGAAATTTGATCCATGTATTTTTTGGTGTAGATGCTGGCGACTTGAGTTTTGACCCGCAGGCCCTTCGTCGTGATGACGCTCTGGCTGGCGCGGTATTCGCGGTCGAGGACCGAAGCGCCGCCGGCCAGGATACATTGTCCAAGGCCAAGGTCCCCCTTAGTCGCCTCCGGGGGGAGTTGATGCCAAAGGCGGAGCAGGTCGATAATATGGACGAGCTGGTGGAGTCACTCGCCAGGGGCGTGCCTGCTACTTACAAGAACTCCCTCCGGGTGGCTGGTGCGACGATGTCGCTCTCCATGGTGCAAGCCCATGGAGTCGAGATAGATCCCTCTGCGGTGTCGAAGACGATGCCTGTTGGCGCGGATGGTCAGCAGGTAGTCTTCGCTCCCTTTGCGACTGCCTGTGCCAAATATGGCCATTCCTTGATTAATACCATTGCCAAGTATTCGGAGGAGCTCCAGCGCGCTAAGAAGGCGGCGAAAGCTTCGGCCTTAGGGGCAGGCAGAAAGTCAGTGGCGTCTGCTACTGCCACGGACTTGATGAAGCCCCCGAAGGCATCGAAGTCGAAGAAGCCAGCTGCTCCGTAGTTAGCTTTTGTAATAGATGATGAATTGTCCTTTTGGTCTAAGAACATGCCTGCTAGCGAGTGTGCTTGTGAATATTTATGCTTATCCTGAATGCACCTGTTCCCCTTGCCTTTGTGTTAATTTGGTCGCCTTATTTGCTTCTGTCTTGACTTGTGGTAGGGCACATCGAGTGGTCCCGTAGGGGGAACCCAGGACTCACCATCTCTTGATGAGACAGTGGCACCGCCGCGCTCTAGGGTAGAGGAGCTGTCCTTGCTGTCGTGACTTCGTGACCGCGTGAAGCAGCTGGAGCGTGAGTTGCCCCTGATCCACGGTAGTGCAGATGTGTGGAAGTCAAAGGCAGAAAAGGCCGCCGCCCGCGAGCAATATCTTCTTGGCGAGGTGACGCAGCTGGGCGGCCAGTTTAAGTGTTAGTTTGCTCGTCCTCATCTTTTCCTTTGTAGTTAGTCGCAGTGGTACGTTGTACTCATGCTGTTGGTGCTGCTTCGTGTAGTTGTGAGCGCACGCCATCCGCAAGAGGAGAGGGATAGGATTGCCATCCGCCTTCATGGTCTCACCCAGGAGCAACTTCAAGAGAGTGGATACTTCTGGGTGGATCATGATCGTGCGACTACATTGGCGACCCTGCAGGATCACGCTTCGCGAGTGCTACTCTTCCTGAAGAAGTCGCAGTCGTGTTTGAAGATCTATCGGGCGATGTTCCCGTTGGATGACACTCCATCAAGCCTGTTGGCTCTCCTGGCCAAATTTCAAGATATGTCCGTGGTTCGCGAGTGCGTGAGGCAGCAGATGGTGGCTGGTGCCAAGGCTGCCCTCTCGATGGTGCGATTGCACAGGCCTGACGTGGATGTCGCCGCCGTAGCTTCCGGTCTGCCAGCGCCGCTAGCCGGATCTGCTTGGAATATGGTGTCGCACTATCAAGCGGTGGACCGCCCAGCAGAGGAGATTGTCGACTTCTTCGAGGAAAAAACTAATGTTCTTCTGTTGCAGCAGTAACCAGATTTGTGTCCTGCATATAAGTGTATTTGTGCTGTAAGGTTCATATTTATGTTATAGATAATTTATTGTCAAACGTGTATAAACAGCTTTGTTAGCATGAGGTGCGTTGCACTATGCGAGTCCTTTTCGTTAGCCTGGCCATCCCTTTGTCAACCTGCCAGGTGCGTTGCAACTGGGTTGGGTTTTCATTAAGGGGTTTGATTGATGTGCCAGCTACTCAGGATATCGTGTTTATTGGTTCGAAGAACAGATGTATGTAGGGTGGCGCAGCCCCCGAGTATAAAATTGATAGAAGTGAAAAGAAAACACAGAGTTTTGGGGCACTTAGCTTTTATTTATTTGGAGAACAGTACGAGGTACAATGTGTGGCTAAGTAGCCTTGGCTGGGTAGCCTTATTTGCGATGTAAAAGTAAAAACAGCTAGGGGTAGAAGCATCGCAGTTGTGCGACGTTCCAAGGGTTGGAGTATGCGACTCCTGTCTCTAAGTCTTGAAGGCGATAGGCGCCACCTGGGATTACTTCTGTAATCACGTACGGTCCTTCTCGGGGGGACTCGAGCTTGAGATGACCCTGCTGCTTCAGTCGCAAGACCAGGTCACCTTCGTCGAAGGATCTGGGGCGAAGCCTTCTACTGTGGTAGTTGCGCAAGTTCTGCTGGTAGATCGTGGATCTTTCTGCGGCGATTTCTCTTGCCTCGTCAAGGAGGTCGACGGAGTCTTCGAGTGCAAGAGATGACTCTTGTTCACTGTAGGCGACTACGCGTGGCGCCTTGTACCGGACTTCGGCGGGTAGTACTGCTTCTGCTCCATGCACCATAAAGAATGGCGTGTAGCCCGTGGCGCTGTTTGGAGTTGTTCGTAGGCTCCAGAGCACGGATTGGAGCTCATCTGGCCAGCAACCTGCGACCTTCTCGAGTGGTCGAAGGAGTCGCTTCTTGATGCTGCTGCAGACGAGCCCGTTTGCTTTTTCCACCTGACCGTTGGTCTGTGGATGCGCGACTGAGGCATAACTGATGTTGATCCCCAGGTTTCCGCAGAATTCTTGGAACTCTTTGGATGTGAAGTTCGTCCCGTTGTCAGTGATGATGCTATGCGGCACGCCGAAGCGGTAGACGATGGATTCGAAGAACTTGACCACGCTGTGACCTGATTGCTTGGTCACTGGCATGGCTTCAATCTATTTGGTGAATTTGTCGATTGCAACCAAAAGGTAGACGTAGCCTCCTTGCGAGGACCTTGGGAGCTTGCCTACCATGTCGAGCCCTCATTGTGCGAAGGGCCAGGCCAATGGAATAGGCCGTAGTTCTGCGCCTGGTGCGTGTGGTTTGTCCGCGAATCGCTGACAAGCGTTGCACTTTTGGACTATGTCCTTGGCGGCGCGCATGGCCGTGGGCAGTAAAATCCAGCTCGTAGAGCTTTGGCAATGAGGGCGCGACTGTCGGCGTGGTGTCCGCAAGTCCCTTCATGTATGTCGAGGAGGACTGCTCTTCCATCGGCCAGGGAGACGCATCATTGTAACACGCCTATGATGCTGCGTTTATACAGTTAGCCGTTGATAACGGCGAATGCCTTGGAGCGTCGCGCGATGTGTCGTGCGTCTGTTGGGTTGTCCGGTAGGCGCTTGCTGAGGAGATATGTAATGTACGGCTGCGTCTAGGATTGTTCGATCATCATGACGCTCATTGGCCCTTCGAGTCCTGTGTTTGGCTCCAAGTTATCGAGCGCCATTGGCTCATTTAGTGGCGTAGCCCCCGAGTCTGTTGCTGCGCTTGTTTTCTTCTCTGCGGCCTTTGGCTTGATGGAGCGTTCGCAGATGCGCTCGAGAAATACCCCAGGTGGTATGGGGGCGCAGGTAGAGCCTATGTTGGCGAGTGCGTCCGCCTCCTCGTTGCTTTTGCGACCTACATGTCGCAACTCGCAACCATCGAAGTCTCCCTCGAGTGTACCGTAGAGGTCGGGGTATGCGATCATGTTGTCATTTAGTGCATCACACTCGTGCATTGTTTGGTTGACGACCAGCTTGGATTCACGATATATGATGAGCCTCTTTGCGCCGCAGGCTTTTGCCATCCTCATCCCGTGCAACAGGGCCTCGTATTCAGCCTCGTTGTTTGAGGCTGTGAACTGCATTCGCATGATGTATTTTAGCTTGTCCCCTTGAGGTGATGTCAGTATGACACCTGCTCCTGCTCCGTCTTTCCGCTTGGATCCATCGAAGTGCATTGTCCAGAGGTAGGACATATCTGGCTTGTCCGGGAGTTGGTTTTCCATCCAATGCACAAGGAAGTCAGGGAGAACTTGCGACTTGATTGCGTCGCGCTTTTCGTATGTGATGTCTCGTGGAGACAGTTCGATTCCCCAAAGCGTGACTCGTCCCGTGGCGTCTGGGTTATTGAGGATATGTCCCAATGGGGTGTCGCTGACTACCACGATTGGGTGTTCCTGGAAGTAATGGCGCAGTCGCCAGGCGGTCATGAAGACGCCGTACGCCAGCTTCTGGTAGTGCGGGTACCGCTGTTTTGTTGGCGTGAGGACCTCGCTGAGGTAGTATACCGGGCATTGTACGCCATGGACCTTGTTTTCCTCGGCCCGCTCGACGACGAGCACTGTACTAACCACTTGGTTGGTAGCAGAGATGTACAACAGTAGTGGCTCCCTTTCTCGTGGAGTCACCAGTACTGGCGAGGTGGATAACAGGCGCTTGAGATCTTCGAATGCTTCTTGCGCTTCCTTGGTCCACTCGAATTTGTCAGCTTTGCAGAGGAGCTGATAGAACGGCAGTGCTTTTTCTCCCATTCGACTGATAAATCGACTGAGGGCCGCGATTCGTCCGGCTAGTTGCTGGACGCCTCTTATGTTCTTTGGCTTCTCCATTGCCAGTATGGCCTTTATCTTTTTCGGGTTTGCCTCAATCCCTCTTGCGGAGATGAGATACCCGAGCAGCTTCCCAGATGGTACGCCGAAGGCGCATTTGTCCGGATTGAGCTTAATCCGGTAACGATCGAGATTGGCGAATGTTTCGCGCAAGTCGTCGATTAGAGAGGCTTCCTCCTTGGTTTTGATTACTATGTCGTCGACATAGACTTGGATGTTGCGACCCAATTGCTCCTTGAGGCAAGCCTGCATGCACCGCTGGTAGGTGGCTCCCGCGTTTTTTAGCCCGAAGGGCATTGTGTTGTAGCAGAACACACTGAAGGGCGTTGTAAACACGGTCTTCTCCTGGTCTTCCTCCTTCATTCGAATTTGGTTATAGCCTGAGTAGGCATCGAGGAAGCAGAGGCGCTCGCATCCAGCGGTGGAGTCGATGATTTGATCGATCTTTGGTAGCGGGAAGTGATCTTTTGGGCAGTGCTTGTTTAAAGAAGTGAAGTCCATGCACATCCGTAGGATATCGGTGTCCTTTTTTGGCACTAGCACCGTATTGGCGAGCCAAGTGCTTTCCTTGATCTCGCGTATGAATTTGGCCTCGAGGAGTCTGTTGATCTCCATTCCAACTGCCTGCGCTCGTGGCTCAGACAGTCGCCTGATTGTTTGCTTGACTGGCCTTGCGTCAGAGTTGACGTTGAGTGCATGCTCGGCGAATTCCCTGGGAACTCCTGGCATGTCCGCAGGACACCAAGCAAAAATTTCCTAGTGCTCACGGAGGAATTCGACGAGCGCGAGTTCCTATGCGGGACTCAAGTTGTTGGCGATGAGGGCCGTTTTGGCGGGATCTGTCGGATGGACCTGCACCTTCTTTGTGTGCACATATGAGTCGAAGGAGAGATCAGGTGAGCTTGGCCTACTCAGGGGAGGCAGACTGTTGTCTGCCATTTCCTTCAATCGTGCGAGCTCCTCCTGCATGCCGAAGGACTGGGAGATTCTGTTGAATTCCCTATCGCAACTGTCAGATCGCTCAAAGCTCCCGTTGATCATGATGACGCCGTTGGGACCTAGCATTTTCATCTGCAGGTAGGCGTAGTGGGGTACCGCCATGAACCTAGCGAACGCGACGCGTCCGAGGATGCAGTGGTATTGTGAGGGCTAGTCGACGACCTCAAAGCCAATGCGCTCGTGCCGGAAGTTCTTTGGCGTGCCGAATATGACGTCGAGGTTGATTTTTCCCAAGGGGTATACGCCTTTCCCTGGGACGATGCCATGGAACGTTGTGTCTGATGCCTCCAAGCAGGTTAGAGGGATCCTCATTGCTCGCAAGGTACTCGCGAATATGAGGTTGATGTCGCTTCCGCCATCCATGAAGACGCGACTCATGTCGAAGCCTCCAATTTGCGCCTCGAGTACGAGGGGGCAATGACCTGGGCGAGGTACTTGAGGCGGGTGGTCGCGTTTATCGAAGGTGATGCACGACTCACTGCCACTGAGGTACTTAGTGGTGGATGGTGGTGAGTGCGTGGCCAAATTGACTTGGCGAGTGATGGCTTTCTTCACCCTGTTGGAGGGGCGCCCCTTTTGGATCATCATGGTACCCATGGCCCGTGGGTACGGTTCTCCTCCGTGGTGCTGGTCCGGTGCAGCTCCTTTCGGGGGAGGCCCCGGTGGTGGTGGGGGTGCGCCATGTGCCACGGCGCCTGGAGCGGCTCCGTAGCCTCTTTCGACTGCGTTGCGGTTCATCTGAACCAATCCCTCGTGTAGCTTGAGGAACTCGCGGCAGTCCTTGAGGAGGTGGCTGGACTTTCTCTTGCCATCATGCTTGTCGATGTAGAAGTGTACTGTGCATGGCCCGGACAGTTTTTCCTCGATGGAGGTCGCGGGTGCCTCGTCGCGAGTATGGAGTTGCCACACTTGCATGGTTTTCCCGGAGTCGCGGTATCCGCCGCTGCGGTATCCGCTATTACGGTTGTCGTCGCGTCTATCGGCGTAGCCGACTGCGACCATGTTGACGTCGTCACGGTCGTCGTAGATGCGCATGCGGCGTTTGCCTCGGCGGTCGCGTCTGCGTTCGAGTTCTGCCTCCTCGTCGGAGTGAGTGCGGTTCTTCACCGAATCTTCTCCATCAGCCCACCGATTCGCGATCTCCATCAGGTGGTCGATGGTCTGGGACTTTGAGCGGCCCAGCTCCTCCCTGAGCTCTAGACGGCGGACGCCACCGTTGAATGCATCAATCGCGCGGTCCTCCGAGATGTTTTCCGCGGAGTTCTTGATGATGGACCACCTTTGGATGTATGAGCGCAGCGATTCGCCAGATCTTTGCTGGCAGCATCTCAGTTCTTCGATTGATGCGGGCCGTTTGTACGTGCCCTTAAAGTTAAGCACGAAGCTGTAAACCAGCTCATCCCAACTGCGAATGGATCCACATGGGAGGTTATTGAGCCATGCTCGGGCGGCGCCCTGCAGCTGTAGCTGCAAACATTGCATGGCAGTACTTCGATTGCCTCCATGGAGCCTGACGGAGGAGATGTGATCCTCTAGCCAGATTTTAGGGTCTTGTAGACCGTCGAACTTCGGATTTTCCGACGGAAGTTTAAACCCCTTAGGCATTCTCTTCTGCCTAATGGATCTGCTGAAGCATCTGGCGCCACAGAGCTCCCCGTCTTCCTCTTCCGAGTCAGTCGACCGAGCATGTCGTGCCCTTGACTTGTCAATCTTGCGTTGCGTGAGGTCATTGCGCGCATCGTAGTCGCGATCGTGTCGCCGTGAGCGACGACGTCGAGACAGGTCATGACTGTCATCGCTGGATGAGGGCGAGGAGTAGCTTTTGCTAGCGCTTTGCCCTTTTTTGGGTCTGGTACCGGCTCCTTGTCGAGGGCGGCCTCGATTAGCCCCAAACCCGCGATCGTAGATCGGTGCATGGCGGTTTAGGGATCTCCAGCCAGTGGCTGGCTGTTGAGGAGGTACATGGTGGCTGTTGTCACCGCGGCCTGCGGCATCCTGGGGACCACGTTGTCTCTCGTGTCGACTGTCATAGAGCCGAAGTCGAGGACTTTCGCGGCGTCTATGCGCTCTTGTTCGGTGAGGTGAGCCATTCGCGACTGCCTCTTCTTGGCGATGTACTCGTTGCCTCGTGAGGAGGATCCTCCATAGGAGGAGAGCCCACGCGACGAAGGCTCGACTCGTCCGCCGCCTTTTTACGCGCCTCAAGTTGCGCGATTGCTTGTTTTTGGCACGTGAATTCTTCTTTTAGGAGCCAGTGGTAGCCCATCAGTAGTTCATGCGGGGACCCAAGGGGTAGAGGTGCACCTCGTAGGGCTTCGCGGCAGCGTTCCCACTCTTGCTCGTTGAGCCTGATTACGACGCGTTCGCCGGTTTGCTCATTGATTATGCTGGGAGGTTCGACTGCTCCCCCGTTGGCGCCGTTACCGCCGTTGCCACCATTGCCAGTGTTACCGCCATTGCCACGATTGGCGGAGGTGTTGCCTGCGTTAATGACGGCGCACATGAAGTGATTGGGGAAGATGCTGCTTCCACAACTTTCAGATTCGGAACCGTAGGTTCCATCTTCTGTGGCCAGATCGCTCAGATCGGAGTCGCGACTGTTGTCGCTGATCGTGTTCTCGACTGCCACCGGAGCATTGAGCTCGCTGAGGGTGCCGATCGATGGAGGGAACCATGATGTCGGGGCAATCGTCGGTGCTATCAGTTGATCAGGCATGCGAAGCGTGCCCATCTGACCAACTTGGAAGCGGAAGCTCCCAATCGCCAGGCTAATTCCATCGCCCACGGATTCGAAGGCCGGGCGGGTGGCCGGCGTGTGGATGGTGAAGTCGAAGGCACCGAAGAGCTGGCGAATCTCCGCTATTGCGGAGTTGTAGATCGCAGTTGATGGGGCCGAAAAAGGCGCAACACCAGCACTCCTAGTTCCCACAGACAACGCCAATTGACGAGGGTTTAACTCATCAATGCCCATTGTTATGGACTTGGGTTTTGGAGAAGGAGGGAGTGCTGGAGACATCTATCGGCTAGTAAACAAGCACACAGGGGACAAAGGATTTACCCAGGTTCAGGCCTCGTAGAGGTCCCTACTCCTGCTTGTCTGCTCGTGGAATTATCGAAGGAGTCGAAAGTTACAATGGTGCGTAGATGCAATCTGGCGAGAGTTGTGGAAACTAGGGTTGCGTGTGTGTCCTTCTCGCCGCCCCCTCCTAGCCTTTATATAGATAGGCTAGGTCTCGGGTAGCAGGTCGAGTCGGTTACAAGTTAGGGTTTTCCCCTTCAAACTTTCTATCTTTAGCTTCTTCTTGTCTCTCAAGCAATCGAGAGTTCGCAGGTTACTCGAGTCCTTTCGTCTGGGCCTTGGCGACACCGTGGGCCTGTATGTATTTAGACCGTATATACCAAGCTCGAGTACCTGTAGGGTATACCCATGTCAATAGGTGTGCTCATAAATTCATTGTTGTTGGTGCTAGTGAAGTCACACAACTTAGTGTTTTCAAGAGTAGTCATTTTTTTGGGTTTTCAAATAAGAAAGCAAATAAGTAAAACTATTTTTTTTGTTTTTAAAGAACCAAAACAAGCAAACAAAGAAAAAAGAAACTAAGCAAAACAAAAACAACAAAGTAAAGAGATTGGTTATGAGGGACTCCCCTTGTGAACATGTCCTTGACTCCCCGGCAACGGCGCTAGAAAAAATCTGGCGCGTGGTTGACGTGGGAGCTTCTTCTTCTTCAGTCCCCGGCAACGGCGCCAGAAAAAATCTTGCTGACTCGTAGTTGATGTAGAGCTCGTTGGGAACCCCAAGAGGAAGGTATGATGAGCACAGCAGTAAGTTTTCCCTCAGTTATGAAACCAAGGTTTAATCGAACCAGTAGGAGCAAGGAAACACCCCAAAGGTGTTACTAGCTGAGCTTTGGTAGGGCGCACTACCGGTGCTAGTAGCAACATGGAGACCTGCACAACACAACCACATAACTTTGTCCCCAACTTGCGATGAGGTTATCAATCTCACCGTGTTTTGCGGAAAACAAAGGATTAAACGTATCGAATGGAAAGAAGTAAAAGTTTGTAGAAAGTAAACACAAACTAGTAAAAGATTGTAGATTGTATGTAAAGAAAAAGGACCGGGATCCATAGTTCACTAGAGGTGGCTCTCCTTAGATAGACAACATGCTGGGTGAACAAATTATAGCGGGGCAATTGACAAACACCGAGAAAGCAATACATGCATATACTAATCATCTTGACTCCTCTGAGACTTGATTGGGCATTACAACATAATACATAGACCGCCATCCAACTGCATCTATGACTAATAATCCACCTTCAGGTTATCATCCGAACCCCCTCCAGTATTAAGTTGCAAGCAACAGATTATTGCTTTACGAACTGCGTGTAAAGTAAACAATACGATTGTTCTATGAACAAAGGATTGTTGTTTTCTCCCTAGTAGCAACAACACATCTAGTACCTTAGAGATTTATGTCACTTCCCCAGATTACCAGAGGCATGAACCCACTATCAAGCATAAATACTAACTCTTGGAGTTGCTACCATCTACTTGGCCAAGATAGCTACTAACAATAGAAAGCATGCAAGATCACAAATAACAAAGACATCATAGAATCAATAATCAATCTGAAATAGCATCTCAATATCCATCGGATCCCCGCAAACACAACATGTATGATTACAAATAGATGATCTTGATCATGAACGGAGCTCACAAGATCTAAACATGAAAGCACAAAGGAGGAGAACCAGCCATCTAGCTACTACATGGATCCATAGTCCAAGTATGAACTACTCACGCATCACACCGGAGGCTTGCATGGTGATGAATAAGGCCTCCAGGGTGAACCACACCCAGTGTCATTGCATGTGTGTTCTTCTCATTAACCACACATGGATCCACCAGTGTCATTGCATGTCTGCTGTTTTCATTAACCACAGTTAGAGTCATTGTATGTCTGTTCTTTTCACAAACCACATATCACTAGTGTCATTGCGTGTGTGTTCTTCCCACAGACTACACATGGATCCACCAGTGTCATTGCATGTGTGTTCTTCCCAGGAACCACACATGGATCCACCAGTGTCATTGCATGTGTGTCCTTCTCACAAACCACATATGGATCCACCAGTGTCATTGCATGTGTGTTCTTTTCACAAACCACGTAAGGATCCACCAGTGTCATTGCATGTGTGTTCCTCTCATAGACCACAGATGGATCCACCGGTGTCATCGCATGTCTGCTCTTTTCATGAACCACAGTTAGAGTCATTACATGTGTGTTCTTCTCATGAACCACAAATAGAGTAATTGCATGTGTGTTCTTCTCACAAACCATATCATGAACCACACCCAGTGTCATTGCATGTGTGTTCTTCTCATTAACCACACATTGATCCACTAGTGTCATCGCATGTCTGGTCTTGTCATGAACCACAGTTAGAGTCATTGCATGTCTGTTCTTTTCACAAAGCACATATCACCAGATTCATTGCATGTGTGTTCTTCCCACAGACCACACATGGATCCACCAGTGTCATTGCATGTGTGTTCTTCCCACAGACCACACATGGATCCACTAGTGTCATTGCATGTCTGCTCTTTTCATGAACCACAGTTAGAGTCATTGCATTTCTATCTTTTCACAAACCATATATCACCAGTGTCATTGCATGTGTGTTCTTCCCACAGACCACACATGGATCCACCAGTGTCATTGCATGTTTGTCCTTCCCATGACCCACATATGGATCCACCATTGTCATTGCATGTGTGTTCTTCCCACATACCACACATGGATCCACGGTGTCATTGCATGTGTGTTCTTCTCACAGACCACGTAAGGATCCACCAGTGTCATTGCATGTGTGTTCCTCTCATAGACCACATATGGATCCAGCGGTGTCATCACATGTCTGTTCTTTTCATGAACCATAGTTAGAGTCATTGCATGTGTGTTCCTCTCATAGACCACAGCTAGAGTCATTGCATGTGTGTTCTTCTCACAAACCATATCATGAACCACACCCAGTGTCATTGCATGCGTGTTCTTCTCATTAACCACACATGGATCCACCAGTTTCTTTGCATGTCTGCTCTTGTCACGAACCTCAGTTAGAGTCATTGCATGTCTGTTCTTTTCACAAAACACATATCACCAGTGTCATTGCATGTGTGTTATTCCCACACACCACACATGGATCCACCAGTGTCATTGCATTTGTGTTCTGCCAATGAACCACACATGGATCCACCAGTGTCATTGCATGTGTGTTCTTTTCATAGACCACATATGAATCCACCAGGTTCATTGCATGCGTGTTCTTCACACAAAGCACGTAAGGTTCCACCGGTGTCATTGCATGTGTGTTCCTCTCATAGACCACGCATGGATCCACTGGTGCCATCACATGTCTGCTTTTTTCATGAACCACAATTAGAGTCATTGCATGTGTGTTCTTCTCATAAACCACAACTAGAGTTATAGCATGTGTGTTCTTATCACAAACCATATAATGAACCACACCCAGTGTCATTGCATGTGTGTTCTTCTCATTAACCACACATGGATCCACAAGTGTCATTGCATGTCTGCTCTATTCATGAACCATAGTTAGAGTCATTGCATGTCTGTTCTTTCCACAAACCACATATCACCAGTGTCATTGCATGTGTGTTCTTCCCACAGACCCCACATGGATCCACCAGTGTCATTGCATGTGTGTCCTTCCCATGAACCACATATGGATCCACCAGTGTCATTGCATGGGTGTTCTTCCCACAGACCACACATGGATCCACCAGTGTCATTGCATGTGTGTTCTTCTCACAGACCACGTAAGGATCCACCGGTGTCATTCCATGTGTGTTCCTCTCATAGACCACATATGGATCCACCGGTATCATCGCATGTCTGCTCTTTTCATGAACCACAGTTAGAGTCATTGCATGTGTGTTCCTCTCATAGACCACACATGGATCCACCGTTGTCATCGCATGTCTGCTCTTTTCATGAACCACAGTTAGAGTCATTGCATGTGTGTTCTTCTCATGAACCACAACTAGAGTCATTGCATGTGTGTTCTTCTCACAAACCATATCATGAACCACACCTAGTGGCATTGCATGTGTGTTCTTCTCATTAACCACACATGGATCCACCGGTGTCATTGCATGTCTACTCTTGTCATGAACCACAGTTAGAGTCATTGCATGTCTGTTCTTTTCCCAAAACACATATCACCAGTGTATTTGCATGTGTGTTCTTCCCACATACCACACATGGATCCACCAGTGTCATTACATGTGTGTTCTTCCCATGAACCACATATGGTTCCACCAGTGTCATTACATCTGTGTTCTTCCCAGAGACCACAAATGGACCCACTAGTGTCATTGCATGTGTGTTCTTCTCACAGACCATGTAAGGATCCACCGGTATCATTGCATGTGTGTTCCTCACATAGACCACATATGGATCCACCGGTGTCATCGCACGTCTACTCTTTTCATGAACCAAAGTTAGAGTCATTACATGTGTGTTTCTCTCATAGACCAAAGCTAGAGTCATTGCATGTGTGTTCTTCTCACAAACCATATCATGAACCACACCGAGTGTCATTGCATGTGTGTTCTTATCATTAACCACACATGTATCCACCAGTGTCATTGCATGTGTGCTCCTGTCATGAACCACGGTTAGAGTCATTCCATGTCTGTTCTTTTCACAAAACACATATCACCAGTGTCATTGCATGTGTGTTCTTCCCACAGACCACACATGGATCCACCACTGTCATTGCATGTGTGTTCTTCCCATGAACCACACATGGATCCACTAGTGTCATTGCATGTGTATTCTTTTCACGGACCACATATGGATCCACAAGTGTCATTGCATGTGTGTTCTTTTCATAGACCACGTAAGGATCCACCGGTGTCATTGCAGTGTGTTCCTCTCATAGACCACACATGGATCCACCAGAATCATCGCATGTCTGCTCTTTTCATGAACCATAGTTAGAGTCATTGCATATGTGTTCTTCTCATGAACCACAACTAGAGTCATTGCATGTGTGTTCTTCTCACAAACCATATCATGAACCACACCCAGTGTCATTGCATGTGTGTTCTTCTCATTAACCACACATGGATCCACCAGTGTCATTGCATGTCTGCTCTTTTCATGAACCAAAGTTAGAGTCATTGCATGTATGTTCTTTTCACAAACCACATATCACCAGTGTCATTGCATGTGTGTTCTTCCCATGAACCACACATGGATCCACCAGTGTCATTGCATGTGTGTTCTTTTCAAAGACCACATATGGATCCACCAGTGTCATTACATGTGTGTTCTTCCCATGAACCACACATGGATCCACCAGTGTCATTGCATATGTGTTCTTCCCATGAACCACATATGGATCCACTAGTGTCATTGCATGTGTGTTCTTTTCACATACCACATATGGATCCACCAGTGTCATTGCATGTGTTTTCCTCTCATAGACCACATCTAGAGTCATTGCATGTGTGTTCTTCTCACAAACCATATCATGAACCACACCCAATGCCATTGCATGTGTGCTCTTCTCATTAACCACACATGGATCCACCAGTGTCATTGCATGTCTGCTTTTGTCATGAACCATAGTTAGAGTCATTGCATGTCTGTTCTTTTCACAAAATAATATCACCAGTGTCATTGCATGCGTGTTCTTCCCACAGACCATACATGGATCCACCAGTGTCATTGCATGTGTGTTCTTCCCATGAACCACACATGGATCCACCAGTGTCATTGCATGTGTGTTCTTTTCACAGACCACATATGGATCCACCAGTGTCATTGCATGTGTGTTCTTCTCACAAACCACGTAAGGATCCACCGGTGGCATTGCATGTGTGTTCCTGTCATAGACCACACATGGATCCACCGGTGTCATCGCATGTCTTCTCTTTTCATGAACCATAGTTATACTCATTGCATGTGTGTTCTGCTCATGAACCACATATCACCAGTGTCATTGCATGTGTGTTCTTCCCACAGTCCACACATGGATCCACCAGTGTCATTGCATGTGTGTTCTTCCCATGAACTACACATGGATCCACCAGTGTCATTGCATGTGTGTTCTTTTCACAGACCACATATGTATCCACCAGTGTCATTGCATGTGTGTTCTTCTCACAAACCACGTAAGGATCCACCGGTGTCATTGCATGTGTGTTCCTCTCATAGACCACACATGGATCCACCGGTGTCATCACATGTCTGCTCTTTTCATGAACCACAGTTAGAGTCATTGCATGTGTGTTCTTCTCATGAACCACAGCTAGAGTCATTGCATGTGTTCTCTTCTCACAAACCATATCATGAACCACACCCAGTGTCATTGCATGTGTGTTCTTCTCATTAACCACACATGGATCCACCAGTGTCATTGCATGTCTGCTCTTTTCATGAACCACAGTTAATGTCATTGCATGTCTATTCCTTTCACAAACCACATATCACCAGTGTCATTGCATGCGTGTTCTTCCCACAGACCACACATGGATCCACCAGTGTCATTTCATGTGTGTCCTTCTCACAAACCACATATGGATCCACCAGTGTCATTGCATGTGTGTTCTTCCCATAGACCACACATGGATCCACCAGTGTCATTGCATGTGTTTTTTTTGACAGACCACGTAAGGATCCACTAGTGGCATTGCATGTGTGTTCCTCTCATAGACCACATATGGATCCACTGGTGTCATCGCATGTCTGCTCTCTTCATGAACCGCAGTTAGAGTCATTGCATGTGTGTTCCTCTCACAGACCACACATGGATCCACCGGTGTCGTCGCATGTCTGCTCTTTTCATGAACCTCTGTTAGATTCATTGCATGTGTGTTCTTCTCATGAACCACAGCTAGAGTCATTGCATGTGTGTTCTTCTCACAAACCATATCATGAACCACACCTAGTGTCATTGCATGTGTGTTCTTCTCATAGACCACACATGGATCCACCGGTGTCATCGCATGTCTGCTCTTTTCATGAACCACAGTTAGATTCATTGCGTGTGTGTTCTTCTCATGAACCACAGCTAGAGTCATTGCATGTGTGTTCTTCTCACAAACCATATCATGAACCACACCAAGTGTCATTGCATGTGTGTTCTTCTCATTAACCACACATGGATCCACCAGTGTCATTGCACGTGTGTTCTTACCATGAACCACACCTAGTGTCATTGCATGTCTGTTCTTTTCAGAAACCACATATGGATCCAATGTCATTGCTTGTGTGTTCCTCTCATAAACCACACATGGATCCACCAGTGTCATTGCATGTGTGTTCTTATCACAAACCACATATGGATCCACCAGTGTCATTGGATGCATGTTCTTTTCATAAACCACATATGGATCCTAATTAACCTTAGGAGAGCCCTAACAGTGGGCTCCATCTTCAGTGTCACAGGCAATGCTGACGATGGGAGATGATCCTAATTGTCGTAGCTGTCCTGCTGTCCATCTTCCTGGTAGTCCTCCTCATAATCTGGCCACGGGAATAGCCAGGGACAAGGCCATGAGTACCCTTTAAGTACTCGCAAACTATCACTAACAAGTAAGGCAGTTATAATAGGAATCCTAACTCTAGGTTTATTTGCAAAAAGGCAGGTTTATCTAAACTGAGTTCAGAAGTAAAGAAAACTAAGTAAAAGTTCTAAATCACTTAAGTGGGAACCTAGTTTTCATATTCACAACCCTGTTGTGGTCAAGTCAAAATCACGATTCACTTCACAAGTCATTTTGAAAACATCTAACGATGGAACAGTATGGCCACTCCAACGGTCCATGACCGCGGCCGCGGATATTCGAATAGTTTGATACTCTATAGAGGTGGTACACTTTCACCACAAAATTTGATACATCTGTCAGGGATAACCCTGAATCATCATACTTAGTATGCGGATAATCGGTCATAACCTTTCCTTTACACACTCTAGTATAAGCACCTCTCCTATGAGCTTGGCCTCCCAGCCATGGCCATCTGCCATCCTGGGCACTGCATAGGTGGACATCATCAAGAGGTAGCCTCGGCTCAAACCTCTTCCGCGAGGGAACCCATACTAATGCATATAAACTTCCGGCTAAGCCTTACCCAATTTAGGTATTGTGGTTATACGGTAAAATTGTAATGGTATCGCATCCGAACCCAACCATTAGTTTTTATAAAGGGATAAGGCTCATGCCTCAACATTTTCATCATCAAAATCCTTTGGTGTTTCTCAACACATGTCAAAACATTTCAATAGAATGACTCATCTTCCAATGTTTTCATAAGCATTTTCACCAAGTATTCCCATCTAAAGTGATCAAGTTTTATGCTTAGCACTAGCCAATAAGTTAAGAGTGTTCACTAGTGAGGGATGCTAATCTCAATCTTATGCCATAGAATGACATCTAGTATAGGCCTAGTTTTATACTCTTTATGCTATCTATACTACTTTCCAAAATCTCACAAAGCATTAACTAAAAGTAAAGAACTAGTTTTATTTAGTTTATTTGAGAAAAGTAATTTCTACTCATTGAAAATAATTAAGATTTAATATTCTCCAATTAAAATATGGGATCATGTGGACACATGTCATCACCACATATTATAATACATGGGCATGTGATTTAAAGGGTTGATCATATTTTATAAAGTTTAAGAATATTATTTAAATGATTTAAAGTGACTAGAAATGCTCTAATAGCATTCTTTTGGTACTAGTCTAATGTCACTGCATACAAACATAAATATTTTTACATATTCAGATAGATATTATCAAATGTGATTTTTGAGAGTTGGAATCAACTCAAAAGCTATTATGGTTGATTTTTGAGAGTTGGAATCAACTCAAAAGCTATTATGGTTGATTTTTGAAAAATGTTTGAAGTTGCCAAAGTCTCTGTCTTGTTATGTTTGCTATAGATTATCTCTAACTCCAAATGATTTAAATCCAACGGGCTTGGATAGATATTTTAATTACCTTTCTAGCAAAATTTGAATCATGCAATTTGGTTCAGTGAAACTCTCTGAATTGATTTTTGAATCTAGGGACAGAAGCTAGTTTAAACTAAAAAGGAAAATCCTTATTTGAATTTCCAGGCCTAGGCCGGAAAGCTAAATGGGCCGGCCCAACTGCACAGCGCAGCGCAATGCGCGGCTGACAGAGGGGGTCCACTGGTCAGTGACTCAAACTAAGCGAAGCGGTATTTTTAAATCTGGGCGCTACGATCTGAATCTAATCCAACGGCTGAGGGTCGTCGTCGATGACGAACAGCTCCGGCGATGAGCTAAACCTAACGCGGCGGTGGGGGTCCCTTGAGGCTCACCTGGGCTCTATCTAGGCTCGGCAACAGGGGCAAACGACGATGTAGACGACGACGAGGCGAGGCGCGATCACGGCAGGGCTTGGGGTGGCCGGAATCGACGGCGCCCTTCTCCTCCAGCAGCGGTGGACTCCGGTGAAATTCCGCCACGGTCGTGCTCACCTTGCTCCGGAGAGAAGTGGGGAAGATCAGTGGTGACTGGGGAGTCGAATGGTGTGAGGAATGGAGGCTGGGGTGGCCTCCTTTTATAGCTCGATGAGGGGACAGAACGATGCAGGCTAGCGTCTCCGGCGAGGGCGACATAGAGAGCTAAAGGCATGGGCGAGGGCGTAGGATGGTGCGGTTCTCCCTGGCGGTTCTTATGGACTTAAAGGCGTGGCATGGGGCGGCTGGGTTTGGTCTAGCGCGTGCGGCGCTCTAAGCAGAGGAAGAGATGCTTGCGGCGGCGTGCGGCTGCTACGGGTCGCGTGGCGGTGAACTGGGGTGTCTGCCGGGGTGGGGTGATCATGGCAAGGCTGTGCATGCGCGGTGAGGGCAAGGCGCGAGCTGGCGGGGCTGGTCGGGCACGGCACACTGGCGCGCTCTGGACACGGCGCAGAGAGGCGGTGCGCGGCGGTGCTAGTGTAGTCCACGGCTCGGCTAGGGCTATGGGCTGGACAGGAATCAACGGTAGGGTGTGGCGGTGCTAGTGGACATCTTGGATGGGCACAGGGTGGTCTGGTGCGAGCTGGTCGTGGTCGGCCAGCGATGACCACATTTGGGCGGCGCTCCACTGTGCAAGCGGTGCAGGGGGTGCTGGTTTGGGGCTGGGTTAGGCTTAGAGGGGACAGGGAGTTAAATTGGAGACCAATTGGTCGATGATCACTATACCAAATAGTGAAGTTAGGCTAGTGTTTATTCTGGGCATGCGAAGTGTTTGATAAAATGGTTGCATGAAACTTTCTTTTGAATTTTTGATTCAATTTTTTTGGGTGATCTTGCATTAAGCTTGAGAGTCTAGGTTTGCTTGGGATTGTCAAGGTGAACTGATTTGGTAGGTTTTTGAAAAAGTGTGATCTTAACATATGAATTGGATTCAATTTTCATTGTCCATTTAATTGATTTGCTAGATGTTTTTGTAAGTTTGTAAAGTGGGCCTTGATACATCTTTACTTGGTCTAGCAAGGGGTGAAAAGAAGTAGAATTGTTTCTGTTAGAAATTCCCCTCTAGGAACACCTAAAGTGGCCTAGTGGTTTAAAATGGTCCAAATGACCATTTGCTTTATTTAATCTTATTTGATTTCTTTCTCTTTAGATTTTGTTTGTAAATGGTCTAGATGATGTGGCATTCACCTTTCATCCGCTAAACTGTGATAGTCGGCGCATACATCATCTGGTTGGCCTAACACATCATACACGCATGAGTAAACAGAGTAGATCTGGCTCAAAAAATAGATAACTAGCCACAGATGATAGAGATAGAGATGAGACGACTCACATCGAAATCATCGTCCCTGTCGTCACGACGCGTTTCCTCGTCGTCTCCCCTTGAACCCATGGCGAGAGGGGAGGGGGTGGCTATCGAAGAGGTGATTGGGATGGAGGCGCCGTCGGCTTGCGGCTATGGCAGGATGGGAGTGAAGTGGGCAAAGTGGCTTCGAGGGGAAGGAAGAGAAGTACGGGGACGAAGAGAAGTAATGGGGACGTGACACTGGGATATGGCCCACTCAACTCGTGAGTCGTGACACTCGCAATAGGGGAGCCCCCGGTGTTGCCAGTTTGTCCAGAGCAAGCGTGGCCAATCATGCCGCAGAACAGACTACTCGCGGATCGATCTCACGAAAACCATCCCAATCGTCCAAGTACCCCAATCGAATGGTATGCAACAATCGTCAAGCATAACAACTGTGATGTTCACGCACTTCGACATCCTCGCACCGCTGGCCGCGACGGTGCGCCACGGATGGCGCATCAGCTATGCGAGGGTGCCGGTGGCTCCGCTCCTCGTCCCCGGCGGAGCCGTGATGGAGAGCGAAATCACGGCGTGCTGCCGCCAGATGCCCGCATGGAAGAGGGCGTTGCCCCCGTACTGGCCGGCGCTGTTCAAGAAGGAGCGGAAGGCCAAGATTGGCAACCGCATCGTTTACGGGCGCGTGGTGCACCAGGATCTCCGCAACCGAGAAGGGCGGGAGAGGTTCTGGTCCATCCCTGGACGGACCAAGTTCACCGTCATTGTCGTTGCTCGCCGCGAAGAGGTGCTCCGTCTCGCGAACAATGCGGAAATCGTGGAGGTTCTGTCTGACGATGACGAGGAAGCTGGTGGCTCGGAGGACAGCGGCAGCGGAAGTGAAATTGTTGACTAGTGGTTGAATTAATGTAGGATGTGAAATCGCACCTTTGTTTAGAAGAATTTGTGGTTAAATTAATGAAATGCCTTGATTTAGATCTCTATCTCGATTAATTTGTGGAAGAATTTGTGATTTTGATCAATTTCTGCCTCGATTTAGATCTCTGTCCCGGATTGGGAACGTGACCGTGGACCAAAGACCCCTTTTCTACTAGTGTATTCTGACATTGGTGGTTTGTTTAAACGTAATCTACGTGGATTTGGCCACATGCAAATGGCACAACCACAATTTATAAAGTGGAAGCACGTATACCCGGTTACTGGAGATCCGAGAGCTTCGCCAGATGCAGGGGATTCAGGAGCAGAGAGGCGGTGAGATAGAAGGACTCAAGATTAGGCCAGAAAGTGGTACCGATTTCCTCCTCATCTAGGCATTATCGGTGAGAACATTGCTGTTTATGTTGCCACGTCGTTGTGCAACATCTGAAATAAGTTGCTGCTTCGTGGAGTGTGGCAGCTTAAATAATTTATTTCTGTGCCACTTACATTCCGTCGTATTTGGAGACCTCCTGCCCCTCAGCAATCGTGGAACCGGTGGATCCTTGTTTTTAGATAGCAGTGGCACAATCACAATTTCGGATTCAACTACTGACTCGGGCATTTCCAAACCCTAAGTCACAGTACATTTTACTCAGAGAACGTGGGTAGATTGTTCCGCCCAGCAACGCGCCACACACAGAGCTCCAGTATTTAACAGAATTACATATATAGGTTCAAGTTCAACACATTACTATGCATCTTCATTGCCAGCAACCTTCTTCCGTAGCCTGGGTGCCAAGCCTTCACGTCCACTGGCTTCTTCATTTCCTGCCTTCTTCCTCTTCCTCGGTGCCAATTTTCTTAGCTTCACGTACTCTGCATCGCCGGGACAATGGGCACCAGAATCGTGTCCAACATCATCTTTCTACTCGTTTTTAATTTCTTCGGGCAGCAAAATGACTGACCCGACAATCATGTTTCTAACCTTGTGGCGCTTCCTGTCAAAGAAACAAGACTATTGCATAACTTCCCAATATCTACAGACTAAATAAAACAAAAATTACAATTCAGCACAAACATGCGAACCCCAAGCGACCTTTGCTTACCAGGAGCTAATTGGGTTCGAGCAACCATCCTGTCCAAGAATAGAAGGGCGACTCCTAGTTGCAGCAGCTTCCACATCCAGTACATGACATTTCAGGTCAAACATGGCAGCCAAAGCATACCTTTTCATCAACCCAATTAGCTGTCTGTCACACGTTATAGGAACCATGATGTCACGTTCATCCATGAAGCTGAACTTTGCTCTCTGCTTTCTTACATTGCGGTTCCATTGCAGGTTACACGCTTGGTCTTTCTGCTTCGTTTGTACCTGGTACCAAATTGTTCATTTGTATCTGGTACCAAATTGTCGATCTCATAAGAAGATTACAACAAAGTGACTCCACCGAGTTATCGGGAAGCATCATTATTATAAATATTCAACTTTAGGAATTCTGTAGTTGGTGACTACAACTATTACTAATTTGCATATTGTTCATGTCATCTGGAATCACCAATGCCATCCAAATATCTTCACAACTATCTTACTTTTTTCTCCTATATTTGTTTATATGATCTTGAAAAATTGTTTTCTGATAGCCACGTGGAAAAATGGTTTAAGCCAAGAGGATACGAATATTCTTCACAAGTTAATTGATGCCTCTTCTGGAAAAATGAAGATATAATAATTTCTTTACATACAAACGAATTTGAAGATATAATAATTTCTTTACATACAAACGAATCACAGGTACTTACTAGATCAGTTGGTATTGGAGTATGATGTCTGTTGGTTCTAGAATATAATGATCTACTACTTTAGTCCGTACAAAATTGAGGATATAGTTAATTCTCTGAATGCAAGAGTTGAATTTTGTGTGAAGGTGACATTCCTAGAGTTAAACTGTTTTTAAGTGTAGAAGATGCTAGCCTTTTATAGGATTTAATGTTTTAACCTTTTTGCTCCTTGACATATTTGGCATTATAATTCAAACTATGAAGTTCTTTACAAAATCTATCTGATTATCTAAAGAAAAACTGTAATTCGGTCCTTGAGAACGGACGGGCGTGGCAACACGCGCAATTCATGGTCTAGTACTATTTGGAACAATATAATTTTTTTGGATATCCGTTTTTTGCTCGGTAATCGAATATGTACCCTACGTTTCCTATTGGATAGAGATATTCCTACTCATAAGACAAATAAATAATCTTTTTCTCGGGCACCTTTCTTCGACAACTCTTATCCCTATATATAGAAATGTAGATTCCGACCCTATAACGATAATTCCTCATCATCATTTGGATAGAGCTTTTTGTGGGACAAATACAGAAAAAGGGATCTCGAAAATAGGGATCACAAGTGGGCGGAGACTTCCCCTGTCGTGCCTCGCATCACCCCCATGCGGATGACCGGGTCACAAGCCATCGCCACCTTCCGCCCACCCCTCCTTCCCCTATCACTACCCGTCGGCGGTGGCAGATGTCCTCGGGCAAGTCCCACGCGGTGCAGGTGGCGACAAGCCTCCTCCCTTTACCCTCCCAATGTGGGTGCGTCGGAGCCGTCCTGGTGATACAATACGTGGTGTGGTGGTCGCGTTTCCCGCTTGGCCCAGATGTGGGCCCTACATGCCCCATTTGGGTTTGCGGTGGGATGACCTGTCTGTGACGACGACGCCTCCTCGTGACGGTGGCAATGGTGAGCTTTGTGTTGGGGATAGCGATGACAGCGTCCGGCCTACTGTAGCATGGCGATAGGGGCTTTACGGGCCTGATCTGGACCTTGTCAAGCCCACTGAGGACTCGTGTGCCCCTGTAGCCACGTCTGGTCGACTACCACCTACGGTGGTGGAGGTTCTTCCCTCATGTGAGCATGTGGTGCTGCTACATCCGATTCGAGCTAGGCCTTTCGCCTCCGTCTTGCGGGCCTTGTGACGCTAGCTTCGGTGAGACGATGATGGTGGTTGCATAACCATAGTGGCGCGTTGTAACATCCTAGGATAAGATACTAGAAATAGAGAGGACACATGTGCGTGCATTGCAGTCATGCATAAGAAAATCCGGGAAATTATGCATAAGAAAATCCAGAGAATTTTCGTGCAAAACTAAAAGGGATATAGAGTGATCGAGGTCTCTCTTGTGCTAATGGAACATTAGGGCAAGTGCAATGAATTTCTTTGACTTGGAGAAAACAATTCAATTTAGAATATTTTAATATCATATTGAATTCAAAACAAAATGAAATTACATTATGAATAATTAAGGCATTTCATAATTTAAACACAATTATGAATAAATAATATATACTTTATAATAATAAAAACACCTTTAGTATAGTAATAACATTACACGATATTTAAAATTGTCCAAAAGGAAAAGAAAATTACAAAAGGATAAAAGAAAACCCCTAAGCTGAGCTCCTATGTATTCTTGTATCTTATTTTCTTCTTCACTTTAATTATTATAGAGATAAAACAAAACCAAAGAAATAAAATAGTGTTACAAGGAAATTAATCATAATACTTAAGGAATAGTCCTTAAGTCTCAAAGTATAAACAGATGTGGTATTACAATAGATGAAAGTGTTACAATCAATCAAACAAGAAATGGGTATTTTTTTATATAAACAATAATACAATGTTTTACGATAAATGAATAAAGGACTATTTTATTACAATAATAAAATAAAAGAATAGGAGAATATATGAATACATAAATAAACAAAAGTAATCTTATTTACATCATATAATATTAAATGTCTTTACACTTTTGAATTCAAGAAATTACAAGTATAATTAAATACAAGTCTCAAACTACACAAGAAAGATCACAATAATAAGTAAAACACCAAACTAAGTTTCCTATCTACTTCTTGTATCCTCTACCTCTTCTTTTTTCTTCAGATTGTTGTTTCCTGCAAAATGATCACTAAGACAAAAGAATGTTTTGTTATGATTAAAATGTTGCCTCACCATAGGGGAGGCAAGTTAATGTTCTTAATCTAGTTATGAATCTTAGGAAGAAATCTTAAGATCCAGTATATACCTAGAGGGTACCACTAAATCTGTTTAGCCAACTTTGGACATGGATCAAATCTGGATGACACTTGATTATGAGAGGCAACAATGAAATGAGGCAATACTTGTTTTCCTCCAATCATTTAATTAAGCTTGTTATGGCACCCTCTAAGTACTAGATTAAGTTAGGGAAGAAAGATTAAGAAAAGAAATGAAAATTTAGATAAATCTTAACATGTATGAAGTTAAGATCATCAAGCCATCAATAATTAATAATAAAGACCACAATCTAGTTTCAGCCATAGAATTAAATAGAAAGACCATAGGTTGACTCCATGTACTGATAACAACCAACATGAGTTTAGTTACACTTGGTGGCACTAAAAAATAAAGTCCAAGGATAAGGATAATAGCAAGGCTCCAACTGTAGCATGCAATATAGAGTAAAGAAACTCAACTTGCCCAAAAGGGGGGCCACCACAAGCAGCTTACACAACATGCATGTGTGGTGTTGTCAACAACACATGAGAAGGACACGTTAGATAGATCTAGGAGTCACATGCATCAGTTGTAGTTAGTAACCATCACCACTAGCTCCTCCACACACATTCTTACCATGTTCAAGGGAGTAACACAGGCAGCAGTAGAAAGGAAGAGTGGATAAGGATCAGGACATAAAAGGATGGTAGATCAAGTAAGGAGAGGAGGAATATTTCCAGAAGAGAAACAAGATCTAATCAAGAACAACCACAAGATTACAAGCACATCAGCAACCGTAGCTACCTTTCAATAGTAGGTTGCAACACTAAGATTTAAGCATATTATCTGTTCTTATTTGTTTTGGGCAACAAACCGAAGTAGTAATAATAAGAAAATAAAAAGGGGTTCTCTCAGTCTTGCATAGAGGTGCTATGCAAGATCATCATTGAGAAGTTTACCATCCCATCTTGATATCTATTTTTATCGAATCAAAGCCTCAGACTAGAGCGTCATTGGTAGCCAAAGTGTCATTTTTAATTAGTAATCAAGCAGCAGATCATGTTGCTATACATCACTATTGTGCACACTCACTAGAGGCACCGCAGTAGGGTTCTATAGCTAACATGAGCCACCAAAAATCACTCACAAGAACCACTAAATAATTTCTTTCCAACCAAAGGTTAGAAATCGTTCAAATGCTTCACTGTCATGTTGCTAGTCCATATTCAGTAAGCAATAGTAGAGAAAAATCATCCCAAATGGATTTACATCATATTCCTAGGTAATATTCCTAAGAATCATTATCCATGCTTAGTAATCATTTTACTAAATCAAAGGTTAAGTCGAGCATAGAAGCATCACACTAGGTCCATAACTAGTAGGGTATGGCACTATAACCAAGGTTCACACCCTCAGTTTGAATTTAAAGACACATTTGCACATCATTAATTTATCTATTTAATATATGAGCCAAGAATGATTCAATCATCCAAGTTAAGGCATCAGATCTAGCAAACCATCACTAATAGCATTAGGGGGTGGGCATTTTGACTGAAAACTGAATAATCGGACCGAAATAATCGGATCGAAGCCGAATAAACTGAAACCGAAAAATCTGTGCTAAATTCGGTTTGGAACTCTATAAAACCGAAATTAGTCTGGGTATTTCGGTTTTAATCCAACGCTGATCGAATAGACCGAAGTAACCGAGAGTAACCAGTAACAGGCCAATTCCTCGATTAAGGCCCACGTCCTACTAGTCATTTTGTCCATCTACTCTCCACGATTTAGGCTCACGCACGTGCATTGCGTCTTATCTAGTCGTGTACCTCCACTCAAAAGAAAATCTAGTCGCGGACCTTATCTAGTATCCCAAGAGGTCAAGAGAAAACATGGCAGCCGGCAGCCGCCGCCCACGCGATGAGCTGATGCCTCACTGCTCGTGCTCGACTCCGGTGACCAGCGCCGACTCTAATGCCAGCTCCAGCGCCGTGGCATCTCCCTCCTACTTTTCTCTTACTGCGGCGCCCCATCTTGGTTGGCCGGAATCTTGCTCGACAACCTGCAGAATGCCTTCTCTGCTAAGGCTACTAGTAGCAGTCGCCTAATCCGACCTGTCTCCCGAGCCGCTCCTACAACTGCATCTATCCCATTCCAATCTACTCAGATCCTTATTTCTGATATTTTTCTGGGTCGATTTCCATTGACGGCGGGCGCCCGTGCTCCTAGAATAGTTGTTGGATTTACTTCTAATCTATTTAATCGGTCCAAAACCGAGGACCGAACCAAAAGGTCGGTGCACCGATTGTCGGTTAGCAGTATTTTTCAACACCGATCGGTCATCGTTTTTAGCTAACCGGAATAATTTATAGACTGAGGAACCAAACCGATCGGTTCGGTGTACCCGAATGCCCAGTAGCATACCTCAATGTTATAGCACATGTAGAAAATGGGTCCATAAGAGCTCTAAACCCAATCACCACCACTAGCAGCAGAGCCACTAACCAAATTAGTACCATTAGGGAACTTACTCACCCAAGTTGAGGAACCTTAGCCAGCAATAGATCAGCAGCAAACAACCATAGCAAAATCATGGATCATAGACATCAGCACGAAGGCCGGTTAGACAAGGCTTACCTAAATTAGAGTAGAAGAAAAGGTAACAGAAGCATAGCCGCCGTAATAAATTGAAGGTTCGGTGCCGGGGTTGCAGCTGCAACACCATCCCACCGGTGCCGGAGTCGAGGCAGCCACCTCCAGCAGCACCAGGGTTACAGATGTTGCCGTCCCACTAGCGTCGGGCTGAGGAAGAACATGGCGAGGTAGGGCAGCACGGCCGCGGCAACCACAGTTCGAGGAGTAGGCGAGATAGACGAAAAGCGACAACAGCGAGCGGCCACCACATCACCACCAACACCACCACCATCACCTCGCCAGTAGAGCACCATAGGATCACCTGTGCACGATGGCTTAGAGACCGGAACCCTAGCACCAGTAGGAGGAAGGGGCGAGATCGATAGAGCCTTAGAGATAAATCGAGTTGGAGGGCCAGGTCGGCCAGTAGGTGGCGGCGCGGGGCAAAAAATGTCTCCAACAGTTGTCGCATCCGGTTTTGGTGCTACATAATTTTTGTGGCAGTGTGGCCTCATGCTGCATATATGCGACATCCACATAGTGGCCGCATATTCTAGCCACACAAACGCGCGTAGCCCAACTGCGGAATCCCCACCTCATGTAGCAGTGTTGCAGCCGCCAATGGTCATCGTCACCGATTTTGCCACCGCCAAGCCCCATCCCCTTTAGATCTGGCCGCTTCAAGCCCTCTCCTAGCCCCAATCGAAGATCCCCTAGTCAATCATTATCGATGCGCACGAATCGGAGCCACGTGTCACCGAAGCAGCTACCGCTGAGATGCCGCTAGCCGCTAGAAGAAGGGCATCACCGGCTTCCTTAGAGTGAGGGTGTACCCCTCCGGCCGCTTCGTAGCCGACATTAGCCACGAGAGAGAGCTGGTGGCTCGACACCAACGATAGCGTCTACAAAGCCGCGCGCGCGTACGACGTGGAGGTTCAACTGGCTGTGCCGCGCCTTCCACTTCCCAGAGATCGAGTCACTAGAGAAGACGGAGTTCCTCGCTCCGCCGATGCACTTTGTCGACTGTGAGGTGTGCAGGCAGCAGTGTCGCGCGACGCTGTAGCAACAGGTCACAACACTCGACGAGATGCGGACGGTGCAGCTGCACCGCGAGCAGCCAGAGTTGGTGCAGGCCCATCTTGCCTTGGGCGTGGCGCGAGCGAAGAAGAAGAAGAACACCGATGACGCCGGGTCGTACAACACCGTGCCTCTTCCCCCATCCGCGTCGACTCGGGTTCATCCCTAGGCACTGATTTTTGGGACTCCAACGACTCTCGCCTTGATTGGGAGTATATTTAGGGTTAATTTGTAGTTTTTATTTCGAACTATGTCGAACTTTGTTTAAATTCTGCAATGTAGTTTAAAATTTTCGCAATGTTTATATAGTCTACTTTGGCACAATGCAAAACGCTGTTTTGCGGGAGCTGCTAGAGCAACTGTGGTCCAAAATGTTGCAAAATTGTTGTCGTTTCGCTCAAAACTGCTGTCGCATTTTGCAGCAGCTATTAGAGATGCTCTTAGGATATGTACAATGCAAGGGAAGGCATCCACATCATCTAGAGAAGGCAATAGATAAATTTATACAATGTATTGTCTCTTATTGTCATCCAATCAATTAATGAGAATTAATTAAATTTTAGAACGAACCAACATGAGTTTAGTTACACTTGGTAGCACAGGCGGCGCCACTATGGGGGCGAGCGTGGGCGGCCGCCCCGACTCCCGTGCGGTAAATTTTTGACCCCCTCTTTATGCCTTTTCTAAAGTGGGCTTATTTGCCAAAATTGACTCACGTTGGCCCAATCTATTCTAACCTGTAGCCAAACCTTATCCCTAATTCCTGGTCATGAGCAGCTCCTGAGTCACGCACGCAATCGACCGCCCCAGACACGAGCGCCCGCTTGCCCCTGCAGACACGCGCGCTGTCGGGTGACGCCCGCCCGCCAATCGTCCCTGCCCAGTTTCGCCCCTCCCCACCTGGGCACCGCCGACCCGCGACCCGCCGCTGCCCCAACCAGACGCAGCCAGACGCCGTCGACCCGCCCCTGCCCAGTTTCCCCCTGCCTAGTCTCTATGCGCTCGAAATCGTAGTGCACCGCCGCCTACTGGTCGAAGAAGCTGTGCGCCGGCTGCTCGCGGGTGATGGATGAGCAGGAGGAGCTCGACTGGATAGCAGCACAGGAGGAGGAGGAAGGAGTGGGAGCAGCGCAGGCGGCAGTGACTGAGGAAAGTCACAAGCGATCACGCGACAGTGAGGTTTATCCCTTATTCCCCATCTGACCTTCTTGAATTGTATAGCTGCAGATAGTGAATTTGTGAATTGTATAGTTTTTGAATACTAAATTTGATGACAACTTCAATATTGTAGGAAACCGTATGTCCATAATCAAGTGTTCATGAAGTATTTAATCTAGCAAATGTGGTTTCTGATCCTGGAACTCGTAGACAAATTATGAAACCTGAATGTTTGTGCATTATGAAACCTGAATATTTGGCATCATTTTTCGGTTCAGTACAATTGCTTTTGTGTCTCAAAAAATTTGAACCTTGTGAGTTCGCCCCGGATCGTCCCATTTCCTGGCTCCACCACTGCTGGTAGCACTAAAACATAAAGGCCAAGGACAAGGATAAGAGCAAGGCTCCAACCGTAGCATGCAACATAGAGTAAAGAAACTCAACTTGCCCACCTGTGCTAGAAAAGGGGGGCCACCACAAGCAGCTTACACAACATGCATCTGTGGTGCTGTTAACAGCACATAAGGACACATTACATAGAGCTAGGAGTCACATGCATCAGTGATAGTTAGTAACCATCACCATTAGCTCCTCCACACACATTCTTACCATGTTCAAGGGAGCAACACAGGCAACAGTAGCAAGGAAGAGTGGACAAGGAGCAGGACATAAAAGGATGGTAGATCAAGTAAGGAGAGGAGGAATATTTCTAAAAGAGAAACAAGATCTGATCAAGAACAACCATAAGATTACAAGCACATCAACAACAACAGCTACCTTTCAATAGTAAGTTGCAACACTAAGATTCAAACATATTATCTGTTCTTATTTGTTTTGGGCAACAAACCAAAGTAGTAATAATAAGAAAAGAAAAAGGGGTTCTCTCAGTTTTGCATAGAGGTGCTATGCAAGATCATCATTGAGAAGTTTACCTCCCATCTTGATATCTATTTTTATCCAGAATCAAAGCCTCAGACTAGAGCATCATGGGTAGTCAAAGTTTCATTTTTAGTTAGTAATCAAGCAGCAGATCATGTTGCTATACATCACTATTGTGCACACTCACTAGAGGCACCACAGTAGGGTTCTACACCTAACATGAGCCACCAAAAATCAATCACTAGAACCACTAAATAATTTCTTTCCAACCAAAGGTTAGAAATCGTTCAAATGCTTCACTGTCATGTTGTTAGTCCATATTCAGTAAGCAACAATAGGGAAAAATCATCCCAAATGGATTTACATCATATTCCTAGGTAATATTCCTAAGAATCATTATCCATGCTTAGTAATCATTTTACTAAATCAAAGGTTCAGTCAAGCATAGAACCATCACATTAGGTCCATAACCCATCACATTAGGTCCATAACCAGTAGGGTATGGCACTATAACCAAGGTTCATACCCTCGTTTTGAATTTAAAGACACATTTGCACATCATTGATTTATCTATTTAATATATGGGCCAAGAATGATTCAATCATCCAAGTTAAGGCATCAGATCTAGCAAAGCATCACTAATAGCATACCCCAATGTTATAGCACATGTAGAAAATGGATCCATAAGAGCTCTAAACCCAATCACCACCACTAGCAGCAGAGCCACTAACCAAATTGGTACCATTAGGGAACTTACTCACCCAAGTTGAGGAACCTTCGCCAGCAATAGATCAACAGCAAACAACCATAGAAAAATCATGGATCATAGACATCAGCACGAAGGCCGGTTAGACAAGGCTTGCCTGAATTAGAGTAGAAGAAAAGGTAATAGAAGCATATCCGCTGTAATAAATAGAAGGTTTGGCGCCAGGTTGCGCAGCTGTAGCGCCATCCCACCAGTGCTAGAGTCGAGGCAGCCACCTCTAGCAGCACCGGGGTTGCAGATGTTGCCGTCCCACCAGCATCAGGCTAAGGAAGAACATGGCGGGGTAGGGAAGCATGGCCGCGGCAACCACAGTTCGAGGAGTAGGCAAGATAGACGAAGAGCGACAACAGCGAGCGGCCAGCACAGCACCACCAACACCACCACCATCACCTCGCTAGTAGAGCACCACAATATCACATGTGCACGGCGGCTTAGAGACCGGAACCCTAGCGCTAGTAGGAGGAAGGGGCGAGATCGATAGAGCCTAAGAGATAAATCGAGTTGGACGGCCAGGTCGGCCAGTAGGTGGCGGCGCGGGGCAAAAAATGTCTCCTACAGTTGTCGCATTCGGTTTTGGTGCTACATAATTTTTGTGGCAGTGTGGCCTCATGCTGCATATATGCGCCAGCCACATAGTTGCCGCATATTCTAGCCACACAAACGCGCGTAGCCCAACTGCGGAATCCCCACCTCATGCAGCAGTGTTGTAGCCGCCAATGGTCATCGTCACCGATTTCGCCACTGCCAAGCCCCATCCTCTTTAGATCTGGCCGCTTCAAGCCCGCTCCTAGCCCTAATCGAAGATCCCCTAGTCAATCATTATCGATGGGCACGAAACGGAGCCACGCGTCGTCGAAGCATCTACCGCTGAGATGCCGCTAGCCGCTAGAAGAAGGGCATCACCGGCTTCCTCAGAGTGAGGGTGCACCCGTCCGGCCGCTTCGTAGCCGACATTAGCCATGACAGAGCGCTGGTGGCTCGACACCAACGATAGCGTCTACAAAGCCGCGCGCGTTCGACGCGGCGACGTGGAGGTTCGACCGGCCCTGCCGCGCCATCCACTTCCCAGAGATCGAGTCACTAGAGAAGACGGAGTTCCTCGCTGCGCCGATGCACTTCGTCGAATGTGAGGTATGCATGCCGCAGTGTCGCGCGATGCTGTGGCAACAAGTCACAACACTCGACAAGATGCGGATGGTGCAGCTGCACTGCGAGCAGCCAGAATTGGTGCAGGCCCATCTTGCCTTGGGCGCGGCGCGAGGAAAAAAGAAGAAGAACACCGATGACGTAGGGCCGTACAACACCGTGCCGCTGCCGCCGTCTCCGTCAACTCGGATTCATCCCCAGGCACCAATTTTTGGGACTCCAATGACTCCCACCCGACTAGGAGTATATTTTAGGGTTAATTTGTAGTTTTTATTTTGAACTATGTTGAACTTTGTTTAAATTCTACAATGTAGTTTAATTTTTTTTGCAATGTTTATATAGTCTACTTTGGCACAATGCAAAATGTTGTTTGGCAGGAGCTGCTAGAGCAACCGTGGTCCAAAATGTTGCTGCTGGTAAAGCGACCGTACGCAAAACTACGAAATTGTTGCTGTTTCTCAAAACTGTTGCCGCATTCTGCAGCAGTTGTTAGAGATGCTCTTAGGATATGTATAATGATGGGGCCCGTCCTACAGACGCTCCTACATCTACACCACCGAGTCCCCCAAGTGGACCGATAACCCGTGCCCGAGCCAAGCTCCTTCAAGATAAGGTGAATTCGCTCCTCTCATCATGTGACTTTGACATACACCTAGATGGCTTGTTACTTCATACCAGTACTCTGTGCATCATCAGGTACGAACCCCCGCCGCGTCGACCCACGAGCCCTGAAGCTGCACCTGTGCTGAAGCTGACTGAGCCAGAGTGTCCGCCCAGAACCAGCTGGAGTGTCCGGCCCGGCCAGATTGTCCGGTGCGACTCGACCGGAGTGTCCGGCCTACCTAGCCCCAACCTGGCGTGGACATTCAGAAGGCTAGTTTGGACACTCCCTAGACACTACTCGGAGTGTCCGGCGACCCTGGACTGTCCGGCCGTTCCAACCCGGATTGTCGTGCCTGAATATGGGCCTGCGAGCCTAGCTGGGCCCTATGGCCCATGTATCCCTCTACTTCACCCAGAACTCTACTTTAATGCCTGATTTACCCCTGAACTTGTGGTTGGCCTATATATAGTCCCCCACCTCCATTGTAAACCCTGGGCATGATACTTGGAATTAGTGGAAACCCCTTGTGGATCTATCTAATTCTTGCCTCATGCTCCTTTGACAAAGGAGCACCAAATATCCCAAACCTCGTTGGAGTTTGCATCGTGCCTCCGCGTTATACAAGGCCTTGGCATCGGTGTCCCTTTGCCAAAACGTCAAGATCTCATCGAGTCTCCCATCTCGCCGTGCCGGTTCGAGAGAGAGTCCTCCGCCCGACACCGATCCTAGGGATTGTGCCGGACCGGTCACCGCCGGCGTGAGCTATTGGTGTTTTATCGTGGTTTTGCGTGTGTGTGTTCATCGCGTTCTTCGTGCGTGTGTTCGTCGTGTTCATCCTTTCCTCCTTCCCCCCGCACTCCACCCTCGATTTGAGTGGGATTTGTGAAAGATCGGGCCACCCTAGAGGTTTCCCCTCAACATATTGGTATCAAGAGCTTCGTTGCTCACAAATTCCCCCACAAATTTTTCTTCTATCCACCAAAAAATTCGAAAATCCCCCCAAAAGAGCCCCATATTTTCCTTTGGATCGATCTCTTGATTTGGAGTGTTATTTGTGGTTTTGATCCGACCAAACCTTGTCTTAGGAGTTGGTCCAGCTTTATCCTGCGTTTTCCCAGCCTGATTTGGCCAGTTTTTCGCGGATTTGTGGCCCGAAGGCGAGGATTTCCGCTCAAGAACACGAGCCGAAAACCCGCGTCTAAGTGTCTGGACCGATCCGACCGGAGTGTCCGGCCCGACCAGAGTGTCTGGCCGAACCCGACCGGAGTGTCCGGCCCATACAAACCGGAGTGTCCGGCTATATTGCCTGATTTTTACAATTTTGCCTCTAATCTTGCATTGGCTGAGTTCCTTTGTTTGCTCGTGTCCCGTGTGCGTGTTAGCAACTAACAGCAAGCTTCCGCATCAACAACTTCCGCGCTCATCGACAACACGGCCCACGAACATCATCCCGCACCACCGACGCCAAATTCATCATCTCCAACGAAGGTATAACTTGTGTCACCTTGTTAACCCCTATCTTCCTTTGTGTGTACCTATCCCATGAGAGTGGCTCATCTTGTGTTTGCTTGAGCATTGTGCATTTGTCCTTGGATAGTGAGAGTGCAAGAGCAATATCAAGTGTGACTAGGTAGCATCAAGGGAGAGCAAAAAAAAACATACAAAGAAAAAGCAAAAGAAAAATAGTCTCCCATTGCCAAAAAGAGTCTCAAAGCTTGTAAGCAAGAGAGAAAAAAGAGCGCCCAAGGCAAGTACACAAATCTGTTGCTCACTTTTCTTCTTTGCAAACGAGCCACAGTTTCTCCTTGCATTGGCACGACAACGAGCTTAGTCTTCGTTAGGAAATTTTGTTTGCTCATTTTCATAGCCGTGTCAATCCCAACTATCTCCACGTGTGTATATAGTCGTAGGTTCCCGTCACCCCTTTTGAGTTGTTGACCTTCGCCTTTGACTTGAGTTTTGTTGGATTTTACCCACTTTTGACTATCCCTTTTCTTTTGGTTGGTTCTTTGGCATTCCACAATCCTAACCTACCACCAACAAGCTTTTGAGAGTTAGTTCTTTCTTTAGTCTGAGTTTTCTTTGCAATTCCACTTTGCACGCTTAGAGCTCTCACTTGTGGTTTCTAGTTTGGTGCAATCCCCAAGGTGAGGTACAAGGCTAACACCACCATATTCCACTTCCATATACAATACCCGTGTGTTTTGCATGATGGATAGGCACGGTGAGTCGAGCCAACCACCTCCCTAAGAAGAAGATCAAGGACCGTACATGACGCGTGCAATTCACTTCATCATTCGACAAGAGTTCCGTGAATGTTGCCAAGCTCTTGAGACGCGACAAGATGAACAATTTGGCGAGACGCAAGCCGAGTTCAAGAACATCGACAACCGCTTCGACAGCCTCGAATGACAAATGCACGCAATGCATCACAACTTCGGCCACCAAAATGAAGCGCTTCAACGCTCCGTCGCTGAAACAAATGACAATCTTCGACGCCTCATCGACGGAATGGCAAGGCCACGTTCACGCGCATCAAGCTCTTCAATTTCTTTGCATCTTCATGCACCCCCTCAACAAGATATACATCCAAGTGCTCCAAGACGCAATGATGCCCCCGTGGTTGAAGATGGAAGTTCGTCTAACTATGTACCTTCCCCACGGCACGCCGCAACGTCAAGCTATGATGGTGATTTCTCTTCAAGGCCAAGAGCAAGGCAAGAAGCACACCGTCATCACGCAAGGGCATTAGTTCTCCAACAAGATCAACCACAAGAGCAACCGCAAGTGCAATCACAAGTGCAGCCGCAAGTCTACCACCATCGACCGCGACACATACTTGACACAACAAGTGATGACTCCAATTTGGAGAATCAAGCTCGTCATTGACGTGAAGCTCTTCAAGATCCTCCTCCTTGTCATCAACGTCATGAACGTCCGCACCGATACCATGGTCATCACGAGGTGCCTCCTCCACCTCAACAAAACTTGGAGCGTCAAGTGATACAAGTTGAGAGATGCCCACCACGTCAAGAGGCTCACGACCATGATCTTCGCCATGAGGCCCATGTGCCTAACCAACATCACCAACCGAGGAACGAGCCTTCCCTTCGTCGTCAACCGCGTCAAGAGGCTCCATCCCCTCATCACCATGAGGCCCAAGCGCCTCAACACCGTCAACAACCGCGCCAAGAACAAGAGCAAGATCCTCCACAACAATATCAAGAGCAAGCTCCACAACAAGGTCACGAGAACCAAGTTCCACCTCCTCAACCACAAGATCATCAACAAGCTCGTCACAATGATCGCATGGAAGATGAAGACCATCATCAACATGGCAACAATCGCTACCGTGACCGTAATGAGGAAGAAACATTTGGCAAGCTCAAGTTCACAATGCCCAAGTTCACGGGATCCAATGACCCCGAAGAATACCTCTTGTGGGCACTCAAGGTAGACAAGATCTTCCACATGCACAATTATAGCAATGAGAAGATGGTCCCCATGGCTTCGCTTGAGTTTGATGATTACGCCAACCTTTGGTGGGAACAAGTTCAAGTTGCTCGTGATGCAAGACAAGAGCCGCCAATCACAACTTGGCATGACATGAAGGCTCATATGAGACCCCGCTTTGTCCCCGCACACTACACGCGTGACCTCTTCAACAACCTCCAAGCGCTTCGTCAAGGGACAAAGACCGTGGAAGAGTACTTCAAGGAAATGGAACTCAACTTGATTCGCGCCAACATTGATGAACGCATGGAGCAAACAATGGCACGTTTCCTTATTGGCTTGAATCACCCAGTCAAGCGCATCGTCGAGTTCCAAACATACAACACCATGGTTGAGCTTGTGCACATCGCAACAAAGGCTGAATGTCAAGTGCAAGAGGATATCAAGTACAACAAGCCCAAGACGTACTTCACCTACAAGCAAGCTCCAACCGCTACTCCAACAACTTTCAATGGAAGCTCCTCAAGTACTTCCAAGCCTTCCTTCAAGCCCACACTTCCTCAAGGAAAACTGCCCCCAAGTGGCAAACAAGCAAAGAGTGATACACCTTTCAATGGTGAATGCTACAAGTGTGGAGGTAAAGGACACAAGTCGGCCGAATGTGGAAATAAGAAAGTCTTGTTCATCCATGACAATGGTGATGAAGAGTACTTGAGTGAAGATGAGTTTGATGCCCGAGTCAAGGAAGCAATGGCAAGGCAACGAGTGGAAGATGACCAAGAACTTCTCATGTGTGAACATGACGCAAGTCCATCGCTTGTCGTCACAAGGATCTTGATCACTCAAGCACAAGAGCATGAAGACCAATGCTCCAATATCTTCCAAACACGAGCCGACATCAATGGGAAATATATCAAGGTGATCATTGATGAAGGGAGTTGCCACAACCTTGCTAGCACCAAGTTGTGTGAGAAGCTCAACCTCACCCTCTATCCGCACAAGCACCCCTACCATGTGCAATGGCTAAGTGACCAAGGGTCCGTGAAGATCAAGCATACCGTATCGGTCTCCTTCGTGATTGGTCCTTACAAAGATACGGTGGAGTGTGATGTGGTTCCTATGATTGTTTGCCACATGCTTCTTGGTCGACCATGGCAATTTGACACGGCTGCTCAACATGATGGTCGCACCAATGTATACACCTTCAAATGGCTCAACAAAACATGTGTTTTGCAAGCGATGACTCTTAGCCAAATAATTACGGACAATGTAAAGGATTTAGCGAGGGCGCAAAGCACAACACCTACTTGTGAGAAGAGCGGTGAGAGAGAGAACCACCTCATAGTGAGTGAGAGCCACAAGCCAAACTCGAGTGGAAAAACTAAGAGTGTTCTCCTTGCCACCAAAAGTGAGATGAGAGATGTTCGGAACAACCCATCCACCTTGCACTATGTCCTCCTTTGCAAGGGACTAGCGCAAGGAACTAATGAATTAACCAATGTTCCTCCATCTTTGATGAATGTTTTGCAGGAATTCAAGGATGTGTTCCCCGAAGAGCTTCCACATGGACTACCTCCTCTTCGTGGCATCGAACATCGCATTGACCTCATCCCCGGTGCACCACTTCCCAACCGTGCCGCTTACCGCATGAACCCAAAGGAGACAAAGGAGATTGAATGGCAAATCAACCAACTCGTCTCCAAAGGTTTGATCCAAGTTAGCACTAGTCCAAGTGTCGTACCCGTGATTCTTGTTCCAAAGACGGATGATACGATCTGGTTATGCATGGACTGCCGTCCAATCAATGCTATCACCGTGTGTTATCGACATCCCATACCACGTCTCGATGACATGCTTGATGAATTGTGTGGAGCCACTATTTTTTCGAAAATTGATCTTCGTAGTGGTTACCATCAAATACGCATGGCTGAAGGTGATGAGTGGAAAACCGCCTTCAAGACCAAACTTGGTCTCTATGATGGTTGGTTATGCCCTTTGATTTATCTAACACCCCATCCACCTTCATGCGTCTCATGAATCATATCTTGCATTCTCTCATTGGAAAAAAAGTGTTGTTGTCTATTTTGATGATGTTCTTGTTTATAGCAAATCACTTGAGGACCATATAACACATGTCAAGGAAGTCTTGCAAATCCTTCGACATGAAAAGCTTTATGCTAATCTTCCCAAGTGCACTTTTGCTAAAGACAAGTTGATTTTTCTTGGATTTGTCGTTTCTTCGAAGGGAATTGAAGTTGATGTTTCCAAGGTAAAAGACATACGAGATTGGCCCATCCCAACAAATGTGAGTGAACTCCGAAGTTTTCATGGGTTGGCCGGTTTCTATCGTCGCTTTGTGAAAGGCTTTTCCACTATTGCTTGTCCTCTCAACGAGTTGACGAAAAAGAATGTCACCTTTGTGTGGGGCAAAGCACAACAAAAAGCTTTTGATGAACTTAAAAAGAGGCTCACCGAAGCACCTCTCCTTGCGTTACCAGATTTCACAAAAACTTTTAGATAGAGTGTGATGCTAGTGGTATTGGCATTGGAGGAGTCCTTATGCAAAACGGACGTCCTATAGCCTACCATAGCAAGAAACTCGATGGTGCTCGCCTTAATTATCCAATTTATGACAAAGTGCTTTTTGCCTTAGTTCGTGTCCTTCAAGTTTGGCAACACTACCTATGGCCCAAGGAATTTATCATACATTCTGACCATGAGTCCTTGAAATATCTCAAAGTCCAAGCCAACTTGAGTAAGAGACATGCTAAGTGGGTTGAGTTCATGGAGTCTTTCCCGTACATAGTCAAGTATAAGAAGGGCAAAGATAATGTAGTTGCGGACGCTTTGTCTCGCAAGCACACAAGCCTTCTTACAAGACTTGAAATCAACGTGTTGGGTCTTGAGGAAATAAAATCTTTGTATGCTTCTGACCCGTTCTTTGAACCAATTTTCGCAAAGTGCTCCATTGACAAAGGATTTGATGATTTCTATTTGCATAAGGGTTTTCTTTTTAGACAAAACAAGCTTTGCATTCTAAAATCGTCGCTCCAACTTTTGCTTCTCCAAGAATCTCATGGTGGAGGCCTCATGGGTCACTTTGGCCGTAACAAGACATTGGACATGCTCTCCACTCACTACTTTTGGCCCAAGATGAAGCGCGACGTGGAGCGCTACGTTCAACGATGCACGACATGTGTTCAAGCTAAGTCGCAAGCTAATCCCTATGGTCTTTATATGCCATTGCCTATTCCTCATACACCTTGGTCTGACATTAGCATGGATTTCGTGTTAGGATTGCCTAGATCTAAGCATGGTCATGATTCTATATTTGTTGTTGTGGATTGCTTTTCCAAAATGGCACACTTCATACCGTGCCATAAGACCGACGATGCTTCACATGTTGCAAATCTATTTTTCAAGGAAATAGTCCGTCTACACGGTGTGCCACGAACAATCGTCTCCGAGCGCGACGTCAAATTCATGAGCTACTTATGGAAGACCCTCATGGCCAAGCTCGGCGTCAAGCTCCTCTTTTCATCCGTGTCGCATCCTCAAACCGATGGACAAACCGAGGTTGTCAATCGAAGCCTCAGAATTCTTCTACGTGTGTTGATCAAGAAAAATTTAAAGGATTGGGAGGAATGCATTCCCCACACTGAGTTCGCCTACAACCGAGCAAAGCACTCAACAACCAAGATGAGTCCATTCATGATCGTCTATGGTTTCGAGCCCCTCACCACGCTCGACATCCTACCACTACCTCTCCATGAGCGCACAAACATGGACGTCGAGAAGCACGCACAAGCTATGAAGAAGCTTCATGAAGAAACAAGAGCTACTATCGAACAACAAGTCCTTCGTCAAGCTTCAAGGTTAAACAAGGACAAGAAGGAGATGATCTTTGAAGAAGGTGACCTTGTGTGGATACACCTAAGTAAAGACTGCTTCCCCAAGGAACGTGACTCCAAGCTCAAGCCAAGAGGAGATGGTCCCTTCAAGGTCCTCAAAAGAATCAACAACAACGCCTACATCATCGACATACCGACCTCCAAGTACCTTGCAAACAATACATTCAATGTAAAGGATCTCTCACCCTACCATGGAGATGTTCAAGATGTCAACCATGAAGAGTCGATGACGACTCTTTCCCAAGGGGGGGGGGGGGAGATGATGCGGTCCATCCTACGGATGCTCCTACATCTACACCACCGAGTCCCCCAAGTGGACCGATGACCGTGCCCGAGCCAAGCTCCTTCAAGGTAAGGTGAATTCACTCCTCTCATCATGTGACTTTGACATACACCTGGATGGCTTGCTACTTCATACCACTACTCTGTGCATCATCAGGTACGAACCCCCGCCGCATCGACCCACGAGCCCTGAAGCTGCACCTGTGCTGAAGCTGACTGAGCCGGAGTGTCCGTCCTGAACCAGCCGGAGTGTCCGGCCCGGCCGGAGTGTGCGGCGCGACTCGACCGGAGTGTCCGGCCTGCCCTAGACCTAACCTGGCGTGGACATTCAGAAGGCCAGTTCGGACACTCCCCGGACACTACCCGGAGTGTCCGGTGACCCCGGACTGTCCGGCCGTTCCAACCCGGACTGTCCGGCCTGAAGATGGGCCTAGGAGCCTAGCTAGGCCCTGTGGCCCATGTATCCCTCTACTTCGCCCAGAACTCTACTTTAATGCCTGATTTACCCCTGAACTTGTGGTTGGCCTATATATAGTCCCCCACCTCCATTGTAAACCCTAGGCATGATATTTGGAATTAGTGGAAACCCCTTGTGGATCTATCTAATTTTTGCCTCATGCTCCTTTGACAAAGGAGCACCAAATATCCCAAACCTCGTTGGAGTTTGCATCGTGCCTCCGCGTTGTACAAGGCCTTGGCATCGATGTCCCTTTGCCAAGACGTCAAGATCTCACCAAGTCTCCCATCTCGCCGTGCCGGTTCGAGAGAGAGTCCTCCGCCCGACGCCGATCCTAGGGATTGCGCCGGGCCAGTCACCGCCGGCGTGAGCTATTGGTGTTTTATCGTAGTTTTGCATGTGTGTGTTCATCGCGTTCTTCATGCGTGTGTTCGTCGTGTTCATCCTTCCCTCCTTCCCCCGCACTCCACCCTTGATTTGAATGGGATTCATGAAAGATCGGGCCACCCTAGAGGTTTGCCCTCAACATATAATGCAAGGGAAGGCATTCACATCATCTAGATAAGACAATAGATAAATTTATACAATGTATTGTCTCTTATTGTCATCCTATCAATTAATTAGAATTAATTAAATTTTAGAATGAAATTGATTTGCTAAGAGAGGCGTAATGTACAATGGAGAAAATAGTCTTCCCTTATTTTTTAAGAGATCATCTTTTTAGTTAAAGGAAGAAAAAAATCGTAGGGCATGTTCAATGGGGTTATGTCAGCCTTCCCTTAGCGTTGCCACATCAAATTTTTACTTAGTTGGAGGAGAGATAATTAAGAAAGAGAGTGTTGTCTTCCCTTAGCTAAGATATGATCCCTTAAGAATAAGAGAAAACTAATTTCTTCGGTGTATCATGTGTGTGTACTTATCAACACGATTTTTTACTACAATTAGTCAATTCACATTAATTCTTAGAGATAACAATTAGAGATGACCATTGTACGACTTATTGCTATTGCATTATCTAGATTATGTGGATGGCTCATCGTCTTCTTCTTTTTTTAAGGAAAAAAACATGTCTTCTCTACCATTGTACATACCCCTATTTCTCTTCTCCAATTAATAGCCTGTTTGGTTCCTGGCCACACTTCACCAAGCCTAACTTCTATAATTGTGGCAGCCACAAAAGTGTGACTAAGAAAATGGAAACCATGAAGTGTGGCAAAAGTTGGCAACAAATTCACCATATGATAGATGGACCATGTGCTTAAAACTAAACACATACCAGATCGCCAAACTTTGGATTGAAAATTGTGGCCGGAACCAAACACTCCTCCTTCCCATGCCTAGGCTAGCCCTCTTGGCCTGCGGAAGGACACAGCCTCCGATCTGCTATCTATTCATGCACGCATGCCTGCCCTTCTTGCCACCGCGCCTCCGCCGCCACCTTTCCCTTGTGTTGCGAGGTCTGTCCTGGCACCCTCTCTTCTGCTGTAGGAGACTGTGCGCGACACGCCTTGGCCCTCGCCAACTCAGCCGCCCGTGCCCCGGTGTAGCTCCTGCCTCTTCCACTCCTAGAAGGACAACTACATCTCTGTTTGGACAAGGCGGTGATGCGCAGGCATCAGATCAATGAAGGATTGGCCAAGCCGGCGACTCACACTGGTGAGTTCTGCATCAACGATCTGCTGGTTGTCACGACTGAAGATGACCATCCCCTGGCTGACCGCGATGTCCTGGTTCTTGCTGCTGCATGTGACATCTCTAGTCATGACCTCGCCTTCCCTACTCTGCTGCCTGCGGGTGGACCATGATTGGCCCTTATATGCTGGGCCGTGCCATCTTTGGCATTCTCGCTGACCTCCCTTTTGTTCAATCTGCCCATCTAAGCGGGTCTAGGAGCTTTGCTATCTTAACCGGTCCTACACCCCTTGCTTTGGCCCAACCGGTGTCTAGGTGCTTCCCTACCCACCTAGCTCCCAGGGCTCTTACTTTTTCTTATTCTATCTCCTTCTATTGGGGCCTTAGAAATTGCCCTTGTAACCTGTGTTGTAAGACTCTTATCAATTATGAACCAAGGCGGCTTTATCTCTCCTTATGTCAGTCTCTCTGATTATTGCTAGGCTTTTTGTAGTCATGTTAATTAAGCTTTTCTTTAAATACTAGAACGTTCGTGTTCTCGGATAGGCCAGTAAACGCGATGATGTGAGAGATTCTATTGAAACCCTTCTCCCCTCCATCCTCTGTCTCCGGGAAACTAAGCTCTCCGACATCAATACCTTTCTTGTATCCTCTCTTCTGCCCCTACCCTTCGCTCCTTTGTTTTCAACCCGGCCGAGGGCACCTTCCTCACAGCTTGGAACGACGCCCTGCTTGAGCTTGTCCACCACACTATTGATGACTACTCGGTCACCACCACCTTCTCTCTTCACGCTGACAATCTCATTTTCTCCATTATTAACGTCTATGCCCTTGCAAGCATGCCACAAAACCTTTATTTCTCAACTCCCTGGAAACCATCATTGGTAATATCCCTCACCCTCTGGCCCATTTGGGTGATTTCAACCTCATTCGAAATCCTAGGGAAAAATCTTCTAGCAATTTCAATGCCACTGAAGCTTCTTGGTTTAACTACTTTATTTGTAACTCTGCCTTGTTGGAAGTCCCCTTACTTGATCAGCAGTTCACCTGGTCTAACCTGCAAGACCCTCTGATCCTTGCTCGGTTGGATCACGTCTTTGTTAATGTTGGCTGGAGAAATTCTCTTCCTAGCTCTACTGTCACGTCCGCTGTAGATGGCCTGCAAGTGCATAGGTTTGTCAGAGCATGTTTTCACGGAAGTATTAATTCTAGTTTTTATATCGATCCCAATAAGGAGCCTAGGTAAGTGTTTTTATGCGGCGTTTCTGTCACACTCAAGGTGTCACCGATTGATGACCCACAAGTATATGGGGTGTATCGCATTATTTTCGAGGGAAGTAAAACCCAATTTATTGATTCGACACAAGGGGAGCCAAAGAATATTTATAAGCCTTAACAACTGAGTTGTCAATTCAGCTGCACCTAGAAATAATCTTGCTCACATTAGTTTATCAGTAGCAACAGTTTTGTAGTAGGAATAGTAAAGTAGCAGCAGTAGTAAAGTAAAGACAACAGTAATAATAGCAGTAAATAGTGGGATTCGAGTGCGGTAGGCATAGGGATGGATGGACGGGCGTTGCATGGACAAGACAATTCACATAGCAATCAGAACATAGGGCAATTGCAGATAAATAAGATAAAGCATCCAAGTACTAGATAATCCTAGGCATGTGTTCCATATATAGTCATACGTGCTCGCAATGAGAACTTGCATAACATCTTTTATCCTGCCAGCCCGTTTGCAGCAGGGCCTCAAGGGAACTACTAGCAATTAAGGTGCTCCTTTTAATAGAGCACCGGAGCAAAGCATTAACACTCCGTGAACACATGTGATCCTCAGATCAAAGCCATTCCCTCCAGTTATCCCAATTTCTGTCACTTCGGGGCCATCGGTTCCGGACAACAACATGTGTATACAACTTGCAGATAAGACCATAAACAATACTATCATAATGAATCAATAACATGTTCAGATCTGAAATCATGGCACTCGGGCCCTAGTGACAAGCATTAAGCATAACAAGTCGCAACAAAGTCATAAAGCACTAATAAAAGATACTAGGCACCATGCCTTAACAATCTGATGCCATTACATGAATGATCTCATCCAATCCCTACCATCCCCATAGCCTACAGCAGGGGATTACTCACTCATAGATGGGGGAAACATGAATGGTCGATGGAGAAGCGATGGTGATGATGATGGCGATGATCTCCTCCAATTCCTCGTCCCGGCAGGGTGCCAGAACAGAGTTTCTGGTGCTGTTTTGTGGAATCTGGTGGTGGCGGCGGAGCGGAACTCCTTCTGGAAAAACGTCGACCCCCCCTGAGTTTTTAGGTCAGAATGCAACTTATAGGCGAAGAGGGAGATCGAGGGGGAGTCTGGGGCGGCCAGACCACCCCTGGCGCGGCCTGGGCTTGCCCGCGCGGCCAGGTGGTGTGGCCTGGGCCCAACCCCCCTCCGTCTTGTATTCTGGCTCCGGGAGTCTTCTGGTGAAATAGGATTTTTGGCATATTTTCCGGAATTTTTGATGATAGTTGATTTTCTGCACAAAAAGTAGACACCAAGGCAATTCTGCTAAAAACAGCGTCAGCCCGCGTTAGTTGTATCCAAATCACACAAGTTTAGAGGAGAAACAACAGCAAAAGTGTTCGGGAAAGTAGATACGTTTTGGACATATCAACTCCCCCAAGCTTAGCTTATTGCTTGTCCTCAAGCAATTCAGTTGAAAACTAAGTGCGATAAAAGAACTTTCATGAACACATTTGCTTCATATGATGTATATATTCTCAGCATGTGATCAACTACTTAGACAATTCATAATAAGGAGTATGCAACTAAGTTTACTTAATAGGCATTGCAAGCTATGTAAAGATTCCAACTCAAAAATAATAAGTAGCATGAAGCAAAAACATAAGCAACATTACAATGCTCATAAAAAGGTATGATAGAGTGGTATCTCGCTTGCCTTCGATTATGAATGTGAAGGCACCTCTGAAGTTCAAGTGATGACTAGAAGTAAAGATATCAAAGATACAGGCATCAAAGTCATAACACAAATAATCAAGTAATGAGACAAGCACAAAGAATGACAACTATGCTCTCTAGAAGGTGCTCGAACAATGTGTGGAGACTCAACAAGTAAAATAAAAGGTTTTGAATAGTTTGAAAGGCTTCCAAATGCTGAAAGTATGGTACTCATTAGCTTTGAGCTCTCATTGCCCCTATCATAAGCATCTTTAATGTGGTTAAGGTGAAAGTGACACAACTAAGAGGATATGCTTGACAAGTTATAAATCGAAGCCTCATGTCCCTTACTTACGAAGACCGATCCTCATGCTACTCAACTTCAGTCACAAGTAATCACTTGTCATTGTAAATATATACGTATCATAGAGAACCGCCAACGGGGTACCCCTTGCACATGACACATGAGCTATCCCATAATCAAAATGATAAGGCAAGCAGATAATGAGCATCTCAACGATCTTTTTATTTACTATATGCATAGATTTTTATTGAGGATGCTTCATAGAATGCTCATTACGGTTATGCTGCGAGTTTCCACCATGATTAGGCATGGCTTAGGCTAGCGGCCCAGGCGTTTCTCTAACATACATACAAACTCCATGATCTTACAAGTTCCACTTTTATTTTACACCACCGGGATCCATAAGTAAAAGAACATGGTATCAATGAGGTACTAAGTACCAGTGCAATGTTGAAAGTGTTCCCCATGATACATGGTTCTGCTAACTTCAACTTATAAAGTGCAAGCATATACGCAACAAAGAAGGACGCAATGGTTCAGGTTTATTAAACGCAAGAAAGTAAAGTGTGCCATCAAGTTCGTGAGAGCTTTACTAACTAACTTTCCCATAACAAGCAAACATTTTATTCGGAAGAAAACAAGGCATATTGAATATGCACAGAAGTAGCAAATGATGCTAATAGGTAGGTATGGTGGACACTTTGGGAATATTTGGTTTTAGGGAGTTGGAAACATGAGTAAAATATACTCAGTGAAAGTGAAGGCTAGCAATAGTAAGGGAGCGACAAACGAGAGAGCAATAGCTGTCATAATCATGCTTGCAATAAAACAGGACTAATCATGGCATGAAAGTGATTCAAGATCCTCAAGGCAAAATAATTCATCGAGGCTTAACTGATTATTACAGTCATGTGCATGCGTGAGCATGTGCCAAGTCAATTCAAATGAAACATTCAGAGGAGGATACCACGGTGTCATACCAAGTTTATGAATAGAGTAATGCAAGCAAACATTCATGAGATATGCTACAAACTATTAGCAAGCTGGAACTAATCATACGGAAGCAAGAACTACTAAGCATCCAAAGATAACATACACCTTACACGAACAGACTAAGCACGCCCACAGTGGTGAGTATATGTACAAAAATGAAAACAAATAGAGTTCGTTACCAGCCTCTTACCATGCCTCAAGTTGTCATTAATCCTCATAATTGCTCTTCACTTGTGTGGCTTGAATAATAATATGAAACCAATATCCACTGAGGACCGATGAACCCTGCAACAAACTCACAAAGCCAAAGAAGAACGACAAATATTTTTATTGTTTTCGATTTTTAAAACAATAACCAAAGGGGGAAAACAAGCAAAGCAAAATCTTTTTGGTTTTTTCGAATAGTTCAAACAAAGCAAAAAGGGAAAAACAAACCAAGGCAAAAAGAAGAAGAAAACCAAAGAGAAACAACAGAAATATTTTTGGTCTTTTTGTGTTTTAGAAAGCAAAAGCAAAGAGAAAACGAAAACTAAAAAGAGAACAAAACATGAATATACAAAGTACCGACGCAACATGATATGGAGATGAGTGCGGTGTCAGCGTACCTCCCCCCAAGCTTAGGCTTTTGGCCTAAGTGGGTATCAATCCCAAGCCAGCCATGATGATGTATTACCGTAGTATGATGAGGAGGTCCCCTGATCCTGGTGCGAGCTCGAGTACGTCCCTCCGTAGTGAGCGGAGTAGTCATAGGAGGGTACATCCTCCTGGTGCTGCTCGTGAAAGCCCAGCAAGCGAAGCTGCTCATCCACCTCCTCCTTGGAGCATGACCACGGTCTCTTGTGAACACTAAACAAAGAAGGCTGTGGCAAAGGGATCTCCCTTTCATCCCCGTCAGTGAAAAGCATCCTATATACTAGACTGTTCAAATCAGAAGTAGCAGTGACAAAGTGATGAGTTTTCATAGCAACAAGGTCAAGCCTCTGGGGTGCCAGCATAGTATCATTGGGGTCCACTAAAAGGCCTAATGCATTGACCATACGCGAGGCAATGATGCCCCCATAGATAGGCCCCCTAGCAGCTAGGCGGCAAGCAATAAGCGAGCAAAGGTTGTACCGAGTATCATTGTTAAGCGCAGCAGTAAGGAAAGCTAAATGATAGTTGGAGATATTACTTGTGTTCTCCCTACCAAGTATGCTAGTAGCAAGATAATATGCAAAGTATCTAAGAGCAGGGAGTTGGATATTTCTTATCTTTCCGTGTTGCGCCACGCGGTCATTATCATTGGTCACCCCTCGGTAAAGCTCCAGCAAATCAGCGGGTCGCCCTTGAATTTTCTTCACGGTCCCTGTCATGCTTACACCTACAATACTACAAAATCTCTCCAAAGGCATGGTGAAGGGCAGATTATAAATTTTGAAAGAGACAGTCGACTGATAGGATGTGTTAGTAAACGTGAAGCTCTCAACAAAGGTTTTGGTGAGCATAGCGTATTTCTCACTCTCATCTTGCATATATGAGGTCAAACCAACCCTCTCAATCAGTAGCAAGAAATCATCAACAATACCTGGAGCTTGTAAGAAAGTAAAACAAGGAAAAGTGGATGGGTGAGCATCCCCATCATCCCTTTCATTACCAATACGAGTTGCAATGAGATCTTCGTTGTATGATGGCCTAAACTGAGAGGCTGATCTTGAGGGCCTCGACCTCCTAGGTGCATCACTCTCAAATATCTCTCTAAAGGTATGGTTGTTCATGCTTGGTATTCTGAAATTTAAACACCTATTAAACAAGTGATTGCAAAGTAAATATAATGAAGGATTCTACTCATAGGGACTTGTAAGAGGCCTAAACATGCATCAAAACTATATCTCTAAGCATCAAACAAGCTTACAAGCTCTCATAACCTATCACCTACAACAACAAAATACTCAAGATATAATCCACCAAACACAAATCTACTTGGACAAGGAGAGGAGTCACATACCAGGGAACAATTGCTCCAAATTTCAGCAAGAAAGATGGGCTGAGAAAGGACATCAAAAAAATCGAGAGCAAGCATAGCAAGAATGTGATTTTGAGCAATGAACTGGAGCTTACTCGGGAGACAGAAGAAAGTGGCAGGTGAGAGAGTTAGTGGGGGGCCAGGGGTGGCCCACACCAGGGCATGGCGCCACCCAAGGCAGGCCACGCCACCAGGTGGTGTGCCTGCCTGGTGGGTCCCCCTGGTACCTCTCAGGCACTCCTCTGCCCCTTTTTTCACGTAAAAATTTAATATGAATTTTCTAGAATTTTTCGAGACACTTTATTTTTGGGCATTTTTCAGCAATAGGAGAATGATTTTCTGACAGACAGATTTTTTCTGGAAAATGATGCAAGGAAAAAACAAATCTAGAACTACAGAAGTTCTAAGACACTCTAACATGCAAGCAACTAACAACAAAGAGAAAACTAAATGAAAGCAAAAACTAAAATGGATAGAATAAAAGTAAACGGGGATAATCACAGTGAAAACATTGTTTTGTTCAATGAAATCCTTTTGTTAACAAGGTTGATCAGGTCTTGTTACCAAAACAATTCCATATGAGGCAAAACTTTGTATCCCACTACTGATTATGTTACCTCAACCTTGATAGCAATGGTCCCAATCATAATTGTTTCAAAATTTTCTCTTGGTATGGGACAATATATTTCTCCAACTTGAATGCCCTCAACATGTTCAATTGAATAAAAACCATAAGTCCTTTCAATCTTCTTGGGGAAATAGACAGTATGTTCCTTGTCATTAACATTGAAAGTCACCTTTCCTTGATTACAATTAATAACAGCTCCTGCGGTATTAAGAAAAGGTCTCCCAAGAATAATGGACATATTATCATCTTCAGGCATTTCAAGCACAACAAAATCAGTCAATATCAAGAAATTATGAGCCACTTGAACAGGTACATCCTCACATATACCCACATGAATAGTGGTAGATTTATCAGCCATTTGCAAAGATATATCAGTTGGTATTAATTTTTCTAGTTGAAGGCTCTCATAGAGAGAGCAAGGCATAACACTAACTCCAGCTCCCAAATCACACAAAGCAGTTCTAACATAATTGTTCTTAATAGAGCAAGGGATAGTTGGAATCCTTGGGTCTCCAAGTTTTTAGGAACCTTACCATTAAAGGAATAATTAGCAAGCAAAGTAGAAATTTCTTCATTAGGGATCTTCCTTTTATTCGAGACAATATCCTTCATATACTTTGAGTAAGGAGGCAATTTAATAGCATCAGTCAAAGGAATTTGCAGGAATACAGGTTTCATCCACTCACAAAACTTATTATAATGTTCATCTTCCTTTGACTTGTGTTTCTTATTAGGGAATGGCATAGGTTTTGGACCCAAGGCTCTCTTTCACTACCATGTTCCCTAGGAATAAAATCTTCTTTAGTGTATTTAGTATTCTTGGTGTGGTTTTCAGGTTCTTCTTCAACTTTTTCTTCATTAGGAACTTCATTTTCTTCATTGCCACTTTTAGTTTCAGCATCAGAGATAGATATACTATTAGGATCTATAGTAGGTTCGGAGGGTTCTACAACAGTTTTATGTTTCTTTTTCCTTTCCTTACAAGTAGAGCCACTATTTTCAGCTTGTTGAGAATCCTACTCAATTCTTTTGGGATGCCCCTCAGGATAAAGAGGATCCTGGGTAGCAGCACCACTTCTAGTTCTAATTTCATAAGCATGTTTTTCTTTAGCAGCATTAACTAACAAGTGTTTTTGCACTTTAATGAGTTGATCTATTTGAGTTTGAACCATTTGAAAGTGTTTAACAATCATTTTAACATCATTAGAGGTTCTTTCCACAATATCTTTCAACTCAACAATAGCTCTAGTGTTTTCCATTAGATGATTTTGCACCCTTTTATTAAAATTATCTTGCTTAACAATAAAGATATCGAATTCTTCTAAGCATTCATCAGGAGGTTTAGAGTAAGGGATATCACCTTCATCAAAGTGTTGGAGAGAGTGTACCTCGATAGTGGATGAGTAGGGAATAGGCTTACATAATTCTTCTATAGGAGGTAAATTCTTGATATCTGCAGCTTTAATTCCCTTCTCCTTAAGGCATTTCTTAGCTTCCTTCATCGCTTCATCATTTAATTCAATAACTCCCCTCTTCTTTGATGTTGGAATAGGCACCGGAATAGTAGGTTCAGGTATAATTACTTCAGGTATAGCTTGTTTAAGAGGAGTCCAATCTTCATAGTCCTTACTTATTTTAGCCATTAATTCCTCAGCTTCCTTAGGAGTCATGTTCCTGAAAACACAATCAACACAACTATCTAGGTATGTCCTAGATTCTTCGGTCAGTCCATTATAAAATATATCAAGAAGCTCATTCTTAGGTAATGGACTTCCAGCCTGTGCATGAATCAAAGCACAAAACCTTTCCCATGATTCAGGCAATACCTCCTTTTCTCCCTGTTTAAAATCAAAAAGTTCCTGCAAAATAGCATGTCTAGCACTAGGAGGAAAATACTTCTCTAGGAAAGTACTTATCAAGCAATCAGGGCTATCAATAGATCCAGGAGGTAAATTACCAAACCAAGTTTTAGCTTCTCCTTTCAGTGAAAAGGGGAAAATCTTAGCAACAAAGTAAGTACGCATCTTAATATCATCAGAAAACAATCCACTCATGGTATAAAGTTCATTCATATGTGCTACCACAATTTCATTCTTGGTCCCACAAAAAGGTTCTTTCTCGACAATAGCTGTGTAAGATAGATCGAGAGAGAAATCATAATCTTCATCTATAATGTTTATGGGAGAAGCAACAAACTTAGCAACATGAGACAATTTGGGTCTAATAGTACGCCTCTCAAGGAGACTCTTAGCAGCGCTCCTATCATGGGTGTTTTTACATTCTTTAATAAATTCATCGGTCATCTCAACATAACCATCTTCAATGTCATAACTTTCACTAGACTCAGGTGAACTAACAGGTGTAGTAGTGTCTTCATTAGGAGTTTCACTATTTCCAGCTATAGTTCTAGCAATCGTAGCATCTAGGAAAGGACCTAATGAACCACTCTTATCAAGCACAATAGAAGCAGCATCATAAGCATCAAAATTTTCAGATTCAGCAGTAGTAGCAGTTTGTGTAGCATGTGTATGTGGTGGTGTAACGAGCTTACTTATAACAGATGGTGAATCAAGAGCAGCAGAGGTGTTCAGAACCGTACCTCTTCTTGTAGTGGATGGTAAAATAGGAACCTTGCCATCACGAGACTTACCCATGATGGATGGATAGCAGCGAACAATAGAGAATCCAAGTGAACTTGATAAATAAAGCTATGCTCCCTGGCAACGGCACCAGAAAATAGTCTTGATGACCCACAAGTATAGGGGGTGTATCGCAGTATTTTCGAGGGAAGTGAAACCCAATTTATTGATTCGACACAAGGGGAGCCAAAGAATATTTATAAGCCTTAACAACTGAGTTATCAATTCATCTGCACCTAGAAACAATCTTGCTCACAACAGTTTATCAGTAGCAACAGTTTTGTAGTAGGAATAGTAAAGTAGCAGCAGTAGTAAAGTAAAGACAACAGTAACAATAGCAGTAAACAGTGGGATTCAAGTGCGGTAGGCATAGGGATGGATGGACGGGCGTTGCATGGACAAGAAAATTCACATAGCAAACAGAACATAGGGCAATTGCAGATAAATAAGATAAAGCATCCAAGTACTAGATAATCCTAGGCATGTGTTCCATATATAGTCATACGTGCTCGCAATGAGAACTTGCACAACATCTTTTGTCCTGCCAGCCCGTTTGCAGCGGGGCCTCAAGGGAACTACTAGCAATTAAGGTGCTCCTTTTAATAGAGCACCGGAGCAAAGCATTAACACTCCGTGAACACATGTGATCCTCATATCAAAGCCATTCCCTCCGGTTATCCCAATTTCTGTCACTTCGGGGCCATCGGTTCCGGACAACAACGTGTGTATACAACTTCCAGATAAGACCATAAAGAATACTATCATAATGAATCAATAACATGTTCAGATCTGATATCATGGCACTCGGGCCCTAGTGACAAGCATTAAGCACAACAAGTCGCAACAAAGTCATAAAGCACTAATAAAAGATACTACGCACCATGCCCTAACAATCTGATGCCATTACATGAACGATCTCATCCAGTCCCTACCATCCCAATAGCCTACAGCGGGGGATTACTCACTCATAGATGGGGGAAACATGGATGGTCGATGGAGAAGCGATGGTGATGATGATGGCGATGATCTCCTCCAATTCCCCGTCCCGACAAGGTGCCAGAACGGAGTTTCTCGTGCTGTTTCGTGGAATCTGGTGGTGGTGGCAGAGCGGAACTCCTTCTAGAAAACGTTGAACCCCGCTGAGTTTTTAGGTCAGAAGGCAACTTATAGGCGAAGAGGGAGACCGAGGGGGAGTCTCGGGCGGCCAGACCACCCCCTGGCGTGGCCTGGGCTTGCCCGCGTGGCCAGGTGGTGTGGCCTGGGCCCAGCCCCCTTCCGTCTCGTATTCTGGCTCCGGGAGTCTTCTGGCGAAATAGGATTTTTGGCATATTTTCTGGGATTTTTCCTAATAGTTGATTTTCTGCACAAAAGTTGGACACCAAGGCAATTCTGCTGAAAACAGCGTCAGTCCGTGTTAGTTGCATCCAAATCACACAAGTTTAGAGGAGAAACAACAACAAAAGTGTTCAGGAAAGTAGATACGTTTTGGACGTATCACCGATCTTGAGTGAATTGACTGAAATTGTTGAAGGTGGAAGGTGGGTGAGTGAATAATAGAGGAAACTTGCATAAGGAAAAAGAGAGAATTAAATAGCATAAAAGTAAAGATGACAAAGGCGTTTGAGGTTCCTGCAGATGAGAAATTAGGCACAGAGAGAAATGGTTCATGGTAATAGTGAAAGTGCCAGATGAATAAAGTGGAATAAGTGATTGTGATATTTCTTATTTATAAGTCAGTAGGAAAGCAACCTATATACCGACTGGGAGTCCTCATGGCCAATTCTTCCCAGTCCCATTGATCCGTCTACATGTTAACACAACATTGGTCAACACATTAATTAAGGTCTTCTGATCGAATCAAGGCTTTTAATCTTAATGGTTCCTTGTTGTCCTCGAGTAGTACTAGCTCCTCATTGATATCGGCCGTGTCACTCGGGGGTTGCCGATTCGCTAGCATACAAGTTCATACCTATGATATCTCTAGATCATGTTACCTAGGCCCTTAAATTAGATAACAAGCATTAGGCGAACATAGATAATCATTCTCACAATTTACTAAACACTACAACAATCACAAATGGATGGAATTAAAGAAGGCACAACACATCTCACCAATCCCCTACATCTCCCACGCATATGGGGATTTACTCAGACATGAGAGGAAGATTAATCAAAGGCATAATTGTATTGTGAATGGAAATCATCTCAGAGTTACCATAGCAAGCCACAATACCAGTTGAAGATCGAATCAAATACAAACCAAGGTAGATCAAAGTATCAAACCCTAATCTTACAAGTGTCAATATCTCTCTCTAAGTACCAATGGGGATGATGGTGGAGTGAATGGTCTACAGAATAGAGATCGTCGAAGAATGAGACGGTGTTCTTCTCCTTCTCTAGATCTGATCTCTCCCCTTATGGATGAGTTTGCAACAACTATGTTCTGTTATCCATCGTCTCCCTTTCACGAAAGTTGCTTGTATTGATATAACGGAGCTGGCGGTAGGTAGTACGGGCGGACCCCAACCATACCAGTGGTTGTTATGCACTCTGAACGCCTCCAATGAGAGGGGATCCAATTGGGATTTTGCTTCTTTAGGTGTAATTAGCCCATAAATGCTATTAGATCTTCCAAAAATGTTCATTGCCTAAAAACCATCACAAGAAACCAAGGATTTGCTAATTGTGATGTTAATGTTAGTAGAAAGAGCAAACCTCACTGAAATCCGGCAATAAACAAGAAGAAAAATAATAATAATAAGTGTTGAAATTTGGAGCTATCAACTTTCCCAAGCTTAGCTGTTACTCGCCCTCGAGCAACAAAGCTATAATGAGTAATAGCGAGAAATTGAATCAAGAGGAAAAACTCACAAGTTCGAGGTTGTATCATATTCCATTGTCTCATATCCTGCACCTTGAACATGAGCATAATTTATCTGAACAATCGCACTTAAATTTGATTCCTAAACGCAAGTAACTCGCTAGCTAATAGTCCTTAAAACTCAAAAGAGACTGTCAAAAATTTGGCTAGGCTTGCGAATCAATTCTTTTCAGCGCCCCTCTTTTAGGTGAGTAAAAATATTTTCAAGCAAGGATGCTTTCAGTCAAAATTAAGGATGCACAAGTAAATGTCCAATGAATGATAAATTTAGAGCTTTTCATTAACACCCACTTCGATAATTGCGGTTATCAAACACCCTATCTCTTCCTTGTTTTTCAAGAACTCTAGTTTATTCATTTTAGGTGGTGAGGTGATGCCAATGCTCTCATAAGTATTGAATATTTTCATATCATATCTCGATGGTAGTTCTCTTTCTCTCTTTTTTACTCGAGTACTTGGCCCATGGAACTAAAAAAATCCCATCTCAACAATGTTGTCAATGCCTAACCAACTCGTAACCCAAATCTAAGATGAACTCAAGATCGTTCGTACGCCATAGGAGTTGTTAGTTCCATGAAGTTTAGGTACTCTTATAATTCTTTTTCTCATGAAGTATCTCTTTTCAGCTGATCAAAACAGGTTTGGCATCTCCCTGAACCACCATAAAAAGTTTGTTCCATCAAACAATTCTTTTCAGAAGGTATTATCAAGTCAACGATTAGTATGTGGGGGTTGAGTAGTACTAAGATTAAGCCCTTAAGACAAAAACATGGCACCAAATAAGTTTTCAATAGACAGTTTCTCTTGTTCTCAAAAGTTTGGAACTTAATCCAAAGGGTTTTTTTCTAACCGATAGTAATTGTCATAAGTCTCAACCAAAGTAGTGACAATAACCTTTGGCAACCGAAGAGACATAAAATGTTCATGAATAAACTTACAGGAAGAGGGAAAATAGGAATGTGGCACCTCCTATTGCTTTCTCATCTCCCACTTGGGTCAACTCCTCGCATTCATCTCCATAGCTAAATCACTAGAAGTGAATAACCTACAGAAAAATCAACGAGAGACAAGAGAACTTTGCACAAATCAAGATAAAAGCTAGTCTAATATTTTTGGGTTTTCTTTTATCAAGGCAAACTGAAAGTAAACATGCACTAGAATGAAAACAAAAAAATCAAAAGAAGAACAAAAAATATGAATGCAAAAGGTAGGGAGGAGTCAACCTCCCCAATCTTAGGCTCTTGGCCTATATAGAATCAAAAGTTGTCGCCTTCATCAAGAGGCGACTGCTGGTATGGGAAGTTTGGATAGCAGCTTGGAAAGCCAGTCATAAAGGAGGTGAAGTCTTGGGTGAGGTTGACTATGTTGGCGTTCACATCATGCAACATATTCTCTACATTGTCGATGCGATGTACCATCTGGTCAAAATCACTCCTCGAGACATAGTTGAATCCCGGCTGTGGTGGGGGCATACTTGTTGTTGGTGCTAAGGGAAATGTTGTTGGTGATGATGCTACTGACCATGGTCATCCCACCCTGCTGCGTTCCAGTCCTCTGCACCTTGCTCCTGATGCTATTACCAAGTGGCTCAGTCCTCCCAGTTGGGGTGACCTTCCGGCAGTGTAATCCTCCCTCGGGTGATCAATGCCAGATGGAATTCTTCCTCATTGAGGACCCAACTCTATTTACCTGGCAAACCAAAAGCTTGGACAAAAGGAAGCAAAACTTGGTGGAGATCACCATTAGGCTCAAAATAAAATTGATAAGCATATAGGGAGCATTGGGGTCTATAGATCCCCATGAATTTGGTGCTAGCCATGTGAATATCATCCAGAAACTTACTGCCAGCCACAACTCTTTCCTGGGGCATGACAAACTCGCTTGCGTAGGTGATCTGTGTGATCAAGCCACCGTAGCGGATGTCACCCGAGGAAGCCGACCTTTGGCGATGGAAGTGCTAGATGAGCAAAGCACCCAAGTTTACCTTGTGCTCTATCTTAGGATGCAAATCCATATGAATTACACTCATATCGGGGTCTGCCACTGCCCCAACGTCTCCCTTCCCAAAAATAGAATTCACCAAGAAGGTGTAGAAGTAACGGATAGTGTGATTTTGGATGGTGGCGCTCTTCTTGCGTAAATAATCGGTGTTCCTGTGGACAGAAATCTACTCCCAAGAATGCATTGCCTCTACGTGGACATTGTCATTAATATCGAGCTCCCCCTTGTAGGAGAACCCGAAACAATCACAAAATTGATGAAAATAAAGGCTATGGGGTTACCCATTGAGCACAAACTTACAGTGCAATCACGCTCCTGGACCTCAAGGTCATCGTGGAATGATGACAGAAACTCATACGTGGCGAGCTGGTAGGTGTTGGTGGAGAAGTAGGAGAAGGGGACCATGCCATCTTGCACAGTCATCTGCTCAAAATCCTCCAATAGACCTTGATGGGAGAGGAACTCACGGCTTACCCACCTAGTGGGTAAAACCTTGTGTTGGCTCACCCTCTCACAGTCCTTGTTCATGGCAGCTCTCAAGCTGTCCGCCTCCGAACGCCTCTTCTTCGAACCCGATGGCCTAGTGGAGCCTGAGGCCCCTGCCGTTCCCAAGCCCTTGCCCGAGCGAAAAATCCTTCCAATGTTATGCATTGTGCTGTGAAATTTTCAAAGAAAACTATAGGCATCATGTTTCTATCATACAAACAAACGATTACAGGCAGAAATTAGAAATCCTAACGTGAGGAATCAAAAATAATCTCAAAATATGATGAACTCATCTAAATAGTCAGTGTGAGGAATTCAACCATGGATTTTAGAAAATAAAGCGTGGATCGGATGAGAAATTTATCGATGTGAGATTCCCCAACTCAAAAACACGAAATTAATGAAGAATCATGGGTTCTAGGGGATTAGGGTTTGAGGTGGAGAGAGAAAGAGAAAGAAAGAATGAGGAGGAAGAACAAAGGGGTTGGCTATGAGATAGCCGCCGTCGGCCTTTACCTGGCGATGTACTCGGTACAGGCGGGTGGGATGGGCGCATCCCGCCCATACCGGTGGTCGTCACTGTTGGATCAAGATTAGGGTTCCGAGATCAAACCTGGAGGTCTGGTACGGGCGCGTCCCGGTCGTACCAGTGCTCATTATCGCGGCAATGAGTTTTGAATAAAAAATTTGAAGTTCAGTACAGGTGGGCGATACGAGTACCTCCGACCGTATTGGTGCTCATTAAGAGTACTTAATAAATAAACTTTCTCCGACTGAATTTTCTTCAATGGTACTGGAGGGCGGTATGGGTACTTACAGCCTTACCACTACTCGTTACGCAATCTGAACTCTAGTTAATTCTTCCTTTCACTTTTCTTTAAACTTCACTAAGGCATAAATTCTCTACAAGTCTAAAAGCTTGAACAAATATATTAATACACACACAAATAAAACAAAAAAAATTAAACTTAACTATTAAGAATGAGTTGACTCCCATTAAGCATTTTATTAAGGAGAGTTAGCTTATCAACCAACCTCCATGTCATTATCGTTTACTTCAAGATGCCCTTTATCGATTGTTTTCACCACTTGGATACGCTTAGGTGGTGGAACACATTTTCCATTATGCTCCTGTTTCTTTGGAAAATAACAAACAATATGATCATCATAAATGTTGAAAACAATCTTACCACTAGAACGATCGACACTAGCTCCAACAGTGCTAAGAAAAGGTCTTCCAAGGATGATTGAAAGATTTTCATCTTCTGGAATATCTAGTATGATAAAATCAGTGGGTATAACATGTTGGTAAATTCTAAGTAAAACATCTTCGATCATACTAACAGGTTGTTTAGTTGTCTTATCAGCCATTTGCAAAATGATTGAAGTGGGAGAATACTCTCCAAGGTTCTATTTCTTAAACAAGGAATAAGGCATGACACTAACACCTGCCCCTAAATCACAAAGAGCATTGACGATATTGGTTTTTCCAATTGCACAAGAGATAGTTGGTATACCTGGGTCCCCAAGCTTAGTAGGAAGCTTATCACCAAAACTTGTCATTATTACTATAGTCTTAGTTACCTTCGTTTTTCTATTAAGAATATCTCGCATAGCATCAGTTAAAGGAAGTTCTAAACGAAGGCTCCCTAGTGCCCGAACAAAAGAATCATAAATGGCTTTATCCGGTTCATAGTGAACTCGATTAGGATAAGGAATTTTGTTTTTAGTGGGTATTACCTTCTCCTTTACCTTTTCCACTAGTTCAACATCCCTTTTAGTTTTCTTCTTTGTTGATGGTTTTTGCTTATCAACACGTTCTTCATGTGAGGTGATAACTTGCTATTCTTGTTCCTTTCTGCAATCGGCCTCTTCCCTTGAGTCGATTGTCTCAGCATCTGAGTCATATTGTTTATGTCTATCTCCTCCTTGTTCTTGTATGTCTTTAGAAGTCTCAAGTTCTCTTTTCTGAGCTTCGTAATCAATATCATCTTGAGGATCTACTAGGTCCTCTTCTTCTTGACTCATCTCTTGAGTCTCTCTTGCCTTGCGGGCTTGTTCTTCTTGATACCAAGGTGGCCCTTGGGATTCGTGCGTTTCTGTACCACGTCTAGTGACAATGTTAGTAGAAACAGTATTAAAATTTCCTTGGATCAAAATCAGAGTTTGGGTTTCAATTATTTGATCACATTGTGTTTTAACCATACACAAATATCTATCCAAATTCTTTGTGACATGTCCTAAGTCATCAAAGACTTCAGTTAACTATTTTATATTATTTTTCGTGGTTTAACATCCTCATCTGGATTGTATTGTTCATCATTGAAGGATCTGTAGCACCTCGGGTAAAAACCACTACTAGAAAATCGCTTGTTGTTTTTATTTTGTGCACCATCGTAATCGCATGCTCATGTCATCATGACACTTGCATTTGAGCAACATCATCTTCATGCATATGTTTGCCTAAAACTATTTCCCTAAAATCCTATCTTTGTTTTCTAAATATCCTCTCCTTTATTTCAAAGTATAAAATCCTAGGTCATCTAGATATTTTTGGTTTGTCAAAAACTGTTTACAAAATTGCTTTAAAATAAAAAGAATCAGGACACCTTTTTTCTAGGGGAGGTAGCCAACCAGACAAGCCAATGGCCCAGCTGGCCAGGCCACCCCAGCCTCGGCCCAGCTTCTAGTCCCGTAGAGGCCCAAGGCCCAACCGGAGGAGCTCCACTTCTCAAGACCCTAATCCCATCCAGCTCCCTGGCATCTTTACAGCCACACCCCCGCTGCAAGTCTTTTGTACTTAGCCCCCCAGCGCCCTCTTTCCTCCCCTTTTGGTCCTAGCCTCCCATCCACCATCGCCCTCTTAGGTTCTTCCTCCCGCACGTGATGACTTGATCTTGAGCGCCCTGGCATCCTCGTGCTTGAACTGGCCGCGATGCCTGAGCATGGCCACGCCGTGCTGCGCTGCCAACCACTGCCGCTAGCGGCCGCCCCACCCCTTCCTCCTCGGCTCCCTGTCGAGCTGCCTCTCTAAAGTGGCCCCGCCTCCTCCTCTGCCTTGCGAGCTCCCCGTATCTCCCGCTCAGCTCCCCATGGTGCGTCACCCTCTACCCCACGCTCCTCTCGACGACACTCTCTTCCTCGAGTCCCCGTTCTCGAGCAAGATGTTGGGTTCGCAGCATTGAAAACAAAAAGTTTCCTACGATGGGAACTATACGCCAAGATCTATCTACTAGATACAAGCAACGGGTGGATATACATCCATGGAGAACTTACCCTCGAAGACAACAAAGCTTTGTTAACGAGTTGGAACTCGTGGATGATGTAGTCGAACGCTTGCCGATCTCAAGATCGTGTGGAATTCCTAGCGCCACAAATCAGCAACGCAGCCGTCCTCGCACACACGTTCAGGCCACCAAACAACCTCCACCTCCTCGCTGCAGCGAATCAGCGAAAGCAGCAACTCCTTCCTGACGAAAAGCCACCGAGAACATGTATCTCGCTAGTCCGAGACCATGGGGAATATATCTAGAGGGGGAGAGAGATCGTTCACAAGGAGGTGTACTTTGTGAGGGAGGAGAGGGGGGCCTTTTATAGGAGAGGGGGGATCCTCCCCTCCCATGGCCGGCGCCCATGGGGGGTGCCCCCACCTCTTCCTCATTCATGTGGTGGAAGCTCCACTCACATCAATTTATCCTCCACTCAAAGTTCCACTCACATGCATTAAATTTCCACCAAATTTAATGCAACTCTCATTTAATAAAACTCTTTTATTTATTTTATTTAGAATTTTGTTAATTAATTTAATTAAAAAACATTCACATACAACCCCTTGCAATATTTCAATATCACATGCAGAACCCGTTTCTGCAATTTCACCCAAAACAATTCTGGTTTCCATCGAAATGATTCCAGCGCTTTGCAATTCTTTCGTCTGAAACATATATGCTCCAAATGGTGTTTGGTAACCCTTAAGTGTGTCACCCTATGGTTCGCGAATAATGCAAACATGATTGAGACTCCTCTCAGATCAATAAACAGAAGCAGGACCTAGAGATCCATTCTGACTCCTGCGCATTCAACGATGACTTCTATGATTGTGAGAACCTTTAACGCTAGTAACTTAATCCATTTGTCTCATGATATATTACATGTCCGAGATTTTATCATCGGTATCCAAATAACTAGTTTGATCTCGTTACAGACATGCACTCTTTTCTCGTTCTCGTGATATAACATTCTAGTGATCACATCACTTGCTTGCAAGCTATTCTCAATGTGATATCACCGAGAGGGCATAGAGTATATCTATCCGTCATCGGGATGGACAAATCCCACTCTTGATCCATGAGCCTCTACATAACACCTTCGTAGCATTGAACCCATCTTTATAGTCACCCTTTTACGGTGTGACGTTTGATGTTATCAAGATACTCCTCTGGTGTTAGTGATTAACATGATCTCATGGTCTAAGGACTAAGATTACTTTGAATGATGTTATAGGAATATAAACTCAATGACTTTGATCGTAATGCTATACTTTGGATGAATGTTCATCACATCATTTCCCCAATGTTGTGACCTCGTTATTAACGACATCCAATGTCCATGATCACGGAACTTTGATCATCTTGTTAATCAACAAGCTAGTTTAAAGAGAGGCATAACTAGGAACTTCCCATTTGTTTATTAAACACACATGTATTAATGTTTCCTATTAATACAATTATAGCATGTAAAATAAACATCTATCATATACTTGCAATATACATAATAACAACTTTATTATTGCCTCTCAGGGCATATTCCCTTGAGTCTCCCACTTGCACTAGAGACAATAATCTAGTTACATAGTGATAAATCTAACACCCATGGAGTTCTGGTGTTGATCATGTTTTGCCCTAGGGAGAACTTTAGTCAGCGGATCAACAACATTGAGATTCGTGTGTACTTTACAAATCTTTATATCTCCATCCTTAACATGCTCTCAGATGGAGTGAAACTGGCGCTTAATATGCTTGGAATTCTTGTGAGACCTTGGTTCCTTGGCATTGGCTATGGCTCCATTGTTGTCACAATAGATAACCAATGGGTCCAACGCACTAGGAACCACACCTAGTTCGGTTATGAACTCCTTCATCCAAATCGCTTCCTGTGCCGCTTCTGTAGCAGCAACATATTCTGCCTCCGTTGTTGATCCAGCCACCACAGGTTGTTTGGAACTCCTCCAACTAACTGCTGCTCCGTTCAAGAGAAATACGTATTCAGATTGAGACTTAGAGTCATCTGGGTCGGTGTCAAAGCTAGCATCAACATAACACTTCGCGACCAGCTCTTATTCACCTCTGTATACAAGAAACATATCCTTAGTTCTTCTTAAGTACTTAAGGATATTCTTGACCGCTATCCAGTGTTTCGTACCTGGATCAGATTAGTACCTACTAGTTAAACTAATAGCATGTGCCACATCCGGTCTTGTACATAGCATGGCATACATTATAGAGCCTATAGATGAAGCATAGGGGATTTTATCCATTATCTTTCTTTCTTCCACCGTAGCCAGACTTTGAGTCTTACTCAATGTCTTTCCTTACATCATTGGTAAGAACCCCTTCTTACTTCCGTCCATTTTAAACTTATTTAAAATCTCAAGCTTTGTACTTTGTGATAGCCCTATCAGGCGCCTTGATCTATCTCTATAGATCTTTATGCCTAATATGTATGACACTTCACCTAGGTCCTTCATCGAAAATTTGCTGTTTAGATAACTTTTAACACTATTTAAAAGATCTATATCATTTCCAATCAATAATATGTCATCCACATATAATATTAGAAATGCCACATTGCTCCCACTCACTTTCTTGTAAATACAAGCCTCTCCATAAGTTTGGATAAATCCAAACGCTTTGATCACCTCATCAAAGCGGAGATTCCAACTCCGTGAATCTTGCTTCAGTCCATAGATGGATCGCTGAATCTTGCACACCTTGTTAGCATCCTTAGGATTAAAGTATCATATACAATTCTTCTTCAATGTTTCCATTGAGGAATGTAGTTTTGACATCCATCTGCCATATCTCATAATCAAAATAAGCAGCAATTGCTAACATAATCCTAACTGACTTTAGCATCGCTACGGGAGAGAATGTCTCATCGTAGTCAACCCCTTGAATCTGTCAAAATCCCTTTGTGACAAGTCGAGCTTTATAGACGGTTACATTACCATCAGCATCAGTTTTCCTTTTGAAAATCCATTTATTCTCAACGGCCTTTCGGTCGTGAGGTAAGTGCACCAAGGTCCAAACCTGGTTTTCGTACATGGATTCCATCTCGGATTTCATGGTTTCTAGCCATTTGTTGGAATCCGGGATCATCATCGCTTCTTCATATGTCGTCGGGTCATCTATTTCATTGACCATGAAATTCATAACAGGATTGCCATACAGCTCATGAGTTGCACGTGTCCTGCTCGACCTACGAGGTTCGGTAGTGTCCTCTTTCGGAGTTTCATGATCATCATCATTAGTTCCCTCTTCATTCGGTGAAGTCAATTCTAGAACAATTTACGGCGCTGCGCTACTCGTCGTTGCATGAAGAGAAGGTTCAGTGACCTCTTCAAGTTCTACCTTCCGACTACACGTGCCTTTCACGAGAAACTCTTTCTCTAGAAAGGATCCATTCTTGGCAACTGATACGTCCAAAATGTATCTACTTTCCCGAACACTTTTGCTATTGTTTCTCCTCTAAACTTGTGTTTATCCTTATTGTTTCTCGAACACTTTTCAGCAGAATTATCTTGGGGTCTACTTTTTGTGCAGAAAATCAACTATCAGGAAAAATCCCGAAAAATATGCCAAAAATCCTATTTCACCCGAAGACTCCAGGAGCCAGAATACGAGACGGAGAAGAGCCAGGGGTGGCCACACGACCTGGTGGCGCGGGCTAGGCCAGGCCATGCCAGGGGTGGTGTGGGCCCCCTAGGCACCCCCTCAGTCTCCCTCTTCGCCTATAAGGAGCATTCTGACCTAAAAACTTCGGGGGGTCGACGTTTTTCCAGAAGGAGTTCCGCTCCGCCGCCACCACCAGATTCCACGAAACAGCACCAGAAACTCCGTTCTGGCACCCTGCCGGGACGGGGAATTGGAGAAGATCATCGCCATCATCATCACCATCGCTTCTCCATCGACCATCCATGTTTCCCCCATCTACGAGTGAGTAATCCCCCGATGTAGGCTATGGGGATGGTAGGGATTGGATGAGATTGTTCATGTAATGGCATCAGATTGTTAGGGCATGGTGCCTAGTATCTTTTATTAGTGCTTTATGACTTTGTTGCGACTTGTTGTGCTTAATGCTTGTCACTAGGGCCTGAGTGCCATGATTTCAGATCTGAACATGTTATTGATTCATTATGATAGTATTGTTTATGGTCTTATCTAAAAGTTGTATACACACGTTGTTGTCCGGAACCAATGGCCCCGAAGTGACAGAAATCGGGATAACCGGAGGGAATGGCTTTGATGTGAGGATCACATGTGTTCATGGAGTGTTAATGCTTTGCTCCGGTGCTCTATTAAAAGGAGCACCTTAATTGCCAGTAGTTCCCTTGAGGCCCCGCTACAAATGGGCCGGCGGGACAAAAGATGTTGTGCAAGTTCTCATTGCGAGCACGTATGAGTATATATGGAACACATGCCTAGGATTATCTAGTACTTGGATGCTTTATCTTATTTATCTGCAATTGCCCTATGTTCTGATTTCTATGTGAATTTTCTTGTCCATGCAACGCCCGTCCATCCATCCCTATGCCTACGACACTTGAATCCCACTGTTTACTGCTATTGTCAGTGTTGTCTTTACTTTACTACTGCTGTAACTTTGCTATTCCTACTACAAAACTGTTGCTACTGATAAACTGCTGTGAGCAAGATTGTTTCCAGGTGCAGCTGAATTGACAACTCAGTTGTTAAGGCTTATAAATATTCTTTGGCTCTCCTTGTGTCGAATCAATAAACTCGGTTTCACTTCCCTCGAAAATACTGTGATACACCCGCTATACTTGTGGGTCATCAAGACTATTTTCTAGCGCCGTTGCCGGGGAGCATAGCTTTATTTATCAAGTTCACTTGGATTCTCTATTGTTCGCTGCTATCCATCCATCATGGGTAAGTCTCGTGATGGCAAGGTTCCTATTTTACAATCCACTACAAGAAGAGGTACGGTTCTGAACACCGCTATTGCTCTTGATTCACCATCTGTTATAAGTAAGCTCGTTACACCACCACATACACATGCTACACACACTGCTACTACTGCTGAATCTAAAACTTCTGATGCTTATGATGCTGCTTCTAGTGTGCTTGATAAGAGTGGTTCATTAGGTCCTTTCCTAGATGCTAGGATTGCTAGAACTATAGCTGGAAATACCGAAACTCCTAATGAAGACACTACCACACCTGAGTCTAGTGAAAGTTATGATATTGAAGATGGTTATGTCGAGATGACCGATGAATTTATTAAAGAATGTAAAAACACCCATGATAGGAGCGCTGCTAAGAGTCTCCTTGAGAGGCGTACTATTAGACCCAAATTGTCTCCTATTGCTAAGTTTGCTACTTCTCCCATAAACATTATAGATGAAGATTATGATTTCTCTCTCGATCTATCTTATATAACTATTGTCGAGAAAGAACCTTTTTGTGGGACTAAGAATGAAAGTGCGGTAGCACATATGAATGAACTTTCTACCATGAGTGGCTTGTTTTCTGATGATATTAAGATGCGTACTTACTTTGTTGCTAAGATTTTCCCCTTTTCACTGAAAGGAGAAGCTAAAAATTGGTTTAGTAATTTACCTCCTGGATCTATTGATAGCCCTGAGTGCTTGATTAGTACTTTCCTGCAGAAATATTTTCCTCCTAGTGCTAGACATGCTATTTTGCAGGAACTTTTTGATTTTAAACAGGGAGAAAAAGAGGTATTGCTCGAATCTTGGGAAAGGTTTTGTGCTTTGATTCATGCACAGGATGGAAGTCCATTACCTAAGAATGAGCTTCTTGATATATTTTATAATGGACTAACTGAAGAATCTAGGACATACCTAGATAGTTGTGCTGATTGTGTTTTCAGGAATAGGACTCCCAAGGAAGCTGAGGAATTAATGGCTAAAATAAGTAAGAATTATGAAGATTGGGATCCTCCTAAACAAGCTATACCTGAAGTAATTGTACCTGAACCTTCTATTCCGGTGCCTATTCCAACATCAAAGAAGAGGGGAGTTATTGAATTAAATGATGAAGTGATGAAGGAAGCTAAGAAATGTCTTAAGGAGAAGGGAATTAAAGCTGCAGATGTCAAGAATTTACCTCCTATAGAAGAATTATGTAAGCCTATTCCCTACTCATCCACTATTGAGGTACACTCTCTCCAACACTTTGATGAAGGTGATATCCCTTACTCTAAACCTCCTGATCAATGCTTAGAAGAATTCGATATCTTTATTGTTAAGCAAGATAACTTTAATAAAAGGGTGCAAAATCATCTAATGGAAAACACTAGAGCTATTGTTGAGTTGAAAGATATTGTAGAAAGAACCTCTAATGATGTTAAAATGATTGTTAAACACTTTCAAATGGTTCAAACTCAAATAGATCAACTCGTTAAAGTGCAAAACGACTTGCTAGTTAATCTTGCTAAAGAAAAACATGCTTATGAAATTAGAACTAGAAGTGGAGCTGCTACCCAGGATCCTCTATATATCCTGAGGGGCATCCCAAAATAATTGAGCAGGATTCTCAACAAGCTGAAAATCGTGGTTCTACTCGTAAGAAAAGGAAAAAGAAACATAAAACTGTTGTAGAACCCTCTGAACCTGCTATAGATCCTAATAGTATATCTATCCCTGATGCTGAAACTGAAAGTGGTAATGAAGAAAATGAAGTTCCTAATGAAAAAAAGTTGAAGAAGAACATGAAAACCACACTAAGAATACCAAATACACTAAAGAGGATTTTATTACTAAGAAACATGGTAGTGAAAGAGAACCTTGGGTCCAAAAACCTATGCCTTTCCCTAATAAGAAACACAAGTCAAAGGAAGATGAACACGATAATAAGTTTTGTGAGTGGATGAAACCTTTATTCTTGCAAATTCCTTTGATTGATGCTATTAAATTGCCTCCTTACTCAAAGTCTATGAAGGATATTGTCTCGAATAAAAGGAAGATCCCTAATGAAGAAATTTCCACTTTGCTTGCTAATTATTAATTCAATGGTAAGGTTCCTAAGAAACTTGGAGACCCAGGGATTCCAATTATCCCTTGTTCTATTAAGAACAGTTATGTTAGAACTGCTTTGTGTGATTTGCGAGCTGGAGTTAGTGTTATGCATTTCTCTCTCTATAAGAGGCTTCAACTTGAAAAATTAATACCAACTGATATATCTTTGCAAATGGCTGATAAATCTACTACTATTCCTGTGGGTATATGTGAGGATGTACCTGTTCAAGTGGCTCATAATTGCTTGATATTAACTGATTTTGTTGTGCTTGAAATGCCTGAAGATGATAATATGTCCATTATTCTTGGGAGACCTTTTCTTAATACTGCAGGGGCTGTTATCAATTGTAATCAAGGAAAGGTGACTTTCAATGTTACTGACAAGGAACATACTGTCTATTTCCCCAATAAGATTGAAAGGACTTATGGTTTGAATTCAATTGAACATGTTGAAGGCATTCATGTTGGAGAAATATATTGTCCCATACCAAGAGAAAAATTTGAAACTATTATGATTGGGACCACTGCTATCAAGGTTGAGGTAACATAATCATTAGTGGAATACAAAGTTTTGTCTCATATGGAATTGTTTTGGTAGCAAGACTTGATCAACCTTGTTAACAAAAGGATTTCATTAAAAAAACAATGTTTTCACTATGATTATTTCCGTTTACTTCTATACTTTCCATTTTAGTTTTTGCTTTCATTTAGTTTAATTTTTGGTTGTTAGTTGCTTGCATTTTAGAGTGTCTTAGAACTTATGTAGTTCTAGCCTTGTTTTGTCCTTGCATCATGTTTCCAAAAAAAATCTGTCTGTCAGAAAATCATTCTTCTATTTCTGAAAAATGCCCAAAAATAAGTGTCTTGAAAAATTCTGGAAAATTCATATTAATTTTTTGCGTGAAAAAACGGGCAGAGGAGTACCTGGTAGGTACCAGGGGGCCCACCAGGCAGGCACACCACATGGTGGCGCGGCCAGCCCTGGTGTGGGCCACCCCTGGCCCCCTCTAACTCTCTCACCTGCCACTTTCTTCTCTCTCCCGAGTAAGCTCCAATTCATTGCTCAAAATCGCGTTCTTGCTGTGCTTGCTCTCGATTTTTTCGATCTCCTTGCTCAGCCCATCTTTCTTGCTGAAGCATTTGTTCCCTGGTATGTGACTCCTCCCCTTATCCAAGTAGATTTGTGTTTAGTGGATTATATATCGAGTATTTTGCCGCTGTAGGTGACTGGTTATGAGAGCTTGTTTGATGCAGAAAATCAACTACCAGGAAAAATCCTAGAAAATATGCCAAAAATCCTATTTCACCCGAAGACTCCAAGAGCCAGAATACGAGACGGAGAAGAGCCAGGGGGTGGCCACACCACCTGGTGGCACGGGCTAGGCCAGGCCGCGCCAGGGGGTGGTGTGGGCCCCCCAGGCACCCCCTCGGTCTCCCTCTTCGCCTATAAGGAGCCTTCTGACCTAAAAACTTCGGGGGGTTCGAGGTTTTTCCAGAAGGAGTTCCGCTCCGCCGCCACCACCAGATTCCACGAAACAGCACTTGAAACTGCGTTCTGGCACCCTGCTAGGACGGGGAATTGGAGGAGATCATCTCCATCATCATCACCATCTCTTCTCCATCGACCATCCAGGTTTCCCCCATCTATGAGTGAGTAATCCCCCGCTGTAGGCTATGGGGATGGTAGGGATTCGATGAGATCGTTCATGTAATGGCATCAGATTGTTAGGGCATGGTGCCTAGTATCTTTTATTAGTGCTTTATGACTTTGTTGCGACTTGTTGTGCTTAATGCTTGTCACTAGGGCCCGAGTGCCATGATTTCAAATCTGAACATGTTATTGATTCATTATGATAGTATTGTTTATGGTCTTATCTACAAGTTGTATACACACGTTGTTGTCCGGAACCAATGGCCCCGAAGTGATAGAAATCGGGATAACCGGAAGGAATGGCTTTGATGTGAGGATCACATATGTTCACGGAGTGTTAATGCTTTGCTCCGGTGCTCTATTAAAAGGAGCACCTTAATTCTCAGTAGTTCCCTTGAGGCCCCGCTGCAAACGGGCTGGCAGGACAAAAGATGTTGTGCAAGTTCTCATTGCGAGCACGTATGACTATATATGGAACACATGCCTAGGATTATCTAGTACTTGGATGCTTTATCTTATTTATCTGTAATTGCCCTATGTTCTGATTGCTATGTGAATTTTCTTGTCCATGCAACGCCCGTCCATCCATCCCTATGCCTACCGCACTCGAATCCCACAGTTTACTGCTATTGTCACTGCTGTCTTTACTTTACTACTACTGTTACTTTGCTATTCCTACTACAAAACTGTTGCTATTGATAAACTACTGTGAGCAAGATTGTTTCCAGGTGCATCTGAATTGACAACTCAGTTGTTAAGGCTTATAAATATTCTTTGGCTCCCCTTGTGTCGAATCAATAAATTGGGTTTCACTGCCCTCGAAAATACTGTGATACACCCCCTATACTTGTGGGTCATCAGCAACAAAAACCTTGCCTTCGGATCTGTGATAGAAGGAATACCCAATAGTTTCTGTAGGGTATCCTATGAAGACGCATTTTTCCTCTTTGGGTCCGAGTTTATCCGGTTGAAGTTTCTTCACATAAACATCGCAACCCCAAACTTTAAGAAACGTCAGCTTAGGTTTGTTTCCAAACCACTATTCATACAGTGTCTTTTCAACGGATTTAGATGGTGCCGGATTTAGAGTGAATGTAGCAGTTTCTAGTGCATAGCCCCAAAATGACAGTGGCAAGTCAGTCAGAGACATCATAGATCGAACCATATCTAATAAAGTATGATTACGATGTTCCGACACACCATTACATTGTGGTGTTCCGGCATGTGTGAGTTGTGAAACTATTCCACACTCTTTCATATGTGTGCTAAATTCGTAACTTAGATACTCACCTCCACGGTTAGACCGTAGAAATTTGATTTTCTATTACGATGATTTTCCACTTCATTCTAAAATTCCTTGAACTTTTCAAGGTTTCAGATTTGTGTTTCATCAAATAGATATACCCGTATCTACTCAAATCATCCGTGAAAGTAACAAAATAATTATAACCACCATGCGCCAACACACTCATTGGACCGCATACATCAGGATGTATGATTTCCAATAAATCTGTTGCCCGTTCCATTGAACCGGAAAACGACGTTCTAGTGATCCGACCCATAATGCACGGCTCACATGTATCAAATGATTCAAAGTCAAGTGATTCCAAAAGTCCATCAAAATGGAGTTTCTTCATGCGTTTAACGCCAATATGACCTAAAAGGCAGTGCCACATATATGCAGATATATCGTCATCAAGTTTAATTCTTTTAGCATCAACATTATGAATATGTGTAACACTATTATCGAGATCTAATAGAAATAAACCATTCATCATAGGTGCATGACCATAAAAGATAGCATTCATATAAATCGAACAACCATTGTTTTCGGATTTAAACGAATAACCACATCGCATTAAACAAGATCTAGATACAATGTTCATGCTCAGTGCAGGCACCAAATAACAATTATTTAAGTTTATAACTAATCCCGATGGTAGGTGGAGAGGCAGCGTTCCAACAGTGATCACATCAACTCTTGATCCATTGTAGACACGCATCTTGACCTCACCCCTTGGTAGTGGTCGCTTGTTCCGCAGCCCCTAATTCGAGTTACATATATTAGCAACCGATCCAGTATCAAATACCTAGGTGCTACTGCGAGTACTAGTAAAGTACACATCAATAACATCTATATCATATATACCTTTGTTTGCCTTGCCAGCCTTCTTGTCTGCCAAGTACTTGGGGCAGTTGCGCTTGTAATGGCCAGTCCCCTTGCAATAGTAGCACTCGGTATCAGACTTAGGGCTAGCTCGAGATTTCTTTTCAGGTGCGGCAACAGATCTGCCACCCTTCTTTCCCTTTTGCCTACCCTTCCCGTCTTTCTTGAAACCGGTGGTCTTAATGATCATCAACACTTGATGTTTTTCTTGATCTCCACCTCTACAGTATTAAGCATTGACAAAAGCTCGGGGAGAGACTTCTTCATGCCTTGCATATTGTAGTTCATCATGAAGCTCTTGTATCTAGGTGGTAGAGATTGGAGAACACGATGTATGCCTAAGTCAATGGGAATTGTTATTCCCAAGGACACAAGCCTATCGGCGTACCCAGAAATTTTGAGTACGTGCTCGCTAACGGAGTTGTTCTCTTCCATCATGCAGCTAAAGAACTTTCAGAAGCATTATAGCTCTCTACGGCAGCATGGGTATCGAAAATCATTTTCAATTCGCCCATGGTATCAAAGGCATTGCCGTTTTCGAAAAGCTTTCAAAGTTCTGGCTCTAGCCCATACAATATGCCATAATGAACTTATTTTTGGTCCTCCTGACAAGTCAGATAAACGTTATTTTCCTCGTCAGGGGAATCATAAGCTGGTGGGGGGCCTAGCAGCACTTCTAGCACATATAGCTTGTGTGCAGCATTGAGGAGAATCCTCAAGTTCATGTCCCAGTCAGTAAAGTTGCTACCATTCATTGCAAGTTTCTCTTTCTCCATGAACACATTGAAATTAAAAGCAGGTGGTGCCATCTACAACAGAATTTGTAAAGTTTAGACTAAGTTTATGATAGATCGAGTTCAACTAATCCAAATTACAAATGAACTCCCACTCAAAAAAAACATCCCTCGTGTCCTTTTGGTGATTACATGAACCAAATCCACTACACCAAGTCCGATCATCATATGAGTCGGTGTAGTTTCAAAGCCGAGCATCAATATGGGAATCATATCAATTATATGACTCATGCTTAACCTTTCAGTCCGTGTTCCGAGGCCATGTCTATACATGCTAGGCTCGCCAAGTAAGAACCTTAGTACTCGCATGTGTAAAACTGTCTTACACCCAAAATATGATCGTGGATTCAAGTACACCCGATCATCACGTGATGTCTTGAAGTGCCAAAACATAAAATATGCGTACTTAAGGAAGAACACATTTTTATCTTGATATCTAAATGAGGGATCATCTTATAATGCTACTAAAAGCGCCAAACTAGCAATATAAGATGCGAACATCATATGTGTGAAGTGGGATGATATGGTCCATGCATTTGATCACCATCATATGCATCGTGGTATGCTCTCCATCTTTCCTTTGTGTGTAAGGCCAAGGTCTATGGAACTTACACGTTAAGTGTGTTGTAAGGGTATCTACCATACATCAACTTACAACATTACCATATCATGACACTAGCCCAGCAACAATCTAAACTAGACGCCTCTAATTTATCCAATGCAAGTTTTACGTGGCTTAGGGCTTTCGGAGATAGAACCGGTCTTACCTATGAACATGGAACCACAACGATGATAACTAAGTTATTAGCAACTTGTTGTAAATCAGATATTGACTATAGTAGGAGAGACAGACACCCGCCAGCCACTTATGCAAAACTAGTTGCATGTCAGTCATGGAACCGGTCTCATGCGCGATGACATGTAAAGTTGGTCCGGGCCGCTTCATCCCACTAAGCCACCAATATCCAAAATACATGAAAGAAGAAATAACATGATCATCATCACCCACATATAAACATATGTGTACTACCCGTGCAAAGCACCTATGCATAGATCAGTCTCTGATACCACTGTTGGGTTCACAACATAGAAAGCAAAAAAATTCCTACGATGGGAACTATACGCCAAGATCTATCCACTAGATACAAGAAATGGGTGGATATACATCCATGGAGAACTTACCCTCGAAGACAACAAAACTTTGTTAACGAGTTGGAACTCGTGGATGATCTAGTCGAACCCTTGCCGATCTCAAGATCGCGTGGAAGTCATAGTGCCGCAATTCAACAGCGCATCCATCCTCGCACACACGTTCAGGCCACCGAACAACCTCCACCTCCTCGCTCTAGCGAATCAGTGGAAGCAAAAACTCCTTCTAGACGAAAAGCCACTGGGAACATGTATCTTGCTAATCCGAGACCATGGGGAATATATCTAGAGGGGGAGAGAGATCCTTCATGAGGAGGTGTACTTTGAGAGGGAGGAGAGGGGGGCTCCTCCCCTCCCATGTCTGACGCCCATGGAGGGTGCCCCCACCTCTTCCTCATTCATGTGGTGGAAGCTCCACTCACATCAATTTAGCCTCCACTCAAAGTTCCACTCACATGCATTAAATTTCCACCAAATTTAATGCAACTCTCACTTAATAAAACTCTTTTATTTATTTTATTCAGAATTTTGTTAATTACTCTAATTAACAAACATTCACATAAAACCCCTTGCAATATTTCAATATCACATGCAGAACCCGTTTCTGCAATTTCACCCGAAACAATTCTGGTTTCCATCGAACTGATTCCAGCGCTTTGCAATTCTTTCGTCTGAAACATATATGCTCCAAATGGTGTTTGGCAACCCTTAAGTGTGTCACCCTACGGTTCTCGATAATGCAGACATGATTGAGACTCCTCTCAGATCAAAAATCAGAAGCGGGACCTGGAGATCCATTCTGACTCCTGCACATTCAACAATGACTTCTGTGATCGTCAGAACCTTTAATGCTAGTAACTTAATCCCTTTGTCTCATGATATATTACATGTCCGAGATTTTATCATCGGTATCCAAATAACTAGTTTGATCTCGTTACAGACATGCACTCTTTTCTCGTTCTCGTGATATAACATTCTAGTGATCACATCACTTGCTTGCAAGCTATTCTCAATGTGATATCACCGAGAGGGCATAGAGTATATCTATCCGTCATCGGGATGGACAAATCCCACTCTTGATCCATGAGCCTCTACATAACACCTTCGTAGCACTGAACCCATCTTTATAGTCACCTTTTTACGGTGTGACGTTTGATGTTATCAAGATACTCCTCTGGTGTTAGTGATTAACATGATCTCATGGTATAAGGACTAGGATTACTTCGTATGATGTTATAGAAATATAAACTCAATGACTTTGATTGTAATGCTATACTTCGGATGAATGTTCATCACATCATTTCCCCAATTTTGTGACCTCATTATTAACAACATCCAATGTCCATGATCAGGAAACTTTGATCATATTGTTAATCAACGAGCTAGTTTAAAGAGATGCATAACTACAAACTTCCCATTTGTTTATTAAACACACATGTATTAACGTTTCCGCATTAATACAATTATAGCATGTAAAATAAACATCTATCATATACTTGGAATATACATAATAACAACTTTATTATTGCCTCTCAGGGCATATTCCCTTCACAAGCTTCGACGCCTCCTGCCGTGCCTCGGCAAGCGCCAGCACCACCGCCCTGCTCGTCCTTGCCGCCGGAGCCCGAGCATCCTTGCCGCCGGAGCCCGAGCACCACCGCCGCTTCCCTGGAGCTCCACCGCCACCGCCACTATGACCCCGTCCTTCGGCCGGTAGTTGCCTGGCCTCCGCGTCCCTCTCGCTGCCGCCCCGTTCTCACGCCCGCCTCCTCATCTGCAGCGCAATCGTTCCCGCCTTCTACAACACCGCCTTAGGCCCGTCACCAAGCTCTACACGTCCATGTTGCGTAGGCTCATTGATGTCTATGCACGGTTCTATTCTTGTAGACAGTGTTGGGTCTCCAAGTGCAAAGGTTTGTAGAGCATCAACAAGTTTCCCTCAAGTGGATCACCCAAGGTTTATCGAACTCAGGGAGGAAGTGGTCAAAGGTATCCCTCTCAAGCAACCCTGCAATCAAGATACAAGAAGTCTCTTGTGTCCCCAACACACCCAATACATTTGTCAGGTGTATAGGTGCACTAGTTAGGCGAAGAGATAGTGAAATACAAGTAATATGGATGATTATAGGTGGTAATTGCAATCTGAAATAAGAGTGGTAGCAAGCAAACATGTAACAGAACTAATTGTAATCGGTGTTTCAATGCTTAGAAACAAGGCATAGGGATCATACTTTCAGTAGTGGACACTCTCATATAAATATCTTCTCTTTATGATGCTACCCTGAACTACTCTCCGGTTGGACGATGTAGGGCTCTAACAGCATACCTTAAAGTTCGCATGCCCAATCTAGATAACCCATCACTATCACCTTGAGAAAAAACAATGGGCAACTGGCACTATGGCATCTTGTTAATAGGTTAGTTCCAAAAAATGTATAAAAATACCTCAAAGTGAACAAAACATAAGAAAGTAGATATAAAACAAGCATGGAACATAAAAAATTATAGATACGTTTACGATGTATCAAGCATCCCCAAGCTTAACTCCTGCTCGTCCTCGAGTAGGTAAGTGATAAAAAGAATAATTTTTGAGGTGACATGCACCATCACAATCTTGATAAAGGTATTTGTAAAGCATTGATAGCTGGGATCAAAGTACTCTAAATATTAGCATGAAAGATAGACTTCTAACAATAAGACATAGCAACTATGTTGTAACATGAAAAGGTACAAACAAAAGATCATGAATAACAATGCATTGGAAGACGTTTGTTTGTTTCACATATAGAAAACATAATAAGAGTGGTATTCAGCTTATCCCTCGTGGTATAGCAAAACATAAATGCATAGGACACCTTCAAAGTTCATAAGGGTGACTAGATAGAAATAATTTAAGAACAAGCAATATCAAAGTAATGAATCAATCAACAAGTTTTGGGGCAATGCACATTAAACTAAGAATTACCACTATGCTCTCTCAATTGGTGCATAAAGATAGAAGATGGAGACTCAACATAAAAGTAAAAAAGAAAGGCCCTTCACAAAGGGAAGCAGAGATTCAAGTTTCATAAAGAGCTTACAAAAATTATGGTACTTATTAGCTTTCAGCTCTTATTGCCCCTATCATAAGCATCTTGAGGTGATTAACGTTAAAGTGACACAAATATGAAGATATGCTTAACAAGTTATAAGTTGAAAATCTCATTCCTCGTGCTTACGAGTACCGAACCTCATGCTACTCAACTTCAGTCACAAGTAAGTTCTTGTCATTGTAAGTACATGTGTATCATAGAGAACCGCCAATGGGGTACCCCTTTCCCCATGATACAGGAGCTATCCCATATCAAAATGACAAGGCAACAGACAATGAGCATCTCAGCGATCTTTTTATTTGCTATTTGCATAGGTTTTTATGGATGATGCTTCATAGAATGCTCACTATGGTTATGCTGAAGTTTCCACCATGATTAGGCATGGCTTAGGCTAGCCGCCCAAGCATTTCTCTAACACGCATGCAAACTCCATGAGCTTACAAGCTCCCCTTTTATTTCACACCGTCGGGATCCATAAGCAAAAGAACATGATATCAACTAAATAATAAGTGCAATGTTGAAAGCATTCCCCATGATAGCATGGTTCTGCTAATTCACAACTTATAAAGTGCAAACATATAAACAACATAGATGGACACAATGGTTCAAGTTTATTAAGTGCAAGAATAAAGTGTGCCATCAAGTTTGTGAGAGCTTTAATCACTAGTTTTCACATAACAAGTTTAATTTGGAAGGTAGATAAAAAACATGAATATACTTGGAATGGTGTACCACACCATGCATAGGAATTTATAGTGGACTCTTCGGAATAAATTGGTTTTCTTGGAGGTTGGATGCATGAGTGGAACTCCTACTTGGTACAGGTGAAGGCTAGCAAAAGACTGGGAGCGACCAACTAAGAGAGTAATAATAGCCATAATCATGCAAAGCGACAAAGCATTATTAATTAAAGCATAAAGTGATATTACAAGTCAAAAATTAAATGATCATAGAGGCTAAGGTGACTGGTTCATAGTCTTAACATGGTGCAAGCATGTGCCAAGTCAACCCAAATAAAGCATCAAAGGAGAATACCACAATATTATGCTTTTGTATGCTAAAACAACGCATGATTCTTTCAAGGCACATTAAGCAATCTCAATTGTTTGAAACAAGTCATGCTACAACAATAATCACTAAGCATATGGTCAAAGCAACATCTAGCATGACATGATAAAAGTCTAAGTCACAGTCAAAACAAGCTTCCTTTTGTACCACTATAAGCATGAAACTTCCTACTCTTTTCCAACACCAATCAAATTATTTGAAACAAATCTCAAAGATAATAATCAATAAAGACCAAAGAGCATGTCTCACCCATCTACAAAGAAGAACTAAAAAGTTCTAAGACAAAAGAATAAGAAAACTAAAGCTAAACGCAGTGCTAGCAAAGGAGAATACTCATAGAACAATAAGAGTGAAAACTAGAGAGTTCTAGGCAATGAATAATGAGGTGTGTCTCTATCCAAAAGAAGTTTGTTTGTATCCAACCAACTTATTGCGGCAAAGAAAGCAAAATAAAGTTAAAAACAAATACGCTCCAAGAACAACACATAGTGCATAAATAAAGTGTCTTGAAAGAAGACCCGAGATTATTGATGAAGAAGGGGATGCCTTGGGCATCCCCAAGATTTGACGCTTGTACTTCTTGAATATTTCTTGGGGTGACACGAGTGGCATACCCAAGCTTGAGCTTTTGTCCATACTTCATCTCATCACATTATTCTTCCCTAGACTTGAAAATTTCCTTCATACAAAACTTCACACGATCTTCATTAGCAACATTAATGTATTCAAGATAATAAGTCTTTGGGTTTAGTTTCAACACAAGTAAAACTTCCATTAAAACACAAGCTACTGTAGCAATTTATTCTAAAAGCTGATGTGATCAAAGAGAACTCAAATAGAAAGAGATTAAGAGGCAAATGCAAATAATTGCAGAAATCTGTCAAAACAGACCAGCAGGCAAAAACCGATTTTTTCGAAGACCTTCTGTTGCTCAAATCAAAAAGTGCTAAAGTAACGAAAGTTGGGTAATAACCTGGGCCATAAGAACAAAACAAAAATAAGGAGAGATTATCCTTGGCAAAAAAACCACACAAAAAGCATAAGGAGAGGTTATTAATGAGGCAATAACTTCCAAGACTCAACAAAACAAAAATAAACTGAAAGTAAAAATATAATGGGTTGTCTCCCAAAAGCTCTTTCTTTATAGCCATTAAGATAGGCATGATAATTTCGATGATGCTCAGATAAGAAATATGAATTGAAGTAAAAGGTAGCATAAAGAAGCAAATATGGAACAAATTTAAGTCTAACACACTTCCTATGAAAAATAATCTTGTAAAGAAACAAGTCATGAAAGCACAAAGCAACAACCATACGAAAGCAAAACAAGTGCAACTTCAAAAATTTCAACATAAAGAGGGGAAACGTAATACTGTTGATATACATAAAACCATGTTTCCTTCTCTCATAATAACTTTCAGTGGCATCATGAATAAAATTAACAATATATAACTATCACATAAAACATTCTTATCATGAGCCACATGCATAAAAGAATTAATACTTTCCACATAAACATAGTGATTCTTATTAATCGTAGTGGGAGCAAATTCAACAAAATAGCTATCATTATTATTCTCATCATCATAATCATCAAATATAGGAGGCATACTGTAATCATAATTAATTTTCTCCTCAATAGTAGGCGGACTGAAAATATCATATTCATCATTGTAATCATCATATATTGGAGGTATAGTATCATCATAAGCAATAGAATAGTTATCTTCCAAAGTGTGTTCATTTGTAAACATATCATCATTGGAAGGAACATGGATAGTACTAATAGTACAACAATTATTAACATCATCATTTTCAGAATTGGTACCGAAGAGATTTTCAATATCAAAAGTAGTGTGCTTTTCCCAATCATGATCACTACTATAGGTAACAGGCATAGGAACATCATCGAGTTCAGACTCATCAAAAACTATAATAGGAGCAACATGTTTAGGGGAAATACCGTTTCCTTCCTCCTTTTACTCCTCCTCTTCTTCTTATTCTTCTTCTCTTTAGGAGGGAGAGGCTTGAAAGGAAGCTTCTTCATATACCCTGGTTTATTGTTAGAGACAATAGAAGAAACTTTGGAGGATTCCTCCTTTTCATTAATAAGAACAAAACACATATTAGTCCTGTCAAAATTTGGTAAAATCTCATCTTTTATAATATTTTGTATGTAAGTATTTGTTTGGAAATTATCAACACAATAAAGATGACAACCATGCATGACGCTATTCATATCAAAAGCACTCATATCTACCAAAGAAGTTTTTCTTGATAACTCTTCACACCCCAAAAATAATGTAAGTTCATCATGTTGATTAGGAGTGATCAAGTCATCACAATACAAACTTGCAGTACTCATTGGATTAGAAGGGCTATTATTATGGCCTGAGCATTGAAAATTAAAATGACCCACTTCAAAGCAAAGTTCACAAATAAAAGGATAGAGGGCACAAACGTTTTTACCAAGATCATTTAGAGCCCTATACCACGTTCTAGTTTTTTCATTCTTGTGGGTGATACAATATTCTTCTTCAATTTGATTCTTTTCACAAGGTCTATGTACTCCACAAAAATTAACATGCTTATAAGAAATAGTACTTTCAGAGGTTTGAGCATGTTTATTGCTATCATTAATAACAATTTCATTTTTCATGCAAGTGTCTTTAAAAGGCTCATGATACATGTCCCATTTTTCTTTAGGAGCATTAATATGAGAAGCAAAGGCTCTACAACAATCAACAAGAATTTGAGGATCAAGACCATCTTTAGCACTAAGCTCTTGAAAATCAGCATTTTCAGCAAAAGACTTAATGCAATCATACTCATAGTTTATACCTCGTTCTTTACCTTTGTCGTTATCCCAATCTTCGGTATTGCTTTGAATTGTTTCAAGAAGATCCCACTTAGCTTTGACCTCCTTACTTGTGAAGGATCCCTCTAAACAGGTATCTAGATAGTCCTTGTATTGTCCTAAAAGCCTTGCATAAAAATTATTAATAACAATATTATTGGGGAGCTCATGAATAGGACATTTGAGCATTAGTGACTTCAATCTCCCCCATGCTTGGGAAATACTTTCTCCATCATGAGGATGAAAATTATAAATATAATTCCTATCTTTATGAATTTCATGAGGAGGATAAAATTTAGAGTAAAAGAGAGATTCAAGTTCCTTCCACTCCGAATGATGAGGATCATCTAGTAGCTCATACCGCTCCCTTGCTTTGCCCTTAAGTGATAAGGAGAATAACTTCTTCTTAACTTGGTTCATTGAAATACCTACACACTTGAACAACTCGCATAATTCATGTATAAAGAGTAAATGATCACTAGGATGGACAATTCCGTCTCCAAAATAACAGTTATTCATAACACGTTCAACAATTTCCATAGGTATTTTAAAAGGGATGCTTTCAGTATGTGGATTTAAAATATCACAAGTATCATTAGAATTACCACATATGGGAGATGAAGTATCGTCAGAGCAATTTTTCTTCTCTACCCCTATGGAACTAAAAATATCATTTTCATAAAAACTAGCTTCCCCAAGCTTAGACGTTTCCATAGCATTAGTAACAAAGGTGTTCAAAAAATTTATACTAATAACATTGCTATTAGCATGCAAAGAAAGTTCCATGGGGTTTTAAATTTTCTTTCTGAACCATTCATGTTCTACCTCAGGAAAAATACTAAAAAGCTCTCTAATTTTGTTGTTGTTTTCCATTAAGCCTAACTAGTGAAAATAAAAACAAGAAACAAAAAGATATAATTGCAGAATCTAAAGGAAATAACTTCGAGCACTCACACACCAACAACAGTACTAGAAGATAGCTTAGTAGCCAGAAGATGTGAGTACCTTTTACCTTACCTCCCCGGCAACGGCGCCAGAAAATAGCTTGATGTCTACGCACGCTTCTATTCTTGTAGACAATGTTGTGCCTCCAAGTGAGAGGTTTGTAGAACAACAGTAAGTTTCCCTTAAGTGGATCACCCAAGGTTTATCGAACTCAGGGAGGAAATGGTCAAAGGTATCCCTCTCAAGCAACCCTGAAATCAAGATACAAGAAGTCTCTTGTGTCCCCAACACACCCAATACACTTTTCAGGTGTATAGGTGCACTAGTTCGTCGAATAGATAGTGAGGCAATAACAGTAATATGGATGATTATAGGTGGTAAGTGCAATCTTAAATAAGAGTGGCAGCAAGCAAACATGTAACATAACTGATTGTAAATGGTGTTTCAATGCTTAGAAACAAGGCCCAGGGATCATACTTTCACTAGTGGACACTCTCATATAAATATCTTCTCTTTATGATTCTACCTTGAAGTAGTCTCCGGTTGGACGATGTAGGGCTATAATAGCACACCTTAAAGTTCACATTCCACATCTAGATAACCCATCACTATCACCTTGAGCGCTAGATGGTTCCAACAAACACCACAATCTCATAGAGACATCCAACTCAAATTATACTCATGATAAGCATTTATGTAACCTTAGCCAAAGTGCCACATGGTGTGCACACTGTCAACTTCACACACGTGAGGATAAGTAGAGATTAATTAAAGCACCTGAGTAGCAGAATAGATCCTAGATTACAAAGCTCATGATCTCAATAAGATCACGCATAGAGAGAGATCAACACATAGCTACTTGTAGAGCCCTTAGCCTCGAGAGAGAACTACTCCCTCCTCATCATGGGAGCTAGCAACGACGATGGAGATGGCGGTGGAGTCGATGGAGATGGCTCCGGGGGCACTTCCTCATCCCGGCAGGGTGCCGAAACAGAGAATTATGTCCCCCAAATCTCCTCTTCGATGGCGGCCGCGCTGTGGAACTTTTCATGGAATTCTGATCTGGTATCTAGGGTTTTCGTCCCGGGAGACTTTTATAGGCGAAGGGCAAGGTCGGTGGAGCTCTAGGGGTCCCACACCCCTTGGTGGCGCGCCTAGGGCTGGCCGCGCCACCACCAGGTGTGGCCGCCTCCTGGCTCCCCTTCGGCTGCCCTTCGAACTCCGGGTTGCTTCAGGTAAAATATTGACTTTGGCTTTTGTCCCGTCCAATTCTGAGAATATTTCTTTACTAGCTTTTTCGAAACCAAAAACAGCAGAAAATAGGCAACTGGCACTGTGACATCTGGTTAATAGGTTAGTTCCGGAAAATGTATAAAATACCTAAAAGTGTGAACAAAACATAAGAAAGTAGATATAAAACAAGCATGGAACATCAAAAATTATAAATACGTTTACGATGTATCACTCATCTTTGTGTGTTCCTGCTCATCCCGTGGCTGCCTCTAGTGCTCGACCTCGCCCATGGCCTCCCTTCCTTGCTCGTTGTACGAGTGTTGGTGTTGAGGTTGTGTGGTGATGTGCCGATAGGTGTTTGAGATGTAGTGTCCTCAACGTTGATGTGAAGATCGTGTGCTGCAGCTACTCGTGGATGCCATGGGGTGCTTGATGTACAACTACGACGCCTACAGAATGAAGATTCATATGTGACCTACTTTGATCCAGCGGCAAGGTGGTAGTGCTGCGGGGCAACGCAATAAGGCTACCTCTTGCTAAACAAGTTGGACAAACACCGTGTTAAAGTTGATCGATAAAAAGGGCCGACAAGATATATGAAGACTGACACACCGACACGAGAGGAGATCTCGAAGGACCGCACAAGACCACCGACACCGACCCAAGTCCGTCATCAACACTTAAGTCGGAACCCCAAGGTCGCCACCGACAATAGAAGTCACCGAGCCTCGTGCCCTCCTTCATGGAGACTGAAGATCCTGAGTACTCCTCACGTCCCCAAGTCCGATCTCGGAGTCCGAAGACCGATCCCGTCGAGCCATGAGACCCCCGAATCCAAACCCCCTAATGTGTGACCCCTACCTATCCATATTTTATAAATGCCATATAAACTTGTTTCATATTAATTCATCCATACTCGAATACATGTTTTTTTGCTTGGGTTACTTTGTTGATTCACTTAATAATTAAATATGGAGACTATATGCAGGCTATTCTAGTCTTATGTTGACTATATTTAAATTTGTGTAGATAAACGATGCCATGTTTTGTCTTGTTAAGACGACATATAAATTGTGGGGTACCTAAACAACATGAACCTCCTAATTAATTGTCAGGACCCCGGTTCCGCTTAATATTGCCTAGTCGCATCACATCTTTTCCATGCATGCATCATGCCTGATCTTCTGCCGTAGTATTAAATAGTGCATCTGGTGTTTCTTTTAGTGCATCGTTTCTTTGTGGATTAGGCCGTTGAGTTGATGCAAGCTTCACCCTATTATTTGGATGTATCTTCGATAGTCCCATGTGAGCATTCTCCCTCTTTCTACCTATTTTGCAGTTATAGTCTTTATTCCCTCTAGTTGACTTATTCCTATATATATGTTGCGATGCTTTAGTTTTCGTACCATTCATATCCCCTGTAGCCTATATCGCCTCGGACACCTCCTATTACCTGTTGTTTGGTAGATAGTCGGCCTTGCGAGTCGTACTTGCTTGCTCAGGTGCTGCTTTGCATCATTGATGTTTCTAACGTTGGGGGTTGGCACATTCTTAATGGTGGAGATGATCACGGATTTAATTAAAGTATGTTAATTAAATTTTGAAAGTAGATATAACTAATGCAGAGGCACAAATGGGTAATAATTGAGATCTGGTTCTTATCCCGCCTAACTGTGTCCACCTAGGACCTGAGTTCTTTACACCTATTTTGAGACTGAGCGCGCTACCACATGTGGGGTGTCTAGGCACCCCTATCATCTTATTACCTGAATTCAAAGTACTGAGTTGGGGGCCACAAACTAGTTCAGGCTTTATATGTTACCTAATGTACCTATGCCATGTATGTGATGTTTATTACCTGTTGCTCGATGAGCGTTTATTACTATTGCGTAGGTGCGGCACTCTGTCATGAGAATATATTGTATATGTCCTCTGTTCGCGTGACAAGTCCATGCAACCTCTGGGTCCGTACGAGGATTATCTATACCTCATATAGGTAGCTCTTTTGGGTGGCCCCCATGTACTTGCTTTGGGTATAGGAAAGTGTCATGTCCAAAGCCCCGCTGACATACTGATGGGTGTATGTTAATTGATCTGGCAAAAGGTGGAAGTGCGTGTGGAAACTTTGGTGCACCCCTGCAGGGTTAAATCTTTTCGAAAAGCCATGTCCGCGATTATGGACAAATTGGAGCACAGTTTCTCGATCATAGACAACTATAACTAAATAATTACTGTTATAATTTAATGTGGATCTGATATGACTAGTAAGTTGGATAACCACCATGGAATGAATGAATAAAATTGCCAATTGTCTGAGTTTCCTCGGAATGAATTCCTCATTTGGTCTCGAGGAGGAAATACCAGGATGGGTATATTTGGTGATAGTATCAGGTTTGTTCCGAATAGGTCTTTCTTATTCCTCTCTGATAGCCGACAGTTGTCTTGAGTCTCTATAGGTTGTTTAGTGCAAGCTTCGCTACCACTTCAGTCTACCATACCTATGTAGGCGAGAGCCGTCGAATTCTAAGACTCGTCATGTACCTATGTACTGGCCTCATGTACTGGCACCCCTTTTTGTTCTAGCAGGTTTGAGATCGACATCGTTAGCAGGGTTATCCTTCTGGCTTGGCCTGGGCAGGGCTATGGATGCCATTGGTTACTCTTCAGGGCTCTTATCCCCACTTGCATCTTATCTGTACTCGGATGTTGTATTGTTTTCAAGGTGATTTGGATCTTTCTACTGTATATCTGTATTCTTTACTCATGGAGTCGTTGTTGTATATATATGTTCTGTGGATCATCGTGAACTAGTGTGTAATGATATTACTTTGTTTTCCACCCGCACGCAAGTGCCTAGTGGGCATCTTTGAATTGTTTCTATGTGGGTTTGGCGGGAATCGCTAAACCTTGCATATGACCAATTCAAGAGTGTTACAATGTGGTATCAGAGCTCAGCAGTTGCGATACCCCACTGGTTTAGCCTGTAGGATAACCTAGCTAACGGACGATATAGAGTGTTAAAACTATTTCTTAAAATCAGTTGGATATATCTGATTAGTTCTGCTCTTACTCCTTACCCCTAATGCTATTCTCCTCTTGCCTGTGCATGTTTTGAATCTTCTCTCTTATCTTCTTCTCAAATCCAGGATTTCTCGTGGTTGGGTTTTCATCGTACCTTTAGGGTTTTTCTTCCTTCTTGTTGTAATAGTACTTCTACATCTGATCTTCATGTTATTTGAGGAATCTCCCTCTGTGTACCTTTCAGTGGACCAAAAATTCACTAAAAATTTTCTTTGTATCTTACGATGTTTTCCAATGCAACGACATCATCTACGCTAGATCTGATGAAGAGCTTACATCACTCCTTTGTTTCCGAACATCGCTTGTCATGATCTTTAGTCTAAATTTCGAGAGTGGTTGCATAATTCTTCTATTCATGTACAAAGTAATGATTTGAGTGCGGGATGGAGTCGCGACCATACCACTACTCTTATCATTTGCTCTTGTACATTGAATAGGTGGATCAATGCACTTTTACTCATTCATGGAAGTTAGAGGTGGACTCATCTGTCGAGACCTCTACCTTCGTCCTTTGTTTCTCCAGAGTGTTCTCTCGACGAATGTGAGAAATGACCCCTTGTTGGTGGTGTCTCACAAATTCAAGACGGAAAAAGAATCATTGTTAGTGGTGTCGCATGGATCTACATGAAGTGATAGGATCTAGATCATCAGCCTCCTTCCCCGTACCATGAGGCGGATCTCGAGGGCGAGATCCCTTGTTAGTTGTGTTGAATTGTAGCACCCCGGATAAAAACCACTACTAGAAAATCTCTTGTTGTTTTTATTTTATACATCATCATAATCGCATGCTCGTGTCATCATGCCACATTGCATTTGAGCATCATCATCTTCATGCATATGTTTGCCTACTATTTCCCTAAAATCCTATCTTTGTTTTCTAAATATCATCTCCTTTATTTCAAAGTATAAAATCATCTGGATGTTTTTGGTTCGTCAAAAACTATTAAAAAATTGTTTTAAAATAAAAAGAATCATAACACCTTTTTTTCTAGGGAGATAGCCAACTAGCCAAGCCAATGGCCCAGCTGTCCAGGCCAGCCTACTACCCCAGCCTCGGCCTAGCTTCCAGCCCCGCAGACGCCCAAGGCCCAACCGGAGGAGCTTCACTCCTCAAAACCCTAATCCCAGTCGGCTCCCTGGCATCTTTATAGCCACACCCCCGCCGCAAGACTTTTGTGCTTAGCCCCCCGGCTCCCTCTTTCCTCCCCTTCTGGTTCTAGCCTCCCACCAACCACTGCCATCTCGGGTTCTTCCTCCCGCATGTCATGCCTCGATCCCAAGCTTCCCGGCAACCTCATGCTTGAACTCGCCCCACCACCTGCATGTGGTCGCGCCGTGCCCCGCCGCCGACGGTCGCCCCACCCCTTCCTCCTTGCCTGCCTGTCAAGCTGCCTCTCTGCCGCGGCCCCACCTCCTCCTTTGCCTCGTGAGCTCCCTGCCTCGTCCCGTCTCTCCCGCTCATCTCCTCGTGGTGCGTCACCCTCTGCCCCGTGCTCTTCTCGACGATGCTCTCTTCCCAGAGCCCCTGTTCCCGAGCAAGCTCCACCGCCTCCTACCGCTCCTCAGTAAGCGCCAGCACTGCCGCCTTGCTCGTCCTCACCGCCGGAGCCTGAGAACCACCACCGCTTCCCTGGAGCTCCACCGTGGCTGCCACTATGACCCCGTCCTCCGGCAGGCAGCTGCCTGATACATTGCAAATGTATCTATAATTTTTGATATTCCATGCTTGGTTTTATCCACTTTCTTGTGTTTTGTCCACACTTTGGAGTACTTTTCATATGATTTCTTAGACTAACCTATTAACAAGAGCCACAGTGCCAGCTGCCTGTTTTCTGCTGTTTTTGGTTCCAGGAAAGTCAGAAAATGAATATTCTCAGAATTGGACGGGACAACAGCCAAAGTGCCTATTTTCCGGAAGTCATCAGATTCCAGAATACGAGACGGAGAAGGGCTGGGGGCCGGCCACACCACCTGGCCACGCGACCAGGCCTGGCCCGCGCCAGGGGGTGCTCAGGCCGACCCCAGCACCCCCTCGGCCTCTCCTTCCGCCTATAAGATGCCCTCGGGATGAAAACCCTAAGGACCCAATCAAAAATCCATGAAAGAGTCTGTAGCCGCCGTCATCTCCTTCCCTAGATAGGGAGGGATCTGAAGCTCTTCCCGGCACCCTGTCGGAGAGGGGAATTCACCCTGGAGGCCTTCTTCATCACCATGCAAGCCTCCGGTGTGATGCGTGAGTAGATCATCCTTGGACTACGTATCCATGTAGTAGCTAGATGGCTGGTTTCTCCTCCTTTGTGCTTTCATGTTTAGATCTTGTGAGCTCCGTTCATGATCAAGATCATCTATTTGTAATCCATACATGTTGTGTTTGCGGGGATCCGATGGATATTGAGATGCTATTTCAGATTGATTATTGATTCTATCATGTCTTTGTTATTTGAGATCTTGCATGCTTTCCGTTGTTAGTAGCTATCTTGGCCAAGTAGATGCTAGCAACTCCAAGAGTTAGTATTTATGCTCGATAGTGGGTTCATGCCTCTGGTAATCTGGGGAAGTGACAGAAATCTCTAAGGTACTAGATGTGCTATTGCTACTAGGGAGAAAACAACAATCCTTTGTTCATAGAACAATCGTATTGTTTACTTTACACGCAGTTCGTAAAGCAATAATCTATTGCTTGCAACTTAATACTGGAGGGGGCTCGGATGATAACCCGAAGGTGGATTATTAGTCATAGATGCAGTTGGATCGCGGTCTATGTATAATGTTGTAATGCCCAATCAAGTTCCAAAGGAGTCAAGATGATTAGTATATGCATGTATTCTTTCTCGATGTTTGTCAATTGCCCCGCTGTAATTTGTTCATCCAGCATGTTATCTATCTTAAGGAGAGCCACCTCTAGTGAACTATGGATCCCGGTCCTTTTCTTTACATACAATCTATAAACTGTTTACTGCTTTGTGTTTACTTTCTGCAAACTATTACTTCCTTCCATTCGATACGTTTAATCCTTTGTTTTCCGCAAAACACAGTGAGATTGACAACCTCATCGCAAGTTGGGGACAAAGTTATGTGGTTGTGTTGTGCAGGTGTCCACGTTGCTACTAGCATCGGTAGTGCGCCCTGCCAAGGCTCAGCTAGCAACACCTTTGGGGTGTTTCCTTGCTCCTACTGGTTCGATTAAACCTTGGTTTCATAACTGAGGGAAACTTGTTGCTGTGCTCATCATACCTTCCTCTTGGGGTTCCCAACAAGCTCTACATCAACACTGAGCCATCAAGCATTTTTCTAGCGCCATTGCTGGGGAGTCAAGGACATCTTCACAAGGGGAGTCCCTCATAACCAATCTCTTTACTTTGTTATTTTTGTTTTGCTTAGTTTCCTTTTTCTTTGTTTGCTTGTTTTGTTTTCAAAAACACAAAAAAAATAGTTTTGCTAGTTTGCTTTCTTTATCAAAAACACAAAAAAGTTAGTTCTTTTCTTAAGCTGCCACTATGTCTAGTCTTTCTCCAATCACTATGTCAACCGAGGAAATGATTTTCACTTTTAAACAAGGAATTGAAGGAAGTTTTAAGGAAGCTTGGTCTAGAATCTCTGATCTACATGAAAAAACTGAGCCTAAAATGACTCAAAGCTTGTTCCTTAGCAGTTTTTACCTTGGAATTGCTCTTTGCTATAGATACGCTTTAGATGCTGTTGTGGGAGGAGATTTCCTCCAATGTAATGAGGATGATGCTATAAATGCTATAAAAAATTGATCCTCACTTACAACTTGCCTAGCCAAACTGATATTTCTTTCGCAAAAATATTTGCTAGATTGAACACTCTTGAGACTGGCACTGCTAGCTTAAAAGATTGCTATAATACGCTTAGGGAGCATCACAGTTATGTTCCAATAAATTCTGAACCATCAAAGTGGCTCCCTATAGTAAAGATTGAGATAAACTCTGAAACTTTTCAAGCTCACCGTGTTATCATGTCTGAATTTTGTCTTATGCCCAAAGATATTTATAAATCTCTGAATGTTTGGGGTCTTACTGAAGGAGGAAAAGAAATATCTCTTGCTAATAATGCTACCATATTACCTATTGGAATAGCTTAAGGAGTGTTTACAGAGATCCTTGGGAAAATGATTTCTACTGATTATCTTGTTATTGAATGTGCAGGAAAAGGACAAATTACGTTTGGAAGGTCCCTATTAGAACTCCTTGGAGCAATAATAGATGTGGGAAAGGGGACCATGCACCTTTCTTCTCCACCAAACAATCATATTTTCCCCAAGGTTAAGAATAAAAGTAAGAGAGGTAAGGGCAAGAAATTTGGTCTTAATGCTTCTTCATTTGAGAATACTTGATTCTTTCTTGCTTCTTATGCCTAACTTAAAGGCGTTAAAGAAAAGTACTTATTGGGAGATAATCCAAAAAGTTTTAGATGAGTCTTGGAAGTTATTATTTCAGTAATAACCACTGCTTATCTTTTTTATTTGCTTTTTGTGCCAAGAGTAACCTCTAATGAAAGAGAAGTAATGATTGGGAAAGTTGCTGTCCTGAAACAGATTTTTGTGCTTCACCGTAAAAATTCGTGTAAAATATCTAAACGTATTTTTGAGGCGTGAATTTTTGTGCTTCTGCCCCAGGTTGTTATCTAACTTTTGTTAGTTCAACACTTTTTTATTTGAGTAACATAAGGTCTTCGAAAAAATTCTTCTTTACCTGCTGGTCTATTTTGACAGATTTCTGCCATTTTCTGCATTTGCTTCTTGTTGGTTCCTTTTTGAGTTCTTTTGGGGAATTGAGCTTTTTGAGGGAAGATCTTCAGTACCTAGTGTTCTAATGGAAGTTTATTTGGTGTTAGAACTTAACCTTAAGACTTATTTAACTTGAGTGCACTAATGTTGCTAATAAAGATTGTGTGAAGTTTTGTATGAAGGAAAAATTTTAGGTGTATGGAAAGAATGAGTAATGAGATGAAGGATGGACTAAAGCTCAAGCTTGGGGATGCCACGCATGTCACCCCAAGAAATATCCAAGAAGTACAAGCATCAAAGCTTGGGGATGCCCAAGGCATCCCCCTCTTCACCAATAAAAATTCCAGGTTTCTTCCAAACGCTTCATTTTTATCGTTTTTTTTTTGGTTTTTCATTTGCTTTTTCTTGCTTAGTTTGCTGAATAAATTTATTGGACCCCCTCTTTCATACATTGGTTTGCAAATAGTTTGGTTTGGTTTGGAAAAGAGTAGGAAAGTTCATACTTATGTGGTAAAAAGAGCTCGTTTTTGACTGTGGCCTATGCTCTGTCATACCATGCTTGATATTGTTTTGGCTTTATGCTTAGTATTATTTTCTATAGCATGACTTGTTATAAACAATTGAGATTGCTTAATGTGCCTTGGATGAATCATGCGTTGTTTTAGCATATTAAAGCATAGTATAGTGGTATTCTCCTTTGATGCTTTATTTGGGTTGACTTGGCACATGCTCACACCATGTTATGACTATCTCAAGTCACCATAGCCTTTATGATCCTTTAGTTTTCAACTTGTAGTGTCACTTTATGATTTGATCAATGATGTTTTGTCGCTCTGCATGATTATGGCCATTATTGCTCTCTTAGTTTGTTGCTCCGAGTCTTTTGCTAGCCTCCACAACCAAGTATGAGTTCCACTCATGCATCCAACTCCCTAAACCAAGTTATTCCAAAGAGTCCACCATACCTACCTACTAGCTTATTCTATTCCAAGTATATTCATGCTTTTGTTTACCTTCCAAATTAAACTTGTTATGAGAAAACTAGTGATTAAAGCTCTCACGAACTTGATGGCACACTTTACTTTTCTTGCCCTGAATAAACTTGAACCATTGTGTCGTCTATGTTGTATATGCTTGCACTTATTTGTTGGGGATTAGCAGAACCATGCTGTCATGGGGAACGCTTTCAACATTGCACTTGGTACTTGTGCCTAGTTGATATCATGCTCTTTTGTTTGTGGATGTCGTCGGTGTGAAATGAAAGGGGAGCTTGTAAGTCCATGGAGTTATGTATATGTGTTAGAGAAACACCTGGGACGCTAGTCTAATCCATGCTGACATGGTGGAAACCTACAGCGTAACCATAATGAGCTGTCTATGAAGCATTCTTCTTATAAAAAAGAGTCCTATATTGAGAAAAAAGAGAAAAAGAAAAAAAAGAGATATTATGAAAAGAGGAAAGAGAGAAAAAAGCACCATATTGCCATGGTAAATAAGAAGATTGTTGAGATGCGTGTTGTCTGCTTGCCTTGTCATTTTGATATGGGGATTCTTCCGTATCATCTGGCAAGGGGTACCCCGTTGGCGGTTCTCTATGATACACATGTACTTACAATGACAAGAACTTACCGGTGAATAAACTTGAGTAGCATGAGGAGCGGCCCTCGTATTCAAGGGACATGAGATTTCTAAGTTATACTTCGTCAAGCATGTACACCATAGTTTGTTCACTTTAACATTAATCACTTCAAGATGCTTATGATAGGGGGAATGAGAGCTGAAAGCTATAAGTACCATAATTTTTGGAAGCTCTTTATGAAACTTGAATCTCTACTTCCTTCTATGAAGGCCTTTCTTCCACTTTTATGTTGAGTCTCCACCTTCTATATTTATGCACCTACTTTGAGAGCATAGTGGCCATTCTTAGTTCTATGTGCATTGTCCCAAGACTTGTTGATTGATGCATAACTTTGATATTGCTTGTTTTGAACTATTTGTATCTAGTCACTCTTATGAACTTTGAAGGTGTCCTATGCATTTATGTTTGCTACTCTATGAGGGACAAGCTGAATACTACTATGCTATGTTTTATTTATGTGAAACAAACAAACGTCTTGCAAAGCATTGTTATTTATGAATCTTTTGTTTGTGCCTTTTCATGTTGCAACATAGTTTCTTTGTCTTATTGTTAGAACTTTATCTTTCATGCTATGTTGAAGTACTATGATCCTAGCTATCAATGTTTTACAAATACTTTGATCAAGTTTATGATGGTGCATGTGACCTCAAAAAATTATTCTTTCTTTTTATCACTTACCTACTCGAGGACGAGCAGGAGTTAAGCTTGGGGATGTTGATACAGTTGTTGTTGTTGTTGTGGTTCTTGGAAGGTGCACAGTTGAAATTGTTGGCATTGCCGGAGTTGTGATTGTTTCCTCCGGACTTCACATTGACTCCGCTACGGTTGGGGTAGCTTGGGCGAGAATTTGGGGGTCGGTTGTTCCTTGGTACATATCCTGGTGAAGGGTTGGGACGGTACTTCGGGTGACTGTTGGATCCAGACTGCTGAATCATACGACGTTTGCAGTTGTCGTTTGCCTGGTTAATCTTCCCTTCCATCTGAATGGCAGAGTCGACTAGCTCTTCGAGATCCTGAAAACGGATGTTGACGAGGATAGTCTGCATCTCATCATGCAGTCCGTTCAAGAATCTCTCCTTCTTCTTGGCCTCCGTGTTGATCTCATTAGGTGCATATCTGGCAAGTGACAGGAATCTGTCATGGTACTCCACCACAGTCATTCTTCCTTGCTTCAATTCACGGAACTCATCTCTCATTCTATTGACTAGTCCCTGCGGCACGTGGGTGCGGCTGAACTTGACTTTGAATGCTTCCCATGTCATCACTTGACCATGGTTCATATTGCGGATGCAGTTCCACCAAGCTCTTGCATCTCCTGCCAAGTAGTGGGTGGCGAAGAGAACTTTCTCATTTTCATCAACTCCTGCAACTTCGAGGTTGTTTTCCATGGTCTGTAACCAGTCATCAGCATCTAATGGTTTTTTAGAGGTGCTAAAGATTAGGGGATTGGTATTCTAGAAGGTCTTCAGCTTGGATCCTTGATGATCCTGATTTCCATGCCCTTGGTTATTGAGAGCCATCTGGGCAATCTGTTGAAGTGTTGCTAAGTTGGCTTGGTGTTCGACCCAGCTTGCTTCACGGTCGGCGATGAGATTCTGCAAGATCTGCAGCATTGGGTCTTGCGACGAGCTGCTCCTTCCTTGGTTTCCACGAGTCATCTGAAGATTGAGATGGATACATGGGTAAGAGGGAAATTCTAAGGTTCATGGTTCTGGGTTTTCAAAGCTAAAACTTTGAGTTAGACTCAGTTTTTTCAACTAGCTTCATTTTCATTCATGCAAGCAAGCACACGATACAACACACACCACAACAAACAAAGGGGAAAACAGATGGTTTGAAGAACCATTCTTAAAGCTATAATACAGTGAGACCGATACATCTCATGCTACGATAGTGCTCTAGTGCATCTACTCATCGTCGATGAAGTCAGAGTCCTCATCATCAGTGTAGAGGTCCACAACATCCTCCTCCAGAAAGTCATCATCGTTGCTGAGGTAAGAGTCCATGTCTCCCTGGATGTCTTCACCCTCATCTTCTTCTTCCTTGGCTGCAAGCTAAGCTTCCTGCTCCTTGATGGTCTTCTCGAGGTCGGCCACCTTCTTGCGAAGATGGGCGATGGTGCGATCCTTCTTGGCACGCTGGCGGCAAAGAGACTGGCGGTCCTGGACGAGCAGTGCGAAAGTCTGGGCCTTCTGGTCGGCAATGGCACAGTTCTGGTTGGCTAATTCTCTGGCGTTGTCCAGTTCCTACTGTCTGTCATGTAGCAAGAAGTCAAGGTTCTCCACTTGACGCCTCAACTCGGGGTGACCTGGAATCTCCATCGGCATTCCCATGAAGTCACGTCTTGCATAGTGGGCAAAATGGGTTCCTTGGATCTTGTTGACGCTGAGGGCACATAGACGTGCGAGAGCTTCATGCATTGCCCTGGCTAATCCATCTAGCCAGTTGTTCTCTCTCACGGAGAACTGAATTCTCCATGAAGTTGGTGCTTTGATGCTTCCTCTAAGATCTGCGGTGACTAGCCACTGTAGGTCTCCTCCTAGGGGTCCTGCAAGTTGAGCTCCAAGAAACTCCGGGTGCGGGCGTCCCAGTAACTCTGACAGTGAGTCCAGATCCCTCTCGAAGATCAGCTGACCTCCGTTTCCCAACTGGTAAAACTTGCTGAACTGAGTTTCCATCTACAAGAATTAAGGATGAGGAAGTTAGTGAAGTGATCAAGTATGTCAAATTTTAAGTAGTAATGTAAGGATTTTTGAGGAACATGAATTTTTGAGAAAGAATGAATCCACAAGGATAAGAGAGGAGATAGTTTTTCGTAAATACTCACTTTGGTTTTGAAACTAAGTTTTTGTTTGGACGTCCATTCTAACTAGGGTCTCCTATGGTTAGGATGGCTCTGATACAACCTTGTCAACACCCGGATTTTTAATCCCAGATGCCCGTTATGCCATACCTCGCAATCCCAGGATTACCATTTTTGCGAGACATAACGGATTGGATATCATAGTACATCGTCCATTACAAACCATACATAAGGTCTTACACAAATAAGGATCTCATGATCCAGTCTTAATACAACAAGTAGCGGAAATAAAAGATAAGCGTAGCGGTGGGGTCCATCTTCAAGGGCACAGGCAATGCTGACGAAGGCAGATAGTCCTAGTTATCATAGCCGTCCTGCTGTCCATCATCTTGATAATCTCCTTCATCGTCTGGCCATGATAATAGCCAGGGACAAAAGCCATGAGTACTCTTTAAGTACTCGCAAACTACCACTAACAAGTACTATAATTCTAAGTTAATGTGATAAACCCAAATTTAACTATAAAGTTAAGTTTGAAACCTAAGCTGAGTTCTAAAGCAAAGAAAGATAAAGTAAAATTCTAGAATCACTTAAGTTGGGAAGCTATTGTCATAAACACAACCTTATTGTGGTCAAGTCAAGATTCATCATTCATTTCAAAGTATTTAGAAAAACATCTGACAACGAAATAGTATGGCCATTCCAACTGTCCATAACCACGGATGTGGCTATTCAAATAGTTTGACACTCTGCAGAGATGGTACACTTTCACCACAAGTTTCGATACATCTGTCAGGGATAACCCTGAATCATCATACTTAGTATGTAGATAATCAAACATAACCTTCCCTTTACACGCCCTAGTATAAGCACCTCTCCTATGAGCATGGCCTCCCAACCATGACCATCTGTCATCTTGGGCACTGCATAGCTGGACAACATTGAGAGGTAGCCTCAGCTCAAACCTCTCCCGCGAGGGAACTAATACTAATGCATATAAATTTCCATCTAAGCCTTACCCAATTCAGGTAGTGTGGTTGTACGGTAAATTTGGAATGGTATCGCATCCGAATCCAACCATCAGTTTTATAAAAGGGTTAAGGCTCATGCCTCAACATTTTCATCATCATCAACCATTTGTGTTTCTCAACACATGTCAAAACATCTCAATAGAATGACTCATCATTCCAAGGTTTTCATAATTCATTTTCACCAAGTTTTCCCATCTAAAGTGACTCAAGTTTTTGATCTACTCTAAACTACTAAGTTAAGAGTGTTCACTAAGGTGGAAAAGATGGGTTCAATCTCATGCCATAGAATGACATCTAAAGCTTAGCTAAATAGGTCAAGTTTTATACTTTTTATGCTACCTTCAAAACAAGTAAAGAACTTTGTGTAAATTAAGGGAGGTAAAACTGGTAAATGAGACTTGGGGTACTAATAGTCAAAGGGGTGTGATCAAAGCATGCATAAGGCATCTTTGCTAAACCATCTAGTTTGATCCTAGCTTGCTAAGCACTAAACTTGCAAGTGTTAGCTTGTATTGCTTATGGTGGCTTGCAAGTGCAACTTGCAAGGGTTAACTTGGATAGTGCTAGCTTGCCTTGGTTGGTGCAGTGGTTGAAGTTTTCTTCTTCTTCTTGGTAGAACTCCTCCTCCTCGTAGACTTGGTCGGTACTATCGTCTATAAATACATACGGAGTACACAATAACCAAACAATACTTAACTAGGCTAAATAGCATTCTAAGACACACATTTGATGATCTATTATCATCACAAGCATCACAAGCATCACAAGTTTAATTCAATAGTTTCATCCTTTTTATTTTAGAAAAGTAATTTCTACTCATTGAAAAATTAACTAAGATTTAATATTCACCACTTAAAATATGGAATCATGTTGACACATATCATCACCACATATTCTAACAGGTGGGAATGAGATTTAAAGGTTGGATCATAATTACTTTGGTTTAAGTTCATTATTTAATGATTTAAAGTGACTAGAAATGCCTATATAGCATTATTTTGGTACTAGTCCAAAGTCACTGCATGTAAACTTTGATATTATTACATATTTAGATAGATATGATGAAATGTGGTTTTTGAGAGTTGGAATCAACTCAAAACCTGGCTTGGTTGATTTTATAAAAATGTTGCAAGTTGCAAATACTTCTGTTTTGTTATTTTTACTAGGAGAGATCTATAACTCTAATTGAATTAAATCCAACGGGCTTGGATAGATAATTTCAATACCTTTCAGGCAAAATTGGTTTCATGCAATTTGGATTTGTAAAACTCCCAGAATTGAATTTTAAACTAGTTGACAGAAACTAGATTTAACTTAAAAGGAAATCTAATTTTCAAACGGCTGGGCTAGCGCGGGAACGGACATGGGCCGGCCCAGTGGCGCTCTGCGGCGCGGGGCTCAGCTGACAGGGGGGTCCCGCTGTCAGTGGCTCTTAACACGCAAAACGGTACGCGCGCTGTGGGTCGTAGGATTAGAAGTGGGATCTATGGTCGAGGGTTGTCGTCGACGACGAACAGGTCGCCGGCGAGAGTTTGCCCTAGCGGCTCGGTGGGGGTCTACAGGAGACGTACCAGGGCTCCAGCGACGACGGCGAGGCGAGGCGCGGTTGCGGCGGAGCTTGGGGTGCCCTAAATCGCAGGCGCCCTTCTCCTCCTGTTGCGGCTCCTTCAGCTCCAATTCCGGCGAGGCAGAGCTCGATTGGCTCCGGCGAGAGAGGGGAAAGGATCAGTGAGAGGTGGGGAGTGAGTGGGTGTGGAGAAATGGTGCTGGGGAGGTCGGCCTATATAGGCCCGGCGGTGAGAACGAACGGTGTGGGTAGGCGACTCTGGCGAGGGCGGCACAAGGGGCTAGCGGCGTGGCTCGAGGTAGGGGCTGTGGCCTGTCTCCTGGCGGTGCGCTAGGATTAAAGGCGCGGCAAGGCGGGCTCTGTGCTTGTCGGGCACGTCACGCGCTCTGGCCGGCAGAGGCGGCGCGTTCGACGGCGAGCGGTGGCTGCGGTGAGTTGGGATGCCAGCGGGGGTGTTTGGGGTGTTCCCTAGGTCCTGGCGGAGCGATAGGCACGGGCTGCGGCCGAGGGGTGGTCTGTGCACGCGGGGACAAGACGTGCTCTGCGGGCGGCGTCGACATGGTCCAGCTCCGGGCGCGGCGGTTTCTGGCCGTTCTGCCTTCTATCTCTGGCCTAGGGCTGGTTGCACGGTGGCGGTGGTGTTGGAGATATGCCCAAGAGGCAATAATAAAAGTGGTTATTATTATATCTTTGTGTTTATGATGAATGTTTACATCCCATGCTATAATTGTATTATTAGGAAACACTAATACATGTGTGTTTTGTAAACATGTAAGAGTCCCTAGTAAGCCTCTTGTTGAACTAGCTTGTTGATTGATTGATGATCATGGTTTCCTGATCATGGACATAAGGATGTGATTAATAACAAGGTTATATCATTAGGAGAATGATGTGATGGACACACACCCATAGTAAGCGTAGCATAAGATCAAGTCATTAAGTTCGTATTGCTGTAAGCTTTTAAATGCATAGTAACCTAATCCTTTGACCATGAGGTTGTGTTAATCACCATCACCGGATGGGTACTTTGATGACATCAAACACCGCTTCGTAACTGGGTGGTCATAAAGGTGTCATTGGGTATTCTGAAAGTATGTGTTGAAGCGCATGGACCAAGATTGGGATTTGTCCATCCATATGACGGATAGATATGCTCTGGGCCCTCTCGGTGGAATGTCATCTAGTTAGCTTGCAAGCATGTGACTGGGTCACAAGGGATGACATATCACGGAACGAGTAAAGAGTACTTATCAGTAACAAGGTAGAACTAGGTATGGAGATGCCGACGATCAAACCTCGGATAAGTATAATATCGCGTGACAAAGGGAATTGGTTTCGTATGTAAATGGTTCAATCGATCGCGAAGTCATCGTTGAGTATGTGGGAGCCATTATGGATCTCCAGGTCCCGCTGATGGTTATTGATAGGAGATGTATCTCTGTCATGTCTGCATATTCACGAACCGTAGAGTGACACACTTAAGGTTTGAAGTTGTTTTAAATAGACATGGAATATGCGTTGGAGATCGAATGTTGTTCGGAGTCTCGGATTGGATTCGGGACATCACGAGGAGATCCGGAATTGTCCGGAGAATAAGATTCATATATTGGGGATCATTTTCTGAGTTAGGAAATGTTCCGGAGTATTTGTATGAGGGTTCTAGAAGGTTTCGGAATGTTCCAGAAGGTTCTGGAAGGTTTCTTGGAGTTTGCTTGAAAACCAAGGAAGGGATCAAGGAGTCCTGGTGGGTCAAGACTAGGAGTCGTGGGGGAGACTCCTCCCCCCCCCCTCCCCAATCCGCCGGCCCTAGAGGGAGGGGAGTCCTACAAGGACTCCCCCTCCCATGGAGCCTCACCCCCTTTAAATAGAGGGGCAGGGGCGCCCCCTCCACCCCTGCTCCATAACTCCCAATCTCAGCCGCCTCTCTCCTCCTCCTTTCTTCTGCACAGACATAGGCGAAGCCCTGCAGAATTCTCTACTCCACCACCACCACCACACCGTCGTGCTGCTGGGATTCCGTGGAGAAGATCTACTACCTCCGCTGCTTGCTGGAACGAGGAGAGGAAGGTCTGCTTCGACTTCGCACGTGTGACCGACTGCGGTAGCGCTGCCGAAACGCGGCGCTGGAAGGATCGTCCACTTGACCAACTGCGGAAGCGCTGCCGGAACACGACGCCGGAAGGATCGTCCACACGATCTTGAGATCGGCAAGTGATCGACTACATCAACCACGAGATCTAATCTCGTTAACGCTTTCGAATCTACGAGGGTTAGTTCCTATCTATCTCGTTGCACATGTCTAATAGATTAGATCTTGGCTTTTATCTAGATTAGATCTAGGTTTTGTTCGTTCTTGCGGTAGAATTTTTTTGTTTTCCATGCTACGAACCCATCAGTGGTATCAGAGCCGTATCTATGCGTAGATCTGTTGCACGAGTAGAACACAATGTTTTTGTGGGCGTTGATGCTTTTGTTGTCGGTGTCTTAGCGTGTACTTTGCATCTTGCGGCATGGTGGGATGAAGCGGCTCGGGCTAACATTACATGTCATCGCACATGAGACTTGCTCCACGCTTGACGTGCAACTTGCTTTGCACAAGTGGCTTTGCAGGTGTCTGTCTCTCCCACCATAGTTAAGATTCAATTTACAATGAGCATCTGACAACACTTGTATCAACGTTGTGGTTCTTGTTCGTAGGTAAGATCGGTCTTATGCGAAAGCCCCAAACCACGTAAAACATGCAAAGAAAATTAGAGGCGTCTAACTTGTTTTTGCAGGGGTTTTGTGATGTGATATGGCCATCATGTGATTGTGATTGTATTTGATGTATGCAATGATCCTTGTTGTAATATGGCAACCGGCAGGAGCCTAATGGTTGTCTTTAATTCTGTTAAGACCTGCGTGTCTATTTATCTTGTAATAGCTTTATTCCAAGTAGTTGTAATAGTTGCTGGTGATGATGGACAACCATGAAGCGGCGCCACTGACCTTGACGCAATGCTGGTGATGATGGAGATTATGTTCGTGCTTTGGAGATGGAGATCAAAGGCGCGAGAAGAAAAGGCCATATCATATCACACTTATTATGAATTGCCTGTGATGTTAATCCTTTATGCATCTTGTATTGCTTAGATCGCGACGGTAGCATTATAAGATGATCCCTCTCACTAAATATCAAGTAATAAAGTGTTCACCCTTAGTTGGCACCGTTGCTAAGACTCGTCGTTTCGAAGCATCTCGTGATGATCGAATGTGATAGATTCTACGTGTGCATACAACGGGTGCAAGCCAGATTTACACATGCGGAAACTAAGGTTATCTTGACAAGCCTAGCATGTACAGACATGGTCTCGGAACACGGAATACCGAAAGGTAGAGCATGAGTCATATAAATGATATGATGAACATGAAGATTGTTCGCCGATGAAACTACATCTTCTCTCGTGAAGATCGGACTTGGTGTAGTGGACTTGGTTCGTGTAATCACTAAGACAATGTGAGGGATGTTGTTTTGAGTGGGAGTTCACCTAGTTAACTTAAGTATTAAATTTGAACTCAATTTTTCATAAACTTAGTCTAAACTACTTGCAAATTGTTGTAGATTATGGCGACCCCCTCCATCAATTTCAATGCGTTCCTAGAGAAAGAAAAGCTTAAGAACAATGGAAGCAATTTCACGGACTGGTTCCGTGGACTAAAGATCGTCCTCAGGGCTGGTCAGTTGACCTATGTGCTCGAAGCACCGCTAGGTGACCCACCTGCAGATAATGCCACCGATGACGAAAAGAATGTTTTCGCCGCTCGGAAAAATCATTACTCCACAGTTCAGTGTGCCATCCTGTACGGTTTAGAAGCAGAGCTCCAGAAGCGTTTTGAGCACCACGACCTGTTCGAGATCATTAAGGATCTCAGGCTAATTTTTGAGACTCGCGCGGCCATGGAGAGCTACGAGGCCTCCAAAAAGTTCTTTAACTGTAAGATGGAAGAGGGAAGCTCCGTTAGCGAGCACGTGCTCACCATGTCTGGGTACGCAAAGAAGCTCCAAGAGTTGGGAATATCGATTCGTAATGAATTGGGGATTCACCGTCTCCTTCAATCACTGCCACCAAGTTACAAGAACTTTGTGATGAACTACAACATGCACTGCATGAACAAGACGTTGCCTGAACTGTCGTCCATGCTGAAAACTGCTGAAGTGGAGATCAAGAAGGAGCACCAAGTGTTGATGGTCAATAAGACCACCAATTTCAAGAGACGGGGCAAGCCTAAGAACAAGGGCAACTTCAAGAAGGACGGCAAGAAAGCTGCCGCACCTGCTAAGAAGCCCAAGGCTGGTCCTAAGCCTGAAACTGAGTGCTTCTACTGCAAGGGTGCTGGTCACTGGAAGCATAACTGCCCCAAGTACCTGGCGGATCTGAAGAACGGCAACATCAAGAAGAAAGGTATATTTGATATATGTGTTATAGATGTGTATCTTACTAGTAATCGTAGTAGTGCCTGGGTATTTGATACTGGTTCGGTTGCTCATATTTGTAACTCGAAACAGGAGCTGCGGAATAAACGAAGACTGGCAAGAGACAAGGTGACGATGCGCGTTGGAAATGGCTCCAAGGTTGATGTGATCGCCGTCGGCACGCTCCCTCTACATCTACCTTCGGGATTAGTTTTAAATTTGAATAATTGTTATTTGGTGCCTGCGTTAAGCATGAACATTATATCTGGATCCTGTTTATTGCGAGACGGTTACTCTTTTAAGTCCGAGAATAAAGGTTGTTCGATTTATATGAGTAATATCTTTTATGGTAATGCACCTGAGATGAATGGTTTATGCTTACTGAATCTCGATAGTAGTGATACACACGTTCACAACATAGATGCTAAACGAATAAAATTGAATGATAATTGTACATACATGTGGCATTGTCGTCTTGGTCACATTGGAGTGAAGCGTATGAAGAAACTCCATTCTGATGGACTTCTTGAATCACTTGATTTTGAATCACTTGAAAGATGCGAAGCATGTCTAATGGGAAAAATGACTAAGACTCCATTCTCTGGTACAATGGAGCGAGCTACAGACTTATTGGAAATAATACATACCGATGTGTGCGGTCCAATGAGTGTAGCATCGCGTGGTGGATATCGTTATGTTCTCACTTTCACGGATGACTTAAGTAGATATGGGTATGTCTACTTTATGAAACATAAGTCTAAAACTTTCGAGAAGTTTAAGGAATTTCAAAGTGAAGTGGAAAATCATCGTAACAAGAAGATTAAGTTTCTGTGTTCTGACCGCGGAGGTGAATATCTGAGTTATGAGTTTGGCATGCATTTAAAGAAATGTGGAATACTTTCACAGTTGACACCGCCGGGAACACCACAGCGTAATGGTGTGTCCGAACGTCGTAATCGAACTCTCTTAGATATGGTTTGGTTTATGATGTCTCTTTCATATTTACCGTTATCGTTTTGGGGCTATGCATTAGAGACAGCCGCATTCACTTTAAATAGGGCACCATCTAAATCCGTTGAAATGACACCGTACGAATTGTGGTTTGGTAAGAAACCTAAGTTGTCGTTCCTTAAAGTTTGGGGTTGCGAAGCATATGTAAAGAAGTTACAACCTGATAAGCTAGAACCCAAAGCGGAGAAATGCGTCTTCATAGGATACCCTAAAGAAACAATTGGGTATACCTTCTATCATAGATCCGAAGGCAAAGTTTTTGTTGCAAAGAATGGATCCTTTCTTGAGAAGGAGTTTCTCTTGAAGGAGGTGACTGGAAGGAAAGTAGAACTCGATGAGGTTATTGAACCTTCTCTCGGATTTGAGAGTAGCGCAGCACCGGAAGATGTTTTTGTGCCGCCTGCACCAATTGAAGAGGAAGCTAATGATAATGATCATGAAACTTCAAACGAAGTTACTACTGAACCTCGCAGGTCAACGAGGGTTCGTACCACTCCTGATTGGTATGACTCTGCCTTGAACGTCATGTTGGTGGACAACGCTGATGACCCTGCGACGTATGAAGAAGCTATGGTGAGCCCAGATTCCGACAAATGGCTAGAAGCCATGAAATCCGAAATGGGATCCATGTACGAAAACCAAGTGTGGACTTTGGTGGACTTACCGGATGGCCGTAAGGCTGTCGAGAACAAATGGATTTTCAAGAGAAAAACAGATGCTGATGGTAATGTTACCGTCTATAAAGCTCGACTTGTCGCGAAAGGGTTCCGACAAATTCAAGGAGTTGACTATGATGAGACTTTCTCACCAGTAGCGAAGCTAAAGTCTGTGAGGATTTTGTTAGCAATTGCTGCACATTTCGATTATGAGATTTGGCAGATGGATGTCAAAACGGCGTTCCTTAATGGTGACATTGAGGAAGAGTTGTATATGGTACAACCCAAGGGTTTTGTCGATCCTAAAGATGCTGACAAGGAATGCAAGCTTCAGCGCTCCATTTATGGACTGAAGCAAGCATCCCGGAGTTGGAATCAACATTTTGATAAAGTAATCAAAAACTTTGGGTTTATACAAACTTATGGAGAAGCTTGTATTTACAAGAAAGTGAGTGGGAGCTCTGTAGCATTCCTAGTACTATATGTAGATGACATATTGTTGACTGGGAATGATATAGAACTTCTTAATAGCGTCAAAACCTATTTGAATAATAGTTTTTCAATGAAGGATCTTGGCGAAGCGGCATACATTCTAGGCATCAAGATTTATAGAGATAGATCAAGACGCCTAATAGCGCTTTCACAAGGTACATACTTGGACAAAGTTCTAAAGAAGTTTAGAATGGAAGATAGCAAGAAAGGGTCCGTGCCCATGTTGTCAGGTAAGACCTTGAGTAAAACTCAAAGTCCAGCTACGGTAGAAGATAGAGAGAAAATGAATAATATTCCCTATGCCTCAGCCATAGGTTCCATCATGTATGCCATGCTGTGTACAAGACCGGATATAGCACATGATGTTAGTTTGACTAGCAGATATCAAAGTGATCCTGAAATGGAGCACTAGACAGCGGTCAAGAATATCCTAAAGTACCTAAATAGGACTAAGGATATGGTTCTTTCTTATGGAGGTGATGAACAGCTTGTTGTAAACGGTTACACCGATGCTAGTTGGAACACCGATCCGGATGACTCGAAGTCACAGTCGGGATACGTATTTATTTTGAATGGTGCTGCAGTGAGCTGGAGGAGTGCAAAGCAAAGCATTGTGGCGAAATCTTCAACTGAATCGGAATACATAGCTGCTTCGGAGGCTACACAAGAAGCCGTTTGGATGAAGGAATTCATTACTGAACTCGGCGTGGTTCCCAGTGTGTTGGACCCGATGGCCATCTACTATGACAACACAGGTGCCATAGCTAATGCACAGGAGCCAAGGTCACATAGCAAGCTGAGGCACATCAAGCTACGTTTCCACGCTATTCGCGAGTATGTCCGAGATGGTGACATAAAGATTTGCAAAGTACACACTGATCTGAATGTGGCAGATCCGTTGACTAAACCTCTCCCTAGGGCAAAGCATGACCAACACCAGAACGCCATGGGTGTTCGGTATATTGCCATGTAATCTGGATTATTGACTCTAGTGCAAGTGGGAGACTGTTGGAGATATGCCCAAGAGGCAATAATAAAAGTGGTTATTATTATATATTTGTGTTTATGATGAATGTTTACATCCCATGCTATAATTGTATTCTTAGGAAACACTAATACATGTGTGTTTTGTAAACATGTAAGAGTCCCTAGTAAGCCTCTTGTTGAACTAGCTTGTTGATTGATTGATGATCATGGTTTCCTGATCATGGACATAAGGATGTGATTAATAACAAGGTTATATCATTAGGAGAATGATGTGATGGACACACACCCGTAGTAAGCGTAGCATAAGATCAAGTCATTAAGTTCGTATTGCTGTAAGCTTTTAAATGCATAGTAACCTAATCCTTTGAACATGAGGTTGTGTTAATCACCATCACGGGATGGGTACTTTGATGACATCAAACACCGCTTCGTAACTGGGTGGTCATAAAGGTGTCATTGGGTATTCTGAAAGTATGTGTTGAAGCGCATGGACCAAGATTGGGATTTGTCCATCCATATGACGGATAGATATGCTCTGGGCCCTCTCGGTGGAATGTCATCTAGTTAGCTTGCAAGCGTGTGACTGGGTCACAAGGGATGACATATCACGGAACGAGTAAAGAGTACTTATCAGTAACGAGGTAGAACTAGGTATGGAGATGCCGACGATCGAACCTCGGATAAGTATAATATCGCGTGACAAAGGGAATTGGTTTCGTATGTAAATGGTTCAATCGATCGCGAAGTCATCGTTGAGTATGTGGGAGCCATTATGGATCTCCAGGTCCCGCTGATGGTTATTGATAGGAGATGTGTCTCTGTCATGTCTGCATATTCACGAACCGTAGGGTGACACACTTAAGGTTCGAAGTTGTTTTAAGTAGACATGGAATATGCGTTGGAGATCGAATGTTGTTCGGAGTCTCGGATTGGATTCGGGACATCACGAGGAGATCCGGAATTCTCCGGAGAATAAGATTCATATATTGGGGATCATTTTCTGAGTTAGGAAATGTTCCGGAGTATTTGTATGAGGGTTCTAGAAGGTTTCGGAATGTTCCAGAAGGTTCTGGAAGGTTTCTTGGAGTTTGCTTGAAAACCAAGGAAGGGATCAAGGAGTCCTGGTGGGTCAAGACTAGGAGTCGTGGGGGAGACTCCTCCCCCCCTCCCCAATCCGCCGGCCCTAGAGGGAGGGGAGTCCTACAAGGACTCCCCCTCCCATGGCGCCTCACCCCCTTTAAATAGAGGGGCAGGGGCGCCCCCTCCACCCCTGCTCCATAACTCCCAATCTCTGCCGCCTCTCTCCTCCTCCTTTCTTCTGCACAGGCATAGGCAAAGCCCTGCAGAATTCTCTAATCCACCACCACCACCACGCCGTCGTGCTGCTGGGATTCCATGGAGAAGATCTACTACCTCCGCTGCTCGCTGGAACAAGGAGAGGAAGGTCTGCTTCGACTCCGCACGTGTGACCGACTGTGGTAGCGTTGCCGAAACGCGGTGCCGGAAGGATCGTCCACTTGACCGACTGCGGAAGCGCTGCCGGAACGCGACGCCGGAAGGATCGTCCACACGATCTTGAGATCGGCAAGTGATCGACTACATCAACCACGAGATCTAATCTCGTTAACGCTTTCGGATCTACGAGGGTTAGTTCCTATCTATCTCGTTGCACATGTCTAATAGATTAGATCTTGGCTTTTATCTAGATTAGATCTGAGTTTTGTTCATTCTTGCGGTAGAAATTTTTTGTTTTCCATGCTACGAACCCATCAGGTGGACCACTGGCTATGTGCTGGACAAGGTGAGAGAGGCTGGCGGCTGCTGTAGCGCGATGTCGCCGGTGGGGGTGCTCCAAGTGCTCGGCCTTAATGGCCATGACCATTTGGTCGTGTGCACAGGGCTTGGCCGGGCTAGCAAATGGTAGGGTTTGTACTGTGGGAACAAGGGGACAAGGTTAGGCAAATGGTGACCAAAATTACTGCTCCAAATAGTATTTGGATTTTGGACAGATTTGTGCACACAAGCTGTTTGATGAAATGGCCGCAAGAAGAAAACTTTTGAATTTTAAGTTCAAATTTTTTGGGTGATCTACACTAGTGCTAGGTAGTCTCTGGTTGCAAGGGTTTTGAAAGTGGAACTCAAATAGATGGTTTTTGAAATAGGGGTGATCTATGCATATGCATTGGATTCAATTTTCAAATGCCATTTAAAATAAGTAAAAGAATGTTTTTAACAGTTCAAAAGGTGGGCCTTGGTACCTCATTATGTGTACTAGCAAGGGGTGCAAAGATGAAGAATTGTTTCTGTTAAGAAATGTGTGCTAGGAACACCCAAAGTAGTGTAGTGGATTAAAATGGCCAAAATGACCATTCCTCCCTTTTAATTGTTTTTGATTTGATTTTCTTTAGGAAAAGTTTGGGAATGATGTAGATGATGTTTAAATCGCCTAAGAAACATTTTACAACCAAAGAATCACAGAACCATGGCAATTCAAATCAATTCCTAATTTAAATGCACATACACATGAATGCTTTCATTATTAACTTGGAAAAGTGTTTGTTAACCCTAAATTTGATGATTTAGATCTTGATAAGCTTGGATTGAGGTTTTGGGATGTTACACAATTCTTACACTCTACAGAGGTGCGTTGCTTTACCCATGAGAGACCAACTCCTTGTTGCAAAACCGGGCGTACTTTCCCGTCCACAATTCCGTGATGTGGGGCCTAGTAGATGATCAAAGCCAATCACTACCCCCTTCACGACCCCGCATGTCCCCTTGGTGTACGCCATGCCCACATCTTGAATTACGGCAATTGTTAGTACAGACCGTCAGATGCCAGAACTATCATGGGATGTTGAGGGTTCCCACCCATATGCTACATATCCTCTACAAATTACCAATTAATGCACATTACGAGGATAACAGCCACAACCTGCACATCCGGATGCATGTGAGAGGAAGAAGATATAGCTGACTTCTCCATCCCATTCCAAATCTCATGGTAATATACGGCGCTAGAATCACTGATGTCATGGGTTATTAAGTCCTAGTTGTTTTGCAATTGGAATTCTTAGATTCCCCTGCAATTCTTAGTATTTATCATCACTTAGGATGATAATATCATTTCATTTGTTTGGGAAAATACTTATTTTCTGTCTCTTTAGAACATAGGTGATAACACGCAATTTTCAAATACTTTTATAAAGACTCTTCAAAGGACATGAGCAAGTGATGAACTTGCCTTGTGACTGTAAGGTAGTGAAGTCGGATACTTCCACTTGACATTGAACTCCGATTTCTATAGAAAACCATTATTGCCCGATAAGGACAATATTTAAAGAAGCAATATGCAATGCATAGTAATGTCATGCAATGATTTATTATTTTCCTTCTTTGCATGTTTTACCCACCTTATAAAGGTTGTATGTTTCTTTTAATTAATAAAAGAAAAGTACAATTCAAGAAATCATTAAATTCATATTATTTTGATATTTAACATTATTATAATAACTAATATTATTCTAAGAGTTTAAAAATGAGTTTATTTGATTTTTAACCCTTTTAAATGTTAAACTAAAATTCCTGTAAGGAAATAAGACTTTATTTTTATTACACTTGATTTACATTTCAAAAATACAAACTAGTATTTTTCTATAATAGTACTTCTTTTTAAGATCTTAAATTTTTTATTAAATTTGAAGTGTTTTATATATTTTTATAAATTTCCAGAAGAAACAAATACAATTTTAATAATAGATCTATATTTAATTACTTAGAATTAGTATCTATTATTTTTATTAGGTAGATGATATGTTTGTGATTTCATAAATATATTATTTGTATTTTTAGGATTTTTATATATTTTTTCTAGAGCCTAATTTATCTCAGGGATATATTTGTAATTATGTATTTTACATAAGTCCTTCTTTTAAAACACGGGCATGGCCCACTAGGCTGGCCCGGTCCGACCCGACCCGCTCGGGCTAGGAAAAAACCCCTGGGTAGTATTGGGTTGCCTACACCTGGCCCAGTACCACTCACTCGCTCGCTCTCCTCTCTCTTCTCCCTCGCGCGACACCCTCTCTAGCCGCTTGATGCCTCCGCCACCGTGGGGGATTCCGGCCGCCCCAGGCTGCCATGTCCATTGCCGCGGTGCAAGACGACATGGATGATGTCGCTGCTCGACACCGTCCCGCTCGATCTGGCGCTGACGCTCTCTGCTGCCTGTGCTGACCCCCACCTCGTGGCTAGGGTTTGGGGTCCGCTGTGCTCTAGCACTTCCTCGATGACGTTGTGGTGCTCGTGGTTTCGCTCTTTCATGGCCGCCATTGCCGTGTGCAGGCGCGGGTTGCAGCGCCCGCCTCGGGGTGCTCCCCACGCCGCCACCTCTCTACCACCGGCCTCCTCTCTTCTTCCTCTTCAATAACCTTACGAGGACCTCGAGTAAGTGCCCTATTCTCTTCTCTGTGCTCTACCTTGCCTCTATTATATGCCATGTGGTCACTTGCAATGAATTTCCCCATTTAGGGTTCATTCCCCCTATAGTGGTGATTTAACATAACTCTAGGGTTAATCTTGCCTAAGCTAATACTTTGATGTTGATCTACTATTAGTGTAGTGTCAATCTCTGTTGAGCATGTTTATTACTCTGTTCACTATCAGAGAACACTCTACTGATCATGCTTTTGTTATCTTGTTCTCTGTCATAAAACTCTCTGTATAAGAATGCTTAGCTTAATGTGGATGCCCAAGTTGTTGTGGTTGTGGATTTACTCCTATGGAGTTGAATTGAGATGCTCTTTGTAGTGATGCTTGGTTAATTGCTTACTGGTGAAACACTGATGTGTTCAGTCTCAGGATTTAATCATGTTACTGTGTAAATCTAAAGTTACTAGTGCTAGTCCCTACTTTGTGATTAATAAGAAGATGATTTATAAAGATATGATTCCTATACGCTTGTAGGAAAGTGATTAAACTTAGTGGTTTTTGTACAGTCTGGCCTAGTGATAAATAGTGTTGGTCTTTACTGTCCTTTCTAAAATAAAATGTCTATGTATGATTCCTAAATCATTTAGGAAGATGATTATCTGGGTTGAAGAGGATATGCTTGAGCTTGTACTCAAGCAGATATGAACGTGCTAGGTATAGAGGTGCTACCCTTCTAGGACTGTGCCTTGTACCAGCAGTTCTGATGTGTATCTATCTAGATAGAAATAGATCATAGGGTCAGTGATGTTGGTCTGAGGCCCTTCCTGTACAAGAACACATGCCTTATTTGGCTGCTTATGATCTGCTGTCTAATATGTCCACTTATCATGTGCTTGCAAGAAAATGAATGTGTAAGATGGAAAATGATTGGATCTAAATGTAGGGATATACCTTGGTAGCCTTGTCTTGATGTTGCCTTTTACTTCTGGCTTGTGGTAGCCCTAGATTTGTGTTGGCTTCCTCTTGGCCTTGTCTTGCTCCTCCTGATGTTGTTGCTCTTGTGTGGCCTTGTTGTCCACCCAGTACCTCCCCCTCCTCAAGTCACCATCTTTGCTGGTGATTTTCCTGGGTTTTCTGTGGTGGAAAGTGACTTGATCTAGTAATATGGTTTCAAGATCTAGTGTTGTTCTTGGTTGTCCTGCGGACAAACTGTGGCTGGGCTCTCTCTCTGCAAAGTGGATAGCAAAGCTTGCTTTGCTATATGCTGCCGTGATTTAAATTGCCCCTTTGCTCTCTGCTGCTGACACCTCAACGCATGCATTTAGGTGTGTGAGATGCTTCACTATTTGCTTTGGCTGTAGATGAGATCAAGTAAATATGGTTTACACTTCCCCATCCTTTTACTGTTACTTATTGATACATTGCAAATGTATCTATAATTTTTGATGTTCCATTCTTGGTTTTATCCACTTTCTTGTGTTTTGTTCCAACTTTGGAGTACTTTTCATATGATTTCTTGGACTAATCTATTAACAAGAGCCACAGTGCCAGCTGCCTGTTTTCTGCTGTTTTTGGTTCCAGGAAAGTCAGAAAATGAATATTCTCAGAATTGGACGGGACAAAAGCCAAAGTGCCTATTTTTCCAGAAGTGATCAAGTGCCAGAATACGAGACGGAGAGGGACCAGGGGGCCACCACACCACCTGGCCGTGTGGCCCAGCCTGGCCCACGCCAGGGGGTGGTGAGGCCAGCCCTGACACCCCCTCGGCCTCCCCTTTCGACTATAAGTTGTCCTAGGAACGAAAACCCTAGGGACCCGATCAAAAATCCACGAAAGAGTCTGTAGCCGCTGTCATCTCCATCCCTAGATCGGGAGGGATCTGAAGCTCTTCCCGGCACCCTGTCGGAGAGGGGAATTCACCCTGGAGGCCTTCTTCATCACCATGCAAGCCTCCAGTGTGATGCGTGAGTAGTTCATCCTTGGACTACGTATCCATGTAGTAGCTAGATGGCTGGTTTCTCCTCCTTTGTGCTTTCATGTTTAGATCTTGTGAGCTCCGTTCATGATCAATATCATCTATTTGTAATCCATACATGTTGTGTTTGCGGGGATCCGATGGATATTGAGATGCTATTTCAGATTGATTATTGATTCTATCATGTCTTTGTTATTTGAGATCTTGCATGCTTTCCGTTGTTAGTAGCTATCTTGGCCAAGTAGATGCTAGCAACTCCAAGGAGTTAGTATTTATGCTCGATAGTGGGTTCATGCCTCTGGTAATCTGGGGAAGTGACAGAAATCTCTAAGGTACTAGATGTGCTATTGCTACTAGGGAGAAAACAACAATCCTTTGTTCATAGAACAATCGTATTGTTTACTTTACACGCAGTTCGTAAAGCAATAATCTATTGCTTGCAACTTAATACTAGAGGGGGTTCAGATGATAACCCGAAGGTGGATTATTGGTCATAGATGCAGTTGGATGGCGGTCTATGTATTATGTTGTAATGCCCAATCAAGTCTCAAAGGAGTCAAGATGATTAGTATATGCATGTATTGCTTTCTCGGTGTTTGTCAATTGCCCCACTGTAATTTGTTCACCCAACATGTTATCTATCTAAGGAGAGCCACCTCTAGTGAACTATGGATCCCGGTCCTTGTCTTTTACATGCAATCTACAATCTTTTACTGTTTTGTGTTTACTTTCTGCAAACTTTTACTTCTTTCCATTCGATATGTTTAATCCTTTGTTTTCCGCAAAGCACGGTGAGATTGACAACCTCATCGCAAGTTGGGGACAAAGTTCTGTTGTTGTGTTGTGCAGGTCTCCACGTTGCTACTAGCACCGGTAGTGTGCCCTGCCAAAGCTCAGCTAGTAACACCTTTGAGGTGTTTCCTTGCTCCTACTGGTTCGATTAAACCTTGGTTTCATTACTGAGGGAAACTTGTTGTTGTGCTCATCATACCTTGCTCTTGGGGTTCCCAACGAGCTCTACATCAACACCGCCATCAAGCAATTTTCTGGGCGCCATACTTAGAGCCATCACTTATCCTGGTGAAACTTACCACTTTTCTACTTGGCTTATAATGTGGCACTAGAGCTATTTGCTTCAAAGAACAGATACTACACATTGGTGAAACTTGCCCCCTTTTTAATTACTCTACGATGTAATATGAACAGTGCACTTCACTGTTCATCACTGAGAGTAAAACTAATCAACTAACATTTTATTTCTTTCGAGTGGTTTATTTATTTTGTGGGAACAAGATCTGGATTATCAAGACTTAGTATAGGGGTAGATAGTTAGTATAGATTCTCATTGTAATCTTCTTTTATTATCTTTGTAAAGAACCTTGTAACAATATTTCAATGATTTAATAAAGATTCATTTTGTTGGACTTTATTCCTTGTAACATTCTGTCTGATGTAATTCTCCCAATTTGTAATATAATTATTATGGAATAAAGAAAAGAAATAGGAATTCATTTCTTATTTGAATTTCCTTCTCTCAATTTCATATTGTTCTTCAATATATATATCTATAATATAATCCAACAATGTTAATACTTTATTTTGGAAATCCACTTTATGCTTCTAACTTCTAATTTTCAAATATTCTGTAAATGGTTTAAATTTCAAATTTGAATTCAAAATATTTACCCTCAAAACACAATAATGCCTAAAGGTCATGTCAAAATTTATAGCAATCACTTAAGAGAGCTATTCCTACCTCTTTTAGTGAAAGAAACTCTGATCTCTTTAGGTTTTTATTTGGCAAAAATTTACCCCGATTTTACAGATGAATGCATGCATATACACATATTCCTATTTCTACCCTTCGTTGGTTCCTAAATGCTGGGGTGTTACACAAAGTTAGTAATGGAAGCATTGAATGAAATTGGCCATGAATTATGTGATAGGTATAATTTATCTTGGTGCGTATATCAATATCCTAAGAATCTAAATTTCCAATGCAAGCTTGAGAGTATGCCTATAATTGCTTCCTACCATAATAATGAATTCTTGAACACTGATATGAAGGCAGCTAAATAATTTACTATTGTAATGGGATTTCTTGAGATAGTTATGTTGGTAGCAAATGAAACTCATAGCCTCACACCAAAACTTGGTACAACGCTTGAACAACTCTTGAAACTTTTTTGTAAGAATACCTATATCCTTGAATATTATAACAATCGTGTTGCTATCAAGTAGAGATATAATGGCTTGCAATAACAAGAAGATGAATATATAGAAACAAAAAATAAACAAGATGATAAAAGCCCAAGCTTGGGGATATCCATGCACCACAAAGAAGGAGAGAAGAATGAAGAAGAAAAAGATATGGTCCAACCTAAGCTTGGGGATGTAGGGAAACCTCTCATAGATGATAAAGGAGATAGCACCAAGCTACCACATGATCTCCACATCACTTGAATCAAGTAAGTAAAGCCTAGCTATATGGCTATAAAGAAAGCACTTTGCGGGAGGTAACCCGGTTTATTTTTCTTTTTGATTTTTGTTTTGAATTCTTGATGTAGCAAGATAATTTTCTCGAATTTACTTTCTAGAGTTTTTAATAAAGTACCAAGTGGAACCCATTTTGGATGCTATAAAAGTTGTTGAACATATGGAGTAGCAAATTTCTATAGAACAGTTTTTAGTGCAAGAATTTTCTGATTGTTTCTGTAAATTCCATTGCGCTCATATTTTCACAGAATTTACAACTTTTCATCCTATATATGCACAAAAATTGGCTAAAATTCCTGACATGTCTAAGTGGGCGAAATAAATTCATTTTGCTACTGCTTAAAATCTGGACAGATTCTGCCATGTTTTGTTTTAACCATTTCCAAATGTCCTAAAATGATTGTTATGAGTCATATTATATGCTAGGGATATGTAGAAACACCATATGCTTGCTCGAACATTTAAAATAATTTTTTCTTTGATATATATGCAGCAAATATTATGCTTTTGTGCCACTAATGTCACCATTCAGAAAACAGATGGGAGAAAAGTTTTGTTGTGAAGTTTTTTGACAGGGAATAGAGGAACATCACACAAAAGAAATCCAAGGATGGTGAAAACCATAAGCTTGGGGATTCCCAAGGCACCCCACTAGACTTATTAAACTCTCGGTTTGCAAACCTCTAAACTTTGTTTTTCGAGCAACATAAAACTATCATAGAAACTTGGAGCGTATGTTTTGTTTATTTTACTTTTGTTTTGCATTAAAAGGATCACCACCACTATTATTATAAATGTTTATGATAGAGCTACTGAAAATAAACTTTGCCTTATGAGACTGAAAATGAATAAGAATGCCTTGAAATAAAATTAAAGGGGAGATAAAAGCAAAAAAGCTGAAATTCATGTTGTGTCTAGTTCTTAAGCTCAAGTACTTTACATGAAGTATGATTTGTTTTGTGCCTATTAATTTGTATCCTTTGCTTGTGTATATTTATGTTCAACATTAAGGAGCAAGGTGAGAAAATAAATGTTGATGTTATGAACTAGATGGCACACTCGTTAGATCTCTTTTTGTTAAGCCTTCACAATACAAGCTAAGACTTGTTCCAAAACCCCATAACCTAGACAAGGCATATCCACCTATTTGTGGCAAAAGCTACTTTCAAGTATAGTATTTATGTTAATCCTCCAAACACTCTTAAAAACACCTTTTCATGTATTTTAAAGCTCATAAGAAAGTAAGGTTTGGGGTGATACCACTATGGAAATTTTTGTGCTTTACATCTTATTAGTTGTTAATGGCCAAACCATGCTGTCATGGCACAAGCTTTCAATGTTGAATGTTGAAAATTAATCATGTTAAAGTTCTGCCTATGGATTGCATCGATGTGAAATAAAGTGTGCATACTGGAGTAGGCATGTTGAGAGAAAATGCTCATGAACCGCTAGTCAAATCCATGCGCCGTGCGGCAACTCATGCTGGGAACTTACAACATGATGATCCTTGTTGATATGATTCATATGTCTATTTTTCTTGTTCTTATGGAGTAGAGATACCGCCCCTCCTACCTTGAACATGACTAAGGAATTATATTAACTCCTATGCTAAATAAATAAATAAATACAAAAGGGGGGCATATAGCTACACAGGGAGCAAGAGGTACCTCAGTTATGCGGTTTCTAAGACCAACATGTGCATACAATGACATACCTAAGTTGAGTAGCATGAGGAGTGCAAGGTCATAGGTATGGTGCATGAAACAATTAACTTGTAAGATGTTTAGCACATAAACCATATGAAGCTTTGAAATAAAAGATACTTGGAACGCCGTCCTTATTAGTATTGTTGACATGAACTACATAGCTCAAAACTTTATTTTTACATTCTTTATGGAGGATTAACATATGTATTCAATTCTTACTTTCGGTACGGGATGCAAAACATCTCAAGGGAAGACATGAAACTAAGAAGTGAGTCTTCCAGTCAAGAGCATGAAACTAAGAAGTATCCCAAAATTAAAGGCATAAAACACCAATGCCAATCATGAAAAGAATGATTCTATAGGTTCATCAAAGTGTGCGTGAAGGTTTGTTTTGTTCATCATTTGTTTTATCACACCATTACTTATTGTTTAACATGTTTATAGAATGTGTAAAAGATATAACTTGATAGTACACTTGCATATTATGTTTCATTGAAAGGAATTGAGCCTATGAACTTCACATGATAATGAAAGAAGCGAAGGTAACAAACTCCAAAGTTCTTGTTTAGTTTTTATCACCTTCATGATCGAGGATGAGCGTAGGTTAAGCTTGGGGATGTTGATGCATGTAAATGCATACATGAACTTTGTAGTTTGTTAACATGTTTATCCACATATTTGCATAATATATAATGTTATATCCATGTTTTACATTGATTTTTGGGGTTTTACCAATTATTCCCTTTATTTTGGTTTTTTAACCCGACAGGGCAGAAAACCCTGTTTTCAATGTTTTGGATGTTTCAGGACCTATATAGAGTCAAATGGACCTGAGTTTTTGGGTATATCACTATTTATCCACGAGAAGCATATGGAGCACAAGAACCTCACCTGGAGGGCTAGGAGGCCCAAAAGAGCCTGGGTGGCGTGCCTAGCCCAGGTGGGCGCGCCACCTACCCTCTTTTCCTCCTCGGCCGACCGATCGCCTTGATTATTTCGCCCATGGAGTTGTCTTGACCCAAAAACCCTTATATAAGGATCCCTCAAGGAGTCCTCGATAAGGAGGATGTGATAGAAAACACCAAGAACAGAGAGTCTGATGGCCGTCGTCGGAGGAAGATTGGAGGGGGAATCTCTATCGGAATCGCCTCCAGCCGCGTCTCCTCCTTCACCAATGCCTCCTCATCACTCTCCATGATGAGAGGGGAGTAGTCCACCCCCTGGACTTTGGGTTTATGGTGGTAACTTGATCTAATCTCTCCATGTATGATCATTGTTGAAGTCCATATGATGTGCCTTGCATGAGTATGGATCTATCTATGTAATTTCTATGGTGGATATTGTGTTATGAGATAGTACTTGTTATTCATTTACGTTGTGTTGGATCTTGTATGGTTTGTCATACTTTGGGAATATTCTATGATGCATGTGATGGTTTAGATCTATACATAATGCCTTGTTTATCCATATCATGAGGTGATTGACACCACCAAGTGGGGGTAGATGAGAGAGATGTGATAATACTCACAACATATCACAACATATGAATCATTGTATCTAGAATGTTTTCCATTAAAAATTATGATGTATGTAGGTAATGAGTGGCCGAGTGACAATGACATATGTATTGAGTGACAACAATGCAGCCCAACATCCTTTCTCTAGGGGTAAAAAGGGAGAAGTATGATGTGTGGTGTGACACAAACCAAATGCTAGCCTTATTGCAAGGTTGGCCTAGTAACACAAAGGAGTAGTTATTTCACCTATGTGTTTTATGACATGTAGCCACCATAAAAGTACCATTAAAACATGACAATTGTGTGTACCTTTACTACCTATAACATGATAATCACCATAGATGGAGAATGGAGGATTAAGTGAACCCATGAACCCATGTCTATTGTTCCTATAAAAGAAAACCCTTATCTTGCCCTCTTGCATTGAAGAGGATTGGGACAATTTTATATTCTTGTTTTGTTACATTAAACTTCCAGCCATTAAAACAACCATCTTATTCCTTAAAACTTGTTTAGCGCATAATGAACTAAAACTTGTGACACTTTAGTTGTAGAGAATAGATAGCTTTTCCTCCTTGGTCATGTGGAACGGTACGCTACTTCCAAATTGAGAGGTACTACGGTGATCCCCTGCACTTGGGGGTTAGCAATAGGAACACGCGAAGATGAGCCTACGCGACACGGACATGCAGAGCTTGGCGATGGGCCTGAGGTGGTGTTGAAGGGGTGTGGAAGGAGCGAGCGCGGGACGGCAGCAAGAAGGGGTGTGGAGGCCAGGCAGTGATGGCTCAGTCATGATGTAGAGCTCGTTGGGAACCCCAAGAGGAAGGTATGATGAGCACAGCAGCAAGTTTCCTTAGTTATGAAACCAAGGTTTATTCGAACCAGTAGGAGCAAGGAAACACCCCAAATGTGTTCCTAGCTGAGCCTTGGCAGGGCGCACTACCGGTGCTAGTAGCAACGTGGAGACCTGCACAACACAACCACAGAAATTTGTCCCCAACTTGCGATAAGGTTCTCAATCTCACCGTGTTTTGCTGAAAACAAAGGATTAAATGTATCGAATGGAAGGAAGTAATAGTTTGCAGAAAGTAAACACAAAGCAATAAATAGTTTATAGATTGTATGTAAAGAAAAGGACCGGGATCCATAGTTCACTAGAGGTGGCTCTCCTTAAGATAGATAACATGCTAGGTGAACAAATTACAGCGGGGCAATTTACAAACATCGAGAAAGCAATACATGCATATACTAATCATCTTGACTCCTTTGGAACTTGATTGGGCATTACAACATTATACATAGACCGCCATCCAACTGCATCTATGACTAATAATCCACCTTCAGGTTATCATCCGAACCCCCTCGAGTATTAAGTTGCAAGCAACAGATTATTGCTTAATTACGTGTAATGTAAACAATATGATTGTTCTATGAACAAAGGATTGTTGTTTTCTCCCTACTAGCAACAACACATCTAGTACCTTAGAGATTTATGTCACTTCCCCAGATTACCAGAGGCATGAACCCACTATCGAGCATAAATACTAACTCTTGGAGTTGCTAGCATCTACTTGGCCAAGATAGCTACTAACAATAGAAAGCATGCAAGATCACAAATAACAAAGACATCATAGAATCAATAATCAATCTGAAATAGCATCTCAATATCCAACGGATCCCCGCAAACACAACATGTATGATTACAAATAGATGATCTTGATCATGAACGGAGCTCACAAGATCTAAACATGAAAGCACAAAGGAGGAGAACCAGCCATCTAGCTACTACATGGATCCGTAGTCCAAGTATGAACTACTCACGCATCACACCGGAGGCTTGCATGGTGATGAAGAAGGCCTCCAGGGTGAATTCCCCTCTCCGGCGAGGTGCCGGGAAGAGCTTTAGATCCCTCCCGATCTAGGGATGGATATGACGGCGGCTACAGACTCTTTCGTGGATTTTTTATCAGGTCCTTAGGGTTTTCGTCCCGAGGGCATCTTATAGGCGGAAGGAGAAGCCGAGGGGGTACTGGGGTCGGCTAGACCACCCCCTGGCGCGGGCCAGGCCTGGCCGCACGGCCAGGTGGTGTGGCCAGCCCCTAGCCCTTCTCCGTCTCGTATTCTGGCATCTGATGACTTCCGGAAAAATAGGCACTTTGGGTTTTGTCCCAGCCAATTCCGAGAATATTCATTTTCTGACTTTCCTGGAACCAAAAACAGCAGAAAACAGGCATCTGACACTATGGCTCTTGTTAATAGGTTAGTCCAAGAAATCATATGAAAAGTACTCCAAAGTGTGAACAAAACACAAGAAAGTGGATAAAAACAAGCATGGAACATCAAAAATTATAGATACATTTGCAATACTGCACCCAGAACTGGCAGCAATGTTGTGCCTGTCACAGTCAAAGACAAGTCCCAAATCACTTGTTTTGAGTGTGGAGTGAAGGGTCACTACTCCAATGAGTGTCCCAAGAAGACGACAGCCAATACCAATGTGAATGCCCCAGCTCAGCAGCAGCGTCGTGTTCAACCAGGAAGAAGATTTGCCCTAGGGAACCCGCACAACCGCAAAGGCCATCTTTTCCACATGAACGCAGAAGAAGCCTAGGAAGCGCTAGATGTAGTGCTCAGTATGTTTTTTGTCAACTCAGTTTTAGCAAGAGTATTGTTTGATTCGGGAGCATCGCATTCATTTGTCACCGAAGAATTTGCATGCACTAGTAAGATTTACCCAACCAACCTGAAGCATGTCATGATAGTTCAAATCCCCGGTTCAACAAACCAAAGCTAGAAAAATTTGCAAAGCGGTACCAATCAGAATACATGGGATAGATTTTTATGCCAACCTAATTGTACTTGGAACCAAAGGATTGGAAGTAGTACTAGGTATGGACTGGATGTCAAGACATAAAGGATTGATAGACTGTGCTAAGAAAGCCATCACCATGACCAGTAATTCTAGAGTCACCGTAGAGCATATCTCGGAAACCTTACCCCGTCAATTCAAGTGCAACAAGACTGTAGCCCTGCCTACCATAGACTAGGTTAGAGTAGTCTATGAATACCCCGATGTATTCCCAGATGAATTGCAGGCATGCCCCTAGATAGGGATATTGAGTTCATTATCGAACTAATCCCCAGAACCAGACCCATGGCCCAGAGACCCTATAGCATGAACCCCTCAGAGTTAGTGGAACTGAAGAAGCAGTTGGATGCCATGTTAGAGAAAGGCTTGATTCAACCAAGCGCATCGCCATGGAGATCACCAGTGTTATTCGTTGACAAGAAAGATGGAGGCAACCGTCTGTGTACAGATTACAGAAAGTTGAATGATGTCACCATCAAGAACAAGTACCCCTTGCCAAAGATAGAGGATCTATTTGATCAGTTGACTGGAGCTCAGGTATTCTCAAAGATTGATCTTAGGACTGGTTATCACCAACTTAAGATTCGTGCAACGGATATTCTGAAGACCTCCTTTACTACTCGCTATGGTTATATGAGTATACAGTTATGTCCTTTGGATTAACCAATGCCCCTGCCTATTTCATGAATCTCATGAATAAGATCTTTATGAATTTCCTAGATAAGTTTGTAGTTGTGTTTATCGACAACATCCTTATCTACTCCAAGTCAGAAGAAGAGCATAAGCAACATCTGAGAGATCTGAGAGTTATCCTAGAAATCCTGAGAAAGCATCAGTTATATGCCAAGTTCAGCAAGTGTGAGTTCTGGCTGAAAGAAGTAGGATTCCTAGGACATATTGTGTGTGCCGAAGGAGTCTCTGTTGATCCCACCAAGATCAAAGATGTCGAAGAATGGGAAGCCCCAACCACTCAAACCCAAGTCCGTGCATTTCTCGGATTAGCGGGATATTACCGCAAGTTCGTAGAAGGATTCTCGAGCATAGCCCGACCAATGACCCAATTGTTGAAGAAGGACAAGAAGTTTGAATGGACAGACAAATGTGAAGCTAGTTTTCAAGAGCTGAAGAAGAGATTGATATCAACCCCAATATTGGTCATGCCAGACATCAAGAAGCCGTTTGATGTGTATTGTGACGCATCCAAAATTGGTCTCGGATGCGTGTTGATGCAAGAAGGCAAAGTCATCGCGTATCTGTCTCGACAACTGAAGCAGCATGAGCAGAACTACCTGACCCATTATCTTGAGCTAGCATTTGTGGTTCTAGCGTTGAAGACATGGCGTCATTATTTGATGGGTAATCGCTGTGAGATTTACTCAGATCACAAGAGCTTAAAATATATGTTCACTCAAAAGGAGCTGAATATGAGGCAAAGGAGATGAATAGAGTTAATCAAGTATTATGACCTTGACATTCACTATCACCCTGGCAAAGCCAATGTGGTAGCGGATGCTCTTAGCAAATTGCCGTGTAGGCTTAACACCATGATCAAGGAGAAGCAACCAAGTTTGTATGAAGAGTTGGAGTAGTTCAGGCCTGAATTAGTTAGCAAAGGATTCTTAGGTAGCATTGAACTTCAACCCACTTTGATTAGCCAAATCAAGGAAGCCCAGAAGGGGAATGAAAGTATCAACGGAATCAAACATCGTATTGGTACAGGAAAGGTACCTGGATTCACTGAAGACGAAGAAGGAGTATTGTGGTACAAAGGACGTATCTGTGTGCCAGCAGATTCGGAGCTGAAGGAAGTTATCATGAAGGAAGCTCATGATACTCTTTATTCTATCCACCCCGGAGGAACAAAGATGTATCAGGATTTGAAAGAGCAGTTTTGGTGGCACAAGATGAAGAGAGAAATCGGAAGCTACATCGCCAAGTGTGACATCTGTCAAAGAGTCAAAGCAGAGCATCAGAGACCTGCAGGACTGTTGCAACCATTGCAGTTCCGGAATGGAAATGGGATTCCGTCGAAATGGACTTTATCACCGATTTACCTACTTCTAGTAGGGGAAATGACTCAATCTGGGTCATAGTTGATAGACTGTCGAAGGTAGCCCACTTTATCCTTGTCAAGACTACCTACCAGAGTGCGAAGCTAGCAGAGCTGTACATTGCTAGGATTGTTAGTCTGCATGGAACCCCCAAGACCATCGTATTAGATCGAGGAACTCAGTTTACCTCGAGATTTTGGCAGAAAGTCTAAGAAGGATTAGGAACCAGGTTGAACTTCAGCACAGCGTACCACCCGCAAACTGATGGACAGACTGAGAGAGTCAACCAGATCCTAGAGGATATGCTTCGAGCTTGTGTGTTGGAATACGGATCAAAATGGGAAGACTGCCTGCCTTTCGCAGAATTCTCATATAACAACAGTTATCAAGCTAGTTTGCAGATGGCACCATTTGAATTCCTATATGGAAGAAAGTGCCGTACCCCTTTGAATTGGTCGCAGGTAGGAGAGAGTCAGATCTTTGGACCCGACATTCTCCGAGAAGCAGAAGAGAAAGTTCACAAAGTCTGTGAGCACCTCAAGACCGCCCAATCCAGACAGAAGAGTTATGCTGACAGGAGAAGGAGAGACCTGACTTTCAATGTAGGATATTTTGTATATCTCAAGGTTTCACCATTGAAAGGAACGCAACGCTTTAGTTTGAAAGGAAAGTTAGCCCCTAGATATATCGGGCCCTTCAAGATTCTGAACCGTCGAGGAGAAGTATCGTATCAACTGGAACTGCCTGAAGAGATGTCAGCCATCCACAATGTGTTCCATATCTCGTTACTTCGCAAATGTTTGGAAGTGCCCGAGAAGACTGAAGTTTTCAAGAACATCGATCACGGAGCTGTAGAAATCAACAATGACCTGACCTATCGGGAAGTACCCATCCGTATCTTAGAAGAAGCCTACAGAACCACCAGGACCAGGAGCATCAAGTTTCTCAAGATTCAATGGAGCAACCATACCAAGGAGGAAGCCACTTGGGAGCACGAAGATTACATTAGGACATAGTTCCCAAATCTCTTTAGTTCCTAGTTTTCTTTGTAAATCTCGGGACGAGATTTTTTTTAAGGGGGAAGGTTTGTAACATCCCAAAACTTCAATCCAAGCTTATCAAGATCTAAATCATCAAATTTAGGGTTAACAATAACTTTTCAAGTTAATAATGAAAGCATTCATGTGTATGTGCATTTAAATAAGGAATTGATTTGAATTGCCATGGTTCTGTGATTCTTTGGTTGTAAAATGTTTCTTAGGTGATTTAAACATCATCTACATCATTCCCAAACTTTTCCTAAAGAAAATTAAATCAAAAACAATTAAAAGGGAGGAATGGTCATTTTGGCCATTGTAATCCACTAAACTACTTTGGGTGTTCCTAGCACTCATTTCTTAACAGAAACAATTCTTGATCTTTGCACCCCTTGCTAGTACACATAATGAGGTACCAAGGACCACCTTTTGATCTGTTAAAAACATTCTATTTCTTATTTTAAATGGCATTTCAAAATTGAATCCAATGCATATGCATAGATCACCCCTATTTAAAAAACCATCTATTTGAGTTCCACTTTCAAAACCCTTGCAACCAGAGACTACCTTGCACTAGTGTAGATCACCCAAAAATTTTGAACTTAAAATTCAAAAGTTTTCTTCTTGCGGCCATTTCATCAAATAGCTTGTGTGCACAAATCTGTCCAAAATCCAAACACTATTTGGAGCAGTAATTTTGGTCACCATTTGTGCCTAACCTTGTCCCCTTGTTCCCCTAGTACAAACCCTACCATTTACTAGCCCGGCCAAGCCATGTGCACATGACCAAATGGTCATGGCCATTAAGGCCGAGCACTTGGAGCACCCCCACCGGCGACATCGCACTACAGCAGCCGCCAGCCTCTCTCACCTTGTCCGGCACATAGCCAGTGGTCCACCGCCACCGTCCAACTAGCCCCAGGCCAGAGACAGAGGGCAGAACGACCAGAAACCGCCGCGCCCGGAGCTGGTCGACCATGCCGACGCCGCCCGCAGAGCACGTCATGTCCCCGCATGCACAGACCACCCCTCGGCCGCAGGCCGCGCCTATCGCTCCGCCAGGACCTAGGGAACACCCCGGACACCCCCGCTGGCCACCCAACTCACCCCAGCCACCGCTCGCCGTCGAACCCGCCACCTCTGCCGGCCAGAGCGCGTGACGCGCCCGACCAGCATAGAGCCCGCCTTGTCGCGCCTTTAAGCCCCAGCGCACCGCCAGGAGACAGGCCACCGCCCCCTACCTCGAGCCACGCCACTAGCCCCCTGTGTCGCCCTCGCCGGAGTCGCCTGCCCACACCGTTCGGTCTCACCGTCGGGCCTATATAAGCCGGCCTCCCCATCACCATTTCTCCACACCCACTCACTTCCCACCTCTCATTGATCCTTCCCCTCTCTCGCTAGAGCCAATCGAGCTCTGCCTCGCCGGAATTGGAGCCGGAGCCACCGCAGCAGGAGGAGAAGGGCGCCTGCGATTTAGGGCACCCCAAGCCCCGCCGCAACCGCGCCTCACCTCGCCGTCGTCGCTGGAGCCCTGGTACGTCTCCGGTAGACCCCCACTGAGCCGCTAGGTCAAACTCTCGCCGACGACCTGTTCGTCGTCGACGATAACCCTCGACCGTAGATCCCACTTCTAATCCTACGACCCACAGCGCGTGTACCGTTTCGCGTGTTAAGAGCCACTGACAGCGGGACCCCCTGCCAGCTGAGCCCCGCGCTGTGGAGCGCCACTGGGCCGGCCCATGTTCGTTCCCGCGCTAGCCCAGCCATTTGAAAATTAGATTTCCTTTTAAGTTAAATCTAGTTTATGTCCACTAGTTTAAAATTCAATTCTGACAGTTTTACAAATCCAAATTGCATGAAACCAATTTTGCCTGAAAGGTATTGAAATTATCTATCCAAGCCCATTGGATTTAATTCAACTAGAGTTATAGATCTCGCCTAATAAAAATAACAAAACAGAAGTATTTGCAACTTGCAACATTTTTATAAAATCAACCAAGCCAGGTTTTGAGTTGATTCCAACTCTCAAAAATCACATTTCATCATATCTATCTAAATATGTAATAATATCAAAGTTTACATGCAGTGACTTTGGACTAGTACCAAAATAATGCTATATAGGCATTTCTAGTCACTTTAAATCATTAAATAATGAACTTAAACCAAAGTAATTATGATCCAACCTTTAAATCTCATTCCCACATGTTAGAATATGTGGTGATGACATGTGTCAACATGATCCCATATTTTAAGTGGTGAATATTAAATCTTAGTTAATTTTCAATGAGTAGAAATTACTTTTCTAAAATAAAAAGGATGAAACTATTGAATTAAACTTGTGATGCTTGTGATGATAATAGATCATCAAATGTGTGTCTTAGAATGCTATTTAGCCTAGTTAAGTATTGTTTGGTTATTGTGTACTCCGTATGTATTTATAGACGATAGTACCGACCAAGTCTACGAGGAGGAGGAGTTCTACCAAGAAGAAGAAGAAAACTTCAACCACTGCACCAACCAAGGCAAGCTAGCACTATCCAAGTTAACCCTTGCAAGTTGCACTTGCAAGCCACCATAAGCAATACAAGCTAACACTTGCAAGTTTAGTGCTTAGCAAGCTAGGATCAAACTAGATGGTTTAGCAAAGATGCCTTATGCATGCTTTGATCACACCCCTTTGACTATTAGTACCCCAAGTCTCATTTACCAGTTTTACCTCCCTTAATTTACACAAAGTTCTTTACTTGTTTTGAAGGTAGCATAAAAAGTATAAAACTTGACCTATTTAGCTAAGCTTTAGATGTCATTCTATGGCATGAGATTGAACCCATCTTTTCCACCTTAGTGAACACTCTTAACTTAGTAGTTTAGAGTAGCTCAAAAACTTGAGTCACTTTAGATGGGAAAACTTGGTGAAAATGAATTATGAAAACCTTGGAATGATGAGTCATTCTATTGAGATGTTTTGACATGTGTTGAGAAACACAAATGGTTGATGCTGATGAAAATGTTGAGGCATGAGCCTTAACCCTTTTATAAAACTGATGGTTGGATTCGGATGCGATACCATTCCAAATTTACCGTACAACCACACTACCTGAATTGGGTAAGGCTTAGCTGGAAATTTATATGCATTAGTATTAGTTCCCTCGTGGGAGAGGTTTGAGCTGAGGCTACCTCTCAATGTTGTCCAGCTATGCAGTGCCCAAGATGACAGATGGTCATGGTTGGGAGGCCATGCTCATAGGAGAGGTGCTTATACTAGGGCGTGTAAAGGGAAGGTTATGTTTGATTATCTGCATACTAAGTATGATGATTCAGGGTTATCCCTGACAGATGTATCGAAACTTGTGGTGAAAGTGTACCACCTCTGCAGAGTGTCAAACTATTAGAATAGCCATGTCCGCGGTTATGGATAGTTGGAATGGCCATACTGTTTTGTTGTCAGATGTTTTTCTAAATACTTTGAAATGAATGATGAACCTAGACTTGACCACAACAGGGTTGTGTTTATGACAATAGCTTCCCAACTTAAGTGATTCTAGAATTTTACTTTATCTTTCTTTGCTTCAGAACTCAGCTTAGGTTTCAAACTTAACTTTATAGTTAAACTTGGGTTTAACACTTTAACTTAGAATTATAGTACTTGTTAGTGGTAGTTTGCGAGTACTTAAAGAGTACTCATGGCTTTTGTCCCTGGCTATTATCATGGCCAGACTATGAAGGAGATTATCAAGATGATGGCCAGCAGGACGGCTATGATAACTAGGACTATCTGCCTTCGTCAGCATTGCCTGTGCCCCTGAAGATGGACCCCACCGCTACGCTTATCTTTTATTTCCGCTGCTTGTTGTATTAAGACTAGATCATGAGATCCTTATTTGTGTAAGACCTTATGTATGGTTTGTAATGGATGATGTACTGTGATATCCAATCTGTTATGTCTCGCAAAAATGGTAATACTGGGATTGCGAGGTGTGGCATAACGGGCATCTGGGATTAAAAATCCGGGTGTTGACAAATTGTGACTTGTTACTCCCTGTTCCGGGAAGGAGCTACGAACGCGGTAGGAAAGGAACTCCATGAAGTTCTGGTCAACCTATGAAGGCTGATGGGCATAGTTTGTGAAGAAATGTTTACCAAAACAGCATAGTACCAAGGACTTATAGTCCGAGGTGGTAGTTAGAGCATCAAACTTCCCACCTTTCATATAGTGAACTTGCTAGGTAACGCTGTTACTCACCCTTTCCTATGAACCCCTTGCTAGACTTTGAGGGCCAGAAGAATGACCATGTGTATTCAACGGAGGTCCAGAACGATGTCTACTATGAAGAGTTGGACCTGTCCGGTGGAATCGAAGGGGTGGACTACGGGATACACTATGGAGCTGAAGACAACGAGTCAGAGTAGTTGTCAGGTCGTAATATAGTTACCTAGGTTGAGCCGAGCAGCACGAACCCTATAGAATAAGTTGTTGAGCTCACGTCCTTATTACCGTTGTGTTTCTTTCGTTCTTCCGCTAAACTTATGAAATAAGTTATTCGGTTTGTAAGTTTGAATCTCTTGGAGTCTCGAACTTCTGGTATTGTAATAATAATAAAGTGTGTATGTTTGTATTTTGGACCCGCAATGTTTCTGTTGTACCACTTTGAGGGATGTGATATTTACGGAACGGTGTTCTATGGATGTCATGTCAACGACTATAGTGTACTACACATGCAGTGGTATGCTGGGTCACCGCACTTTGTTTGATCAACATTAATTGATTCAACCATAGGGGTTACATAAGTACATGATTCATACATTCCATGAACATAACAAATAAACTATTTTTTGTGTTCATCAAATAAGGAGAGTAAAAACTGATACATAACTGAAAGTAAATCTAATGACAACCAAACAAGTTAAAGAAACCTCCCCAACCTTAGATGATTGCAAGATCTAAAACAAACTAAGACAAATCTAAAGTCTAGTGCACACAAGAATAGAAACTTAAGCGCTACGCTCCATGGCAACGACGCCAGAAAAGTATCTTGATAACCCCCAAGTGCAGGGGATAACCATAGTACCTCTCAATATGGAAGTAGGGTATCGATCCGTAGGAACAAGAAGGAAAAGTTATCTATTCTCTACAACTAAAGTGTCACAAGTTTTAGTTGATTATGCACTAAACATTTTTTAAGGAATAAGATGGTTGTTTTAATAGTTGGAAGTTTAATGTAACAAAACAAGAATATAAAAGTGTCCCAATCCTCTACAATGCAAGAGGACAAGACAAGGGTTTTCTTTTATAGGAAAATGGACATGGGTTCATGGGTTCACTTAATCCTCTCTTCTCCATTTATGGTGATTATCATGTTATAGATAGTAAAGGTATACACAATTGCAATATTTTAATGGTACTTTTATGGCGGCTACATGTCGTAAAAAACATAGGTGAAATAAGTACTCCTTTGTGTTTCTAGGTCACCCTTGTAATAAGGCTAGCATTTGGTTTGTGTCACACCACACATCATACTTCTCCCTTTTTACCCCTAGATAAAGGATGGTGAGCTGCATTGTTGTCACTCAATACATATGTTGTTGTCACTCGGCCACCCATTACCTACATACATCATACTTCTTAATCGAAAACATTATAAACACTAGTGCAATGATTCATATGTTGTGATATGCTGTGAGTATTATCACATCTCTCTCATCTACCCCCACTTGGTGGTGTAAATCACCTCATGATATGGATAAACAAGGCATTATGTATAGATCAAAACCATTACATGCATCATATAATATCACCAAAGTATGACAAACCATACAAGATCCAACAACAATGGAAAATGAATAACAAGTACTATCTCATAACACAATATCCACCATAGGAATTACATAGATATATCCATACTCATGCAAGGCACACTGTATGGACTTCAACAATGATCATACATGGAGAGATTAGATCAAGTTACCACCATAAACACAAAGTCCAGGGGGTCGACTACTCCCCTCTCATCATGGAGAGTGATGAGGATGCATTGGTGAAGGAGGAGACATGGCCAGAGGTGGTTCTGGCAGCGGTTCCCCTCCACTCTTCCTCTGATGGCGGCAAGTAGACTCTTTATTCTTGGTATTTTATATCTCCGCCTCCATCGTCTCGGGGACTCCCAGGGGGATCCTTATATAGGGGGTTTTAGGTCAAGAGAACTCTGTGGGCAAAAGAATCAAGGCGATTGGATGAACGAGGAGGAAAAGAGGGTAGGTGGCGCGCCCACCTGGGCTAGGCGTGCCACCCATACTGTTTTGGGCCTCCTCGCCCTCCAAGTGAGGTTCTTGTGCTCTAGATGCTTCTCGTGGATAAATATTGACATCTCCAAAAGCTCAGGTCCATTTGACTCCCTATAGGTCCTAAAACATCAAAAACATTGAAAACATGGTTTTTCTGCCCTGCCAGGTTATAACCAAAATAAAGGGGATCATTGGTAAATCCCAAAAAATAATGTAAAACATGGATATAACATTATATAAGATGCAAATATGTGGATAAACATGTTAACAAACTACAAAGTTCATGTTTGCATTTTACATGCATCACTAATGCAGAGGCATGGATGGGTAATGATGACTGCAAGTGCACGGATCATTTGTAGCTAGTTTTGAAATAAAGATATCGATCCCAGAGGGAGCAGGAGTTTGAAATCTAATAACTCTTGAAATCTAATAACTCTTGAACAAAGGTAAAGATTATTTTCATGAACATTCTCAACTATGTATGTGTGGGAGGAACTCCGTATTTGGACAAATAGGCAGCAACCACTGCTCACATCATCCTCATAACCACAGTAGTCAGCAATCAACATCAATCGAATTACTGTGCTATTAAGTGACTTAATCCCATAGGACATATCCCATGGCATGGATAGTGTTCTGTGAGTTTCCTCGGTTCCCAAGTTGATACGTAAGGGGTGCCGATAGCTTTATAGTCACTGTAAGTGCTAACACACCTCCATCTACCAACAAGTAGTTCCCTCCATCAAGTCCCGACAAGAGGCAAATATTGAGAGGTCGACTTCTCCCAACATCAAGATGAAGACAATCTAACACATGGTCACAGCGATGAATATCATAATAAAATTTATCTTATTTCAATCTCATACTAGGGTTTGTCCATCTCCCCAAGAACTAATGATCTACTCAGACATGGAGGCAATCAACATCATGGAAATAACAATAGAATCTATCATAGATGAATCCTCGGATCTGCGCAGGGCAAAGATGGATCCCCGGTAGATGAGTTCCCCCTCCAGATGCCTTCCGGAGGTGAGGTTTCGGTGATTTCTGGTTGTTCTGTATGTTGTCTCTCTCATCCAGTTGCATGGGGTGAAACTATTTGAGGAGGCGGTGGCGGTGCCAACTATACAGCCGGAAAATTATTCCCGCTGTATAGTTGGTCGTTAAACCATCTGGATGCCTTGATCTCTTTGGGTTTTCTTCTAATGTTATTGATATTTCCCAAATAAGATATTTACGTTGTTGTTACTCCTTTTCTCCCTAATACAACTGCTCCAAGAATTGTGTCCATTGTATCCATCATTTGTCCTGATCCTGGTGAAAATAGACATGAAATGTGCGCGCGAACGCCGTAAAATACCAAGATCCTACAACTGGAGTGCAAAATAATAATATAAAACATAATGCAAATATGCAATCATCAACTTCCCCAATCTTAGACTCTTGCTTATCCGAACAAATTTAGCTTAATGGATGTGATCCTCATATTGTTGATGCCGAGTAGATAAAATAAATGAGGCAGTTGCGGCATGTATTTATCATATATGATACATAGGAATAAGTTCATGAATAGTACCTTACTCGAACCATCCGAATAATATTAGAAGGCTTCCACAACTTAGTGATCAACATTTCACAAAAGATGAATCTCAACATGATGTAAAAGTATTCGGTTCGACCGAATGAGTTAGCAAGATAGTCCCAAGTGTTTATTGGATTAACATATTCACTTGGGATTTAAAATCTCAAACGCTTCTTTGTCATACTACAATATAGTGGTGTATGCATATTTTCTCTTTGCACATTCACTCCTTTTCTTCTCTCTTTTCTCCCCCCTTTTTTTAAATATATATGCTCACACTTTTGTTTAAGTGTTGTGCAAAGGAGCTAGCCATACATTCCACTTAATGTAGGAATTCAAAGTTTAACGATCTCAATTACCAAATTCCAATTGTATATGAAGCAATCTTTATATCTTGAATATTCTACCTTGTTTTGTTCTCACTCTAATTTGATAGCACTTTTAATTTCCCTTTGTTCAAGGTTTCTTTTTCAACTTTACTGATTAGATAATTTTTTATTTGTAAATCAAACCATGAACTTACAACATATTGACCAAATTATCTTTATAAGTTCCATTAATATGAATGGTGTGGAAGACTCCTATTGCTATTATCAAGTGCAAGTAAAATTATACTCAAGCAATTCATATATCCCATAGGACAAGCACAAACTCAATATTGCTCCATATATGATAATAAACTCGGAATTTCATAAAAGGGATTGACTATTCCTGAAGGGAATTCTAATGATTCAAGCTTTATTTCTAATTTGAACTAATGCAAAACTAAAATAGTAATGTAAAACTTATAAGATATATTACAAGGTCTTAAAGATCTCCCCAAGCTTCGAATCAAGCCAGGCGGGATCAAATAATCCCTTGCGATTATTTGATATCGCGATTATTGTAGATCATTATGGCACCATGGCATGTAGCACAGTGGTGCGTAGCTTCTTATTGTTATCCTTCAGAGTAGTGATGCGGCTATAGCACCTGCGCAAATCAGATTGCAAAGTATCCACTTTATCTGCGAGTTTAGTCACCAATGGGAGAAGATCATCCTTCTTCTCTATCTCCTTGAGACGGTGACGAACTTCAACATGATGGAGTAGCTCTTGCTTCTGATATATCTCCAGTGCTCGTACACGGTCCTTGGTCCTGGGAACAACTTCTTCTTCCTCATCCATAATTGATGGATTAGGGAAGTGGAGACCGTTCCTCCAGTCTTCTTGAGGCTTCACTCTCATACGAGCACCAATGGTAGGCTTCAAGAGTGGCACCATCGCTACCTTGCTAGAACCTGCACCAATATTAGGTAATTCCTTATGCTTGTGCGGCCTGGGGTCGTGGCGATGAACTTGACCGTCTCCACATGCCCTTTTCCATGTGGCATGTGATCTTCTCTCTCTTGTTGAGCTCTCTTCATTGACGCCTAGTTGATCTCCAGGGGATCATAGGCATCACAATAGATGTAGATGTCACTCCAATCTTCTTCGAAATCGTTGTTGTATAAGCTTGGCTCGATGTACTCCATGTACCCCGGGCTAAACCACTCCACCTCCTCGTTGTCGTCCTCCATGGAAGGGCTGCGAAAGCGGTCCCTGGAAGGAGCAATGAGACTCAGGGGTTTTCCACGGCCTAGGACGGGATAGAGAATGGCTAGATTGGTTCCTGGTGATTATGATTAGAGAGAGAGAGACAATGGCAGTATATAAGGGGGGTCTAAGGTCGGTAAAACTCGCGAGAAACACCAAATTCACACCCAATAAAAGAATCTTCACGAAACAGGGAAAGAAATCGCGGATTTGGAGGAGTCATGTCGTGTAACGACCAACTATACGGGCACGACCTGTATAGCTCCGGTCATATAGTTGGTTCCGGGCAGATATTTCCAAATATCTCGAGTCCAGGTCGATTAAGTTACTAACTCAGAACCAACAAAACAGTCTCTCTCTCTTTTTGAAATAACAATAACGAAAAAGGATATCGAAAAATGTTTGAGAGTTTAACGACCAACTATATGGCGGGAGGATTTTCTCCGTCCGTATAGTTCCAGACATCGAAATCGAAAATGTCTGAGAGTTTAACGACCAACTATATGGTGGGAGGATTTTCTCTGGCCGTATAGTTGCGACCCTAGACATCAGAAACAATTTCGTGAAAAAGGTACAGAAGGTTTAACAACCAACTATACGGCGGGAGATTTTTCTCCGGTCGTATAGTTGCGACCGTATAGTTGGTAAAAACCTTCAGAAACTTCAGAAAAACACGAGGAATTCAAAGGCAAAAATTTCAAAAGTAAAATTTGTGAAAACAAATCACTTATTTGAGTAAGAACACTTACCTTGCACTTACCGTTTACTTATTCGGGGATGATAAGCTCCTCCAACAACAAAGACTTCTTTTCTTTTGGAGGAATTGACCTTAGTTCATTTAATAATTCTCGTAAATGAAAATCACCAGGACTAAAGTTCCTCTCAATAAGATTAGTATCTTGTTGGGAGAATATGGATACTGCATCCAACATCTTTATTTCTTGCCTCTACATAATCTGCAACTCAAATTCTTGAAGTAAAAGGAACCAACAGATCAGTCTTGGCTTATGACTTTTCCTCTCAAGGAGTTCTTTTAAACTATCACGGTCCGTATGAACTCTTACTTTTGCATCAACTATATAAGAACGGAATTTATCGCAAGAGAAAAATACAGAAAAAGGTTCCCTTGCTTCCTTAGGATAATTCTTTTGAGCACTATTAAGAGTTCTACTAGCATGATGTATAATATTAAATCTTCGATCTATATGTTGTCCTAGAGTTACTCCTACAGCATCATCACTAGCTTCACATATTAAGTCAAAAATCATATCCCATATAGGTGGTTTAATGATAGGAGCATGGGATAAGGCATATTTAAGTTTATCAAAGGCTACAAGACATTTATCATCAAAATTAAATCTTACTCCCATTTCTAGGAGGTTAGTCAAAGGTTTAGATTTTATAGAGAAATTCCTAATGAACCTTCTATAAAAACCCAGATGACCAAGGAAACTTCTTATACCTTTTATATCCCTAGGTCGTGGCATTCTCTCTATGGCCTCAACCTTAGCTCTATCCACTTCAATTCCCTTACATGGTACCTTATGTCCAAGGACTATACTTTCTTTGACCATAAAATGGCACTTCTCCTAGTTTAGAACAAGATTGGTTCCTTCGCAATGCTGCAAAACTCTTTTGAGATTATCCAAGAAACTAGTAAATGAAGTTCCATAGACAGAAAAGTCATCCATAAATACTTCCATTATCAGTTCTATAAAATCCACAAAAATAGCAGTCATGCATCTTTGAAAAGTAGCTGGAGCATTACATAAACCAAAAGGCATACGACGGTAAGCATGTAAACCATAAGGACTAATGAAAGTTGTTTTAAGTTGGTCATCATGATGAACATCTATTTGAGAAAAAACAGAATATCCGTCCAAGTAGCAGAAATGAGTGTGATTTTCTAACCTCTCTAAAGTTCGATATATGAACGGTAAAGGATAGTGATCTTTCCTAGTTTCTTTATTCAATTTCCTGAAATCTATACACATCTTATGTCCAACAATAGTTCTAGTAGGTATCAATACATTGTTTTCATTTGGAACAACAGTAAAACTATCCTTCTTAGGGACAAAATGAACAGGACTTACCCATTCACTTTCTTTTACAAGATAGATTATACCTGCGTCCAATAGGCGTACTATTTCTTTTCTTACCACTTCCTTCATTTTGGGCTTTAGACGTCTATTAAATTCCGCAACTGGTTTAGCACCTTCGTCCATGAATATTTGATGCACGGTTATCATGGGACTAATGCCCTTCCAATCATCCATTGAGTACCCAAAGGCCGTGCGATGCTCTTTAAGTATTTTCATGAGTTCTTCTTCTTCATCCCCTGAAAGTTTAGCACTAATAATAATAGGAAATTTATTTGTATCATCTAAAAATCTGTATTTAAGATTATCTGGTACAGTCTTCAACTCAGGGGGTGGTAATTCCTCGTCCCCTCTCTTTCTGGCTCTTTGAAAGCCTCATTAGTTGGAGGCCCTATAATGGGAAGTGAATCGAATTCACCCTCTAATTCTTCTAGGGACTTGTCCTCTACAACTATTTCTTCATAATTTAAGTCTTCATTTATTTCTTCTTCCTGATCACTAAAGAAGAGAGTTGCCATTTCCTCAATAGTTTTCTCTTTATCTTCTTCTTGTATTACTAGAGGTATGTCTTTAAATCTGGAAAAGTGGAATTCTTTTTTCGCTTCCCCAAGCTTAAGAGACACAATGGATGATTATAAAGAACAAAGGTAAAGATTATTATCATGAACATTCTCAACTATTTATGTGTGGGAGGAACTCCGTATCTGGAAAAATAGGCAGCAACCACTACTCACATCATCCTCATAACCACAACAGTCAGCAATCAACATCAATTGAATTATTGCGCTATTAAGGGACTTAATCCCGTAGGACGTATCCCATGGCATGGATAGTGTTCCATGAGTTTCCTCGGTTCCCAAGTTGATATGTAAGACGTGCCAACATCTTTATAGTCACTGTAAGTGCTAACACACCTTCGTCTACCAATAAGTAGTTCCCTCCATCAAGTCCCCACAAGAGGCAAATATTGAGAGGTCGACTTCTCCCAACATCAAGATGAAGACAATCTAACACATGGTCACAGCGATGAATATCATAATAAACTTTATCTTATTTCAATCTCATACTAGGGTTTGTCCATCTCCCCAAGAACTAATGATCTATTCAGACATGGAGGCAATGAACATCATGGAAATAACAATGGAATCTATCATAGATGAATAGTACTTGTATAAATCCACAACGAGTATGGAAATTATAACAAGATCTAGACAAGATGTAGATGGGATGGATGGAGATGGTGGTGATGCAGCGGTTGATGATGAAGATCGATGCCTTAGCCTCCTGGATCTGCGCAGGTCGAAGATGGATCCACGGTGGACGAGTTCCCCCACAGATGCCTTCTAGAGGTGAAGTTTCAGTGATTTCTGGTTGTTCTATATGTCATCTCTCTCATCCAGTTGCATGGGGTGAAACTATTGGAGGAGGCGATGACGGCGCTAACTATACGGAGGGAACTATATGGCCGGAAAATTATTCTCGCCGTATAGTTGGTCGTTAAACCGTCTGGATGCCTTGATCGCTTCGGGTTTTGTTCTGGTGTTATTGATATTCCCCAAATAAGCGATTTACCTTGTTTTTGACTCCTTTTCTCCCCAATACAATTGCTCCAAGAATTGTATCCATCATATGTCCTGATCCTGGTGAAAATAGACATAGAATGTGGACGTGAAGGCCGTAAAATACCAAGATCCTACAACTATAGTGCAAAATAATAATATAAAACATGATGCTAATACCAAGATCTGGTTGTTATCCCGCCCAACTATGTCCACCTAGGACCCAAGTTCTTGACACCTATTTTGAGACTGAGCATGCTACCACATGTGAGGTGTCTAGGCGCCCCTATTAGCTTATTACCTGAATTCAAAGTATTGTGCTGGGGGCCACAAACTAGTTTGGTCTTTATACATTACCTACTGTACCTATGCCATGTATTCAATGTTTATTACATGTTGCTCGATGAGCGTTTATTACTACTGCATATGTGCAACACTCTGTCATGGGAACATATTATGTATGGCCTCTGCTCACGTGACAAGTCCACGCAACCTCTAGGTACATACGAGGATTAGCAATACCTCGTATGGGTAGCTCTTTTGGGTGGCCCCCATGTACTTGCTTTGGGTCTGGGAAAGCGTCATGTCCGAAGCTCCGCCGACATACCGATGGGTCTACGTCAATTGATCTGGCAAAAAGGGTGGAAGTGCGTGTGGAAACTTTGGTGCACCCCTGCAGGGTTAAATCTTTTTGAAAAGCCGTGTCTACGGTTATGGACAACTTGGAGCACAGTTTCTCGATCATAGACAACTATAACTAAATAATTACTGTTATAATTTAATGTGGATCTGATATGACTAGTAAGTTGGATAACCACCATGGAATGAATGAATAAAACTGCCAACTATGTGAGTTTCCTCGGAATAACTTCCTCGTTTGGTCTCGAGGGGGAAATACTAGGATGGGTATGTTTGGTGATAGTATCAGGTTGGTTCCGAATAGGTCTTTCTTATCCATCTCTGATAGCCGACAATTGTCTTGAGTCTCGATAGGTTGTTTAGTGCAAGTTTCGCTACCACTTAAGTCCACCATACCTATATAGGCAAGAGCCGCCGAATTCTAAGACTCGCCATGTATTGGCCTTAGTACTGACTGCTCTATTTTTCCTTTTCCCTTTGTCAGCACCCCTATTTGGTCTAGCAGGTTTGATATCGATGTCGTTAGTAGGGTTACCCTTCCGGCTTGGCCTGGGCAGGGTTATGGACGCCATTGGTTACTCTTTTGGGCTCTTAGCCCCATTTGCATCTTATCTGTACTCGGATGCTGTATCGTTTTCCAGGTGATTTGGATCTTTGTACTGTATATCTATTTTCTTGACTCAAGGAGTCGTTCTTGTATATATATGTTATGTGGGTTCCATCATGAACAAGTGTGTAATGATATTACTTTGTTTCCACCCACACGCAAGTGCGTGGTGGGCATCTTTGAATCCTTTCTATGCGGGTTTGGTGGGAATCGCGAATACTTGCATAGGGCCGATTTGAGGGTGTTACGAGATCTTACCTCAAAAAGCTTAACACATTCTGGCAATGTCAAGTTCCAAATAGCTCCCCATGCAGATAAGTCAATCATTTCTTGTGTATCATGATTAAGCTCATTGTAAAAATATTACATAATTAAATGGTCATGGAAACCATGATTTGGGACTTTCATAATCATTGCATAAAATCTACTCCATGCTTGATAAAAGTTTTCTCCAACTATTTTAAGAAAGTTAGTAATGCTACGTTTAATCTGCATGATTTTAGCGAACATGCAATATTTATGCATAAACTCGGATGCAATCTTCCCAGTTTCTTATAGTGTGATTGGGTAATAATTGTAAGAAAGTAAAAGCATTATCTTTCAGAGACCATCGAAAAAGGTTAAGGAGAACAAACTCTATTGGTAAACTTGCTGGTTAAGAGTGGCACAAAGGTCATAGACATTCATCAAGTGATCACTAGGATCTTCCTCTTCTTTTCCTATGAAAGAAATTTCTTTCATCATATAAATTAGCTCAAGATATATCTCAAATTCATGGCCTTCAATTCCAAGACAAAGAATAGACATTTTTCTTAAGTGCCTGGATGGATTCCCATATTCTCCCAATGGTAGCTCAGACTCTTCGGACCCCATGGGAGATGGTTAAGTCTGCCATCAAAGGAATCAAACTATTCATGTCTATAGTTCATGAGTTAGAAAATCTTTTAATAAATTCTAGGCATCTTTTAGTTGGAATACAGTCAATATACAAAGGTAAATAAGTTTTTCCAGATCGAGTGGTACCTCTGTCTTTAACGGAGATCATGGATGTTGTTAACAATCACTTATGTCAAGAAACAACACTTAGCGCTTAGCTCCCCAGCAACGGCACCAGAAAATAGCTTGATGGCCTGCAAGTGCATAGGTTCATCAGAGCATGTTTTCACAGAAGTATTAATTCCAGTTTTTATATCTATCCCAATAAGGAGCCTAGGTAAGTGTTTTTATGCAACTTTTCTGTCGCACTCAAGGTGTCACCGGTCTTGAGTGAATTGATTGCAATTGTTGAAGGTGGAAGGTGGGTGAGTGAATAATAGAGGAAACTTGTGTAAGGAAAAAGCGAGAATTAAATAGCATAAAAGTAAATACGAGATGAGAAATTAGGCGCGGAGAGAAACGGTTCATGGTAATAGTGAAAGTGCCAGATGAATAAAGTGGAATAAGTGATTGTGATATTTCTTATTTATAAGTGAGTAGACAAGCAACTTGTATACCGACTGGGAGTCCTCATGGCCAATTCTTCCTAGTCCCAATGATCTGTCTGCCTATTAACATGGCAATGGCTAGCACATTAATTAAGGTCTTCCGATTAGATCAAGGCTTTAATCCTAATGGTTCCTTGTTATCCTCGAGTAATACTAGCTCCTCATTGATATCTGTCGTGTCACTCGGGGGTAGCTGATTCGCTAGCATACAATTTTATATCTATGAGATCTCTAGATCATGTTACATGGGCCCTTAAATTAGATAACAAGCATTAGGCAAACATAGATAATTATTCTCACAATTTAATAAACACTACAACAATCACAAATGGATGGAATTAAAGAAGGCACAACACATCTCACCAATCCCCTACATCTCGCACGCCTATGGAGATTTACTCAGACATGAGAGTAAGATTAATCAAAGGCATAATTGTATTGCGAATGGAAATCATCTCAGAGTTATCGTAGCAAGCTACCATACCAGTTGAAGATCAAATCAAATACAAACCAAGGTAGATCAAAGTATCAAACCCTAATCTTACATGTGCCAACCTCTCTCTCTCTCTCTAAGTACCAATGGGGATGATGGTGGAGTGAATGCTCTATAGGCTAGAGATTGTTGAAGACTGAGACAGTGTTCTTCTTCTTCTCTAGATCTAATCTCTCCCCTTCTAGATGAGTTTGTGGTAGCTGTATTCTGTTTTTTGTTGTCTCCCCTTCACGAAAGTTGCTTGTATTGATATAATGGAGTTGGTGGCACATAGTACGGGCGGATGGTATGGGCACACCCTGACCATACTAGTGGTCGTTATGCACTCTGAACGCCTCCAATGAAAGGGACTCCAATTCGGGATTTGCTTCTTTAGGTGTAATTAGCCCATAAATGCTATTAGATCTTCCAAAAATGTTCATTGCGTGAAAACTATCCCAAAAAACCAAGGATTCACTAATTGCGATGTTAACATTAGTAGAAAGCGCAAACTTCAGTGAAATCCATCAATAAACAAGAGGAAAAACAATAATAAAAAGTGTTGAAATTTGGAGCTATCAGCTTCCAGACCAACATATGACCATGTTCCGCTTTACCTTGAGGCCTTATCCAAAGTGCCTCAGAGCTCTATTTTCCTCTTAGAAAACTCTTGGCTTTCCAACTCCGCCTTATAGTCTATTTTCTCACAAAACTAGTTAAGTGTTGGACCGACACATGAGCACCTCTCCTGTATTAGTCAACTTTGCCTCAAGATCAAGCGCATCCGTGCGGCCGCTCGAGTTTGGGCTCGAGCTCGTCGCCTACCCTCTGTCTACCTTGCAAATTGTCTTCTTGGCATCTTGAGGAAAACCGCATGCTTTCTTGCATGGAAGCTAAACTTCGGTACCTGGCAAAAAAAACCTCAAAAAGCTCAACAACACAAAATCCACCTATTGGAGACAGTGGGCAGAAATTAAGCACTACGTTCTTGGTGATGAGAACTCAAAATACTTTCACATCTGCGCCTCCATTTTCCTTCGAAAAACCAGATTAAAACTCTCGATGACGATGATGACAACCCCATCTTCTCTCATAAGGTGAAAGCCTCCATCCTCCATTCCTTCTTCAGAAATCTTCTAGGGAAACCTATTTAGGCGTCAAACAACATAGATCTACCTCACCTCCTTTCCTCCACTTCCCTTACCACCTCTCAGACTGATTCTCTTGTCCAACCTTTCACAATGGACGAGCTCCAGGAGGCGGTTTTCTCTATGGACGGCAACTCTAGTCCGGGGAAGGATGGCTTCAGGCCCACCTTTTACAAAAAAAGGGCTCTCGTAAAAGATCACTTTATGGATTCTCTAAACAAATTCCACTCTCTCGATTCTGATCTCCATCCCATAAACCAATCCTACATCGTTCTCCTTCCAAAGAAACTTGGGGAAAACTGCCCTGACAACTTCTGCCCTATCTCCCTTCAAAATGTCTATCTCAAGTTCCACACAAAATGCCTCACTTTTTATTTTCGAAAGCTCATTCCTTACCTTGTTCACCTTGACCAGGCCGGCTTCATCTCGGGTCGCTCCATTGCTAAAAAATTGTCTATGCGGCGGCTATTGTTCAAACCTGCCACAGACGTGCTACCCCTGTGGCTATCTTCAAGCTTGACTTCCGTAAAGCCTTTGACTCTATTAGCTGGGAGGCCCTTGATGGCATTATCCTTGCTAAGGTCTTCCCTCAACTCTGGAGATTGTGGATCAAACTCATAAATTCCTCCAGCAAAACTTTTGTCCTCCTTAACAGGGTTCTCGACAGCTGGATCCAATGTCGTAGGGGTTTGAGACAAGGAGACCCCTTATCACCCTTCCTCTTCAATATTGTTGCCGATGTTCTTCAACAACTTCTTCTCCAGGCTTCACAGCAGGAGCTTATTCTCCATCCTATCGTGGATGATCTTCCCTGCTCCATTATCTAGTACGCGGATGACACCCTCATCATCATTAGAGCCATTCCCGAGCACGTTCAGAGTTTGAAATCCCTTCTTGACGAGTCCTCTGAAGCTACGGGGCTTGACATAAACTTTCACAAAAGCACCTTTGTCCCTATCAAAACTAACCATGGTATTGCCTCCTCTATGGCTTCCTCCTTTGGGTGCGGGATCTCTACCTTCCCCTAGACCTACCTTGGACTTCCCCTTTCCACCCACAAGCTGCTTCTTTCCAATTACATACCCATTCTCTCCAAGTGCGACATGCGTCTCTTTGGCGTGGCTGCACCCTACTGTCAACACCCAGATTTTTAAGTCCAGATGCCAGTTATGCCATACATCACAATCCCAGGATTACCATTTTTGCGAGACATAACAGAATTGGTACCATATTACATCATCCATTACAAACCATAATAGTCTTACAAATAGAGGATCTCATGATCCGGTCTTAATACAATCAAAGCAGCGAAAAGTAAACGTATTAGGACTCCATCTTCATGGTCACAGGCAATGCTGACGATGGGAGATGATCCTAGTTATCATAAAACTCCTGCTGTCCATATTCCGGGTAGTCTTCCTCGTAGTCTGGCCATGGGAATAGCCAGGGACAAAGCCATGAGTACTCTTTAAGTACTCGTAAACTATCACTAACACAAGTAAGTTAGTACTAGTAGGAACCTTAAACTATAGGTTTGTTTGCAAAAAAGCCAGGTTTATTCCATAAGGACTTAAGAGTAAAAGACTAACCTCTATATTACTTTAAGTGGGAACCAAGTTTTCATGTCCACAACTCTATTATGGTCAAGTCAAATTCATCCTTCAAGTCACAAGTCATTTTGAAAACATCTGACAACAGAACAGTATGGCCACTCCAACTATCCATAACCGTGGACGCGGCTATTTGAATAGTTTGACACTCTGCAGAGGTGGTACACTTTCACCACAAAATTCGATATATCCATCAGGGATAACCCTGAAATCATACTTGGTATGCGGATAATCAATCCTAACCTTTAAGTTACACACCCTAGTATAGGCAGCTCCCCTATGAGCTTGGTCTCCCAGCAATGCCCAACTGCCATCCTGGGAACTGCATAGGTGGACATTCATATTCATGAGGTAGCCTCAGCTCAACCTCTTCCGCAAGGGAACCCATACTAAGACATATAAACTTCCAGTTAAGCCCTACCCAACTCAGGTATTGTGGTTGTACAGTAAATTGGAATGGTAACACATCCGAACCCAACCATCAGTTTTTATCAAAGTCAAGGCTCATGCCTCCTTCAGTTTCATCATCAACCCATTGTGTGTCATAACACGCGTCAAAACATTTCAATAGAATGAATCATCATTCCAAGGTTTTCATAGTCATTTTAACCAAGTGTTCCCATCTAAAGTGATCTAGTTTTAGTTTAGCACTAGCCACTAGTATGGAGGGTATCACTATTGAGGGGTGCTAATCAAGGGTAATTATCCAAGTCTAGTTTCATGCTCTCGATATCATCTATCCTAGTTTTTCACTAATCATCAATTAATTAACTACTTGAGAAATCAAGGTAAGGGAAAGGTAAAGCTTGTAAGTAAAACTGGGATTGGTAAAGCTGTAATTGCAGTAGAATGTATAATGTATCTTGCATATGCTAGCTTGCATAGGATGGCTTGCATAGTTTAGCTTCGAAGTACTCCTCGTCGTCGTATCCCGGGTCGGTACTAGCGTCTATAAATACATACGAGGTACACAATCACCAAACAACACTTAACTACTTTTATTTAGCACACAAGGGCTCACACTAGATGATCTAGCATCATCTCAATCGGCACATGAAATAATGACAAATTCCTATTTATCTTATTTTGGAAAAGTAATTTCTACTCATTGAAAATACTTAAGATTTAATATTCTCCAATTAAAATATGGTATCATGTTGACACATGTCATCACCACATATATCAATACTTGGGAAAAGTGATTTAAAGTGGTGGTCATATGTTACAAGATTTAATGTTGCTATTTAATAATACTAAAATGACTAGAAAAGCCTATATAGCATCCTTTTAATACTGGTCCATGTTTAATATATGTAAAACTAAATATTTTTACATATTCAGATAGAGCATGTCAAATGTGATTTTTGAGAGTTGGAATCAACTCAAAAGCACTTATGGTTGATTTTATAAAAATGTTTGAATTGATAAAGGTCTCTGTCTTGTTATTTTAGTATAGGTGATCTATAATTTCAAATGGTTTGAATCCAACGGGAGTGTGTAGATATTTTCCATACCTTTCTAAAAAAATTAGAATCATGAATTTTGGTTCAGTACATCTATTTGAATTGAATATTGAATACAACTACACAATAGGGTTTTAAACTAAATAGACAAATTCTATTTGAATCGCTGGGCTCTGCGCGAGAAAGAACTTGGGCCGGCCCAACTGCACAGCGCACGCGCAACGGGCTGCTGACAGATTGGTCCCATGCGTCAGCGACTCTATCTAACCGAAGCGGTATCAGCAATTCTTAGCGCTACGATTACAACAAGATCTACGGCTGAGGTTCATCGTCTATGTCGTAGAGCGCTAGCGAGATTCTAAACCTAGCGGCACAGTGGGGGTCATCGGGGGCTTACCAGGTCTCTAGCTAGGCTCGGTGCTGGGGGCGAACGGGTTGGTCGACGACGGTGAGTCGATTGTTGGTTGCGGCGGCTCCTAGGGTGGCTCCAATCAACAGCTCCCTTTCTTCACTGCAGCGGCGAGCTCCGGCAAATTCCGGCAGGGTGGTGCTCTCCTTGCTTCGGGGAAGGGTCTAGGGTGTTTCTGAGAGAGAGAGAGAGAGGAGTGAGATGGTGTACCGTTTGAGGTCTAGGGTGGCTCCTATTTATACACCAGCGTTGGACGCAGGGCGGCATGGCTCGGGCTCATCGGGGACGCTACTACAGGTCGCGATAGGCATTCTGGATGGCATGGGTCAACGCGGTGGACTACGGTGATTGTCACGCGCGTAGTGGCGCGGAAAGGGGCGGTCTCAGTCAATCGGGCGACGTTGGTGCTCTATTTAGGTACGGCGGTGTTCGTCATCGAGTACGGTGGTCACGAGGCGCGTGTTGGCGAATGATCATGTCTGGGGTGTTGCTGGTGACGTCGTGAGTGCAGGTACACGCGGAGAGGGCAAGGCGTGGCGTGGCTACGCGAGGCGGCTTCAGCGCTCTAGTGTGCTCTCGCCTTGGCAGAGGATTAAATGGGCGCGATTGTTCTAGCTTCTCCACTTCTCGCCGCAGGTCAAGGGGTGAACAGAGAGGGGCGGTGAGGTCATGACTATCAGCTAGACATCGTGGGCGAGGGCGGTGTGGCGTGTGGCGTCTTGTCCATGGTCGACCGGCATGACATGCTCGGTATGGTCATGGCACTAGTCATTGTAGCGAGTGGTGTTGCTCCATTGCACGATGAAGTACTGGGAGTGATCGTGGGTTAGTTATTGGGTTGATTGCAGTACAGGACTGATCACAAGTTTGATTCCAAACAGTAGATAGTTGTTGAGTTTGTACTCTGTCTGCTAAGTGCTCGACGAAATGGCCACATGAGCTTAACCTTTGAATTATTCAATGATTTTTCATGGGTATGCTGGTCACTTACTTGGTAGTCTCTGGTTGCTAGGGATTTCCAAGTGGTGTTTGTTTTAGTGGTTTTTGTAAAATGATGGTCTATGTACCTACACTTGATTCAATTTTGATTTGCCTCTTAAATGGATTTCAAAATAGTTTCTGTAAGTTGGTAAAGTTTGCTCGGGTTCATTTTTACTTGGTCTAGCAAGGGGTGAAAAGAAGTAGAATTGATTTCGTTGGAAATCTTTTACTAGTGATGGCCAAAGTAGGCTAGAGGTTAACTTTGGCCAAAATGACCATTTGATCTTATGCTTCATACTTGCTTTTCTTTTTATTTGATTTTGTTTGGAAAGGACCTAGGTGATGTGGTATTCATCTTTAAACTAATCCTTGTCATTTATAGCAATCAAACATGGCAAATGCAAGCATTCATGCATTAATACAAACACACAAGCATTCATATAGACTTTAATAATAACAGTTTTTGTTAACCCTAAACTTGGGTGATTAGAGCTTGATAATTTGGCTTAATATTTTTGAGGTGTTACAAACCTTCCCTCCTTAAACAGAATCTCGTCCCGAGATTCAAGAAAAAAACTAGGAACTAAAGAGATTGGGAAACTCAGTCCTAATGTAATCTTCTCGCTCCCACATAGCTTCTTCTTTAGTATGGTTACTCCACTGGATTTTGAGAAACTTGATACTCCGGGTCCTGGTGGTTCTGAATGCTTCTTCCAAAATACGGATGGGTACTTCACGATAGGTTAAATCCTTGTTGATATCTATGGCTCTGTGATCAATGTTCTTGAAAACTTTGGTCTTCTCCGGAACTTATAAGCATTTGTGAAGTAACGAGATATGGAACACATCATGTATGACTGACATTTCCTCTGGCAGTTCTAGTTGATAGGATACCTCTCCTCGGCGATTTAAAATTTTGAAGGGTCCAATATATCTGGGGGCAAGTTTCCCTTTCAGTTGAAAACGTTGCATTCCTTTCAAAGGTGATACTTTGAGATACACAAAATCTCTGATATTGAAGGTCGGGTCTCGACGTCTTTTATCAGCATAACTCTTCTGTCTGGATTGGGCAGTCTTGAGGTGTTCATGGACTTTGTGAACCTTCTCTTCGGCTTCTCGTAGGATGTCAGGTCCGAAAATCTGACTCTCTCCTACTTGTGACCAATTCAATGGGGTATGACACTTCCTTCCATCAAAAACTCAAATGGGGCCATTTGCAAACTGGCTTGATAAGTATTGTTGTATGAGAATTCCGCGAAAGGCAGACAATCTTCCCATTTAGATCCATATTCCAATTCACATGCTCTAGCATATCTTCTAAGATCTGGTTTACTCTTTTTGTTTGTCTATCGGTTTGCGGGTGATAAGCTGTGCTGAAATTCAGTTTGGTCCCTAATCCTTCTTGGACTTTCTTCCAAAATCGTGAGGTAAACTGGGTTCCTCGATCTGACACAATGGTCTTGGGGGTTCCATGCAAACTGACTATCCGAGTAATATACAACTCTGCTAGCTTCGAACTCTGATAAGTGGTCTTGATAGGTATGAAATGAGCTACTTTCGACAGTTTATCCACTATGACCCAAATAGAGTCATTTCCCCTACTAGATGTAGGCAAACCTGTGATGAAATCCATTCCGATAGAATCCCACTTCCATTCCGGAATCTGGAATGGTTGCAAAAGTCCGGCGGGTCGCTGATGTTCCGCTTTGACTCTTTGGTAGATGTCACACTTGGCTATGTAGCTTCCGACTTCTCTCTTCATTTTGTGCCACCAAAATTGCTCCTTCAAATCCTGATACATTTTCATTCCTCCCGAGTGAATAGAATAAAGGGTATCATGGGCTTCCTGCATAATGACTTGCTTCAACTCTGAATCTGCTGGCACACATATATGTACTTTATACCACAGAACTCCTTCTTCATCTTCCGTGAATCCAGGTACCTTCCCTATACCGATACGATGCTTAATTCCCTCAATATTGGCATTTCCTTTCTGGGCTTCCTTTATCTGACTGATCAAAGTGGGTTGAAGTTCAATACTGGCTAGAAATCCTTCGCTAACTAGCTCCATTCTAAAATTCTCCATTTCATCATGCAAACTTGGATGGGCTTCCTTAATCATGGTGTTTAATCTACATGGCAATCTACTAAGAGCATCCGCTACCACATTGGCCTTGCCGGGGTGATAGTGAATGTCAAGGTCATAATCCTTGATTAACTCTATCCATATCCTTTGCCTCATATTCATCTCCTTCTAGGTGAAAATGTACTTCAAACTCTTGTGATCCGAATAAATATCACAACGATTACCCATGAGGTAATGGCGCCATATCTTCAAAGCTAAAACTACGGCTGCCAGTTCTAAGTCATGGGTAGGGTAGTTCTGTTCATGTTGCTTCAGTTGTCTGGATAGGTATGATATGACTTTGCCTTCTTGCATCAACACACATCTGAGACCAATCTAGGATGCATCACAATATACATCAAAAAGCTTCTTGATATCGGGCATAATAAAAATTGGGGCTGAAATCAATCTCTTCTTGAGATCCTGAAAACTTGCTTCACATTTGTCTAACGACTTCTTATCTTTCTTCAAAAGCTGAGTCATCGTCCTGGTGATGCATGAAAATCCTTCAACAAACTTGCGGTAATATCCCACTAATCCAAGAAATGCACGAACTTCGGTTTGAGTGGTTGGGGCTTTCCATTCTTCACATCCTTAATCTTGGCGGGATCGACGACAACTCCTCCTGCCGACAGAATATGGCCTAGGAATCCTACTTCCTTTAACCAGAACTCATATTTTCTAACCATGGCATACAACAGATGCTCCCTAAGGGTTTCAAGGATGGTTCTTAGGTGATGTTCATGGTCTTCTTCTGATTTGGAGTAGATCAGAATGTCATCGATAACAACAAGAACAAACTTATCCAGAAAGTTCATAAAAATCTTATTCATGAGGTTCATGAAATAAGCAGGGGCATTGGTTAATCCAAAAGACATGACATTGTACTCATACAATCCATATCTGGTGGTGAAGGCAGTCTTTGGAATATCTGTTGCACGAATCTTCAATTGATGATAACGAGTTCTAAGATCAATCTTAGAAAACACTCTGGCACCAGTCAGTTGATCAAACAAATCTTCTATCTTCGGAAGTGGGTACTTGTTCTTGATGGTGACGTCATTTAACTTCCGATAATCCGTACACAAATGATTGGCACCATCCTTCTTGTCCACAAACAAAACAGGTGATCTCCATGGTGATGCACTTGGTTGAATTATACCTTTTCCCAACATGTCATCAAGTTGCTTCTTGAGCTCCACTAATTCAGATGGGTTCATACTATAGGGTCTCTAAGCTATGGGGCCAGTTCTAGGAACTAGTTCAATGATAAACTCGATATCCCGATCTAGGGGCATACTAGGCAATTCATCTAGGAATACGTCAGGGTATCCATAGACTACTCTGACTTGGTCTATGGTTGATTTGACTAAGCTCTTGTTGCATTTGAATTGATGGGGCAGTGTCTCAGATACATGCTCTACTAATACTCTGGTGCTACTGGTCATGGTTATGGCTTTCTTGGCACAGTCGATCAATCCTTGATGTTTTGACATCCAATCCAATCCTAGTACTACCTCCAAACCTTTGGTTCCGAGTACTATTAGATTGGCATAGAAATCTATCCCATGGATTCTGATAGGTATGGCCTTGCAAATTTTTCTAGCTTTGGTGGTTGAACCGGTATTTGAACTATCATAACATGCTTCAAATTTGTGGGTTGAATCTTACTAGTGCATGCAAATTCTTCTGTAATAAACGAGTGTGATGCTCCAGAATCAAACAACACTCTTGCAAGTACTGAGTTAACAGAAAACATACCCAGCACGACATCTGGCGCTCCTGGGCTTCCTCAGCATTCATGTTTAACAAACGGCCGGTACGGTTGTGCGAGTTTCCTAGGGAAAATCTCTTTCCAAGCTGGACACAGCGCTGCTGCTGGGCTGGTGTAGTAACATTGGTGGCTGCAGCAAGCTTCTTGGAACACTCATTGGAGTAGTGACCTGTAACTCCACACTCAAAACAAGTTATCCTTGACTTGTATTTCCCTGTGACAGGCACAACATTGCTTTCAGTCCTTGGGGCAGTATTGTTATTGTTGTTGTTGTTGTTGTTGGACCTTGGCGGTGCACGGTTGAAGTTATTAGGGTTGTTGGGGTTGTTGTTGTGGTGGTGGTGGCCTACGGGCCTCGGGTTTCCTCCGCCACGATTGGGGTAGTTCGGACGAGACATAGGGGGTCTGTTGTTTCTGGGTGCATATCCTGTAGATGGGTTGGGGCGGTACTTCGGGGTATGGTGGGGGTCCAGGTTGGTGCATCATACGACGCTTGCGGTTCTCACTGGCTTGGTTTATCTTTCCTTCCATCTGAATGGCAGAATCCACTAAAGCTTCAAGGTCGTCAAAGGGAATGTTGACTAACACTATCTGCATCTCATCATGCAGTCCATTCAGGAATCTCTCCTTCTTCTTCGCTTCAGTGTCAATCTCATCAGGGGCATATCTAGCTAAAGACAGGAATCTGTCACGGTAGTCTACCACAGTCATCCTTCCTTGCTTCAAATCCCTGAATTCATCCCTCATCCTTTTGATCAAACCTGGGGGCACATGAGTCCTACTGAACTTGATCTTGAACTCCTCCCACATCATCATCTGACCTCCATTAATTATGCGGGTGTTGTTCCACCATGACCTTGCATATCCTGAAAGATAGTGGGTGGCAAACAGTACCTTCACATTAGCATCAACTCTTGTGACTTCTAAATTGTTTTCCATGGTTTGCAGCCAGTCATCAGCATCCAAGGGTTCTTATGACTTTCTAAACATAGGAGTGTTGGTATTCTAGAAGTTTTTGAGTTTGGATCCATGATGATCTTGGTTTCCATGGCCCTGATTGTTGCGAGCCATCTGGGCTATCTGTTGAAGACTGGCTAATTTGGCTTGACATTTTGCTCTATCGGCTTCATGGTCAGAAACTAACATTTGCAGAATCTGCAACATTGTGTCCTGAGATGAGCTGCTTCCTCCACGGTTACCGTGAGTCATCTGAAGATTGAGATAGATAATGAGACAAGAGGGAAATTTCTATGGTTCATGGGTTTGTTTCGAAAAGCTTTAAACTTTGAGCATGACTAAGGTTTGAAAACTACCAACTTCTTCTCATTCATTCATTCCAAGCACACAATACAAACACATACCACAAATATTAAAGCAGATGGTCTTAAGGACCATTTTGGTAATGTACGATACAATGGGACTGGATACAACTCACACCTACGGTATGCTCAGGTGCAACTACTAGTCATCAGAACTGTCAGGCTCCTCGTCATCAATGAAGTCAGCATCATCCTCATCAGTGTGGTACTCCATGGCGACATCCTCCAGGTAGTCATCATCATCACTAAGATAAGAGTAGGGATCCCCACAGATATCTTCACCTTCCTCATCCTTCTCCTCCAGCTGGATCTCCTGGTCGTGGATGGTCTCTTCCAGGGTGGCTACCTTCTGACAAAGACAGGTGATGATGCGATCCTTCTTGTCGCGCTGGCGGCGAAGTGACTTGCGCTCCTTGGCAAGCATTGCGAGGGTCTGATTCCTTTCAGCGACTTCCGCATGATTCTAGCTGGCGTAGGCACGAGCATTGTCCAACTCCTTCTGAGTCTCGTGCAGCATGAAGTCCATGTGGTCCACGTGATGCTTCAACTCTGGATGTGTCGGCATGGCCAAAGGCTGTCCCATAGAGTCACGTCTTGCATAGTGGGCAAAATGGGTGCCGTTGAGCTGGTTGATGTTTTGTGCACACAAGCGAGCAAGTGCCTCCTGCATTGCCCTGGCTAGTCCGTCAAACCAGTTGTTCTCCCTCAAGCTGAACTGAATCTTCTCTGAAAGTGGTGGCTCCATTTTGCCTCTCAGGTCGGCAATAATCATCCACTGTAGCTCCCCTCCAGATTGGTCATTGAGTTGTGCTCCGAAGAACTTCGGGTGTGGGCATCCCAGATACTCTGAGAGCTGGTCCAAGTCCCTCTCAAAGATCAGCTCCCCTCCATTGCCCAACTAGTAAAACTTGCTATATTTGACCTCCATCTATAAGCAATAAGGATGAGTAAGTTAATGAAGTGAGCAAGTGTGTCAAATTTTATGTAGAATTGCAAAAAAAATGAAGAACAAGTGATCTCTTATTGGAAAGAATCTCAAGGGTAAGAGAGAGAATAGGTTTTTGAAAATAATCAATAACTTTGTTGTGAAACTAAGTTTTCCGACGTCCATTCTAACTAGGGTCTCCTATGGTTAGGATGGCTCTGATACCAACTTGTCAACACCCGGATTTTTAAGTCCAGATGCCTGTTATGCCGTACATCACAATCCCAGGATTACCATTTTTGCAAGACATAACAGAATTGGTACCATATTACATCATCCATTACAAACCATAATAGTCTTACAAATAGAGGATCTCATGATCCAGTCTTAATACAATCAAAGAAGCGAAAAGTAAACGTAGTAGGACTCCATCTTCATGGTCACAGGCAATGCTGACGATGGGAGATGATCCTAGTTATCATAGAACTCCTGCTGTCCATATTCCGGGTAGTCTTCCTCGTAGTCTGGCCATGGGAATAGCCAGGGACAAAGCCATGAGTACTCTTTAAGTACTCGTAAACTATCACTAACACAAGTAAGTTAGTACTAGTAGGAACCTTAAACTATAGGTTTGTTTGCAAAAAAGCCAGGTTTATTCCATAAGGACTTAAGAGTAAAAGACCTAACTTTAGTTTGTCTATATTACTTTAAGTGGGAACCAAGTTTTTGTTGGAGATATGCCCAAGAGGCAATAATAAAAGTGATTATTATTATATCTTTGTGTTTATGATGAATGTTTACATCCCATGCTATAATTGTATTATTAGGAAACACTAATACTTGTGTGTTTTGTAAACATATATGAGTCCCTAGTAAGCCTCTTGTTGAACTAGCTTGTTGATTAATTGATGATCATGGTTTCCTGATCATGGACATTAGGATGTGATTAATAACAAGGTTATGTCATTGGGAGAATGATGTGATGGACACACACACACCCATAGTAAGCGTAGCATAAGATCAAGTCATTAAGTTCGTATTGCAATAAGCTTTCAAATACATAGTAACCTAATACTTCGACCATGAGGTTATGTTAATCACCATCACCGAATGGATACTTTGATGACATCAAATGCCGCTTCGTAACTAGGTGGTTATAAAGGTGTCATTGGGTATTCTGAAAGTATGTGTTGAAGCGCATGAACCAAGATTGGGATTTGTCCATCCATATGACGGATAGATATGCTCTGGGCCCTCTCGGTGGAATGTCATCTAGTTAGCTTGCAAGCATGTGACTAGGTCACAAGGGATGACATATCACGGAACGAGTAAAGAGTACTTATCAGTAACGAGGTACAACTAGGTATGGAGATACTGACGATCAAACCTCGGATAAGTATAGTATCGCGTGACAAAGGGAATTGGTTTCGTATGTAAATGGTTCTATCGATCACGAAGTCATCGTTGAGTATGTGGGAGCCATTATGGATCTCCAGGTCCCGCTGATGGTTATTGATAGGAGATGTGTCTCTGTCATGTCTACATATTCACGAACCATAGGGTGACACACTTAAGGTTCGAAGTTGTTTTAAGTAGATATGGAATGTGCGTTGGAGACCGAATGTTGTTCGGAGTCTCGGAATGGATCCGGGACATCACGAGGAGATCCGGAATTGTCCGTAGAATAAGATTCATATATAGGGGATCATTTTCTGAGTTAGGAAATGTTCCGGAGTATTTGTATGAGGGTTCTAGAAGGTTTCGGAATGTTCCGGAAGGTTCTGGAAGGTTTCTTGGAGTTTGCTTGAAAACCAAGGAAGGGATCAAAGGAGTCCTGGTGGGTCAATACTAGGAGTCGGTGGGGAGGAGGACTCCTCCCCCCTTCCCCAATCCACCGGCCCTAGAGGAGGGGAGTCCTACACGACTCCCCCTCCCCAAGGCTCCCTCCCCCCTTAAATAGAAGGGCGGGGGCGCCCCCTCCAAGCTCTGCTCCCATAACTCCAATCTCTGCCGCCTCTCTCCTCCTCCTTTCTTCTGCATAGGCATAGGCGAAGCCCTGCAGAATTCTCTACTCCACCACCACCACCACACCATCGTGCTGTTGGGATTCCATGGAGAAGATCTACTACCTCTGCTGCTCGCTGGAACGAGGAGAGGAAGGTCTGCTTCGACTCCGCACGTGTGACCGACTGCGGAAGCGCTGCCGAAACGCGGCGCCGGAAGGATCGTCCACTTGACCGACTGCGGAAGCGCTGCCGGAACGCGACGCCGGAAGGATCGTCCACACGATCTTGAGATCGGCAAGTGATCGACTACATCAACCACGAGATCTAATCGCGTTAACGCTTTCGGATCTACGAGGGTTAGTTCCTATCTATCTCATTTCTCATGTCTAATAGATTAGATCTTGGCTTTTATCTAGATTAGATCTGGGTTTTGTTCATTCTTGCGGTAGATTTTTTTTGTTTTCCATGCTACGAACCCATCAGTGGTATCAGAGCCGTATCTATGCGTAGATCTGTTGCACGAGTAGAACACAATGTTTTTGTGGGTGTTGATGCTTTTGTTGTCGGTGTCTTAGCGTGTACTTTGCATCTTGCGGCATGGTGGGATGAAGCGGCTCGGGCTAACATTACATGTCATAGCACATGAGACTTGCTCCACGCTTGACATGCAACTTGCTTTGCACAAGTGGCTTTGCGGGTGTCTGTCTCTCCCACCATAGTTAAGATTCAATTTACAATGAGCATCTGACAACAATTGTATCAACGTTGTGGTTCTTGTTCGTAGGTAAGATCGGTCTTATGCGAAAGCCCCAAACCACGTAAAATATGCAAAGAAAATTAGAGGCGTCTAACTTGTTTTTGCAGGGTTTTTGTGATGTGATATGGCCATCATGTGATTGTGATTATATTTGATGTATGCAATGATCCTTGTTGTAATATGGCAACCGGCAGGAGCCTAATGGTTGTCTTTAATTCTATTAAGACCTGCGTGTCTATTCACCTTGTAATAGCTTTATTCCAAGTAGTTGTAATAGTTGCTAGTGATGATGGACAACCATGAAGTGGCGCCACTGACCTTGACGCAATGCTGGTGATGATGGAGATCATGTTCGTGCTTTGGAGATGGAGATCAAAGGCGCAAGAAGAAAAGGCCATATCATATCACATATTATGAATTGCATGTGATGTTAATCCTTTATGCATCTTGTATTGCTTAGATCGTGACGGTAGCATTATAAGATGATCCCTCTCACTAAATATCAAGTAATAAAGTGTTCGTCCTTAGTTGGCACCGTTGCTAAGACTCGTCGTTTCGAAGCATCTCGTGATGATCGGGTGTGATAGACTCTACGTGTGCATACAACGGGACAAGCCAGATTTGCACATGCGGAAACTAAGGTTAACCTTGACGAGCCTAGCATGTACAGACATGGTCTCGGAACACGGAATACCGAAAGGTAAAACATGAGTCATATGGATGATATGATGAACATGTTGATTGTTTGCCTTTAAAGCTACATGATCTCACGTGATGATCGGACTTGGTGTAGTGTATTTGGTTCGTGTAATCACTAAAACAACTCGAGGGATGTTGTTTTGAGTGGGAGTTCATTTGTAATTTAGATTAGTCGAACTCAATTTATCATAAACACAATCAAAGTGAATTTGCATAGTTTGTTGTAGTCATTGGCATCCGTTCACCACCTTACGCTTAGTTATAGTTGAGATAGTGGAACTATAGAAATTCTGGATATTTACTTTACGAACTAGTATTGTATTGTTTTGAATGTCAATTTAAAGTTTATAAGTCCTATTGCAAACTTTCAGCAAACTCTATTTACTCCATGAAGTTTAATAAATAGTATTAAATCAAGAGTAACAATTCCAGTGTTAGTATCTAATGTATCATGTTTGCCTCCATGATTCTTGATACTCAAAAGATTGTTTTTAATATCAAGTTTATCTAAGAGCTGAAAGCAATGTTTCAGAAACCATCATATGTGAAAGGTATTGCGATATCTAAAACAATGTGTTGGTTACAACATGATAGAGTATACGTCCTCATATTTGATGAGAATTTGTGAAGGTTGGAGACGCTAGTCGTCCTAATCCTCCAAAGGTTTTGAAAAAGAAACATTATACTCGCAATTCACCTTTATAAGCTATAGCAGCTTGATCATGAAAGTTGTCATGATAAGGATGAATAGAAGATATAAGTAAAATGTTTACTACACTAAAAGATTACTAAAGAATGGATTTTTGAAAGAACACCAAACATTTGATGAAGGTGATCCACTTCAAAGTGCAAGTCCAAAGGTATTGGTATTTGACTATACACACTTTGTACTATGTGTCATGTGAATGACATCACTATTGATGTTGACAGATTCTTTTAAAAGAAAAGGAATTGCTGAAAGAGAATCTATAAAATATTTGGCAGAAAATAAAAAGGTTGGAGATGTCCAACTTAGGCATATAGAAGATATACATGTTATGGTTGTATTCCTTGCTTGTTAAACAATGTGGTTCTTAGGTATTGGATATCGAATTGGTTGGTATGAAGTGTCATACAGGACAACACAATTCCTGAACTGCAATGGCCTAAGTAACTAGCAAGAGAAAATGTGATGATGTTCATCGAAAAAAAACAAAGGGTTGTTGTGTTGCTCATTAAACATCAAAGCTTGCCTTCAAGATTTGTTTCAATAATTGTTATTTTGATCAGGTATTATGACGACAAAAGGTTGTTCAAATAATTACCGTATTCCATAATAGATGGATAATATACAAGTCTGGTAGGAGAAATAACGACCATAAAACTAATGCTAAAATGTCGCAAGACAAATGATTGAAAGATCACTTGCGTAGTGACATCGCCGTTTAAATTATATTGAAAGGGATACATGAAGAAACTCCATGTTGATGGATTTTTGGAGTCTTTGATTTGGATCAAATGACGCTTGTGATACTTTCTTGGAGATAATTAAAACTTCGTTCGTAGGCCAAAAGAGGAACGGACGACTAACTGATTGGAATTTATACATATTGATGTATATATAGTCCATTATGTGTAGTCGTGTGCGATGGATTTCAACTTCATATGCTTTCTCCGAAGATTTGAGTGAGTATATGTATGTACTTACTCAATAAGGAAGAAGTATGAAACATTTGAAAAATGTTCAAAGACTTTCAAGATGAAGTGGAAAATCATTGTAACAAGAAAATAAAAGAGTTTATGATTGGATCATAAAGAAAGATGTTTGAGTTACAAGTTTAGCAAAACACCTAAGATTTGAGGAATCGTTCCATGGATTTACATTTCCCAAAACACCATAGGAGTATGGAGTGTTCAAGATATGTAATGAAACCTTGTTTGACATGGTAAGATCAAAGGTGTCATTTATAAAACTGCCATTATATATTAAAGATTAAAAGCTTTAGTGACTACCGCTTTTACACTGAAAAGAGCTCCATCGTGATCCATTGAAATGACACCATATAAGTCATGGTTTGGGATAAAACCCGAATTGTCTTTTCTTAAATTTTTGGTATGCTGGGCATAAGTAAAATGTTTACAACCAAAGTCGGATAAGCACGTCTTTGTAGGTTATTCCAAAGAATTTGTTGGGAATTTCTCCATAACGCCGAGGACAAAAAAAGTTTGTCGCTTGGAACGTCAAGTTTCTTGTGAAAGGAATTTTTCGTGAAAAGTTAAGTGGGAGGACAATAGAACTTTGATAAGGTTGTTGAACCTTAGCTATATATGCTAAGTAGCACAGCACCGGAAAGTGTCCCGGTAGCGGCCACAATGCTCATGGCTCTCGTGATTACAAAAGGTGTGATCTCGGAGATTAGAGTTCCTATAGAACTGTGTGGGTCGGTAAGAATCAAATAGTAAGATTTGATAAACAAGTCGTTATTGTTTGGGCAATGATAAACCGACTACATGCAAAGAAGCGATGATGGGCCCTGACTCCATAAAATGACTAGAAGTCATGGAATCCGTGATAGTATCCATACACGAGAAATCAAGCTTCTGAACTTAGAAGACCCTCCGGAAAGACGTGAAGCCTATCGGTCGTGTTTGGATCTATAAAGAAATAGACATGGATGTTTCAAATCTATGAAATAGTCGACATGTCGGAAAGAGTTTATGACAATGTTCAAGGAATTGACTATGATAAGATTTGATCTTTCATAGCGATATTTAGTCTGGACGGATTAATGTAGCAACCACTACATATATATTTTGGTATATGGTAGTTGAACAAACAAAACAAGTTCTTCTAACAGAATAGTTACCTAGGACGTGTACATGACACGATCCAAAGGGTTTTGTTTATTCAAAGGATGCTAAAAGAGTATGCAAAACTTCAATGGTTGAAGTGAGCATCGCGGAGTTGGAATCTTCACCATGATGAAACTGTTAAAAGAGTTTAAATTCATCGGAGATGATGAAGATGCTTGCATTTGCAAGAAATTAAGTGGGAGCGCTGAGACATATTTTTAATACATTATGTAGAGGACATATTGTTGATTAGAAATGATGTATCTTGTATTGACACAGGTTAAGAATTTCATTTCGATGAAAGACTTAGGCATAACTCAAGAATTAGACATCAATGTCTATATGGATAGATTGAGGCGCTAATATGGTTTTGCCAAATGTACATAGATAAGATGTTGAATGAGTTCAATATGGAAACAACAAGAAAGGTTCTTGACGCACGGAAAGGACTGAATCAAGATTCAAGTGTGTTGACACGAGATTCAAGTGTTTTGACACTTGGTGAAATTGCAAGAGTATTTTGATCAATCATTCTTTAAAATGTACACATCCAGATATGTCCTATGCTCTAAATGTTATGAGCATATACCAGAATGATTCATAAGATGATCATTGGACAATAGTAAAGATATTCTTATGATTGGAAGAACTAAGAATATACCATGTATAAGTGACAAATAGTTAAAGGTAGTTCATTGTAAAGTGTTACATTGATACTAGTTTTGTCACAAGATACAAATTAAACTTATCTCAATTTAGACTATGGGTGGCACAATATAATGGAAAGGATGTTCCATGATGGATTTGGATGAGTTCCAAAGTTGAGACATTGTGACGGATACTACAGCAAAAGGCTAAGTATATAACTGCTGTAGTAGAAGCAAAGGAGGGCATTTGTGTTAAGTAGTTTATCAAACTAGGTGTGGTTCAAAGTAGGCTAATACTATAAAGATATATTGTGTGACAATAATATCAACATATTTTGAGCCGAAGGAACTAAAGGTCTCACCAAAGGACCAAATTTATACAATGCCATCTCATTGGAGAATGAGTAATGCGTAGAGACGCAAGGACATGCAAATACACACGGACCTAGAAGTGTCAGATCCGAAGATTATGTTTACCACTAGCAATAGTGTCTATACAACACCAGAAAGCCATAGGTGTTGAATGCACAAGTTTTTAACTAGATTATTGACTTTAGTGTAAGTGGGAGACTGTTGGAGATATGCCCAAGAGGCAATAATAAAAGTGATTATTATTATATCTTTGTGTTTATGATGAATGTTTACATCCCATGCTATAATTGTATTATTAGGAAACACTAATACTTGTGTGTTTTGTAAACATATATGAGTCCCTAGTAAGCCTCTTGTTGAACTAGCTTGTTGATTAATTGATGATCATGGTTTCCTGATCATGGACATTAGGATGTGATTAATAACAAGGTTATGTCATTGGGAGAATGATGTGATGGACACACACACACCCATAGTAAGCGTAGCATAATATCAAGTCATTAAGTTCGTATTGCAATAAGCTTTCAAATACATAGTAACCTAATCCTTCGACCATGAGGTTATGATAATCACCATCACCGAATGGATACTTTGATGACATCAAATGCCGCTTCGTAACTGGGTGGTTATAAAGGTGTCATTGGGTATTCTGAAAGTATGTGTTGAAGCGCATGAACCAAGATTGGGATTTGTCCATCCATATGACGGATAGATATGCTCTGGGCCCTCTCGGTGGAATGTCATCTAGTTAGCTTGCAAGCATGTGACTAGGTCACAAGGGATGACATATCACGGAACGAGTAAAGAGTACTTATCAGTAACGAGGTAGAACTAGGTATGGAGATACTGACGATCAAACCTTGGATAAGTATAGTATCGCGTGACAAAGGGAATTGGTTTCGTATGTAAATGGTTCTATCGATCACGAAGTCATCGTTGAGTATGTGGGAGCCATTATGGATCTCCAGGTCCCGCTGATGGTTATTGATAGGAGATGTGTCTCTGTCATGTCTACATATTCACGAACCGTAGGTTGACACACTTAAGGTTCGAAGTTGTTTTAAGTAGATATGGAATATGCGTTGGAGACCGAATGTTGTTCGGAGTCTCGGAATGGATCCGGGACATCACGAGGAGATCCGAAATTGTCCGGAGAATAAGATTCATATATAGGGGATCATTTTCTGAGTTAGGAAATGTTCCGGAGTATTTGTATGAGGGTTCTAGAAGGTTTCGGAATATTCTGGAAGGTTCTAGAAGGTTTCTTGGAGTTTGCTTGAAAACCAAGGAAGGGATCAAAGGAGTCCTGGTGGGTCAAGACTAGGAGTCGGTGGGGAGGAGGACTCCTCCCCCTTCCCCAATCCGCCGGCCCTAGAGGAGGGGAGTCCTACAAGGACTCCCCCTCCCCAAGGCGCCCTCCCCCCCTTAAATAGAAGGGCAGGGGCGCCCCATCCAAGCTCTGCTCCCATAACTCCAATCTCTGCCGCCTCTCTCCTCCTTTCTTCTGCACAGGCATAGGCGAAGCCCTGCAGAATTCTCTACTCCACCACCACCACACCGTCGTGCTGCTGGGATTCCGTGGAGAAGATCTACTACCTCCGCTGCTCGCTGGAACGAGGAGAGAAAGGTCTGCTTCGACTCCGCACGTGTGACCCACTGCGGAAGCGCTGCCGAGACGCGGCGCCGGAAGGATCGTCCACTTGACCGACTGTGGAAGCGCTGCCGGAAGGATCGTCCACACGATCTTGAGATCGGCAAGTGATCGACTACATCAACCACAAGATCTAATCTCATTAACGCTTTCGGATCTACGAGGGTTAGTTCCTATCTATCCCGTTGCTCATGTCTAATAGATTAGATCTTGGCTTTTATCTAGATTAGATCTGGGTTTTGTTCGTTCTTGCGGTAGAATTTTTTTGTTTTCCATGCTACGAATCCATCAGTTTTCATGTCCACAACTCTGTTGTGGTCAAGTCAAATTCATCCTTCAAGTCACAAGTCATTTTGAAAACATCTGACAACAGAACAGTATGGCCACTCCAACTGTCCATAACCATGGACGCGGCTATTCGAATAGTTTGACACTCTGCAGAGGTGGTACACTTTCACCACAAAATTCAATACATCCGTCAGGGATAACTCTGAATCATCATACTTGGTATGCGGATAATCAATCCTAAATTTTCAATTACACACCCTAGTATAGGCACCTCCCCTATGAACTTGGCCTCCTAGCTATGGCCAACTGCCATCCTGGGAACTGCATAGGTGGACATTCATATTCATGAGGTAACCTCAGCTCAACCTCTTCCGCAAGGGAACCCATACTAAGACATATAAACTTCAAGTTAAGCCCTACCCAACTCAGGTATTGTGGTTGTACAGTAAAATTGGAATAGTATCACATCCGAACCCAACCATCAGTTTTTATCAAAGTCAAGGCTCATGCCTCCTTCAGCTTCATCATCAACCCATTATGTGTCATAACACACGTCAAAACATTTCAATACAATGAATCATCATTCCAAGGTTTTCATAATCATTTTAACCAAGTGTTCCCACCTAAAGTGATCCAGTTCTAGTTTAGCACTAGCCACTAGTATGGAGGGTATCACTATTGAGGGGGTGCTAATCAAGGGTAATTATCCAAGTCTAGTTTCATGCTCTTGATATCATCTATCCTAGTTTTCCACTAATCATCAATTAATTAACTACTTGAGAAATCAAGGTAAGAGAAAGGTAAAGCTTGTAAGTAAAATTGGGAATTGGTAAAGCTGTAATTGCAGTAGAATGTATAATGTATCTTGCATATGCTAGCTTGCATAGGATGGCTTGCATAGTTTAGCTTGCATAGTGGGTTTGCCTTGAGCAGTGCAGTTGTTGAAGTTCTCTTCCTCTTCTTCTAAGTACTCCTCCTCGTCATATCCCGGGTCGGTACTAGCGTCTATAAATACATACGAGGTACACAATCACCAAACAATACTTAACTACTTCTATTTAGCACACAAGGCCTCACACTAGATGATCTAGCATTATCTCAATCAGCACATGAAATAATGACAAATTCCTATTTATCTTATTTTGGAAAAGTAATTTCTACTCATTGAAAATACTTAAGATTTAATATTCTCCAATTAAAATATGGGATCATGTTGACCCATGTCATCACCACATATATCAATACTTGGGAAAAGTGATTTAAAGTGGTGGTCATATGTTACAAGATTTAATATTGCTATTTAATAATATCAAAATGACTAGAAAAGCCTATATAGCATCCTTTTAATACTGGTCCATGTTTAATATGTAAAACTAAATATTTTTACATATTCAGATAGAGCATGTCAAACGTGATTTTTGAGAGTTGGAATCACCTCAAAAGCACTTATGGTTGATTTTATAAAAATGTTTGAATTGATAAAGGTCTCTGTCTTGTTATTTTAGTATAGGTGATCTATAATTTCAAATGGTTTGAATCCAACGGGAGTGTGTAGATATTTTCCATACCTTTCTAAAAAAATTGGAATCATGAATTTTGGTTCAGTACATCTCTTTGAATTGAATTTTGAATACAGCTACATAATAGGGTTTTAAACTAAATAGACAAATTCTATTTGAATCACTGGACTCTGCGCGAGAAAGAACTTGGACCGGCCCAACTGCACAGCACGCGCGCATCGGGATGATGACAGATTGGTCCCACGCGTCAGCGACTCTATCTAACCGAAGCGGTATCAGCAATTCTTAGCGCTACGATTAGAACAAGATCTACGGCTGAGGTTCATCGTCTACGTCATAGAGCACTAGCGAGATTCTAAACCTAGCGGCACGGTGGGGGTCGTCAGGGGCTTACTAGGGCTCTAGCTAGGTCCAGCGCTGGGGGTGAACGGGCTGGTCGACGACGGCGAGTGGATTGTTGGTTGCGGAGGCTCCTGGGGTGGCTCCAATCAACGGCTCCCTTTCTTCACTATAGCGGCGAGCTCCGGCAAATTCCGGCGGGGTGGTGCTCTGTAGCATCCCATCTGTCTAACATATGTAATGCTACATGGTCTAGTAATATAATGGCTACTTCCTATATATAATTGTTGCATCATAATTATATCATGCTCATGTCATCATGCCACCTTGCATTTGAGCATCATATAAAACCCCTTTTCATTTGGTTCTTCTCTCATATGCATTAGTAATTGTATTTGGCTCCTGATATATTGTATTTGGTTCTTGATAAATGCTTGATGCCCAAGTTGAGTTGGGGGCATATCTTTTATTCAACTCCATCACCTTTCTTTGTCACCACCTTATAATCCCACCATCCTAATTATCCATGAGCTATACTTTTCCTGTGGCATTTAAATCTAGCTCATGTGGGTCGGGATGGATCCACTTCTACTTTCCACATGCCCTCACACTAGCATCATGTTGTTTCCACATTATTCATACGTGGAGCCACCTTTGCATGCTTTGTGAGTGGTACCCCTTTCTAGCTTCCACATGGATTGGTTTGGAATAATTGCTCATGTTGGAATATTTTTGAGACTATTAAACATCTAGTGGAATATACACACTAGCAAGTTCCAAGTATATTCAAATATGATCACCTCCATATACTCCACATGGAACCTTCTTTTTAATTCTTTTAGCTTGGCCTTACTCCATATTTTGGGAATTCATGTGTATAAATGCCATGATTATTATGTTGTTTTCACAAAAACTCACATGGCATTTAATGCTTTTGCCTGAGCCATGCAACAAGCCTCACCATTCCATTCTTTTGGTTTTTACTTTGATTATTGAGTGGATCATGGTCCTTGGGATTCTTTTCTTATGGCTCTTTTCTTTTGCTTTTACCCTAAACCCTCACCATCTTGGTCTTTATTTCTCCTTGCCTTGTGCACCTAAAACCCTACACATCTCTCTCTCTCTTGTGTTGCTATTCTCCACCATCATGTTTCAACCAATTTCACCCCTCACCCCTTCTCTCCTTATTCATCACTCCACCCTCCCTTGCTTGACCATGTGGGTATGCCAAACCCTAAGCTAAACCTAATCACCACCACCCTAACCATTCCCCTTTTCTCTAGCTAGCTGGACCACCCCCTCTAGTATAAACCCTACCCGAGCCTCCCATGCTCAACCACCCCCTGCCGAGCACTCCTAGCTGCTCTCTCTCTCATTCTCTCTCTCTGCCAAGGGGACCCACCCCTTGCCATCTACCCCTCTATCTCTAACCCTAACTCGATCCCTCTACCCTAGCTACCCGACCCTCTCTTCTCTTGGTTCCTCTCTCTCTCTCCCTGCCAAAGGGGCCCCACACCTGAGCCCTCTCCTCTCTCTGGCCCACCTGCAGCCACACCATGCCCCTGCCCTGGTCATCCCACGCCGAGCACGTGAGGGAGAGGGAGGAAAAGGTGGCCGAAGCCACCTTTTTCTCTACCCCGATCCCCCACGGCACCTCTCCCCTCTCCCTCTCTTTATCTACTCCCTCTCTGTCCTGGCATCGCCTAGATCCAACCAGGGCCGTGCCCTACCTCCTCTCCCTCCCCTTCTACCCCACAGCCACCCCAGCGGCCACCGTCGGCCTCCACTTCCTCTAGGCATTACACAGCGGCAAGCGTGGCGCTGGGCGTCGAGGAAGACCAAGTAGAACCCCAGGAGCCTGCCTGCACCCGGAGTCGAGGAGGAGAAGGGCGGGAACCACCAGAACCACCGACGCGCCGCCCGAAACCCTAGCTTCGCCGGTCGTCTGCTTTGTCGTTGTCCTGCTGCTCCCCGGCCCGATCCGTCACCACCGTCCTCTCCGCGGTGAGCCACCCTTCCTCTCTGACACCCTCTCTCTCGCCGTCGCTGCCTAGCCTCACCGTACATTGCGCCGAGCACTCTCCGTGCGCCGGCGAGCGCGGGCTTCTGCACGTCATCACACCTTAGCTAGCCGCGCGACCGCAAACCAGCACAACCCCCAAGCCACCGCAGCGGTTCTGCCTCCACGTGCGCGCCCCGGGTCGCGAGTTCGAGCCCTGTCCGGCCGTGCCGCGCGCTGTCTCCGTTCTCTGTCAGTTTCGTCAGAGAAGGCGAGAAGAAAAACAGTGCGCGTGGTCTTTTTCCCGATACCCCCTTGCCGTTTTGTTTCATCAACCTGCGGTCCCGAGTGGCCCACCTGTCATCGCCTGTGGGCATTTTACAGAAAGGCTCCCGCGTTTCCTAAACCCGCACCCGTAGTCCCTGGATCCGCCGCGTGTCACCTGTTCGCCCAGCCACTGGCGCGTGGGTCCGCTCGAGTGTCGGTCCCGCTTGTCAGTTGCTGCGGGTAACTTCCCCGCGGTGAGAAAAACCCACAGCGCGCAGTGTCGCCAGCTCAGCGCGGTCCCACCTGTCTGCGTCTGTGGCTAGGCGATGCTGAGTATAAAAATCTGGGTGATTGTCTGTTTAAATAAAACAGTTTCAGAAACGTTTAAATTCAAATTTAAATCCTTTTTTAATAACTTTTGAGTTATAATTCCAACCAATACAAATGATATATGTTTTGGAATCAGAAAAATGTGAGGAATTCAAATATGCTATTCAAAATAATGTTTGAACACTTTAAAATTTCGAGATGATTAAAATTACAATAAAATGCCCTTTTCTTAATTAATTAATAACTTTCAATCTATAAGTCCAAATTCAACAAATAATATGTCTAAATCGGTCAGCGCGACGAGCCCATTCCAACTATGCATTCCTTGTTTTGAATTGAAGCATGCATCATGTCAGTATTAAAAATCAGAACTGTTTATGGCAATAAAACTTGACCAAATAAATACTAAAATGAATTATTCTTGTCCCCGCACCACACCCATGCCATGCTACTTTATTGCCATGTAAATTGTGCACCATTCATCATGGCATGCTTGTTTGCTTGTCGCATTTAATTTCATATGCTTGTGCACTTTATTTATGTGGGCCCATGTTTGTTTGGTTCTTCTTCGAATAGACGCCCAGCAGGAGAATTATCAGGAATCATAGGAGTTCTACCCAGATCCATCTCTCGCTTCAACTGAGCTACCAGGCAAGCACTACCACATGCTTGCATACATATAGTACCTATTGCCTCTATCTTATTCTTGCATCATTGAGTCGCGATTGCATTAAATTGAATCCCAAGTACTGCATAGCCTTTACTTTTAAACCCCACCGAAGCTTGTTCCTCCATCCCATGAGACATTACTATAGGAGTTGTTTGAGCCATGCGAGTCGTAGAAAAGCATGTGTAGGGTATGTGAGTGTCTGATGGATAACGAGGTACCTAAACAACTTCACCTGAGTAGTAATGGGATAACTAATGAAAGAGGCACCGGTGATCTATATCTGCTATTTGGTTTTTCATGCTCACTTGTGTCCCATAGGACCCCAAGTACTTGATTCCTGTTCCTTGACTATTCGCACTATCCACATCCGGGAGGCCTTATGGACCCCCCTGAGCCAGAGCTTGATTCATTTCTATTTCTTGGGGCCACAAAGTAGTTTGGGGCTTTGTTACTACCTTGTAATTATGCCATGCTTACTGTTTTATTTAAGATTGTGTGTGGAGCACCTGTACTGTTTTGGGCCGCGCCACGTTTTCGCGGTATCAACAAGCTAGTCATATTTTCGGGTTCCCAGTCGTTTACAGCCGTCGTCGCAAACCCTGGGTCCGTTCCGGAGCCAGCCAACTTCGTTGCGGGTAGCTTAGTGGGGTGGCCCCCTGAAATATTTCTGAATCCTGTGATTGCTTTGTTGTGAATGCCTCGTTGGGTTTTGAGTTGGTTTTTCCGAGGTTGATCGAGTGTGTGTTGCTATTTGTGCACCCCTGCAGGGTAAATCTTTCTGAAAGCCGTGTCCGCAGTTATGGACGACTTGGAGCACGGTTTCTCGATCATAGACAAGTATAACTAAAGTACCACTTTTAATCTAACTAAATACCTGACTAGTAAATAGTGCAATGCTCATGGAATGGTTAATAAAACTACCAACGGATGGGTTGTTTGTCCGCTTTCTCGTTGGTAAGCGAGAAGGAGGATGGATCTGTTAATTATACTGTTATAACTGTTGTTACTAATTAACGGACATCCGCCTATCATTGGTTAGGCGGATGGTTAGCGAGTGTCTTTAGACTTGCTAGTTATTATATTTTGCTGCAATTGCGTCACCCCAGGTATATGTCCCCTTTAGAGGCATAAAGACTTGCTGAGTACCCCTAGGGTCTCACACGATAAATTGTTTGATTTAGATGAATAGGTGTATTCGCAAGATGGATACTGGGTGGAGGAGACGGATGATGTTGGCAATGATCACTCGGTGTAGAGATTCCGGGAACGGGGATCCGTGAGATCTGTGGGCGGGATGTGTTTATTTATGTGGCATCTTATGCCGATTTGCTTCTTATCCGTACTCGGATCTTGTTTTCCGCTTCCGCCTGATACTCTGATGTTTGATGTATAAGGAGCTATCCTAAACTATTATCTCTATCTAGGATATTTGGATCTTGCCGTATGGTGTTGTAATATTTCTATTTCTTTTAGATGGAATGGCTCTGTGAACAGTTGTATGGTGGCTTGCATACATACTCACTTGTGTATGTAGTTGATCCCTTCGCCTACCGATTACGCCGCTCGTTCTTGTCCCGATGTTCTGGAAGTGGTTAGGACGGCCGAAAGGTCTACCTGTGAGTGGCCCCTAGGCCCCACCGTACTATCTTAACCACTTTCGCTCATCCAGGCATGCAACTAAGAGTGTAATTCACTGAGGTAGTTACATGCTCGCCTTGCTCCGGGGAAGGGTCTAGGGTGTTTCTAAGAGAGAGAGAGAGAGAGGAGTGAGATGGTGTGCCGTTTGAGGTCTGGGGTGGCTCCTATTTATACACCAGCGTTGGAGGCAGCGCAGCATGGCTTGGACTCATCGGCAACACTGCTACAGGTCGTGATAGGCATGGTGGATGGCATGGGTCGACGAGGTGGACTGCGGGCGATCGTCACGCGTATAGTGGCATTGCAAGGGGCGGTCTCAGTCGGTTGGGCGATGTCGGCGCTCTGTTCGGGTACGGCGGTGTTCGTCATCGAGTACGGTGGTCACGGGGCGTGCGGCGGTAAATGATCATGTCTGGGGTGTTGCTGGTGACACGGTGAGTGCGAGTACGTGGAGAGGGCGAGGCGCGGCGTGGCTGCGCGAGGCGGCTTCGGCGCTCTGGCGTGCTCTCGGCATGGCAGATGATTAAATGGGCGCGGCTGTTCTAGCTTCTCCACTTCTCGCCGTTGGTCAAGGGGTGCATAGAGAGGGGCGGTGAGGTCACGGCTATCAGCTAGACATCATGGGCGAGGGCGGTGCGGCATGTGGCGTCTTGTCCATGGTCGACAGGCATGACATGCTCGGTACGGTCATGACACTGGTCATTGTGGCGAGTGGTGTTGCTCCATTGCATGGCCAAGTACTGTGAGTGATCGTGGGTTAGTTATTGGGTTGATTGCAGTACAGGAATGAGCACAAGTTTGATTCCAAATAGTAGATAGTTGTTGAGTTTGTACTCTGTCTGCTAAGTGCTCGACAAAATGGCCCCATGTCCTTAACCTTTGAATTATTCAATGATTTTTGGTGGGTATGCTGGTCACTTACTTAGTAGTCTCTGGTTGCTGGGGATTTCCAAGTGGTGTTGGTTTTAGTGGTTTTTCTAAAATGATGATCTATGTACCTACACTTGATTCAATTTTGAATTGCCTCTTAAATGGATTTGAAAATAGTTTCTGTAAGTTGGTAAAGTTTGCTTGGCTTCATTTTTACTTGGTCTAGCAAGGGGTGAAAAGAAGTAGAATTGATTCTGTTGGAAATCTTTTACTATTGATGGCCAAAGTAGGCTAGAGTTTAACTTTGGCCAAAATGACCATTTGATCTTATGCTTCATATTTGATTTTATTTTTATTTGATTTTGTTTGGAAAAGACCTAGATGATGTTGTATTCATCTTTAAACTAATCCTTATCATTTATAGCAATCAAACATGGCAAATGCAAGCATTCATGCATTAATACAAACACGCATGTATTCATATAGAGTTTAATACTAAAAGTTTTTATTAACCCTAAACTTGGGTGATTAGAGCTTGATAATCTGGCTTAATATTTTTGAGGTGTTACACCTACCCATTGGTGGCCTTCTTCTTCTTGTTAACTCCGCCCTCACGGCTATGATTGCCCACACCATGAGCACTGGCCTTCTCCCTACGGGCGTCATCGAGGCGATCGACAAACGTCGTCGAGCCTTCCTTTGGACTAGAGAGGAAACATGTTCCAGGGATTAGTGCAAAGTGGCCTCGACTGACGTCTGCACCCCAAAAGATCATGGAGGGCTGGGGGTTCTCTCCATCTCTGACCAAAACTCTGCTCTCCTTGCAAAATTTCTCACCAAAATTCACTCCAACATTGATGCTCCATGGGCTTACTGGTTTCACCGTAGGTATGGCTGGAATAGCACAAGAGACTTGGGTGATCATCACTCCCTTGACACCCCGGTCTGGAAAAATATTGTGGTTGGTCACGACACCTTCAGATCCATATCCTCCGTCACCATAGTGGACGGCTCCTCTACTGCCTTCTGGTCTGACAATTGGCTCGGGAACACCTCTCTTAGGGATCGCTACCCAGCCCTCTTCTCCCACACCACCAAACAAAACATCTCTATCCAAGCCATCCTTCTCCATGGGCGTGAGCACTCTATCGTCCATCGTCTAACCCGCGATGCAGAGATCAACATGACTAGTCTCTCTTCTGACCTCCTTACCATCCAACTTCAAAATACGCTGAATTCTCGATTATGCCAATACACTAACAAAAAAATCGAACAAAGATTTCCATGTCAACTCTTTCAGGCATGTTCAGATTGACGAGCAAGCAAAGAAGATCTAGCACAACATGGCGCCACTGAAATGCAAAATCTTTTCCTGGTTGGCCCATCGACGGTGACTGTCAACCAACGAGACAAGATTCCTACATCTACTCACTTCCTCTGCCAAATGTCCCTGATGTACTGACGATGAAGACATCAACCACATGCTCACTGGATGCTCTAGAGCTCGGGAAGTATGGTATGCCCTTCTACCATCGAGCATGTTGCCTGAAAGTTTCAATGAAATTTCGACATCTGAGAGCCAAACTACTGAGGAAGCCACAATCAGCATGGCCATTACCTGGAACATCTGGAAGCATCGCAATGCCCAGTGTTCAACATTGTTGATGAAGACCTTGCTCTTGTATGACGCCACCTCATTGAGGATCTTAGACTCTAGGCGTACATATGCACGACGCCGCACTCCTCCCTCTATATTAATAGCTGGTGTAATAGTTTTGATCCACCTTAAACTCTGATAGTCTCACTCTCTTACTCCTTGATCCCCACAATGTAATGAACTGTACTAGTTGGTTTGTGTTGGGAATATGCCCTAGAGGCAATCATGTATGATGTTATTTCCAATGTATTCATAAAGTTATTGTCCATGTATGAACTACTGATATATATCATTGAATATGTGATTCGATTGTGGAACTATATATTCATGTTGTTTATACTGATTGTCCTTGGTCGTTGAGGTTGTGTTGGACACACAACTTAGACTAATGTGAAAGTCGGCTGATGACTCGGTTCCACTTGTCATGGGCATAGAGATGCTATTTCGACTTACACGGATTCAACTAAAGAGTTTAGCGAGTCGGATTGACCCATATTGAGATGCAACGAACAAGTCGTCATCTGCATGTCTCAATCAATGTAATCCTTAGACCTGAGGTTATTGCACAGTCCTAGTTGAGGATCACCGACTTAGGTTCTGTCAAACAATGTTCCGTTACTAGGCAGTTATAAAGGCGGAGTTCGGATCGACTGAGAATCAAGCTGCGTGATGTGAATAACCGAGATGGGATTTTGCCCCTCCGTTTGGAGAGATATTCTCTGGGCCCTCTCGAAAGATATGATTCGGAAAGCATGGCCATGTGTGCTCGGTTAAGTGTTAACCGAGGCGACCGACTAAGAGTTAGTCGGATGAATCACTTATCTTGGATCGAGAAAGAGAGTCGAACTATTTAATGGATGACGATTATTCGCCTATAGTTTGACAAGGTATATCGTGAGGCAAAAGGGACTCAGACGAAAGTCGCATTGGAAGGTATGTCGTCATGACTCTTTGGTACTTGAGAGTTGGCACGTTCTGCTAGGAGCCGCTACCAACTGATCGGACTCGGATCGTGTCCGGGTCACCATGAGCCTGTCGGGTCACACACTTAAGAGCGGGAGCATATTTGGGTTGGACCCAAAAAGGAAACGGACAGAGTCAGTGAGTTGGACTCGCAGTGACTAATATATGCCTTTTAGTGAATGGGCCACAAGTGAGTGGAGCCCACTTTCACTCCCTATATAAGCTGGGGCGCAGGTGCTTAGAGCGCACGGTTAGGTCACTCCATGTGTTGGAAACCCTAGCTCCAGTCCAGTCCAGTCATGTCGCCGCCGTACCGGTCCTAGCAGCCCATCACCGGCGCTCCTCCTCGTACGTGTGGATACTGGCGGAGGTGATGTACGTTCAGCACTTCGACGATCGTGGATCGGAACGGGTCGTGAGAACTGCACTACATCAAGCGACGTGCTTCATCGATTCCGCAACCGCACGTCTAGTGGTAATTCTCGTGGCCTACTACCTCAGCTAGATCTTGGGTTCACCGCGTAGGAAAAAGTTTTGTTTTTCTCTGCGTGGCCCAACAGTGGTATCAGAGCGTTAGCTTCTGGTTTTAGGCTCGAGATCTTACATATGTGATATGCGGTTGGCGTTAGATTGGATCTAATTGCAGTTTTGGTGGTCGATCTATGGGATAGATCGGTTTTGTACAAAGTTGATTGGATCAACTGTACTCGGGGGAATGTATGATCTGGTTTCCGTGATCTAACTGCTAAGGTCATGGAACGACATACCCCTATCGGTCGGCTTCCGCCATCGGGGTAGACTATGACACGTAAACCTGGATGCGGTGATCGAATATCAAAGAGTTTGGTCGAATTAGAATCCGGATCGGATTTGGGTAAAATTGTTTTATCCGATGACGAAATCCATGCCCGGAATGCAGATGAGATCTACGTTTTTTGGAAAAATCGCTAGGCGTAGATGTCGTTGCGAGTTTTCACAACGCCGGTAGATATCGTATCTATGCATAACTTGCTTTTGCGGGATGATGTTGTGAATGGTATGGCTTATGTGCAAGTGATGTGTGTAATCCATACGTGATCTGCGTATCACGGTTTTTGTCAGCCGGCTGGAGCCTAGGTGCTGTCACTTTATTGTATAACGACATGCGTGTCAGATTCTCTATGTAATTTACTTTACAAGCTAGTGTAGCTGTTTGGAGAACTCGGATGGCATGCAAGTCGATGTACAAGTTGGCTATATGGTGTAAGGCGGCACGTGACAAGAGTTGACACGAGTCGAATTACAAGCTTTGTGGAGATGGAGATCGCCATGAAGAGAGCCATACTATTTCACATTATAATTGATTTATTTTGTGTTATTGTTATGTCTCTATTTTACCTCTATTAGATAGTTGGTAGGAAGTAATCCCTCAAAGAAGGTGTAGTCGGTTTCCCCGCCAGTGCTGCACCATCACAAGTCGGAAATTTTTGGTAGTGGGCTCATAAAATTGAGGTACTATCAATTCTTTCCGACTAGGTGGGTTCGAGTCAGACTCTTACAGCGGAAGCACTCGGTAATCTAGACGGGTCTATCACAATGGTTGTGGGACTTGGGGAAAGTCGGATGGGAGCCGGGGCATGTGATGCCACCCATCCAACAGGAGTCGTATGAGATACGATTGACAAGGAGTTGTCTACCTAGATCATTTGACGGCTAGCGGTGATGCTAAAACTCACTAGTCAGCTTGCTTATTTAGGGTCCTGAATCACTAAGTAACCATCGGAGGGGTGTTGGTTCTAGTGGGAGCATAAGTATTAAAGTGTTTAATATGCTTGCTCTTTTATGGATACATGTCTTAAGTGTTTTGCATATTTTTCTGTTGTAGATCCATGGCACCTAGCAGTCTTCCTCAGATTTCCAGTTTTGCTTTGAGAACCATCTTAGAGAAAGATAAGCTAAATGGAACTAACTTCACCAACTAGTATCGTAATCTGAGAATTGTTCTCAAGCAAGAAAAGAGGGACCATGTCCTAGACAACCCATTTCCAGATGAGCCGAATGAGAATGCGACTGTCGTAGCCACCAATGCCTATCGTCGGATTTGTGATGAATCCACGGAGATTAGCTGCCTTATGCTTGCTCACATGGAACCGGACTTGCAGCAGCAGTTCGAGAATGTTGAGGCCTACGATATGATCGAAAGCCTCAAAAGTATGTTCCAGGCTCAGGCAAAGACTGAGAGGTATCAAGTCTCTCAGGCCTTGTTGAGCTGCAAGCTTAAGGATGGTGATCCACTGAGTCCACATGTGATCAAGATGGTTGGTTACGTGCAGTCTCTAGAAAGGCTGGGCTACCCCATTAGCGAAGAGTTCGCTACAGACATAATTCTGAACTCTCTTCCTAGTGCGTATGGTCAGTTCATAACTACCACATGCATGGTATGGATAAGAAGCTTACTGAATTACATGGGATGCTCAAGCAGGCTGAGGCGGATCTCAAGAAAGGTGCTAGTTAAGTATTGATGGTACAGAATAAGGCTATGTTCAAGAAGAGTTCTTGGACTAAGAAGAAGAAGGCTAAGTCGGGAGGTAAGGCTGAGGACCCGGTCCAAAGCGCTTCCTCTGGGACTAAGCCATCTCCGGCAGCCGGATCCACTTGCTTCTACTACAAGGCGGATGGCCATTGGAAGAGGAATTGCAGCAAGTATCTGGCTGACAAAGCCAAGAGTGGAGGTGTGACTTCTGGATCAGGTACGCTTGTTTGCAATGTTATAGACATTTATCTTGCCGATGCACCTGGTAGTTCTTGGGTATATGATACCGGATCGGTTATTCACATCTGCAACTCGTTGCAGGGACTGGTAAGAACTAGGAGCGTGGCGAGAGGCGAGGTTGACATTCGAGTCGGCAACAAAGCGAGAGTCGCTGCGTTGGAAGTCGACACCATGCAACTTCATTTACCTTCTGGATTCTTAATGGAGCTGAATAATTGTTATTATGTACCAGTGCTTAGTCGAAACATTATTTCTGCCTCATGTTTGATGAGACAAGGCTATGATTCGAATATTAAGAATAATGGTTGTTCTTTATATTTGAATAATATGTTTCACGGCTTTGCACCCGTCCAGGACGGGTTATTTATTTTGAATCTTGAAGGTGAATCTGTCTATAACATAAATGTGAAAAGGTTAAAACGAAATGATCTGAATATGACTTACTTTTGGCATTTTCGGCTTGGTCATATAAGTTGGAAATGCATGAAGAAGCTCCATGATGATGGACTCCTAAATTCGTTCGACTTGGAGTTATTCGAGACATGTGAATCCTGCCTACTCGGGAAGATGACCAAGACACCTTTTGCAAAGAGTTGTGAAAGGGCATCCGACTTATTGGGACTAGTACATTGATGTATGTGGTCCGATGAGCACGACAGCTAAAGGTGGTTATGAGTACTTCATTACATTCACTGATGATTTGAGTAGGTATGGATATATCTACTTGATGAAACATAAATCGGATGCCTTTGAAAAAGTTCAAGGAATTCCAGAATGAGGTACATAATCAACTCGGCAAGAAAATAAAGTTTCTTCGGTTGGACCGAGGAGGCGAGTACATGAGCCATGAGTTTGATGACCATCTGAAGAGTTGTGGAATAGTTCCCCAACTCACTCTTCTAGGAACGCCGCAGAGAAACTATGTGTCAGAAAGGAGAAATCGGACCTTGTTGGACACGGTACGATCAATGATGAGTCAGACAGATCTGCCTTTATCATTTTGGGGTTATTGTCTAGAAACTACAGCGTTCACACTAAACAGAGTACCGTCAAAGTCGGTAGAGAAGACACCGCATGAGATGTGGACTGGCAAGAAGCCGAGTTTATCTTTTCTTAAGATTTGGGGTTGTGAAGCTTTTGTCAAGCGACTTCAGTCGGACAAGCTTACAACTTAGTCGGATAAGTGCATTTTCGTAGGATATCCGAGGCAAACCTTGGGTTACTACTTCTACAACCGAGAAGAGGGCAAAGTGTTTGTCGCTCGGAACGGTGTCTTCCTTGAGAAAGAGTTTCTCAGTCGGGGAGCCAGTGGGAGCACGGTGCAAATCAAAGAAATTCGAGAGGTACCGGTCAGTAGCGAGTCGGCAAAAGCCTTGGAGGTTGAGCCGGTCGTGGTACCTGAGCCGGAAACAGCACCGACACTACGAAGATCGGCCAGATTGCGAAGTGTTCGTGTTGTGTTACTGTTAGACAGTGATGAGCCGGCAACTTATTCGGAAGCGATGGTGGGTTCTGATTCTGAGTCATGGCTTGGAGCCATGAGATCCGAGTTAAAGTCCATGGATGAAAATCAAGTTTGGAACTTGGTTGATCTGCCAGACGGTGCAAGACCCGTCGAGTGCAAATGGGTCTTTAAGAGGAAAACTGATATGGATGAAAATGTTTCTATCTATAAGGCACGGCTTGTCGCGAAGGGGTTCTGGCAAGTTCAAGGAGTTGACTACAATGAGACTTTCTCTCCCGTGGCGATGCTTAAATCAGTTCGGATCATGTTAGCTATAGCAGCCTATTTTGACTATGAGATATGGCAGATAAATGTCAAGACGGCTTTCCTTAATGGAAATTTAATCGAGGACGTGTATATGATACATCCCGAGGGTTTTGTCGATCCGGCTAATGCTGACAAGGTATGCAAACTTCGGAAATCCATTTATGGGTTGAAGCAAGCATCTCGGAGTTGGAACATTCGCTTTGATGAGGTAGTCAAATCATTTGGCTTCATCAAGAGTGATCATGATTCTTATTTATACAAGAAGTTTAGTGGTAGCAAAGTAAACTTTCTGGTCTTATATGTTGATGACATATTACTGATTGGAAATGATGTCCAGATGTTGCAAGAGACCAAGGAATCATTGGAAAAGAGTTTTTAGGTGAAAGACTTGGGTGAGGCGACTTACATACTAGGAATCCGGATCTATAGAGATAGATCAAGGCGACTCATTGGATTGAGTCAGAGTACATACTTGGACAAAGTGTTGAAGAAGTTCAACATGAAATCGTCTAAGAAGGGGTTCTTACCGATGTCCCATGGTGTAAAACTTAGTAAGACTCAGTGTCCTTCGACAACTAATGAGCAAAGTCGGATGAGTGCGATTTCATATGCTTCTGTAGTCGGATCCATCATGTACGCTATGATTTGTACTAGGCCGGATGTTTCCTATGCTCTAAGTGTTGTGAGCAGGTACCAGGCTGACCCTAGAGAAATCCACTAGGCAGCGGCTAAAAATATCCTTAAGTATTTGAGAAGGACTAAGGATATGTTCCTGGTTTATGGAGGTGAGGATGAACTCAGTGTAAGGGGTTACACGGATACGAGTTATCTCACTGACTCGGATGATTCTCGTTCGCAATCCGTATATGTGTTTGTAATAAACGGAGGGGCTATGAGCTGGAAGAGTTCCAAGCAAGAGACGGTGTCCGCGTCTACGACAGAGGATGAGTATATTGCTGCCTCAGAGGCGGCAAAGGAAGCCGTTTGGATGAGGAATTTCCTCATGGATCTTGGTGTGGTTCAGGGCTCGTCCAATCCGTTAGACGTGTATTGTGACAACAATGGTGCTATTGCACAAGCCAAGGAACCTAGACAACACCAGAAGAATAAACATATACTCATGCGGTACCACTTTATTCGCCAGTTCGTGGATCAAGGTGATATCAAGTTATGCAAGGTACACACGGATGCAAACATTGCGGATCCATTGACAAAGCCACTTCCATAGCCGAAGCATGAGGTGCACCTGAGAGCTATGGGCATTAGATGCCTAGACATGTGATGTCGGATGATTGACTCTATTTCAAGTGGGAGACTGTTGGGAATATGCCCTAGAGGCAATCATGTATGATGTTATTTCCAATGTATTCATAAAGTTATTGTCCATGTATGAACTACTGATATATATATCATTGAATATGTGATTCGATTGTGGAACTATATATTCATGTTGTTTATACTGATTGTCCTTGGTCGTTGAGGTTGTGCTGGACACACAACTTAGACTAATGTGAAAGTCGGCTGATGACTCGGTTCCACTTGTCATGGGCATAGAGATGCTATTCCGACTTACACGGATTCAACTAAAGAGTTTAGCGAGTCAGACTGACCCATATTGAGATGCAACGAAGAAGTCGTCATTTGCATGTCTCAATCAATGTAATCCTTAGACCTGAGGTTATTGCATAGTCCGAGTTTAGGATCACCGACTTAGGTTCTGTCAAACAATGTTTCGTTACTGGGTAGTTATAAAGGCGGAGTTCGGATCGACTGAGAATCAAGCTGCGTGATGTGAATAACCGAGATGGGATTTTGCCCCTCCGTTTGGAGAGATATTCTCTGGGCCCTCTCGGAAGATATGATTTAGAAAGCATGGCCATGTGTGACTCGGTTAAGTGTTAACCGAGGCAACCGACTAAGAGTTAGTCGGATGAATCACTTATCTCAGATCGAGAAAGAGAGTCGAACTATTTAATGGATGACGATTATTCGCCTATAGTTCGACAAGGTATATCGTGAGGCAAAAGGGACTCAGACGAAAGTCGCATTGGAAGGTATGTTGTCATGACTCTTTGGTACTTGGGAGTTGGCACGTTATGCTAGGAGCCGCTACCAACTGATCGGTCACGAGTGAGACTCGGATCGTGTCCGGGTCACCATGAGCCTGTCGGGTTACACACTTAAGAGCGGGAGCATGTTTGGGTTGGACCCAAAAAGGAAACGGACAGAGCCACTGAGTTGGACTCGCAATGACTAATATAGGTCTTTTAGTGAATGGGCCACAAGTGAGTGAAGTCCACTTTCACTCCCTATATAAGCTGGGGCACAGGTGCTTAGAGCACATGGTTAGGTCACTCCATGTGTTGGAAACCCTAGCTCCAGTCCAGTCCAGTCCTGTCACCGCCATACCGGACCTAGCAGTCCATCATCGGCGCTCCTCCTCGTACGTGTGGATATTGGCGGAGGTGTTGTACGTTCAGCACTTCGACGATCGTGGATCGGAACGGATCGTGATGACTGCACTGCATCAAGCGACGTGCTTCATCGATTCCGCAACCGCGCGTCTAGTGGTAATTCTCGTGGCCTACTACCTCAGCTAGATCTTGGATTCACCGCGTAGGAACTTTTTTTGTTTTTCTCTGCGTAACCCAACAGTTTGATGTTATAAATGTTCAGGCCGGCGTAAGCCCGCCGTAGCCCGCTCCGAAAAAGTACCCCTAAGAGGCAGCGGGCGGTGCAGCCGACGCGTCCCGTCAAAGGGGCATGGCGGCGTTAATGCCCACCGCTCGCCTCCCCCTCCCCCCAGTATAAAAACCCGCGGCGGTTTCCATTGCCGCCGCACGCGCATTACCTCGGTGGCGAGCTCCACCATCTCCCCCAAATGTCGTCCTCTTCTCCCTCTCTCTCTGCGATGGCGCGCTACGACGGCTACGAAGGCGCGGCGGCCAACGGGTTTGGCCGCCTCTGGCTCCACGTCGACGAGGTGCAAGCGCTGTGGAGCGCCGGCTACCCCGTCCCGCCGGCTTTCTGGCTCCCGACGGGGTGGGCGTTGAGCCACGGTGGCCTCGCTGTGCCGCCCATCCCCACCGGCGCGGCCCGTAGGGCCGCCATCCACGAGCACTACTAGGTGGTGCTCACCGACGCGGAGCGCAACGACCCCCAGAGGGATCCCGACAACCTCCAGTCGTGGGCGGTGTTCTTCGCGCGGCAGCTCGAGGAACGCATCGAGGCCTACGACGGTGTTGGCCCGCCGACGGCCAACTACAACAGCAAAGACCGGAAGCGGTGGTGGAGCGCTCCGGAACGGACCCTCTCCTGGGTCCTGGACCACATCGCCAACGGCAACAACCCGCCGTTGGTGATGCTGTCGCGCATCCCGCGCGATCGCCAGCAGGCCGCCAGCAACCGCTAGGCGCCCCGCCGCGCGCCATCGACGTCCTCCTCCTCCTCGCGGTTGTCGACGTCCCCAGCGCGGTACTCGTCGTACCCCTCGTCGTCGCCGCGCTACCTCGCGCTCCCGCTAGTGAAGGACGAGCCGGCGAACCCACCGCGCAGGCGCCGCGCGCCTCCCTCGCCGCCTTGCCGCCTTCACTTGGGCAGGCCCAAGCCCGAGCCCAAGAAGGAGTGGACGCCACCGCCGGAGTACAAGGCGGCATCGCTCCAGCTGGCGGACGACGAGGACCCAGAAGAATTTCCGGGTCAGAGGATGCTGGAGCGGGCATCCTTCAATGACGTCCTGCCGGCCACCAACAAGTTCGTCGTCAGTTGGTCCGCGCAGAACTGGCGGCGGGAGCAGGTCGAGCGCGCCGGACGCCATGTCATCGTCGTCGACAGCGACGACGACGAGGGGGCGGCTGATCCTTCCACGCGACCGGCGCGCAGGACCAGCGGCGAGGGTGCAGCCGCCTGCTGCCGCCGAAGGACGAGCCGCCCAATGATGACGACGACAAGGACGCCATGTTCGACTACGCCGCGGCGATGTACCGCCGGCTCGGGATCGGTCATGGCCGCCATTAGATGGCGTTTTTTTTTTGTAAATTTCTGTTAAGTTTAAACTGTTCGTTGAACTTTGAATTGTTTCTCTAAATTTCTCCTAAATTGAAAAAAATTAAATTTTGTTATGGGGCACGGCTGGGAGCCAGTGCCCTTTGTTTGGCAACATCACGCCGGTCCCCGTACGGACAGAAAACGGACCGCGCAGAAATCCGTATGGGGTTACCGGTGGAGATGCTCTTAGCTCTAATTTCGAACAGAGGTAGTACTGCCAAACTGTGGAAAAGTACTTGTCACCATTTTATCCGAACTCCACGCTCTCGTCGGCGCCGTCGCAGGCTCGCACAGCCCACATCGGACGCCCGACGGCGTCACACCACATCGCATCGACATCCCAATCCCTACCAAAGACCGCTCATGGCCACCTCTGCCTCCGCCCTCATCCTTCCCCGCCTCCCCATTTGGCCACCAATGCCAGCGCGTGCTTCGCCGGCAACGACGATGACGAGGAGGAGGAGGACCAGGCCCCTCCGCGCCGCGTGCGCCTACGCACTCCAGGAGGGCCAGTACCGCCGCTCCCACCGCCTGCCCTGCGGCCTCGACCTCGAGGTCATCGCTCAGCACCCGCCTGCTCCGGCACCGACCCCTGGAAGGAGCGAGCGGCCGCCGCTGGTGTTCGTGCACGGGAGCTTCCACGCGGCCTGGTGCTGGGCGGAGCGCTGGATACCCTTCTTCTCTCGCGCCGGATTCCCCTGCTTCGCCCTCAGCCTCCGCGCGCAGGTAGCTACTAGCTAGTCAGGCATACATGCATTTAGGCCGCTTGTTGTATTGCGCTGCCGGTGGTGATGTTAACTGTGAATCAATAAAAGGAAAACCAACTACTTGTCAGTGATCCTTCGCCCTCAGAAACCGAAAATGCAATACGGTCTCCAAAAAGAAATGTGGCTGGAGATGAATTCGGACAATTCGATGGTGGATGCCATCATTGATCATGCCATTGCATAAATCAACAACTAAAATGTTCCATAACCTACAGAACATTAGTGTGTTTTAAGTTTTAACGGCAAACTGTTGTGATGGCCTCATGGAGTGCACTGGGAGCAATTGTGACTTGTGAGCATTTTTACAAGATACGTATAATGCATTTCTTATCGAAGTGTCACAACTTAAGTTATATATGATGTGTTGCAGGGTGAAAGCAGCATTCCGTCTGAGGCAGTGGCTGGCACACTTGAGGTAATTTACAGACTGGAGGGGCATCCGTATAATAATATTTATTTTGTAGTAATTTATGTTTCCGTGACCCTTGACGTTCTCAAGCATACAATTATCAGGAAAGTTGTAAATAATGCAGCATTTCTCGCAACTAATACTAGCATTGTTCACTGTAACATCCAACACTGATTGTCTCATATTGTATTTCTTTGTTATCTCATTAGAGTTAGCAAAGTTGCAAATAACGCAGCATTTCCCGCAACAAATAGCATTGCACTGTAACATTCAGCACTGATTATCTCATACTGTATTTCTTTATTATCTCATTAGAGTCAGCCCAATGTGTGATTTGACTTGCAGTAGACACATACCGGTGATATTGCTGATTTCATTCGAAAGGAGGTTCCTTCCCCACCTGTACTAATTGGACATTCATTTGGTGGCTTGATTGTGCAGCAGTATGTATCATGCCTACAAGGTATGCTCTCTCGAATGGTACGTTCTTGCAATATGTATGTTACTCGGCAGTGTTCTTGTGATGCTCAGCATGTTTATACTTCAACTTTGTGTTGACAGATAAATCTGATGCTTCGGAAAGAAAATACTTCTGAATACGAACCCGACAATATCAATTATCACATAATGCATACACCCAAACAGCTAATGCTTCTAAAGTAAATGCTCCCAATTGAGTGACAATTCGTCTGTTGAACCAATTGTTAGTTGTTCATCAAAGGTAAGTCTGAATAAGCTGGATGCCTTACATAAATCAACAAAGCGAGTATTACATTAGAAATGTTCCTTCGGTATAGATAGTTTTTTATTCTAGAAAAGGACTTATGAGCCTAGTACAAAAGCAGCCAAATTACTAAACCAAAAAGACATCCTGACTGAGTATTGATTGCCTAATCTTCTCCAATCCAAGTCTTACTTTTGCATCTCCGTTACTCTGATCTTGCTCATTCTCAGTGGATGGGGGGATGTGGTTCTCAGCGCTATAGGGTGCAGCTGAAGCCTGCTTCATTCATAGCTGCCACAGCACCTGTGGTGGGTCATCAAACCAAAAGGAAAATGGCAGGAAGAAGGCTTCAGCTGCACCCTATGGCATTGTGGTGATTTACACTCCCTCATCCCAAAGAATGAGATGGCTAGACTTAGAGAGATGCAGATCCCCTCGGGGGAGTGGGTTTTCAGTCCCATGAGCCATGGCTCCAGTCTGCAATACTGTTGGATTCGAACTTGGGTTCTCTGGGATGAATATCAACGAGTGCAAGATTAGCAGATTTTGCAGCAGTACGGAGCTTATTACTGTATGATGAGGGGTACTTGTTTTTCGATATTTTTACGGGGCAGCACAAAAATAAGCATAACACATGAACCGTTTCACATTTACAAATGTACAATGTTGTGGTTACTTACAACTACTTATTGGTCATAGCACTCATGTTAATTAGTAAATTTTAGTCCTTGATCTCCTATTTCACTCTCTTGTTTGTATGTTCAGTATATTACCATCCACAGTTTGCTTACGAGTAATGATTGTCTCATTTTTCTGATGGGAAGTTTGTTTGTCTCTTCATTTAGACTGAAGCCATTACATGCCACCTTTTCTATTACAGATTCAGAACCTCTTCATCCAAAGCTTTCTGGTGCTATTCTTGTGTGTTCTGTGCCTCCCTCGGGAAACAGGTATTCAGATTTTTCTGTGCTACTACACATTCACCATCTCATTGTACTATTATTATGATATAACTAATTTGTATCATCTCCAGTGGGTTGGCGTGGCGTTACCTTTTGACTAAACCAATTGCTGCTGTCAAGGTAAAGTAAACTACAATTTTTATCCTTTTCCTTCGAGTTTTACCATCCAGCCGTCTTATATTTCAGTACGATACTGAGGTGCCCTGCATCTGCAATTTTTTTGTCTATCGTTTACTTTAGCACCTATGTGGATGTTATGCTCTATTTTCACTTGTCTGACATTGTGTTAGTTAATCCGTAATCCTGTTACAGGTGTGAAATGCCTTGAACATCCACTTACCATACAATCAGCTATCATTTTCCTTTCGAGTACCTTCAATGTTATCCTAATATGGAATGCTTGTTAATTATAGCGTCAAGCTCTGAACAAACTTAGTGAAGCTTCACTTGGGCAATGTTCTGTCGAATCACCATGCATGTTGGCAGTCGTTTCTTCACCTTGTACAATAGGCTTGAACTCCCTATACTTGTCTTTCGTATAGTTTGGATGCATTTGTTGATACACAAGTTATTAGACCTGAATTATCCCATCCATATTTGTTTATGTTCTTTCCTTCTCTTTACAAGTTAATATTAATTGTTTTCTGTTTATAAACAGTGAATTAATATGAATGTCAACAGTGTCATCCAGACACTGACGTGCACATATGATCATACACTTGCATGCACATGCTTCAAACTAGGAATGATCTATTCATGTGTCTCTTTAAGCCTTCAGTGTTGGATACTTTATTTATGTGAGTAGATTTGTTACACCCGCATACGTGAAACTGCATTCATCTTGCTGTCAGGTTACGCTCAGCTTGGCTGCAAAAGCATATGCAAAATCGTTGCCTCTCTGTAAGGAAACATTTTTCTCATCACAAATGGATGATGAACTTGTCCTGAGGTATTTATCACTGCCATGCAATTTACATTTCGTGCCTAACATTTTGAATATTCGACTACGAACTTGCCCATAAAAAGGATTACAAACTCGAACATAAATGCCATAAGGGTTGGTGTACCGCTGCAACCCATTTCTGATTCTCCAGCTTACAATAGCCATTTTGCACTCTAAATATTTCTTTTCTTATCATGGCATTAATATCTACGACAACATCTTGTAGGTACCAGGATCTAATGAAGGAAAGCTCAAAGTTGCCACTATTTGACTTAAAAAAACTTAACGCATCATTGCCTGTACCTTCTGCACCAAACGGTATGTTGGAAGTTCTTGTCATGGGTGCCAGAAACGATTTCATTGTTGTGAGTGAACCCACCCCCAAACAAATCTTGAAACAAATTCTCCGTTTCTCGTTTTCTAAACATTTGCATTATGTAGGATGCGGAAGGGATTTCTGAAACCGCAAGATTCTACAATGTGCAACCTGTCTGTGTGGAAGGGGTAGCACATGATATGATGTTAGATTGCTCGTGGGAGAAAGGAGCTGAGATAATCCTATCGTGGTTAGATAAACTCTCAACACAATCAGTTTAGTATTTTCTTCATCTGGTGGTTTTGCCATCTTTGAGCTCTTATTCTTGGATCTTTGTAGTATGCAACTTTGTGTTATCGGCAGTTTCTAGTAACGGCTCTGTAGCTGCTTTGTGTACTTACTATGTACTTAGCATGCTGTAAAACTTGAGAGGCTGGATAGTAGTCCTAATTTTGTTGGAAAGAGAGTACTCCCTCCGTTCCAAAATATAAGATGTTTTAGCCTTTTTTCTGAAACACATGTATCTAGACGTTTTTTAGTGTGTAGGAGAGTGACTATATTATAACTTTTCCCCCTCAAGATTATGAGTCAATGGAACAGAATCCTTGGATCTCACAATATATAGCACACCATGTCGATACATGAAAAATGATTTTCTACATGAATTGTGCTGTATTTGACCGGGCATGGGTCAAGGTACGGCTAGGAAGCTGGATCCAATACCAAGGTGAATATAATCTTATTATTTCGTACATTTGTGTAGGCAGCGTCGGTGCTGGACGATTTCTCCAACCTGCTGAAATGGCAGCATCAGTGGTTCCAAATAGTCAGCAAAATGATGGAGGTAGAAACTTTGATATAACCAACTCCATACGTGTCTTAGATATTAAGACGCGCCGCACAATTCCCAAGCATCCATTCATATTCATGGCAGCCACACCGGAGGAAGTCTTGGGCTTTGTCAAACCACCGCCTCGGTCCATCTTCCTGGACCTTCCCCGGGCACCCCATACCCATAAGCAACCACACCATGTTCATATGGCCTTAGACAGCATCTCCCGCATGCTCATGGAGGAAGATATCGTTGAAACAATCCTGTGCCAGTACCCCGAGAACCCGATTCTCCTACAAGTCCAGCAGCCCTTCGAGCAAATCCTCTCATCTGCCTCCGAGTACATAACATCATCTAATGGCCAGGAGTCCCCGATCATGCTTTCTTCCGCATTGGTGCCCATCCAGGACAGCAGCACGCATCTGCACAACAGGGATCTAGCCTCCTCCACCTTGAATAGCACGGATAGCATCTTGTCTCCCACCGAAGGCAGCACCAGCATGCAGACGCTGTCGACCATGGCATTCTTGAAAGGCATGGAAGAAGCCAGATTGTTCTTGCCCGGAGGAGATAACTTGAGGTTGGCATGTAAGAGGAGGATTCACGAGGATGGTGATATAAGGCATGATGATGTGGGCAGGAGAAGGCAGCAAAACATGATTTCAGAGCAACCATCTGAATCAGAGGAACAAGCTGCCGCACACAACTTGTTGGACCAGCTCATGCTCAAAGACGGCGGCTTGTGCTCCGGTGCAATGCAGAAGCTCACCGGTGAGGTAAAGCAACAGAACATCCGCATGCAGGTGCCGCGCATGAGGCGTGGCATGGCGCAGATGTTTGTGGTTGACCTAGAAACACAGTTGATCCGTTGCGCGGAGGCGGTGGCCACCAACGACCGACACAACGCAGGAAAGTTGTTAGAGAAAATTAAAGGACACTCATCACCAATGGGGGCAACCACAGAGCGCTTGGCTCATTACTTTGCTGAGGGCCTAGAGGCACGTCTGGCTGGCGCAGGGAGCCAGCTCTACCGCTTACTCATGACGATTAAATACTCCTCAGTTGTGGAGTTTGTCAAGGCCTATCAGCTTTACATGGATGCCACCTGCTCCACCAAGGTGGCGTTCATTTTCTCCAACAAGACCATCTATAACATCGCCGTGGGAAAGAGCAAGCTGCACATTGTACACTACGGCATCGGGGATGGTCTCCAGTGGACAGACTTACTCCGGTGGTTTGCAGAAAGGGAGGGAGGGCCTCCGGAAGTGAGGATTACAGGCATTAACAGCCCACAACATCCTGCCAAGCGGACTGAAGAGGCAGGTCGCAGGCTAATACTTTGTGCAAGCAAGCTTGGTGTGTCATTCAAGTTCCACGCCATCACCGCAAAATTTGAGACTGTCCGTGCTGAGGACCTCGATATCAACCCTGACGAGGTACTCATCGTGAACAGCATATTTCAGTTTAGGGCCCTAATGGATGAGAGCCTCATTGCTGATAGGATAAACCCAAGAGATCGGGTCCTCAACACTATCAGGAAGATGAAGCCAGCCGTATTCATCCATGGTGTAGTCAATGCATCATACTGTGCAGCCTCCTTCGTGACACGCTTCCGCCAGGCACTCTATAACTTCTCGGCGGCATTTGACTTGATGGAGGCCACTGTCCCACGAGACAATAACTTGAGGATGGTGGTGGAGCGTGACATCTTCGCACGGTCCGCCATAAACATCATCGCCTGTGAGGGTGCAGATCGGGTGGAGCGTACTCAACACTACAAGGAATGGCATGCCCGTAATCAGCGAGCGGGGCTGATGCAGCTCCCATTGGATCCTGATATAATCCGTGTGCTGAAAGCACAAGTGAAGAAACACTGTCAGAAGCATTTCATGATCAACGAGGATCACCAGTGGCTTCTGCAGGGATGGAAAGGCCGAGCCCTCACGGCCCTTTCGACATGGGCAGCTACTGATGTTACTAGCTCTCAGTCAACATAGTTTCAAGTACCAATAGCCAAAGAATCCTTAACAACATTTCGTTTGTGCTTTCCATGTATAGTCTGTTGGTTATCTAGGAACGAAACCATTTCCGTTTCTCAAAAAATTCCAAAAAAAAATCCTGGTTGTACATCTGGACATTCTATGTTTTACACACAAAGTTTTGCGGAGAAAAGACTTGTTTTTGTGTCCTGTGTAAAAAGAAAAAAACAAATGTCTTCTCGTGAAAAACTATTTTGGAGTACCAAAAATTGTATTTTTTACACGGGTCATAAAATTTCCTTTTTCCGCGAAACCTTGTGCGTGCACATAGAGTGTGTAGATGTCCACCTGCATATTTTTTCAAAAAATTTAGGCATTTTGATTTTTTTTTCAATGGATGCATGGACACTTATGAGCCAAAGTGGATTTCTGTTTCTGGCAGGCAGCCGGCGGCGGGACTCCGTGGAGAAGGAGCGAGAAGACCAAGTTAGGTCGGGCCAGGCACGGTAGCTGTTACCGGAGGGGGGGTGACCGATAACGGCTTCTAAGAGCATCTCCACTAGCATTCCCAGAAGGCCATTCACACGACGTTTTTTTTTGGATTTACAATAGCGTTCCCAGGGATGTTCCTAGGCCGAATTTTTTCGCCGTTTTTATCCGGCGTTCCCAGGCCGATCCCAGGACGCGGGGAACGACCTAGGAACACCGGATGAAGTGTTTTTGTTTGTTTGGCCCACGGGTCAGCGAAACAAAGGGCCAAAAGTGGTCCCGTCGCCCACCCACCCCCTTTCTCTCTCCCACCCACCCCTTTCTCTCTCCCGCACGACCGAAGCAGAGCGGCAGGCAGCGGTAGAGCTCGCGGCCGGAGGAGCTCGTGGCGCCGGCGGAGGAGCTCGCGGTCGGCAGAGCTTGGCCTCGGCACCGGTCGGAGGAGCTCGCAAGCCTCGGCGCCCTTGAGATTGAGCGAGATCGCAGTCGCCCGGATCTGACGCCGCAGGTGAAGCCCTTGCGGCCGGAGAGACCTTGAGCGTGGCGGCCCGGCGCTAGGGCACTGTACGGGGGACTGCTCGGGGTTCCTGGGTCTGGGCGCCGCTGGGATGGCGTGCGTGGACGCAGCCGCAGCCGCCGAGCCTCCCCTTCCACCGCGGCCTAGCTGATTTCTGTCCCCATCGTGGAGCGCGGCGAGGAGGCCGACGTGGCCGTGCGGGACACGGCCTGGGTTCTTGGAGTTGGGGGCATGGGGCGGCGGGTCCGAGGAAGGAGCTGGGAAGAGGAGCTCGCCCTCGAGGAGGCGGGGATCCACGACGGTGGCGACGGGGGCCGCCACGAGCGGAGCGGCATCAGCGGGTGGGGGACGGTTGCTTGACCCGGTGGCTCGTCTTGTGGCCACCGAGCGCCTGGTCGGAGGCGAAGGACTTGCCACAGACGAAGCACTGGAACTCGGCTGCCGGCGCCAGGAAGGACGACGACACCGGCTACGGCTGCGGAGCCTAGATGCGCAGCTGGCCGCCGCTGCAGAAGAGAATGAGGAAGCAGCGCCGGCGGCGCAAGCGCTTCTTCGGCCTGGCGCTCAGTGAGGAGAACCGTGCCGCCATCGGCGTGCTGGGCGGCATCGAGCACGTGGCGTTGGGTGTGAGCTGGGAATGTGGCTGGAGAAAGACCGTTCCCAGGCACAAAAGTTCATCCATCCGGATCAAAAATTTGGCCTAGGAATGTCACAACGAGTGGAGATGCTCTAAAGAGGTGGGATTTGATTACATGGTACTTGTTTACGGGAAAATTGAACCAAACAGATTTTAACAGTATTAGTTAACACTACTTCAGAGCACCTCAGTGCATCGGCGAGACCCGAATCTCAAATGAGGGCTTTTCGTGAGTGCATTGAGGATTGCGGATTGGTCGATATGGGCTGGACAGGTTTACCGTTTACCTGGGATAACCGTCAAGCTGGCCAAGCCAATGTGAAAGCTAGAATTGATAGGGCCTTTGCAACTGATGTTTTGCTGATGGCTTTTTCAGTACCGAGGGTTCGCCACGTCCCCCTGGTTGAATCCGATCACTGCTTATCGGCCATGCATATGAGAGGGAAAGATGAGCGGAGAAGGAGCATGCCTTCGAGAAGGGGCTTTCGATATGAGAATGCGTGGCAAACTATTGAGGAATATGATGAAAAATAGCTGCACTATGGAGGGAGAAAGCTAGTTCAGATGGACTAGCTGGTGTTTCACAGAAATTGAAAGCAATGCAGGCAGAATTGGCAAGCTGGGGAAACTCAAAACTTGGAAACTTCAAGGAGAAGCTAGCGACTCTGCGCAAAGAATTGGAAAAGGTTCGTCGGGAAGCTGTGGGCCGTGGCCCATCCCAGTATGAGAGGAGTTTAATGGGCCGGATTGGTCGGGTTCTTCAACAAGAGGAGATCTGGATTAAACAACGGGCCAGAATCCAGTGGTTGAAAGCCGGAGACAGAAACTCTGTATTTTTTCATGCACAGGTGGCTCAACGAAAGAGAATGAGTCGAATTTCTACCCTAACACGATCAGATGGTTCCACGTGTGAGAGTGAGGAGGAAGTACGCACTGAGATACAAGAATTCTATCAAAACCTTTATCAGTCCCAGGGACAGCCAAATATGACGGCGTGCCTGTTCTTTGTGGAGGAGAAGGTATCTCCAGTAATGCGTGAGAGGATGGACGATGCGTTTACTACGGATGACGTACGTAATGCTTTGTTTCAGATGCACCCATCGAAAGCCCCAGGAGTGGATGGTTACACCGCGGTTCTTTTCAAAGGCATTGGGAGCTGGTTCGCCACGACATTGTACCAGCAGTCCTGTACTTTGTGAATGGAGGGGAGTTGCCACCGGAGTTGAATGACACTGCATTAGTTCTTATACCCAAGGTTCGGCACCCCCAATCAATATCCCAATATTGACCAATCTCCTTATGTATTGTCTTGTATAAAATCTGCACGAAGATGGTTGCTATCCGTCTTAGGCCGATACTGGAGGAGATTATCAGCCAAGAACAGAGTGCTTTTGTGCCGAGGCGCCTAATCACAGATAATGTTCTAGTGGCTTTTGAATGTGTGCATAGCATGAAGCGTCGGAAAAAGGCAAAGAAGGGCTCATGTGCGGTTAAGCTGGACATGATGAAGACGTATGATCGTGTAGAATAGGCTTTCTTGGAGGCCATCATGCTGAAGCTTGGTCTTTCTGTATCAACAGTCAAACTGATCATGAAGTGTGTCTCGTCGGCAAGATTCTCAGTTAAAGTGAATGGGGAGCTTATGCCGAGCTTTAGTCCATCGAGAGGTATCCGCCAAGGTGACCCGGTCTCGCCCTCGCTGAATCATTTCACGATGGGTTTTGTTGATAGAGGTATTCGCGTGTATAACAGAGTACCGTGGATTACCCATCTGCTTTTTGCAGATGATAGCTTGATTTTCATTGAAGCTTCACCAAGGGGAGCTGCAAGACTTAATGTCATACTGAATATGTATCACGAGGCATCTGGGCAGCTGGTGAATAGGGAGAAGAGCTCTGTCTTCTTCAGTCCAGGTATTCCGGAAGGGAGTCGAGCGGCAGTGAAAGACGAATTGGATATTCAACAGGAGGCCTTTAGTGAAAAGTACCTGGGGCTTCCAACCGTGGTTGGGAAACTCACGAGTGAGGCCTTTGATTATATAGCTGAAAGGATCAGGAGTAAACTGAACGGGAGGTCGGAGAAAAATCTCTCTTATGTTGCGAAGGAGGTCCTGATCAAATCGGTTATACAGGCAATGCCAACATATAGTATGGCATGCTTCTTGCTGGACAAAGGTACTTGCCAGAATCTGACATCGTTGATGGCCAGGTTTTGGTGGAGCGGTGATCTAGACAGAAGATCTATGCACTGGTTGGCGTGGGATAGAATTGCCAAGTCGAAGGATTTTGGAGGCATGGGCTTTAGGGACCTCCATTTGTTCAATCTGGCTCTGTTGGGAAAACAAGGTTGGCGTCTAATTATGAACCAAAATTCTTTATGTGCTCAAGTCCTGAGCGGACGTTATTACCCAAGCGGAGATTTTATGATAGCAGTGGCGCCAAGGACTGTCTCAAAAACGTGGAGAGCAATCTTGGCTGGACAAGCCACCCTGGAGGTGGGGTTGATTCACAGAGTTGTATCTGGCGAATCTATTTCCATCTGGAATGACAATTGGATCCCCGGATCTCATACTATGAAGCCAATGGGAATACTGCGGGATACAGACAAGGAACATGTTAATGAACTGTTCTTACCCGGATTACTCCAATGGGATGAAAGCCTGATTCGATCCCTGTTTTTCGCCCCTGATGCAGACAGGATTTTGCAAATTCCGCTCTGTCAGATAAGTGGTGAGGATTTCCTGGCCTGGACACACGAAAAGTCAGGAATGTATTCTGTTCGATCTGCATACCATGGACTAATATCACAGAATGAGCAGAGGGATGCGTTGCAGCAAGGCGGGGGGTCAACCTCAGTTGCGAGCAGCGGTGGTAAATGGAAGCGACTATGGAAGCTGGATGTCCAACCGAGGGTACGAGTAGGTGGAGAGTTCTAAAAGGCATTTTGCCTGATTTCGGGACTCTTACCAGGCGGCATGTCAAAGAACAAAGTACCTGTCCGGTTTGTAAAACGACATCTGAGTCCTTGATTCATGCGCTTGTGGAATGCTCTCATGCGCAGATGTTTTGGAGAGTGGCGAGGGATGCCCTGAACCTTAAACTGCCACGGTTACATCCGATCACATGGGCGGAGGACATTCTAAGTGAGAGCTCTTTCACTAACCTAGACCGGGAGATGACTATCTCCATCATGGCAAATATCTAGGACTCACGGAACAAATGGAGCAACGACGACCAAGGTTTTGATCCGAAAGCTATAGTGGAATACATATCTGAAACCCTAGGCTTGTTGCATGGCCCGAGGGAGAAGAAGGGGAAGTCTAAGAGACTGATAAGCACGTGGAAGCGACCACCGGAGGGGGGTTGTTAAGGTGAACTCAGATGGTGCGGTCAGATTGTCAGAAGGGCTAGCGGCCTTGGGGGAGTTGCTCGGGACGGTGATGGATTTCGGAGTGCTTGGTGTCGGGTGTATCAGGGAATCACCGAACCTCTAACAATTGAAGCCCTCGCTGTGTGAGATGCCGTTGCAGCGGCAAGAGCACAGAATTTCGAACGCATCATTGCGGAAACGGATAGCTCGGAATTAGTTCGTTTATGGGTGGACCGAGGTAATCACCGAGCGCTGATTGCTCCCATAATCAGTGAGATTAGCGAGCTTAGTGCATGATTTAGATCTTTTGAGTTAGTTTTTGCTCGTAGGACAGCGAATATTGTCGCACATAAGTGTGCACGTTACGCCTGTGCTCATGGTGAGAGTCCCAATTTTCTCTCCTATAGCCTGTTGTTGTAATCCTGTTACCATGAATTAATAAAGGAGACTGTGAACGCCAAAAAAGAAAAAAACGTTCGAAAAGTATATGGTACGCGGGCAACTCGAGCGACCTGAAACAAGAGTACTATATGCCGCACCGCTGGATGCTGCAACGCTGATCAGGATCACAACCAGTGCCTACACCTACAATGGATAGTAAGAATTTACTACTCGTTTAGATGTTTTAGTTTTATGAAAGGATTATATCTAGATCCTTTTTAGTGTGTAGTTTTATTGAAATTTGAAGTGAATCTATACACTGAAAGATGTCTAATCCTTTCACAAAGTTAAAACATCTTATATTTGAAAACGAAGGGAGTAGGTTCGTAAAAACAAATGTCTTGTTGACTTTTGTCCATTTCCAGGGAGCAAACATATCTTGACTAGGCGCAACTAGCGTTGGAATTTTGTTCTTAGAGCGTCTTCACTCGGGATCCTCAAAGCCCCCCAAAGGCCTGAGGGTCGCCGGCGCCAAAAAACGCGCTCAACCGCCCTCCTTTTATAATTTACGCCGGCGCGGCCCAATTATTAACCTGGCGGCTCCAGGCAAAACCCTATCTACATGGAGGCAAGCGGGGGCATCGGAGGGGAATAAAATATTGCTCTGTCAAGCCACGCGTCCTTCGGCGGCCACGCGGCGGCCAGAAGTGGCTGCCACCGTGTTCCCGCCAGTTCCACCGCTTCCCGCCTAAACTTTCCGCCATTTCTGGCTACATAGGCCACGGCCTGTATTGCCATAGCTCAGATCTAAACGCAATGTCATCCTCCAATCTCCCTGCATTAACATACGTCGAGGCAGAGGCGCTGTGCGCCTCCCACTACCCCTGCCTGCCGGGGTACGGGTGCCCTCTGGGCTAGAGGTTGAGCGCTGGTGGCGTGCCGGTCCCGCCCGTCCCTCAAGGTGCTGCCCGCCGGTTGGCCATCACCAACCACTACTACGGCGAGCTCACGCCGGAGCAACGGATGGACACCAACTGGGACCCCAACAACGCCGCCACCTGGAACGTCTTCTTCGCGAGCCGTCGCGAGCGGCAGCTCGCCATGTACGAGGGGGACGGTATGCCGCCCGTCAACAACAACGAGGAGGGCCGAAGGCTGTGGTGGGGTGCCCGGACTCTTGACGGAGTGATGGAGCACATAATGGCGGACGACTATCCCCGCCTCTGGTACTCGCACTTCCAGTGAAAAAAGGGCGGAGGTCGCGTGGTGTGCTGGGATCCTCTTGCCCCGCGCGCGATGCTACGCCTCGACCGGCTGCTGGAGGAGCCTCAGCCGGAGTGGGTGGTCCCTCCGGAATACATCGTGGCGGCGCGCCTGCAGAGGCGTCCCGGCGTCCCGGAAGAATTTCCGGGCCAGCGTGCGGCCATCCGCGCGTCGCTCGAACCGGCGCCGCCGGGGGACACCTGGTGGCGAAAGGAGGAGGGGGCCTATCGTACGCGTGGCGGAGGCAACGGCGAAGGCTGCAGCCATTGCGGGCACCGGTCTCCAAAGCGGCGATCACTCTTCAGCGATCGTTCGATGTGGCGCGATCGTGACCGGCCAACGCTGTTGATGCTGGAGCGCGCGCCGACCGACGACGTAGACGACGGCTCCTACGACGACCACGAGGACGAGTACTACATGGCTAGGCACGATTATGACTAATTTTTCTATTTTTATTATGTAATAAAATTAGGTCTTCCCTATTTAAATATTATTTTATTAAAATATGTGTCCACTTTGGGGGGCACGGCTGGGAAGGAGGCGTCCCCATTTCAGATTTCGCGCCAGCGGCCACCCATACGGGCCAAAAACGGACTGTGTCGGAGCTCGTATAGGGGTTACTAGTGAAGATGCTCTTAGGTTGCAATGTACCGAGAGATAATGGGGAGCCGTTTCCCCACCTTTGTGCCATGACTGGAGGGTGGGGGATATTGTTGCGGTCGGTGCTCCTACAAAGCCACATATAATGAAGGGAAGTGCTAGGCGTTCCCCAACCGTCCGATCAAGGCAGCCGGACGGTCTAGTTCTCTTTGTCCTGTCCTTTATCTCGCTTTCACTACAAACTATCCGTTTTTGTTATTAATTGTTCACTCATTTTGCTCCAAACTTATACACACTAAAGGGCGTACATGTGTTTCAGAAAATCCTAAAGCACTTGTAGTTTGGAACTGAGGGAGTACTATTTTAGCTCGAAGGTAAAATTATCATTTTGTGGAACAAATTCAAAGTTTTTTTGTTGAAACTTAATTGAGAGCCTTCTGTGAATGAGCTCTGGCCATTAGTAGAAGGGCTCAAAACTAAAAAGTACCAGCAATATTTAGTCGTTTAAATTGTGATATAAAACCAAATAAAATATTACATTGGTATTTGATTAATCAGATTAAATTGCTTTAGCTTTTTTAATTTGAACCATTTTTTTTGGAAATTTCATCGATGACATCAGCTGATTTAACAAATTATTGGAGAATGTCCTCGTCGTTTGTTTGTGTGGATTGTGAAAGATCGCGGATGTCGCCTAGAGGAGGTGAATAGGCGATTAAAACTTCTACGAGATGGGCTTAACAAAGGCGGAATAAAACTAGCATTTTCTTTTGTTAAGGACAAAGCCTAAATATACTAAGGTTCACCTATGTGCACCAACAACTTAGGCTAAGCAAGACAAGCAACAATATGATAGCAATATAATTACTTCAAGCACGATGGCTATCACAATGTAAAATGCATAAGTAAAGAGTTCGGATATAGAGATAACCGAGACACGCGGGGACAGCGATGTTTTACTGAGTTCCTCCCAACAAGGGAGTACGTCTCGTTGGAGGGGTGGGCGGTACTCAGACCACCAACGCCACCAAGGCCTCACCCTATTCTCCCGAGCACCCACCACAAGGGCAAGCACCCGTTCCACTATGGGACACTTTAGGGCGGTCACCAAACCGTACAAGATTGGGGCTATCTCCACAATTTAATTGGAGACTCCCAATAATTGCCACCAAGGACTCAATCTTGGGGGAGCTTCACAACTTAATTGAAGACCCCGAGCACACGCCACAAAGGCCACACAACCGTCTAGGGTTCTAAGAACCCAAAAGGGACAAGCAACGATGAATATCACCGAACAAATCTCCGGAGAGAACACACACCGATGCACCAAATGCAAAAGGCAAGAATACCACAAAGATGCCCCAAATCTCCACTCTCAAGTTCCAACAAAGCTACTAAAGCAATTGGTGGAACAAGAGAGGAAGAACACAAAAGAGGAACATGAAAAGCCCAAAGATCTAGACCCAAAGATTCACTCACAAAGAGTGGATTTGCTTTGGTCAAAGTGTAGATCTAGATCCACTCTATTTATCCCTAAAATATTGGCAAGAATCAATGGAGGAATAGAGAGAAATCAAGCCAAGAAGATTAAGTTAAAGAGGCAAAGAATTGAAGAAAATAGAGGAGCAGAAATGTACTAGAAAAAGAGAGAGAGAAGCAATAAATAGGGGCCCAGCAAAACTTCCCGTTGGGGCAGCAGCGACCTGGTCCGGTAGTACCAGATTGGGCCGGTACTACCGGCCCGCTAGCACATATCGCCAGGAACAGTGCGCTAAGCAGCAGCGAACGAGGCGAGGAAGGGGATCGGGCAGGGGAAGCGAGCGAGCGAGAGAAACAGGGTGACGCGCGCTGCAGCAAGCGAGCGTAAGCGAGGCAGCCGCGCGGGGTCAGGGCGAGCGGCAGCGGCGCAGCTGGGCCGGCGCTGGGTGGCTTGTTGGGCTGGTAGTACCGGTTTGAACCGGTAGCACCGGAAGGCCCAACCGGGCGAGGCAGAAGGCAGGGCGGGCGGCTCAGGGGCGGGCGGTACCGGGCCCTATAGTACCGCCCGGCCCACACCAGACAATTTACTTTTTCTTTTTAAATACAAAAAGGCAAATATTCAAACAACGATATCTTTTGATTGGTGACTCCAATTGACCCAAATCCAATTGTGTTGGAAAGAGGACGACAAGAGCTACCCAACTAAAAGTGGAAATATTGGATATCACCTAGTGAGAGGGTATCAAGTACTATAATATGAGATACCCCACTCGGTGAGAATCCGGAAAACCGCTAAGATCAAAATCACAACAAGATATAAAAGAGAGATCCAATTTTGATGAACAAGAGCTTGTTATGAAGATTAACACAAGATCTATATCCTCGCATGGATAAGACAAATAAACAACCAAATATGATGATGCAAGAATGCAAAGGTTTGAGCTCTCTCCGAACGATATGATCGAGATACTCACTCGAGAGCCTCTCTTGATAGTACGGCTAGCTATCCTAAATCCGATCAACACGAGACCGGTAAAAGGGAAAACCTATCAAGAATACCTTTGCCTTGAGCATCCTTTGGCCTTGTCTTCATCGACCCATAAACACCGAGGATGGCAAGCACCAAACATGAGATCTTCTAGGGATGACGCATATTGAGCTTCCACAATGCATCTTCTTCTTCATTTCATCGACCTTGAAGCCAACACATGCTCCAAGAGATGTCAATGGACAATTCCTACAAGTACAACTTAATACACATATTAGTCCACAAAGATTGTCATTAATTACCAAAACCACACATTGGGGCCCACATGCTCTTTCAGATTGTTTGGTGGTGTCAATTACAACTCCTTCAAAATCCATCCAAGTTTCATATATCTGAAATGTTGGATTGATTTTTAGAGTTTGATTAGATGTCGCCTTTCAATCCAATGGCCTAGAAAGCTGAGGTGCATCCGATGCACCATTTGGCTAGTTTTAAACATAAGGCCATCGTCCCAGCTTTATGTATAAGGCCCCACAAACCAACCATAGAGTGTGATACAAAGACAAACACGCATATGACCCTGCCCCGGGCCACCCACACACATGCATGGAGTCGCTATATGGCTACAGGTAGCAAAACTAGACTAGAGACTAGTACATAGCAAAGTGTACACCATCCCACACACAGGAGGACAAATGATCACCCCGAAGCTCCCTTCCTTGCGTGCAACCTCCTAACCTCGTCCAATGTCGCGTTCAACAGTTCCATGTCCCTAAGCCTGACCAGTACCGTCCATCTCTGCATGTGAATTGACATTTTATAGACGGTGTCAACCGCGTTGTTGATCAGGGATCCTTCTATAGTTAGCTTATTGTGAATATTCCAAAGCGTCCAGCTTTGTGCAGCAAAGGTGAACCAAGCTAATCTAAGAAGGGTCTCGATAGTCCTTGGACAATTTGGAGGAAATCCCCAGCCCTTGTAGGGTTCCACTCACAATGTAGGAGTTCCCTAACCCCTGCCCACATAAACCTAGCAAGATGACATGCAAACAAAATGTGGTTGCAATCCTCAATTTCCTAGCATAGGGCACATCTGCCGTCGGAGGGGCCCCTTCTCTTGGCCACCTGTTCGCATGACGGTAGCTTGTTCCTAATGAGCTGCCAAAGGAAGATTTTATCTTAGGGGGAACTCGAGTACGCCAAACCTCGTTGAAGCAAGTAACGGCTGCCCCATGTGAGAGTTTGAGGTACATCGAGTTAGTCGAGAAGCCTCCCGAAGCTTCTAACGCCTATGTTGGGGATATACTTCCAGGTATACCCACGGTGATTAACTGACTAGGGTGGCCCACTTCCGGGTTAGAGCTATGCTCCATAGGCGGCCCAGTCAAGAAAAGAAGACGGAGGCCCATATGGCTACGGGAAGGCCCAAAAGACTTACCGACTTAGTCCTGTAGGAATATTTGTAGTCCAAGATGTAATCTGTACTGACTTGGTATCGTAGCTGGATAGGACTCTCCTGTAAACCCTAGGTCGGATGACTATATAAGTTGTCCTAGGGATCAGACTTTAGGGCGAACAAACCATAGCTACCAACCTCAACTTGCACAGGCGAAACCAACCCTTGTAATCCTTTGTTACTTCTGGCTTTGTTGATATACTGGATTGCTAGCAGGAGTAGGATCCGATCACCGCAACCGGATCTGAACCTAGGTAAACTTGTGTGCTCACCGTCCCGAACAACCGTATATCTCACACCCTACCTTTGCCCACGCCTCGAGGACCCCCTCATGGCGTACTTGTCTTAAATCCAATGATAGTTGGCACCCACCATGGGGCAAGTGACCTTCGTATCTGCATTCCGGACAGAATCTGCGCGTGCGGGAATCAGCGAGATAATCATCGTCGGTCGCATCCTATACGCCAGTGATGTCCCTCTCATCCTTCTCGATGAGACCTGGATTCTGGCTAGGGAGGCCGTGACGAGCTACACCATCCTTCCAATCAGAGAGATCGACATCTACCCCGATTTCGCTAAACCTGGCCAACCCACCCCAACGGTGATGATAGAGGCAAAAGTTTCTTCGAGATTTACTCTGTCCGCAGAAGCGACGGAGTTCTAGATCTTAGAAACCCCTAATCCACCTAGCCCGCCCCTGAGGCGGAGATCATGGAGAAGGGGGACGTCGAACTTGAAGGAGATCTCCTAGTTGAGGCCGAATCTCAGGAAGACCAGAGCTACAACAACTTCGGATCCAGCTCTATCGATGTTGGACCAGGAAAATCACTTCCGAGGCACACGGTGAGGCAGATGATGCTTAGTGCCAATGATAATCTGGACGTTGTTCTCAAGGCCATCAAAAGTTTCGAGGAAGCAAAGGAAGAAGGCCTCACCTACCTTAGAGCACATGGATCTCACTTCGTTGGCTATGTCATCTCTGGATCTGGCTCTGTCGATGCTGGAGACGACAACACCTCAGTTCTAGATGCAATTATAACAAACACCGACACACCAGCTTCCCTAGGGGAATCTATGATGTCAGCAGAATTTCGGGCGTATGAAGAAGAATTCGGAGAAGAAATCAACTCCAAGGCTGCGAAAGAAGGAGAAGGGTTAGATCCAAGTCCGTACAATGGTATGGATGAGAGATATGACGAAGATCGTCCGACTTGCAAGATGACATGGATCTCGGAGAAAATCCTGTGGTCCCAGTGCCCGAAAGTACTCATAGGAGCCTATCTCCAGGAAACGGACCAAAAGCTGTCTTTGCCACTAGCACCCAGAGGGCCGCTAAGGCAAATAAGAAGAACAAGAACAATACTCTGAGATCATATCTTCTAGATGAAGAGAAGGTTGATGAGAAAATCCACATGGAGGTCTCGGACGGTGCCATTGTCCCCCATGAACCGAAAAAATCTCTAGTGGATGGTCACGTGGTCACTCCAGGCGCCCGTGAGATCTACGGAGAAGTACTAACAACACTAATCCCAACTGCTTTGGAACTAATGCCAGAGGAGTTGGAGGAAAGGACTAGGCCCTAGAAGCACAACGCTTATGAATCCTGGAGGAAGCAACTCTTCCGTCGAGGAGAAACAATGCCTCAATAGCAATGTTGTAGACACGGAACAGCTCAACTCCCTGCAACATCAGAAGACCCGGAACGACCCTGTACTGGCCAACAAAAATCTGGATGTTCACAAGACCCTCTTTGAGGGGAATAGTACAAACATTTTCATAGGACAGCCTCGGCTCAACAGCAAGGAAACCTGGTTTACAATACGTCGGTAGAAAACACTGTCGTAGCCCAAGAGATCTTGGCAAATATCCAACCCCAGAACATGTTTGACAGTGCATCACACTGCTTAATAAGGGCCTAGAATAGCAAAAGGCCACCATGTCCTTTAGAGGCAAACTGGTTTCAAAATCTGACTAGTGACGCACTCATGTGGAGCGGCAACATGAATCAATGCACTAGTACAAACTCATTATTTAGAGACTTTACCTAGAGACGGTTTACCTCTAAAATACAAATCACCAGTTGTGTTCATCAACCTTAGGCGGTCGTAATTTTTTGACCGCCTCTAACGCAAACCTTAGACAGTTTTGAATACGCACCATCTCTAGTATGGCTTCCACCCTTAGCCGCTCGTTAAACCAAAACGCTTCTAAATTGACCTGAGACGACGGAAATTGTTGGCCATATCTTTATAAATTTAGGACACAACCGTCCATAAATAATCACCGCCCCTAAGAACATCCTGAGGCTAGCGTTTATAATGTCCGTCGCGAAAACTTGTAGCTAGAGCGGTCATTAATTGAAACCACCTCAAATATATATCTGACTAGAGGCGGTTTAAATTATAAACCATTTAAGATCTCCTTTGCTGTTTTTCCTGATGCATCGATCGTCTCCTTTTGCTGACTATATATATGGGTCAACAAGGCATCAATGCATGCCTTCACTCTTGTGCTGGGGTGATCGAGTTTGCCAGTGTTATTTTGAAGGTGTGTTTTAATCTTGACCACTTTTATTTTTGTATAATCTATTTTTCTTGCAAACTTATTAGTAACACATACAATCATGCAATCAATTCTCACATATACTGATTGCTAACTGACGAGTCGCATTGTGCTACGGGCTTTGGCCATCCGCATCCCATGGAGTAGGGCCTCGTATTCAACTTCGTTGTTGGAGGCACGGAACTGCATTCGCAGAACATATCTCACCTTGTCGCCCTATGGTGATGTCAGGATGACACCGGCACCAGCTCCTTCTCGATGTTTTGATCTGTCGAATTGCATTGTCCATAGGCAGAACATGTTTGTTGTGTCAGGGAGCTAATTCTCCATCCAGTGAACAAGGATATCCGGGAGAACTTGCGACTTGATCGTATCTCGCTTCTCGTATGTAATGTCTCATAGAGACAGTTCGGTCCCCAAAGCGTGACTCGTCCTGTGGTGTCTGGGTTGTTGAGGATGTGCCCTAGTGGAGCATCATTTACCACAATGATGGGGTGGTCCCGGAAGTAGTGGCACAATCGTCGGGCTGTCATAAAGACATCGTATGCCAACTTCTGATAGTGTGGGTACCACAGTTTTGTCGGCGTGAGCACCTCGCTGAGGTAGTAGACTGGGCACTACACCCTGTGGACTTTGTTCTCTTCGGCTCGTTCCACCACCAGCAAATAGCTCCGGTCGTATAGTTGCTCGTTAAACTCTCAGATCCTTTTAGTATTTTGGCTGCCATTTCTTCATACGAACTCCACTTTAGGTGTTCTTGGGCTCGTTGAGTTCGTATCGTCAAGGGCTACAACCCTGTGGTCTTGGATCTTTATTTTGAGAAGTTGGAAAATTGACTTTTTGAACCTCTCAAATGGTTAAGTCTGGTCCCTGGAGCTCCTCCATACTATGCTCTCTTTGTTCCTTTTGCCTTTGTTTTATCCATAATCATCATCAACACCTACACAGATGTAATAGACAAGGAAAAGTGATAAAATTCTACCTAAACTACTAAATGTGCAAAGCTCATATGAAAGTAAATGAGAAATAGAAATCATGCATACAAGGCATAGCTATAGCTGGAAGAAACACTATATGAGGGATAAATGGCACAATTTATATGGCTAAAAGAGGTGGTATTTCACAGCCATCAACTTTCCTGAGCTAGACCTTGCTCGGCCTCGAGCAGGAAGGGTCGATAATAAATTAATGGTTGTGAAATAGCTTATCATTGGAAATCAATGCCTTGCATCCTTATTTCTTTTACAAGCTCGAAGAGAGAAAACATGTATTCATACAAGGAAACACAAGCTCAGTTATAAAGATCACTAAAAGATTCATCAAAACTTATATTCTCCATGTCAACAGTGAATCTACTTGTAGACAAACTTGTGATCCTCTTATTGCACCTTTTGTATAACTTCTCATATCATTATTATATTTTTTATGAGGCAAAACTTAGTCACAAATAGATGTCAAGCATAAATAGAAATAAAGCTACCCAATCATGTCATCTAGTTAAGGCTCTCAAGCGCAAACATCAGTTATTGAACTTTCAGAAAGTTTATCTCTTAGTAACAAGATTTATGCCAAAAGGAAATGCGAGATAATGTCAAAATAAGCATAGCATTAGAGTGTCTCATTTGGTCATCCACATCAATGAATCATGGCTATCAAACAGTCATTTTCTATTCTTTGTCTTTCTAAAACTTCAGTTCATCGGTAATGAGATCATGTCAAAACTTAGTATGTTTAATCAGACTGTGCAGGCTAAGAAGGATACTCGTGACCATTACCAAGGTTTCCCTTTTCGGTACAATGATTTCTCATAATGGTTAGAGGAGTATTCCCTATTTCGCTTTGAACGCGGGCCTATGAGAATACAAATGCATACCCAAATATAATATTTATGCTACATATGTTGGGCAACTCATAGCCAAATTCCAAGAGTTTCCTCTTTTTTGACTGTTCAAAGGCCAGCGGAGTTGTTAGCATCCCATGTTGTGCGACAGTGGTGCAGACACGCATAAAGCAATATCATACTTTAATCATCAGGTCAATATTTGGTATGCATCTCAATTACCACTAAATATTAGTTTCTTCAAACAAATCCTTTCAAAGAGTACTATCAAGTCGATCATCACATCTATGGTGTTGAGTATCTTTAAGGAAAAACTCTTAAGAGAATTAAACACCACCTTATTTAGCATAGAATTCAAAACTTCAAAATATCATTTCCAATTGGCAACTCCTTTCGTAAGCAAACTATCAAGTCTATTGTTTTCACACTATGGGGTCGAGCATAACCTATTCATTTAAGACCAGGCTATTTAGTGACAACCAACAAATTTCAAAATATCTTGATCAAGAATTCATCATTTCCAAGTGTAGAGATTGTGGCAATGTTTTCTAGAGAATCACAAATAGTGTCACAAGCTTGATAAACAATTTGGAAAGATGCATACAAGCTCTAAGTCAACTCCTATGGTGCCTATCATGAGCAAGTGTATCCCCATATGAATACATAACTAGACTCACTTAAACAAGCATTCAAAAACAGTGGGATACATGATTGCATTAAACCTTCATCGAATACGAACATTGCACAAGACTTCTACACATGCAGAAGTAACCTCCCCAAGCTTAGAACTTTGCAAGAACCAAACTTGAGTATATCACCAAAAGAAAAGAGAAAATACAGTTTTCAAAAGACAGTGTGATAAGTGGTTACCTCTCCAAGCTTAGTTGAAAACAAGGGTGACACATGTGAGTGTTTGCACGGTCAGCACTACCGTACACATCGTCACACAAGGTTTAAGTCCCTACGAAAATAACACACAAAATAAAATGCATCGGTTTGGTATACGAATATAGTTCATTTACCTCACCGATAAAAGGAAAGTAAAAAAAGAAAAACATGAACTTCTATAGAGAATTACAGTCTAGGAGGTTCTTGAGGTAGAAATTTATTGCTTACATATGCTCGGCTTCCCTAGATCATGGGAGAAGCTCCCAGGTGGTGTTTCGAGGTTTTTAGAAGAAGAAAGAATAATTTTTTTGAGTAATGGTTACCTTCTAGTGGCATTTGAGGGGTTTTCTCAACTATACGTGCGCAACTATACGGCCAGAACAATGCGTTCCCGCCGTATAGTTGGCCTTCTGTCAAAATTTTAGGGTTTCCCCCTAGCGGCGCAGCTATACGGGCGCAACTATACGGCCAAAACAATATGTTCCCGCCGTATAGTTGGTCGTCAAACTGTCTGTCCCTGGGAAAGAAAATATACAAAGGCACCGATATCTATACGACCGAAACTATACGGCCAGAATTTTTATTCCTGTCGTATAGTTGTTCGTTAAACTCTCAGTACATTGGAAAATAAATTGTACGGAGGCATCGATATCTATACGACCGGAACTATACAGCTAGAATTTTTATTCCCGTCATATAGTTGGTCGTTAAACTCTCAGTACATATGAAAGAAAAATTATCGATGGCCAAGATATCTATACTACCAGAACTATAAGGCCGGAATTTTTATTCTCGCCGTATAGTTGGTCGTTAAACTCTCTGTATGCATCAATTTTTTTTATTCTATACAACTTTATAGTCACAGTAAGTGTTATCATCCCTCCGTATACCAACAAGTAATCCCCTTCATCGAGTCCCCATAGGAGGCAAATATTAAGGAGGTGCACAACTTCCAACATCAAGATGAAGACAATTAACATAGATACATAATGAAAATATCACATAATAATCTTTATCTCAATTCAATCTCATACTAGGGTTTCTCCATCTCCCCAAGAACAAAGGAAACTACTCACACATGAAGGCAATCAACATCATGAATAAAATTTGGATGAAGTATGATGATACAATTTAAACAAGTGCAAATCCAAGATTCAATCTAGAATTACAACAAGTAACCAAAGGGGATCGGTGATGGAGACGTTGTTGATGTAGATCGATGTGGAGGCCTTCAAGATCCTAGTCCCTTCTCCTCTTGTGTGATGGTGATGGTGTAGATCTGTTTGGAGGCGGCTATGGCGGAGGCACGGTGGTAGGGCTCCGCCGTGGTGGAGGATATGGCTTGGTGGCTCTCTCTTGGGTCCTCCCTCCTTTATATAGACCTTGGGGGTTTCCTAGGGTTCCCCAATACCGTCATATGACTGAAGGAAGGTTCTGGAGCTTTTCTGGGGTCAAATCCCGTTGTTTGCGACCTTTTTGACAACTATACGGGTGGAGCTATACGCCCAGAAAAATAGCTCCGGCCGTATAGCTGCTCGTTAAACTCTCAGATCCTTTTAGTATTTTGACCGTCATTTCTTCATACAAACTCCGTTTTGGGTGTTCTTGGGCTCGTTGAGTTCATATCTTCGAGGGCTACAACCCTGTGGTATTGGATCTTTATTTTTAAGAAGTTGGAAAAATTGACTTTTTGAACCTCTCAAATGGTTAAGTCTGGTCCCTGCAGCTCCTCCATACTATGCTTTCTTTGTTCCTTTTGCCTTTGTTTTATCCATAATCATCATCAACACCTACCCACATGTAATAGACAAGGAAAAGTGATAAAATTCTACCTAAACTACTAAATATGCAAAGCTCATATGAAAGTAATTGAGAAATAGAAATCATGCATACAAGGCATAGCTATAGCTAGAAGAAACACTATATGAGGGATAAATGGCACAATTTATATGCTAAAAGAGGTGGTATTTCATAGCCATCAACTCGCGGCAAACCTTTAGGAGGTGGCTCGACTTCTTGCCGTCGTGTTTGTCGATGTAGGAGTGGACGTTGAAGGTCCAGACAATTTGTCCTGGATCGACGTTCCAGGAGCTTCATCGCGAGTACGGTGTTGCCAAACCTGCATGGTCTTCCTGTTGTCGCGGTATCCATCGCTGCGGTACCCGTTGCTGCGGTTGCCATCGCCACATCTGTCGGCGTAGCCAGCCGTGACCATGTCGACTTCTTCGCGATCTTCGTAACCGCGCATCCGATGTTTTCCTCGACGGTCGCGTCTGCAGCCGAGGTCGTCATCGTCGTCGTCTGAGTGGACACGGTTATTTTGCATCGAGTCCTCTCCATCAGCCCACCTGTTCGCGATCTCCATCAGGTGGTCAATTGTTTTGGGCTTCGAACGGCCTAGCTCCTCCCTAAGCTCTATGCTGTGTACGCCACCATTGAACGCGTTGATTGTGCGGTCCTCGGAGATGTCCTCTGCGGAGTTTTTAATGATGGACCACCTCTGGATGTAGGAGCGCAGTGACTCGCCGGGCTTTTGATAGCAACCCTTTAGCTCTTCGATTGATGTGGGCCTTTTGTAAGTGCCCTTGAAGTTTCGCACGAAGCTGTAGCTCAGGCACGGATCGATCCACGGGGAGGTTGTTGAGCCACGCGCAACCAGCGCCTTGCAGCTGCAGCTGGAGGCACTACATGGCCGTGCTCTTGTTTCCACCGTGTAGTCTGACGGAGGAGATGTGGTCCTCCAGCTAGATCTTTGTGTCCTGGAGGCCGTCGAACTTTGGGTTCTCTGACGGGAGTTTGAACCCTTTCGACATTCGCCTTTGCCGTATGGCTCTGCTGAAGCAACTAGCGCTGCAAAGCTCTGTTCCTTCATCCTCCGAGTCCGTCGAGCGGGCGCGCCTTGCGCACATCTTGTCAACCTTGCATTGTGTGATGTCATCACGCGCGTCGTAGTCGTAATCATGTCGACGTGAGCGGCGTCGTCGCGACAAGTCATGCTCGTCATCGCTGGAGGAGGGCAAGTAGTACTTGGCTAGAGTCTTGCTTTTCTCCGGCTCCGGCGTTGGATCCTTGGTGAGCGCAGCTTCGACCAGTCTAAGGCCAGCGGTCGTAGATCGGTGCATGGCGGATCGGGGATCCCCAGCTGGCGGCTGGTTGTTGAGTAGGTACATGGTGGCTGCCGTCACTGTCGCTTGTGGTGTTTTTGGGAGCACGTTGCCCTGTGTATCCACCGTCATGAAAGAGAGGTCGAGGGCTCGAGTGGCCTCATCTCGCTCCTTGTCGTTGAGTTGGGCCAGGCGAGAGCGCCTTTTGGCAGCTGCATAGTCGTTGCCCTTGGAAGAGGATCCTCCGATAAAAGAGAGCGTTGCTCGACGGAGACTTGATTCATCCGCCCGCTTTTTACGCTCGTCAAGCTGAGCGATCACTTGTTGCTGGCGCCTAAACTCCTGCATGAGCAGCCAATGGCAGCCCAACAGCATCTGCTGCGACGAGTTTGGTGACAGGGGGTTGCCCTGTAGGGCCTCCCTTCACCATGCCCACTCAGCGTCGTTGAACTCGATCAGTTGCCACTCGTTGGCGCATTAACCCGCAGGGTTAGGCGGCTGATGGTCCTCTTGGACGGGGCCGATGACAGGGGGTCGATTTGTTGGCCCGTTGTTGGTGGGTCCACCGTTGGTGTTTTCCCTTGAAGTGCCTCGGTTGTCGGTGTTGATGATGGTGCACATGTAGTGGTTGGAGAAGTTGTTTCTTCCGCAACTCTCTAATCTGGAGTCGTAGGATCCATCTTCTGTTGCCAGATCACCCAGATCAGACTCGCAATTGTTGTTGCCATCCGTATCCTCGACTGATGCCAAGGCGTTGATTTCGCTCAGGGTGGCGATCGGCGGTGGGAACCACGATGCAGGATCAATAGTGGGGGTCTTTAGCTGGTTAGGGAGGTGAAGCGTGCCAAGCCGACCAACTTGGAAGCGTAGGCTTCTGATCGCCAGGCCGATCCCATCGCCCATGGACTCAAAATCCGGGCGAGTCGCTGGCGCGTGGACAGTGAAATCGAGGGCACCGAAGAGGAGGCGAGTCTCCACTACAGCAGAGTCGTAGATCACAGTTGATGGGGCCGAGGAAGCCGCAACATCAGCACTCCTGTTTCCCGTAGACGACGCCAATTGACGAGGGGTTAACTCACCAATGCCCATTATTAATGGACTTATGTTCGAGGAAGTGGGGAGCACTAGAGGCATCGATCGGCTAGCAAACAAGCACACATGTGACACGAGGTTTTACCCAGGTTCAGTCCTCATAGAGGACCCTACTCCTGATTGTCTGCTCTTGATTATGAGGGAGTCGAAAGTTACAAGGGCGCGTAGATGCAATCTGGCGATGTGTAAGCGAGGGTGTATGAGTTGGTCCTCTTTGCCCCCCTCCTGGCCTTTATATAGAGAGGCTAGGTCTCGGGGTAGCAGGTCGAGTCAGTTACAAGTTAGGGTTTTCTCTTTAAGTTTCTGTCTGCACTTTGCCGTGTCCTCCAAGAAGTCAAACTCTAATGGGCCACCCGAATCTTTGCTGGTCTTCGATTGCACCGTGGACTCCTTGGGATAATCTCAGGTACCTCTAAGGTATGCCCACGTCACTAACACATACAATCATGCTTAGAGTAACAATTAACTACTTCGCGCATTTAAAAAACCCGGACATGGCTATCATAACCACGACTAGGATAACAATGGTACCAAAGACATATTGTAAACACCTTTCGTTCCAAATAGCATACTTTTTTATATTATTCATCTTCAACCTAGTTGTTTGCCTACTTTCTTGCTTCTTGATGTTGTGTTCATCGATGGTATCGACAAACACCATCTCTATTTGCCCCTTCTCTTCCACAACCCTTTCCATTTTTTCGCTCACGGTTTTCATTGCTTGCTCCATCATTTGGATTGTCTCATGAGCTAGCCTTAGCTTCTCTTCCGCCTTCCTCAATTCTTCATTGGTCTTCCTCAATTCTTCATTTATCTTCTTCTTCTTCTTCTTCTTCTTCTGCTCCCTTGTAAAGTCCAATTCTTTTAGGACCGTGATTTTTGCGTCTAGACAACATTGGAACTAGGCACATCCATCACAAATACCGCAGTCACATGCTGATTCCTAGAAAAAATTAAAAAAAATGAATTCAGAAAAGCTCAGCAGATGCGAGGAGGAGTAATTCCCGAGGCCGACAAGGATCTCGCTGTCGCCCATTGTCCTAACCATGGCGAGATCTACGCAGGCGGCATAAATCTGAGGCGCGACAATGATTTGATGTCTGCGGCACCTCATGGCGGCGAAATCCAGATGTTGGGGTTCTCGATCTAAATCGCGGTCGGCGGATGGCGACCGGTGGGGGCAGCCGGCGGTGGTGGTGCGAGATGGAGAATAGAGAGGGCGCGGGGCAAAAAGGGGGCTTCAGAAGAGTGAGGAGGAAAGGTAGGAGAAGAGTCTGGCCGCGGGTCATAAATAGGAGAATTCGGACCCTTCGGATACTGACCGGAAGTCCCATTAAAATGCCTTTTTTAGATTACTTCAATTTTCATCTGTTTGTTTTAGGATAAATGATGTGAATTCATATTTTATTACTTATGCATATTAATTTGTTTTATTTTGCAGATGGACCGTGGGTGAATGTACCTAGGGAATCGTGCAACCGATGTGTACCTGGACGGTGTTAAGGAGTTTTTAGACACAGCTAAAATGAATGCAGTTTATACGGAGAACCGATGGATACTTTTCCCGTGTTGTAACTGTAAAAACAGAACCTCACGCACACAAATCCAACAGTGTCCACATTAATAAAATATCGTTCCTCTAACACAATTTTTATTTAGCTTTTTGAATATCAGTTGCAAAGTGGAACCTCATGCACACGAATCCAACACTGTCTATTTTAGTAGATATAAGTCGCCCAAAATTCTGTGTTGGAGCTAGGTGTTTATCTAAAAGCATGAAATAATCCAAACGTCTCATCGAAATTAATTTTGACTAATATATGCACACGATCTCTTCAAGTCTTATCGCTGAAAAGCCAACATGCTAATCACAAACAAATCAAAGAGTAACAGAACAACTTCTCTCCAACCAGCTACTACTCTAAAGATCAACTATCGTGCTACATAGTTTTTCCTCTCCCTTTTTCTCTCCCCATCTTCTCCTAACCAGAGAGAAATCCATCTTTCTCTCTCTGGACCAGTATCTATTTCTCTCTCTTACAAAGTCAAAGTGAAACCCCTCTCCCTCATACTGAGCAGATCAAGAACCACCGGCTGAAAGTCCTAGCAAATCAAAATGAACCAATATACACTACATGGAGAGAGAGAGAGACGGAGGTGAACCTGCAGGGTCGAATGTTGTGGTAGCAGGAGGGGTAGGTTAAGAGGAAGTCGCAACCACCTGCACCACGAGCTCTATGCGCCTGCCCGCGAGCCCGACCATGCTCCGACAAGGCACATGCGTCCGGACGCCATGAACCTCTCCTGGACACTCCTCGTAGGCCGTCTTAATTGTCGCCGCCACGCCGAGCGACCGAACGTGGCGACCGCTGGCGCGCTCTAGGTTGGGATCGGGGTAGACGAGGAGGCCGCCATGGTCGTGGTCGGGCTCCACCTCCGTCGCTGGCCTCCACCTCGGCCCCTTCTCGCCTCTTGCGCCGCCTCTGCAAGAAACCCTAGACGCCGTGGATGGAATCGACCGAGATCCAGGGAAAATCGGCGACGACGGCTAGGGTTCTGAGGGAGGGCGCGGGAACACAGGGGTAGGTTTAGGGAAGGAGAGGAGGAGGGGGAGGGGAGCCTGCTCTTCTCTCTCCATGGACAAGGAGGGGCTCGCGAGTGCTCATAGTCTCTCTCTCACACACCTCCACTTCCGGCCGCCACGGGAGAGACGAGGGAGGCAAAGGAGGAAGATGAGAGGGAGAGGAATTGCGTGGGCGGATGGGAGGCGACTCGATCTCCCCACGGGGATAGGGTTCGGCTAGCGGAAGGACAAAATTGCCCCTGCGTGGTCTCTAAAACCACGGTGGAGCCACGATGCCCTCTCCCGGTTTGCAAGTGCACACGACGCCAAACGTGGACGCGTCGCTGACCAGCGGGCCCTGCGAAATGCAGGCCCTCAAATCAGGGAGGGTAGCTAGCGTGTGTGGTGTGCAAATTCAAAGGAGTGGAGAGAGCAGACGGCCAGGATGCCTTTGGAAGTCCAATCCGACGGTTCCGAGGGCACATGGCCTCTAAAAGCTCCATTGGAGGCTAGAATATTTCTTTGAGATTTGGCGCGGGCTGTGGCGAGGGAGCTATTCTGCTCGAAACCTCGCGTCCACGCGGCACGTTTCCTCCGGCTGCAGGCACCCAGAAGTGCAGCACCATCCGCCTCTCGTCCCCACCCCGGCCGGCGGCCTCCGGAAACCAGCCGATTTCCACTCCCAAAATACGTGTCCCCATTCCCTTGGCCGGCAAACGACAGACACGCGCGCACCACGCCGCGCGGCTAGTTTCCACTTTCCACGCTCATCTCTACTCGAGCCCGCTCTATCCACTTCCCGCTCCACCGAAATGCCGCTCCTCCCAGCACCACCCCCATCCACCGCCACGCTGCCCCGCCTCCGCCTCCCGCGCCCGCTCCCCCACAGCCTCCTCCTCCTCCGCCACCCGCGCCTCCTCCTCCCCGCGGTGGCGGCGGCGGCAGCCTCCCCACCCCCCGACGCGCTCCTTCCGAACCAGGCCACGGGCCTCGTCGCGGCCTCCCAGGCCAACTTCATGCGCGTCATCGTCGCCTCCACCGCCCCGGGGCTCGAGCAGCACCAGGGGGCCGACCTGCTCTGCGTCGTCCGCGCGCTACTCAAGAAGATCCGCCGCCGCGTGCTCGTCGGGGACAGGGTGCTCGTCGGGGCCGTCGACTGGACCGACCGCCGGGGGATGATCGAGGACGTCTTCGAGCGCCAGAGCGAGGTGTCCGATCCGCCAGTCGCCAACGTCGACCGCCTCGTCGTGCTCTTCTCGCTGGACCAGCCGCAGCCTGAGCCCGCCACGCTCACCAGGTTCCTCGTCGATGCCGAGTCCGCGGGGATACCTTTCGTGCTTGTCTTCAACAAGGTCGAGCTCGTCGACCAACAGGTACACTCGGCCGGAGCCAGAATTTGGCGGCCAAAGTAGATACATCAAATTTCTATTTCAGTTCTATCATATTCATAACTTGGCATTGAAGTTAAGGTGACCTGCGCATTGAAGTTTTCTTGGCAAATCATGATTAGTGTGGTCGAGTTCGATGCATAATTGCATAGTTAAGTTTCACATAGTATCAATGGCCCATTTTGTGCAAACTTACTCATCAGTGACTAGACTGCCAGTGCAATATGGCAGTAGAAATTACTCAGTTTCGCAGATTGAACTGCTAGTAAATATATGGTAGATAAAACCTACATTGGTACTTACCTGCATCTAATTAATCTTGGGATGGATCACAATGGAAGTTCTTCAGCTCCAGCTTGTCGGCTCGTTCTTTTGTAACTTAGATTAATCACTTAAATTAATTGGGGATAAGTACTAATAACTGCGGACTGAACATATATCGACCTTGATTTGATCGCTAGGCCGTTACTCATTTCTATAGTGTGGTGTAAATTGGCGATTATAGTGTAGTGGAATGCACTAGAGTTGTGAGGAGTCGATAAGAACATAAATATAGGTGCTCATTCAATAGTTTGTTGTTGGTACTCAGTAAACTGGGAACAAGAACAAAGCATTAAGGTGCTACAACCATGAAAATGTTGCGTTCCCTGGTCCATACAACATACACTAATTTGATTCATCAAAGGGATTTGCCTCTCAACCAAGACATAATTCAGCTTAAGAGGCTACCTGACACAATACAGATAAAGTGAACAAGACACAGTTTCCTGGTCCATACAACATACAACTAATTTGATTGTCTTACGAAAGACGGTGTATACATCATCGCGATGACGCTCCTTTTGGTGCACAAAGCAGCACGCCAGCACCTGTGCGATGGCCGGTGATGATAAATACTAATTCTGGCCATTATTCTCAATGCCATCATGGGTAAAAAACATACATTCAAGTTAATTTCTATTTTTTTCGAAATGGGAGCATAGCCCCGGCCTCTGCATCAAGTGATGCACACAGCCTTTTTTGTTAAGATGTTCCAAATATTTAGAGTATACAATCATGGATCACAAAGGGTTGAAACATGTATCAATCATCTGAAAAAAGTAGCATAAAGAAGCTATCCATTCTGGATTCTACTAGTACGCTGAGTAACCATCAGCATCCGGTTGCATCCAGAAGCCATATGTTCCCGTTGATCTGCCGGCAGAAGGTAGGACCATATCTGGATCCAGTGAGTAGCCAAGTGAATAACCTGCAAAAAAATTGTACCCTTTTTCTTGTTAAACACAATGTAATTTTGACGTCTCCATATGGTCCAACACAAAGCTGAAACGCCAATACGTATTCTTGCTATATTATTCCTATCAACTCCATTTAACCTTGTACCAAACATATTGGTAATATTGGTGGGTAGGGGTATATTATAGGTGAAAAGATTATACACCATATGATTCTTGAAAAAGGACAGGAAAGGAATAAGTGTTCTATTGTCTCCATTGAGTCATAAAGGCAACACTTTTGGCATCCATTCCAGTTTCTCTTTGCTAGGTTATCCTTTGCTAGCAAGACTTTGTTACTAAGGAACCACATGAAGATTTTAATTTTGAGGGGGATTTTTAACTTCCACAAGTATTTACGTAGGTACCTAGTATGATCATTCATAAGATCTAAATACATGGATTTCACAGTAAATAATCCTGTGGCTGTTAGGTTCCAAACAAATTATCTGGCGCATCAGTCAGATGAACCATCATTAACCTATGACACAAATGTAACCAGTCATTCCATTTGTGGCCAGTAAGAGCCGTCCTAAAAAAACAATGTTTAGTGGGGTCTGCGAGAGAGCATCAGCCACTAGGACATTTTTCCTATGTACTATGTTGTATAATGATGGGTATTGTTGTGCTAGTGGAATGTCACCGAACCATATATCTTCCCAGAAATGTGTGATATTTCCATCACCTACCTCAAAGGTGCCTCTACTGAAGAATTCATCTTTAACCCGCATGAGACCCTTCCAGAAGGGAGAATCAGTGGGTTTTTCTTGAACTTCTGACATTGTTTTATTCTGAAGATACTTATTTTGCAGCAACTCCTGCCATACACCCTCTTCATTAAGTAGTTTGAACAACTATTTGCTGAGCAAACACTTAATTTTCAATTCAAGCACCTCAATACCTAAGCCACCCTGGTCCTTTGGGCGACTATAATGTTCCATTTTGTTAATCGATACTTCTTATTATCATCACTTTGCCAGAAACATCTTGATCAGAAAAAATCTAAGCGTTTTCTCACCACCTTTGGTATCTTGAGAAACAAAAGCATAAACATGGGCATGCTAGTCAAGACGGAATTGATAAGGACAAGACGATCTCCATAAGAAAGTAACTTGCCTTGCCAACATCCTAACTTAGTCATGAAGTGACATTCCATGGGATTCCATTCAGCATTCTGTATTTTTCTATAATAGATAGGTATTGCAAGATACCGAAAGGCTAAGAACCCGACTCAGCCAAAAATCTGCTTGTACTGTTGTTCCATATCTTTTGCTTTTCCAAAACAGGAAATTTCACTCTTGTGAAAGTTAATTTTAAGACCTGATAGTTGTTCAAATATGCATAAAATCAACTTCATATTAACCGTTTTCTGAAGATCATGTTCCATAAATAAGATAGTATCATCGGCATATTGTAAAATAGAGACCCCTCCCTCCACCAAATGAGGTATGAGGCCCCTGACCTGACCATTTTCCTTTGCTCTAGCAATAAGAATTGCCAACATATCAGCGACAATGTTAAAGAGCATAGGAGAGAGAGGATCACCTTGTCTCAATCCTTTTCTCGTTTGGAAATAATGGCCAATATCATCATTAACCCTTATCCCCACACTGCCGCCCTGCATAAAGTTTTTAATCCATTCACACCAGAGAATCAGGATTTGGTGCAGGCCCTCATTGGTTTCTGAAAGACCAACATCATACATTCACACCTTTTCTTTCCCCCACGGAAGTGCAAGTTTGACTGATTAAATGTACAATTGGCCAAGTTCATTATAGCTTAGTATGGACCCAATGTATATTTAAATGGATTTTCTAATACTATATAAATGGGTTTTCTGCAGACCATTTCGTACTGGAGAGACAGGTTGAAGAGCTGGGGTTATGATCCACTCTTTCTAAGTGTTAATCAGAATTCTGGATTGGGTGCTCTTGAAGAGATGTTGGAAGGACAGACAACTGTAGTTGTTGGTCCAAGTGGTGTTGGCAAGTCCAGTCTGATTAATGCCTTGAGATGCAACCAAAATATTTCAGAAGAAGATCCAATACATCAACTTGTTGAGCAGGTGACTGTTATATCATTTCAAATTCCACGTAACCCCTGTTTGTCATCAGTTTCATGTAACCTCCATCAACTATATGGTATTAAGTTGGTCTAGCTTGTGGAATTGGAGGCAAAGCATACAGAAGCTAGTGCATTGCTATCTGTTTTATGTGGATGCAGTAGTTATTTTTCTTCATACTTTGATATTGTATAGGATTACCTGTATTTGGCATGTTTAATTAGGTTTTCCGTTGCTGTGAGGTTATGCAACCTATCTGATGAAATCAGTCTAAAGGTGGACACTGAAGTCCCTTGCTTGTTTTCAGAATAGTAAATGGTTCGGTGAGCAACGTGTTGGAACTGTGTCCAAGAAAAGCGGCAAAGGAAAGCACACCACACGTCATGTTTCATTGCTTCCGATAGTTGATGGAGGTTTTCTTGCTGATACTCCTGGATTTAATCAGCCTAGCCTGATGAAACTGACCAAACAGGGTCTTGCAGAAACTTTCCCTGAGGTTTGTTCACTTGATGCTCTATTGTTATAATTACTTTATTTAATTCCAGCATCTGTGCATGAACAAATGTACTCTGTGAAGGCTACACTATAGTTTGTTATGACATTTGTATAATTTTTATATCCAGATAAGAAGGATGCTCGAAGAAAATGAGCCCTCACAGTGCTTATTTAATAACTGTGCTCACATTGGTGAACGTGGCTGTGTTGTCAAAGGTGACTGGGAAAGATATCCATACTATCTGCAGTTGCTTGATGAGATCAAAATCAGAGAATCCTTTCAGTTACGAACATTTGGAACTAAAAGAGAAGGTGATGTCAGGTAATTTGTGTTTCCTTTATGAGAATTATTATGCACACTAGTCACCAGATGCATATGCCCTTTCTTCTCTGGTACTAGTCTATGGCTTCTACTTCTCAAAAGAGTTTCAACAAATATACTGTAGCATATCAACCAAATAAATCCAAATGTTTGGTGGACCCGGCTAGTTGTTTCAGTTTGGGAAGGTTTAGTACATTATGGTGAACGCAATCTACCTTAGGTAAGGAGGCCCTAGGGTACATATTATTCTATAGCTTAAGTTTGCTAGCATGCAGCGATTGTGAGGCCACCTGCGGGTGTTTTGCCGATATTGTGTCCCTGGCTGCGGGCCTCCGTTGTTCCTATCGCTGCCTGTGGGCCTAGCAGGGCTGCATATCCTCTTCTCTTCTGCGGCGACTCTCTCTGGAGCAGCTCCTCCAAATCCTAGTATGATTAATATGTGACGGTCGTTTCATGATTCTGGTGGCAGCAATTGCTTTTGTTTAGAGAGAAATAATCATCCTCTCTATGTGCTGAATTTTTCTTATGCGAATCATGTAGTCGTTTAATTTGCTTAGGTTCCATACATACTAGGTCCGTTTCACTACAACTGTCCCTGGCCTCGGAACACTTAGTTTTAAAAAAAATCCATTGATGGAATCAAGATCAGCTAATGGAATGTTTTCACTCTCTACCCTACTTTAATACTTTGGAAAAGGTTAAGTAACTGTACATTGGCAATACATAAGGGTATGCATGGTCTTTTGTCATAAACTAATGCTTATTTTAGATATATATGTTAATGTACTATAAAACATCATGTTGACAGATTGTCTTAAGAACTGTTTCCTGTGTAACAAAGTTCCTTGATGGATGCTAAATTGTATGTGTGTTAACAATGCAAACATGCCCATATTGCTTCAGATACAAAACAGGTACCATGGGTGTGAAGCAAGCTGAGCCTCGCCTTCAACTGAAAAAGCACAGGAGGGTGTCCAGGAAGAAGTTGAACCAATCGCTTCTCGATGATATTGATGCTGAAATGGATGACCCTGACGATGACTATCAGTTCGGTGTTAGCCGACGTGCCGGTAAACGGTGAAGCCGATCGCTACCTGATCTAACAAACTCTAAATAGTGTCAAGAAGCAAACTATGGATGATGCACATAGCTGGCTTTCTACCGCCGCGTCCTTAACTCTACTGAAGTAGCAAAGTTTTGCAAATAGAGATGTGTAGACAAGGGAACTATAGCAATTCGCTCCAGATGTTGACGGTCAGTACTTGTTTCTGTATGGCAAAACAGCAAGAAGAAGAAAGTAAGCTGAGCAAAGAAGAAAAATATCCCAATCTCTCTCAATCGCATTCTGGACTTTTATGAGGTACCTGTGTATAGTCATTTTCTTTAGGAAGTTGTACGTATCACCGTAGCCTGCAGGCATCAATCGAATTATTATTGGGCTAGTTCCTGCTCGGCTCTAACTGGACCTTGGACCAACAGTGATGTAAAATTATCAAGCTGGTATTTTCAAATGTTGTGCTTGAGCTTCCACGAAACTTCTTGGCAGTTATCAAAAACTCCGGGTGATGTGTCTTAACAGTATTTAGACCGAGGATTATAAGATAAGTGGAAGAATGTAAGATTTATGTGAACCAAACGTCCATTAGGACGGGCTGTTTCATGGTTGTGGACGCAGTCATGCAGAGCGGAACAGGAGACCGGCACATACTTTGTTAATTACTCTTGTGTTTACAATATCAACTTGTTATTTAAATAGGCAGATAAGTTGACATGAGAAAATACATAAGCCAGTATTCAGGAGTCCTGGATGCCTATAGGCCTCCACTAGAGTTACCGAAAAAGGAACTGTGCGCCGTGTCCAGTGATATAACAGTCAGAGAGATCAACGTCAGTTACCCCTTTTAACGACATGTGGTTTGGTTGGTAAGAACAATATATCACCAGGTTTGAGTCATCTTTACATTGACCGTTTTGACCAATCGTCCATCCCGTGTAGAAGATTATACGTGGCTCGAGTCGAGAAATGTGATGCAGGGCTGGAGTTGGTGCAATGTTTTAAATGTTATATAGTCACTAATCTGACCATTTCGAATAGTATTTGACAACATCAGGAATCTAATGGAAGGCATTATCTTGACAAGCAGCAAAGATGGGACAGACCTTTCATTATACTAATTGCGTGTTGATTATGATCGCCACTAGTTTGGTCAGAAGTTAGTTTGTATTTCAATTAGTACAAAAATACATGATAACCACCCAGGGAATCTTGTGCATTGTTTTTTGTCAGCCGTGCAATGGCCAAGGGATAAGACTTTTTTTTTTGGAAATGGGACAGATAAGACTTGTTTCATATTGAGCAGCTTGCACTTGTAGACATCGGGTGCAGGTGTTTCTATGAATTCTGCAAGATTCTAGATAAGCTGAGACCCATTACTGGCTAATAATCTCACGGAGAAACTGATCTGTAACATTTGAGAAGATGAGAAGAGGCTAATACGCTGTTCCAAACATGGCCAGTTTGCAGTAACTTCAAGGGTAGACTTAGGTTTCATGCTGGATGTAATAAAGTCTTACAGATGTCTTCAACATGAAACCTATTGCTAGAATGGGCATATTTGTTCCTTTAAATCTAGATGAATAGGAGGGATATCAGCTTCTTATCAAGTTCGGTAGGACTCTACTATCAAGGCTACATATAATGCTTTCTTATACTATTAAATTTGTAACGCTGAGTCAGTGTTCACTTAGTGGTTCAGATCAATTTGTGTCGTCGTACTATATGTGCAGGTTCTTAGACACTTTGTGCACAGAAGGGGCCGCCAAAACTTTTTAAGGACACATCCAATAGTGTCGAGTCATCACAGGTTAGCGATTGACATTTCAGTTGAATCCTTCTTGGAGCTGTACTGAGTGTTATGTTTAATTTTGTACGATTTATTTATTGGTTAAGACAGAGATTCTATACCAACAACTAATTTACTAGTATTTAATTCATATGACATAAAGTTAATATCGTAAAATTCGTATTAAACTATTTTCTTGTGATTTTGTATTAGAGTAAATTACACCAAAACATACCTTCTAGGAATGGTGTAACGAAATTCTACACCTTCAAGGGATTTTGTAGTACCTAATCTGCCCCCCTAGACTAATTGAGTGAAGAAAATCTACGATGAGGATGGTTAGCTAATTGATTGAAGATCTGCACAAGGGGCGCACATGTCGTTGACTGACCAAGACGACTTGGTTTGTCGTTGACTTGAGCCAGCTGGGTGAGCCAAATAGTAATGTTTACACCGAAAAGGTTCAAAATATTCATGTGAATCAAAATAGCCATTAAGGAGTTCGATTTTTTTCAAAGTTCACCCAAATTTGAATGGAAATTTTGAACTGTAATTTTTAAAAGTCTATCCATGAAAGAAAATGAGGTACTTTGATTATTCTGGGAACCAGATCATTCTGCCTTGCCATTTAGGTTTTTTTGTTGCTTTTACAAATTTATGCCAAATTTGAAGTGAAGTTTAAACTATACATAAGAAATTCAAAAACTACTACTAAATCAGACCTACTCTTAGTATTCTTGGTAGTTCATTTTCCCATACATTTAGGATTTTTGATATTTTGTTGTAATTTTGGCCAAGTTTGAAGAGAATTTTTTTCCTAGGCATTTAGGTTTTCCTCGGCTCTGTTATCTCAAGCCCGCTTGACCCAAATAAGGTTACTTATTCCGATGACAAGTGGACCCCTATTAGATGTTCTGTCAATTAGATAAATATTTCTATTACGAGGATATCTATTAACCATAGCCATGGAGTTCGGGTTATATATGCATGGAGGTGTAGTTTTTTGTTATACTAGTCCTTGAGGGTGTGTTGGTGCATTTACTCTTTGTATTACACAAACAACATATCAATTGTTTGTCAAAATATTTTTAACCAATAAAAGCATGCCCTAAACATGAAACATACAAATTACTACATTAAGTTCAACATGCCCATCGGGATGGAGGCTCTCCCTACGCACCATGGACCATGGTGAAGGAGATTCTTAGGCTACTCATTGACATCCCTCATAGATCACGGAATTTAAGATTCCTAGTTATCGAATCATGAATTATCATCTAGAGAGACAGTTCCTCCATATTATATTTTTCTTTGAAACTTAATCAAAGAACCCCATAAACGAAAGTGAATACACATAAATCCAATCCTTTTGAACAAAGATCTAGGTCTCCTTTTCTTTTCGTAAACTGGCAAGAGCGTGTCATTTCACTAAGAAGAAACATGAATGGATTGAGACAATTGCAGGGTAGCGGAATAAGCAACAAATATCACTAACACTACTGCATGTGGACTACTAACCTGCTGCATTAAGACATACCAACGTAACTAGGCCTTAGTGATTGGATGTGTCGAAAGCTAAGGCCGTCACCTCTAAGTACGTGAGGTGCTTGTGGAAAAAGGTATACATATCCATTCTTTCGAAACGTTGGATCCTACTGAAGTGCCTCCTTTTTTCTTGAATGTTGGCGGCAAGAAGGTATTCCACCACTTGTTTAACCCAGACCAGAGAAGGTGGGGCCACCCCTTGATTGTTGGTCCTGGAACTACAAGGCCCTACACTCCTTGGGTAAAATTGCAATACTTACCATAATAACAACACAATTCCATGGTTTAAGGATTTGTTAAATCAAAAGACTATACAATATTGTCTTTGTTTACAAAGCCACAATTTCTCACTCATCCATTTGTCCAAGAATTAAATTGGGATTGTCGCGTTAGATGAATGCAAAAGAAAGCCAATCCACTGCATTTGTTAGTAGTCCATGTCTAATTGGCTTGCATGGTTGTTAAAGACTTCAATAGCTGAACCAACAAGAGAATTAGAAGACAATATTTCTTTCTTTTAATTTTCTTGGTATATGAGATTTTGGGAAGTGGCACCATAAACAAAGATAGAGGGAGTAGAAAAAATTCTAAGGATCAAAATCCTCCAAAGTTCCTACGGAACTCCTTTGAATCAAAGGATCACTTGGACCTCTTTTTTTTATTCCTACGCGCATGACAGGCAAACCACAATGCGTGTGTAAGTGATGGTACCCATCTAGTAGTACCGGAGAGTTATTTGTTGGATTTAGTCCCCCTTTGATCTGTATGCTTATCAAAACGCTTGATTGGAGTGGTATGTCCTCTTGAATCCTGTAGAATTAGAAAATTGTATGAACTTGGATCAATAAGTGTTTGATAAATATACCACCGTGAAAATAAAGGAACTATAGCAAGAGGTTTGAGTGGATGGAAAATCCCCCAAAATAGAGTGCAAAGAAATATTTAGAAAAAAAATCTAAGAGTTCCAATCATGCGAATCGAACGATCACCATAGGAAAAAATATTAAGGATTTGAAACCACCAAGAATCCTACGAAATTTCCTTGAATCGGAGGAGCAGTTATCATTATGTGATGAAAACAACACATGTTCTGAATTTTCCCATGTGGTATCAACCATATGTTTTACATTTTCCATTTTTTTTTCTTATTTATGCATTGTTACAATCATGTGAAATCAAAGAAGCCCTAGGTTTGATATGGGCAAGAACTCAACAGTCTTTGCGTTGTGAAGTGTTTGAATCAATATACTATATTCAAAATAGCAGAAGTCCCGAAACAATACCATGTGGTGCCCACTTTTCCAAAAACAACTAGAGCACAAAAGATGCCTGACCTCATCTGGCTAACCATTTCGTTTGTGGGAAAGAGACGACCGAAGAACCTCCACCAGGAGGCATTCACAAACAAAAGAAGAGAACTTGGGCAAACAAAAATACAAAACTGTGTCCTACTCTACTAAAGCAGTAGCGCCACCTGCCGTTGTAAACAAAAAGGGCATAAAAAGGACAGGACAAAATACAGAGAAAAGCACGCCACGTCATGAGATGATGATGATTGGGTCCATATATGATGATTTTCTAGCTCCTCTCGGCGAGCCCCAGAAGCTACGAGACATACTCAAATCAGACAGCCACTGCGGATTAACTAAATAAAGGAAAATGTTTAGAAGAACAGGTAAGCCTGGGGCGGTGTACCGAACGCACGACGTAAGCCAGCGTCGCGTGTGGAGATAGGTTTTCCCCGAGTTGAATAAGCGGTCACGTTCCCGCCCGTGGCCGTGCGCCCCGGCCACGGGCACGGCACGCACCGGCGGAGGCGGGCAGCGGCTGGGCGCCGGAACGCGAATACGCGGCCGCGTGAGCTGCCACTTGGGCTTCCTTCCGATTAAGGTTATATTATCTTTCACCGATAGTTTAACCACTCGCCAGCGATCGACCTGGCTCGGTGAAGGTTACATCTATCGCGGTGAAAGGGAAGCTAGACAGACAGCGATGTGTTTCTGGGCAGATTTCATGCGTGCCGATCGAGCTTCCAGCGAAAAGACAACAGCTAAGTCGTCTGGAACGTTGGCATCAAGCAGTTAAGTGAACTGGGAGTTCACTCCCGTGTGCCAGCGCGCAGCCGACGTTTCAGATATTTGACAGGCTCGTCTCCTAGCTCATGCCATGCAAGTGACGGCGACACCGTAGTTTGTCGCGCTCTCTCTCTCTCTTCTATAACACCCTGTAAAACACCATTTTATTTACCACAAGACACGTAGAACAGTTAGAATAGTATATAGTACTATTACTGCAAAACGAATGTGAATAATGCTGAGCTAATTTGCCTCGGTAAACCACATTGGTACAAGTGTTGGCTCTCATTTTGGAACGGTAGCCCATCAGCGTGTGACTGATGAATTGGGTGAGGCACGCTTGAAAGGGTCTACTTGGAGGGCCATTATTTCTCATTGAGGGACATCGTATGGATCGAAAAGAGGATTTAGAGTTTTGTGCGTGGGTCTAAAGCCCCGCACGTGCTCCATTTATATAGGTATGACCACATACAAGTTACATATATACGTGATACACGACATGTCGAGTTAGTCTTAATAAAATCCTAACACTCCTCCTCAATAAATCGCTATATACAAAGGTTAAGATTGGGCTTAAATCTATCTAACATCTGTCATATGGCTGGTTTAGTAAATACATCAGCCAACTGGTCATAAGTGGAGATGAACCTGACATCCAGTTCACCGGCTGCTACTCGTTCTCGCACAAGATGGAAATCGATCTCAATGTGCTTAGTTCGAGCATGGAAGACTAGATTCGTTGTCAGGTAAGTAGCCCCAAGATTATCACACCACAATATGGGGGTACGCTGCCGAGTCACACCAAGATCCTAAAGTAGAGAGTGTCCATGTTGCAAGAGGAGTGGTGGTGGGATTACAATTCGCCATGTTGACTAGATGGAGAAGATCAAGTGCATACTTGTGTTGAGTCAATGGCATCCCCTGGATTGTATGATGCCTCCAATCCAAGAAATTACTCCAGTCGTCCCCAGTCCTTAATAGGAAAGCTGTCAGAGAGAATGACCCAGACGATCCACAACCTCCTGAGTAGAGCCAGCCATAACAATATCTTCCACATAGACAAGCACGAATATCTGGACCCTATCACGTGAGAAAATAAAGAGTGACGTATCAACCTTGGAGGAAATAAACCCAAGCTGATGAAGAAGCTGACTCAGTCGCGCATACCAAGCCCATGGAGGCTGTTTCAGGCCATAAATAGATCGCTGAAACTTACAGACATGAGAAGATACCTCACATCTTCAAAGCCTGGCGGTTGTTGCATGTAGACATCCTTAGCCAGGAACCCATGCAAGAAAGCATTGCTGAGATCAACATGTCGAAGACTTCAGCCGCGAGAGACAATACTAGGCGAACTGTGGCTGGCTTCACGACTGGTATGAAAGTATCACCATAGTCAATCCCATGCTGCTGAGTAAAACCACGAGCTACTAACCGCGCTTTGTGCTTGTCGATATACCCATCAGGACGGTGCTTGATTTTGAAGATCCACTTGCTGCCAACGATATTGATGCCAGGTGGCCGAGGAACTAGAGTCCATGTGCCAGTATGATGCAAAGCAGCAAACTCATCCAACATGGTTGCATGCCACGCCGGCTCGAGAAGCACCTCTCAATGTGATGTTGGAGAAGCAAATAACGCGCTGCAACACGGATCATAACGGACCGTGTCATCGGTGTATACCCTCTCGCGATGGGTATGATCACGATGACGAGTGATCATCGTATGCTCAGGCTGGGTAGGTGGGCCAGTCGGGGGTGTCACAACCGATCATGTGTCAGTGGGGGACATGGGCTGGCCAGGAGCAGACAAAACCGGCCCATGGTCTGGTGCAGGCGGGACCGGGGCAGCAGCAGGCGACCGTGGCAACTCATGCACATCGATAACATCTCCCCATGTACGTCGATTGCAGGCTCTAGGGAGCGATCGGAAGGGAACACCGTCATCTGCATAGTAACACAATCACCTTGCACAGGTGGATCGGTAGAAAAATAGGACAGGTCATAAATTTACATAGGCTCACTAGTAACTGGTTGATGAGATGGAAAACGAATAGCTTGTTCTAAAGTGGACACATCAACAAAGACGTCGGGAGTGGAAAATGGAAACACAGACTCATCAAACACAATGTCACGTAAGATGTAAATTCTCCCCATGGATCGATCCAAGCACTTGTACCCCTTATGCATTGGGCTATACCCCAGAAAAACACACATCTTAGAACAAAATTCTAATTTATGAGAGTTATATTTACGAAGACTATGCCAACACGCACACCCAAAAATATGAAGAAAGGAGTAGTCGGGCTGAATATGCATGAGCCTATAAATATGTGTTTCCTTGTTGATGATAGGAGTAGGCATATGGTTAATGAGAAAACTCGTAGTAAGGAAAGCTTCATCCCAATAACATAGAGGGAGCTGCAAGTATGCAAGAAGGGCAAGACCTGTCTTGACCAAATGATAGTATTTGCGCTCAGCAATCCCATTTTGTTGAGAGGTGTGGGGACACGAGACACGATGAACTATGTATGTGTGCTCAAAATAGTGATGGAGTCGATGATATTCCCCACCCCAATCAGACTGAGCTGTTTTGATCTTGGTTTTCAAAAATGTTCAACATGAGCCTGGAACACATAAAATACTTGCTCAACATCAGACTTGTGTTTTAGAAGATATATCCAGCAAAAATGAGAATAGTTATCCACAAATTTAACATAATACTTGTACCCCCAGAGGAAACACTGGTCGGCCCCCAAACATCAGAGTGAATCAATTCAAGAGGTATAATAGAAACACGAGAAGACAATGTGTAAGGTGACTGATGACTTTTAGCACGTTGACAAGTATCACATACTAAAGAATTATTATCTGAAGGAGAACACGAAAGCTCAGTGGTTCTAACAATATTTTGAACTACATTATTCGATGGATGACCAAGGCGTTGATGCCACTGCTGGGAAGTGGCACCGGCCGATGCATGCCATGACAAAGATGAAGCTTTGACGAACGGGATGGGATACATACCACCTTGACTCCTACCGAGAAGAAAGACCCTCCTCGTGGTTTTGTCCTTTACATAGAAAAAGTGACAGTGAAATTTAACAAACACATCATTGTCACAAATAATATGATAAACACAAAGAGACTTAGACGAGCATCGGGGACATGAAGAATATTTTTGATATGAAGTGATGAACCAGCTAAAAGTGAATGCCCAATATGCAAAATTGAAAAACCTGCACCGTTCGCCACCTGCACCCGATCCTTTCCACCATTCGCTTGTAAGCCTGAAGACGTGCAAGTTCGCTCGTCAGGTGATCTGTCATCCCCGAATCCATGATGTAGGGGTTGTTGTTGTAGGTTGTCGTAGCAGCATTGCCGAGACACTGCTGTGGAGGCTAGTAGTTGGGGTTGTAGCGGTTGCGGCAGTCCTTGGCTTCGTGCCCCAGTTGCCACAAAGTTGGCAACATGGTCTCCAACGGCGCTGGTTGCCGTTCCCGTCGCCATTGCGGCAATTGTTGTTGCGGCCACCTTCATTGTGTCTGTCGTTCTAGTCGCCATTGCGGCCTCCATCATTGAGACCGTAGCCGCTGTTGCTACCACCAGAGCGGCCTCCATTATTGCGGCCATAGACGATATCATTGTGGTCGTAGTAGCCACAATCCCGTCGACCACCATCGTTGCGGCCATAGCCATTGTTCCTCCCGTTGTGGGCCTGCCCTTGCTGGCCATCATTGCCGTAGTAGCAGTAGGAGGATATGCCACCTTGGTACGCGGGGTTAGGATGCGTTGCCGTGTTTACCGAGGACGACCATCCCTCGGCATGCGCCTGCTGCGCTTGGAGAGCCTCGGAGGAGAGTATATGTGAGTAGAAGTTGGAGTAGGAGATCGACTGGTTGCCGATAGTGAGCGATGCGGCAATGGAGTTGACACAGAGCTGAGCCCGATAATGATATAGTCGATGAGTTCGTCATCGGATACAGGAACTCTGGCGGCAACCATGGCATTTGCGAAGGACTTCATCTTGTGCATGTACGCGGTGGCGGAGAGATCCTCCTTGCGCATAGATGTCAGCTGATAGCGGATGTGGCAGACATTGGCGTGACTTTGAGTGACGTACATGGCAAGTACACTGTTCCACACCATAGGAGTGGTTTTGTAACCGATGAGCTGATTGGCGATATCGGGCTCCATGGAGCCGAGGAGGAGTCCGACGACCCACTGATCCTGAGACCACCAGCAAGCGTACTCCAGGTTAACCACAGTAACGACCTTGTCGCCCTCTCCCTCAGTGGCGGTCTTCTCAGGCGCCATGACGGTTTCTTCGGGGTGAAGATGGATACTAGCGTTGGAGAGGTTGGGGAGAAGGATGCCCTTCCAGAGATTGAAGTTGCCTGCCTCCAAGCGAACCGAGATCGCCGGAACTACCCTAGTGGAGAAGGTTACGGTCTAGGAGGAAGCAATGGCCTCGACGGTCGTGGAGAGCTGAAGGGTAGACGACGTCATTGTGGCCACGGAGGAGAGGTCTCTCGGCGGCGACAGATGGATCGCACAGCGGTGGCGGACGAGACTCGTGGCGGCTGCGGGCTCTGATACCAAGATCTAAAAGAGGATTTAGGGTTTTATGTGTGGGTCTAAAGCTCTACATGTGCTCCACTTATATAGATATGATCGCATACAAGTTACACACGTATACAACATGTATACATCATACACGACATGTGGGGTTAGCCTGAATACAATTCTAACAATACTCACTGCGTCGAGTCAAGCTATGAGCAGACTTGATGGCCGATTATATACGCACTTAGAGGTGACTCAGGGATTGATATGCGAAAGGATTTCACTAAGACGCCTTTATAGGCGACAGACTTGTTTGTTTCAAATTAATAAAGCCAAACACCGAAAAAGCAGTACGGAGTTCAAGGAACAAAACAAGGGTCCAAAAGGACTCATGTTGTGCTCTTGTCGAGGAGAGCAAATTTACTTCCTCATTACGGTGACTCAGCACAACACTACATATTGTAGTGGACAAATCGTTGATATAAGACCCATGAGTGATATGGTCAGATGGTTCTAGGTATTGTTATTCTAGTTGTGGTTTTTCAATGCGTCTAACTTCGATACACTCGTCCGGAGTGAAAATATTTGACGCGACGGAGCCACATTGGTGGTATGGTCGGATGATACGGTCAACTTTGATACCACAACAAGTTATCTTCTCTGTAACTTCGGTGCTCATTTTCTCCTATCCCTAGATTTGTGGGCACGTGATTATTTTGTATGGAGGGCTTTTATGGCTCCTAGTCAACATATTTATGTCCAAAAATGGCCAATATTCTTGGTTTGACTTTTCACGCCTTTATTTTTGAGATTCTGGTGAAATCAATAAAATGGGTGCCCGCAAGCGTGATTAAATACTAAAATTCTATATCTACTCATTCAGAACCATAAGGTAAAACATGATGCCAAATACAAGCATAAGTATGTCACAAAAATGATTAACTCATTGAAGAAATTTTCATCACTCTAGTTGATCACTCTAGTTGCATGTATGCAGTACAGCGTAGGGTGTGAGCCACTTGGTTACTAAAGATATGTTTCTTTCTGACATGTGGGACCAAGTAGACAAACCACCAGCAGAGCCGAAAACAATTAGATTCCTTTTGACGTGCAGGATCTAACACTTAGCTCCTTCAACTGCGGGGAAATAACGGTCAACAAAGTCTATCACCGAGGCCTCACAAGCCCCATCGCGGTCTCTCTGGGCACGCCGAACGGCTACACGTCCAAGTCGGTCATGTTCACTTGATCTCGGTACCATGATACAGTTGATCATGTCTATTAGGAAGCATGCGTCTATTGGTACATGAACGTTAGATTCATGGAAAGACATGAGTTTGAACTTAGTTTAGAGCGAACATAAGTAATATATTTTAGATGTTCATCAATTGAACTAGATAGGAGTGCGGGACCTGAGGGACCTAGCACATAGCCACATCATAAATATCGAAAGAATGCTCAAGAAAGTATATCCCTAATCCCTCCCAAGCCTCGTAGCAGCCGCTCTGGGCATGCTGAACGGCTACACGGCCATGTCAGTCACGTTCTGCTGATCTTGGTACCAATGTATGGTTGACCGTGCCCACTGAAAGCACACGTCTATCGGTACCAGGGCATTAGATTCATCGAAAGACATGAGTTTGAGCTTAGTTTAGAGTGGATGTGATTAATGCACTTCAGGTATTTGCCGACTGAACTAGACGGGACCATGTGACCTGAGGGACCCAGCACGTAGCCGTGTTAGCAGGGTCAAAAGAACGCTCAAGAAAGTCTACCCCGGGATCTCACAAGCCCCGACATGGCCGCTCTGGCTATGTCGAACGGCTACACAGCCATGTTGGTCATGTTCCGCTGAACTCGTTACCATGGTACATGTGATTGTGCCCACTCGGAAGCACACGCCTATTGGTACAAGAACGTTAGATCCGAGGAAATAAAAGACTTGGGGCCTAGTTTTGATCCAATGCGAGTAATGCACATAAAGTGTTTGATGACAAACTATAGATAAGAACTAATCGAAGGATCATAAATTTCTTGATTTATTAAACCATCACAAATACAAATAGAACGATTAGATCACAAAAACCATTGTCTCTTATGGTTCTTTGCTTGTCCACTTCAGACTCTACCTCCAAACTGATTTTTATACTCTGTACGCCTCTCTTTGTTACTCATTGATGGCTCGTGGCCATGTCCTCTAGCCACGGGTGGTGGTCTACTAAGGATGTTAGAGAGAAGCATGGTGACTTAGTGCTTCAAGGGGATCGGAGATCGAGGTAACTCATGGATGATGTAGAGACCGTACTACTTTGGGAGGGTGCCCGGGTCCTCAAGCCAGGCCTTCACCTAGAAGAATCGGCTCTGCTGGGTCAGCATCTCTAGCACCTCCACACCGAAGTTTGCAGATGATCTGGTTCAACGCCTCCATCTTAATGGCTTCTATAGGAAGGCCTTCGAGCATATCCTTAGATAGATTCCGTGCATGGCATGGGTCTAGAGATTGTGCATGTGTTTGTGAAGATATGGGTGCCTATGGCAAGCATGCCTTTCTGATTGGGGAGGAATAATAAATAGTAAGAGAGAAACATTTGGCTGATGGCAAGCGCAATAGCTAGTTTTTTGAAGTGAGGCACAACTAGATTGACAAGCATCTGGCCGATGGATGACACACTAACGTAACTAGTTTCTCGCTTCTTATTATTTCAAGTTAATACTTTGGAAAGAATAATATAGTGGATCAGAAGTTAGAACGTACAAAACTAATCATTAGACATTGATGATTACCTAATAATAGAGCATTGCTCAATGTGTGGTGATAGACAAGATGAGGATGAAAATATGATGGAAAGTCTTAGTTTTATTTCCTTTCTACTTGTCATGAGTTCATGAAGTAATGTTTAGGAAATACCATGATGATCATGGTATGAATAGATATGAAAAAGATAAAGCAAGATTTGGTTATTAGATTTCTTCTACTTGAGATATATACTATATTTGGTATCCATGAGTTGTTATATGAATACCATAATATAATCTTTAGAAGATCTAGTATTTAATCATTAAGTAATGTGTGATTTTTTTATTTTTTTATTTCATTTGCTCTAACCCTTAGATAAAATTACCCTTAACCAAAAGAAGGTTTTAGCGAAGGTCATGTTGAAACTTATCACACTCAACTTGATAATCTACTTCAATTCCATTAAGTTAAGAGAAGCTTCAATCACTTTGACAGGTTTTAATCAGAAGCACAAAAATTCTCGAGATTTTCTATGCATGAATGCAGTGCACACATATAAGTTCTATTTATTTATAACCTGTAATGCTGGGATGCTACAGACTTTTGACTATCTTACCCAACCATGCCTCAACGGTCTTTGTTCTTTTCTATAGAGCATGCACATCATTCTTAATAGCAACTACTTGATTAGACAATTTACTAATAATAAGATCATGGTTCTCCATTATTTTAGTAAGAAGGATATTTTGCCCGGCTTGAGTTTGCATAAAGGTTCTAAAAAATCTCAATCGCTAAGAGATTAGTAGATTACCATGATTGGCTCCATTAATGTTATTATTACTATTCATTGGAGCACCTTGCATAAGATTTTTGAAAGTTGGAACCATAGTTTTAGTTCTTCCATGCAGGTTTATAAGGATTACGAGCAACCAAGTATACTTCTTCAATAGTTTTGGTGATCACATTTACTTTTGTTTCTTCCTCACCCTTAATTATATATATAAGCTCATTCATCTTAGTAGTAAGGTCTTCATTCTTATCCTCATTAATAGTCTTACGTTCTTTGTGGAGGATCTGTACACATGTCATTGTGCATGGTTATTATGCATATCACCAAGAAGCTTGATGGCAGCTATCCAAATTCACAACCTCAAACTCCAAGTTCTCAGTTCTCCGCATGCCGAATAATACATCAATTTGGACTTTGCTAATAGGTTCGCAAGACAAACCCGACACAATACCATGGAAAGTTGTCTTTGTCGCCTAGAGCATATTCTCTGAGACTCCCAGTTTGTGCATTGTATCTTTATATAGTATGTTAATACTGCTGCCATTGTCAATCAGCACCTTGAAAAACTTCACGTTGATGTTTGGCCTGATGAAAGTTGGGTCAAGCACCAAAGTATACGATCTAGGATTCAGCATGAGCCTGGGATGATCCTTGATACTCCATGTGATTTCCTGATCAGATTAATGCATGTACCTTAGCACAGCTGGCATAACTGCATTTACCTCCATATGTCGCCGCCGCACACTCTACCTGTCAGTTTCTTCTGTGGTAAACACACAATAACTTTGGTGATGCTCTCTATACTCATTTCGCCCATCATTGCTAGGGTTTCCTTGGTTTGCCTAGTTCTGGTTGTTCACTTGATGCATTGCATCCCTTCTATCATGGGTCTCATACCTCGGTGGAGGTGGTGACAACATTACTTGATGAGAATTTCCTGTTGTGAGCTATAGCTGTCGAGGTTGTTGAGGGGATCCCATGTTACCTTGCTCCAGGTTACCTTGTCCTGCATGCTGAAACCACTTGCACTGCCGGGTTGTATGATTCGCTGGCTTACTTGGGTTTGGTGTGTGGAACTTGCATGGTTGATTAAGCATGGCCTCATACGTATACCTCGGCCTATCCTTCCTTTCTTGCCATTGTTTTTTCTGTTCACTGGTCCAAATCTTCTTGCCATCATTTTTCTGTGCCCACTGTTGGCCACGACTCTTTTGTCACTGGTTACTCCCAGCCCCAGGCTGATCTTGGTTCATAGCAGCGACATGGTGTGAGCCATATCTGTAATCCATTCTTTCATCTCTTCTCTTACCCCGGAAATCATTTCACCGGGATGACCCGGTTCCATCACGGGGATAATATTCCTCATTTGACTCGTTCGACACAAGCCGAGGTTGAGTTGGATCACCCAGTGCATATGAGTCGACGATTCTAATTGTCTCAGCCAACGTAGGTGGCGTATCTCTTTGTAGCATTTGCCATAGCACACTTCCATATCTGCACCCTTGTACAAACTAGGCAATTGCCTGTGACTCGATTACTCCTTCGCATGAGTTGCGCATGTTGCACCAGCGAGTCAGAAACTCTCGGTTTATCTCATTCGGCTTATCCCTACACATTGCCAGTTGTTGCGACATATTTTTCCTCTTGTATGTACTAGTGAAGTTGCTGATAAACATCTCTTCAAAATCTAACCAACAACTGATACTTCCTACTGGCAGATTATTAAGCCAAACTCTTGCTGGTCCTTTCAGCATCTAAGGCACATACCTCACCGCCCAGCTCAAATTGCCCATTGCAATATTCATAGCTGTTGCATAGTCAATCAACCAATCCTATGGCTTGGTACTATCATCGTACTTCTTTTTACCTCTAGCCAACTAGAAGTTTAGCACTGGTAGTTCCCTCATAAACCGAGGTCCAAAGCACGCTGGACCCAAAGAACCTTGTCCCTCCATCATTTTCGACCTATAAATATGGTCCAACTTTAATCTTGCAGCATCTTGCTGTAGGTTCCTATTTCCTAGCCTCGACCCTATCACATGATGATCCGGCTTAGGAAACCCGACATTGGCCATCGCCGAATAACCATCACCATATCTATTTTGACCCGGATGAACATAATGTTGTTGTTGGGTTCACAGCATAGAAAACAAAAAATTTCCTACGATGGGAACTATACGCCAAGATCTATCTACTAGATACAAGCAACGGGTGGATATACATCCATAGAGAACTTACCCTCGAAGACAAAAAAGCTTTGTTAACGAGTTGGAACTCGTGGATGATGTAGTCATACACTTGCCGATCTCAAGATCGTGATGAAGTCAAGCAGGTCCGGCTCCAGCACGTCCATCAAATCCAGCACCACCAATTCCAGCACCACAAAGCAGTGGTGCATCCGTGATCGCACACATGTCCGGTACCCCGACAACCTCCATCCCTCGCTCCAGCAAAGCAGTGGAAGCAACAACTCCTTTCCAGATAAAGCCACCGGGAACATGTATCTCGCTAATCCGAGACCATGGGGGAAAATACTAGAGGGGGAGAGAGATCCTTCACGAGGAGGTGTGAGTGAGAAGTGAGGAGAGGAGGGCCTTTTATAGGAGGAGGGGAGGGTACCCCTCCCATGGCCGGCGGCCCATGGAGGTGACCCTTCACCTCCCCCATTCATGTGGTGGTAACTCCCTCCACATAAATTTGCCTCTTCACATTCTCCATTAAAGTCTCCACTTTAAATGCATTAAATTTCTCCAAATTTAATGCTCTCTCATTTAATAAAACTCTTTTATTAGTTTTATTCAGAATTTTGTTAATTACTTTAATTAACAAACATTCACATAAAACTCCCTGCAACATTTCAATATTACATCCAGAACCAATTTCAGCAATTTCACCCTAAACAGTTTTGGTGTCTATTGAAATAATTCCAGCGCTTTCTTAAATCTTTATCTGAAACATATTTGCTCCAAATGGTGTCGTTATCCCTTAAGTGTGTCACCCTACGGTTTGCGAATAATGCAAACATGATAGAGACACCTCTCAGATCAATAATCAGAAGCGAGACCTGGAGATCCATACTGACTCCTACACATTCAACGATGACTTCTATGATCGTGAGAACCTTTAACGCTAGTAACTAAATCCCTTTGTCTCATGATATAATACATGTCCGAGATTCGATCATCGGTATCCAAATACCTAGTTTGATCTCGTTACCGACATGCACTCTTTTCTCGTTCCCGTGATATAACATTTTAGTGATCACATCACTTGCTTGCAAGCTATCTTAATCTGATATCACCGAGAGGGCCTAGAGTATATCTATCAGTCATCGGGATGGACAAATACCAATCTTGATCCATGAGCCTCAACATAACACTTTCGTAGCACTGAACCCACCTTTATAGTCACCCTGTTATGGTGTGACGTTTGATGTTATCAAGATACTCTTCCGGTGTTAGCAATTAACATGATCTCATGGTCTAAGGACTAAGATTATTTCGTTTGATGTTATAGAAATATAAACATAATGACTTTGATCGTAATGCTATACTTCGGATGAATGTTCATCACATTATTCCACCAATGTTGTGACCTTGTTATTAACAACATCCAATGTCCATGATCAGGAAACCTTGATCATCTTGTTAATCGACGAGCTAGTTTATATGAGAGGCATTACTAGGAACTTTGTATTTTGTTTATTAAACACACATGTATTAACATTTCCAATTAATACAATTATAGCATGCAAAATAAACATTTATCATAAACAAGGAATAAGATAATAACCACTTTATTATTGCCTCTCGGTCATATTCCCTTCAGTCTCCCACTTGCACTAGAGTCAATAATCTAGTTTGAAAAACTTTGCGTACTGAACACCTATGGCTTTCTGGTGTTGCATATACGCGATTGCCGGTGGTTCACATAATCTCTGGATCTGACAGTTTCAGGTCTGTGCGTATTTGCATGTCTTTGCGTCTCTACGCATCACCCATTCTCAAATGAGATGGCATTGTATAAATTTGGTCCTTTGGTGAGACCTTTAGTTTGTTCAGGTTAAAATATGTTGATATTATTGTCATACAATATATCTTCATAGTATTAGCCCACTTAGAATATCACCTAGTTTGATAACAAACTACATAACACAAATGCCCTCCTTTGCTGCTACTATAGCAGTAATATACTTAGCCTTTTGTTGTAGTATCCGTCACAATGTCTCAACTTTGGAACTCATCCAAATCCATCATGGAACATCCTTTCCATTACATTGTGCCACCCATAGTCTAAATTGAGATAAATTTAATTTGTATCTTGTGACAAAACTAGTATCAATGTAACACTTTACAATGAACTACCTTTCACTATTTGTCACTTATACATGGTATATTCTTAGTTCTTCCAAAGCTCATAAGAATATCTTTACTATTGTCCAATGATCATCTTATGAATCATTCTGGTATGTGCTCATAACATTTAGAGCATATGCCATTCTGGATGTATATATATCATGGTATAATCGATCAAAATTTTCATGTGATTTTACTCACCAAGTGTTGAAACACTTGAATCTTGATACAGTACTTTCCATGCAGCAAGAACCTTTCTCATGAAGATTTTGTCTCAGCGCTCCCACTTAATTTCTTGCACATGCCAGCATCTTCATCATCTCTGATGAATTTAAACTCCTTTAACATTTTCATCATGGTGAAGATTCCAACTCCGCTATGCTCACTTCAACTATTGAAGTTTGCATGCCCTTTTAGCACCCTTTGAATTAACAAAACCCTTCGGACCGTGTCATGTACACGTCCTAGGTAAACATTCTATTAAAAGAACCTTGTTTTGTTTACTCAACTACCATATACCAAATTATATGTAGTGGTTGCTACATTAATCCGTCAAGACTAAATATCGCTATGAAAGATCAAATCTTGTCATAGTCAACTCCTTGATCATTGTCGTAAACTTCTTTCCGACATGTCGACTATTTCATAGATGTTAAACATCCATGTCTATTTCTTTATAGATCCAAACACGACTAATAGGCTTTACGCCTTTTCAGAGGGTCTTCCAAGTTCAAAAATTTGATTCTCGTGTATGGATACTATCACGGATTCTATGACTTCTAGTCATTTTATGGACTCAGGGCCCATCATCGCTTCTTTGCATGTAGTCGGTTCATCATTATCAAAACAATAACGACTTGCTTATCAAATCACACTATTTGATTGTTACCGACCCACATGGTTAAATAGGAACTCTAATCTCCGAGATCACAACCTTTGTAATTACGGGAGCCATGAGCATTGTGGCCGCCACCGGGACACTTTCTGGCGCTGCGGTACTTAGCACATATAGCTAAGGTTCAACAACCTTATCAAAGTTCTATTGTCCTCCCACTTAACTTTTCGCGAAAAATTCCTTCTCAAGAAACTTGACGTTCCAAGTAACAAACTCTTTTGTCCTCGGTGTTATGGAGAAATTCCCAACAAATTCTTTGGGATAACCTACAAAGACAAGCTTATCCGACGTTGGTTGTAAACATTTTACTTATGCATGGCATACCAAAATTTAAGAAAAGACAATTCGGGTTTTATCCCAAACCATAACTTATATGGTGTCATTTTAACGGATCATGATGGTGCTCTTTTCAGTGTAAAAGCTGTAGTCTCTAAAGCTTCAATCCTTAAAACATAATGGCAGTTTTATAAATGACACCTTTGATCTTACCATGTTAAACATGGTTTTATTTCATCTCTTGAATATGCCATACTCCTATGGTTTATCGGAAAACACAAATCGTGGAACAATTCCTCAAATCTTAGGTGTTTTGCTAAACATGTAACTCAAATATCTTCCTTTATGATCAAATCATAAACTCTTTTATTTTCTTGTTACAATGATTTTTCACTTCATCTTGAAAGTCTTTGAACAATTTTCAAATGTTTCATACTTCTTCCTTATTAAGTAAATATATAGATATATATTCACTCAAATTTCTAGAGAAAGCATATGAAGCAAAAAGATCGATCGCATATGGCTAACAAAAATGGACTATATACATCAACATGCATAATATCCAATAAATTAGTCATCCGTTCCTCTTTGGCCTATGGACGGTAGTTTCAATTATCTCGAGGAAAGTTTCACAAGCGTCAATTGATCAAAATCAAAGACTCCAAAAATCCATAAACATGGATTTTCTTCATGTTTTCTTTCCAATATAATTTAAACAACGATGTCTCTTCATAAGTGATCTTTCAATCATTTATCTTGCGACATTTTAGCAATAGTGTGTATGGATGTGATTTCTCCCACTAGACTTGTAAAAGTTCATCCATCCTTTATGGAATACGGTAATTATTTGAACAACCATTGTTCTTGTAATACCAGAACAAAATAATAATTATTAAAAAAAATCTTGAAGGCTAGGTTTGACGACAACGAAAACACAATAACACTTTATTTGTTTTCGATGAACATCATCACTTATTCTCTTGCTAGCTACTTAGGCCATTGCAGTTCATGAACTGCGTTGTCCTGTATGACACTTCATACCAACCAATTTGGTATCCAATACCGGTATTCAATACCTAAGAACCACATTGTTTAACAAGCAAGGAATATAACCATAACATGTATATCTTCTATATACCTGAGTTGGACATCTCCAACCTTTTATTTTCTGCCAAATATTTTATAGATTCTCTTTCAGCAATTCCTTTTCTTTTAAAAGAATCTATCAACATTAATAGTGGTGCCATTCACATGACACATGGTACAATGCTTGTATATAGTCAAATACTAATACCTTTGGACTTGCACTTTGATGTGGATCACCATCATCAAATGTTTGACATTCTTTCAAAAATCCATTCTTTAGTAATCTTTTAGTGTAGTAAACATTTTACTTTAATATTCTATTCATCCTTATCATGACAACTTTCATGATCAAGCTACTATAGCTTATAAGGAAGAATGACGAGTATAATTTTAGTTCCCGAAACCTTTTGGGAGATTCGGATGCCTAGCATCTCCATCCTTCACAAATTCTCATACAATATGAGAACATGTATTTTGCTAAATTATACTCTATCATAATGCAACCAAAAACATTGTTTCAGATATCACAATATCTTCCACACATGATGGTTTTTGAAACAATTTTTCAGCTCCTAGATAATCTTGATATTAAAACAACTTTTAAATATCAAAAATCATGAAGGCAAACATGATACTTTAGATACAAACATTGGAATTCTTACTCTTGATTTAATACTACTTATTAAACTTCATGGAGTAAATAGAGTTTGCTGAAAGTTTGCAATAGGACTTCTAAACTTTAAATTGACATTCAAAACAATACGATAGCAGTTCGTAAAGTAAATATCCAGAATTCTATAGTTCTATTATCTCAATTAAAACTAAGCATAAGGTAGTGTACAGACGCCAATGACTACAAAAAATTATGCAAATTCACTTCGATTTAGTTTATGACAAATTGAGTTCGACTAATCCAAATTAGAAATAAACTCCCACTCAAAAACGACATCCCTCGTGCCTTTTTGGTGATTACATGAACAAAATCCACTACACCAAGTCCGATCATCATGTGAGTCGGTGTAGCTTCAAAGGCGAGCATCAATATGGGCATCACATCAACTATATGACTCATGCTTAACCTTTCGGTCCGTGTTACGAGGCCATGTCTGTACATGCTAGGCTCGCCAAGTAAGAACCTTAGTATTCGCGTGTGTAAAACTGTCTTACACCCGTTATATGAAACCGTAGAGTCGAGTACACCCGATCATCACGTGATGTCTCGAAACACTATCCACAAAACAGTGCATACTTAAGGAAGAACACATTTTATCTTGATATCTAAATGAGGGATCATCTTAAAATGCTACTAAAACGCCAAACTAGCAATATAAGATGCTAACATCTAATGTGCAAAGTGAGATGATATGGTCCATGCATTTGATCTGTATCATATGCATCATGGTATGATCTCTATCATTCCTTTGTGTGTAAGGCTAAGGTCTATGGAACTTACACGTTAGATGTGTTGTAAGAGTATCTATCATACATCTACTTACAACTTTACCATATCATGACACTAGCCCAACAACGATCTAAACTAGACGCCTCTAATTTATCCATTGCAAGTTTTACGTGGCTTAGGGCTTTCGGAGATAGAACCATTCTTACCTACGAACATGGAACCACAACAAGGATAACCAAGTTATTAGCAACTCGTTGTAAATCAGATATTGACTATAGTAGGAGAGATAGACACCCGCTAGCCACTTATGCAAAACTAGTTTCAGGTCAGTCGTGGAACCGGTCTCATGTACGATGACAAGTAAGGTTGGTCCGGGCCGCTTCATCCCACTATGCCACCATTATCCAAAATACATGAAAGAAGCAATAACATGATCATCATCGCCCACATATAGACATATGTGTACTACCCGTGCAAAGCACCTACGCATAGATCAGGCTCTGATACTACTGTTGGACTCGCAGCATAGAAAACAAAAAATTTCCTACGATGGGAACTATACGCCAAGATCTATCTACTAGATATAAGCAACGGGTGGATATACATCCATAGAGAACTTACCCTCGAAGACAACAAAGCTTTGTTAACAAGTTGGAACTCGTGGATGATGTAGTTGTACACTTGCCAATCTCAAGATCGTGATGAAGGCCAACAAGTCCGGCTCTAGCACGTCCATCAGATCCAGCTCCAGCAAGTCCAGCACCACCAATTCCAGCACCACAAAGCAGTGGTGCATCCGTGATCACACACACGTCCGGTACCCCGACAACCCCCGTCCCTCGCTCCAGCAAAGCAGCGGAAGCAGCAACTCCTTTCCAGATAAAGCCACTGGGAACATGTATCTCGCTAATCCGAGACCATGGGGGGCGGGGGAATACTAGAGGGGGAGAGAGATCTTTCACGAGGAGGTGTGAGTGAGAAGTGAGGAGAGGGGGGGATTTTATAGGAGGAGGGGAGGGTACCCCTCCCATGGCCGGCGCCCCATGGAGGTGACCCTTCACCTCCCCATTCATGTGGTGGTAACTCCCTCCACATAAATTTGCCTCTTCACATTCTCCATTAAAGTCTCCACTTTAAATGCATTAAATTTCTCCAAATTTAATGCTCTCTCATTTAATAAAACTCTTTTATTAGTTTTATTCAGAATTTTGTTAATTACTTTAATTAACAAACATTCACATAAACCCCCTGCAACATTTCAATATTACATCCAGAACCAATTTCAGCAATTTCACCCGAAACAGTTTCGATGTCTATTGAAATAATTCTAGTGCTTTCTTATATCTTTATCTGAAACATATTTGCTCCAAATGGTGTCGGTATCCCTTAAGTGTGTCACCCTATGGTTCACGAATAATGCAGACATGATCGAGACACCTCTCAGATCAATAATCAGAAGCGGGACTTGGAGATCCATACTGACTCCTACACATTCAACAATGACTTCTGTGATCGTGAGAACCTTTAACGCTAGTAACTAAATCCCTTTGTCTCATGATATAATACATGTCCGAGATTTGATCATTGGTATCCAAATACCTAGTTTGATCTCTTTACCGACATGCACTATTTTCTCGTTCGCGTGATATAACATTCTAGTGATCACATCACTTGCTTGTAAGCTATCTCAATGTAATATCACCAAGAGGGCCTAGAGTATATCTATCCGTCATCGGGATGGACAAATCCCACTCTTGATCCATGAGCCTCAACATAACACCTTCTTAGCACTAAACCCACCTTTATAGTCACCCTGTTACAGTGTGACGTTTGATGTTATCAAGATACTCTTCCGGTGTTAGCAATTAACATGATCTCATGGTCTAAGGACTAAGACTACTTCGTATGATGTTATAGCAATATAAACATAATGACTTTGATCGTAATGCTATACTTCGGATGAATGTTCATCACATCATTCCACCAATGTTGTGACCTCGTTATTAACAACATCCAATGTCCATGAGCTAGTTTATATGAGAGGCATTACTAGGAAACCTTGATCATCTTGTTAATCAATGAGCTAGTTTATATGAGGGGCATTACTAGGAACTTTGTATTTTGTTTATTAAACACACATGTATTAGCGTTTCCAATTAATACAATTATAGCATGCAAAATAAACATTTATCATAAACAAGGAATAAGATAATAACCACTTTATTATTGCCTCTCGGGCATATTATCTTCAGTTGTTGCATAGCTAGGCTGGCACTTTTCTCTTGCTGAGGTATGTATTGTTGTTGGGGCTACCGAGGTGGATTCTGTCCAGCTTGTGCCGAGTTATGTTGTCCAGCATTGTTGTACCCAGCATTCCCCTGACCTACATGTCCTTGGCCGTGGTTTCCTCGCCCACCTTCACCTTGGCTAGTACTGTGGCGATCCTCATTGCGTTGTATTGCTTTTCCTTTCCCTGCCCTTTCTGGTTCATAGGGACCATCTGCTTGTTTCTTCTCCCATAGGTTACCACCTCTTCTCTTCGTGGGCCTTCAGCAGGGGATGATGTTGCCTCGGTGGATTTTGCTGGAGCACCCCCATCCGAATGAACGGCCCAGGAACCTCCTGCCCTTGTTGGGTTTGCCTTGAGCAACTCCTCATTCTGCTTGTTAGAAATTTTCACTAACTCGATAAATCTTTCTTGCTGCATTTCCCGGGCTTCGTCGGTTAGACCCTCTAATTTGGATGCTGCCGCATCTGCAGCCCTAAGGTTCTTTGCTGGGGCGCTATACCTCGACATACCTGCTAACATGGGGTTACCTGACTGCCTTGGCCTAGCCACATATTCCTTATCTATCTCACTGATGAGGTTTCTACCCATAATCCTCACGCCATCCATGTGGGTGGGACTAGTGCTAATCTTGTTTGCCCTTGCATACTCACGCAGCGTGATGTTCAAGGACTACTGAGCCCAAGCTATCTTTTTTGCACCCTCTAATATTTTCTGCCGAGTTTCCTCTAGCTCGGCTTGTGCCTGAGCCGGATCAACTATGGGGGCTACAGGAGTGGTGAGACTCTCTATTGCATGTTGCAGTATATTCTGTGGCCTTTCCAACGGTGGACCTCTAGCCCTAGGTGACCTGGGTGATACCTCCGGATCTTCCACCAGGTTCTTGCTTGCTCCTGCATCTGGTGCGGTCATCATCAGCTCGATGCAGCTAGCAGGGAGAGTGATACGCAGACCTCGAGCTGCACAGAGAGGGGGTTCTCCTCCCTCGATGACTGATACGTCCAAAACGTATCTACTTTCTCGAACACTTTTGCTATTGCTTTTCGTCTAAACTTGTGTGATTTGGATACAACTAACACGGATTGACGCTATTTTCAGCAGACTTACCTTGGTGTCTAGTTTTTGTGCAGAAAATCAAATATCAGGAAAAATCCTGGAAAATATGTCAAAAATCCTATTTCACCAGAAGACTCATGGAGCCAGAAGACGAGACGGAGGAGGGCCACAAGGGGCCCACACCACCTGGCCGCGCGGGCCAGGCCAGGCTGCGCCTGGGGGTGGTGTGGCCACCTCGATCACCCCCTCGGCCTCCCTCTTCGCCTATAAGTTGCCCCTTGACCTAAGAACCAAGGGGGGTTCGACGTTTTTCTAGAAAGAGTTACGCTGCGCCGCCACCACTAGATTCCGCAAATCAGAACCAAAAACTCCGTTCTGTCACCCTGCCGGGACGGGGAATTGGAGATCATCGCCATCATCATCACCATCGCTTCTCCATCGACCATCCATGTTTCCCCCATCTATGAGTGAGTAATCCCCCGCTGTAGGTTATGGGGATGGTAGGGAATGGATGAAATCGTTCATGTAATGGCATCAAATTGTTAGGGCTTGGTGCCTAGTATCTAATGTTAGTGCTTTTTGACTTTGTTGCAACTTGTTATGCTTAATGCTTGTCACTAGGGCCCGAGTGCCATGATTTCAGATCTGAACATGTTATTGATTCATTATAATAGTATTGTTCATGGTCTTACCCAAAAGTTGTATACACATATTGTTGTCTAGAACCAAAGGCCTCGAAGTGACATCAATCGGGATAAACGGAGGGGATGGCTTCGATGTGAGGATCACATGTGTTCACGGAGTGTTAATGCTTTAATCCGGTGCTCTATTAAAAGGAGACCTTAATTGCCAGTAGTTCCCTTGAGGCCCCGCTGCAAACGGGCTGGCAGGACAAAAGATGTTCTGCAAGTTCTCATTGCAAGCACGAATGACTATATATGGAACACATGCTTATGATTATTTAGTACTTGGATGCTTTATCTTATTTATCTGCAAATGCCCTATGTCTTGATTGCCATATGAATTGTCTTGTCCTTGCAACGCCCGTCCATCCATACCTATGCCTACCGCGCTTTAATCCTACTGTTTACTGCAATTGATACTACTGGCTTTACTTTTACTACTGCTATTACTTTGCTATTGCTACTACAAAACTGTTGCTACTGATAAACTGCTGTGATCAAGATTGTTTCCAAGTGCATCTGAATTGACAACTCAGTTGTTAAGGCTTATAAATATTCTTTGGCTCCCCTTGTGTCGAATCAATAAATTGGGTTTCACTTCCCTCAAAAATACTGCGATACACCCCCTATACTTGTGGGTCATCAAGACTAATTTTTGGCGCCGTTGTTGGGGAGCATAGATCTATTTATCAAGTTCACTTGGAATCACTATTGGTCGCTGCCATCCATCCATCATGGGTAAGTCTCGTGATGGCAAGGTGCCCATTTTACCATCCACTACAAGAAGAGGTACTTCTGCACACCCCTGTTGCTCTTGATTCACCATCTGTTATGAGTAAGTTCCTTACACCACCACATACACATGCTACACATACTGCTGCTACTGCTGAATCTGAAACTTCTGATACTTATGATGCTGCTTCTACTGTGCTTGATAAGAGTGGTTCATTAGGTCCTTTGCTAGATGCTACGATTGCTAGAACTATAGCTGGAAATACTGAAACTCCTAATGAAGACACTACTACACCTGTCAGTTCACCTGAGTCTAGAGAGAGATATGATATTGAAGACGAATATATAGAAATGACTGATGAATTTATTAAAGAATGACAAAACACCCGTGATAGGAGTGCTATTAAGAGTCTTCTTGAGAAACATACTGTTCAACCTAAATTATCTCCTAATGCTAAGTTTGCTGCATCTCCCATAAACATTAAAGATAAGGATTATGATTTCTCTCATTATTTATCTTACATAACTATTGTTGAGAAAGATCCTTTTTGTGGGACTAAGAATGAAAGTGCTGTAGCACATATGACTCAGCTTTCTACCATGAGTGGCTTATTTTCTGATGATATTAAGATGCACACCTACTTTGTTGCTAAGTTTTTCCCTTTTTCACAGAAAGGAGAAGCTAAAACTTGGTTTAATAATTTACCTCCTGGATCTATTGATAGCCTTGATTGCTTGATTAGTACCTTCCTTCAGAAATATTTCCCTCCTAGTACTAGACATGCTATTTTGCAGGAACTTTTTGATTTTAAACAGGGAGAAAAAGAGATATTGCCTGAATCATGGGCAAGGTTTTGTGCATTGATTCATGCACAGGCTGGATGTCCATTACCTAAAAATGAGCTTCTTGATATATATTATAATGGACTAACTGAAGAATCTAGGACATACCTGGATAATTGTGCTGATTGTGTTTTCAGGAATAGAACCCCCAAAGAAGCTGAGGAATTAATGGCTAAAATAAGCAAGAATTATGATGATTGGACTTCACCTGAGCCAACTACGCCTGAGACAACTACACCTGTGTTAACTGTGCCTGAGCCAACACCTACACCAACATCAAAGAAGAGGGGAGTTATTGAACTAAATGATGAAGTGATAAAGGAAGCTAAGAAATGTCTTAAGGAGAAGGGAATTAAAGCTGCAAATGTCAAGAATTTACCTCCTATAGAAGAATTATGTAAGCCAATCTCCCACTCATCCACTATTGAGGTACACTCTCTCCACCATTTTGATGAAGGTGATATTCCTTACTATAAACCTCTTGATCAATGCTTATAAGAATTTGATGTTTTTATTGTTAAGCAAGATAGTTTTAATAAAAGGGTGCAAAATCATTTAATGGAAAACTCTAGAGCTATTATTGAGTTAAAAGATATTGTGGAAAGAACCTTGAATGATGTTAAAATGCTTGTTAAACATTTTCAAATGTTTCAAACTCAAATTGATCAGCTTATTAATGTACAAAAAGACTTGCTAGTTAATGCTGCTAAAGAAAAACATGCTTATGAAATTAGAACTAGAAGTGGTGCTGCCACCCAGGATCCTCTATATCCTGAGGCGCATCCTAAAAGAATTGAGCAGGATTCTCAACAAATTGAAAATAGCGGTACTACTCCTAAGAAAAGGAAAAAGAAACATAAAACTATTGTAGAACCTTCTGAACCTGCTAAAGATCCCAATAGTATATCTATCTCTGATGCCGAAACTGAAAGTGGTAATGAGGAAAATGATGTTCCTGATAAAGAAAAAGTTGAAGAAGAACCTGAAAGGCACACTAAGAATACTAAATACACAAAACAAGATTTTGTTTCTAAGAAACATGGTAGTGAAAGAGAGCCTTGGGTCCAAAAACCTATGCCTTTCGCTGATAAGAAACACAAGTGAAAGGAAGATGAACACTATAATAAGTTTTGTGAGTGGATGAAGCCTTTATTTTTGTAAATCCCTCTGACTGATGTTATTAAATTACCACCTTATTCAAAGCATATGAAGGATATTGTCTCTAATAAAAGGAAGATCCCTGATGAAGAAATTTCTACTTTGCTTGCTAATTATTCCTTTAATGGTAAGGTTCCAAAGAAACTTGGAGACCCAGGGATTCCAACTATTCCATGCTCTATTAAAAATAGTTATGTTAGAACTGCTTTGTGTGATTTGGGAGCAGGAGTTAGTGTTATGCCTTTTTCTCTCTATAAGAAGCTTTAATTGGAAAAACTAATACCAACTGATATATGTTTGCAAATGGCTGATAAATATACTACTATTCCTGTTGGTATATGTGAGGATGTACCTGTTCAAGTGGCTCATAATTGCTTGATATTAACTGATTTTGTTGTGCTTGAAATGCCTGAAGATGATAATATGTCTATTATTCTTGGGAGACCTTTTCTTAATACTACAGGAGCTGTTATTAATTGTAATCAAGGAAAGGTGACTTTTATGTTAATGACAAGGAGCATACTATCTATTTCTCCAAGAAGATTGATAGGACTTATGGCTTAAATTCAATTGAACATGTTGAGGGCATCCAAGTTGGATAAATATATTGTCCCATACCACGAGAAAAAATATGAAACTATTATGATTGGGACCATTGCTATTAAGGTTGAGGTAACATAATCATTAGTGGAATACAAAGTTTTGTTTCATATAAAATTGTTTTGTTAACAAGACCTAATCAACCTTGTTAACAAAGGGATTTTAATGAACAAAATTATGTTTTCACCATGATTATCTTTGCTTACTTTTATTTTATCCATTTTAGTTTTTGCTTTTGCTTAGTTTACTTTTCTATTGCTAGTTGCTTGCATATTAGAGTGTCTTAGAACTTCTAAAGTTTTAGTTTTGTTTTGTCATTGCATCTGTCCAAAAACATCTTTCTGTCAGAAAATCATTCATCTGTACCTGAAAATTGCTCAAAAATAAAGTGTCTCGAAAATTCCAGGAAATTCATATTAAATTTTTACGTGAAAAAGGGGCAGAGAAGTGCCTGGAGTGACCCAGGGGGCCCCACCAGGTAGGCACACCACCTGGTGGCGTGGCCACCCCAGGGGTGCGCCTGGCCATGGTGTGGGCCACCCCTGGCCCTCCACTCACTTGCCACTGCTTCCTCTCTTGCTTGAAATCGCGTTCTTGTTGTTCTTGTCCATTGCTCAGCTCATCTTTGCTGCTGAAATTTGGAGCATTTGTTCACCGGTATGTGACTCCTCCGCTTGTCCAAGTAGATTTGTGTTTAGTGGTTTATATCTTGAGTATTTTGTTGTTGTAGGTGACAGGTTATGCAAGCTTGTAAGCTTGTTAAATGCTTAATGATATTGTTTTGATGCATGTTTAGGCCTCTTACAAGTCCCTATGAGTAGTTCCCTTCATTATGTATTCACTTTGCAATCACTTGTATAATGGGTGTCCTAAATTTCAGAAATAAGATGAATGAACACCAACTCAACCAGCATGAACTAAGGGTGCCTGAGGTTATGAAGGTTCACCGAGAGGAGGAAGTTTTTCCTTCCATCTATCCATGCCCCAAATTCATGAGGGCTACAGGGATTTCTCAGGATTTCCATACTTCAATTGCTAATGCAGGATTGGAGCATTTTGTGGAAGATGAACCTTACCAATTTGTGATACTAACTATGTCTGTGGTGCAGGAATTTCGATTTAGTTGCTCTTTGCCTAACCCCATGGTTCACTATAAAATTTACAATATAGTTGTCAACCTTCCTTTTGATGACATTTGTGCAGCTATTAAAGTACCCCAGTGGGGATCGAGTGAAAGGATTAAAGAGCGACCTGCACCACTCATGGACTTGTATGCGGAGATTTTCCAAGGGAGCAGCTTCTCAAAGGAGAGTGGGAAAATTCGTAACATTCATCTCCCGTCTATTTTCTACTTTGCTTACTTTATTGCCAAGTGTGCTCTCGCTAGGAAAACTGCTAATAAGTTATCCTCATATGATCTAGCATTCATCTCAACTACTTTAAAACAAGATAGAACTTACAAATTGGGTGCCTTGATAGCTTTCCTTCTTGCCGCTAACCGCAAGAAAGGTGGAATTTGTGGAGGCCTCATCCCCTCTCATTTATTAGCTTTGCATGGTGTAGCGCCTCATCATCTAGACCTACAGTTTCCCATAGAGAGGCTTGACCTTAATTCCATGATACAACATAAATTTGTTTCTTCTTGGGCTAATTTGAGTGGTTTGTCTTATGAAATAACCTTTCTCAAGGCTAGTTGGATAAGGAGTAAGTCCGAGCGAGTTGTTCTTTTTCCTGCACCTGTTTTTTAAACCTTGATACCAGGGTAGGATGGTCACTCACCGAGGAAGAACTTGATGCTCACCTGGGGGAGCTCTCCCAACAGGAGCAGCATACTGGAAGGGAGGTTACAGATGATTCGGTCCAGCCCTCGAATGAGGGGGAGTCTTCATATCAGTAGCCTACCTATGATTGGGGAGCTTATTCTTCTTCCCAAGGTCCTAACCATGATCATTCTTACAATGACCCACCTGCTTGGAACCCTTACCCGCGTTGGGGTTGATACCCACTTAGGTCAAAAGCCTAAACTTGGGGGGAGGTACACCGAGATCACACTCATCTACATATAATGTTTAGTCGGTACTTTGTATATCCATGCTTCGTTCTCTTTTTAGTTTTCGTTCTTTCTTTACTTTTGCTTTCTAAAACACAAAAAGACCAAAAACATTTTCTTTGTTTCTCTTGATTTGCTTCTTTTTGCCTTGGTTTGCTCTTTCCTTTTTTCTTTGTTTGAACTATTCGAAAAACCCAAAAAGATTTTGCTTTGCTTGTTCTTCCTTTTTGTTCTTGCCTTTAAAAATCAAAAACACCAAAAAATTTGTTCTTCTTCTTCGGTTTTGTGAAGTTCATTGCAGGGTTCAGTAGTCCCTAGTGGAGTTTGGTTTCATGTTATTATTCAAGCCACACAAGTGAAGGGCAATAATGAGGATTAATGACAACTTGAGGTGTGGTAAGAGGCTGGTAACAAACTCTATTTGTTTTCAGTTTTGTACATATAATCATCATTGTGGGCATGCTTAGTCTGTTCATGTAGGGTGTAAGTTATTTATGGATGCTTCGTATTTCTAGCTTTCTTATGATTAGCTCCAGCTTGCTAATTGTTTGTAGCACGTCATATGAATGTTTGCTTGCATTGTTCTATTCATAACTTGGTATGGCACCGTGGTATCCTCCTCTGAATGTTTCATTTGAAATGACTTGGCACATGCTCACGCATGCATGTGACTGAAACAATAATCAGTTAAGCCTCGATCAATTATTTTGCCTCAGGGGTCTTGGATCACTTTCATGCCATAATTTGTCCTGTTTTCTTGCAAGCATGATTATGACAGTTATTGATCTCTCGTTTGTCGCTCCCTTACTATTGCTAGCCTTCACTTGCACTGAGTACGAGCTCTACTCATGTTTCCAACTCCCCAAAGCCAATATTGCCAAAAGTGTCCACCATACCTACCTATTAGCATCATTTGCTAGTCCGTGCATATTCAATATGCCTTGTTTTCTTCCGAATAAAATGTTTGCTTGTTATGAGAAAGTTAGTTAGTAAAGCTCTCACGAACTTGATGGCACACTTTACTTTCTTGCACTTAATAATCTTGAACCATTAAGTCCGTCTTTGTTGTGTATATGCTTGCGCTTTATGAGTTGAAGTTAGCGGAACCATGTATCATGGGGAACGCTTTCAACATTGCACTTATTATTCCGTTGATATCATGACTCTTTTGCTTATGGATCCCGGCGGTGTGAAATAAAAGGGGAACTTGTAAGATCATGGAGTTTGTATGTGTGTTAGAGAAACGCCTGGTGTTGGGTCCGCAGCATAGAAAACAAAAAATTTCCTACGATGAGAACTACACGCCAAGATCTATCTACTAGGTACAGAGCAACGAGTGGACATACATCCATCGAGAACTTACCCTCGAAGACAACGAGTTTTGTTAATGAGTAGGAACTCGTGGTTGATGTAGTCGTACACTTGCCGATCTCAAGATCGTGTGGAAGTCCGAGCGCCGCAAATCAGCAGCGCATCCGTCCTCACACACACGTTCAAGCCACCGGAAAACCTCCACCTCCTCGCTCCAACGATCCAGCGGAAGCAGCAACTCCTTCCAGATGAAATGCCACCGGGAACATGTATCTCACTAATCCGAGACCATGGGGGAATAATTCTAGAGGGGGAGAGAGATCCTTCACGAGGAGGAGTGAGGAAGAAGGAGGAAGAGGGGGGCCTTTTATAGGAGGAGGGGGGGTGCCCCTCCCCATGGCCGACGCCTCATGGGGGTGACCCCTCACCTCCCCCATTCATGTGGTGGTTACCCCTCCACATTAAAATGCCTCTTCACATTCCCTTTTAAAGTCCCCACTTTAAATGCATTAAAATTCTCTAAGTTTAATGCTCTCTCATTTAATAAAACTCTTTTATTAAATTTATTCAGAATTTTGTTAATTACTTTAATTAACAAACATTCACATATAACCCCTTGCAAAATCTAAATATCACATGCAAAACCACTTTTTGCAATTTCACCCGAAACAATTCCGGTTTCTATCAAAACAATTCCTGCGCTTTGCAATTCTTTCGTCTGAAACATATGTGCTCCAAAATGGTGTCCGGTAACTCTTAAGTGTGTCACCCTATGGTTCGCGAATAATACAGACATGATTGAGACTCCTCTTAGATCAATAATCAGAAGTGGGACCTGGAGATTCATACTGACTCCTGCATATTCAACGATGACTTCTGTGATCGTGAGAGCCTTTAACGCTTGTAATTTAATTCCTTTGTCTCATGATATAATACATGTCCGAGATTCGATCATCGGTATCCAAATACCTAGTTTGATCTTGTTACCGACATGCACTCTTCTCGTTCCCGTGATATAACATTCTAGTGATCACATCACTTGCTTGTAAGCTATCTTAATGTGATATCACCGAGAGGGCCCAGAGTATATCTATCTGTCATCGGGATTGAAAAATTCCACTCTTGATCCATGAGCCTCAACATAACACCTTCGTAGTACTGAACCCATCTTTATAATCACCCTGTTACGGTGTGACGTTTGATGTTATCAAGATACTCTTCCGGTGTTAGCAATTAACATGATCTCGTGGTCTAAGGATAAAGATTACTTCGTATGATGTTATAGCAATGTAAACATAATGACTTGATCGTAATGCTATACTTCGGATGAATGTTCATCACATCATTTCACAAATGTTGTGACCTTGTTATTAACAACATCCAATGTCCATGATCAGGAAACCTTGATCATCTTGTTAATCAACAAGCTAGTCTATAAGACAGGCATAACTAGGAACCCTTTTTGTTTATTAAACACACATGTATTGATGTTTCCGATCAATACAATTATAGCATGCAAAATAAACATCTATCATATATATGGAATACATAATAACAACTTTATTATTGCCTCTCAGGGCATATTTCCTCCAGTCTCCCACTTGCACTAGAGACAATAATCTAGTTCACATAGTGATAAATCTAACACCCATGGAGTTCTGGTGTTGATCATGTTTTGCCCTAGGGAGAGCTTCAGTCAACGGATCTGCTACATTTAGGTCCGTGTGTACTTTACAAATCTTTATATCTCCATCCTTGACATGTTCGTGGATGGAGTGAAACCGGCGCTTAATATTCTTGGAATTCTTGTGAGACCTCGGTTCCTTGGCGTTGGCTATGGCTCCATTGTTGTCACAATAGATCACCATTGGGTCCAATGCACTAGGAACCACACCTAGTTCTGTAATGAACTCTTTCATCCAAACCGCTTCCTGCGCCGCTTCTGAAGCAGCAACATATTCCGCCTCCATCGTTGATCCAGCCACCACAGGTTGTTTGGAACTCCTCCAACTAACAGCTGCTCCATTCAAGAGAAATACGTATCCGGATTGAGACTTAGAGTCATCCAGATCGGTTTCAAAGCTAGCATCAACATAACACTTAGCGACTAGCTCTTCTTCACCTCCGTATATAAGAAACATATCCCTAGTTCTTCTCAAGTACTTGAGGATGTTCTTGACCGCTATCTAGTGTTCCGAACCTGGATCAGATTGGTACCTACTAGTCAAACTAATAGCATGTGCCACATCTGGTCTTGTACGTAGCATGGCATACATAATAGAGCCTATGGCCGAGGCATAGGGGATCTTATCCATTATCTCTCTTTCTTCCGCCGTAGCCGGACTTTGAGTCTTGCTCAATGTCTTGCCTTGCAACATAGGTAAGAACCCCTTCTTACTTCCGTCCATATTAAACTTCTTTAATATCTTATCAAGGTATGTACTCTGCGATAGCCTAATTAGGCGCCTTGATCTATCTCTATAGATTTTAATGCCTAATATATATGACGCTTCACCAAGGTCTTTCATTGAAAATTTGCTGTTTAGATAACTTTTAAAACTGTTTAAAAGATCTATATCATTTCCAATCAATAATATGTCATCCAAATATAATATCAGAAATGCCACATTGCTCTCACTCACTTTCTTGTAAATACAAGCCTCTCCATAAGTTTGGACAAATCCAAACTCTTTGATCACCTCATCAAAGCAGAGATTCCAACTCCGGGATGCTTGCTTCAGTCCATAGATGGATCGCTGAAGTTTGCATACCTTATTAGCATCCTTAGGATCGACAAAACCCTTAGGTTGTATCATATACAACTCTTCTTCAATATTACCATTGAGAAACATAGTTTTGGCATCCATCTGCCATATTTCACAATCGAAATATGCAGCAATTGCTAACATAATCCTAACCGACTTAAGCATCGCTACGGGAGAGAATGTCTCATCGTAGTGAACTCCTTGAATTTGTCAAAACCCCTTTAAGACTAGTCGAGCCTTATAGATGGTCACATTACCATCAACATCAGTTTTTATTTTGAAAATCCATTTATTCTCAACGGCATTTCGATCGTGAGGTAAGTCCACCAAGGTCCAAACCTGGTTCTCGTACATGGATTCCATCTCGGATTTCATGGCTTCTAGCCATTTGTTGGAATCCGGGCTCATCATCGCTTCTTCATACGTCGCAAGGTCATGTATTTCATCAACCATGAAATTCACAACAGGATTACCGTACAGTTCAGGAGCTGCACGTGTCCTACTTGACCTGCGAGGTTTGGCAGTGTCCCCTTTCGGAGTTTCATGATCAATATCATTAGCTCTCTCTTCATTAGGTGAAGTCAACTCCGAAACAATTTCTGGTGCTGCGCTACTCGCCATTTCATGAAGAGAAGGTTCAATAACATCTTCGAGTTCTACCTTCCGACTACTCACACCTTTCGCGAGAAACTCCTTCTCAAGAAAAGATCCATTCTTGGCAACAAAAACCTTGCCCTCGGATCTGTGATAGAAGGTATACCCAATCGTTTCTTTAGGGTATCCTATGAAGACGCATTTTTCCGCTTTGGGTTCGAGTTTATCCGGCTGAAGTTTCTTCACATAAACATCGCATCCCCAAACCTTAAGAAATGACAACTTAGGTTTGTTTCCAAACCATAATTCATACGGTGTCATTTCAACGGATTTAGATGGTGCCCGATTTAAAGTGAATGCAGCTGTTTCTAGTGCATAACCTCAAAATGATAGTGGCAAGTCGGTCAGAGACATCATAGATCGAACCATATCCAATAAAGTACGATTACGACGTTCCGACACACCATTACGTTGTGGTGTTCCGGCAAGCGTGAGTTGTGAAACTATTCCACACTCTTTCATGTGTGTGCTAAACTCGTAACTTAGATACTCACCTCCAAGGTTAGACCAAAGAAATTTGATCTTTCTACTACGATGATTTTCCACTTCATTCTGAAATTCCTTGAACTTTTCAAAGGTTTCAGACATGTGTTTCATCAAATAGATATACCCGTATCTACTTAAATCATCTGTGAAAGTAACAAAATAACGATATCCACCTCGCGCCGATACACTCATTGGTCCACACACATCAGTATGTATGATTTCCAATAAATCTTTCCCTCGTTCCATTGAACCGGAAAACGATGTTCTAGTCATCTTTCCCATAAGGCATGGCTCACATGTATCAAATGATTCAAAATCAAGTGATTCCAAAAGTCCATCAGGATGGAGTTTCTTCATGCGTTTAACGGCAATATGACCTAGACGGCAGTGCCACATATATGCAGATATATCATTATCAAGTTTAATCCTTTTAGCATCAACATTATGAATATGCGTAATACTACTATCGAGATCCAATAGAAATAAAACATTCAACACAGGTGTATGACCATAAAATATATCATTCTTATAAATCGAACAACCATTGTTTTCAGATTTAAAGGAATAACCACTTTGCATCAAACACGATCCGGATACAATGTTCATGCTCAGTGCAGGCACCAAATAACAATTATTTAGGTTTATAACTAATCCCGATGGCATATGGAGAGGTAGCGTCCCGACGGCGATCACATCAACTCTTGATCCATTGCCGACCCACATCCTGACCTCATCCTTTGCTAGTTGTCGCTTGTTCTGCAGCCCCTGAACCGAGTTACATATACTAGCAACCGATCCCGTATCAAATACCCAGGTGCTACTGCTTGTACTAGTCAAGTACACATCAATAACATGTATATCACATATACCTTTGTTTGCCTTGTCGGCCTTCTTGTCCGCCAAATACTTGGGGCAATTGCGCTTCCAATGGCCAGTCCCCTTGCAATAGTAACACTCAGTGTCAGACTTAGGGCCAGCTCGAGGTTTCAGGTGCAGCAACAGATTTGCCACCCTTCTTTCCCTTGTGCTTGCCTTTCTTGTCCTTCTTGAAACCGCTGGTCAACACTTGATGTTCTTTCCTAATCTCCACTTCTGGAGTCTTAAGCATTGACAGAAGCTCGTGAAGAGACTTCTTCATGCCCTGCATATGATAGTTCATCACGAAGCTCTTGTAGCTAGGTGGTAGAGGTTGGAGAACACGATATATGCCTAAGTCAATGGGAATCGTTATTCCCAAGGACACAAGCTTATCGGCGTACCCAGACATTTTGAGTACGTGCTCACTAACGGAGTTGTTCTCCTCCATCATGCAGCTAAAGAACTTTTCAGTAGTATTATAACTCTCTACGGCATCATGGGTATTGAAAATAATTTTCAATTCTCCCATGGTATCAAAGGCATTGCCATTTTCGAAACACTTTCGAAGTTCTGGCTCTAGCCCATATAGTATGCCACAATGAACTAAGTTGTGGTCCTCCTGACGAGTCATATAGACATTATTTTCCTCGTCAGGGGCATCAGGAGCTCGTGGGGGGCCTAGCGGCGCCTCTAGCACATATAGATTTTGTGCAGCAGTGAGGAGAATCCTCAAATTCATAGCCCAGTTGGTGAAGTTGCTACCATTCGCAACAAGTTTCTCTTTCTCCATGAACACATTGAAATTAAAAGCAGGTGGTGCCATCTACAACAGAATTTGTAAAGTTTATTTAGAATAAGTTTATGATAGAGTGAGTTCAACTAATCCAAATTACTAATGAACTCCCACTCAAAAACGACATCCCTCGTGTCCTTTTGGTGATTACATGAACCAAATCCACTACACCGAGTCCGATCATCACTTGAGTTGATGTAGCTTCAAAGGCGAGCATCTATATGGGCATCATATCAACTATATCACTCATGCTTAACCTTTTGGTCCGTGTTCCGAGGCCATGTCTGTACATGCTAGGTTCGCCAAATAAGAACCTTAGTATTCGCGTGTGTAAAACTGTCTTACACCCGTTCCTATGAAAGCGTATATTCGAGTACACCCGATCATCACGTGATGTCTCGAAACATGATCCACAGAACGATGCATACTTAAGGAAGAACGCATTTTTTATCTTGATATCTAAATGAGGGATCATCTTACAATGCTACAAAAAGCGCCAAACTACCAGTATAAGACGCTAACATCTAATGTGTAAAGTGAGATGATATGGTCCATGCATTTGATCTCTATCATTTGCATCATGGTATGATATCTATCATTCCTTTATGTGTAAGGCCAAGGTATATGGAACTTACACGTTGAATGTGTTGTAAGAGTATCTATCATACATCTACTTACAACAATACCATATCAAGACACTAGCCCAGCAACGATCTAAACTAGACGCCTCTAATTTACCAATTACAAGTTTTACGTGGCTTAGGGCTTTCAGAGATATAACCGTTCTTACCTACGAACATGAACCACAATGAGGATAACCAAGTTATTAGCAACTCGTTGTAAATCAGATATTGAATATAGTAGGAGAGACAGACACCTGCTAGCCACTTATGCAAAACAAGTTGCATGCCAGTCGTGGAACCGGTCTCATGTATGATGACATGTAAGGTTGGTCCGGGCCGCTTCATCCCACTATGCCACCAATATCCAAAATACATAAAATATGCAATAACATGATCATCATCGCCCACATATAAACATATGTGTACTACCCGTGTAAATCCCCTACGCATATATCAGGGTCTGATACCACTGTTGGGTCCGTAGCATAGAAAACAAAAAATTTCCTACGATGAGAACTACACGCCAAGATCTATCTACTAGGTACAAAGCAACGGGTGGACATACATCCATCAAGAACTTAACCTCGAAGATAAGAGTTTTGTTAACGAGTAGGAACTCGTGGTTGATGTAGTCGTACACTTGCCGATCTCAAGATCGTGTGGAAGTACGAGCACCGCATATCAGCAGCGCATCCGTTCTCACACACACGTTCAAGCCACCGGACAACCTCCACCTCCTCGCTCCAGTGATCCAGCGAAAGCAGCAACTCCTTATAGACGAAATGCCACCGGGAACATGTATCTCGCTAATCCGAGACCATGGGGGAATAATTCTAGAGGGGGAGAGAGATCCTTCACGAGGAGGTGTGAGGAAGAAGGAGGAAGAGGGGGGCCTTTTATAGGAGGAGGGGGGCTGCCCCTCCCCATGGCCAGCGCCTCATGGGGGGTGACCCCTCACCTCCCCCATTCATGTGGTGGTAACCCCTCCACATTAAAATGCCTCTTCAAATTCCCTTTTAAAGTCCCCACTTTAAATGCATTAAAATTCTCTAAGTTTAATGCTCTCTCATTTAATAAAACTCTTTTTTTAAATTTATTCAGAATTTTGTTAATTACTTTAATTAACAAACATTCACATATAACCCCTTGCAATATTTCAATATCACATGCAGAACCACTTTCTGCAATTTCACCCGAAACAATTCCGGTTTCTATCGAAACAATTCCTGCGCTTTGCAATTCTTTCGTCTGAAACATATGTGCTCCAAAATGGTGTCCGGTAACTCTTAAGTGTGTCACCCTACGGTTCGCGAATAATACAGACATGATTGAGACTCCTATCAGATCAATAATCAAAAGCGGGACCTGGAGATCCATACCGACTCCTGCATATTCAATGATGCCTTCTGTGATCGTGAGAACCTTTAACGCTTGTAATTTAATCCCTTTGTCTCATGATAGAATACATGTCCGAGATTCGATCATCGGTATCCAAATACCTAGTTTGACCTCGTTACCGACATGCACTCTTTTCTCGTTCCCGTGATATAACATTCTAGTGATCACATCACTTGCTTGCAAGCTATCTTAATGTGATATCACCGAGAGGGCCCAGATTATATCTATCCGTCATCGAGATTGACAAATTGCACTCTTGATCCATGAGCCTCAAACACCTTCGTAGTACTAAACCCATCTTTATAGTCACCCTGTTACGGTGTGACTTTTGATGTTATCAAGATACTCTTCCGGTGTTAGCAATTAACATGATCTCATGGTCTAAGGATAAAGATTACTTCGTATGATGTTATAGCAATGTAAACATAATGACTTGATCGTAATGCTATACTTCAGATGAATGTTCATCACATCATTTCACAAATGATGTGACCTTGTTATTAACAACATCCAATGTCCATGATCAGGAAACCTTGATCATCTTGTTAATCAACAAGCTAGTCTATAAGAGAGGCATAACTAGGAACCCTTTTTGTTTATTAAACACACATGTATTGATGTTTCCGATCAATACAATTATAGCATGCAAAATAAACATCTATCATATATAAGGAATACATAATAAAAACTTTATTATTGCCTCTCAGGGCATATTTCCTTCACCTGGACCACTAGCCTAAGCCATGCCTAATCATGGTGGAAACTTGCAGCATAACCATAATGAGCATTCTATGAAGCATCCTCAATAAAAACCTATGCAAATAGCAAATAAAAAGATCTCTGAGATGCCCATTGTCTGTTGCCTTGTCATTTTGATATGGGATAGCTCCTGTGTCATGGGGCAATGGGTATCCCATTGGCGGCTCTCTATGATACATATGTTCTTACAATGACAAGAGCTTACTTGTGACTGAAGTTGAGTAGCATGAGGTTCGGTACTCGTAAGCAAGGGGCATGAGATTTCAACTTATAACTTGTCAAGCATATCATCTTAGTTGTGTCACTTTAACCTTAACCATTTAAAGATGCTTATGATAGGGGCAATGAGAGCTCAAAGCTAATGAGTACCATACTTTCGGCATTTGGAAGCCTTTCAAACTGTTCAAAACCTTTTCACTTCCTTGTAGAGTCACCACTTATTCTATGAGCACTTTCTTGAGAGCATAGTTGTCATTCTTAGTGTAATGTGCTTGTCTCAAAACTTGATTAACTATGTCATGACTTTGATGCATGTATTTTTGATATCTTTACTTCTAGTCTTCACTTGAACTTCGGAGGTGCCTTGGCATTTATGTTTGCCCTACGATCAAAGGCAAGTGAGATACCACTCTATCATACCTTTTTATGAGCATTTCAATGTTGCTTATATTTATGTTTCATGCTACTTACTATTTTTGAGTTAGAATCTCTTTATAGCTTGCAATGACTTTTGAGTAACCTTATCTGCATACTCCTTATTATGAATTGACTAAGTACTTGATCATATGCTGAGAATATATACATCTTATGAAGCAAATGTGTTTGTGAAAGTTTCCTTTATTGCACTTAGTTTTCAACTGAATTGCTTGAGGACAATCAATAAGCTAAGCTTGGGGGAGTTGATACGTCCAAAACATATCTACTTTCCCGAACACTTTTGCTATTGTTTTTCCTCTAAACTTGGGTGATTTGGATACAACTAACACGGACTGCCGCTGTTTTCAGTAGAATTACCTTGGTGTCTAGTTTTTGTGTAGAAAATCAACTATCAGGAAAAATCCCGGAAAATATGACAAAAATCCTATTTCACCAGAAGACTCACGGAGCCAGAAGACGAGACGGAGGAGGGTCACGAGGGGCCCACACCACCTGGCATGCGGGCCAGGCCAGGCCATGCCTGGGTGTGGTGTGGCTGCCTCGGTCACCCCCACGGCCTCCCTCTTCGCCTATAAGTTGCCCCTTGACCTAAAAACCAAGGGGGGTTCGATGTTTTTCTAGAAAGAGTTCCGATGTGCCGCCACCACCATATTCCGTGAATCGGAACCAGACACTCCGTTCTAGCACCCTGCCAGGATGGACAATTGGAGGAGATCATCACCATCATCATCAGCATCGCTTCTCCATCGACCATCCATGTTTCCCCCATCTATGAGTGAGTAATCCCCCGTTGTAGGCTATGGGGATGGTAGGGATTGGATGAGATCGTTCATGTAATGGCATCTGATTGTTAGGGCATGGTGCCTAGTATCTATTGTTAGTGCTTTTTGACTTTGTTGCAACTTGTTAAGCTTAATGCTTGTCACTAGGGCCCGAGTGCCATGATTTCAGATCTGAACATGTTATTGATTCATTATGATAGTATTGTTTATGGTCTTACCTGAAAGTTGTATACACATATTGTTGTCCGAAACCAAAGGCCCCGAAGTGACAACAATTGAGATAACCGGAGGGGATGACTTTGATGTGAGGATCACATGTGTTCACGGAGTGTTAATGCTTTGCTCCGGTGCTCTATTAAAAGGAGCACCTTAATTGCTAGTAGTTCCCTTGAGGTTCCGCTGCAAATGGGCTGGCAGGACAAAAGATGTTGTGCAAGTTCTCATTGCGAGCACGTATGACTATATATGGAACACATGCCTATGATTATTTAGTACTTGGATTCTTTATCTTATTTATCTGCAAATGCCCTATGTCTTGATTTCCAAATGAATTGTCTTTTCCATGCAACGCCTGTCCATCCATCCCTATGCCTACCGCACGTTAATCCTACTGTTTACTGCAATTGATACTATTGTCTTTACTTTTACTACTGCTATTACTTTGCTATTGCTACTACAAAACTATTGCTACTGATAAACTATTGTGAGCAAGATTGTTTCCAGGTGCAGCTGAATTGACAACTCAGTTGTTAAGGCTTATAAATATTATTTGGCTCCCCTTGTGTCGAATCAATAAATTGGGTTTCACTTCCCTCGAAAATACTGCGATACACCCCCTATACTTGTGCGTGATCAATGACGTGCTGCGTGTACATGCAGGAATCATCGATGCTGATGTAGATCTTATGGTCGCCGAAGTTGACAAAGATCCCGTTGCACGGAGGCAGGTAGTTGGCAAAGCTGCGCATGTTGTCGCTGACGAAGTCCAGCGAGCCAAAGCGCAGCGACGAAGTTTCCCGTCCGAATCTTGACTCCAGCTAGCACCGCTAGTAGCCCCATGGTGGGCGCCAACTGTCGTGGTGGTGTCATCGCAGATGCCATGGGTAAGCTAAAGATGGGGCCAATGTGCACTAGTGGTATCCGGGGAGCGATAGTGTAGTGTACACACGAAAGATAGATCAACACAACACATAATGAACTTCTTGAATATTTTATATTATGATCAATGGGTTAATATAGATTCTCCTTGAGCTGTATCATAGAGAGGAAGGAAATGAAGTGCTCCCGCTCTGTACTCTCTCTAGGGTTCTTCCCTTCGCTAAAAAGACCGGCCCCCTCCTTGGAGGCCCTGGCTCACCTTATAAAGGGGTGGCCAGGTTACAGCTAGGGCTTACATGGCCCGAATATGCTTCAAATATGCTTGTCCCAAAGTGGTAACTCGGCGCGCTCTGATGGCTGTGAAATACCACCTCTTTTAGCCATATAAAATGAGCCATTTATCTCTCATATCATGTTTCTTCCAGCTATAGCTATTCCTTATATGCATGATTTCTAGTTCTCATTTACTTTCATATGAGCTTTGCACATTTATTTGTTTAGGTAGAATTTTATCACTTTCCTTGTCTATGACATGTGTGTAGGTGTTGATGATGATTATGGATAAAACAAAGGCAAAAGGAACAAAGATAACATAGTGTGGAGGAGCTGTAGGGACCAGACTTAGCCATTTGAGAGGTTGGAAAAGTGAAATTTACCAACTTCTCAAAATAAAGATCCAAGACCAGACTCCTACTCCCTGTGGGATTGATATCTTTATTTTTAAACTAGCTACAAATGATCTGTGCAGTTGCAATCATCACGCTCCTTTCCCCTTTCCACAACCTCTATAAGGCAATGGCACATAGCCCACACGATGTGACCATTGTTGTCGGTGACTGTCATGTCCGGGACGATCTCTTCTGTCTCAGCCTCTCTGACTCTTGTCGCTAGCGCTTGTCTCTTCCTAGATTCCCTTAGGAGAGAGAAAAGCGATGACCCTGAGCTCCTTCCTCCACAAGCCATCCCCTGACTTAGCCTTGGTATAGTTAACCCGGCCAAGTTAGTACCTACAAAGGGAAAGTAGGTCATTCCTTGTGCCAACATACCGTATATGTCGACCGAGTCTCGACAGTGCTTTCTGGCTTAGGGTAACCCGGCCATAACCCGACCGGCCTTCTATGATTCGGCCAGCTCATGCTTTGACCTATCCTTTCCTTGGCATACTTTGTCCTTTTACTTAAGCTTTTTACCCTACCTGGGGTCATCCCCCCAACATTTGAAGATACTTAACCCCATAGATGTTTTGATAGACTTGATGGCACTCTTGAAATGAGTTGTTTGATTGAAATGAAGTCTAGTGGTAATTGTGATTCATGCCAACGCTAACCTTGTGGATCAAACTGTGATACTATTTAAAAAGTCTATATGTTTTTGATGCACACCTTTGGATACCAACAGCTCCACTAGCCTACGAACGATCAATGGTACAACTCATGATTTTGGCTATGAGTTGCCGACATGGGTGGCACTTGTCACTGTAATGGTTAAAAGTATTGGTACTCTTGAAGGCTGTGCAAACATTTGTTGAAAGAATCACTCAATGATCCTTGTTGAGAATTACCCTTGAATTTAAAGATCCACCCAAAACTATCTTTGGCATGGTCTCGTTACTACTCTATGAATTTTCTTGAAAGATAATGATTGGAATAGTAGTGTCTTGATATTCTTGATTTATTGATGTGGGTGTCAATAAGACACTTCACTATTATGCTACTTAGGACATGATCTCTCTTACTTAATTTTTCTATTATGAAACATCCTTATGTTCCTTGGCAGCCTGAAAGTTAACTAGAGGAATCGGATTGATTGTTACACTTTTAGTTATTTGTACTTATAATAAACTCTACTTTGATTGTTTTGAGTTATCGAAGCTTGTATATTATTCTTAGCATCTCTCTAACTTTGATGAGCTTTTCAAATGGAAGAAGTGATGGATGTATATGGCTACCAATTGTAAGTGAATTCATACTCTTGTTGTTTTAGTTTAAACACTGAGTTCTTTGTGGTTTTGTTGTTTTCTTGCTCGAGGAAGATCAAGGTTTGAGATTTGGGGAAGTTGATGGCTAGCCATTTTTTCTAAGGAGATCATGGAGATGCATAACCCATATAGAAAAATTGGATCCATCTAACTTGAGCTTTTCTCCTTTCAACAAATCGCCAATAGGGAAGGTAACATCAGGGAGAACCATTTTCTACATTTATAATTGCAAAAAGGAATTTAGACTAAGTTTATAATTAAATGAGTTATATAATAACTCCACTAAAAACACCTATTCCCTAAAGGGTTCTAGTGATTACACGACCCCTTTTCCCCACATCTCCCCGATCATCACTGCCATCAATGTGGGTGCTAGGGTGGACGCCTAAATGTCGGTCACATCATTCATACGACTCGTGCTCGATCTTTCGACCATCCGTGTTCCGAGCCCATGTATACACATGCTAGGCTCGCCAACTCAACCTTAGTGTATTTTCTGTGCAACATGGCTTACACCCACTATATGTGAACATAGATATGTCTGACACCCGATCAGCACGGCGCTGCCTCATACAGAAGAACTTTCTTGGTGGTGCACACTATGGGAGAACACAATCATTGGTATTTTTAATAGGGATCATCTTATTAGGCTACCACCGAGTATCTAATACTATCACACAATAAGATATACAAACAATAACATTGAATGTAAATGCGATGTGATATGGTCCTTCACGTCATGATCTCCATCCGGCATCACCGGATTCTAGCGCCAGGGTTCCGGCGTCGTAGACACCAGGGTACGGGTGCCTTTCCGGCGTGGTAGTCTATCAACTCCATGACCGTCTACTACTACTTAGCAACATAAGGTAATTACTTTACCTTTGCCACAACCATATCACAAAGCAATGCCCCTACAAAACAAAGTTAGACGCATCTACTTTATCTTTGCATGTTTTATGTGGCTGATTGGGCTTTCGCACAAGAACCGTTCTTACCTACGAACTTTCACCACAATGCTGATCAAGTAGTTGTCTATACTACACCCCTTTTGGGGCCCTCCGCTGCAAATGGTATACCGACTACTGCGAGAGAGACAAACACCCCCAAAGCCACTTTATACGGTACAAGCTGTATGTCAAGTATGGACCAGTCTCGCGAATGAACGCGTAAAGTCGGTTGGGGGCCGCTTCATCAAGCATTACTGTGGTATGCACAAGTACACGTGGGAGGGTAACAACTAAAAGATCAATGCACACACACTACATCTCGTGTGTTCTACCTGTACTAGCAATACTACGCATAGTTCTATTGTAGGGGTTCACGTATGAAAACAATAAATTTTTACCCTATGCCCCTGAACCCCTTTTGTTGCCAGGACCTATATATTAGTAATGCAGCAATGGGAGAGGCTTTTCGCGAACTTACCCTTGAAGACTGAAAAGCATTGTCAACGCTCAGGAGAGCATGGTTGATGTAGACGAGCCGAAGCCGACCTTAAGGTCATGATGAAGTCCTTGCGCTCCTACGGCTCCAACGACTTGAGTTCCTCAAATGTGACACGTCATAGGGAGTTACATGCATACGGTGCCTGGCGATGACTCCTGCTCCCCCAATCTAGCAGCAGTTGCGGAAGTAGAGCTCGTGGATCTGAATCCCGCAGTGTGACGGTGCTCCACGGTGAAGATGTCTCTCGTTCGTTCAGTCCGGACTTGGGACCACGGTCAAGAGAGAGAGAGAGAGAGAGAGAGAGAGAGAGAGAGAGAAAGAGAGAGAGAAAGAGAGAGAGAGAGTGAGAGGGAGAGAGGGAGAGAGAAAAATATCAATTGGAGGTCTCCCCAAAAGTGAGGAAACCTTTATTGAATATTGGTTGTATTTTCTGGTCAAAATACCCCACTATATATAGGGGAGGGGGAGGTACTACCTCCCTCAAAGTCCCGGGGTGGGACTAAAGGAGGGGAAAGGAGGGAAGTCGTCAGCCGACCCTGGTGGGCCCCACGCGGGGGTGGGGGGCTAGGCCCAGCCGGCCACCCCTTCCTCCTCTCTCCTCTTGCCTTTCCCTCATGGGCCCTTCTCCCTCCGGAATTTGGCCGATTAAGGCTTTTGACATTTTAATTGATTTTTCTTTTATTAAAATTATGAATAAATGATTAAATCAATATTTAACATTCATTCACATATTATTCAATATCCGTGACTATGGAACGCCTTCCACCTTCACTCTGGACATCCTCCGGACTTACCGAAACCCTTCCGGTTTTCTCTCTTTCTATTCTTCGGTGATTCTACTGATCCTATACACACTCTTTAAGCATCATCAAGCCCTTAAGCGTGATACCCCACGGTTCAGGAACACTCCAGACATGGTCGGGACACTCTCGGGCCAATGATCAATAGAGGGACCTTGATGGCCATGTGACCCCTGTGCATTCAACAAAGATCTTTTGGCGTTTGAACCGGGAATATCGCGTCTTATTCCTTTTGTCTCTCGATACTTGCATTGCTCGAGATCTGATCAATGACATCATCATGTAGTTCAATCTCGTTTCCGAACAATGCTACTTGACTCGTTCCGACAAGTGATATCCCTGTGATCAAATCCCACGTTGCGCAACTATTGGATATAACTTCTCCGAGTGGGCCCTCGAGTATCTTTCCGTCACCCGGATGGACAAATCCCGCTCTTGACATATATTGCCTCTATTGTTCCTCCGAATACATGAACACACATTTATGGTCACTGTATTACCAAGTGACATTTGATGCTATCTAAGCACTCTCGGGTGACAGTGATTGATATAGCCTCACGGTCTAAGGAATATTCTACTAGGTCTATTCTAATCATCGTAACTTGAACTTCGTGACATGATTGGGTCACGATGTTTAGGTTGGGTATTAGTTCATCATATAATTCTCAGAATGAGGTGACTCCATTTCCAACTCGCATAAATGCCACATGATCAGGAAACCTTGATCATTTGTTGACCAATGAACCAGTGACTAGAGTTTTCACCGGGAACCTCTGGTTAGTTATATATCACACATGTATTGACATTTCCTTTCAATACAGTTATAGCATGATATAAAACTTAATCATAAACTATATGAAATATGATAATAATCCTTATTATTATTTGTCTCTAGGGCATTTTTCCAACAGTTAACCAGGTGGATTTCCAAGATGGAGTTTTCTTCCATCTAGATAGAAGTAAACTCGTCCATGTACTCATACCACATGCATCTGATCTGCTATGGGAATATTCTCTTCAATTCATAGAGCATATCAAGTGCGTCAATTTCATGGAAGTGCACCCTCAAGACAGATTCCATGGCATGAATAATGGTGTACTTGACGGTCATGAAGGTGTCACGACGGGCACAAAGAATCCCATCTTCTCCGTCGTCGGAGTCATCGGGGAAATATTCCAGGGGTTCATGAAGGACAAAGAGAAGATGGTTTTCTATGAGGATCTCCCTGAGGCGTCAGTACCAATCGAAGAAATTCGACCCATCTAGCTTAAGTTTCTCCCCGTTCATAAATGGACCAAAGATATCCTGAACTGTGGGAATGGCCATAATCTACAAGACATTTACAAAGTCCTAGACTAATTTAAGTTCATAATATGAGTTCAAATTTTAATCATATTAACAAATGAGCTCCCACTTAAACTATCATCCCTAAGAAAATTTAGTGATTACACGATCCCTTTACACCATATCATCGCCGATCATCACGGCCTTTGATACAACTACCAGGGTGGACTATATCCATCAATCACATCATCCATGTGACTCGTGCTTGATCTTTTGATCTACTATGTTCCGAGGCCATGTCTGTACATGCTAGGATCGCCAACTCAACCTTAGTGTATTCAAAGTGCATACATGGATTGCACTTACTGTATGCGAACGTCGAGATGTCTAGCACCCGATTGTCATGCCTACTTCATAACAACGAACTTTCTTGGTGGTGCACACTAGTGGGAGAACACTACTTTGGTATAATTAGGGATCATCTTATTTTGATGCTACCGTTGTGTATCTAATACTAGCAAACAAACAAGATGCACACAAACATTAAACATCACTTGTAATATATATGTAATATGGCATGGTTATCTTCACACGCCTTGATCTCCATCAGGTGCTCCGACATGATCTCCATCTTGCCACTAGTTTGACTCCAAGTCCACGATGCCACCGTTCTTGTCGTTCATCATCGTGATGACTACTACTATACAACTTAGTAATAGGAAAGTAAACCACCTTTACTTATTCACGACTATAACCACACATCACAAGCCTCTCTTCAACGTAAAGTAGATGCCTCTACTTTATCTATTGTAGTTTTTACGTGGCCGTTAGGCATTTGCAATACAACCGTTTCGATCTATGAACTTCCAACCATAACATGGATCCAATAGTTGTCTATACTACACCCCTTTCGGTCCCCTCCGTTGTAGATGCTATATCAACTACTGTGACAGAGATAGACATCCGCTATCCACTTATACAGTACAAGTTATATGTCGAGCGTGGAACTAGTCTCGCGTAAGATTGCCGCTTCATCAAACAGTGACACGATATAAACAAATACACATGAGAGGGTAAAAACTAGAGTATCAATGCCCACATTTAGCATGTGTCTATCCGTACTAGCATACTACAGATAGATCGGCTCTGATACCACTAAAGGGGTTCTGTGGAAGAAAACAAAAAAAATACTATGCGGGAACATACCTAGCCAGGATCTTTCTAGGAAGTAATGCAATAGTAGAGAGAAGACAACAATGACATACCCTTGTAGACCATAGCGTATAATACTCATGCAGTAACATGGACGATGTAGTCGTACTTGTCTGACCGCAAGGTCGCAAAGCTCCTCGCATGTCACCCCTTGTACAGGTCCTCGTACGACGATCCCGTGCCACCATTGGAAGCACCCCTGAGGTATCGCACATGTATGGTGCAAGACACCGACTCACGTTGCCGAGGTTGTGGAAGTAGATCTCCTGACCAGAATCACTTCAGCACAACAGTGTGCCGCAACGGTGTTTTCCTTGCATGTAAAGTCCTTCCAGGGACCATGTGGACACGGCCTGCCAGCACACACTCCATCTGCGCGCCGTCTTGGGGCAGCCCACCAGAGCGCGGTGGTCTACTAGGACACTCGTCCACTCGTGCGCAAGCAAGCTCGTTGGCACTCGCCCGTGCCCGTGTTGGGTCGTTGGCTGGGTGGGCTGCTGGTAGCGGCCAACTGCAGCACGCCCGTGCGGTGCCTACTAGTGCTTGCACGCCTTCCTGTGTGGTCTAACCTAGGCCCAACTATAGTGCGGTTTGATCTGCCTTTCCGGGTGGCTTCCTCGTGGGTCGATTCCCTCCGGGGTTTCGACCCTATTGAGGAAGTTTCCCTATAAACATTTATTTAATATATATTAATTCACCATTAACATATATAAATGCATATTGTAAATTGCTATTTATCTGAAACACCTTCCGATATTTTCCTTCTTCTTCTGAACATCTTCGGATCCTATTTGGAACGATTTCGGTTCTCTGATGCAAAACACATCCAGTTTCTCTCTTGTGTGATTCCATCTTATAGAACGATCTCCAAGCGGCATAGTGCCCTTATGTGTGTTACCCTATGGTTCAGGAATGGCATATACATGATCGAGATGTTCTTAGATTAGTGATCAATAGCGGGACCGGGATGCCCATAATGACCCCTATGCATTCCACGAAACACCTTTGTGTTGAACCATAAAATCCAAATCCAAATCCAAATCCCTTTGTTACTTTGATACCGACCCTTGCTAGATCTGATCATTGCTATCATACCTCGTTCAATCTCATTTCCAACAAGTACTATTTTACTTGTTCTCGTGATATTCCATCCCCATGACCTAGTCCAATACTGCATAGCTTATGGATGTAATTCACCAAGTGGGCCCTGGGTATCTTCCCACCACACAGGAGAACAAATATCGATCTTGATACATACGCCTCAACATGCCCCTCTGGAATACCCAACATACACCTTTATATTCACCCAATTATGGTCATGATGGATGATGCAATCAAAGCAGCCTCGGGTGACAGTGATTAAATATGATCTCATGGTCTAAGGATTAGGACACTTCGTTTGACAATTTCAACTATGAACTTTGTGACATGATCATGTTGCAACAATCATTTGTGGGTAATGTCCATCACATCATATATGACTTCATTGTCAGTTGGCATAAATGCACCATGATCAAGAAACCTTTATCATCAGCTACCCAATGAACTAATTGAATAGAGGCTACTAGGGACCTTTGGTTTGTTTATATACCACACATGTATCAATGTTTCCACTTGATACAATTATAGCATGATATAAAAATATTATGAACTAATGAGATATGATAATAAACCCCTTTATTATTTTCCTCTAGGGCATATCTCCTTCAACTTCACCCATTTCCTTCATATAAAATTTTCTATTTAAATAATCTTTTACGTTATTCAGAAGATTCACATCATTCCCTATTAGTAATATGTCATCCACGAGTACCAAGAATTTCACTGAGATCCCACTCATTTTCTTATAAATACAAGCTTCTTCCTTATTTTTGACACATCCAAAACCTCTGGTAACATGATCAAATCAGAGAATCCAGCTTCAAGGTTCTTGCTTCAGTCCATAAATGGAACATTGAAGCTTGCACATTTTCCCAGCATCCTTTGGATTAACAAAACCTTCTGGTTGCAACATATATAACTCTTCCTCAATGTTACCATTTAGGAAGGTGGGTTTCACATCCATCTGCCATATTTCGTAATCGAAATGTGTAGGAACTGCTAGTAAAACCCGAATAGATCACTTAAGCTTTTGTATGGGAGAGAATGTCTCTTCATAGTCAACTCCTTGAGTTGTCGGAAACCTTTTGCGACAAGTCGAGGTTTGTAAACGATGACGTTGCCATTAGCATCAGTCTTTTTCTTGAAGATCCATTTATTCTCTACAGCCTTGTGGCCTTCAGGAATATCCACCTAGGTCCATACTTGGTTGTCATACATGGATCCCATTTCGGATTTCATGGCTTCAAGCCATTTCTCAGACTCAAGGCCCTACATTGCTTCCTTGTGGGTCGCAGGTTCATCATGTTGAATCAACATGACCATGTTTATAAGATGGATGTATTACTCAGGAGTAGTATGTATTCTTGTTGACTTTCTAGGTTCAATAGGTACCTCTTCGTGAGTGTCATGATCATCATAATTTGCTCCCACTCCAATCAATGAGGATGGTTTCGGAACATCTTCCATTGCACCACTCGGTATTTGGAGATCAGGATCAATTATCTCACTGAGCTCTATTTTCCTTCCACTTATACCTTTTGCAAGGAACTCTTTCTCAAGGAAGATACCGTTCTTAGCGTAAACCATTTTTCCCTTAGCTTGGTGATGAGTCCAAAATTGTAGCATATTTACCTTTCATTTTTGCACGGTCAAAGGAGGATTAAGAGAGATTCCCTAAGCTAATTATGATATCCATGGGGAGAACCTTAATTGCGGTGGTCTATATGGGTGATTGCTCTCAGACATCATGGTGGTTATTTAGAGGTGACCTCATTCTTGGAAAGTGACTGTCTATAAGCCTTGCAATGAACATCTTATTATGGAGCTCTATCCACACATATCATGACACAAGAAATAGGTTAGCCTAATTATAATTAATAATATCATGCTAGAGGTGTATCCTACACCCCCGAGAATGCTTTAGCGCTATTGAGTTCAACCATTTTTCCAAACACTTTTGTTACTTGCTTTCTTTTACTTGTTTTAATTACAATTCTGCATTTAACCAAAATCCTTTCAAACACCCTTTACTTGAAATCAAAGGCGGCTTACAAGTATCCTTTGGTAGATAGTGATGAGGGGCATAAAGACCTTAACCAAATAGCTCTCTGTGGGTTCGATACTCTTATTTCAAAACTAGCTACAATTGATCTATGCACTTGTAGCAATCAAGCTATTTTATAGCTCAGTTGCCGGGAGCTAAGCGCTTTTGGTCTTTGTTCTTAGTTACTTATTCTACTAATTGTTTTGCCAAAGTTGTTTACTAGTTTCAGGTAAGCACCATGACTGCACTCAGACTAATGAATCAGCTTGATGTAGCCAAACACCTCGTGAAGTTCAATAGAGGACTCGTCAAAGAATTCCCGAGTGGGAGAAAACTAGAATACAAGGTTAACCCTCAATTTATCGCTATTATCAAAGAGAAAAAATTGTAGGAGAGGATCCCGATGAGGATCCTTACACCCATTTAATGCATTTTATCGAGTTATGTTGGACACTTAATTTGAGAGGCTATTCTGATGATGGATTTAAACTTAAACCATTTAGCCAATCTCTAACCAACACTGCTTTAGCTTGGTATAGAATTTGCCCTATAGAGAGTATTGATACTTGGGAAAAACTCAAAGGATATTTCGTATTTTGATTCTTCCCCAAGGTAAAGACAGCTGAAGTAAGAAGGGCAATCACAAACTTCAAGAACCACCCAGGTGAAGGCTTGGTAAGAGCCTTCAAAAGTTATAAGTCCCTACTTAATAATGTACTCGCCATGATTTACCAGAATCGTATGTTTTACATATTTTATATGGGGGACTTAATCAAGAAATTAAACATGAGCTAGATACAAATTCCGGAGGCTCTTTTATAGAGCTAACTATAACTAAATCTTGGGAACTTCTAGAACGTATTTGCCGCAATAGAGAAACATGGGGATTTGATTTATGCGGAAAAAGAGGTATAGAAATTTAATATGACTATCTCATTGCTTATAAGGAATCCAGTAAGGTAAAAGAAACTGCTGATGAACTTCAACTTGATGATGATATTATTTTGTAAATCCCTCAGTCTTTTACAGAACACATTTAAGCTCCTAAGAAAGATTGGCTTCAATATACTCCTCCACCTAAGTCAGCTGAAGAAGATGATCCAATAATTGCAGCTCATGTTGAGCCATTAAGGGAGATACCTGAAGGAAATATGCCCTGAGAGGCAACAATAAAGTTGTTATTATAGATTCCTTATATATATGATAGATGTTTATTTTACATGCTAGAATTGTATTGATCAGAAACATCAATACATGTGTGTTTAATAAACAAAAAGGGTTCTAGTTATGCCTCCCTTATAGACTAGCTTATTGATTAACAAGATGATCAAGGTTTCCTGATCATGGACATTGGATGTTGTTAATAACAAGGTCACACCATTGGTGGAATGATGTGATGAACATTCATCCGAAGTATAGCATTACGATCAAGTCATTATGTTTATATTGCTATAACATCATCCGAAGTAATCTTTATCCTTAGACCATGAGATCATGTTAATTGCTAACACCGGAAGAGTACCTTGATAACATCAAACGTCACACCGTAACAGGGTGACTATAAAGATGGGTTTAGTACTACGAAGGTGTTATGTTGAGGCTCATGGATCAAGAGTGGAATTTGTCAATCCAGATGACGGATAGATATACTCTAGGCCCTCTCGGTGATATCACATTGAGATAGCTTGCAAGCAAGTGATATGATCACTAGAATGTTATATCACGGGAACGAGAAAAGAGTGCATGTCGGTAACGAGATCAAACTAGGTATGGAGATACCGATGATCGAATCTCGGACATGTAATATATCGAGAGACAAATGGATTTAGTTACAAGCGTTAAAGGTTCTCACGATCACAGAAGTCATCGTTGAATGTGTAGGAGTCAGTACGGATCTCCAGGTCCCGCTGCTGATTATTGATCGGAGAAGGGTCTCGATCATGTATGCATTATTCGCGAACCGTAGGGTGGCACACTTAAGAGTTACCGGACACCATTTTGGAGCACATATGTTTCAGACAAAAGAATTGCAAAGCGCAGGAATTGTTTCAATAGAAACCGGAAATTGTTTCGGGTGAAATTGCAGAAGGTGGTTCTGCATGTGATATTGAAATATTGCAAGGGGCTATATGTGAATGTTTGTTAATTAAAGTAATTAACAAAATTCTGAATAAATTTAATAAAAAGAGTTTTATTAAATGAGAGAGCATTAAATTTGGAGAAATTTAATGCATTTAAAGTGGAGACTTTAAAAGGGAATGTGAAGAGGCATTTTAATGTGGAGGGGTTACCACCACATGAATGGGGGAGGTGAGGGGTCACCCCCCATGCACCGGCCATGGAGAGAGGGGGCACCCCCCTCCTCCTATAAAAGGTCACCCATTCCCTCCTTCATCCTCACACCTCCTTGTGAAGGATCTCTCCCCCCCTCTAGAATTATTTCCCCATGGTCTCGGATTAGCGAGATACATGTTCCCGGTGGGATTTCGTCTAGAAGGAGTTGCTGCTTCCGCTGGATCGCTGGAGCGAGGAGGTGGAGGTTGTCCGGTGGCTTGAACGTGTCTACGAGTGCGGATGCGCTGCTGAGTTGCGGCGCTCGGACTTCCTCACGATCTTGAGATCGGCAAGTGTACGAGTACATCAACCACGAGTTCCTACTCGTTAACAAATCTCGTTGTCTATGAGGGTAAGTTCTCGTTGGATGTATGTCCATCCGTTGCTTTGTACCTAGTAGATAGATCTTGGCGTGTAGTTCACATCGTAGGAAATTTTTTGTTTTCTATGCTGCGGACCCAACAGTGGTATCAGAGCCTGATCTATGCGTAGGTGCTTAGCACGGGTAGTACACATATGTGGATATGTGGGCGATGATGATCATGTTATTGCATCTTCTATGTATTTTGGATATTGGTGGCATAGTGGGATGAAGCGGCCCGGACCAACCTTACATGTCATCGTACATGAGACCGGTTCCACGACTGACATGCAACTTGTTTTGCATAAGTGGCTGGCGGGTGTCTATCTCTCCTACTATAGTCAATATCTGATTTACAACGAGTTGCTAATAACTTAGTTATCCTCATTGTGGTTCGTGTTCGTAGGTGAGAACGGTTCTATCTCCGAAAGCCCTAAGCCACGTAAAACTTGCAATTGATAAATTAGAGGCGTCTAGTTTAGATCGTTGCTGGGCTAGTGTATTGATATGGTATTGTTGTAAGTAGATGTATGGTAGATACTCTTACAACACAGTCGACGTGTAAGTTCCATAGACCTTGGCCTTACACACAAAGGAATGATAGAGATCATACCATGATGCAAGTGATAGAGATCAAATGCATGGACCATATCATCTCACTTTACACATTAGATGGTAGCATCTTATACTGCTAGTTTGGCGCGTTTGGTAGCATTATAAGATGATCCCTCATTTAGATATCAAGATAAAAATGTGTTCTTCCTTGAGTATGCACCGTTCTATGGATCGTGTTTCGAGACATCACGTGATGATCGGGTGTACTCGAATCTACGCTTTCATAGGAACGGGTGTAAGACAGTTTTACACACGCGAATACTAAGGTTCTCACTTAGCGAGCCTAGCATGTACAGACTTGGCCTCGGAACACGGACCGAAAGGTTAAGCATGAGTCATATGGTTGATATGATGCCCATATAGATGCTCACCTTTGAAGCTATATCAACTCACATGATGATCGGACTTGGTGTAGTGGATTTGGTTCATGTAATCACCAAAAGGACACGAGGGGTGTCGTTTTTGAGTGGGAGTTCATTAGTAATTTGGATTAGTTGAACTCAATCTATCATAAACTTATTCTAAATAAACTTTACAAATTCTGTTGTAGATGGCACCACCTGCTTTTAATTTCAATGTGTTCATGGAGAAAGAGAAACTTTCTGCGAATGGTAGCAACTTCACCAACTGGGCTATGAATTTAAGGATTCTCCTCACTGCTGCACAAAAGCAATATGTGCTAGATGCGCCGCTAGGCCCCCCACCAGATCCTGATGCCCCTGACGAGGAAAAGAATGTCTATGTGACTCGTCAGGAGGACCACAACTTAGTTCATTGCGGCATACTGTATGGGCTAGAGCCAGAACTTCGAAAGCGTTTTGAAAATGGCAATGCCTTTGATACCATGGGAGAATTGAAAATGATTTTCGATACCCATGCTGACATAGAGAGTTATAATGCTACAGAAAAGTTCTTTAGCTGCATGATGGAGGAAAACAGCTCCGTTAGTGAGCACGTAGTCAAAATGTCTGGGTACGCCGATAAGCTTGTGTCCTTGGGAATAACGATTCCCATTGACTTAGGCATACATCGTGTTCTCCAATCTCTGCCACCTAGCTACAAGAGCTTCGTGATGAACTATAATATGCAGGGCATGAAGAAGTCTCTTCCAGAGATTCTGTCAATGCTTAAGACTGCAGAAGTGGAGATTAGGAAAGAACATCAAGTGTTGATGATCAATAGGACCACCGGTTTCAAGAAGGACAAGAAAGGCAAGCACAAGGGAAAGAAGGGTGGCAAGTCTGTTGCCACGCCTGAGAAGAAACCCCGGGCTGGCCCTAAGTCTGACACCGAGTGCTACTATTGCAAGGGGACTAGCCATTGGAAGCGCAACTGCCCCAAGTATTTGGCGGACAAGAAGTTCAGCAAGGCAAACAAAGGTATATGTGATATACATGTTATTGATGTGTACTTGACTAGTACTCGCAGTAGCACCTGGGTATTTGATACCGGATCGGTTGCTAATATATGTAACTCGGTTCAGTGGCTACGGAACAAGCGACAACTAGCAAGGGATGAGGTCAGGATACGGGTCGGCAATGGATCAAGAGTTGATGTGATCGCCGTCAGGACGCTACCTCTCCATTTGCCATCGGGATTTGTTATAAACCTAAATAATTGTTATTTGGTGCCTGCACTAAGCATAACATTGTATCTGGATCGTGTTTGATGCAAAGTGGTCATTCCTTTAAATCTGAAAACAATGGTTGTTCGATTTATAAGAATGATATCTTTTATGGTCATGCACCTATGTTGAATGGTTTATTTCTGTTGGATCTCGATAGTAATATTACACACATTCATAATGTTAATGTTAAAAAGATTAAACTTGATGATGATATGTCTACATATATGTGACACTGCCATCTAGGTCATATTGGCCTTAAACGCATGAAGAAACTCCATTCTGATGGACTTTTGGAATCACTTGATTTTGTATCATTTGATATATGTGAGCCATGCCTTATGGGCAAGATGACTAGAACGCCGTTTTCCGGTTCATTGGAACGGGCGACAGATCTATTGGAAATCATACATACTGATGTGTGTGGACCAATGAGTGTGTCAGCCCGAGGTGGATATCATTATTTTGTTACTTTCACGGATGATTTGAGTAGATACGGGTATATCTATTTGATGAAACACAAGTCTGAAACTTTTGAAAAGTTCAAGAAATTTCAGAATGAAGTGGAAAATCATCGTAATAGAAAGATCAAATTTCTACGGTCTGACCGTGGAGGAGAATATCTAAGTTATGGGTTTAGCACACACATGAAAGAGTGTGGAATAGTTTCACAACTCACGCCTGCCGGAACACCACAACGTAATGGTGTGTCGGAACGTCGTAATCGTACCTTATTGGATATGGTTCGATCTATGATGTCTCTGACTGACTTACCTCTGTAATTTTGGGGTTATGCACTGGAAACAGCTGCATTCACTTTAAATCGGGCACCATCTAAATCCGTTGAAATGACACCGTATGAATTATGGTTTGGAAACAAACCTAAGCTGTAATTTCTTAAGGTTTGGGGATGCGATGTTTATGTGAAGAAACTTCAACCGGATAAACTTGAACCCAAAGCGAAAAAATGCGTCTTCATAGGATACCCTAAGGAATCAATTGGGTATACCTTCTATCACAGATCCGAGGGCAAGGTTTTTGTTGCCAGGAATGGATCCTTTCTTGAGAAGGAGTTTCTCGCGAAAGGTGTGAGTAGTCGGAAGGTAGAACTCGAAGAGGTTATTGAACCTTCTCTTCATGGAATGGCGAGTGGGGCAACATCAGAAGTTGTTTCGGAGTTGACTTCACCTGATGAAGATAGAGCTAATGATAATGATCATGAAACTCCAAAAGAGGACACTACCAAACCTCGCAGGTCAAGCAGGACACGTGCAGCTCCTGAACTGTACGGCAATCCTGTTGTGAATTTCATGGTTGATGAAATGGATGACCCTGCGACGTATGAAGAAGCGATGACGAGCCCGGATTCCAACAAATGGCTAGAAGCCATGAAATCCGAGATGGAATCCATGTACGAGGACCAAGTTTGGAACTTGGTGGACTTACCTCACGACCGAAAGGCCGTTGAGAATAAATGGATTTTCAAAAGAAAAACTGATGCTGATGGTAATGTGACCATCTATAAGGCTCGACTTGTCGCAAAGGGGTTTCGACAAATTCAAGGAGTTGACTACGATGAGACATTCTCTCCCGTAGTGATGCTTAAATCGGTTAGGATTATGTTAGCAATTGCTGCATATTTCGATTATGAAATATGGCAGATGGATGTCAAAACTGCGTTCCTCAATGGTAAAATTGGAGAAGAGTTGTATATGATACAACCTAAGGGTTTTGTCAATCCTAAGGATGCTAATAAGGTATGCAAACTTCAGCGATCCATCTATGGATAGAAGCAAGCATCCCGGAGTTGGAATCTCCGCTTTGATGAGGTGATCAAAGAGTTTGGATTTGTCCAAACTTATGGAGAGGCTTGTATTTACAAGAAAGTGAGTGGGAGCAATGTGGCATTTCTGATATTATATGTGGATGACATATTATTGATTGGAAATGATATAGATATTTTAACCAGTGTTAAAAGTTATCTAAACAGCAAATTTTCGATGAAAGACCTTGGTGAAGCGTCATATATATTAGGCATTAAAATCTATAGAGATAGATCAAGGCGCCTAATTGGGCTATCGCAGAGTACATACCTTGATAAGATATTAAAGAAGTTTAATATGGATGAAAGTAAGAAGGGGTTCTTACCTATGTTGCAAGGCAAGGCATTGAGTAAGACTCAAAGTCCGGCTACGGCGGAAGAAAGAGAGATGATGGATACGATCCCCTATGCCTCCGCCATAGGCTCTATTATGTATGCCATGCTATGTACAAGACCGGATGTGGCACATGCTATTAGTTTGACTAGTAGGTACCAATCTGATCCAGGTTCGGAACACTGGATAGCGGTAAAGAACATCCTCAAGTACTTGAGAAGAACTAAGGATATGTTTCTTATATACAGAGGTGAAGAAGAGCTAGTCGCTAAGTGTTATGTCGATGCTAGCTTTGACACCGATCCGAATGACTCTAAGACTCAATCCGGATATGTATTTCTCTTGAACGGAGCAGCAGTTAGTTGGAGGAGTCCCAAACAACCTGTGGTGGCTGGATCAACGACGGAGGCGAAATATGTTGCTGCTTCAGAAGCGGCGCAGGAAGCAGTTTGGATTAAAGAGTTCATTACGGAACTGGGTGTGGTTCCCAGTGCGTTGGACCCGATGGTGATCTATTGTGACAACAATGGAGCCACAGCCAACGCAAAGGAACCGAGGTCTCACAAGAATTCCAAACATATTAAGCGCCGGTTTCACTCCATCCGCGAGCATGTCATGGATGGAGATATAAAGATTTGTAAAGTACACACGAACCTAAATGTAGCAGATCCGTTGACTAAAGTTCTCCCTAGGGCAAAACATGATCAACACCAGAACTCCATGGGTGTTAGATTTATCACTATGTGAACTAGATTATTGTCTCTAGTGCAAGTGGGAGACTGAAGGAAATATGTCCTAAGAGGCAATAATAAAGTTGTTATTATATATTCCTTGTATATATGATAGATGTTTATTTTACATGCTAGAATTGTATTGATCGAAAACATCAATACATGTGTGTTTCATAAACAAAAAGGGTTCCTAGTTATGCCTCTCTTATAGACTAGCTTGTTGATTAACAAGATGATCAAGGTTTCCTGATCATGGACATTGGATGTTGTTAATAACAAGGTCACACCATTGGTGGAATGATGTGATGAACATTCATCCGAAGTATAGCATTACGATCAAGTCATTATGTTTATATTGCTATAACATCATACGAAGTAATCTTTATCCTTAGACCATGAGATCATGTTAATTGCTTACACCGGAAGAGTATCTTGATAACATCAAACGTCACACCGTAACAGGGTGACTATAAAGATGGGTTCAGTACTACGAAGGTGTTATGTTGAGGCTCATGGATCAAGAGTGGAATTTGTCAATCCAGATGACGAATAGATATACTCTGGGCCCTCTCGGTGATATCACATTGAGATAGCTTGCAAGCAAGTGATATGATCACTAGAATGTTATATCACGGGAACGAGAAAAGAGTGCATGTCGGTAACGAGATCAAACTAGGTATGGAGATACCGATGATCGAATCTCGGACATGTAATATATCGAGAGACAAAGGGATTTAGTTACAAGCGTTAAAGGTTCTCACGATCACAGAAGTCATCCCTGAATGTGTAGGAGTCAGTACGGATCTCCAGGTCCCGCTGCTGATTATTGATCGGAGAAGGGTCTCGATCATGTCTGCATTATTCGCGAACCGTAGGGTGGCACACTTAAGAGTTACCGGACACCATTTTGGAGCACATATGTTTCAGACGGAAGAACTGCAGAGCGCAGGAATTGTTTCAATAGAAATCGAAAATTGTTTCGGGTGAAATTGCAGAAGGTGGTTCTGCATGTGATATTGAAATATTGCAAGGGGCTATATGTGAATGTTTGTTAATTAAAGTAATTAACAAAATTCTGAATAAATTTAATAAAAAGAGTTTTATTAAATGAGAGAGCATTGAATTTGGAGAAATTTAATGCATTTAAAGTGGAGACTTTAAAAGGGAATGTGAAGAGGCATTTTAATGTGGAGGGGTTACCACCGCATGAATGGGGGAGGTGAGGGGTCACCCCCCCATGCGCCGGCCATGGAGAGAGAGGGCACCCCACGTCCTCCTATAAAAGGCCACCCATTCCCTTATTCATCCTCACACCTCCTTGTGAAGGATCTCTCTCCCCCTCTAGAATTATTTTCCCATGGTCTTGGATTAGCGAGATACATGTTCCCGGTGGCATTTCATCTGGAAGGAGTTGCTGCTTCCGCTGGATCGCTGGAGCGAGGAGGTGGAGGTTTTCCGGTGGCTTGAACGTGTGTGCGAGTGCGGATGCGCTGCTGAGTTGCGGCGCTCGGACTTCCTCACGATCTTGAGATCGGCAAGTGTACGACTACATCAACCACGAGTTCCTACTCGTTAACAAAGCTCGTTGTCTACGAGGGTAAGTTCTCGTTGGATGTATGTCCACCAGTTGCTTTGTACCTAGTAGATAGATCTTGGCGTGTAGTTCACACCGTAGGAAAATTTTTGTTTTCTATGCTGCGGACCCAACAATACCGCCATATGTTGAACCCCTTCCTTTTCCAAGGACCGTGAGAAAACCTATGATGGCTCAGCAGCTCAAAGGTCAACATGAAGAAGAAAGGATGTTCCTCGAGAGGTTGGAAGAGGAGGCACAAGCAAGAAAAACTAACAAAATAAGAATACAGGAGACCAGGTAACCAACGAAGGTGGATATTCTAACCATGTTTACACATTGCAACGCCATAGAGCTAGATACTAAAGCTTCACAGTTTGTTGAAGGAAAGGTAAAGGCTAAATAAGTTGGTAAACCTATTCTCCCTTGTACTTTCAGTGGAACTTCTTATTATGGCCTCTGCGAGGACAACTTAACATAATATCCTTTAATTTTTACTTGAAAATCCAAAATGAACTAACCCCAGCTGAACTAGAGGATAGTGACATGACTACAATGCTTGAATATAAGCCACTCAGAGTTCCTATAGGAATAATTAGAGATGTTCCAATCTGTATTGGACCATATAAGTATCCCATTTATTTTCTACTTATCGATATGGCCACTGATGTTTATTGTCCAATTATTTTCGGAAGAACCTTCTTGAACACCACAAGAGAAAACATATATTGTAAGAGACAAACTGTATCTCTCAAGTTTGGTTAAGAGAAAATGGATTTTTATTTTTCTAAATTCGACCACAAGCCAGCAATCGAAGATTTGGACGATTATGAGTATGGACAAGAGGAGTAGGTAATATCATTAGTCTTGCTTTAGTATTGAGACTCCTGGTGATGATTTAGAAAGGAGATTAGTTGATAATAATAACATCCCCCAAGACATAGAATAAATAGAAATGGATGATTATCTTGACTCCATACCTAAGGTGGATCCCGAGATGAATCAAAAGTATGAAGAACCTATAAGAAAAGGAGATGATGCACCTCCACCTCCTACTCTCAAAGCCTTACCCAAGGAATTAAAATATAGGTTTCTTGATGGAACTAATAATTTCCCCATTATTATAAGTTCTAACTTTGCAGAAAAAGAGGAGTAAAAGTTAATGATGGTTCTCTAGATGCATCAGAATGCTCTTGGGTATTCGATGAGTGACTTGAAAGGGATCAGTCCCTCAATAGCCACCCATAGAATATTTATGGAAGAGGGAGCCTAGACAGTTGCAGACTTTTAGAGGCGACTTAAACATCACATGAAAGAAGAGGTACGGAAGGAAGTAATATGTTTATTAGATGCAGGGATCACCTTTCATGTGGAGGAAAGTGAATGTATAAGTCCTGTTCATTGTGTTCCTAAGAAAGGTGGATTCACCGTTGTTGAAAATGAACATAATGAGATGATACCTACTAGAACCGTTGTTGGTCAGAGGATGTGTATTGACTATAGAAAACTTAATAAAGAAACTAGAAAGGATCATTATCCTTTGTCGTTTATATACCAAACTTTAGAAAGGCTTGCTATGCATTCTCATTTCTGCTATCTAGACAGTTATTTCGATTTTTATCAAATTGCTATTCACCCTGATGACCAACTTAAAACAAGCTTTATTTGTCCTTTCGGTTTGTATGCTTATCTTCGTATGCCTTTCAGTCTTTGCAATGCCCCTGCCACCTTCCAAAGGTGTATGACTACTATATTGTTGATTATGTTGAAAGTATTATGGAAGTATTCATGGATGATTTTTCTGTTTATGGAACTTCATTTAATCACTATCTCCATAACCTTCATAAAGTTTTGAAGAGATGTGAAGATACTAATCTAGTCTTGAATTGGGGGAAATGTCATTTTATGGTTCAAGAAGGTATAGTGCTTGGTCACAAAATATCAGGTAAGGGTATAGAAGTTGATAAAGCAAAGATTGAAGCAATAGAAAGGCTTCCCATCCTCGCGATATAAAAGGTATTAGGAGTTTCTTAGGCCATGCTAGATTTTATAGAAGATTCATTAAGAACTTCTCACAGACTATAAAACTGCTAACTAACCTTCTTCAAAAGGATGTTGCTATTAATTTCGATGAAAACTGTCTTACTGCTTTCAACATATTAAAATAAGCCCTTCTTGAAGCTCCTGTTATAAAACCACCTAATTGGAAGAAACCTTTTGATCTATTTTGTAAGGCTAGCCATGAATCTATTAGAGAAATTCTTTGCCAGTATGATGGTGATGAACTGAATATCATTCCTCATGCTAACCGTACCTTGAACGGTGCCCAAAAGAATTACCCCATGGCAGAAAATGAATTTTTTGCCGTGGTTTTCTCCTATGGTAAGTTTAGATCTTATATTATCGACTCGAAGGTAAGAGTGCATACTGATCGTGTTGGCTTGAAAAAGATTCTTGAAAGTATTGACGTTAAGGCAAGAATGGATCCGTTGGACTTTACTTTTGCAAGAATTTGATTTACTGATTCTCCAAAGAAAAGAATAACAGGAGGAAGCATCCATGAAAATTGAGGAAATTGATCTGCCTGGGGTAGTGTCATCCATTTGCATACCCTCAGGAACTACAATTCCTAAATAAAATTTAAAATTTCTCTTTGCAATGGTTTTAGAAATTTCTTGCGACCAACCTTGTTCAAGGGAAAAACAAAAGGTTGATTCAAGAATTAAAAAGAGATGAAGGTACCTGAATAAACTCATTTGCTCTTGATAAACAAGATATTTCAAATCTTGAAATATCTTTGTTCTGGATGGTTGTTTGTTGTTTCTATTTGCATTTTTGGTTTCCCTTTGCTTTTCTGAATCTAATGACGATTTTACGAGGCCATTAAGGGTGGGCGGTACGACCGGATGATACGTCCAAAACGTATCTACTTTCCCGAACACTTTTGCTATTGTTTCTCCTCTAAACTTGTGTGATTTGGATGCAACTAACTTGGACTGACGCTGTTTTCAGCAGAATTGCCTTGGTGTCTACTTTTTGTGCAGAAAATCAACTATCAGGAAAAATCCCGGAAAATATGCCAAAAATCCTATTTCACCCGAAGACTCCAGGAGCCAAAATACGAGACGGAGAAGAGCCAGGGGGTGGCCACACCACCTGGTGGCGCGGGCCAAGCCAGGCCGCGCCAGGGGGTGGTGTGGGCCCCCTAGGCACCCCCTCGGCCTCTCTCTTCGCCTATAAGGAGCCTTCTGACCTAAAAACTTCGGGGGTTCGACGTTTTTCCAGAAGGAGTTCCGCTCCACCGCCACCACCAGATTCCACGAAACAGCACCAGAAACTCCGTTCTGGCACCCTGCCGGGACAGGGAATTGGAGGAGATCATCGCCATCATCATCACCATCGCTTCTCCATCGACCATCCATGTTTCCCCATCTATGAGTGAGTAATACCCCACTGTAGGCTATGGGGATGGTAGGGATTGGATGAGATCGTTCATATAATGGCATCAGATTGTTAGGGCATGGTGCCTAGTATCTTTTATTAGTGCTTTATGACTTTGTTGCGACTTGTTGTGCTTAATGCTTGTCACTAGGGCCCGAGTGCCATGATTTCAGATCTGAACATGTTATTGATTCAATATGAAGTATTGTTTTTGGTCCTATCTATAAGTTGTATACACACGTTGTTGTCTAGAACCAATGGCCCCGAAGTGACAGAAATTGAGATAACCGGAGGGAATGGCTTTGATGTGAGGATCACATGTGTTAACGGAGTGTTAATGCTTTGCTCTGGTGCTCTATTAAAAGGAGCACCTTAATTGCCAGTAGTTCCCTAGAGGCCTCACTGCAAACAGGCCGGCAGGACAAAAGATGTTGTGCAAGTTCTCATTGCGAGCACGTATGACTATATATGGAACACATGCCTAGGATTGTCTAGTACTTGGATGCTTTATCTTATTCATCTGCAATTGCCCTATGTTATGATTGCTATGTGAATTGTCTTATCCATGCAACGCCCGTTCATCCATCCCTATGCCTACCGAACCCGAATCCCACTATTTACTACTATTGTTACTGCTGTCTTTACTTTACTACTGTTGCTACTTTGCTATTCCTACTACAAAACTGTTGCTATTGATAAACTGCTATCAGCAAGATTGTTTCCAGGTGCAGCTGAATTGACAATTCAGTGGTTAAGGCTTATAAATATTCTTTGGCTCCCCTTGTGTCGAATCAATAAATTGGGTTTCACTTCCCTCGAAAATCCTGCGATACACCCCCTATACTTGTGGGTCATCAAGACTATTTTCTGGCGCCGTTGCCGGGGAGCATAGCTTTATTTATCAAGTTCACTTGGATTCTCTATTGTTTGCTGCTATCCATCTATCATGGGTAAGCCTCATGATGGCAAGGTTCCTATTTTACCATCCACTACAAGAAGAGGTACGGTTCTGAACACCTCTGTTGCTCTTGATTCACCGTCTGTTATAAGTAAGCTCGTTACACCACCACATACACATGCTACACACACTGCTACTACTGCTGAATCTGAAACTTCTGATGCTTATGATGCTGCTTCTACTGTGCTTGATAAGAGTGGTTCATTAGGTCCTTTCCTAGATGCTACGATTGCTAGAACTATAACTGGAAATACCGAAACTCCTAATGAAGACACTACCACACATGTTAGTTCACCTGAGTCTTGTGAAAGTTATGATATTGAAGATGGTTATGTTGAGATGACCGATGAATTTATTAAAGAATGTAAAAACACCCATGATAGGAGCGCTGCTAAGAGTCTCCTTGAGAGGCGTACTATTAGACCCAAATTGTCTCCTGTTGCTAAGTTTGCTCCTTCTCCCATAAACATTATAGATGAAGATTATGATTGCTCTCTCGATCTATCTTACATAGCTATTGTCGAGAAAGAACCTTTTTGTGGGACTAAGAATGAAAGTGCGGTAGCACATATGAATGAACTTTCTACCATGAGTGGCTTGTTTTCTGATGATGTTAAGATGCGTACTTACTTTGTTGCTAAGATTTTCCCCTTTTCACTGAAAGGAGAAGCTAAAACTTTGTTTAGTAATTTACCTCCTGGATCTATTGATAGCCCTGAGTGCTTGATTAGTACTTTCCTGCAGAAATATTTTCCTCCTAGTGCTAGACATGCTATTTTGCAGGAACTTTTTGATTTTAAACAGGGAGAAAAAGAGGTATTGCCCGAATCTTGGGCAAGGTTTTGTGCTTTGGTTCATGCACAAGCTGGAAGTCCATTACCTAAGAATGAGCTTCTTGATATATTTTATAATGGACTAACTGAGGAATCTAGGACATACCTAGATAGTTGTGCTGATTGTGTTTTCAGGAATAGGACTCCTAAGGAAGCTGGGGAATTAATGGCTAAAATAAGTAAGAACTATGAAGATTGGACTCCTCCTAAACAAGCTGTACCTGAAGTAATTGTACCTGAACCATCTATTCCGTTACCTATTCCAACATCAAAGAAAAGGGGAGTTATTGAATTAAATGATGAAGTGATGAAGGAAGCTAAGAAACGTCTTAAGGAGAAGGGAATTAAAGCTACAGATGTCAAGAATTTACCTCCTATAGAAGAATTATGTAAGCCTAGTCACTACTCATCCACTATTGAGGTACACTCTCTCCAAAACTTTGATGAAGGTGATATCCCTTACTCTAAACCTCCTGATCAATGCTTAGATGAATATATCTTTATTGTTAAGCAAGACAACTTTAATAAAAGGGTGCAAAATCATCTAATGGAAAACACTAGAGCTATTGTTGAGTTGAAAGATATTGTGGAAAGAACCTCTAATGATGTTAAAATGATTGTTAAACACTTTCAAATGGTTCAAACTCAAATAGATCAACTCGTTAAAGTGCAAAACGACTTGCTAGTTAATGCTGCTAAAGAAAAACATGCTTATGAAATTAGAACTAGAAGTGGTGCTGCTACCCAGGATCCTCTATATCCTGAGGGGCATTCCAAAAGAATTGAGCAGGATTCTCAACAAGCTGAAAATAGAGGTTCTACTAGTAAGAAAAGGAAAAACAAACATAAAACTGTTGTAGAACCCTCTGAACCTGCTATAGATCCTAATAGTATATCTATCTCTGATGCTGAAACCGAAAGTGGTAATGAAGAAAAGGAAGTTCGTAATGAAGAAAAAGTTGAAGAAGAACCTGAAAACCACACTAAGAATACTAATTACACCAAAGAAGATTTTATTGCTAAGAAACACGGTAGTGAAAGAGAGCCTTGGGTCCAAAAACCTATGCCTTTCCCTGATAAGAAACACAAGTCAAAGGAAGATGAACACTATAATAAGTTTTGTGAGTGGATGAAACCTTTATTCTTGCAAATTCCTTTGACTCATGCTATTAAAATGCCTCCTTACTCAAAGTATATGAAGGATATTGTCTCGAATAAAAGGAAGATCCCTATTGAAGAAATTTCTACTTTGCTTGCTAATTATTCCTTCAATGGTAAGGTTCCTAAGAAACTTGGAGACCTAGGGATTCCAACTATCCTTTGCTCTATTAAGAACAGTTATGGAACTGCTTTGTGTGATTTGTGAGCTGGGGTTAGTGTTATGCCTTTCTCTCTCTATAAGAGGCTTCAACGTGAAAAATTAATACCAACTGATATATCTTTGCAAATGGCTGATAAATCTACCACTATTCCTGTGGGTATATGTGAGGATGTACCTATTCAGGTGGCTCACAATTGTTTGATATTAACTGATTTTGTTGTGCTTGAAATGCCTGAAGATGATAATATGTCTATTATTCTTGGGAGACCTTTTTCTTAATACTGCAGGAGCTGTTATTAATTGTAGTCAAGGAAAGGTGACCTTCAATGTTAGTGACAAGGACCATAATGTCTATTTCCCTAAGAAGATTGAAAGAACTTATGGGTTGAATTCAATTGAACATGTTGAAGGCATTCAAGTTGGAGAAATATATTGTCCCATACCAAGAGAAAAATTTGAAACTATTATGATTGGGACCATTTCTATCAAGGTTGAGGTAACATAATCATTAGTGGAATACAAAGTTTTGTCTCATATGCAATTGTTTTGGTAGCAAGACTTGATCAACCTTGTTAACAAAAGGATTCCATTGAACAAAACAATGTTTTCATTATGATTATCTCGGTTTATTTCTACCCTTTGCATTTTTAGTTTTTGCTTTCGTTTTGTTTTATTTTTGTTGTTAGTTGCTTGCATGTTAGAGTGTCTTAGAACTTTTGTAGTTCTAGCCTTGTTTTGTCCTTGCATCATGTTTCCAAAAGAAAAAAAATATATATATATATGTCTGTCAAAAAAATCATTCTTCTATTTCTGAAAAATGCCCAAAAATAAAGTGTCTCGAAAAATTCTAGAAAATTCATATTAAATTTTTACGTGAAAAAGGGGAAGAGGAGTACCTGGGAGGTACCAGGGGGGCCCACCAGGCAGGCACACCACATGGTGGCGTGGCCAGCCCTAGGTGGCACCATGCCCTGGTGTGGGCCACCCCTGCCCCCCCACTAACTCTCTCACTTGCCACTTTCTTCTCTCCCGAGTAAGCTCCAGTTCATTGATCAAAATCGCGTTCTTGCTATGCTTGCTCTCAATTTTTTCGATCTCCTTGCTCAACCCATCTTTCTTGCTGAAATTTGGAGCATTTGTTCCTTGGTATGTGACTCCTCCCCTTGTCCAAGTAGATTTGTGTTTAGTGGATTATATCTTGAGTATTTTGCTGTTGTAGGTGACTGGTTATGAGAGCTTGTAAGCTTGTTTGATGCTTAGAGATATAGTTTTGATGCATGTTTAGGCCTCTTGCAAGTCCCTATGAGTAGAATCCTTCATTATATTCACTTTGCAATCACTTGTTTAATAGGTGTTTAAATTTCAGAATAGAAGATGAGTGAACACCACCTACACCAACATGAGCTTTGGGTACCTGAGATCATGAAGGTCCACCGGGAGGAGGAAGTTTTTCCCTCCATTTATCCATGCTCTGAGTTCATGAGAGCTGCAGGAATTCTACAAGATTTCCACACTTTGGTTTCTAATGCAGGGTTAGAGCACTTTTTGGAAGATGAACCTTGTCAATTTGTGAAGCTAACCATGTATGTGGTGCAGGATTTCCAATTTAGTCACTCTTTGCCTAACCCCATGGTCCATTACAAATTTTACAATATTGCTGTCAACCTTTTCTCTTGATGATTTCTTGCTACTGATTGAGAGGGTTGGTTTGACTTCATATATGCAGGACAAGAGTGCGCAATACGCTACGCTCACCAAAACTTTTGTTGAGAGCTTCGCGTTTACTAACACATCCTATCAGTCAACTGTCTCTTTTAAAATCTATAATATTCCCTTCACCATGCCTTTGGAGAGATTTTGCAGGATTGTAGGTGTACGCATGACAGGGACCGTGAAGAAAATTCAAGGGCCACCCGCTGATTTGTTGGAGCTTTACCGAGGGGTGACCAATGATGATGACCGTGTGGCGCAGCATGGAAAGATTAGAAATATCCAACTCCCTGCTCTTAGATACTTTTCATATTATCTTGCTACTAGTGTACTTGGTAGGGAGAACACAAGTAATATCTCCAACTATCATTTAACATTCCTTGCTGCTGCGCTTAACAATGATACTCGGTACAATCTTGGCTCGCTTATTGCTCGCCTCCTAGCTGCTAGGGGGCCTATCTATGGGGGCATCATTGCCTCGCATATAGTCAATGCATTTGGTATTTCAGTGGATCCCTATGATGCTATGCTGGCACCACAGAGGCTTGACCTTGTTGCTATGAAAACTCATCACTTTGGCACTACTACTTCTGATTTGAACAGTCTAGTATATAGGATGCTTTTCACTGACGGGGATGAACGGGAGATCCTTTTGCCACAGCCTGCTTTGTTTAGTGTTCATAGGAGACCATGGTCGCGTTCCAAGGAGGAGGTGGACGAGCAGCTTCGCTTGCTGGGTTTCCACGAGTAGCACCAGGAGGATGTGCCCTCCTATGATTACTCGATGCATTACAGAGGGACGTACTCGAGCTCGCACCAGGATGAGGGGACCTCTTCGTCGTACCAGGGTGACACTTCATCCTGGCCAGCTTGGGAGATATACCCACTTAGGCCAAAAGCCTAAGCTTGGGGGAGGTACGCCGACACCGCACTCATCTCCGTATCATGTTGCATCGGTACTTTGTATATTCATGTGTTCGTTCTCTTTTTAGTTTTCGTTTTTCTTTGCTTTTGCTTCCTAAAACACAAAAAGACCAAAAATATTTATGTTGTTTCTCTTTGGTTTGCTTCTTCTTTTTGCCTTGGTTTGTTTTTCCCTTTTTGCTTTGTTTGAACTATTCAAAAAAACCCAAAAAGATATTGCTTTGCTTGTTTTTCCCTTTTGGTTCTTGTTTAAAAATCGAAAACACCAAAAATATTTGTCATTCTTCTTTGGTTTTGTGAGTTTGCTACAGGGTGCAGCAGTCCTCAGTGGAATATTGGTCTCATATTATTATTCAAGCCACACAAATGAAGAGCAATAATGAGGATTAATGACAACTTGAGGCGTGGTAAGAGGCTAGTAACGAACTCTATTTGTTTTCATTTTTGTAAATATACTCATCACTGTGAGCATGCTTAGTCTGTTTCATGTAGGGTGTATGTTATCTTTGGATGCTTAGTAGTTCTTGCTTTCTTATGATTAGCTCTAGCTCGCTAATAGTTTGTAGCATGTCTTATGAATGTTTGCTTGCATTGCTCTATTCATAAATTGGTATGACACCATGGTATCCTCCTCTGAATGTTTCATTTGAATTGACTTGGCACATGCTCATGCATGCACATGACTGTAATAATCAGTTAAGCCTCGATGAATTATTTTCCCTTGAGGATCTTGAATCAGTTTCATGCCATGAGTAGTCCTGTTTTGTTGCAAGCATGATAATGACAGCTATTCCTCTCTCGTTTGTCGCTCCCTTACTATTGCTAGCCTTCACTTCCACTGAGTGTTTTACTCAAGTTTCCAACTCCCTAAACCAAATATTTCAAAAGTGTCCACCATACCTACTATTAGCATCATTTGCTACTTCCGTGCATATTCAATGTGCTTTGTTTTCTTCCGAATAAAATGTTTGCTTATTATAAGAAAATTAGTTAGTAAAGCTCTCACGAATTTGATGGCACACTTTATTTCCTGCACTTAATAAACCTAAACCATTGTGAACTCTCCATGAAAGTTATATGCTTGCAAATTATAGGCTAGGGATTAGCAGAACCGTGTTGTCACGGGGAACGCTTTCAACGCTTGTAAATATATACCCAGTTGATACCTTGCTCTTTTGTTTGCGGATGTCATCGGTGTGAAATAAAAGGGGATCTTGTAAGTCCATGGAGTTATGTATGTGTGTTAGAGAAACGCCTAGGCCGCCGGTCTAATCCATGCTGACATGGGGGAAACCTGCAGCGTAACCATAATGATATCTATGAAGCATTCTTCTTATAAAAAAAAGAGAGATAGCTATTGAGAAAAAGAAAAAAAAGAGTTTTATGAAAAGAGGAAAGAGAGAAAAAGCACCATTTTTCCATGGTAAATAAGAAGATTGCTGAGATACTCATTGTCTGCTTGCCTTGTCATTTTGATATGGGGATTCTTCCGTATCATCGGGCAAGGGGTACCCCGTTGGCGGTTCTCAATGATACGCACATACTTACGATGACAGGAACTTACCGGTAACTAAAGTTGAGTAGCATGAGGAGCGGCCCTCGTACTCAAGGGACTTGGGATTTTCAGTTTATAGTCTGTCAAGCATATAACTCAGATTGGACCTCACTTTCACCTTAACCACATTAAAGATGCTTATGATAGGGGCAATGAGAGCTCAAAGCTAATGAGTACCATACTTTCAGCATTTGGAAGCCTTTCAAATTATTCAAAACCTTTTCCTTTACTTGTTGAGTCTCCACATATTCTTTGAGCACTTTCTTGAGAGCATAGTTGTCATTCTTTGTGTTTGTCCCATTACTTGATTATTTGTGTTATGACTTTGATGCTTGAATCCTTGATATCTTTACTTCTAGTCAGCACTTGAACTTCAGAGGTGCCTTGACATTCATAATCAAAGGCAAGCGAGATACCACTCTATCATACCTTTTTATGAGCATTGTAATGTAGCTTATGTTTGTGCCTCATGCTACTTATTATTTTTGAGTTGGAATCTCTTCATGGCTTGCATTGACTATTAAGTAGACTTGGTTGCATACTCTTTATTATGAATTTTCTAAGTAGTTGATCACATTCCTGATAATATTTACATTATGAAGCAAATGTGTTCGTGAAAGTTCTTTTATCGCACTCAGTTTTCAACTGAATTGCTTGAGGAAAAGCAATTAGCTAAGCTTGGGGGGAGTTGATACGTCCAAAACGTATCTACTTTACCGAACACTTTTGCTATTGTTTCTCCTTTAAACTTGTGTGATTTGGATGCAACTAACGCGGACTGACGCTGTTTTCAGCAGAATTGCCTTGGTGTCTACTTTTTGTGCAGAAAATCAACTATTAGGAAAAATCCCGGAAAATATGCCAAAAATCCTATTTCACCCGAAGACTCCAGGAGCCAAAATACGAGACGGAGAAGAGCCAGGGGTGGCCACACCACCTGGTGGCGCAAGCCAAGCCAGGCCACGCCAGGGGTTGGTGTGGGGCCCCCAGGCACCCCCTCGGCCTCTCTCTTCGCCTATAAGGATCCTTCTGACCTAAAAACTTCGGGGGGTTCGACGTTTTTCTAGAAGGAGTTCCGCTCCGCCGCCACCACCAAATTCCACGAAAAAGCACCAGAAACTTCATTCTGGCACCCTGCCGGGACGGAGAATTGGAGGAGATCATCGCCATCATCATCACCATCGCTTCTCCATCGACCATCCATGTTTCCCCCATCTATGAGTGAGTAATCCCCCGCTGTAGGCTATGGGGATGGTAGCGATTGGATGAGATCGTTCATCTAATGGTATCAGATTGTTAGAGCATGGTGCCTAGTATCTTTTATTAGTGCTTTATGACTTTGTTGCGACTTGTTGTGCTTAATGCTTGTCACTAGGGCCCGAGTGCCATGATTTCAGATCTGAACATGTTATTGATTCATTATGATAGTATTGTTTTTGGTCTTATCTACAAGTTGAATACACACGTTGTTGTCAAGAACCAATGGCCCCAAAGTGACAGAAATCGGGATAATCGGAGGGAATGGCTTTGATGTGAGGATCACATGTGTTCATGGAGTGTTAATGCTTTGCTCCGGTGCTCTATTAAAAGGAGCACCTTAATTGCCAGTAGTTCCCTAGAGGCCCCGCTGCAAACGGGCTGGCAGGACAAAAGATGTTGTGCAAGTTCTCATTGCGAGCACGTATGACTATATATGGAACACATGCCTAGGATTGTCTAGTACTTGGATGCTTTATCTTATTTATCTGCAATTGCCCTATATTCTGATTGCTATGTGAATTGTCTTATCCATGCAACGCCCGTCCATCCATCCCTATGCCTACCGCACTCGAATCCCACTTTTACTGCTATTGTTACTGTTGTCTTTACTTTACTACTGTTGCTACTTTGCTCTTCCTACTACAAAACTGTTGCTACTGATAAACTGCTGTGAGCAAGATTGTTTCCAGGTGCAGCTGAATTGACAACTCAGTTGTTAAGGCTTATAAATATTCTTTGGCTCCCCTTGTGTAGAATCAATAAATTGGGTTTCACTTCCCTCAAAAATACTGCGATACACCCCCTATACTTGTGGGTCATCACCGGACCCGCCCATACCACTGTTTGTTAAATCGTCAGTAAGCCTAGCTCGTTTTTCACATATCGGAACGACCAGGCCGTATCGGCGCATCTGCCTGTATGGCTAGTCATTACCAGTTCTGTGTTCCCCCATTTGATTCTTGTGTCAAAAAATAGAGAGAGAAACGAAGTCGGTAATAATCAGTACGGGTGGGCCATGCAGGTGGGTCCCGCTCGTACCACTTAGTTGGTTGATTATTCACCGCCTTTGACAGGGCAGATTTTTGAAAAAAACCTGGTACGGGCGCACCGTGCGGGCGTCCGCCTGTACCAGTGGTCGTTACGACTGTATGTTTTTCCTTTTTCATTTTATTTCTTTCCTTATTTATTGGGATTCTTTTCTTGGCCGACCCTCTTTCTTTTAGCACGATTTTTTCCCTATTTTTGAGAGTTAATAAGCCTCCCTAGAGGTCTTACTCCCTCTTATATCAACATATCCAATCTACTTGATGCACTACCTAGTTCTAGGCAAAGACAAACCCCTAAGCCTCATGGACCCTTCGTGGGATAGCTTCCAGACTTCCTCCATTGAAGCAGATGGCCATGAAGATCAAGGCCTAAGCCTGAAGAACAAGAGGTATACTTATGACTCTGATGATGAGGAGGAATTTGAGACCTTCATGGAGCAAACAAAGAGAGGATGGAAGCAGCTGGATTATCTGGCTATGGTGAAGCCTGGAGATGAAGAAGAAGCAAAGAAACCCCATGGGAAGGGATGCACGGAGTCACTCAAGCTCATCGCCACCAACTACTCTTCACCAAAGCGTAAGAAAGTGGTGGCTACAAGTGCATAGACCAATTGTAGCTAGTTTCAAAGTAAAGATATTGAACCCACATAGAGCTATTGGTAAAGGTCTTTATGCCCCTCGTTACTATCTACCAAAGTATACTTGTAAGTTGTCTTTGATCTCAAGTAATGGGTGTTTGAATGGTTTGTGGTTGTTTGCATAAAAGTAATTAAAACAAGTAAAAGATAACAAGTAACAAGATTGTATGAAATCGTGGTTTAACTCAATAGGACTAAAACGTTCTCGGGGATGTATGATACACCACTAGCATAATACTATTATTATATGTAATCAAGATAACATACTTCTTGTGTCATGATATGTGTGGAGAGAGCCCCATAATAAGATGTTCACGACACGGCTCTCAGGAAGCCACTTTGTTGAGCCAAGTGTGAGGTCACCTCTAAATAACCAGTACAATGCATAAGAGCAATCACCATACAGGCCACCGCAATTAAGGGTTTCCCCTTGGATATCGTAATTACCTTAGGGAGACCCTCTTAATCCCCTTTAATCGTGTGGGTTATGATCCAACACCAATCTGTCACGAGGCACTCCAGGTATGCTTCCAAGACACGTCCAAAGGGTTTCTTCCTCCCTTTAGTCCTGAAGGCAAATGATATGTGGTCAACTTCACATATCATCTAAAGAGAGAAATCAAACACAAGTCATAATTATATCATAGACAAGCAAGTCATATGGACACAAGAATAGATCATCTTTATTACAATTTCATAGTGGTGGTAGGGTTTCTCCATCTCCCCAAGAACAAAGGAACTATTCACTCATGGAAGCAATCAACAACATCATCATAATCAAATGGATGGATCAAAGTATGGAGGTAGATCTAATGCAAACAACAATTGGATCTGGAATTACAAAGAGATCTAATAGATGGAAGATGGAGTAATGGCGGTGATGAAGATGCAGTGGTTGATGGTGAAGGGGATGATGTGTTTTCCTCCAATGATCCGCGAAGCAGCCGGGATTTTACCCCAGCTAAGTTCCTCCTTCAGATCCCTCCCGGATGTGGTGTTTTGTGGTTTCTGGTGGCTATGAATGTCGGATTTCCCTCTCGTCTTTGCCAGGAGAAACTATTTGACGAGGCAGTCCCAATGACGCCTGGTATGGATGGACAGTACGGGCGGGCTCCGCCCATACTAGTAGTCGATATCGGTTCTGGTGCCTTCTCCATGTTTTCTATTCTTCTAGGTGCGAAGGTAAATTCATAAAATGACTTTTATCACTTAGAAATATCATATAATTATGCAATATGACAGCTCTAATTGATATGTTCATATATTACTCATGATTTGGGATCCTGTTGAAACAAGAATGAAATAGCGCACGTAGGCGCGGTGAAATGCAAAAATTCCTACTCTATTTATGCAAAAACAAAAGGTAAATATGCTTCAATTTTGAACGCATCAACTCCCCCGAGGTAGGATCTTGCTCGTTCCCGAGCAAGATGGTGGCTTATGGACAAGATCATCATGCTCATGAGACACGAGGCATTACAATAAATGAGGCAAAAATTGAAACAGGAGTGCAACACCGGATGTAGAGATACGTCGGGGGTATTACCATACCCTTACACATTACATAACTTAGAGGCTTCCACACCGTTTTATAGTATTAATGAAATTATAAGAAGCTACTAGTGATTCAACATATCATATAATTACGGAGTTTAAAGATTTCTACCTCTAAGTTTAATAGTGAAGATTCATGATCATTTTCTCTTTCTTCTTTTTCTCTCTTTTTATATGCTTGATTCTTTTATTAGCTACTTTCTTTTTCTTTCTTGATACTTGCATATCTATATTTTTCCTCGCTCCCTTTTTCTCCTTTTCTTTTCAGCAAGCTATTTGATCATGCTCACTACTTCAATGGCTTTTGTAAACTCTTAATCATAATATTCTACCAGAATTCTTCCTCTCATAACTTAATCAATAATTCTATAGGTGTGGAAGTCCCTAAAATTATGATAGTTGTACAAGTATCATAACACTCGACCTAGTTCAATCATCTAATATAATAATCATGAACCAAAACACGACTTCAATTATCATAAAGTCTCATAACTCAACGGATATAATTCTACTCTCGAAAAAAGGGAAATTTATGTTGATGCAACTAATGTAAATTTGGAAATTTAAACCTAACCATGCCCGCGGAAAAAGTAAACATGCTAAAACTATAAGATAGAATACAAGGTTCTCTCATATCCGCCAAGCTTACAGACAAGCCGGGTGGATCAAATAATTCCTTGCGATTACTTACTCCTTCTTGGGAGTAAAGAAATCAGCATCTTACTCTTCTTCATCTGCCTTGAGGTTGCAAGCTTGAGCAATACACGCGAATCGCATGGTCATCTCTATGATGCCGTCACACAATTCCTTGATTACTTTGTTTAGAGTCCTTCTATCATCTGCCATATCCATAATGATATTGGTAAGGACTTGTACTCTACCGTCAATGTCATCGACCTTCTTTTCGAGGTCTTTTCCCATCATCCAGTAAGAGTCAACTCCTTCCCCAATAGTCTCAACACAAGCCTTAGAAATCTTTTCAAGGTTCTTGATCTTTTCTCGAATCTCATCTCGGTCTCCCTTTTTCTTCGAAGAGGTTCTGGAGGTGATTTAAGAGAAGATCCATGAAGGTTATACCTGTAGGGGTTGAGCGGAGATTCTTCTTGAAGGAAATATGCCCTAAGAGGCAATAATAATGTTATTATTATGTATTCCTTGTATATGATAGATGTTTATTTTGCATGCTATAATTGTATTGATAGGAAACTTCAATACATGTGTGTTTAATAAACAAATAAAAGGTTCCTAGTTATGCCTCTCTTATAGACTAGCTCGTTGATTAACAAGATGATCAAAGTTTCCTGATCATGGACATTGGATGTTGTTAATAATGAGGTCACAACAATTGTGAAATGATGTGATGAACATTCATCCGAAGTATAGCATTACGATCAAAGTCATTATGTTAATATTGCTATAACATCATATGAAGTAATCTTTATCCTTAGACCATGAGATTATGTTAATTGCCGACATTAGAAGAGTAACTTGATAACATCAAACGTCACACCGTAAAAGGGTGATTGATACGTTGCTAACGTATCCATAATTTTTGATGTTCCATGCTTGGTTTTTATCTACTTTCTTATGTTTTGTTCCAACTTTGGAGTACTTTTTATATGATTTCTTGGACTAACCTATTAACAAGAGCCATAGTGCCAGCTGCCTGTTTTCTGCTGTTTTTGGTTCCAGGAAATCCGAGAAAATGAATATTCTCGGAATTGGACCAGACAAAAGCCAAAGTCGATATTTTACCGGAAGACTCACAGAGCCAGAAGACAAGACGGAGAGGGGCCACAGGGCGGCCACACCATGTGGTGACGCGGGTCAGCCCTGGCCGCGCCACCAGGTGGTGTGGCCCCCCTGGCCGTCCACCGACCTTGCCTCTTCGCCTATAAGATGCCTCCCGATGCAAAAACCCTAAATCGTCAAGCCTCCAGCCACGAAAAGTTCCGCAGCACCGCCGCCACCGAAGGGGAGATTCAGGGGACAGAAAGTCTCTGTTCCAGCACCCTGCCAGGATGGGGAAGTGCCCCCAGAGCCATCTCCATCGATCTGCACCAGCATCTCCATCACCATTGCCGATTTCCATGATGAGGAGGGAGTAGTTCTCTCTCGAGGCTAAGGGTTCTATCGGTAGCTATGTGTTCATCTCTCTCTATGCATGATCTTATTGAGATCATGAGCTTGTAATCTATAGATCTACCTTGCTACTCAAGTGCTTTAATAGATCTCTACTCTCCCCATGTGTGTGAAGTTGATAGTGTGCACACCATGGAGGCACTTAGGCTAGAGATTATAATTACTTGTTATGAGTTATATTTGGAGTTGGAGGTTTCTATGAAATTGTGGTGTTTGTTGGAACCATCTAGTACTCAAGGTGATAGTGTGGGGTTTTCTAGATGGGAAAGATGAACTTTGAGGTGTACTGTTATAGCCCTACCATCGATTAGAGTGTCTAACCGGAGAGTAGATCAGCGTAGTATCATAAAGAGTAATATATTTATATGAGAGTGTTCACTAGTGAAAGTATGATCCCTAGGCCTTGTTTCTAAGCATTGAAACACCGTTTGCTACTAGATCTATTACATGTTTGCTTGCTTCGATCTTTATTTCAGTTTGCCTTTAGTCTCTTCCACGACATCAAGCTATTTTCTAGCACCGTTGTATTATATCCATACCACTTGTATTTCACTATCTCTTTGCCGAACTAGTGCACCTATACACCTGACAAGTGTATTGGGTGTGTTGGGGACACAAGAGACTTCTTGTATCTTGATTGCAGGGTTTCTTGAGAGGGGATACCTTTGACCACTTCCTCCCTGAGTTCGATAAACCTTGGGTGATCCACTTAAGGGAAAACTTGATGCTGTTCTACAAACCTTTGCACTTGGAGGCCCAACAAATGTCTACAAGAATAGAAGTGCGTAGACATCAAGCTAGCGCTATTGCCGGGAAGGTAAGGTAAAAGGTACTCACATCCTCCGGTGTGATTGCTCGAAGTTATTTCCTTTAGATTCTACAATTTTGTCTTTTTGTTTCTGTTTTTACTAGTTAGGCTTAATGGAAAACAACAACAAAATTAGGGAGCTTTATAGTATTTACCTTGAGTTAGGACATGAAGTGTTTGAAGAGAAAATTTAAAAACCTATGGAACTTTATTTGCATGCTAATAGCAATGTTGTTAGTATGAATTCTTTGGACACGATTATTGCTAATGCTATGGAAAAGTCTAAGCTTGGGGAAACTAGTTTTGATGAAAATGATCTTTTTAGTCCCCCATCTTTAGAGGAGAAAATTTATTTTGATGATACTATGCCTCCAACTATGATGATTACAATGATGAATATGATATTTTCAGTCCACCTACTATTGAGGAGAAAATTAATTATTATTACAATATGCCTCCTATATTTGATGATTATGGTGATGAGAATAATAATGATAGCTATTTTGTTGAATTTGCTCCCACTATGATTAATAAGAATGACTATTCTTATAGGGAGAGTAATAATTGTTTTATGCATGTGGCTCATGGTAAGAATGTTTCATGTGATTGTTATATTGTTAATTTTATTCATGATGCTACTAAAAGTTATTATGAGAGAGGGAAACATGGTTTTATGTGTCTCAACAATATTAAGTTTCCCCTCTTTATGTTGAAAGTTTTGAAGTTGCACTTGTTTTGCTTTCCTATGCTTGTTGCTTTGTGCTTTCATGACCTTTTTTTACAAGATTATTATGCATAGGAAGTGGGGTAGACTTAAATGTGCTTTGAATTTGCTCCTTGATGCTCTCTTTTACTTCAATTCATATTTATTATGTGAGCATCTTCTCAAACTATCAAGCCTAACTTAAAGGCATTAAAGAAAAGTACTTATTGGGAGATAACCCAAAAGTTTTAGATGAGTCTTGGAAGTTATTACCTCTGTAATAACTGCTCCTTATCCTTTTTATTTGCCTTTTGTGCCAAGAGTAACCTCTAATGAGAGAGAAGTAATGCTTGGGAAAGTTGTTGTCCCGAAACAGATTTCTGTGCTTCACCGTAAAAATTCGTGCAAAATATCTGTATGTCCTTTTGAGGCGTGAATTCTTGTGCTTCTGCCCCAGGTTGTTATATAACTTTCTTTAGTTCAACACCTTTTGATTTGAGCAACAGAAGGTCTTCTAAAAAATCGTCTTTACCTCCTGGTCTGTTTTGACAGATTTCTACCATTATTTCCATTTGCTTCTTGTTGGTTCCTTTTTGAGTTCTTTTGGGGAATTGAGCTTTTTGAGGAAAGTGCTACAGTAGCTTGTGTTTTAATGGATGTTTTATTGTTGTTGGAACTGAACATAAATACTTATTATCTTGAGTGCACTAATGTTGCTAATAAAGATTGTGTGAAGTTTTGTATGAAGGAAAATTTTCAGGTGTATGGAAGGAATGAATAATGAGATGAAGAATGGACTAAAGCTCAAGCTTGGGGATGCCGCGCGTGTCACCCCAAGAAATATCCAAGAAGTACAAGCGTCAAAGCTTGGGGATGCCCAAGGCATCCCCCTCTTCATCAATACAAATCCTAGGTTTCTTCCAAACGCTTCATTTTTATTGTTTCATGCATAGTTGTTCTGTTCGTTTTCGTTTTGGTTTTGCATTTGTTTTGTTTGCTTAGTTTGCTGAATAAATTGGTTGGACCCCCTCTTTCATACATTGGTTTTCAAATATTTTGGTTTGGATTGGAAAAGAGTAGGAAAGTTCATGCTTAAGTGGTAAAGAGAGCTTGTTTTTGACTGTGGCCTATGCTTGTTCATGCCATGCTTGATATTGTTTTGGCTTTATGCTTAGTGATCTTTTCTGTAGCATGACATGTTATAAGCAATTGAGATTGCTTAATGTGCCTTTGAAAGAATCATGCGTTGTTTTAGCATATTAAAGCATAGTATTGTGGTATTCTCCTTTGATGATTTGTTTGGGTTGACTTGGCGCATGCTCACACCATGTTATGACTATCCCAAGTCACCATAGCCTCTATGATCCTTTAGTTTTCAACTTGTAGTATCACTTTATGCTTTGATCAATGATGTTTTGTCGCTCTGCATGATTATGGACATTATTGCTCTCTTAGTTGGTCGCTCCCAGTCTTTTGCTATCCTGCGCAACCATAGTATGAGTGCCACTCATGCATCCAACTCCTAAAACCAAGTTATTACAAAGAGTCCACCATACCTACCTATTAGCATATGCTATTCCAAGTATATTCATGTTTTTATCTACCTTCTGAATTAAACTTGTTATGAGAAAACTAGTGATTAAAGCACTCACAAACTTGATGACACACTTTACTTTTCTTGCCCTTAATAAACTTGAACCATTGTGTCGTCTATGTTGTATATGCTTGCACTTATATGTTGGGGATTAGCAGAACCATGCTGTCATGGGGAACGCTTTCAACATTGCACTTGTACTTTGTACCTAGTTGATATCATGCTCTTTTGTCTATGGATGTCGTCGGCGTGAAATGAAAGGGGAGCTTGTAAGTCCATAGAGTTATGTATATTTTGGAGCACATATGTTTCAGACAAAAGAATTACAAAGCGCTGGAATTATTTCGATGGAAACTGGAATTGTTTCGGGTGAAATTGCAGAAATGGGTTCTGCATGTGATATTGAAATGTTACAAGGGGTTTTATGTGGATGTTTGTTAATTAAAGTAATTAACAAAATTCTAAATAAAATAAATAAAAGAGTTTTATTAAATGAGAGTTGCATTAAATTTGGTGGAAATTTAATGCATGTGAGTGGAACTTTGGGTGGAGGCTAAATTGATGTGAGTGGAGCTTCCACCACATGAATGAGGAAGAGGTGGGGGCACCCCCCATGGGCGTTGTCCGTGGTAGGGGAGGAGCCCCCCTCTCCTATAAAAGGGCCCCTCTCCTCCCTCACAAAGCACACCTCCTCATGAAGGATCTCTCTCCCCTCCAGATATATTCCCCCATGGTCTCGAATTAGCGAGATAGATGTTCCCGATGGCATTGCATCTGGAAGGAGTTATTGTTTCCACTGATTCGCTGGAGCGAGGATGTGGAGGTTGTTCGGTAGCCTGAACGTGTGTGCGAGGACGGATGCGCTGCTGATTTGCGGCGCTAGGACTTCCACACGATCTTGAGATCAGCAAGCGTACGACTACATCATTCACGAGTTCCAACTCGTTAACAAAGCCTTGTTGTCTTTGAGGGTAAGTTCTCTATGGATGTATATCCACCCGTTGCTTGTATCTAGTAGATATATTTTGGCGTATAGTTCCCATCGTAGGAAATTTTTTGTTTTCTATGCTGCGATCCCAACAGTGGTATTAGAGCCTGATCTATGCGTAGTTGCTTTGCATAGGTAGTACACATATGTTTATATATGGGCGATGATGATCATGTTTTTGCTTCTTTCATGTATTTTGGATATTGGTGGCATAGTGGGATGAAGCGGCCTGGACCAACCTTACATGTCATCGCACATGAGACCGGTTCCACGACTGACATGCAAGTACTTTTCCATAAGTGGCTGGCGGGTGTCTGTCTCTCCTACTATAGCCAATATCTGATTTACAACGAGTTGCTAATAACTTGGTTATCCTCGTTGTGGTTCCATGTTCGTAGGTAAGACCGGTACTATCTCCGAAAGCCGTAAGCCACGTAAAACTTGCAATGGATAAATTAGAGGCGTCTAGTTTAGATCGTTCCTGGGCTAGTGTCTTGATATGGTAATGTTGTAAGTAGATGTATGGTAGATACTCTTACAACACACTTAACGTGTAAGTTCCATAGACCTTGGCCTTACACACAAAGGAATGATAAAGATCATACCACGATGCATATGATAGAGATCAAATGCATGGACCATATCATCCCACTTTACACATTAGATGTTCGGATCTTATATTGCTAGTTTGGCACTTTTAGTAGCATTGTAAGATGATCCCTCATTTAAATATCAAGAAAAATGTGTTCTTCCTTAAAGTATGCACCGTTCTATGGATCATGTTTCGAGACATCACGTGATGATCGGGTGTACTCGACTCTACGCTTTCATACAACGGGTGTAAGACAGTTTTACACACGCGAATACTAAGGTTCTTACTTGGCGAGCCTAGCATGTACAGACATGGCCGCGGAACACGGACCGAAAGGTTAAGCATGAGTCATATAGTTGATATGATGCCCATATAGATGCTCGCCTTTGAAGCTACACTGACTCACGTGATGATCGGACTTGGTGTAGTGGATTTGGTTCATGTAATCACCAAAAGGACACGAGGGATGTCGTTTTTGAGTGGGAGTTCATTAGTAATTTGGATTAGTTGAACTCAATCTATCATAAACTTAGTCTAAATAAACTTTACCAATTCTGTTTTAGATGGCACCACCTGCTTTTAATTTCAATGTGTTCATGGAGAAAGAGAAACTTGCTGCGAATGGTAGCAACTTCACCAACTGGGCTATGAATTTGAGGATTCTCCTCACTACTGCACAAAAGCAATATGTGCTAGATGCGCCGCTAGGCCCCCCACCAGCTCCTGATGCCCCTGACGAGGAAAAGAATGTCTATATAACTCGTCAGGAGGACCACAACTTAGTTCATTGCGGCATACTGTATGGGCTAGAGCCAGAACTTTGAAAGCGTTTCGAAAATGGCAATGCTTTTGATACCATGGGAGAATTGAAAATGATTTTCGATACCCATGCTGCTGTAGAGAGTTATAATGCTTCTGAAAAGTTCTTTAGCTGCATGATGGAGGAGAACAGCTCCGTTAGTGAGCACATACTCAAAATGTCTCGGTATGCCGATAAGCTTGTGTTGGGAATAACGATTCCCATTGACCTAGGAATACATCGTGTTCTCCAATCTCTGCCACCTAGCTACAAGAGCTTCGTGATGAACTATAACATGCAGGGCATGAAGAAGTCTCTTCCCGAGCTTCTGTCAATGCTTAAAACTGTAGAAGTGGAGATTAGGAAAGAACATCAAGTGTTGATGATTAATAAGACCACCGGTTTCAAGAAAGACAAGAAAGGCAAGCCGAAGGGAAAGAAGGGCGGCAAATCTGTTGCCACACCTGAGAAGAAATCCCGAGCTGGCCCTAAGTCTGATAACGAGTGATACTATTGCAAGGGGACTAGCCATTGGAAGCGCAACTGCCCCAAGTATTTGGCGGACAAGAAGGCCGGCAAGGCAAACAAAGTTATATGTGATATACATGTTATTGATGTGTACTTGACTAGTACTCGCAGTAGCACCTGGGTATTTGATACGGGATCGGTTGCTAATATATGTAACTCGATTCAGGGGTTGCGGAACAAGCGACAGGTAGCAAGGGATGAGGTCATGATGCGGGTCGGCAATGGATCAAGAGTTGATGTGATCGTCGTCGGAACGCTGCCTCTCCATATGCCATCGGTATTATAAATCTAAATAATTGTTATTTGGTGCCTGCACTGAGCATGAACATTGTATCTGGATCGTGTTTGATGCGAAGTGGTTATTCCTTTAAATCTGAAAACAATGGTTGTTCGATTTACATGAATGATATCCTTTATGGTCATGCACCTGTGATGAATGGTTTATTTCTGTTGGATCTCGATAGTAGTATTACACATATTCATAATGTTGATGCTAAAAGGATTAAACCTGATAATGATATATCTGCATATATGTGGCACTACCGTCTAGGTCATATTGGTGTTAAATGCATGAAGAAACTCCATTCTGATGGACCTTATGGGCAAGATGACTAGGAGGTCGTTTTCCAGTTCAATGGAACGGGCGACAAATTTATTGGAAATCATACATACTGATGTGTGTGGACCAATGAGTGTGTCAGCGCGAGGTGGATATTGTTATTTTGTTACTTTCACGGATGATTTGAGTAGATACGGGTATATCTTTTTAATGAAACATAAGTCTGAAACCTTTGAAAAGTTCAAAGAATTTCAGAATGAAGTGGAAAATCATCGCAACAAAAGGATCAAATTTCTTCATTCTGACCGTGGAGGAGAGTATCTTAGTTACGAGTTTAGCACACATATGAAAGACTGTGGAATAGTTTCACAACTCACGCCTGCCGGAACACCACAACGTAATGGTGTGTTGGAATGTCGTAATCATACTTTATTGGATATGGTTTGATCTATGATGTCTCTAACTGACTTGCCACTGTCATTTTGGGGTTATGCATTGGAAACCACTGCAATTCACTTTAAATCGGGCACCATATAAATCCGTTGAAACGACACCGTATGAATTATGGTTTGGAAACAAACCTAAGCTGTCATTTCTTAAAGTTTGGGGATGTGATGTTTATGTGAAGAAACTTCAGCCGGATAAACTCGAACCCAAAGCGAAAAAATGCGTCTTCATAGGATACCTTAAAGAAACGATTGGGTATACCTTCTATCACAGATCCGAGGGCAAGGTTTTTGTTGCCAAGAATGGATCCTTTATTGAGAAGGAGTTTCTCGCGAAAGGTGTGTGTAGTCGGAAGGTAGAACTCAAAGAGGTTATTGAACCTTCTCTTCATGAAATGGCGAGTGGCGCACCACCGGAAATTGTTTCGGAGTTGACTTCACCGGATGAAGAGAGAGCTAATGATAATAATCATGAAACTCCGAAAGAGGACACTACCGAACCTCGCAGGTCAAACAAGACACGTGTAGCTCCTGAACTATACGGAAATCCTGTTATAAATTTCATGCTCAATGAAATAGATGACCCTGCGACGTATGAAGAAGCAATGATGAGCCTGGATTCCAACAAATGGCTAGAAGCCATGAAATCCGAGATGGAATCCATGTACGAAAACCAGGTTTGGACCTTGGTGGACTTACCTCACGATCGAAAGGCCATTGAGAATAGATGGATTTTCAAAAGAAAAACTGATGATGATGATAATTTGACCAACTATAAAGCTTGACTTATCGCAAAGTGGTTTCGAAAAATTCAAGGAGTTGACTACGATGAGACATTCTCTCCCGTAGCGATGCTAAAGTCGGTTAGGATTATGTTAGCAATTGCTGCATATTTCGATTATGAAATATGTCAGATGGATGTCAAAACTGCGTTCCTCATTGGTAATATTGAAGAAGAGTTGTATATGATACAACCTAAGGGTTTTGTTGATCCTAAGGATCTTGATAAGGTATGCAAGCTTCAGCGATCCATCTATGGACTGAAGCAAGCATCCCGGAGTTGGAATCTCCGCTTTGATGAGGTCATCAAAGAGTTTGGATTTGTCCAAACTTATGGAGAGGCTTGTATTTTCAAGAAAGTGAGTGGGAGCAATGTGGCATTTTTGATATTATATGTGGATGACATATTATTGACTGGAAATGATATAGATCTTTTAAACAGTGTTAAAAGTTATCTAAACAACAAATTTTTGATGAAGGACCTTGGTGAAGCTTCATATATATTAGGCATTACAATCTATAGAGATAGATCAAGGCGACTAATTGGGCTATCGCAAAGTACATACCTTGATAAGATATTAAAGAATTTTAATATGGAAGGAAGTAAGAATGGGTTCTTACCTATGTTGTAAGGCAAGACATTGAGTAAGACTCAAAGTCCAGCTACGGCGGAAGAAAGAGAGATAATGGATAAGATCCCCTATGCCTCAGCCATAGGCTCTATAATGTACGCCATGCTATCTATAAGACCGGATGTGGCACATGCTATTAGTTTGACTAGTAGGTACCAATCTGATCCATGTTCGAAACACTGGATAGCGATCAAGAATATCCTTAAGTACTTAAGAAGAACTAAGGATATGTTTCTTGTATACGGAGGTGAAGAAGAGTTGGTCGCTAATTGTTATGTCAATGCTAGCTTTGATACCGATCTGGATGACTCTAAGTCTCAATTTGGATATGTATTTCTCTTGAACGGAGCAGCAGTTAGTTGGAGGAGTTCCAAACAACCTGTGGTGGCTGGATCAACGACGGAGGCGGAATATGTTGCTGCTTCAGAAGCGGTGTAGGAAGCAGTTTGGATGAAGGAGTTCATAAAGGAACTAGGTGTGGTTCCTAGTGCATTGGACCAAATGGTGATCTATTGTGACAACAATGGAGCCATAGCCAACGCCAAGGAACCAAGGTCTCACAAGAATTCCCAAGCATATTAAGCGTCGGTTTCACTCCATCCACGAGCATGGCAAGTATGGAGATATAAATATTTGTAAAGTACACACGGACCTAAATGTAGCAGATCCGTTGACTAAAGTTCTCCCTAGGGCAAAACATGATCAACAGCAGAACTCCATGGGTGTTAGATTTATCACTATGTGAACTAGATTATTGTCTCTAGTGCAAGTGGGAGACTGAAGGAAATATGCCCTGAGAGGCAATAATAAAGTTGTTATTATGTATTCCTTTTATATGATAGGTGTTTATTTTGGATGCTATAATTGTATTGATAGGAAACATCAATACATGTGTGTTTAATAAACAAATAAAAGGTTCCTAGTTATGCCTCTCTTATAGACTAGCTCGTTGATTAACCAAATGATCAAAGTTTCCTGATCATGGACATTGGATGTTGTTAATAACGCGGTCACAACATTTGCGAAATGATGTGATGAACATTCATCCGAAGTATGGAATTACGATCAAAGTCATTACGTTTATATTGCTATAACATCATACGGAGTAATCTTTATCCGTAGACCATGAGATCATGTTAATTGCTGACATCAGAAGAGTAACTTGATAACATCAAACGCCACACCGTAAAAGGGTGACTATAAAGGTGGGTTCGGATACTCCGAAGATTTCATGTTGAGGCTCATGGATCAAGAGTGGAATTTGTCAATCCCAATGACGGATAGATATACTCTTGGCCCTCTTGGTGATATCACATTAAGATAGCTTATAAGTAAGTGATGTGATCACTAGAATGTTATATCACGGGAGCGAGAAAAGAGTGCATGTCGGAATGAGATCAAACTAGGTATTTTGATACCGATGATCGAATCTCGGACATGTAATATATCATGAGACAAAGGGATTAAATTACTAGCATTAAAGGTTCTCACAATCACATAAGTCATCGTTGAATGTGCAGCAGTCAGTATGGATCTCTAGGTCCCGCTTCTGATTATTGATTTGAGAGGAGTCTCAATCATGTCTGCATTATTCGCGAACCGTAGGGTGACACACTTAAGGGTTGCCAAACACCATTTTGGAGCACATATGTTTCAGACGAAAGAATTACAAAGCGCTGGAATTATTTCGATGGAAACCGGAATTGTTTCGGGTGAAATTGCAGAAACTGATTCTGCATGTGATATTGAAATGTTACAAGGGGTTTTATGTGGATGTTTGTTAATTAAAGTAATTAACAAAATTCTGAATAAAATAAATAAAAGAGTTTTATTAAATGAGAGTTGCATTAAATTTGGTTGGAAATTTAATGCATGTGAGTGGAACTTTGGGTGGAGGCTAAATTGATGTGAGTGGAGCTTCCACCACATTAATGAGGAAGGGGTGGGGGAACCCCCCATGGGAGCCAGCCATGGTAGGGGAGGAGCCCCCCTCTCCTATAAAAGGCCCCCCTCTCCTCCATCACAAAGCACACCTCCTCGTGAAGGATCTCTCCTCCCCTCTAGATATATTCCCCCATGGTCGCGGATTAGCGAGATACATGTTCCCAGTGGCATTGCGTCTAGAAGGAGTTGTTGTTTCTGCTGATTCGCTGGAGCAAGGAGGTGGAGGTTGTTCAGTGTCCTGAACGTGTGTGCGAGGACGGATGCGCTGCTGATTTGCAACGCTAGGACTTCCACACGATCTTGAGATCGGCAAGCGTACGACTACATCATCCATGAGTTCCAACTCATTAACAAAGCCTTGTTGTCTTCGAGGGTAAGTTCTCTATGGATGTACATCCACCCGTTGCTTGTATCTAGTAGATAGATCTTGGCATATAATTTCCATCGTAGGAATTTTTTTGTTTTCTATGCCCTAAGCATCTCCAATTTCTACGGGAACTTATCTTCCCAATTGCGGAGTGGAACCACACGCATAGGTTCGCGATTGGAGGAAGACGAAGTATCTCCTGTGGATCCCTCCTTCTTGACTCGTCCTTCAACGGTGTGCTCCTGCTTGGCCCAGATCAGCTTGATATGAAAAGGCTGCACGGACCGCGAGTAATCAAGTGAGATCTGAGGTTTCATTGTAAAAGGACAGGAAGAAGTTCTAGATCTGAAATAGGACGGAAAAGAGCGAGAAAGAAGAAAAAGTGGAAACTGGCAAATAAAATCAGAGCTTCAAGGGGATAGAGTCGGCCGCGAGCTGTGGTACGGGCGGGCTCCGCCCGTACCACGCCCCCATACGGACTACTTACTGACTTCTAATATTTTTTTGACACAAGAATGAATGAATTTATCGTGAGGTAAATAGTACCAGTGACGACCATCAGTACGGGCGCGTCAGCCCGTACTGTCCGGTCGTACCGTAATGACAAGAATCGGAGTTGGTTCTATGAATGGTTAGCGACCAGTGGTATGGGTGCGCCCGACCGTACGGTCCGGCCGTACCAGGTCGAAAAAACATTCAATTAACCAGACAAAATAGATGAGTTCAAAGCAAACGATAGAATCATCCAAAAAGGTTCCCAAAGAAGCAGAACTTAAGTAATTTACTTTTTGTTACCTAGTCTCTGCTTGTTGTATTCTGCAGCTGGGATTACAGAGATCAATTCCACAGTGTTTACTTCGCCAACTCTATAATGCTTCAACCGCTGCCCATTAACAATCTAAGATGAAGAAGAGGGTGTAGTATTTTTCAGTCTTACTGCTCCCGATGGATATGCCTCTTCAACCGCGTATGGTCCTTCCCACCTGGATTTCAACTTTCCTGCAAAAATCTTAAGCCTAGAGTTGTAAATAAAAACCTTATCTCCGGGTTTAAATCCCTTGCCTTCTAACTTTCTGTCATGCCACTTTTTAAATTTTTCTTTAAATATTCTAGTGTTTTTGTAAGCCTCATTCCTTAGTTCATCTAAAGCATGAATATCCAAGAGCCGTTTTTCACCTGCAGTTTTGAAATCAAAATTCATAGTTTTTATAGCCCACTAAGCCTTATGATTTAGTTCTAGTGGAAGGTGACATTTTTACCGTAAACCATTTTATATGGCGTCATCCCCATGGGGTTCTTGAATGCTGTGCAATACGCCCACAATGCATCATTAAGCTTTAAAGCCCAACCTTTCCTTGATCTGTTCACTGTTTTCTGGAGTATGGTCTTAATTTCTCTGTTAGATAATTCCACTTGTCCACTGGTTTGAGGATGGTAAGGTGAAGCTACCCGGTGGTCTACTCCATATTTTTGAAGTATCTTGTCAAAAGTTCATTCCATAAAATGAGATCCACCATCAGTAATGAAAAATCGAGGTATTCCAAACCTGGGGAAGATGATGTCCTTAACCATCTTAATGGAAGTGGTTGCATCTGCATGAGCTGTAGGTATAGCTTTAACCCTTTTAGTAACATAATCAACATCAACAAGAATATGAGTATAACCTTTAGAGGGAACAAATGGTCCCATAAAATCCATTCCCCATACATCAAATGGCTTTATTACTAAGTTATATTTCATATTCATTCCTTGCCCTTTTCATATATTACTCATACGTTGACAGGCATCACAATTTTAACATATTCATGTGAATCTTTGACTAAAGTAGGCCAATAGAAGCCCGAATGTAAAACTTTGGCTGTAGTGCGATTACCAGCATGGTGCCCACCATAGGGACTATCATGACAGGCTTTAAGGATGTCTTCAACCTCGTGCTCGGGCATGCATTTCCAGATTATCCCGTCTACACCATGTCTATATAAGTAAGGGTCATACCAAAAGTAATGTTTTAAATCATTGAACAATTTATTTCTTTGATTGTAATCCCTTCCTTTTGGTAAAAACTTACCCACTAGGTAATTAGCATAATCTCCAAACCATGGATCATGAGATTCTACAACTGCAAGATATTCGCCTAGCATAGATTCGTTAATAGGGATAGGATCTTCCATGAATCCTTCCATTCGTAACAAATGGTCGGCCACAGGGTTATCATTTCCCCTCCTATCCACTATTTGTAAATCGTACTCCTGAAGTAACAAGACCCATTTGATTAGACGGAGTTTAACATCCTTATTAGCTAGGAGATGTCTTAGATCTTGATGATCAGTATGAACTACTACATTTGAGTTGATGATATAGTGTCTAAACTTATCACAAGTTAAAACAATAGCAAGGGATTCTTTCTCAATTGTTGCATAGTGCCTTTGATCATCATTAAAGACTCGACTAGCATATTGAATAACGTTAAGGTTAGGGCCATCTCTTTGTCCTAAAACATCCCCAATAGCATAATCACTAGCATCACACATAATCTCGAATGGTTCATCCCAATTGGGTGCTTGAATAACAGGTGCAGAAATTAGAGCTTTCTTTAACTGTTCAAAAGAATCATGGCAATCTCTATCAAAAGCAAAAAAGAGAGTATATTTATCTAGGAGACTGATACATTGCAAATGTATCTATAATTTTTGATGTTCCATGCTTGGTTTTATCCACTTTCTTGTGTTTTGTTCCAACTTTGGAGTACTTTTCATATGATTTCTTGGACTAACCTATTCACAAAGAGCCACAGTGCCAGCTGCCTGTTTTCTGCTGTTTTTGGTTCCAGGAAAGTCATAAAATGAATATTCTCGGAATTGGACGGGACAAAAGCCAAAGTGCCTATTTTTCTGGAAGTGATCAAGTGCCAGAATACGAGACGGAGAAGGGCCAGGGAGCCGCCACACCACCTGGCCGCGTGGCCAGGCCTGGCCCGTGCCAGGGGGTGGTGTGGCCGCTCCCGGCACCCCCTCGGCCTCTCCTTCCGCCTATATATTGCCCTCAGGACAAAAACCCTAAGTACCCGATCAAAAATCCACGAAAGAGTCTGTAGCCGGCGTCATCTCCATCCCTAGATCGGGAGGGATCTGAAGCTCTTCCCGGCACCCTGCCGGAGAGGGGAATTCACCCTGGAGGCCTTCTTCATCACCATGCAAGCCTCCGGTGTGATGCGTGAGTAGTTCATCCTTGGACTACGGATCCATGTAGTAGCTAGATGGGTGCTTTCTCCTCCTTTGTGCTTTCATGTTTAGATCTTGTGAGCTTCGTTCATGATCAAGATCATCTATTTGTAATTCATACATGTTGTGTTTGCGGGGATCCGATGGATATTGAGATGCTATTTCAGATTGATTATTGATTCTATCATGTCTTTGTTATTTGAGATCTTGCATGATTTCCGTTGTTAGTAGCTATCTTGGCCAAGTAGATGCTAGCAACTCCAAGAGTTAGTATTTATGCTCGATAGTGGGTTCATGCCTCTGGTAATCTGGGGAAGTGACAGAAATCTCTAAGGTACTAGATGTGCTGTTGCTACTAGGGAGAAAACAACAATCCTTTGTTCATAGAACAATCGTATTGTTTACTTTACACACAGTTCGTAAAGCAATAATCTGTTGCTTGCAACTTAATACTGGAGGGGGTTCGGATGATAACCTGAAGGTGGATTATTAGTCATAGATGCAGTTGGATGGCGGTCTATGTATTATGTTGTAATGCCCAATCAAGTCTCAGATTAGTCAAGATGATTAGTATATGCATGTATTGCTTTCTCGGTATTTGTCAATTGCCCTGCTGTAATTTGTTCACCCAGCATGTTATCTATCTAAGGAGAGCCACCTCTAGTGAACTATGGATCTCGGTCCTTTTCTTTACATACAATCTATAAACTGTTTACTACTTTGTGTTTACTTTCTGCAAACTTTTACTTCTTTCCATTCGATACGTTTAATCTTTTGTTTTCCGCAAAACATGGTGAGATTGACAACCTCATCGCAAGTTGGGGACAAAGTTCTGTGGTTGTGTTGTGCAGGTCTCCACATTGCTACTAGCACCTGTAGTGTGCCCTGCCAAAGCTCAGCTAGTAACATCTTTGGGGTGTTACCTTGCTCCTACTAGTTCGATTAAACCTTGGTTTCATAACTGAGGGAAAACTTACTGCTGTGCTCATCATACTTTCCACAAAACTATCGAAGATCTTTAAAACACACTCTTGAAAAGTAGTAGCTGCGTTACACAATCCAAAAGGCATTAATCGATAATCATAGGTTCCATAGGGTCTGCTGACTCGTGTATTAACGAGCTCGTTAGGGAACCCCAAGAGGAAGGTATGATGAGCACAACAGTTAGTTTCCCTCAGTTATGAAACCAAGGTTATCAATCTAGTAGGAGCAAGGAAATAGCCCAAAGGTGTTGCTAGCTGAGCTTGGAAGGGCGCACTACCAGTGCTAGTAGCAACGTGGAGACCTTCACAACACAACCACAGAACTCTGTCCCCAACTTGCGATGAGGTTGTCAATCTCACCGGTTTTGCTGAAAACAAAGGATTAAACATATTGAATGGAAGGAAGTAATTGTTTGTAGAAAGTAAACACAAAGCAGTAAACAGTTTGTGGATTGTATGTAAAAGAAAGGACCGGGGTCCATAGTTCACTAGAGGTGGCTCTCCTTAAGATAGATAACATGTTGGGTGAACAAATTACAGCGAGGCAATTGACAAACACCGAGAAAGCGATACATGCATATACTAATCATCTTGACTCCTTTGGAACTTGATTAGGCATTACAACATTATACATAGAATGCCATCCAACTGCATCTATGACTAATAATCCACCTTCATGTTATCATCCGAACCCCCTCCAGTATTAAGTTACAAGCAATAGATAATTTCTTTACGAATTGCGTGTAATGTAAACAATACGATTGTTCTATTAACAAAGGATTGTTGTTTTCTCCCTAGTAGCAACAACACATCTAGTACCTTAGAGATTTTTGTCACTTCCCCAGATTACCAGAGGCATGAACCCACTATCGAGCATAAATACTAACTCTTGGAGTTGCTAGCATCTACTTGGCCAAGATAGCTACTAACAATGGAAAGCATGCAAGATCACAAATAACAAAGACATGATAGAATCAATAATCAATCTAAAATAGCATCTCAATATCCATCGGATCCCCGCAAACACAACATGCATAATTACAAATAGATGATCTTGATCATGAACGGAGCTCACAAGATCTAGACATGAAAGCACAAAGGAGGAGAACCAGCCATCTAGCTACTACATGGACCCGTAGTCGAGAGATGAACTACTCACGCATCACACCAGAGGTTTGCATGATGATGAAGAAGGCCTCCAGGGTGAATTCCCCTCTCCGGCAGGGTGCCAGGAAGTGTTGGGGATATACTTTCCGTGTATCCTCAACGTTCCTCACTGACCAGGGTGGCCCACTTAGGTTTAGAGCTTTGCTTCACGGGCGGCCCAGTCAGGGAGAGAAGACGGAGTCCAATCCGGCTACGGGAAGGCCCAGAAGACTTACCGACTTAGGCCGATAGTGTTACTTGTAGTTCAAGATGTACTCTGTAACCGACTCTTAGTCATAGCCGGATAGATCTCTCCTGTAAACCCTAGGCCGGATATCTATATATGCCGTCCTAGGGAGAGCCTTTAGGGCACACCTCAATAGTCTACAATCTCAACTCGCACAGGTGAAACCCTTGTAACCCATATTCCGGCTCTGCCGTATTACTAGATTGCTAGCAGGAGTAGATCTGTCCAAAGCCGATGGATTCGAACCTGGGTAAACTTGTGTGCTCACCATCCCGGAACACCGTACGTCTCACACCCCTCTCTACCGCATGCCTCGAGGTCCCCCTCATGGAGTACTTGTCATCAATTCGACGACAGTTGGCGCCCACTGTGGGGCAAGTGAGCTTCGGATCTACGTTCCGAGCAGAATCTGCAAGAATCAGAATTGGCGAGACTATCGCTGTCGGTCGCATCCTCTACGCCAGCGACGTCCCTCTCATCGTTCTCGATGATACCTGGATTCCGGCTAGGGAGGCTGTGACTACCTACACCATCATGTCTTTTGGTGAGATCAATGTTTACATCGGTTTTGCTAAACCTGTCCCACCCACCCCAGCGGTGATGATAGAGGCAGAAGAATCTTCTGGGTCCCCTTTATCCGCGGAGGCGGTAGAGTTCCGGATCTCAGAAAACCCTAATCCCACCCAGCCCGCACCAGTTGTGGAGATAGTGGAGAAATCTGAGCCTGAAGAAGACCTAGTGGTCCAAGTCGAATCTGGAGTGGATCTCCTTGGAGAGGCCGGATCCCAGATCGACCCACCTGCGGAAGTCGAAATCCAGGAGGAGCATATCAACGACACTGATTCCGGCTCTGATGACGCCGGGACAGACATGCCTTTCCTAAGGTACACACTGCAACGTATGATAATGCAAGACGCAAGCACAGATGAAATTCTCGAGACCATCAAAAGTTTCGACGAAGCTGATCGCGAGAGCCGTAGGTACCTCAGGAAGCACGTGTTGCACTTCGTCGGATATGTGGGATCCGGATCTGGCTCTACCGATGCTGGAGACAACACCGATTCTATGCTGGATGCAATTGGAACAAACGCCGACGTACCCGCATCCTCGGATGAATCGATGACGTCAGCGGCTTTCCGAAAGTTCTCCGCAGAATATGAAGAGGAGTATAACTCAAAGCTGCAGAGGAAGGAGAAGCCATGGATGAAGCATCCGAGGAACACTCTATCAAAGCGCAGGATGACATGGAAGTTGGAGATAATCCCGAAGTTCAGATGTCCGAAAGTACCGATCAGAGCTTGACTCCGGGAAATAGACCCAAAGCCGTCTTTGCTACCGGCGCTGCCAAGAAGGCAAAGAAGAAGAACAAGCAGAACAAGACCCCGAAAAAAGACCCTCTGATAGAGGAGGTGATTGCCGAGGAATATGAGGAAGACTCGGATGGAGCACTTATCCCAGAAGAGCCAAAAAAGAAGAATCGGTGGATGGACACGTGATCACCGAAGGTGCGCGTAAACTCATCGATGCTGCATTAACCACACCTATCCCTACAGGTGCAGAACTTACTGCTAAAGATCTGGACGAAAGGGCCCAAGCCCTAGAAGCGCGTCGTCAACAACTCCTGGATGAAGCCAAAAACATCGAGGAGGAAAAGAAATGCATGGCAACTAAGGATTACATGTCTCGGTTGCATCAGAAGACACGGAAACGTTACACACGTGACGGTCAATTTCCAGAAGTGAACAGGGTCCTCTTTGAAGGAGATCCAGGGATGCCTCGTCTCGACAACAAAGGAGATGTGGTGTACCCAGCACTGGTACAGATCACTGTCGCAGCTCGAGATATCCTGTCAAATAACCCAGGCCCAGAACAGGTTCGATTAGGCATCAAGCTACTCACCAAGGGTCTAGAGCAATAGATGGCTGCGAAATCCGGAAGTGGAAAACTGGTCTCCAAATCCGACCAATGTCACACAGACTCAGCCTGGAATGATATAAGGCCCCAGCGTGTTCCGGAACAGTGTCACCGTTCCGACCGACGGGAAGACAACTACTCTAGAACCGGATCATCAGGACAGCATCACAAAACTGCACGTGACTGGAGCAACATCGCTCCAGCGGCCGAGCAAGAGGCCATTGCGGCACTATATCCGAGGAATCCTTCCCGACGAGAGTCGAACAATCGAAGGGGAGAAGATAAAGAGAAACGTCGGGAGGAGGATCGTCAAAAAATGCCACCTCCTAGACATGCAAGGCATCCGGCTGAGCCTCACCGTGGTGGGAACGACGGACGAAGGAACGATGGAAACCATGCCGGGATAAGCCGGCAGGGGGCTTGTCATAGTGAAGACCCTCCCCAGAACCGGAATAATGATGCTCCGGACGGAGGCCGGCGAACAGCCGAAAACAATCCAGCTGCCCCACCCTCTCCACCAAGTAGTCATCACAACGGCTCTCAAGGGGGACAAGGAGGACGACGTGGCGGAGGAGGTGGCGGCAGAAGCCGAAGTCCGGCTCCAAGGCACCACAACCACAACCGACATTCGGGAAGATCTCTATCCCCGAACGATGCAAGGCACATGATCAACTCCAACATAGAGGCGCGACGCTACGAAAACGATGATATCTACATGGGCCCAAAGTGCTTCGGACCACACATCAGAGCTACAAGATTCCCGGAAGGATTTGCTATCTCAAGACATATCCAAGGCTACGACTGCATTGCTCGGCCAAATACCTGGCTACAAGATTTTTTCCAAGCTTGCTGCATCGCCAAAGGCGGAAACAGCCTGGTCGCAACCCGATATCTCCCGCTTATGTTGCGGAAGACGGCACGATCATGGCTTAATGAACTTCCAGAGAACACCATCCACAACTGGTATGACATGCAAAGTGTGTTCTTTCGGAATTTCGAAGGCACATACCGGAGGCCCTGTACGGTCGGAGACCTACAGTGTTGCACCCAGAAGGCCGGAGAAACTTGCCGGGATTACCTCGGACGATGGATCGACACCAAGAACTCCTATGAAGGAGTAAATGATCAAACTGTGATTGAAGCTTTCATTGCAGGTCTCCCAGTTGGTCTACTGTGTCATCGTTTGAAGTGTGACAAAGTCACTAATTTTGGAGAGATGATAGAAACAACGAGCAAGTATGCAGATGCCGACGATGATGCAGAGGGATTACTCAATGCCCTAGTTGTGCCTCAGTCGGCAAAACAACGAAAGCAACAAGCTCAAAAGCGCAAAAATACCTCGGAAGAAAAACCCAACACAGAAACGGCAGTGGTCACTGCTACTTTCGGGTCTAGAGGACGAGGAGGACGCGGCGGAGGCCGCGGTCAGCGGCGTGGCCGTGGGACTTCGAGAGTCCAAGGTAGAGGAGACCAACAACCAGGCAAAACCTACTCTTGGGCCGACATTGCCAATAACCTATGTGTGCAGCACTTAGACGCCAATGGGGCTCGTCCCACACCAACGCCGAATGGCGTTTCAATGACGACATCAAAAGATATGACACCGCGGGCTACAAAGCTAAGCGAAAGAAGGGAAAGAAGAATCCTGAAAAAGATAAAGAGACCAAGGAAGATTCGGACATGGAGGAAGCTGGTGCTTCAAATCCCATGTCGGAAGGGAAGAAAAATTTTCTGACCAAGAAAGACACTTATGTCACCTTCCTCGGATCTCAGCCAGCAAAGGTTAAGAAAGCAGTTCTACATGAGCTCAATGCAATAGTTTCGGCTGTCCCCCAATTTTTGGACTGGTCGGAAGTGGCAATCACATTTGACCGTGCTGATCATCCGCCTAAGTTGCACAAGCGAGGAAAATATGCCTTAATCGTCAATCCACTTATTGACGGTTATGGTTTCTCCAAGACCCTCATGGACGGTGGCAGCAATATCAATATTCTCTATGTCAAAACGCTACGCCGGATGAAGATCTCGGAGACCTAGCTAAACCATAGCTCTGTGATCTTTCACGGAGTTGTCCTAGGAAGACAAGCCAATTCCCTAGGAGAAATCACTTTGGATGTTACCTTTGGAACTCCAAAAAATTATCAGACGGAGGCACTTTCCTTCGAAGTGGTCCCATTCAAGAGCGCGTACCACGCTATATTCGGACGTCCGGCTTACTGGGCTTTTATGGCTCGTCCATGTTACATTTATAATATGATGAAAATTCCAGGTCCTAACGGTGTAATCACCATCAGGGGAGACCCGAAGAAAGTGCGAGAGTGCGAGGATGGAAATGCCGCCTTTGCTGAAGCCGTGCTGCACGCCCAGGAGTACCAGGAGATCAAGAAGAGCATAGATCCGTCCGAGATGCCCGCAACGAAGAAGGAGGTGACAAAGCCAAACCCGGAGTTCAAGCCATCAGAAGAGACGAAGAAGACGCTGTTGAAGGATGATGACCCCTCCAAGGTGACCCAGATAGGCGTAGGCCTAGATAGCGCATAGGAAAGCGCGCTCGTCAAGTTCCTCCAAGCAAATCAAGATATCTTCGCATGGAAGCCATCTGACATGACCGGAGTACCTAGGGAACTTGCCGAGCACTTTTTAAATGTAAACCCGAACACTAAACCCGTCAAATAGTCCTTATGATGTTTCGGCGATGAAAAGCATAAGGCAATAGCTAAGGAACTAGCACGGCTGGAGTTAGCCAGATTCATAGAAGAGGTCATCCACACTGAGTGGTCGGCCAATCCTATAATGGTCCCTAAAAAGGACACCACTGATTTAAGGATGTGTGTTGATTATACTGCCTTGAACAAGGCTTGTCCAAAAGATCCATTCGCTCTGCCTAGGATTGATCAAGTTATCGATTCTACGGCAGGCTCAGAACTCCTCTGTTTTCTCGACGCATACTCCGGTTATCACCGAATCCGGATGAAGGAATCTGACAAAGTCAAAAATTCATTCATAACCCCCTTTGGAACCTTCTGTTTTGTTACGATGCCCTTTGGGCAGAAAAACGTAGGAGCTACCTATCAGCGCACGATGCAGCGTTGCCTCCATGACCAACTCGGACGCAATGTACATGCATACGTGGATGATATTGTGGTGATGTCCAAAAAGAAGGAAACGCTGATTTCCGACTTGGAGGAAACATTCGCCAATCTACAAAAATACAACATCATGCTTAACCCGAAGAAATGTTTCTTTGGAATACCAGCCGGAAAATTGTTAGGATTCATCGTGTCTCAAAGAGGCATAGAGGTGAACCGGGACAAAATCAAGGCTATACTCAATATTTCCAGGCCAACTCGCCTGAAGGACGTACAAAGACTAACTGGTTGCATCGCTGCGGTCAGTCGATTTGTAAGCCGGCTTGGTGAAAGAGCCGCACCATTATACAAACTCCTGAAAAAGACCAAGGATTTTGTTTGGGCCGACGAAGTTGAAGCTGCACTACAAGACCTGAAGAAAGTACTCTCATCTGCTCCTATCCTTGCTGCGCCGGAACCACAGGAACCGATGTTGCTCTATCTTGCTGCGACAAACAAGGTCGTTAGTATCGTCATGGTGGTGGAGAGACCGGAGGAAAATCAGGAACACTTGGTATAGCGTCCGACCTACTTTGTCAGCGAGGTCCTGACAGAATCAAAACAACGATATCCACACTATCAAAAGTTGGCTTACAGTGTTTTTCTAGCATCACGTAAGCTACGACACTATTTTTAGGAGCATCCAATTACCGTGGTGAGCACAGCTCCCATGAGAGATATAATCAACAACAGTGACGCCACAGGACGCGTCGCCAAATGGGGCTTAGAGCTTTCAGCTTTTGATATTGAGTATAAACCTCGGATAGCAATCAAATCCCAGATCCTTGCTGACTTTGTCGCTGATTGGACAGAGACAAAGGAGAATATGACCCTCCCTGAGTCGGAATACTGGACCCCCTACTTTGATGGGTCTAAGGCTCGAGGGGGCTCGGGGGCTGGCGTGGTGCTCAAATCACCCCAAGGAGATAAACTTCTATACGTGTTGCAGATCCACTTCACAACGACAAATAATATTGCCGAGTATGAAGCACTGCTGCATGGCTTCCGGATTACTAAAGATATTGGCATCCGACATTTGGTGTGTTACGGAGATTCGGATCTTGTTGCTGAACAAGTGTCGGATATTTGTAATGCAAATAAACACATGGCAGCATATAAAGCTGTCGTGGATGATTTATCTAAATCGTTCGAAGGGTTTGAGGTTCAACACATCCCTCGAGCAGAAAACGAGGAAGCAGATGCATTATCTCGGATAGGCTCTGCACCGAAAGAGGTCCCGGATGGCACTTTTTTAGAGCACCTCAAAGTTCCCATTAATAAAGGGAGTAGATGAGGAATATCCGACCAAATCCGACTCACCTCTAATAGCAGTTCTGGCTATAATTCCCAGCTGGACTCAACCCTACCTAGATTATCTGGTAGATAGAAAATTACCCGAAGACGAGGTTCTGAGCCGGCAGATCGTCCAACGAGCAAAAGCTTATACTATAGTTAAAGGTGAGCTCTATAAGAGGAGTGTTTCTGGGGTTTTTCAGCACTGCGTATCTCCGGAAGAAGGAGTGGAAATCTTAAGAGAAATCGACGAAGGCGAGTGTGGTCACCACGCTGCAGCCAAATCTTTAGTGGCAAAAGCTTATAGACACGGATTTTTCTGGCTTACAGCTCAGGCAGATGCCGAACGATTAGTCAAGACGTGCAAAGTCTGCCAAAAGTACGCCAAACAAAGCTCATGTTCCGGCTGATCAGCTGCGAACAATACCTATAACATGGCCTTTTGCGGTCTGGGGGCTTGATATGGTAGGACCATTTAAACGAGCTCCAAGTGGATTTACTCACCTCCTAGTGATGGTGGATAAATTCACCAAATGGATTGAGGCTAAACCTGTCACTAGTTGTGATGGAGCAATAGCCAAAAGATTTGTCGAGGATGTTATAATCCGGTATGGTTATCCGCATAGCATTATCACGGACAATGGGAGTAATTTTTCTATGGGAGAATTGGCCGAATTCTGCAACGAGCAAAATATTCGGCTTGACATTGCGTTAGTCGCACATCCACAGGCTAACAGACAAGTCGAAAGAGCAAATGATTTAATCCTGCAAGGCCTAAAACTGAGACTCGAAGCACCACTACGACGTGCTGCGGGGGCTTGGGCAGAGGAATTACCCTCTGTAATATGAGTTTATGAACGACTCCAAACAGGTCAACCGAATACACACCTTTCTTCTTGGTCTATGGCGCAGAAGCAGTTCTTCCTAGTGATTTGATTCACACTTCTCCTAGAGTGGCCACGTATATTGAAGGGGATGCCGAGATTTCTCGACAAAATGATCTTGACTTAGTCGAAGAAGTTCGCGTCGTTGCTGAAATGAGATCAACAGCCTATCATCAGAAGTTACGTAAGTAACATAGCCAGAGAGTCAGAAACATATCTTTCAATAAAGGCGATTTGGTTCTCTGGCTTGTCCAACAAAGAAAGCACAAACTTTCCCTAGTATGGGAAGGGCCCTTCTTGGTTAGTCGAGTATTGCACAATGGTTCGTACTACTTAACTGACATGAGGCCAGTCAAAGGAAGACCTGCAACTAAGAAGAGAAAGAGAGCTAGAGGCAGTACAAATCCGGATGAATTAGACAGACCATGGAATATTGCTCAGCTACGTCCCTTTTATTCTTAGTTTATCCTCCTTTGTAATCATATATATGTACATATTCTGTGAGAAATAAAAGTTTTGGTTGCCTCAAGTTTTTCTGAGAAGTTTTTACCATCTTATTTCCGAATGATCATGTCATAGTCGAAAATCCCAGAATGCTTGAAAGTACTTTATGCTCATGTTCGTTCTGGTTTAAATTTCCGAGTCTAAAATTGCTAACCTCGGGGATAACTCTAAAGTTTCTAGTCTTTACTTTGGTTATTTGTCTGATTGCCGGATGCGGGCATTTTCCGAGTAGTGAATTGTTGGTACTGGAAGCCAGCTTTGTTTCCGAGTTTAAACTGGTTTAGCAATTGAGCTCCGTTGCTCGGCAAAGTTTCCGTGCTGAAGGTTTAGCCGGCTCATGAAAGGGACGAGGCAGAAAGCCAGATAAACGATAAGTACAGACAAAAAAGTTCAAGTGCTTATGAAAACATTTCAGGCACACAAAAAATTAAAGCCAAAAGTGTTGAATAGATCAAAAGCTTAGCACTAGAAAAATTATAGTACTACATATTTACAAACCCATCATGTTTTTCAGAATAATACAAATGTTTCTGGCAATCTATGATGCAGGAGGAGAGGAAGGATCTGCTGGCTCGCTAGATACATCGCCTTGATATCGTTCCGAAATGTCCACATCCAAAATGGTGCGGTCATTGTCGGAAACTTCTGCTGATTCTTCTGGAGGCGGAGTGTCCACACGGGTGAAGAAAGGAGTTTCGTAGCTGGTCAAATCAGCTACGTGACACCCTTATCCAGCATAGGAGTCCATAATGGCCTTGATGTCCTGCTCCTGGCCGTCTTCATCCACCTTGCAGTACCCTCTGGTCACTTGCCATATTTCCATGTTTCCATGGTGGCTCATGACCATGGTGAGAGCGTTCTGCGTTGCGGACCGCGCGTAGGACATGTTCCAATCCTGGAAAAGTTGCGGCATATCCTTCGCTTTGTCCCGCACCTGAAAATCCGACATGCTATGCATATCCGGAATCTTGAGAGCTTCGCCAATATCCTCAAGGGATTGGCGGAAGTCATGAAGCAGGTCACCGACTTGGGTAAGCCGGTGGGTGCGGGGCTCGGCGGAGGTGGAGTCCGTCAAGTTCAGAGGACCGATACACAAAACAGTTAAGAAAATCTGACATTGAAAGAAGTCGAAGAAAATAGACAAATTAGACAGATGGAACATACCGAAGATGACGTCGTCAACTTTAGTCTTCTCCTCCTGAAGACTCCGGAGTTCAGCCCGGAGAGCCTCGGAAAGGTCCTTCTCTCAGCAAAGCTCATTATTGTGGTCCGAGATTTTCTGATCCTGAGCAGCAATCTTATGATCACGCTCGTCAGTAGCCATGGAGGAGGACTCGGGAACTTGAGCGATGCTCTTCTCATGATCTGCCTTGAGCTTATCCAGCTCTTGGCGAAGTTCTTTGTTCTCCGCCACCAAGGTTTTGAGGTTCTCGGCCTCTTCAATCATAGCGCATGACTATTTTACCAGCGCTGTAAGTCAAAAAGAACAATAGTTCAGTAAAAATTTGACTATGAAAACATGAAAGACAAGGTTTGAGTCTCGGAATGGTTACCTTCGGCCTCATCCTTGGCGACCTTAAGTTCAACATTCTTAGGTCGGAGAGCTTTGATCTCTCTCCGCTTGTTGCAGACATTTTTCAACAAATCCTGGTTATAGGAATATACTTTCTGTAAGTCAGAATACCCAAAGTCAAAAGTCTACTAAAGACTCGGGCTAATATTTTTACTAATATCAGCACGAGCCTTGGGGGCTACACTAGTTCATTCTTTGGCATCCTAAGGAAGCATAAACCCGGATTATATATCCTACTTCATGCTTGGGGGCTAGAGGATATGATATGAAATAAAGGAAAAACAGGAGTTAGAATTCCGACTTACATATTGTTCACGAGTAAGTTTATCCAAACTCGCATTCACTTCAACAGCAACCTTCTCGGCGAGAGTCAGAGGAGTCACTGGAGCAGTTGGAAGCTCACCGGAACTTATCCTCTCGTTGCAAAGACGCACTTGTTAAAGAAGGTCAGAGTGCTTGATGTCCTCTGCCTCTTGTGCTTCTTCTTTGGCAGATAGATTTCTTTTTTCCAGGCACTGCCTAGACAGCCGCTGGATCTCTTCTGCAGATTTCTGAGATAGGTCAAACTTGGCAAGTCCCGAATTGCTGAGAAGGTTTTCGGCAAAGGTTTCTGCCGAGGGATCATTGCCTGAAGAGGGTTGACCCTTATCTATACCTGACTCACTCATGGTGACATCAGTTTGCAATTCAAGGATCACGGGCTCCATTGAAGGAGCTGGATCTTCTGGGACAGCCAGAGAAGGAGTGATCACCATTGTTGCGGAAGGTTGAGGGGCAAGAGTCGGAGGAGCCACGACAGGAGAAGCTATGGTAAGCTTCGTCTGTCGCAGGGGCTTCGAAGAAGTTCCCTTCCCCTTACCCTTGAAGATCTGCTTAGCTCTGAGAATGTAATAGAATGGAAAACCTTACATCTTGGAAGAAAATTCGAGTAAGGTACAAAGGCGGAAGTTGAGTTGAAAGTTACCTCTTCACGACGGGCAACTCCTTTGTGCCAACAGCCACTGTCGGAGCCTTGCGCTTCTTGAGCGCAATGTCCGGCATTGGGACCAATTCCGCCTCCTGAGAATACTCTAGAGGATATCCCTCGAGTGGAGCAAGTTCCGACTCGGGGAGGTCAGCAAGCTGAAAAGAGGAAGACATATCAGTATTGCGATATAACTTAAAGATTGAAACACATAAAAAGGTTTATTGTTAGAAGCTTACCGGCACTATGGGGTTCTCTGCTGTTAGCATGTCCTGAGAAACCTCGAGATCCTCCTCTCGATCCGCTCCCTTGTCAGCCATTTAATCTGTCTTATATAACCTTGCGTGGTATAGGCTCTGGGGCTGATGCGGAGGGAATCCTTTTTGGACGACGTGATGGAGTGCATCAGTCGGTCTCTGTGGTACTGAAGGGGTTGGATCCGGCGTGACACCCAACATTCGACCAAGTCAGATCCCTTCAGTCCTTTGTGTTTGATCAGATATTCGATCCGCCTCTTAGCGAGAATCAGATCGTCACTGAGAGCCGGAGGAGCCTCGTCCCAAGACGGTTGGGCCGTGGCAGCTCCGTCGATGAAAGCCGGCAAAGCAGTGGCTTTTCTGGGAGCCGGAACATCCTTATGATAAAAAAGGTGGTTGGCCATTGTCTAACCGAGTCACTAGCTAGAATCTTAGGATATGCGCGCTCACGTCTAAGTGAAAAGCTAATTGTAACGGTGATATAAGGAACACCGGCGGTGATAGAATTTCTCCGAACATGGAAGTAGTACCGGAATAAGGTAAGAATCAGCCTAATGCCAAGAAATCTCTTGCACAAAGCCGCATAGCACTCATCTCTAGAGGGAGTTGGGAGGAAGATGGTGGAGTTGAACACTATAATGATCTATCACCTCGGAAAAGAATTATGAGGGAGGAAACGGCAAACCTCTGTCGAGGTGGGTACCGAAGTGTACCCGCTCGCCGGTGCGCGGGTTGGGGACGGTCTCCCCGGCGCCGCTTCGCCAGTCGCCGGCGCGGAGGAGCCCTTCTGTCTCCACGCCGTGGAGCTTCTCGTCGTCAAGCATGCAGGGGATCCAAACCCCACGGAAGCTTTCCTTTTCTGCCGCTGCCTCCATTGCTGCTGCCGTCGCCAAACCGGAAGAGGATGAGGAAGCCATTTCTCCGGTGTGCTGGTGACCTAAGATGGGCAGCGCTGGGAGTTTTTGGGGAAAGCAGAGGAGCTCTGTGCGCGGGGGATATTTGGAGGACAAGAAACGGCGAAGGAACAAGTGAAGAAAGGAGGAGGAGAATCCTCACCCCTTATATCCACCTAACCGCACCAAGATTCGTACAAATGACATTGTATAACCGCCACGCGTCGTGGAATGAACTGGGAAGGACCCACGCGATGATTACGTCGCCTCGATCTCCGCGTACGATTAAAACGGCGCCTCGGTTCCGCAAACTACAGACCCACCAACGGTCGTGCTGGCAGGATGTCTGTCAGATGAGGTGACTTGACCATGACTGGTGTCAGGTGGCGTTAGAAACCAAGTTCCGTCTTAGTTTGAAATCGAGCTGGAAAATCCGAGTAACATGTTGATAAGTCCGACTTATTTTTTAAGACCCGGATCATATTTGTTGTGAAGTTTCAGGAACCCTTCAAGAGTCTGCAAGCCGAAGATCAAGCTAGACGATGGTAAATCCGACTTTGGATCTTGGAGACTTCCGGGGGCTGCTGTTGGGGACATACTTTCCGGGTATCCTCAATGTCCCTCACTGACCAGGGTGGCCCACTTCGGGTTAGAGCTTTGCTTCACGGGCGGCCCAGTCAGGGAGAGAAGACGGAGTCCAATCCGGCTACGGGAAGGCCCATAAGACTTACCGACTTAGGCCCATAGTGTTACTTGTAGTTCAAGATGTACTCTGTAACCGACTCTTAGTCGTAGCCGCATAGATCTCTCCTGTAAACCCTAGGCCGGATATCTATATAAGCCGTCCTAGGGAGAGCCTTTAGGGCACACCTCAATAGTCTACAATCTCAACTCGCACATGCGAAACCCTTGTAACCCATATTCTGGCTCTGCCGTATTTACTGGATTGCTAGCAGGAGTAGGATCCGTCCAAAGCCGGCGGATTCGAACCTGGGTAAACTTGTGTGCTCACCGTCCCGGAACACCGTACGTCTCACACCCCTCTCTACCGCATGCCTCGAGGACCCCCTCATGGCGTACTTGTCATCAATCCGACGACAGGAAGAGCTTCAGATCCCTCCCAATCTAGGGATGGAGATGACGGCGGTTATAAACTCTTTCGTAGATTTTTGATTGGGTACTTAGGGTTTTGTTATCAGAGGAAATATATAGGCGGAAGGAGAGGACGAGGGGGTGCTAGGGTCGGCTAGACCACCCCCTAGCGCGGGCCAGGCCTAGCCGCACGTCCATGTGGTGTGGCTGGCCCCTAGCCCTTCTCCGTCTCGTATTCTGGCTCCAGATGTCTTCTGGAAAAATAGGCACTTTGGCTTTTGTCCCGTCCAATTCATTTTCTAACTTCATGGAACCAAAAACAGCAGAAAACAGGCAGCTGGCACTACGGCTCTTGTTAATAGGTTAAAAAGTCCAAGAAATCATATGAAAAGTACTCCAAAGTGTGGACAAAACACAAGAAAGTAGATAAAACCAAGCATGGAACATCAAAAATTATAGATACATTTGCAATGTATCAACATCCCCAAGATTAACTCCTGCTCGTCCTCGAGTAGGTAAGTGATAAAAAGAAAGAATAATTTTTGAGGTGACATGCACCATCATAAACTTGATCAAAGTATTTGTAAAACATTCAAAGCTGGGATCATAGTACTTCAATCATAACATGAAAGACAAAGTTCTAGCAATAAGACAAAGAAACTATGATGCATCATGAAAAGGCACAAACAAAAGATTCATGAATAACAATGCTTTGCAAGACGTTTGTTTGTTTCACATAAAGAAAACATAGCATAATAGTATTCATCTTGTCCCTCATAGAGTAGCAAATATAAATGCATAGGACACCTTCAAATTTTATAAGCGTGACTAGATACAGATAGTTTAAAACAAGCAATATCAAGTTATGCATCAATCAACTAGTCTTGGGACAATGCACATAGAACTAAGAATGGCCATTATGCTCTCAAAGTAGGTGCATAAAGGTAGAAGGTGGAGACTCAATATAATGGTGGAAGAAAGGCCTTCATAGAAGGAAGTAGAGATTCAAGTTTCATAAAGAGCGTCCAAAAATTAAGGTACTTATAGCTTTCATCTCTCATTGCCCCTATCATAAGCATCTTGAAGTGATTAAGGATAAAGTGAACAAACTGTGGTGTACATGCTTGACGAAGTATAAGTTAGAAATCTCATGTCCCTTGAATACGAGGGCCGATCTTCATGCTACTCAAGTTTAGTCACCGGTAAGTTCTTGTCATCGTAAGTACATGTGTATCATAGAGAACCGCCAATAGGGTACCCCTTGCCCGATGATACGGAAGAATCGCCATATCAAAATGACAAGGCAAGCAGACAACGAGCATCTCAGCAATCTTCTTATTTACCATGGGAATATGGTGCTTTTTTCTCTCTTTCCTCTTTTCATAATCTCTTTTTTTCTCAATATAGGACTCTTTTTTATAAGAAGAATGCTTCATAGACAGCTCATTATGGTTACGCTGCAGGTTTCCACCATGTCAGCATGGATTCGACCAGCGACCCAGGTGTTTCTCTAACACATATACATAACTCCATGGACTTACAAGCTCCCCTTTCATTTCACACCGACGACATCCATAGACAAAAGAGCATGATATCAACTAGGTACAAAGTACCAGTGCAATGTCGAAAGCGTTCCCCATGAAAACATGGTTCTGCTAATTCCCAACAAATAAGTGCAAGCATATACAACATAGATGACATAATGGTTCAAGTTTATTAAGGGCAAGAAAAGTAAAGTGTGACATCAAGTTCGTGAGAGCTTTAATCACTAGTTTTTATCATAACAAGTTTAATTTGGAAGGTAAACAAAAGCATGAATATACTTGGAATAACATAAGCTAGTAGGTAGGTATGGTGGACTATTTGGAATAACTTGGTTTAGGGAGTTGGATGCATGAGTGGAACTCATACTTGGTTGTGGAGGCTAGCAAAAGAATGGGAGTGACAAACTAAGAGAGCAATAATGGCCATAATCATGCAGAGTGGCAGAACATCATTGATCAAAGCATAAAGTGATACTACAAGTTGAAAACTAAAGTATCATAAAGGCTTATGGTGACTTGAGATAGTCATAACATGGTGTGAGCATGTGCCAAGTCAACCCAAATAAAGCATCAAAGGAGAATACCACTATACTATGCTTTAATATGCTAAAACAACGCATGATTCATCCAAGGCACATTAAGCAATATCAATTGTTTATAACAAGTCATGCTACAACAAAGAATACTAAGCATAAAGCCAAAACAATATCAAGCATAGCATGACAAAGCATAGGCCACAGTCAAAAAAGCTCTTTTTACAACTTAAGCATTAACTTTTCCACTCTTTTCCAAACCAAACCAAACTATTTGAAAACCAATGTATGAAAGAGGGGGTCCAACCAATTTATTCAGCTAACTAAGAAAACCAAGAAAACGAAAAACCAAAACGAAAACGAAAAAGAAGACGCTCCAAGAACAACACAACTATGCATGAAACAATAAAAATGAAGCGTTTGAAAGAAACCTGGGATTTTTATTGATGAAGAGGGGGATGCCTTGGGCATCCCCAAGCTTTGACGCTTGTAGTTCTTGGATATTTCTTGGGGCGACACGCGTGGCATCCCCAAGCTTGAGCTTTAGTCCATCTTTCATCTCATTACTCATTTCTTCCATACACCTGGAATTTTTCCTTCATACAAAACTTCACACAATCTTTATTACCAACATTAGTGCACTCAAGATAATAAGTCTTAAGGTTCAGTTCCAACACCAAATAAACTTCCATTAGAACACTAGATACTGAAGCACTTCCCTCAAAAAGCTCAATTCCCCAAAAGAACTCAAAAAGGAACCAACAAGAAGCAAATGCAGAAAAATGCAGAAATCTGTCAAAACAGACCAGCAGGTAAAGACGAGTTTTTTAGAAGACCTTCTGTTGCTCAAATCAAAAAGTGTTAAACTAACGAAAGTTAGATAACAACCTTCGGAAGAAGCACAAAAATTCACGCCTCAAAAGGACGTTCAGAGATTTTACACGAATTTTTACGGTGGAGCACAGAAATCTGTTTCGGGACAGCAACTTTCCCAATCATTACTTCTCTCTCATTAGAGGTTACTCTTGGCACAAAAAGCAAATAAAAAGGATAATGAGCAGTTATTACTGAGGTAATAACTTCCAAGACTTATCTAAAACTTTTGGGTTATCTCCCAATAAGTACTTTTGTTTAACGCCTTTAAGTTAGGCATAAGAAGCAAGAAAAAGAATAAAGTGTTCTCAAATGAAGAAGCATTAGGAGCAAATTTTGTTTTCATAGGAGAAGAAAAGAAATCTTTTCTCTCTTCTTAGGTAAGTGTTCTATACCTTTCTTGAGTGGGAGTTGATATTTAATGGTGCCTTATTTCATATCAATAATGGCACCAATAGTTCTAAGAAAAGGTCTTCCCAAAGTAATACGACAAGAAGCATTGTATTCAACATCAAAAACATAGAAATCAACAGGTACATAGGCATTGTTAACCATAATAAGAACATCATTAAGACTCCCCATGAGTTTATTTTTAGCATTATCATCAAGTGGGACATTCAAATAACAATCTTCAAGTGGAGGCAAATCAAGCATATCATAAATCCTTCTAGGCATAATAGAAACACTACTATCAAGATCACATAAAGCTTTGAAATCAAAGTCATTCACTTTCATATTAATGATGGGTTCCCAACCATCTTCTTGTTTTATTGGAATAGAAGCTTTATGTTTCATAATTTCTTCTTTAATCTTTATGAGAGCATCAGTAATGTGTTTCGTAAAGGCCATGTTCATAGCACTAGCATTAGGACTTTTAGCAAGCTTTTGTAGGCTTAATAACTTCAAAGATATTGCAACCATCAAGATCAAAATCATAATTATCATCTAAAGTAGTAGAACTATTACTAGCCTCAACACTAGTGGTGGTGATAGTAGAAACACTAATGTTTCTAGCAATTTCATCTTCTGTTTCCCACTTAGCATGTAATTCAGCTAATAGTCTAACATTTTCATCAATTCTTACTTGTATAGCATTAGTAGCTACAAAGGGATTATCATTAGTTTCAGGTTTAGCAGCCATTTTATTCAAAGAAGTTTGAGCTTCAGCAAGTGATGCTATATTTCTTTCAGCATTAGAGAGTTTTTTCTCAATAGTTTTGTTGAAAGCAGTTTGTTTACTAATAAAGTCCTTAAGCATAACTTCAAGTTCAGAGGGTGCACTCCTATTATTGTTGTAGGAATTTCCATAAGCATTACCATTGTTGGGAGGATATGCTTTATAATTGTTGTTACCAAAATTATGCATTATTGCCAAAATTGTTATTTCTTATGAAGTTCACATCAACTTGCTCTTCTTGAGCAACCAAAGCCGCTAAAGGAACATTATTTGAATCAATATGGGCTTTCCCATTAACAAGCATAGACATAATAACATCAATCTTATCACTCAAGGAAGAGGTTTCCTCAATAGAATTTACCTTCTTACCTTGTGGAGCTCTCTCAGTATGCCAGTCATAATAGTTAACCATCATATTATCCAGAAGCTTTGTTGCATCACCCAAAGTGATGGTCATAAAGGTACCTCCAGCAGCAGAATCCAATAGGTTCCTTGAAGAGTAGTTCAATCCTACATAAAAGGTTTGGATGATCATCCAAGCAGTCAGTCCATGAGTGGGACAATTCTTAACCAAAGATTTCATTCTTTCCCAAGCTTGAGCAACATGTTCATTATCAGATTGTTTAAACTTCATTATTTCACTTCTCATAGATATAATCTTAGCAGGAGGATAGTATTTTCCAATGAAAGCATCCTTGCATTTAGTCCAAGAATCAATACTATTCCTAGTTAAGGAATTCAACCATTCTTTAGCTTTTCCTCTCAAAGAGAAAGGAAACAATTTTAGCTTAATAATATCACCATATATATCCCTATGCTTTTGCATCTCACAAAGTTCAACAAAGTTATTTAGATGGGCAGCAATATCTTCATTACTAATACCACAATTTTTTTCTCTCATAACAAGATTGAGTAAAGCAGGTTTTATCTCAAAGAAAGTAGCTTTAGGCACAGGTGGAGCAATAGGTGTGCTCATCAAACCATTGTTGTTGGTGCTAATGAAGTCACACAACTTAGTGTTTTCAAGAGTAGTCATTTTTTTGTTTTTTCAATAAAGAAAGCAAACTTGTAAAACTATTTTTTGTGTGTTTTTGATAAAGAAACAAACAAACAAAGCAAAAAGAAACTAAGCAAAACAAAAATAACAAAGTAAAGAGATTGGTTATGAGGGACTCCCCTTGTGAAGATGTCCTTGACTCCCTGGCAACGGCACCGGAAAAATACTTGCTGACTTGTGTATTAACGAGCTTGTTGGGGAACCCCAAGAGGAAGGTATGATGAGCACAGCAGTAAGTTTCCCTCAGTTATGAAACCAAGGTTATCAATCCAGTAGGAGCAAGGAAACACCCCAAAGGTGTTGCTAGCTGAGCCTTGGCAGGGCGCAATACCGGTGCTAGTAGCAACGTGGAGACCTGCACAACACAACCACAGAACTCTGTCCCCAACTTGCGATGAGGTTGTCAATCTCACCGGTTTTTCTGAAAACAAAGGATTAAACGTCTCGAATGGAAGAAAGTAAACACAAAGCAGTAAACAGTTTGTAGATTGTATGTAAAAGAAAGGGACCGGGGTTCATAGTTCACTAGAGGTGGCACTCCTTAAGATAGATAACATGTTGGGTGAACAAATTACAGCGGGGCAATTGACAAACACTGAGAAAGCAATACATGCATATACTAATCATCTTGACTCCTTTATAACTTGATTGGGCATTACAACATTATACATAGACCCCCATCCAACTGCATCTATGACTAATAATCCACCTTCAGGTTATCATCCGAACCCCCTCCAGTATTAAGTTGCAAGCAATAGATTATTGCTTTACGAATTGCGTGTAATGTAAACAATACGATTGTTCTATGAACAAAGGATTGTTGTTTTCTCCCTAGTAGCAAAAACACATCTAGTACCTTACAGATTTCTGTCACTTCCCCAGATTACCAGAGGCATGAACCCACTATCGAGCATAAATACTAACTCTTGGAGTTGCTAGCATCTACTTGGCCAAGATAGCTACTAACAACGGAAAGCATGCAAGATCACAAATAACAAAGACATGATAGAATCGATAATCAATATGAAATAGCATCTCAATATCCATCGGATCCCCGCAAACACAACATGCAGAATTACAAATAAATGATCTTGATCATGAACGGAGCTCACAAGATCTAGACATGAAAGCACAAAGGAGGAGAACCAGCCATCTAGATACTACATGGACCCGTAGTATAGAGATGAACTACTCACGCATCACACCAGAGGCTTGCATGATGATGAAGAAGGCCTCCAGGGTGAATTCCCCTCTCTGGCAGGGTGCAGGAAGAGCTTCAGATCCCTCTCGATCTAGGGATGGAGATGACGGTGGCTACAGACTCTTTCGTGGATTTTTGATCGGGTAGTTAGGGTTTTGGTATCGGAGGCAATATATAGGCGAAAGGAGAGTCCGAGGGGGTGATGGGGTCGGCCAGACCACCCCTGGCGCGGGCCAGGCCTAGCCGAGCGACTAGGTGGTGTGGCCGGCCCCCAGCCCTTCTCCGTCTCATATTTTAGCTCCATATGTCTTCCGGAAAAATAGGCACTTTGGCTTTTGTCCCGTCCAATTCTGAGAATATTCATTTTCTGACTTCCTAGAACCAAAAACAGCAGAAAACAGGCAACTGGCACTGTGGCTCTTGTTAATAGGTTAGTCCAAGAAATCATATGAAAAGTACTCCAAAGTGTGGACAAAACACAAGAAAGTAGATAAAACCAAGCATGGAACATCAAAAATTATAGATACATTCGCAATGTATCAGGGTCATGTGAAAGTACTTTTTTCTTGATCTTCAGGTTGGATAGCTATTTGAGAATAACCGGAGTATCCGTCAAGAAAACATAAGTAAGAATTAACGGACATCCTATCCATAATATCGTTAATGAGGGGAAGTTGCTTATGCATTTTTATGGTTTCCTTATTTAACTTCCTAAAAGCAATACACATTCTGTATCCTGCTATTGTTCAAGCTGGAATTTGTTCATCCTTATCATTATTAATTATTGTTATGCATCCTTCCTTGGGTATGCAATGAGTTGGGCTCACCCATTTGCTATCTGAAATTGGGTAGATAATACCATTGTCTTTCATTTTGGGATCTAACCTTTTTTTATTATCAACAAATGGTTTAACATCTTCAACCATAGGTATTTTGTGAGTCACTATGGTCAGATCTATACCTTTTATGTCATTAAGAGTATATCCAAAAGTTTCTCGTTGTTTGACAAGTACTTCTAAAAACTTCGTGCTTTCATCGGGAGAGAGCTTATCATCAAAAATTACTGGGCATTTACCTTCCTTATCAAAGAATTCATACCTGAGTCCTGGAGAAAGAAGTTTTAGAACAATAGGCGGTGGATCCTTGTCCCCTTTCCTTTCAAGCTCTTCATATTCATCCATGAGCCCTTGTTCGGCCTCCGGTGTGGTGTTGAGGATTTCATCCAAATCTTCTTTTGCAGAGTCGTTGGCAAAGGAATCATCACTTGTCAAACTTCTCTCCAATTCATATTGTTGCGTGCAAAAATAGATTGCTGCCAATTCTTAAATAGTCTTCTCCTCCTTAATCTCGATTTTCTTCTCATAAGGTAGTCTCGTGAATTGGTTGTAGCTTATTTCTACAGTTTCTTCACCAAGCTGTAAAGATAAAGCCTGCTTTTTGTTGTCAATATCGAGATTCATAGAATTGTAAAAATGATTACCAAAAATAACTAGGCAACTGGAGTTCAAGGGTATTTCGATAACATGAAAATCAACTGGATACACAAAAGCCCCAACAGAGATGCAAACATTACGAAGTATTCCGCAAGTAGGATACAAAGTTTGATTAGAGAACATAAAAGTTGCTTCTGATGGCTCAAGGTAGGATTCATCAAGGTGATCGCTCAATTCTTTATAAATAGTATAAGACATTATGTTTATAGAAGAACTTAAGTCATAGAACCCTATATAAGTAATCCCTCCTAAACAAAAAGGAATTTACTATTGACTTTTATTCTTACCATCAAAATTTCCTCCTATAATTTCGGAGGATTCTTTTCTTACCATTATAACCTCTTCCTTGAAGAATTTAGGTTCGAAAAGTTCTTTGACCATCCCAATGTTTTCTTTAATGGCTCCTAAATTTCTAGTTAATCTTCCTATCCTTTTATTCCCCTCACCCCTACTATCCATTACCTTAGTTAGAATAGTTTCTTCTTCAGCTAACATTTTCTTTTGTATTTTTTAGTATCTATCATTACAGCTAGTTTTTTATGGTTTTTCTTCCATAGGTGGTGTATAGTGTTCCCAATCTTTTGGGATTTGCAGGTAGTCAGCATAGGATCTAACAATTTGAATGATCATGCAATGATCAAGATTAAAATTCCCAAGCATTTTTTCTACCTTTCCAGAAGCTAGAAACCTATTTAAACAATTATACTCTATGGGGTTCTCCTTTTTAAACTCTTCCTCACAATAGGCTTTCTCAGTCCTATTCACCGTATCTAACAAATTCCATGCCCTCTCAACACTAAATTCGGTGAACAACCCATTGGTAAGGGAATCGAGTTCATTTTTAATATTATCATCCAAACCCGCATATAAGGTGTGTATCACTAGCCAAGGTGGGAAATTATGATGGGGGCAGCGATCAAGCAAACCCCGAAATCTTGTATATGCTTCATGCAAGCTTTCTTCAGGTTTTCCTTTAAAATTCGTAATCATGCGCCTTGCGCAAAGAGTTTTTGTCCTAGGAAAGCAATCAACTAAAAATAGAGAGGCTAGGCTCTCCCAGGAATTAGTAATCTTTGCAGAACTTTGAATATACTAAGAACAAGCTTCATCAATAAGTGTTTGGGCAAAGATAGAAATTTTAACCTCATCCTCAGTTTGTAGATTAATATGGGAAGTCCCACAAATATCTTCGAAGAACCCTACATGCTCATACGGATCCTCCATACCATCTCCTGCAAATTTCTTTGCATGCAAAAGATCTAAAATCTTGGGGTTAATATCATACCCTCTTGGGTTATTGAATTTTAAATAGGCATCCATGGACGGACTGGAATTCCTCACAACCTCAAGCAAGATTATATGTCGGTATTCGCCCATAATGTATCACCTTAAACTTAATAAACAACTTTAGTAAAACAATGAGTAAATTAAGTAACTAAGAAAAAAGATCAAAAGCGCTTAGCTCCCCGGCAACAACGCCAGAAAATAGCTTGATGACTGCAAGTGCACAAACCAATTGTAGATAGTTTCGAAGTAAAGATATCGAACCCACAGAGAGCTATTGATAAAGGTCTTTATGCCCCTCATTACTATCTACCAAAGTATATTATTAAGTTGTCTTTGATCTCAAGTAAAGACTGTTTGAATGGTTTGTGGTTGTTTGCATAAAAGTAATTAAAACAAGTAAAAGAAAACAAGTAACAAGACTGTATGAAAGCGTGGTTGAACTCAATAGGACTAAAATGTTCTCGGGGATGTAGGATACACCGCTAGCATAGTACTATTATTATATCTAATAAAGATAACATACTTCTTGTGTCATGATATGTGTGGAGAAAGTCCCATAATAATATGTTCACGACAAGGCTTGTAGGAAGCCACTTTGTTGAGCCAAGTGTGAGGTCACCTCTAAATAACCACTGCAATGCCTGAGAGCAATCACCATACAGACCACCGCAATTAAGGGTTTCCCCATTAGCTTAGGGAGACCCTCTTAATCCCCCTTTGACCGTGTGGGTTACGAGCCAGTGCCAATCTGTCATGGGGCACTCCGGGTATGCTTCCAAGACACGTCCAAAGGGTTTCTTCCTTCCTTTAGTCCCAAAGGCAAATGGTATCTGGTCAACTTCACATATCATCTAAAGAGAGAAATCAAACACAAGTCATAATTATATCATAGATAAGCAAGTCATATGGACACAAGAATAGATCATCTTTATTACAAGGTCATAGTGGTGCTAGGGTTTCTCCATCTCTCGAAGAACAAAGGAACTACTCACTCATGGAAGCAATCAACAACATCATCATAATCAAATGGATGGATTAAAGTCCGGAGGTAGATCTAATGCAAACCCCAATTGTATCTGGAATTACAAAGAGATCTAATAGATGGAAGATGGAGTAATGGTGGTGATGAAGATGAAGCGGTTGATGGTGAAGGGGATGATGCGTTGTCCTCCAATGATCCGCGAAGCAGCCGGGATTTTACCCCAGCCAAGTTCCTCCTTCAGATCCCTCTCGGATGTGGTGTTTTGTGGTTGCTTGTGTCTTTGAATGTCGGATCTCCCTCTTGTCTTCGCCAGGAGAAACTATTTGGTGAGGCGGTCCCGATGACGCCTAGTATGGGCGAACGGTACGAGTGGGCTCTGCCCGTACCAGTGGTCGTTATCGGTTTTGGTGCCTTCTCCATGTTTGCTATTCTTCCAGGTGCGAAGGTAAATTCATAAAATGACTTTTATCACTTAGAAATATCATATAATTACACAATAGGACAACTCTAATTGATATGTTCATATATGACTCCATGATTTGGGATCCTGTTAAAACAAGAACGAAATAGTGCACGTAGGCACGGTGAAATACAAAAATTCCTACTATATTTATGCAAAGACAAAAGGTAAATATGATTCAATTTTGGACGCATCAGAAAGCTAACCGACTTGATGTAGAAACTGAAGGGAATATGCCCGAGAGGCAATAATAAAGTGGTTATTATCTTATTCCTAGTTTATGATAAATTTTTATTTTGCATGCTATAATTGTATTAATTTGGAAACGTTAATACATGTGTGTTTAATAAACAAAAGGAAAGTTCGTAGTTATGCCTCTCTTATAAACTAGCTCGTTGATTAACAAGATGATCAAGGTTTCCTGATCATGGACATTGGATGTTGTTAATAACGAGATCACACCATTAGTGGAATGATTTGATGAAAATTCATCCGAAGTATAGCATTATGATCAAAGTCATTGTGTTTATATTTCTATAACATCATATGAAGTAATCCTAGTCCTTAGACCATGAGATCATGTCAATCACTAACACTGGAAGAGTATCTTGATAACATCAAACGTCACACCGTCCAAGGGTGATTATAAAGGTGGGTTCAGTGCTATGGAAGTGTTATGTAGAGTCTCATGTATAAAGAGTGGGATTTGTCCATCCCGATGACGGATAGATATACTCTAGGCCCTCTCGGTGATATCACATTGAGAATAGCTTGCAAGCAAGTGATGTGATCACTAGAATGTTATATCACGGGAACGAGAAAAGAGTGCATGTTGGTAACGAGATCAAACTAGGTATTTGGATGCCGATGATCGAATCTCGGACATGTAACATATCACGAGACAAAGGGATTTAGTTACAACATTAAAGGTTCACACGATCACAAGAGTCATCGTTGAATATGTGGGAGTCAGCACGGATCTCCAGGTCCCGCTGCTGATTATTGATCGGAGAGGGGTCTCGATGATGTCTGCATTATTCGTGAACCATAGGGTGACACACTTAAGGGATACCGACACCATTTGGAGCAAATATGTTTCAGAAAAAGATTTAAGAAAGCGTTGGAATTATTTCGATGGAAACCGGAATTGTTTCGGGCAAAATTGCAGAAACTGGTTCTGCATGTGATATTGAAATGTTGTAGGGGGTTTTATGTGAATTTTTGTTAATTAAAGTAATTAACAAAATTCTGAATAAAATTAATAAAAGGAGTTTTATTAAATGAGAGAGCATTAAATTTGGAGAAATTTAATGCATTTAAAGTGGAGACTTCAATGGAGAATGTGAAGGGGCAAATTTATGTGGAGGGAGTTACCACCACATGAATGAGGAGATGAAGGGTCACTCCTTGGGAACCGGCCATGGGGAGGCCCTCCGTACTCCTATAAAAGGCCCCCCTCTCCTCACTTCTCACTCACACCTCCTCGTGAAGTATCTCTCTCCCCCTCTAGTATTTTTTCCCCATGGTCTCGGATTAGCGAGATACATGTCCCCGGTGGCTTTATCTGGAAAGGAGTTGCTGCATTCGCTGCTTTGCTGGAGCGAGGGACGGAGGTTGTCAAGGTACCGGACGTGTGTGTGATCACGGATGCACCGCTGCTTTGTGGTGCTGGACTTGGTGGTGCTGGACTTGCTGGAGCTGGATCTGATGGACGTGTTGGAGCTGGACCTGCTGGACCTGCTGTACTTCATCACGATCTTGAGATCGGCAAGTGTACGACTACATCATCCACGAGCTCCATCTCATTAACAAAGCTTTGTTGTCTTCGAGGGTATGTTCTCTATGGATGTATATCCAACCATTGCTTGTATCTAATAGATAGATCTTGGCGTATAATAGTTCCCATCATAGGAAATTTTTTGTTTTCTATGTTGTGAACCTTTCAGTGGTATCAGAGTCTGATCTATGCATAGATGCTTTGCACGGGTAGTACACATATGTTTATATGTGGGCGATGATGATCATGTTATTGCTTCTTTCATGTATTTTGGATATTGGTGGCATAGTGGGATGCAGCGGCCCGGACCAACTTTACATGTCATCGCACATGAGACCGGTTCCACGATTGACATGCAACTAGTTTTGCATAAGTGGTTGGCGGGTGTCTGTCTCTCCTACTATAGTCAATATCAAATTTACAACGAGTTGCTAATAACTTAGTTGTCATCGTTGTGGTTCCATGTTCGTAGGTAAGACCGGTTCTATCTTCGAAAGCCCTAAGCCACCTAAAAACTTGCAATTGATAAATTAGAGGCCTCTAGTTTAGATCGTTGCTAGGCTAGTGTCATGATATGAAAATGTTGTAAGTTGATGTATAGTTGATACCCTTACAACACACCTAACGTGTAAGTTCCATAGACCTTGGCCTTACACACAAAGGAACGATAGAGATCATACCACGATGCACATGATACTAATCAAATGCATGGACCATATCATTCCACTTTACATATATGATGTTTGCATCTTATATTTTTAGTAGCATTATAAGATGATACCTCATTTAAATATCAAGATAAAATGTGTTCTTCCTTAAGTATGCACCGTTCTGTGGATCGTGTTTCGAGACATCCGTGATGATCGGGTGTACTCTACTATGAACTTTCATACAACATGTGTAAGACAGTTTTACACACACAAGTACTAAGGTTCTTACTTGGCGAACCTAGCATGTACAAACATGGCCTCAGAACACGGACCGAACGGTTAAGCATGAGTCATATAGTTGATGTGATACCCATATTGATGCTCGCCTTTGAAGCTACACCGACTCACGTGATGATCGGACTTGGTGTAGTGGATTTGGTTCATGTAATCACCAAAAAGGCACAAGGGATGTCGTTTTTGAGTGGGAGTTCATTTCTAATTTGGATTAGTCGAACCAAATTTGTTATAAACTGAATCAAAGTGAATTTGCTTAATTTGTTGTAGTCATTGGCATCTGTTTACTACCTTATGCTTAGTTTTAATTGAGATAATAGAACTATAGAATTCTGGATATTTACTTTACGAACTAGTATCGTATTGTTTTGAATGCCAATTTAAAGTTTAGAAGTCCTATTGCAAACTTTATGCAAACTCTATTTACTCTGTGAAGTTTAATAAGTAGTATTAAATCAAGAGTAAGAATTCCAATGTTAGTATCTAAAGTATCATGTTTGCCTCCATGATTCTTGATATTCAAAAGTTGTTTTAATATCGAGGTTATCTAGGAGCTGAAATAATTGTTTCAGAAACCATCATGTGTGAAAGATATTGTGATATCTGAAACAAAGTTTATGGTTGCAATATGTTAGAGTATAATTTAACAAAATATACGTTCTCATATTGTATGAGAATTTGTGAAGGTTAAAGACGCTAGGCGTCCTAATCTACCAAAAAGGTTTTGGGAACTGATATTATACTCACAATTCATCCTTATAGGCTATAGTAGCTTGACCATGAAAGTTGTCTTGATAAGGATGAATAGAAGATGTAAGTAAAATGTTTACTACACTAAAAGATTACTAAAGAATGGATTTTTGAAAGAATGCCAAACATTTGATGATGGTGATCCACTTCAAAGTGCAAGTCCAAAGGTATTAGTATTTGAATATACACGCTTTGTACTATGTGTCATGTGAATGACACCACTATTGATGTTGATAGATTCTTTTAAAAGGAAAAGGAATTGCTGAAAGAGAATCCATAAAATATTTGGCAGAAAAGAAAAAGTTGGAGATGTCCAGCTTAGGTATATAGAAGATATACATGTTATGGCTGTATTATTTGCTTGTTAAACAATGTAGTTCTTAGGTATTGGATAATGGTATTGGATACCGAATTGGTTGGTATGAAGTGTCATATAGGACAACGCAATTCATGAACTGCAATGGCCTAAGCAACTAGCAAGAGAATAAGTGATGATGTTCATCAAAAACAAATAAAGTGTTATTATGTTTCTCGTTGAGATCAAAGCTTGTCTTCAAGATTTGTTTAAATAATTGTTATTTTGTTTCGGTATTATGAGAACAATGGTTGTTCAAATAATTACCATATTCCATAAAGGATGGATGAACTTTTACAAGTCTAGTGGGAGAAATCACATCCATAAACACTATTGCTAATATGTCGGAAGACAAATGATTGAAAGTTCACTTATGAAGTGACATCGTTGTTTAAATTATATTGGAAAGAAAACATGAAGAAACTCCATGTTGATGGATTTTTGGAGTCTTTGATTTTGATCAATTGACGCTTGTGAGACTTTCCTCGAGATAATTTAAACTCTGTCCATAGGCCAAAAAGGAATGGATGAGTAACTTATTGGATATTATACATACTGATGTATATAGACCATTATATGTAGCCATGTGCGATGGATATTTCGAGTTCATATGCTTTCTCCAGAAATTTGAGTGAATATATATGTATATTTACTTAATAAGGAAGAAGTATGAAACATTTGAAAATTGTTCAAAGACTTTCAAGATGAAGTGGAAAATCATTGTAACAAGAAAATAAAGAGTTGATGATTCGATCATAAAGGAATATATTTGAGTTACATGTTTAGCAAAACACCTAAGATTTTAGGAATTGTTCCATGATTTGTGTTTCCCGATAAACCATAGGAGTATGGCATATTAGAGAGATGAAACCAAACCATGTTTGACATGGTAAGATCAAAGGTGTCATTCATAAAATTGCCACTATGTTTTAAGGATTAAAGATTTAGAGACTACCTCTTTTACACCGAAAAGAGCACCATCGTGATCCATTGAAATGACACCATGTGAGTTATGCTTTGGGATAAAACCCGAGTTGTCTTTTCTTAAAATTTTGGTATGCTATGCATAAGTAAAATGTTTACAACCAAAGTCGGATAATGTTGGGGATATGCCAAGTGGGGTATACCTAGCAGGACGTTCCGATTGGGCCAAAAGGTATCATGAATGGGTCTGCGTGACGGCGACTGGAATGCGACTAAGATGAAGGCCCGGTGACTGGCGACTGGAGGCCCAGGTGCATACCAGAAGCCTAGTTGGATTAGGTCAAAGCCTCCGAGTCCATATCTTGTTCGGTTGCAACTTGTAAAACCCTAGAGAGGTGCCTCATATATAAACCCTCCTAGGGTACCCTCAGGACTTACGTTCCATCATACACCCCTTCAAGCGACTCGCTGCTTAGACATCGAGCTCACCCTCTTGTAACTCGCTCTCCAATAATCTAATCTAGCAGGAGTAGGTCATTACCCTCCGGCGGGCCGCACCTGGATAAATCCATGTGCATCCGCCCCCATATTGCACCGCGGATGGCCGCCAGCTCTCGCCCCCGATTCAATCAATCGGTGCCTACTACAACAACTGCCTTGGTCATTTCCACGACAGTGGCGCCCACCGTGGGGCCTAGCAGGACTGGCCTGAGTTCTGCGGCGAGACCCTATCCACCGATCGATCGGCCGCTCGCCACCGGACGCATGATCGCCATCAGCGGGATCTTACAGATCCTGCCCAGCAGCTACATCTCGGCGTCACGCCCGGTTACTCACGATGCGGAGATGCTGGTCGGCTCCATCAACCTCTTCGTCGGCTTCACCGGCGCGGTCGACCCAACTGCGACGGTGATCGTTGGCGGATCGCCGCCGCACCGCGGTCTGCTCTCGGAGGAGCAGGTCCGCTCCATCAGGAGCCTTGTCACCGAGTACGACTCGGCCGCCAGCTACGCGGCCGAGACCAATGCCACCATGAACGACGAGGCCCTAAATGACGACGCCGACTCCGCGACCACTGCCTTGGTCGACGGATCTATCACCACGGCACACGAGAGGACTCCATCACGCGAGTCTCCAACCAAAAGGATTTCGAGGACTCCTCCATCCTTGGAATCTTGGATTCCGATTCCGGCTTGGAGTTGCCTGAAGACTTCCGCGCCAAATCCAATCACTTCAACGCGATCTACATGGCGGGCAGCACGGCTGCCCCGCTAGATCCGTTCTCCACACCAATCCCGTGACTGCCATGGCCAAAGAGGTGGAGGAGGCCCTCCTGCATCTCGCGGAGGCACAACACAATGAGCTCGCTGAGCGCGAGAAATATCGCCTCGAGCGGGAAACGCCCTAGGAGTTATCGCTCTAGCACCAGCGCTGCATCAGGACCCGCCTAAACTCCAATGTCCAGGGCCGTGTCCTGAACTTCAACGACGAAGGCGACCCGCATGCGCGGCCGAGCGCGAGTACTGCGAGAACGCGCCGCCAGGTGGAAGCAACTGACCGCCACCCGGCGCACCGGCGACCGGAGCCCCTCCACCACCCATTGGTCGCGCGCCCCCGCCGGACCAACCGCGGATCATCATCTCGCCACAAGCCCGCGACGTCAACGGACTCCCACTCTACTCCACCCGATGGACAATGTCGTCGCGACCGAAACCGTGGTCATGAACCTCGATGTCCAGGGAGACGGCGCGCTCTAGATCCAGTACGCCAAGGCCCTACTCGCCAGGGCCGTCGAGCAACAAGCAGCGGGAGTCAACCTGCGGGGTCGGATGTATTCCCGCTCCTCAGCGAGCAGGGTGGCCTCAAGCGGCCACCCTACCATCGCCAACACCGTGACATGCACACCACCGTAGCAATTGGCGAACCATCCGCGGGCCGCCAACCCCGCACTCTCCACCAATGAACCGTGACCGGTGAACAACACGGTCGCTGCCAACGGGCAGCCAATCGACGCCCGCACGCACATCGTCAACAACCAGGCCTGGCGGGCACGCCAGCCCAATGACTTTAGGCACACCCTCATTAATCGCAGCGACCCCGAACCAAGGGGCTCGCTCAGCCGAGTCGGCCCCAATGCTTTGGGCCTATGATCAGAGGGGAAAAGTACCCCGCCAACTTCAAGGCGCCCAAAGAGATCGAAAAGTACGATCCGATGTACGACCCAGCAGTGTGGCTAGACACATACCTCATGGCGATGGGAATCGCCGGCCACACCAACCCGCTCGCCGCTCGCTACCTCCCCCTGATGATGGAGGGTGCGACCCGGCAATGGATAAACACCCTCCCTACTGATAGCATCGACTCCTAGGAGGAAATGCGGGATGCCTTTATCAGGCACTTCGAGGGATCCTACACCCGTGCCACCACCATAGAAGACTTGGAGCGGTGCATCCAGGGACAACGTGAGTCGACCCACCACTGGTTCCAAAGGTGGCAAGAACTGTGGATTAAGGCTTCTGGCATCCACCCGGACACGGCGATACATTGTTTCAAGAACGCGTGCCGGTACGAACCCCTAGTTGCTAAGATCAAGTGGGTCTACCGGAAGCTCGACAACATCCCCGACCTCCTCGCGATCGCCAAGCGCTACGCGGACGAGGGCCCCAACCAAGACTCCGATGACGAGTCGGGAGGAAGACGTCGCATCAGCGGCCACGACAGCGGCCGACAGCGCGACATGCGCTACAGCAACACCAGCATCACCGGCAAGCGCCACAAGGATGGGCGAGTCGACTTCATCGCCAACGCGAGCTATGTCCAACACGACCCAAAGAGCTACCACTGCAACGGAGGAAATTACTGCGATAGCGGAAACTACCGCGCCAACAACGCGGCGAGGCCAAAATTCGACCCTGCCGCGCTGCTCAACCAACCCTGCGTCTACCACACCAGGGAGGGGAAACTCGCCACCCACACCACAGCGGACTACCACTCTCTCAAAGAGATCGAAAAGGCAAGGCGAGCAAGGGAAGACCCCAACAACAACCCACCTCGGGACAACGGAAACATCAGCGGCTTCGGCAACATCGTCGGCTCGCTACACACCTTCATCGGACTCGGCACCAAGCGTGAGAGGAAGGTGCACAAACTACACGCCGACCCCAAAGTGCGACCGGTAAAGCAGTCGTTGTGGCCCTTCAATGAAGAGCGCCACCGAGCAATCGCCAAAGAAGTGCAACACTTGTTGGCCGCAGGCTTCATTCGGCCAATAAAACACTCCAAGTAGCTGGCGAACCCAGTCCTGAAAAAGAACAACACTTGGAGAATGTGCATCGACTACACCAACCTCAACAGCGCCTGCCCGAAGGAGGAGTTCGTCCTACCGCGCATCGATCAGATCATCGACTCGACCGCGGGATCGGAGTTGTTGTGCTTCCTCAATGCTTACTCTGGTTACAACCAGATCAAGATGGCGGTCGAGGATGAGGAGAAGACGGTGTTCATCACGCCATTTGGCGCCTTCTGCTACACGGCCATGACGTTCGGCCTCCAAAACGCCGGCACCACATACCAAAGATGCATGCAGGAGTGCCTCGCAAGCCAAATTGGCCGCAACATTCACGTCTAGATCGACATGTGGTGGTAAAATCCACCCGCTAGGACGACCTGCTCGCCGACCTAGCCAAAACCTTCACAAATCTGCGGAGGTACAACATCAAGCTGAACCCAAGAAAGTGCACCTTTGGCGTCCCCACCGGACTGCTACTGGGATACTTAGTCTCCAAGCGAGGCATTGAAGCCAACCCCACCAAGATCGACACCATCGTTCGACTCGGAAAACCCGTGTGCCTGCACGCCGTCCAGAAGCTGGCCAGGCAAGTCGCGGCTCTCAGTCGCTTCATTCCCCGACTAGGCGAGAAGGCCATGCCTCTTTTTTGCCTGATGCGCAAAAACCCCACGTTCCAATGGGACGCGGAGGCGGACAACGCACTCAAAGCACTCAAAGAAGTGCTACTCGCGGCTCCACTACTCGCCGCACCAGTCGACAAAGAGCCCATGCTCATCTACGTGGCGGCCTCCAATCGAGTCATCAATGCTATAATGGTCGTCGAACAGCCAGAGGAGGGCAAGGAGCGCCCCGTTCAGCGCCCCGTCTACTACATCAGCAAAGTCCTAACGGACTCACGACAGCGCTACTCGCAGTACCAGAAACTGGTGTACGCAGTATTCTGAGCTCAGCAGCGACTCCCCCCACTATTTCCAAGAGCACCCAATAATGGTGGTCTCATCCGCACCACTGCAAGACATAATACGGAATCGCGAGGCGACTGGGCGAGTCGCCAAGTGCGCCGTCGAAATCGGCATCCACAATATTAAATATGAGCCCTGCAAAGCAATCAAATCACAAGCCCTAGCGGATTTCATCGCAGATTGGGAAGAAGCGCAGCAGCCGGAGAAGCTACCATATCTCCACTACTGGTCGCTACACTTCGATGGCTTGAAAAACACCGACGGAAAAGGAGCCGGGGTCATACTGACCTCCCCCAAAGGGGACAAGGTCCGATACATGCTCCACCTCAACTTCAAGCCCTGCACCAACAACATGGTAGAATACGAGGCCCTCCTTCACAGCATGCGGGCAGCCAAGGAAATGAACATCAACTGCCTATGGTGCTACGGCAAATCTGACCTAGTCGCCGGCCAGGTCGCTGGAACATGCGACGCTGTCTCTCCAACAATGATCGCATACCGCCAAGCGGTAGACCAGCTGGGAGGACACTTTGACGGCTATTCCGTTGAATGGATCGACAGACGCAAGAACGAGGAGGCAGACGCCCTTTACTTTACCGGGTCGGCTCGACAAGCGCCACCAGCAGGCGTCTTCCTCGACATCATCAACAAACCATCCGTCAGCCCACCAAAGGAGATCGATGTCGGGATACCACTTCAACCAGAGCCGACCCTAGTCGCCATGGTTGTGGAGCCTAGCGACTGGACAACACCATACGTCGCCTTCCTCGAACACAAGATCCTCCCAAGCAACAAGACGGAGGCACGAATGGTCATGCACCGCTGCAAATCCTTCATCATCATCAACGGCGAGCTACACAAACACAGCGTCATCGGCGTGTTCTAGGGCTGCGTACAGCCAGAAGAAGGCCGCAAGATCCTCCAGGACATTCACGCCGGCGAATGCGGCCATCACGCCAGTGCCAAGTCGATGGTCGCCAAGGCCATCCGGCACGGCTTCTACTGGCCAACTGCGCACACCGACGCCACCAACATCATCCAACGATGCATCGGGTGCCAGAAGTACGCCAACTAGACGCACCTCTCTGGTTCGGCACTCAAGACCATCCCCATCACATGGCCATTCTCCGTATGTGGCATGGACATGGTAGGACCGTTCAAGAAGGCCCCATCCGGCTTCACCAACCTCCTGGTCGTGGTCGACAAGTTCACCAAGTGGGTCGACGCCAAGCCAATCAAAAAGTGCGACGGCAAGACCGCCACCAAGTTCCTACGCGAGCTCATCTACCGGTACGGCTACCCGCACAGCATAATAATGGACAACGGCACCAACTTCGCCAAAGGGGCCATGGCGGAATTCTGCGAAGAGCACGGCATACGACTCGACCTCACCTCAGTCGCCCACCCGGAGTCGAACGGCCAAGCTGAACGCGCCAACCAGAGCGTCCTCCACGGGCTCAAGCCACGACTCCAGGTGCCCCTGCAGCGCACCCCAGGATGCTGGGTCGAAGATCTCCCTTTAGTCATATGGGGGATCCGCACGTCCGTCAATCGCTCCACCGGGTTCACACCCTTCTTCATGATGTACGGTGCCGAAGCCGTAATGCCAACAGACCTGGAGCACAACTCACCTCGAGTCGCCAATTACGTCGAGGCGACAAACGAGACCGCACACCAAGACAGCATCGACCAAATCAACGAGGCGCGCGACCTGGCTCGCTCCCGCACCGCCATTTACCAACAGGGACTCCGCCGCTACCATAGCCGCCGAGTCCGAACTTGCACCTTCCAGGAGGGCGACTTGGTCCTACGACTTATTCAAGACAAGAAGGGCATGCACAAACACTCCCTCCAATGTGAGGGGTCGATCGCCATAGGGCGAGTCCTCGACAATGACGCCTATTACCTCATCGACATACGAGGCGACGGCCAGCTCAAGGTTGGGAGGCCATGGAACGTAAACCTCCTCCAGAAGTTCTATACATAGAACTGAAACATGTACTCAGTTGACATATATAATGAAATTCATTCGGTTCACAAAACTGTGTTTACTCACCGCATCCTTGTGCCACTCGCACTCGTACAATCAGCAGTATGCTACCCACGGAAGTCAACCCTTGGTCGAGCGACTGGCACGGCTAAGTAGTGCAGCCCAAGGGCACCGAAAATACTTGGGCCTTGGGACGTCCACGAAAATGCCAACCCGGAGTCACCATCAGAGTCGCCTAGCCCGACTGGCCTACCGGGCCAAGACGACCAGTATACACTTCTTACAGCGACCTGTCCTTCCCATCCTCGCGCAAAGCGACTCGAACGGTTAAGTACCACGCACGGGGACTCCGCAATAATGGAACCCTCACGCGGCTCGGGAACACACCAAGTATGAGAGCTGCCTTGGACTCGCTCAGCGACTGGCTCTCCGAGCCAGGGGAAGAGACACGTTACAAACAACGCATTAGCAACCTACAACAGGAACGCGCCCTATACGGCTAAGAATCACGCTCGGGGACTCGCCTACAAACAAAACCAGTCGCGTTCGGGGGCTCGCCTATTAAGGAGACGCAAAGGATAAACAAAACACAATAAAAGAAAACCCATATGTACACAATCGAGATATACCCCATTAAAGGGTGGACGCGCTCGGGGACGCGCTCAACAAAAAATAAAATGTGTTACACATGCACGGTCACATTACGAGTCGATTGACTCCTCTTACTCAAAATATTGTTCACATTACATATGTCGCCACTTGGCATACATCACAAACTGCCCAACGATACTATCTATTCCGTAGGTCCTGACGAAGAAGCACCACCACCTCCCTTGACACGAACAAAAGGCTGCCACGGGTTCGTCAGGTAGGTCGTCAGCGACTTCGATAACGCCGACCGGAAGGGTTGCTCCGACTTCATATCGCGATGCTCTAGCTCGGGGTCGCCAGGCGCCAATACCGTTTCCTGGTATGGCAGAAGATCCCCCATCACCAACACCCGATCAGCAAAAGGGGCGGCCTTGGCAGTCAGCTTCAGCACCTCTGACATCTCCACCGTGCCAGTCGCCGAAGGGTAGCCACTGGTGACGTCATCGAGGTCGAAATCATCGGGGAAGTGGGCGAGACCCAAGCTCAATGCCATGGTGGCCCCGCGCCTGAAAGCCGGGCGCGCCATCCACTCCACGACGATGGGCGCCTCCTCTAGATAGCGCCACACTTCTATAAGCCCCCCAGGAATAACCTCGGTGGTGGACATTCCTTGAAGGACCGCTTGGACGCACAATGCCGAAGCCGTGGCCGCGTTCACCATGGCAGTCACGCACTGCGAGGCAAAGTCTGAACCACCGGGTCGCTTTTCCCTATCACAGCTGAAAAATCAGACGTCGGTGACACTATGGACCTCCCAAATCTGGGATTCGCCAAACGTGCTAAGCAAAAGATGGAGACTCACCAAGAAGCTTGCGGCAGTTCTCCGTGACATGCTTCTCCAAGGCGGCATGATCATTCTGCAGCCCCACGATGATCGAGTCCGTGGCCTTGCGCTCCTCTTCAGTCGCAGCAACCGCAACCTTTGCTCAATCCTCAGACGAAATTAAGGCCGCTTTTGCCTCCTCTAATTCCTGGATCAGCGATGCAATTTGCCCATTCGCCGCGTCCAGCTCGGCAACTAGAACTTACCCTTCATGGGCCTTGGAAATTGCAGCTGGAAGACCATCTGAAAAGGAAAGAGACAAATCATCAACGAGCCATACACCAACAGGTCACAGCCGAAAAAGAAAAAGAAAAAGAAGCAAGTACTTACCAATAGCCTCCTGGAGTCGCCGGTTCGCTTCTTGCGCCACGCGCAGATCCCGCTCCAGACGCTCCCTTGCGGCCTGTCGATCGGTCGACTCCCTCTGCAAACCCTGCAAAAGCAACAAAACGAAGTACTTACCAAGAACTATATCCAGTTCCTTGCCACTGACATTCAGCGACTAAGAACTCGGGGACTGGAGAGTAGAAAGAAATTCAGTTCCTAGCCACTGAAATTTAGCGACTAGGAGCTCGGGGACTAGAGAGTAGAAGAAAGCCAGTACCTAACCGCTGAAATTCAGCAGCTAGGAACTCGGGGACTGGACGTACCTGAATGGCGGCGCCAAGCATCTTGTGGAGTTCTCCGGCGTCAGTCAACGGGATCGTGAAGGAAGTGCACCCATGACAGGACCCAGTGTCTTCATCGACGATCTCCGGGCTTTGTGGAGACTGGTTGTCTGCCACGCCTGGAAACCCCCTAGCCATGAAGCATGGGAATGTTGCCGACGCCCTAGCCGGGGCACTGGTCATTGGAGTCGGCGCTTCCATCGCAGGCGTGACCATGACTGGCTCCGACCGCACCGCCACTACTTCTTCGGCAACTGCAGCGAGATCGGACTCCTTGGCGATATCCATCGCCGCGACATCGTCGGCACTCCCCTTCTGCCTCTTCGCGCCTTCCGCGGTCGCTGCATCTCCGGCAGGTTTCCTCTTCTTGGGGAGGTCGCCCTCTCCCATTGTGGCGACTGGCGGAATCTTCGCCACTGAAGGACGGCCAATCGTCTTGGCCCCAGATCTGCCAAAACTTCCACAGTCAGCACAATGACAATACAAAGACGAGAAACGACTCGGAATGGAAAAGCCAATACTTACTTAGCGACTGGAAGAACGTGCAGCCCGGTGCTGATGTGGGCGGGCTTGTCTAGCTCTGGGCCCATCTTGCGCGTGAGACCCCTTTCAAAGACATCTGAAGCCCATGACACCGTGGGCTTCCTTGATGATGAGGCCGCGGTCGCCGGAATTTCCAGCTCCAGAGACGCGGCCGCCCTTGAAGGTTGCGGCGGTATCAACGCCGCGGCCTCAGCCGCCTCCTGGCTTGGGTCCGTCAAATCTTCAGGCGCGATCACCGCAAGAGTTACTTCTACCGCCGCCTCGGTGTCCTCGTCCCCCAATCCCTTCATTGGAATCGCATCCTCGGGGATCTTGGGCGAAGAATCGGGGGCATCCTCGTCATTGGAGTCATCGTCAGACTCAAAGACCACCGCCAACTTTGACGATGACACTAACTTCTTTGCCGGCGACTTTGGTCTGCGTGCGGGTTTTGCCGGCGTGGCTGTGCGCCGAGACGTGTGCTCTTGCACGATCTCGTCGCCCCCTTCGCGTTCGTCGAGACTGCGAATCGCCTCGAACTCGCGCTACTTCTGCATGCGGGTCTTGCAAGCCACAGGCGCCGGGGGAGGAACCTCCTCCTCCTCCTCGTTGCTTTCAGAGGAATCTCCCTCGAAAACTTCATCGAGTTCTTGGGGAACCTCTTCATCGAGCGGAGGGAGCCAACCTTCCAATACCTGGAACAACTAAGAACGACCACCAATGAGTATCGAACAAAACGACTACAGGTTACGTTGCAGGTATGGCGACTAGGAGGAAAACTTATTATGGGGGCTTCGTTCTTCACGGGAGTACACGGGGCGAGCCCGACCGATACGGTGGTGAACTCCACATCAGTGATCTTCTTCAGGGCGGCCTTGTAATCCTCGGTCTCCCACGACTCTTGCTGGTTCAGGAGGGATCGTGTTTCCCGCTATACTCATACATCCAATGCGGCCGACCCACTAGCAGAACCAGACGCCGCCCGAGCCAGCAGTAGTAGAGGTTGATCGAAGTCAACCCCTGGTCCTTCAACCTCTAGATCTGGTCCATCATCTCTGTGAGGGCCATCTTCTGGTCTTCAGGGAGCTTCTTCGACGCCAGCCGGCGAGGCTTTCTCCCTTCGGTGACAAACTCGGGGAGCGCAAACCTCGCCAGAGGGAGTGGATTCCTTCACATAGAACCAACTCTTCTTCCACTCACTCGCGGCTTTCTTCGGCAGAAGGAGCTTGACGAAGTTGGCCTACGGCTTCAGTTGGAACGTGACGCTGCCGGCCGCCAGCATCAAGGCGCTAGACGCCTCGCGCCCGATGCAGCCGTGGAAGAGCTCCAGCCATAGCAGGAAATACGGCCTGTAGCCAAGGTGGCACTCGCAGAAGGCGACGAAGATCGCCAGCTGTTCGATGCTATGTGGGCCAAGATCTAACGGCTTGATTGTGTAATACGCACAGAAGCGCCGGAAAAAGAGCGAGGTGGGAAACCCCAAACCTCTCTCTAGGTGGCTGGGGAAACAAATGAATTCGTCGGCTCGCGGTTTCAGCTCGGTCTCAGAGGGAGGGGGAACCCGCCAGTTCCCCTTACGGAGGACTCCGGCATCCTCGAAGGACTTGAGTTGGGCCATGGTGCACTTGGATTTCCCCCATGAACCTTTGGGAGGTGCCATTGGGAACGATGTGGAGTCGCTCGGTGTGGAAGGATCGGTTCGAAGGAAGACATATAGAATGAATGTGAGAGAATTAAGAATGTGGGGAAGGATCTGCAGAGCTGATTCGCCAATCCCCTTATAGAGGAGCGTTACCTGCCAAATTTGGGGTAGCCGTTACCTGCGGTAATTACGCCGAAGTTACCATTGGAGTATCCAACCAGTAGTTTGACCAGGTTCATGGTCCAACTCCTCCATTCCACTCACCAGCAACTAGCCCTGTCCACTCGCCGAATCAGCGACTTGGCAGCTGGGACATTCGCCGGAGTGGCGACTGGGAGGCTAGGGAAAATTTCCCTGGTTTCAGTGGAGTCCACCGCCGATTCGACTGGGCGTCCAAATTGGACTCGCCTACTCCGACTACCAACTGACCACCTGCGTCCGATTCAACGGTGGCCTCGGGGACTACTGATGGGGATATGCCAAGTGGGGTATACTCAGCAGGACGTTCTGATTGGGCCAAAAGGTCTCACGAATGGGTCTACGTGACGGCGACTGGAATGCGACTAAGATGAAGGCCCGGTGACTGGAGACTAGAGGCCCAGGTGCATACCAGAAGCCTAGTTGGATTAGGTCAAAGCCTCCAAGTCCATATCTTGTTCGGTTGCAACTTGTAAAACCCTAGCGAGGTGCCTCATATATATAAACCTCCCTAGGGTACCCTCAGGACTTATGTTCCATCATACACCCCTTCAAGCGACTCGCTGCTTAGACGACGAGCTCGCGCTCTTGTAACTCGCTCTCCAATAATCTAATCTAGCAGGAGTAGGTCATTACCCTCCGGGGGGGCGAACCTGGATAAATCCATGTGCATCTGCCCCCATCTCGCATCGCAGATGGCCGCCAGCTCTCGCCCCCAATTCAATCAATCGCTGCCTACTACAGCGACTACCGTGGTCATTTCCACGACAGATAAGCACGTGTTTGTAGGTTATCCCAAAGAATTGTTGGGTATTCCTCCATAACACCGAAGACAAAAGAGTTTGTCGCTTAGAACATGAAGTTTCTTAAAGAAGGATTTTTTTCACAAAAGTTAAGTGGGAGGACAATAGAACTTTTATTAGGTTTAATGAACCTAAGCAACATGTGCTAAGTAGCGCAGCGCCGGAAAGTGTCCTTGAGGCAACTAAAATGCTCATGGCTCCCATGATTACAAAGGTTGTGATCTCGGAGATTAGAGTTCCTACTGAACCGTGTGGGTCGGTAAGAATCAAATAGTAAGATTTGTAACAGAAGTCGTTATTGTTTTGACAATGATGAACCCACTGCATGCAAAGAAGCGATGATGGGCCCTGACTCCCTAAAATGACTAGAAGTCATAAAATCCGTAATAGTATCCATACACGAGAAATCAAGTTTCTGAACTTGGAAGACCCTCCGGAAAGGCGTGAAGCCTATCGATCGTGTTTGGATCTATAAAGAAATAGACATGGATGAAATAGTCGACATGTCGGAAAGAAATTTATAGCAATGTTCAAGGAGTTGACTATGACAAGATTTGATCTTTCATAGAGATATTTAGTCTTGACGGATTAATGTAGAAACCACTACAAATAATTTGGTGTATGGTAGTTGAACAAAAACAACAATGTTCTTCTAATAGAATGGTTACCTACGACGTGTACAAGACACGGTCCGAAGGGTTTTGTTAATTCAAAGGGTGCTAAAAGGTCATGCAAACTTCAATAGTTGAAGTGAGCATAGCGGAGTTGGAATCTTCACCATGATGAAAATGTTAAAGGAGTTTAAATTCATCAGAGATGATGAAGATGCTTGCATTTGCAAGAAATTAAGTGGGAGCACTGAGAAAAATTTACAATACATTATGCAAAGTAAATATTGTTGATTGGAAATGATGTATCTTTTATTGACACAAGTTAAGAATTTCATTAAAATAGGATTTCGATGAAAGACTTGGGGAAAACCGGAATATTTGGCATCAATGTCTATATGGATAGATTGAGGCGCTAATATGGTTGTGTTATACGTACATATATGAGACATTGAAAGGTTTTAATATTGAAACAACAAGAAAGGTTCTTGCTGCATGGAAAGGACTATATCAAGATTCAAGTGTTTCAACACTTGGTGAGTAAAATCACATGAAGATTTTGATCGATTATACCGTGATATGTATATATCCAGATATCTCCTATGCTCTAAATGTTATGAGCACATACCAGAATGATTCATAAGATGATCATTGGACAATAGTAAAGATATTCTTATGAGCTTTGGAAGAACTAAGAATATATCGTGTATACGTGACAAATAGTTAAAGGTAGTTCATTGTAAAGTGTTACATTGATACTAGTTTTGTCACAAGATACAAATTAAAATTTATCTCAATTTAGACTATGGGTGGCACAATGTAATGGAAAGGATGTTACTTTATGGATTTGGATGAGTTCCAAAGTTGAGACATTGTGACGGATACTACAACAAAAGGCTAAGTATATGACTGCTATAGTAGCAGCAAAGGAGGGCATTTGGGTTAAGTAGTTTGTTATCAAACTAGGTGTGGTTCAAAGTGGGCTAATACTATGAAGATATATGGTATGACAATAATATCAACATATTTTAACACGAACAAACTAAAGGTCTCACCAAAGGACCAAATTTATACAATGCCATCTCATTTGAGAATGAGTGATGCGTAGAGACGCAAAGACATGCCAATACACACGGACATGAAACTGTCAGATCCGGAGATTATGTTAACCACTAGCAATCGTGTATATGCAACACTAGAAAGCCATAGGTGTTCCATATGCAAAGTTTTTTAAACTAGATTATTGACTCTAGTGCAAGTGGGAGACTGAAGGGAATATGCCCGAGAGGCAATAATAAAGTGGTTATTATCTTATTCCTTGTTTATGATAAATGTTTATTTTGCATGCTATAATTGTATTAATTTGGAAACGTTAATACATGTGTGTTTAATAAACAAAAGGAAAGTTCCTAGTTATGCCTCTCTTATAAACTAGCTCGTTGATTAACAAGATGATCAAGGTTTCCTGATCATGGACATTGGATGTTGTTAATAACGAGGTCACAACATTAGTGGAATGATGTAATGAAAATTCATCTGCAGTATAGCATTACGATCAAAGGCATTGTGTTTATATTTCTATAACATCATACGAAGTAATCCTAGTCCTTAGACCATGAGATCATGTCAATCACTAACACTGGAAGAGTATCTTGATAACATCAAACGTCACATCGTGCAAGGATGATTATAAAGGTGGGTTCAGTGCTACGAAAGTGTTATGTAGAGGCTCATGGATCAGGAGTGGGATTTGTCCATCCCGATGACGGATAGATATACTTTGGGCCCTCTCGGTGATATCACATTGAGAATAGCTTGCAAGCAAGTGATGTGATCACTAGAATGTTATATCACAGGAACGAGAAAAGAGTGCATGTCGGTAACGAGATCAAACTAGGTATTTGGATGCCGATGATCGAATCTCGGACATGTAATATATCGCGAGACAAAGGGATTTAGTTACGACGTTAAAGGTTCACACGCGTGCGAGCGTGAAGCCACATGAGCATTGGGGATTCAATCTTCTGGATGTGCCCATTAGCCCACACATTCCAGAAACTAAATAGCATCTTCGTAAGATAGAAAAATATCAGAAGGAAGAACTCCTCCATCGAGAGATTGTGCGCATGCGCCTCTTGGATCTTGAAAGTAAGAAGGAACCCAATGACATGCTAAATAGAATCCCTGAAGGGATGTTCCTCTTGTGGTCGGATCTACAGAAGTGTCTTTGTCGCATATCTGCCCTGGAGGAGATGAACAAGAAACTTTGTCCAGCTCTCTCCAATAGGACTCCTTCACCATGAAAAGTGCCACGGTATCGAATAATCGTAAGGGATTATTTGATCCCACTGGCTTGATCCCAAGTTTTGGGGATATCTATAACACCTTATAATCTATCTCATAGTTTGAGCATGTTTACTTTCTTGCATGCATGTTAGGTTTTGATTTAAGAATTTGCATTAGTTGCATCAACTTCAAGCTCCCTTATATTCAAGAAAATAATTATATATGTCGAGTTTCAAGAATTTATGATATTTGAAGTTATATTTTGATTCATGATTATTATTATATTAGATGATTAAACTAGGTTGAGTGTTATGATAATTGTACAACAGTCATGATTTTAGGGACTTCCACACCAATAAAAGCATTGATTAAACTATGAGATAGCATATTATAGTCATAGGTTTTAAAAGCCTTTAACAGTAGTGAGCATGATCAAGTGGTTGTACTAAAAAAGAAGAAAAAACAGCTATCAAAAGAACTCCAAGGCAAAAGAAAGGTATAAGCTTAGAAAAGAGAAGAAAAAGAATGACCACGAGTCTTCATTACTGGAATCAAGTGCTCAATTAATTTAACTTTATGATTATATAATATGATGAATCACTAAAAGTTTCTTATAACTTCATTGATACCAAAAAGGCGTGGAAGCCTCTAAGTCATGTGATGTGTAAGGGTGTGATAATACCCCCGAAGTAACTTTACATCTGAGGTTGTATTCTTGTTTCAATTTTTGCCTTATTTATTGTAACGAATCGTGCCTCGTGAACACAACGATCTTGTCCATAAGACACCATCTTGCTTAGCGACGAGCAAGAGTCTAGCTGGGGGAGTTGATGAGTCCAAAATTGAAGCATATTTACCTTTCATTTTTGCATAAGTAGAATAGGGATTTATGTATTTTACTATGTTTGCGTGCACCTTTTGTCCTTGTTTCAACAGGATCCCGAATTACCGAGTATCTTATCAACATATCAATTAGTACTATCATATTATGTTGTGATATGATATTTTTAAGTGATAAAATTCATCTAATTGATTTACCTTCGCACCTAGGAGAATAGCACACATGAGAAAGGCTATTGTAGCGTTAATGACCAGTGGTACGGGCGAAGCCCGCCCATACCGTCCACATGTACCATGCGGCAGCGCGACTGCCTCGTCAAATACTTTCTCCTGATGAAGACAGATCATGGATCCGACATTCACAACAACCTTGAGTCACGAAAAAACACACCAGAAAGGGATCTGAAGGAGGAACTTGGAGAAGGGAAATCCCTGCTACTTCACGGATCATTGGAGGACATCGCATCATCCCCTTCATCATCAATCGATGCATTACCATCACCACTATTACCCCCGTCTTTCATTCATTAGATCTTGTTGTAATTCCATATTCAATTGTGGTTTGCACTAGACTTATCCCCTTACTTTTATCCATCCATATGATTATGATGATGTCGTTGATTGCCTCCATGTGTGAGTAGTTTCCCCTCGTTCTTTGGGAGATAGAGAAACCCTAGCACTATTATGAAATTAAAATAAAGATGATCTATTCTTATGTCCATATGACTTACTGGTCTATGAGAGATTTATGATGTGTGTTCGATCTCTCTCTTTACATGGTATGCATAGTCAGCCACATATCATTTGCCTTCGGGACTAAAGAAGAGGGTGAAATCCTTTGGATGTGTCTGGAAGTGTGCCACAGAGCTATCATGACTCTAAGAACCGGCTAGCAACCTGCATGGTAAAAGGTGGGTTAAGAGATATTCCCTAAGTTAATTACGATATCCATCGGGTTACCCTTAATGGGTTATTTCTCTCAGACATCACGGTGGTTATTTAGAGGTGACCTCATTATTGGCTCAACAAAGTGACTTCCTATGAGCCTTGTAGTGAACATCTTATTATGGATCTCTCTTCACACATATCATGACACAAGAAATGGGTTATCCTAATTATAATTAATAATATCATGCTAGAGGTGTATCCTACACCCCCGAGAACGCTTTAGCCCTATTGAGTTCAACTATGTTTCCAAACACTTTTATTACTTGCTTTATTTTACTTTTTAATTACTATTTTGCATTCAACCAAAAACCTGTCAAATACCCTTTACTTGAAATCAAAGGTGGCTTACAAGTATCCTTTGGTAGAAAGTGACAAGGGGCATAAAGACCTTAACCAAATAGCTCTCTATGGGTTCAATACTCTTATTTCAAAACTAGCTACAATTGATCAAGTTTGTTGAGCTCTCTATGGGCTCAACAAAGTGACTGCCTATGTGCACTTCCAGTCATCACTTGGTTATAGAAGGTGAATCCAGTAGTTTCCTTTGGATATCCTATAAAAATGCACTTTGTCGCTTTTGGTTCGAGTTTATCAGGCTATTGTTTCTTAACATAAGACTCACACCCCCAAAATTCTAGGAAAGACAACTTTGGCTTCGTGCCATGCCATTTCTCATACGGTGTTGTCTCCACGAACTTGGATGGCGCTCTTTTTAAAATGAATGCGGCAATTTCTAACGTGTGTCCCCAGAATGATACAGATAAGTCGGTGAGAGACATCATAGACTGTGCACTATCCAATAAAGTGTGAATATGTTGCTCAGATACACCATTACAGTGTGGTGTTTCAGCTAGCGTAAGTTGTGGTACGATGCCACAAGTCTTTAGATGCATGCCAAACTTGTAACTGAAATACTCACCCTCTCGATCAGTTCGAAGGTTCTTGATTTTCTTGTCAACTTAATTTTGAACTTCACTCTAAAACTCCTTGAACTTTTCAAAGGTTTCAGACTTGTGTTACATCAAGTAGATATACCCATATTTTCTCAAATCATCAGTGAAGGTGATAAAGTAACGATAACCAATGCGCGTGGAGACGCTCATTGTCCACATACATCTGAATGTATGACTCCCAATAGGTATGAAGCCTATTCCATCAAACCGGTGAATGGCGTCTTGCTTATTTTACGCATAAGGCACAATTTTCATCGATCGAGAGATTCAAAATCTAATGATTCTAAGAGTCCATCAAAATGGAGCTTCTTCATGCGTTTTACACTGATATGACCCAGACGACAATGCCACATATACATGGAATTATCATTATTGTGCTTACATCGCCTGGCATCAATGCTATCGATGTCTGTGTCATTACAGTCAAGATTCAATAAGAATAAACCTTTACTTTCCTGTGCATGAGCATAAAAGATATTATTCATGTAAATATAACAACCATTTGTGTGTGATTTAAACGAATAACGACCTCGCAACAAGAAAGATCCACTAACAATATTCATGCTCAATGCTGGTACATAGTAATAATTATTCAGAATTAAAACTAATCCCGACGGGACACGCAGAGGGAGAGTGCCGACAGCCATCACTTCTACTTTGTGCCTATTTCTGACGTGGATCGGCACCTCGTCCTTCACCAAGAGCCACTTACTCCGTAACCTGCTGAGATTTATAAATATGAGCAATAGAGTCAGTACCAAATACATAGGTGGTGCTCATGGTACTTGTGATGAAAACATCGACAACATGTATATCACATATACCTTTCTCTTTGGTGACACTCTTGCCGTCCTTCTTATCCTCCAAATACTTGGAGTAGTTGTGCTTCTAGTGACCCCCACCATTGCAGTAGAAGAATGTGACGCCGAGCTTGTACTTGGGCGCCTTGGAGGAACCTGCAATAGATTTTTCAACCTTCTTCGGTTTGCCCTTCTTTCTCTTTCCTTTCTTGTCGGACTTCTTGAAGTCAACAGTTTTTTTGACCATCAAGATGGTGTGCTCCTTCTTGATCTCCACTTCAGCATGCTTGAGTATAGCGAACAACTCGGAGAGGGTTTTGGTCATCCCCTACATGTTGTAGTTCAGGATGAGTCCTTTGTTGCTAGGGGCAACGATTGCAGCACCCTATCAATAGCTAGCTTGTCATTGATTTTTTAGTCAAGGGCATTTAGATGTTGGATGTACCCAGACATTTTGACCACATGCTCGCTCAAGCTGTTGTTCTCTTCCATATTGGTCGAGAAGAACAGGTTCAAAACTTTGTACCTCTCATACCTGGATTAGGGCACACAGACAACCTTGAGATCAGTGATGATCTCAAAAGCACTCATATTTTCAAAGCACTTTTGTAGGTTGGCCTCTATGGAGTAGAGAATGCCACTCTAGACACGTGCATTATCATCCGCCTTCGTCTGATAAACATTTTTATAGGATTGGGAGGTAGAGTCAGTGGGTGGGTTACCTATAGCAGCTTCTAGTATGTAGGAGAGCTTCTAGGGAACAAGGAGAATCTTATGGGACCAGGCGGTCAAGTTTGACCCATTAGTTTTAAGCTTTTATTTCTCAAGGAAAGGGCCTAGGTTGAAGGTGGGACGAGACATCTACAATGGTATTTGCAATTCATTAATATTATGTTCATAATATGAGTTCCTATTTAGTTAAACTAAATTACCAGAACTCCCACTTAAACAAACATCCCCCATCGTTGTTTTAGTGATTACATGATCCTAATTCACTATAACATCCCCGATCATCATAGCCGATGCTATAGCTTCAAAGGTGGATATAGTCATATTGATCATATCACCATGTGACTCATGCTTAACCTATCGGTCATATATGTTCCGAGGTCATGTATGTACATGCCAGGATCGCCAACTTTAACCATAGTGTATTGCAGTGCATACATGGCTTATACCCACCATATGCGAACATCGATATGTCTAGCACACGATTGTCACGACCTGCTTCATAACGATGGACTTTCTTAGTGGTGCACACTAATGGTACAACACGAACATTGGAATGGGTTTGAGGGATCATCTTATAATGCTACCGTCATAAGTCTAGTACTAGCAGAATAGGATGCAGAAGCAATTAACATAAAATGTAAGTAATTTATGTGATATGTACTCGCCATTGTGCCTTGATATCCATTGAGTGCGTCGACATTGCACTAGGTTCACGGTGCCACCTTGCCTTCGGCGGTTCATCTCATGAACATTTACCTTCACCATACATATCATTAGCCCCTGCAAAATAAAGTTAGACGCCTCTATTTTATGTTTGCACGTTTTACGTGGCTGTTTGGGCTTTCGCACAAGAACCGTTTCTTACCTGCGAATATCAATCACAACATGGATTGACTAGTTGATGATTTAAGTCCCTTTCTAGGGCCGTCCTTTGTAAATGTCATATCAACTAATGTTGGAGAGACAAACACACGTCAGCCACTTATATGGTACTAGCCATATGTTAGTCTTAGAACTAGTCTCGCATAAGCTTACGTGTAAGGTCTGTCTCGGCCGCTTAAACCAACATTGCTGCAATATGAACAAGTATACGTGGGAGGGTAGCAACTAGAAAATCAATGAGCGCATATTTCTATATGTTCTACTCGTACTAATACATCTATGCATAGATTGGTTCTGGTACCACTGAAGGGGTTCCATGGCAGAAAATAAAAAAATTCCTACCGACGAACACCATAACCAAGATCTATCTCTTCATATGTATAGTAACGAGAGGGATCTGATGTTCATACCTTGATGACTAGGAGCGGTATTACATTCCTGCACAAACGTTGTTGATGTAATCGAAGCATAGCCAACCTAAATGTCGAGAAGGCTTCAAGCGTCCAACACCGCAAGTGGCGGTGCCTCCAAAGTATTACACATGTCTTATATAGGGGAAGGGGGGCACTCCTTCCTTCAAAGTCCTGGGGTGGGACTAAACAAAGGGAGATGGGAGTGGCTTGGTCGCTGGTCGTGGGAGGGCCCTACCCCACGCGCACCTTGGCCTAGGTCCTGCCGGTGGTGGGGAGGGCCCCCACACTATGCGCCCCCTCTTGCCCACTTGGGCCCTTCCCTCCGGGAAGGCCCATTAGGTGGGCTTTGCTCCTTTTTAATAATTAACTAAATATATATTAATTAATTCATTTAATTAATAATAAATAAATATTAATTCATCCCTTACACTTCGAAACACCTTTCGAAGCCCTCCAAACATCTTCAGTATTTTCCTGAAACGATTTTGGCACTCTCACTCTTCTATTTCTTTTACAATCATAGATCAATCATAAGCGTCTCTACCTTTAAGTGTGACACCCTTACGTTTCGGGAATGCTCGGACATGATCGGGACCTCTCTCTGAACAATGACCAACATCAGTGTCTAGAAACTCATGATGGCCACTTTACATTCCAAAAATTAATTGATCGCTTGAACCTTAAACATTGAGTCCCAATCCTTTTGCTCTACGATAACTGGTTTGTCCAAGATTTTATGTCTAGTATCTACATACGTATTTTGATCTTGTTATCGACAAACACATTTAATCGTTACATGATATAACATCCTCGTGACCTAGTCACATGCTTGCAAGCTCATTGATATGATCTCACCGAATGGTCCGAGACTATCGATCTATCACTCAGATAGGAAAATCCTGATCTTGATACATACGCCTCAACATATCCTTTTGGAATACACAATGCACACCTTTAGGATCACCCTGTTACGGTGTGACGGTTGATATGATCAAAGCAGTCGCAGGTAATAGTGATTAAGCATGATCTCATGGTCAAAGTACTAAGTTACTACGCTTTGCTAGATATTGTAATGAATTTTGTGACTGAATCATATTGCAATACTATGGCTGGGTGTGTGTCCATCACATCATTCATATAATAAAGTGACCTTGTTGTCAATTGAAACCAAGAATACAAGTGGAAACCTTGTTGGAGTCAAATTGGGATTTTTCTAGAAATCTGTCTCAGAACTCTTTTTGAAGATGGTCACGTTTCAGGTCGAAGACTACGTCAAACGGAAAACTCTTCAACTACAACATTGTTGTAAATTTCGCGGCAAACGTTCTGGACATAAAATTTAGCTGATTCCGAGTCCGGATGGGCCTTTTAGGCCGATTTATTGCAGCCCAAGATGGGGTGACGGGAATCCGAGAAGCTATATAAAGGGAGGAAACCTAATTCGCCCAGGAAATCTCCACCCACGAATTTGCAGCCACAAAAGCCACGTTTTTGCCTCCCCATGGATCCCATCTCCATGGGGGAGGGCTCCCAAGAAGCCATCAAGGAAGGGGGCTAAGGGGCGGTGCTCCCCCATGATATCGGCGGCGGGGAAGGAGTCTCTCGCACCGCCACCGGCATCACTGCCGCCCTCTTCACCATCTTCACCATCTTCACCGCCATCTCCATCACCTAATCCTCCTAGTATGCAGTGGTTCATCCTCTCACACAACTCTGTACCATCCTATGTAAACATGGTGTTTGATGCTATAAGTTATAATCCTATGATCTATGTCATGTTTGCGTAGTTTCTTTGTTCTTAGATTGAATGGTTGAACGTCTTTGGTTCATTAGAGTTGTATGTTGATATGGTATAGTCCTTTGGTGTCCATTATATTTGTGCGTGCATGGATTAAACATCATAGGGTTTGTAGTATGTGTAAGAGGAAGGGGGAAGTTCTGCCGGAGTGACAGAAACCTAAGGACGCAAACCGGAACGTTGCACGTATGGGAGTAAGAGGACCATTAAACTTAAGGCTATGGTTGGGAAAACCTTAATGCATTGATTAGTACTTACGGATGTTTGCTAACAATCCAATCATATAGTACATGTAATTCCATGTAGTGAAGCGCATGTATATTTAGCCTCTCCCACATAGAAAACTGCATCGAAGACAATGAATCCGATCTATTCGCTATTTAAACTTGGACAAAGCCACCACAATTACCACCACTATTCCACACTCATGGTTCTATTAGTTTACTGTATTTTATTGCTGCAGCAACTAGCTTTACTTTCTTATTATTTATTATCATGCAAAGCTATCTCTAGTACTCGTATTGTTGCTCTAGTTTTATTTCCTAGATAATGCAAACATTTAGTGTCTGTAGAGTTGTATCAGTGGTTGATAGAACTTGAGAGAACATTTATCCTACCTTTAGCTCCTTGTTGGGTTCGACACTCATACTTATCGAAAAGGCTACACACGATCCCCTATACTTGTGGGTTATCATAATTACATGTGTATCATAGAGAACCGCCAATGGGGTACCCCTTGCACGATGATACGGAAGAATCCTCATATCAAAATGCTAAGGCAAGCAGACAACAAGCATCTCAGCAATCTTCTTATTTACCATGGGAATATGGTGCTTTTTTCTCTCTTTCCTCTTTTCATATATCCTTTTTTCTTCTTTTTTTCTCTTTTTTCTCAATATCTGACTCTTTTTTTATAAGAAGAATGCTTCATAGATAGCTCACTATGGTTACGCTGCAGGTTTCCACCATGACAACATGGATTAGACCAGCGGTCCAGGTGTTCCTCTAACACACATACATAACTCCATGGACTTACAAGCTCCCCTTTTATTTCACACCGACAACATCCGCAAACAAAAGAGCATGATATCAACTGGGTATATATTTACAGGTGTTGAAAGCATTCCCCATGACAGCATGGTTCTGCTAATCCCCAGCCTATAATTTTTAAGCAAATAACTTTCATGGACAGTCACAATGATTCAGGTTTATTAAGTGCAGGAAATAAAGTATGCCATCAAGTTCGTGAGAGCTTTACTAACTAATTTTCTCATAACAAGCAAACATTTTATTCGGAAGAAAACAAGGCATATTGAATATGCACGGAACAACAAATGACGCTAATAGGTAGGTATGGTGGACACTCTTGGCAATATTGGTTTTTGGGGGTTGGAAACACAAGTAGAGCTCATACTCAGTGTAAGTGAAGGCTAGCAATAGCAAGGGAGTGACAAACGAGAGAGCAATAACTGTCATAATCATGCTTGCAATAAAACAGAACTAATCATGGCATGAAAGTGATTCAAGACCCTCAAGGCAAAATAATTCATCGAGGCTTAACTGATTATTTCAGTCATATGCATGCGTGAGCATGTGCCAAGTCAATTCAAGTGAAACACTCAGAGGAGGATACCACAGTGTCATACCAAGTTATGAATAGAGTAATGCAAGAAAACATTCATAAGACATGCTACAAACTATTAGCAAGCTGGAACTAATCATATGAAAGCAAGAACTACTAAGCATCCATAAATAACATACACCCTACATGAACAGACTAAGCATGCCCACAATGATGAGTATATGTACACAAATGAAAACAAATAGAGTTCGTTACCAGCCTCTTACCACACCTCAAGTTGTCATTAGTCCTCATTATTGCCCTTCACTTGTGCGGCTTGAATAATAACATGAAACCAAATTCCACTGAGGACTGCTGAACCCTGCAACAAACTCACAAAACCAAACAAGAACAACAAATATTTTTGGTGTTTTCGATTTTTTTTAAAAACAAGAACCAAAAAGGAAGAACAAGCAAAGCAAAATCTTTTTGGGTTTTTCGAATAGTTCAAACAAAGCAAAAAGGGAAAAGAAAACTAAGGCAAAAAGAAAAAGAAGAAAACAAAGAGAAACACCATAAATATTTTTGGTCTTTTTGTGTTTTAGAAAGCAAAAGCAGAGAAAGAACGAAAACTAAAAAGAGAATGAAACATGAATATACAAAGTACCGACACAAAATGATATGGAGATGAGTGCAATGTCGGTGTACCTCCCCCCAAGCTTAGGCTTTTGGCCTAAGTGGGTATCAATCCCAAGCTGGCCAAGATGGAGCGCCTCCGTAGTACGGTGAGGAGGTACACTCATCCTGGTGCGAGCTCGAGGACGCCCCACCGTAGTGTGTAGAGTAATCGTAGGAGGGCACATCCTCCTGGTGCTGCCTGTGGAAACCCAGCAAACAGAGCTGCTCGTCCACCTCCTCCTTGGAGCACGACCACGGCCTCCTGTGAACACTGAACAAAGTAGATTGTGGCAAAGGAATCTCCCTTTCATCCCTGTCGGTAAACAACATCATGTATACTAAACTGTCCATATCAGATTTAGCAGTGACGAAGTGATGTGTTTTCATGGCAGCAAGGTCAAGCCTTTGTGGTGCCAATATAGTATCATTGGGATCCAGCGAAAGCTCTAATGCACTGACCATACGTGAAGCGATGATTCCCCCATAAATAGGCCCCCTAGTAGCTAGGCGGCGAGCAATAAGAGAGCCAAGATTGTACCGAGTATCATTGTTAAGCGCAGTAGCAAGGAAGGCTAAATGATAGTTGGAGATATTACTCGTATTCTCCCTACCAAGAATGCTAGTAGAAAGATAATAAGCAAAGTATCTAAGAGCTGGGAGTTGGATGTTTCTTATCTTCCTGCGCTGAGCTATGCGGTCATCGTCATTGGTCACACCTCGATAGAGCTCCAGCAAATCAGCGGGTTGCCCTTGAATCTTCTTCACGGTCCCTGTCATGCCTACACCTATAATGCTGCAAAATCTTTCAAATGGCATGGTAAAGGGTAGATTATAAATTCTGAAAGAAACAGTTGACTGATAGGGGGTGTTAGTAAAAACGAAACTCTCAACAAAGTTTTGGTGAGCATAGCGTATTTCTCACTCTCATTTTGCATGTATGAGGTCAAACCAACCCTCTGAATCAGTAGCAAGAAATCATCGAGAATCCCTGTAGCTTGTAAGAAGGTATAACAAGGAAAAGTAGATGGGTGAGCATCCCCATCATCTCCTTCATTACCAAAGCGAGGTGCAATGAGATCTTTGTTGTATGAAGGCCTAAACTGAGAGGTTGATCTTGAGGGCCTTGACCTCCTAGGTGTGTCCCTCTCAAATATTTCTCCAAATGTGTGGTTGTTCATCTTTGATATTCTGAAATTTAAACATCTATTAAACAAGTGATTGCAAAGTGAATATAATGGAGGGCATTACTCATAGGGACTTGTAGAGGCCTAAACATGCATCAAAACTATATCTCTAAGCATTCAACAAGCTTAAAAGCTCTCATAACCTATCACCTATAGCAGCAAAATACTCAATATATAAACCACTAAACACACATCTACTTGGACAAGCGGAGGAGTCACATACCGGAGAGCAAATGCTCCAAATTTCAGCAGCAAAGATGGGCTGAGCAAGGAGATCGAAAAATCAAGGGGAAGAACAGCAAGAACGCGATTTCGAGCAATGAACTGGTGTTTTCTCGGGAGAGATAAGAAAGTGGGAAGTGAGAGAGTGAGTGGAGGGCCAGGGTGGCCCACACCATGCGCCACCAGGTGGTGTGCCTGCCTGGTGGGCCCCCTGGTACCTTCCAGGCACTTCTCTGCCCCTTTTTCACGTAAAAATTTAATATAAATTTTCTGGAATTTTTCGAGACACTTTATTTTTGAGCAATTTTCAGGTATAGATGAATAATTTTATGACAGAAAAGGGTTTTTGGAATGATGCAATTACAAAGCAAGGCTAAAACTTTAGAAGTTCTAAGACACTCTAACATGCAAGAAACTAACAACAGAAAAGTAAACTAAACAAAAACTAAAACTAAAATTAATAGAATAGAAGTAAGCGGGGATAATCATGGTGAAAACATTGTTTTGTTCAATGAAATCCTTTTGTTAACAAGGTTGATCATGTCTTATTACCAAAACAATTTTATATGAAACAAAACTTTGTATTCCACTAATGATTATGTTACCTCAACCTTGATAGCAATGGTCCCAACCATAATAGTTTCAAATTTTTCTCTTGGTATGGGAGAATATATTTCTCCAACTTGAATGCCCTCAACATGCTCAATTGAATTTAAACCATAAGTCCTATCAATCTTCTTGTGGAAATAGACAGTATGCTCCTTGTCATTAACATTAAAGGTCACCTTTCCTTGATTACAATTAATAACAGCTCCTGTAGTATTAAGAAAAGGTCTCCCAAGAATAATAGACATATTATCATCTTCAGGCATTTCAGGCACAACAAATCAGTTAATATCAAGCAATTATGAGCCACTTGAACAGGTACATCCTCACATATACCAACAGGAATAGTAGTAGATTTATTAGCCATTTGCAAAGATATATCATTTGGTATTAGTTTTTCCAGTTGAAGTCTCTTGTAGATAAAAAAGGCATGACACTAACTCTTGCTCCCAAATCACACAAAGTAGTTCTAACATAACTATTTTTAATAGAGCAAGGTATAGTTGGAATCCCTGGGTCTCCAAGTTTCTTTGGAACCTTACCATTAAAGGAATAATTAGCAAGCAAAGTAGAAATTTCTTCATTAGGCGTCTTCCTTTTATTCGAGACAATATCCTTCATATATTTTGAATGAGGAGGCAATTTAATAGCATCAGTCAAAGGAATTTGCAAGAATAAAGGTTCCATCCACTCACAAAACTTATTATAGTGTTCATCTTCCTTTGACTTGTGTTTCTTATCAGGGAAAGGCATAGGTTTTTGGACCCAATGTTTTATTTCACTACCATGTTTCTTAGCAATAAAATCTTCTTTAGTGTATTTAGTATTCTTAGTGTGCTTTTCAGGTTCTTCTTCAACTTTTTAATTATTAGGAACATCAGTTTCTTCATTACCACTTTCAGTTTCAGCATCAGAGACAAATATACTATTAGGATCTTTAGCAGGTTCAGAGGGTTCTACAAAAGTTTTATGTTTCTTTTTTCTTTTCTTACGAGTAGTATCACTATTTTCAACTTGTTGAGAATCCTGCTCGATTCTTTTAGGTTGCCCCTCAGGATATAGAGGATCCTGGGTAGCAGCACCACTTGTAGTTCTAATTTCATAAGCATGTTTTTCTTTAGCAGCATTAACTAGCAAGTCTTTTCGCACTTTAATAAGTTGATCTATTTGAGTTTGAACCATTTGAAAATGTTTAACAGGCATTTTAACATCATTAGAGGTTCTTTCCACAATATCCTTCAACTCAACAATAGCTCTAGCATTTTCTATTAGATGATTTTGCACCCTTTTATTAAAATTATCTTCCTTAACAATAAAAATATCGAATTCTTCTAAGCATTGATCAGGAGGTTTAGAGTAAGGGATATCACCTTCATCAAAGTGTTGGAGAGAGTGTACCTCAATAGTGGGTGAATGGAGAATTGGCTTACAAAATTCTTCTATAAGAGGTAAATTCTTGACATCTGCAACTTTAATTCCCTTCTCCTTATGACATTTCTTAGCTTCCTTCATTACTTCATCATTTTGTTCAATAACTCTCCTCTTCTTAGATGTTGGTATAGGCGCAGGAATAGTTGGTTCAGGTATAGTTGTCTCGGGTTTAGCTGGTTCAGAACGAGTCCAATCTTCATAATTCTTGCTTATTTTAGCCATTAATTCCTCAGCTTCCTTGGGAGTCCTATTCTTGAAAAGACAATCAGCACAGCTATCCAGGTTTGTCCTAGATTCATCAGATAGTCCATTATAAAATATATCAAGAAGTTCATTCTTAGGTAATGGACATCCAGCCTGTGCATGAATCAAAGAACAAAATCTTGCCCATGATTCAGGCAATATCTCCTTTTCTCCCTGTTTAAAATCAAAAAGTTCCTGCAAAACAGCATGTCTAGCACTAGGAGGAAAATATTTCTACAGGAAAGTACGAATCAACCAATCAGGGCTATCAATAGATCCAGGAGGTAAATTACTAAACCAAGTTTTAGCTTCTCCTTTTAGTGAAAAGGGGAAATTTTAGCAACAAATTAGGTGTGCATCTTAATATCATCAGAAAACAGGCCACTCATGGTAGAAAGCTCAGTCATATGTGCTACCGCACTTTCATTCTTAGTCCCACAAAAAGGTTCTTTCTCAACAATAGCTATGTAAGATATATCAAGAGAGAAATCATAATCTTTATCTTTAATGTTTATGGGAGATGCAGCAAACTTAGCATTAGGAGACAATTTGGATTAAATAGTACGCCTCTCAAGGAGACTCTTAGCAGCACTCCTATCATGGGTGTTTAGACATTCTTTAATAAATTCATCGGTAATCTCAATATAACCGTCTTCAATATCATAGCTCTCTCTAGACTTAGGTGAACTAACAGGTGTAGTAGTGTCTTCATTAGGAGTTTCAGTATTTCCAGCTATAGTTCTAGCAATCGTAGCATCTAGGAAAGGACCTAATGAACCACTCTTATCAAGCACAGTAGAAGCAGCATCATAAGTATCAGAAGTTTCAGATTCAGCAGTAGTAGCAATGTGTGTAGCATGTGTGTGTGGTGGTGTAAGGAAGTTACTCATAACAGATGGTGAATCAAGAGCAACAATGGTGTTCAGAACCGTACCTCTCCTTGTAGTGGATGGTAAAATAGGAACCTTACCATCACGAGACTTACCCATGATGGATGGATGGCAGCGAACAATAATGATTCCAAGTGGACTTGATAAATAAAGCTATGCTCCCCGGCAACGGCGCCAGAAAATAGTCTTGATGACGCACAAGTATAGGGGGTGTATCGCAGTATTTTCGAGGGAAGTGAAACCCAATTTATTGATTAGACACAAGGGAAGCCAAAGAATATTTATAAGCCTTAACAACTGAGTTGTCAATTCAGCTACACCTTGAAACAATCTTGCATACAGCAGTTTATCAGTAGCAACAATTTTGTAGTAGGAGTAGTAAAGTAATAGCAGTAGTAAAGTAAAGACAATAGTAACAAATGCAGTAAACAGTAGGATTAAGGCGCGATAGGCATAGGGATGGATGGACAGGCGTTGCATGGACAAGACAATTCATATAGCAATCAGAACATAGGGAAATTGTAGATAAATAAGATAAAGCATCCAAGTACTAAATAATCATAGGCATGTGTTCCATATATAGTCATACGTGCTCGCAATGAGAACTCATCCAATCCCTACCAACCCATAGCCTACAGCAGGGGATTACTCACTCATAGATGGGGTAAACATGGATGGTCAATGGAGAAGTGATGGTGATGATGACGGTGATGATCTCCTCCAATTCCCCGTCCCGGCAGGGTGCCAGAACGGAGTTTCTGGTTCCGAATCACGGAATCTGGTGGTGGCGGCAGAGCGGAACTCTTTCTGGAAAAACGTCGAACCCCCTGAGTTTTTAGGTCAGAAGGCAACTTATAGGCGAAGAGGGAGGCCGAGGGGCAGCCGAGGCGGCCACACCACCCCCACACGTGGCCTGGCCCGCGTGGCCAGGTGGTGTGGGCCCCTCATGGCCCTACTCCGTCTCGTCTTCTGACTCCGTGAGTCTTCTGGTAAAATAGGATTTTTGGCATATTTTCCGGAATTTTTCCTGATAGTTGATTTTCTGCACAAAATCTAGACAGCAAGGTAATTCTGCTGAAAACAGCATCAGTCCGTGTTAGTTGTATCCATATCACACAAGTTTAGAGGAAAAACAATAGAAAAAGTGTTCGAGAAAGTAGATACGTTTTGGACGTATCAATCATCGGCTACCCAACAAACTAGTATTTTAGAGGATACTAGGGACTTGGTTTGTTTATATATTACACGTGTATTAATGATTTCATTTAATACACTTATAGCATGATACAAAAATATTATGAACATATGAGATGTATCAATAAAAATAACTTTATTATTGGCCTCTAGGGAATACCTCCTTCATCATCTACCCTTAAGCATGACACCCTATGGTTCGGGAATACGCAGACATGATCGTGACACCTCTCAAATCAATGATCAACAACGGTATCTAGAAACCCATGATGACGCCATGCATTCTAGAAATTTGATTGCTTGAACCTTAAACGTCGAGGAGTCTCATTCCCTTTGCTACATGATACATTGTTTGTCCAAGACCCGATCTTCGGTATCTCTGTACCTAGTTCGATCTTGTTACCGACAAACACAATTACTCGTTTCATGATATTATATCCCTGTGACTACACATGTTTGCAAACTTGTAGATGTAATCTCACCAAGTGGGTCGAGGGTATCTATTCGTCACGTGGATGGGGAAATCCCGATCTCGAAGCATACGCCTCAACTAATCCCTTCGGAATACCTGATATACACCTCTATGATCAGCCTGTTACGGTGTGACGGTTGATGCAGTCAAAGCAGCCTCAGGTGTTAGTGATTAGATATAATCTCACGGTCAAAGTAATGGGTTACTATGTTTTACTAGATATCACAATGTTAAACTTTGTGATTGGATCTCATTGCAATATTATGATTGGGTGTGTGTCCATCACATCATTCATCCAATGAAGTAACCATGTTGTCAATTGACATAAATAAGATCTGGAAACCTAGATCATCGATTTCCCAATAGGCTAGTCTACTAGAGGATACTAGGGATATGATTTATTTACATACCACACATGTATTAATATTTTCAATTAATACAGTAGTTATAGCATGATATAAAAATTATTATGAACACTTGAGATATAACAATAAAACATCTTTATTAATGGCCTCTTGGGCACATCTTTATTATGGCAAGGCAGCGGTGTGGCAACTCTAGGGTTGGTTAGCGGGGAAGTTGTGGTGTTGATTGTGCCGCGAAAGGGGGATCGAGCGATGGCGATTAGCGCGGGGCTGGTTAGCGAGGAGCATACGATAATGTTTTTCCGCTAAAGACGGTGCTAAGTGAACCGTGTGATCAAAAAGTTTGACGGTTACGATGCATCAGATCCACCCCTCTAGGCCTTTTTAGACTAGTTTAGATATCCAACTCTTTTCCCCTATCAACGTGAACTATAGTTAGTCCCATTTTTACCAGCCTCTTGAGGTGAATGTCCCTTCGAGATTTTAAACATTTGATAAACTAAATGTACCAAGACACATTAAATCCGACAGATGCACACAACCGTAATTTAATCAAAACAGAGTCAACAGTGACAGAGCATCAACAAACAAATTACAAGAGACAACATATGATGGAGCCATGATAATACATGAACAAACACCTACTACTAAGTCTATACATTTACACATGATTATTTCAGTTTTTTTTGAACTTCTGCAGATGTGATTATCATGCTAAGTGAAATTTCCGTTTGTACTTTTTCGAAAAATGATACACCTCCCCCGGGATCCCGTGACTCTATTCCCTGGGTCGTCGCGCTCGCGCGTGGTCTTAGGCAATCAGATCGTAGTGGATCCCCATACCTTATCTCTTCATGCGCATCACATGGGTTTCTATCCGTGCTGCCGCCACCACAGGTCCGTGAGCACACGCTCGCCGGTGGAGACCGATTGCGCGCTGCCGCCGGTTGGTTCCTCCGCCAATGGAGCTCGCCGCGCCTTGTCCTTGCCATGCATAACCGCGCACTATCCGCAGCTTGCCGCGCGTCGCCAGACCTCGCCACACCCGCTCCTGCCCCTCACCGCCGCGCCGTTGGAGCTCGCTGCCTTCCTATCTTGCAGGCTAGAGCTCGCCACCCTACAAGTGGAGCACCGGCGTAGCGAGTGTTAGATTTGTATTTGGTATACATATGGTATGAAGTATTACTTCACCCATATATGTATACAACCATGTATTGCCACGTAGGGGGCTTTTCCCTACCTTTATTAACGTGTAACCGATGCCCCCGGAGGGGTACGCATTGTTTCCCCAAAGCCTTACGATCTCCAACATGGTATCAGAGCAGGAGGTCCTAGGATCAAATCCTGGCCACCGCAAAAATTAAAAAACAAATATTGCGGCTCCCCAAACAAACGTCACAATAGGCCAAAGGGCGAAAGACGTAGGGTGAGTGTTGAAATATATTTCCTAGCTCTTTCTATCAGCTCGGACTATTGGTTGAGTTGGCATGCAATCCAACATGGTATCGAGCTACCCTCTTCCTCTCTAGATGTCGTCGCCGGTGCAAACTTCTCCACCACCGCCGGCCCGCCCTCTCCTCTCAAAAAAACCTACGACCACCCTCTCCCCATAGATCAAGGCCTGATCATCCAATTCCCATACTTTTTCTCCTCAAACAATCCCAAAACCCTCCCTCCCAAAAACCCTAGATCGAATCATGGCCACCTCGACAACCTCTGGTTCGGTCACCATTGGCTCTCCGCCGACCACAAAGCTTACTCGCGATAATTTTCTGTCATGGCAGACCCATGTGATGCCGACTCTCAGTGGTGCTCATGTTCTTGGGTTCCTGGATGGAACCGATCTGGCATCGCCTGAAGTCCTTGAAGCTGAAGATGCCGATCACAAGAAGATCACCGTCCCAAATCCACTCTATGATGCCTGGGTGACGAAGGATCAAGCGGTGGTGAGTTTCATTGTCAATTCCCTTGGTGATGACATGCTCTCCCACGTGTATGGCCTGGTGCATGCCAAGGACGTGTGGAGCGCCATCCTCGAGCTCTTCTCCACCCAATCCAAGTCCCGCGTTTCTACACTCAAGGGTGCCCTCACCAATAAAAAAACCTCGACATCACTGCCTCTCAGTTTCTCACAAAGATGAAAGGCTTTGCGGCTGAACTTACCGCTGCAGGGAAAAAGGTTGATGATGATGAGCTCAAAGACTACATCCTCAATGGTCTTGATGGTACATATACGCCCCTTGTTGCTTCTATTAATGCTAATCCATCTACAACATTAGGTGATATGTGCTCCCAGCTTTTATCCTATGAAAACTGTGAAAATATGCTTGCTGCTACGGGCCAAAACACTACCTCCTTCACATCATCCATAAATGCTGCTCCTAGTCGCCCTATTTTCCCATATGCTGAATCACCAAAACCACCAATCCTGCCTACACCTCCACCATATCAGCCCGTACCCACACCTCCCTATCACGCCGCATTACCTCCACCATATAATTTTCCACATCCACCATATGCCCCATACACCCATCCCGCACCACCACACTACACCCAGCCTACCTATGCTCCGCACCAATAGCCACAACCATCACCACCATACCCTCTGTAGCAGCCACATCGCCCGCCTCCTCCACCGCAACCCCGCGATGGTCCTCCTCCCGCCCCCTGATGACCCACAAGTATAGGGGGTGTATCGAAGTATTTTCGATAAGTAAGAGTGTTGAACCCAGCGAGGAGCAGAAGGTGCTGGCTAGTGGTATGGATCAGGAATTCTTTGCAAATACTTAGCAAACGGATTTTTAGGGGTTTTCGAAAAGCAAGTAAACAAAGTATGAGTACACAAAAGACAGTAGGAATAAATGCAGCAAGTGGCCCAATCCTTTATGCAGCAAAGGACAAGCCGGTTGTATTACTTAAGATGACCAAACGTTCTCGAGGACACATGGGAAGACTGCCAAGTGCTTTCGCTCAATATAGTTGATTAATCTTCTTTAGCTTGCTAAGTGTTGTGTTGGTGAACCTGTGCTAATGTACCAACCTTCCTAGGACTAATACATACTTGTGATTATACCCCTTGCAAACATCCGTAAGTACAAGAAAGTAATTAAGGTAGAAACCTAACCACAACTTTAAACTCTAAGACCCTTACGTCCCTTGTGTAATGGTTTCCTAACAGGGGTTCAGGTTTCTGTCACTCCGGCAACCCCTACGATTAGTAGCCAAATACACAATACATTCCCCTAGGCCCATATAGGTGAAGTGTCATGTAGTCGACGTTCACATGACACCACTAGAAGAAGTACACCACAACTTAAATATCAAATCATTAAACCTTTCTCAACAAAACTCCACTACTAACAACATGACTTCTCCCATGTCCTCAAGAACAAAACGAACTACTCACAAGACATCATATGGATCATGATCAGAGATGGAATAATGATGTATAACAATCTGAACATAAACAATAATTCAATGGTTCACTCAATAGCATCAACTACAAAGAGTAATCAACACCGGGAAAGTTTCCCCTATGAAATATGCAAGATTCAACGCAATTGTTACAACAATATGGAGATGGTGGTGAGGGTGCTGATGGTGATGATGGTGGTGATGATGATGATGATCCCGATGAAGTCCAGCTTGATGGTGGTGTTGATGGCGACAATCTCCCCTCTCTGGGAAGGAATTCCCCCGGCAGAAATCTGTCTGCCGAAGAGATCTTTCTCTCTCCGTGTTTTCCGCAGCGCAGAGGCGGCGGAATCTTTTTGTGGTCGCTCCCCGAGTCTTAGGGTTTCGGGAGGAATATATACGCCAGAGGGTAGTGTTAGGGGTGGACCAGGGTAGCCACACCACCTTGTGGCGCGGCCTAGGCTGGCCCGCCCCCTGTGGCCCATCTCCAGCCCCCCTTCTGGATTCCTTCGTCTTTTGGAAAAATAGGATTTTCCGTATATTTTCCCGGATTTTCTGATCTTCGCGAATTTTCCCTCCAAACAGCACCTTTTCCATCAGAATCCTAACTGTAGCAGTCCATGCTCCAAAAGTCATCAACCATGCAAAAACAGATGAAATAACATAAGTATCACCTCTCAATACGAAATATATCAATGAATAACAGTGAATTATGACATAGAATAGTGATGCAAAATGGACGTATCAACTCCCCCAAGCTTAGACTTCGCTTGTCCCCAAGCGAAACTGAGCTCAATAAACATGACCTCAGGTTTATGGAGTGAAGAGTCAATAGAAGAATACGGACAAGAAGCATCACATTCATCAATACATAGATCATAATATAAGACAACTCATTATTATATAACTCAACTTGCAATGAGTAAAGGAAACACAATAAATATACATAAAGTGAATCATAATTGGTAATGGCAAACTTAGCTCTTGGTAGAAGAATAGTTGATAATTTGCTAGAGTTCACAAAAAGCTGGTTTTCAATGATAGCTTTCAAAGTAGTAAACATCAAGATAAGAGCAATGTGCAAAACAAGGAACATAAGAACCATGATTGGATAAATCATCATATGAATGAATGAAACACAACAACTCAAAATACTTGCTGAGATAGAAGGGAATAGGTTTACTAACTCAACTACAAAGTAAAAAAGAAAGGCCCTTCGTAGAGGGAAGCAGGGATTGCAAGTCTCATAAAGAGCTCCCAAAAATTATGATACTTACTAGCTTTCAGCTATCATTGCCCCTATCATAGGAATCTTTAGGTGATTAAGGTTAAAGTGATCAAATACGAGGATATGCATTGAAGTTGTAAATTGAGAATCTCATGTCCCTTGAATACGAGGGCCGCTCCTCATGCTACTCAAGTTTAGTCACGGTAAGTTTTTGTCATCGTAAGCATATGTGTATCATAGAGAACCGCCAACGGGGTACCCCTTACCCGATGATACGGAAGAATCCCCATATCAAAATGACAAGGCAAGCAGACAACAAACATCTCAGCAATCTTCTTATTTACCATGGGAATATGGTGTTTTTTTATCTCTTTCCTCTTTTCATAATCTTTATTTTTCTTTTTCTCTTTTTCTCAATATCGGACTCTTTTTTATAAGAAGAATGCTTCATTGATGCTTGTTATGGTTACGCTGTAGGTTTCCACCATGTCAGCATGGATTAGACCAGCGGCCCAGGCATTTCTCTAACACACATGCATAACTCCATGGACTTACAAGCTCCCCTTTCATTTCACACCGACGACATCCATAGACAAAAGAACATGATATCAACTAGGTACAAAGTACCAGGGCAATGTTGAAAGCGTTCCCCATGACAGCATGGTTCTGCTAATTTACAACTCACAAAGCGCAAGCATATACGCAACATAGATGAGCACAATGGTTCAAGTTTATTAGATGCGAGAAACTAAAGTGTGCCATCAAGTTCGTGAGAGCTTTAATCACTAATTTTCACATAACAAATTTAATTTGGGAGGTAGATAATGTCGTCGGATTGATGACAAGTACGCCATGAGGGGGTCCTCGAGGCGTGCGGAAGAGAGGGGTGTGAGACGTACGGTATTCCAGGACGGTGAGCACACAAGTTTGCCCAGGTTCGAATCTGCCGGCTTTGGACGAATCTTACTCCTGCTAGCAATCCAGTAAAACGGCAGAGCCGGAATATGGGTTACAAGGGTTTCGCCTGTGCGAGTTGAGGTTGTAGACTATTGAGGTGTGCATTAAAGGCTCTCCCTAGGACAGCTTATATAGATATCCGGCCTAGGGTTTACAGGAGAGATCTATCTGGCTACGACTAAGAGTCGGTTACAGAGTACATCTTGAACTACAAGTAACATTATGGGCCTAAGTCGGTAAGTCTTCTGGGCCTTCCCGTCGCCGGATTGGACTCCGTCTTTCTCCCTGACTGGGCCGCCCATGAAGCAAATCTCTAACCCGAAGTGGGCCACCCTGGTCAGTGAGGAACTGTGAGGATACCCGGAAAGTATATCCCCAACAGCAGCCCCCGGAGGCCTCCAAGATCCAAAGTCGGATTCATCATCGTCTAGCTTGATCTTTGGCTTGCAGAATCTTGAATGGTTCCTGAAACTTCACAACAAAAAATACGATCCGGGTCTTAAAAATAAGTCGGACCTATCAACAAGTTACTCGGATTTTCCAGCTTGATTTCAAACTAAGCCGGAACTTGGTTTCTAACGCCACCTGACACAAGTCATGGTCAAGTCACGTCATCTGACAGGCATTCCGTCAGCACGACTGTTGGTGGGTCCGCGGTTCGCGAAACCGAGGTGCCGTTTCAATGCGTGCATGGAGATCGAGGCGACGTAATCATCGCGTAGGTCCTTCCCAGTTCCTTCCACAACGCGTGGCGGTTACACTGTAGCATTTGCATGAATCTTGGCGTAGTTAGGTGGATATAAGGGGTTAGGATTTTCTCCTTCTCCTTCCACCAGTCCTTTGCCTTTTCCTCTCCTCCCAATCTCCCTGCGCGCACAGAGCTCCCCCGTTCCTCCCCCACAGAACTCCCAGTGCCGCCCCTTTTACGTCAACTGCTCGCCAGAGAAATGGCTTCATCTCTTCCTCCGGCTTGGCGGTAGCGGCGACAGCGGAAGCGGTGGCGGAGAAAGAGAGCTTTCGCGGGCTCTGGATTTCCTGCGAGCTCAACGACGAGGGTCTCAAGAACATGGAGAAGGAAGGGCTCCTCGCTGACGGTGACTGGCGGAGCGGCTTCGAGGAAACCGTCCCCAACCCATGCGACGGCGAGCGGGTCCACTTTGGCACCCATCTCGACCGAGGTTTGTCGTTTCCTCCCTCGGAGTTCTTCTCCGAGGTGATTGATCATTACGGAGTTCAACTCCATCATCTTCCTCCCAACTCTCTCTTAGAGATGAGCGCTTATGCATTGTTGTGTGAGGGCTTTCTCGGCATTAGGCCGAGTTTGACTCTTTTCTGATACTATTTTCATGTCCGGAGAAACTCCATTACCGCTAGTGTTCCTTACATCATCGGTACTATTAGCTTTTCGCTTAGACGCGAGCGCGCGTATCCCAAAATTTTAGCTAGTGACTCGGTCAAACATTGGTCAGCCATATTTTTCTATCATAGGGATATTCTGGCTCCCGGCAAAGCTACTGCTTTGTCGGCTTTTGTTGACGGAGCTGCCACGGCCCAACCGTCTTGGGACGAGGCCGCTCCGGCTCTCACCGGTGATCTGATCTTTGCCAAGAGGCGGATCGAATACTTGATCAAACACAATGGACTGAAGGGACCGACTTGGTCCAATGCTGGGTCTCATGTCAGATCCAGCCCCTTCAGTACCATGGGGATCGACTGATGCACTCCATCACGTCATCCAAGAAAGACTCCCTCCGTATCAGCCCCAAATCCTACACCACTCAAGGCTACATAAGCCAGATCAAGTGGCTGATCTGGGAGCAGATCGAGAGGAGAATCCCGGAGATTTCTCTGGATATGCATACGGCAGAAAACCCCGTAGTGCTGGTAAGCTTCCATAAGTACACCTTTTATGTGTTTCAATCTTCGAGTTATACTGCAATGTTGATATGTTTTCTTATTTTCAGCTTGCCGACCTCCCCGAGTCGGAACTTGCTCCGCTCGAAGGATACTGTCCTGAGTTTTCTCAGGAGACAGAGGTGGTCCCATTGCCAGATCTTGCGCTCAAGAAGCACACAGCTCCGACAGTGGCTGTTGGCACATAGGAGGTGCCCGTCGTGAAGAGGTAACTTTCAACCACAACTTCCGCCTTTGTACTTTACTCAAATTACTTTCTGAGATGTAATGTTTCCGACTTTACTACATTCTCAGAGCAAAATCGATCATCAAGGGCAAGGGGAAAGGGATTTGTTCGAAGCCCTTGCGGCAGATGAAGCTTACCATAGCTTCTCCTGCCATGGCTCCTCCGACTCCTGCCCCTCAACCTTCTGCAACGCCGGCGACCATTCCTTCTTCGGTCGTCGCAGAAGATCTGGCTCCTTCAACGGAGCCTGCGATCCTTGAATCGCAAACTGACGTCACCATGGGTGAGTCTGATCTAGATAAGGGTGAACCATCTTTGGGTAATGATCCCTCGGCAGAAACCTTCGCCGAAAACCTTATCAGCAATCCGGGACTTGCCAAGTTTGGCCTATCTCGGAAATCTGCTGAAGAAATCCAGCGGCTCGCCAGGCAATGCCTGGAGAAAAGTACTTTATCTGCCGAAGAAGAAGCGCAAGAGGCAGAGGACGCCAAGTTCTCTGACCTTCTCGCCCAGGTGCGCCTTCACGACGAGAGGATTAGGACTGGTTTGCTCCCAACAGCCCCAGTGATTCCTCTAACTCTCGCGAAAAGGTGGCCGCTGAAGTGAACGCGGGTTTGGATAAACTCACCCACGAACAATATGTAAGTCGGAATTCCAACTCCTGTTTTTTCCATTATTTTATATCATATCGTCTAGCCCCCAAGCATGAAGTAGGATATATAATCTGGGTTTATGCTTCATTAGGATGCCAAAGAACGAACTAGTGTAGCCCCCAAGGCTTGTGCTGGTATTAGCAAAAATATTAGCCCGAGTCTTAAGTAGCTTTCTGACTTTGGGTATTCTGACTTACAGAAAGTATGTTCCTATAACCAGGATTTACTGAAGAATGTCTGCGATAAGAGGAGAGAGATCAAAGATCTTTGGCTTAAAAATGCTGAACTTAAAGTTGCAAAGGATGAGGCTGAAGGTAAACATTCCGAGACTCAAACCTTGTCTTTCTTATTTTCAATGTCAAATTTTTCTGAATTGTTGTTCTTTTTGACTTACAGCGCTGGTGAAACAATCCTGCGCCATGATCGAAGAGGCCGAGAACCTCAAGACCTAGGTGGTGGAGAACAAGGAACTTCGTCAAGATCTGGATAAGCTCAAGGCGGATTATGAAAAGAGCATTGCTCAAATCCTTGAATCCTCCTCCATGGCCACTGATGAGCGTGATCGCAAGACCGCTCCTCAATATAAAACAATCTCGGACCTCAAGAATGAGCTTAGCAGAGAGAGGGACATTTCCCAGGTGCTCCGGGCTGAACTCCAGAGTCTCCAGGAGGAGAAGACCAAAATTGACGACGTCATTTTCGGTACGTTCCATCTGTCTGACTTGTCTTTTCCTTCGACTTCTACCAATATCGGATTTTTCTTAACTTGTTTTGTGTATAGGTCCTCTGAACTTGACGGACTCTTCTTCCACCGAGCCTCGCACCCACCGGCTTACCCAAGTCGGTGACCTGCTTCATGACTTCCGCCAATCCCTTGAGGACATCGGTGAAGCTCTCAAGATTCTGGACATGCATAGCATGTCGGATTTCCAGGTGCGGGACAAGGCAAAGGAGATGTCGCAACTTGTTCGGGACTGGAACATGTCCTACGCGTGGACTGCGGCGCAGAACGCTCTCACCATGGTCATGAGCCACCATGGAAACATGGAGATATGGCAAGTGACCAGAGGGTACTGCAAAGTAGATGAGGACGGCCAGGAGCAGGACCTTCAAGCCATCATGCACTCCTGCGCCGGATATGGGTGTCACGTGGCTGACCTGACCAGCTACGAGACCCCTTTCTTCACCCGCGTGGATACTCCGCCTCCTCCTCCAAAAGAATCCGCAGAAGTTTCCGACGATGAACGCACCACCTCGGATGCGGACATCTCGGAACGATACCAAGGCGGCATAACCAGCGAGCCGGCAGCTCCTTCATCTCCTCCTGCATCATATATCAGAAATTTTTGTATTATTCCAGAAAAACATGATGCGTCTGTAAATATGCAGTACTTTAACTTTGCTAGTGCTAAGCTTTTGATCTATTCAGCACTTTTTGGCTTTGAATTTTTTTTTGTGTGCCAGAAATGTTTACATGAGCACTTGTATTTTTTTGCCCAAACTTCTCGTTTATCTGGCTTTCCGCCTCGTCCCTTTCGTGAGCCGGCTAAACCTTCCGCCGGAAACTTTGCCGAGCAACGGAGCTCAATTGCTAAACCTATTTAAACTCGGAAACAAAGCCGGCTTCCAGTACCAACAATTCACTACTCGGAAAATGCCCGCATCCAGCAATCAGACAAATAACCAAAGTAAAGACTAGAAATTTTAGAGTTATACCCGAAGGTAGCAATTTTAGAATCGGAAATCTAGACCAGAACGAACATGATCATGAAGTACTTTCAAGCATTCTGGGATTTTTGACTATGACATGATCATTCGGAAATAAGATGGTAAAAACTTCTCAGAAAAACTTGAGGCAACCAAAACTTTTATTTCTCACAGAACATGTACATATATATGATTACAAAGAAGAATAAACTAAGAATAAAAGGGACGTAGCTGAGCCATATTCCACGATCTGTCTAACTCATCCGTATTTCTACTGCCTCCAGCTCTCTTTCTCTTCTTAGTAGCAGGTCTTTCTTTGACTGGCCTCATGTCAGTTAAGTAGTACGATCCATTGTGCAATACTCGACTAACTAAAAAGGGCCCTTCCCATACTGGGGAAAGTTTGTGCTTTCTTTGTTGCACAAGCCGGAGAACCAAATCACCTTTATTGAAAGATCTATTTCGGACTCTCTGGCTATGATACTTGCGTAACTTCTGCTGATAGGCTGTAGATCTCATTTCAGCAATGACGCGAACTTCTTCAACTAAGTCGATCATTTTGTCAAGAAATCTTGGCATCCTCTTCGATATACGCGGCCACTCTAGGAGAAGTGTGAATCAAATCACTAGGAAGAACTGCTTCTGCACCATAGACCAAGAAGAATGGTGTGTATCCGGTTGACCTATTCAGAGTTGTTCGTAAACTCCAAATTACAGAGAGTAATTCCTCTGCCCAAGCCCCCATAGCACGTCGTAATGGTGCTTCGAGTCTCGGTTTTAGTCCTTGTAGGATTAAACCATTTGCTCTTTCGACTTGTCCGTTAGCCTGTGGATGTGCGACTGACGCAATGTCAAGCCGGATATTTTTCTCGTTGTAGAATTCAGCCAATTCTCTCATAGAGAAGTTACTCCCATTGTCCGTGATAATGCTATGCGGATAACCATACCGGATTATAACATCCTCGATAAATATTTTGGCTGTTGCTCCATCACAACTAGTGATAGGTTTAGCCTCAATCCATTTGGTGAATTTATCCACCATCACTAGGAGGTGAGTAAATCCACTTGGAGCTCGTTTAAATGGTCCTACCATATCAAGCCCCCAGACCGCAAAGGGCCATGTTATAGGTATTGTTCGCAGCTGATCAGCCGGAACATGAGCTTGCTTGGCGTACTTTTGGCAGCCTTTGCACGTCTTGACTAATCGTTCGGCATCTACCTAAGCTGTAAGCCAGAAAAATCCGTGCCTAAAAGCTTTTGCCACTAAAGATTTGGCTGCAGCGTGGTGACCACACTCGCCTTCGTGGATTTCCCTTAAGATTTCCACTCCTTCTTCTGGAGATACACAGCGCTGAAAACCCCCAGAAATACTCCGTTTATGGAGGTCACCTTTAACAATAGTATAGGCTTTTGCTCGTCGGATAATCTGCCGGCTCAGCGCCTCGTCTTCGGGTAATTTACCATCTACCAACTAATCGAGGTAGGGTTAAGTCCAACTGGGAATTATAGCCAGAACTGCTATCAAAGGTGAGTCGGATTTGGTCGGATATTCCTCATCTACTCCCTTTATTGAGGGAACTTTGAGGTGCTCTAAAAAACCGCCATCCGGGACCTCCTTCCACGCAGAACCTATCCGAGATAGTGCATCTACTTCCTCATTTTCTGCTCGAGGGATGTGTTGAACTTCAAACCCTTCGAACGATTTAGATAGATCATCTACGACAGCTTTATATGCTGCCATGTGTTTATTTGCATTACAAATATCCGACACTTGTTGAGCAACAAGATCCGAATCTCCGTAACACATCAAACGTCGGATGCCAATATCCTTAGCAATCCGGATTCCATGTAGCAGTGCTTCATACTCGGCAATGTTGTTTGTCGCTGTGAAGTGGATCTGCAACACGTATAGAAGTTTATCTCCTTGGGGTGATTTGAGCACCACACCAGCCCCGAGCCCCCTCGAGCCTTAGACCCATCGAAAAAGAGGGTCCAATATTCCGACTCGGGGAGGATCATGTTCTCCTTCGTCTCTGTCCAATCAGCGACAAAGTCCGCAAGGATCTGGGATTTGATTGATGTCCGAGGTTTATACTCAATATCAAAAGCTGAAAGCTCTATGCCCCATTTGGCGACACGTCCTGTGGCGTCACCGTTGTTGATTATATCTCTCATGGGAGCTGTGCTCACCACGGTAATTGGATGCTCCTGAAAGTAGTGTCGTAACTTACGAGATGCTAGAAAAACACCGTAAGCCAACTTTTGATAGTGCGGATACCGCTCTTTTGATTCTGTCAGGACCTCACTGACAAAGTAAGTCGGACGCTGCACCAGGTGTTCCTGATTTTCCTCTGGTCTCTCCACCACCATGACGATACTAACGACCTTATTTGTCGTAGCAAGATAGAGCAACATCGGTTCCTTAGGTTCCAGCGCTGCAAGGATAGGAGCAGATGAGAGTACTTTCTTCAGATCTTGTAGAGCAGCTTCAGCTTCGTCAGTCCATACAAAATCCTTGGTCTTTTTTAGGAGTTTGTATAATGGTGTGGCTCTTTCACCAAGCCGGCTTACCAATCGTCTGACCGTAGCAATGCAACCAGTTAATCTTTGTACGTCCTTCAAGCGAGTTGGCCTGGAAATATTGAGTATAGCCTTGATTTTGTCTCGGTTCACGTCTATGCCTCTTTGAGACACGATGAAACCTAACAATTTTCCGGCTGGTATTCCAAAGAAGCATTTCTTCGGGTTAAGCATGATGTTGTATTTTCGTAAATTGGAAAATGTTTCCTCCAAGTCAGAAATCAGTGTTTCCTTTTTTTTGGACATTACCACGATATCATCCACGTACGCATGTACATTGCGTCCGAGTTGATCATGGAGGCAACGCTGCATCGTGCGCTGGTACATAGCTCATGTGTTCTTCATCCCAAAAGGCATCATAACAAAACAGAAGGTTCCGAAAGGGGTTATGAATGAAGTTTTGACTTTGTCAGATTCCTTCATCCGGAATATGCGTCGAGAAAACAGAGGAGTTCCGAGCCTACCGTAGAATCGATAACTTGATCAATTCTAGGCAGAGCAAATGGATCTTTTGGACAAGCCTTGTTCAAGGCAGTATAATCAACACACATCCCTAAATCAGTGGTGTCCTTTTTAGGGACCATTACAGGATTGGCCGACCACTCAGTGTGGATGACCTCTTCTATGAATCTGGCTAACTCGAGCCGTGCTAGTTCCTTAGCTATTGCCTTACGCTTTTCATCGCCAAACCGTCGTAGGGACTATTTGACGGGTTTAGCGTTCGGGTTTACATTTAGAGAGTGCTCGGCAAATTCCCTAGGTACTTCGGTCATGTCAGATGGCTGCCATGCGAAGATATCTTGATTTGCCTGGAGGAACTTGACGAGCGCGCTTTCCTATGCGCTACCTAGGCCTACGCCTATCTGGGTCACCTTGGAGGGGTCATCATCCTTCAACGGCGTCTTCTTCGTCTCTTCTGATGCCTTGAACTCCGGATTTGGCTTTGTCACCTCCTTCTTCGTTGCGGGCATCTCGGACGGATCTATACTCTTCTTGATCTCCTGGTACTCCTGGGCGTGTAGCACGGCTTCAGCAAAGGCGGCATTTCCATCCTCGCACTCTCGCGCTTTCTTCGGGTCTCCCCTGATGGTGATCACGCCGTTGGGACCTGGAATTTTCATCATATTGTAAATGTAACATGGACGAGCCATAAAAGCCCAGTAAGCCGGACGTCTAAATATAGCGTGGTATGTGCTCTTGAACGGGACCACTTCAAAGGAAAGTGCTTCCGTTCGATAATTCTTTGGAGTTCCAAAGGTAACATCCAAAGTAATCTCTCCTAGGGAATTAGCTTGTCTTCCTAGGACAACTCCGTGAAAGATCACAGAGCTATGGTTCAGCTGAGTTTTCGAGATCTTCATCTGACGTAGCGTTTCGACATAGAGGATATTGATGCTGCTACCACCGTCCATGAGGGTCTTGGAGAAACCATAACCGTCAATAAGTGGGTTGACGATTAAGGTGTATTTTCCTCGCCTGTGTAACTTAGGCGGATGATCAGCGCGGTCAAATGTGATTGCCACTTCCGACCAGTCTAGATATTGGGGAACAGCCGGAACTGTTGCGTTGAGCTCGTGTAGAACTGCTTTCTTGACCTTTGCTGGTTGAGATCCGAGGAAGGTGACATAAGTGTCCTTCTTGGTGGGAAAAGTCTTCTTCCCTTCCGGCTTGGGATTTGAAGCGTCAACTTCCTCCATGTCGGAATCTTGCTTGGTCTCTTTGTCTTTTTGGGGATTTTTCTTTCCCTTCTTCTGCTTAGCTTTGTAGCCCGTGGTATCATCTCTTTTGATGTCATCATTGAAATGACATTCAGCGTTGGTGTGGGACGAGCCCCCATTGGCGTCTAGGTGATGCTCACATGGGTTATTGGCAATGTCGGCCCAAGAGTAGGTTTTGCCTGGTTGTTGTTCTCCTCTACCTTGGACCCTTGAGGTCCCACAGCCACGCGTGTGGACTCCGCCGCGTCCTCCTCGTCCTCCAGACCCGGAAACAGTAGTAACCACCAATGTTTCCATGTTGGATTTTTGTTCCGAGGTATTTTGTGCTCCTGAGCTTGTTGCTTTGGTTGTCTTGCTGACTAAGGCACAGCCAGGACATTGAGTAATCCCTCTGCATCGTCGTCAGCATCTGCATACTTGCTTGTTGTTTCTATCATCTCTCCCAAATTAGTGACCTTGTCACACTTCAAATAGTGACGTAGTAGACCAATTGGGAGTCCTGCGATGAAAGCTTCAATCGCAGTTTGATCATTTACTCCTTCACAGGAGTTCTTGGTGTCGATTCATCATCCGAGGTAATCCCGGCAAGTTTCTCTGCCTTTCTGGGTGCAACGCTATAGGTCCTCGACCGAACAGAGCCTCCGATATGTGCCTTCGAAATTCCGAAAGAACGCACTTTGCATGTCATACCAGTTATGGATGGTGTTCTCCGGAAGTTCATTGAGCCATGATCGCGCCGTCTTCCTCAACATAAGTGGGAGATATCGGGTTGCGACCAGGCTGTTTCCACCTTTGGCGATGCAGCAAGCTTGGAAAAAATCTGGTAGCCAAGTATCTGGCCGAGCAATGCTGTCGTAGGCTTGGATGTGCCTTGAGATAGCAAATCCTTCCGGGAATCTTGTAGCTCTGATGCATGGTCCAAAGCACTTTGGGCCCATGTAGATATCATCGTTTTCATAGCGCCGCGCCTCTATGTTGGAATTGATCTTGTGCCTTGCGTCGTTCGGGGATAGAGATCGTCCCGAATGCCGGATGTGGCTGCGGTGTCTTGGAGACGGACTTCGGCTTCTGCCACCACCTCCTCCGCCTCGTCGTCCTCCTTGCCCTCCTTGGGGGCCATTGTGATGACTGCTTGGTGGAGAGGGTGGGGCAGCTGAATTGTTTCTGGCTAATTGACGGCCTCCGTCCGGAGCGTCATTATTCCGGTTCCGAGAAGGATCTTGACTATAACGAGCCCCCTGCCGGCTTATCCCAGCATGATTTCCGTCGTTCCTTCATCCGTCGTTCCCACCATGGTGAGGCTCAGCCGGACGGCTTGCATGTCTAGGAGGTGGCCTTTTTTGATGATCCTCCTCCCGACGTTTCTCTTTATCCTCTCCCCTTTGATCGTTAGACTCTCGTCGGGAGGGTTCCTCGGATTCAGTGCAGCAATGGCATCTTTTTCGGCCGCTGGAGCGACGTTGCTCCAGTTACACATAGTTCTGTAATGCTGTCCTGACGATCCGGTTCTTGAATAATTGTCTTCCTGGCGTTCGGGGAGATGATACTGCTCCCCAACATGATGGGGTCTTACGTCAGCCCATGTCAGATCTGTGCGACATTGGTCGGAATCCGAGACCGGTTTTTGACTTCCGGACAGGGTGACCTTTTGTTGCTCTAGTCCCTTGTTGAGTAGTTTGATACCCAAACGGATCTCCTCCGGTCCTAGATTAGCCGATAGAATTTCTCGGGCCGCCATGGTATTCTGTACTGGGGTTGGGTATACCCAATCTCCTTTGCTATCTTTCTGTGGCTTCCCCATCTCATCCCCGAAAAGGACGACACGGACATGTGGGAATTGGTCATCATTGGTGTGACGCTTCCGTGTCTTCTGATGCAACCGAGACATGTAGTCTTTAGTTGCCATGCGTTTCTTCTCCACCTCGATGTTTTTGGCTTCATCGAGGAGTTGTCGACGACGCGCTTCTAGGGCTTGGGCCCTTTCGTCTAGCTCTTCAGCAAGAAGTTCTGCAGCCGTAGGGATAGCTGTGGTTAGTGCAGCATCGATGAGTTTATGCGCACCTTCAGTAATCACGTGTCCATCCACCGATTCTTCTTTTGTCGGCTCTTCTGGGATAAGTGCTCCATCCGAGTCTTCTTCGTATTCCTCGGCAATCACCTATTCTGTCAGAGGGTCTTTTGCCGGGGTCTTGTTCTTCTTATTCTTCTTCTTTGCCTTCTTGGCAGCGCCGGTAGCAAAGACGGCTTTGGATCTGTTGCCTGGAGTCAAGCTCTGATTGGTACTTTCGGACATCTAGACCTCGGGATTATCTCCGACGTCCATGTCATCCTGCGCTTTGGGAGAGTGCTCCCCGGATCCTTCATCCACGGCTTCTCCTCCCTCTGTAGCTTTGGAGTTGTACTCCTCTTCATATTCTGCAGAGAACTTTTGGAAATCCGCTGACGTCATCAATTCATCCAAGGATGCGGGTACATCGGCGTTTGTTCCAATTGCCTCCAGCACAGAGTCGGTGTTCTCTCCAGCATCGGCAGAGCCGGATCCGGATCCCACGTATCCGACAAAGTGCGACGTGTGCTTCCTGAGGTACCTGCGGCTTTCGCGATTGGCCATGTTGAAACTTTTGATGGTCTCGAGGATTGCATCCGCGCTTTCGCCTTGCAGTATCATACGTCTTAGTGTGTACCTCAGGAAAGGCATGTCTGTCCCGGCATCATCGGAGCCGGAATCAGTGTCGTTGTTATGCTCCTCCTGAATTTCGACTTCCACAGGTGGGTTGATCTGGGATCCGGCTTCTCCAAGGAGATCCACTCCAGATTCGACTTGGACCGCTAGGTCTTCTTCCGGCTCGGGTTTCTCCACTATCTCCGCAGCTAGTGCGGGCTGGGTGGGATTAGGGTTTTCCGAGATCCGGAACTCTGTCGCCTCCGCGGACAAAGGGGACCCAGAAGATTCTTTTGCCTCTATCATCACCGCAGGGGTGGGTTGGGCAGATTCAGCGAAACCGATGTAAACATCGATCTTGCCAAAAGACATGATTGTGTAGGCAGTCACGGCCTCCCTAGCCAGAATCCAAGTCTCGTCGAGAACGATGAGAGGGACGATGCTAGCGTAGACGATGCGACCGACGGTGATAGTCTCGTCGATTCCGATTCTTGCAGATTCCACCCGGAACGCAGATCCGAAGCCTACTTGCCCCATGGTGGGCGCCAACTATCGTCGGATTGATGACAAGTACGCCATGAGGGGGTCCTTGAGGAGTGCGGAAGAGAGGGGTGTGAGACGTACGGTATTCCGAGACGGTGAGCACACAAGTTTACCCAGGTTCGAATCCGCTGGCTTTGGACGAATCCTACTCCTGCTAGCAATCCAGTAATACGGCAGAGCCGGAATATGGGTTACAAGGGTTTTGCCTGTGCGAGTTGAGGTTGTAGACTATTGAGGTGTGCTCTAAAGGCTCTCCCTAGGACGGGTTATATAGATATCCGGCCTAGGGTTTACAGGAGAGATCTAGCCGGCTACGACTAAGAGTCGGTTACAGAGTACATCTTGAACTACAAGTAACATTATGGGCCTAAGTCGGTAAGTCTTCTGGGCCTTCCCGTAGCCGGATTGGACTCCGTCTTTCTCCCTGACTAGGCCGCCCGTGAAGCAAAGCTCTAACCCGAAGTGGGCCACCCTGGTCAGTGAGGAACTGTGAGGATACCCGGAAAGTATATCCCCAACAGATAAAACAAGAATTTACTTGGAATAGCAATAATGCTAATAGGTAGGTATGGTGGACGCAAATGGCAAAGGTTTTGGTTTAAGGATTGGATGCACGAGAAGAATTCCCTCTCAGTACAGGTTTTTGGCTAGCAAGGTTGGGTAGCAAGTACAAGAGTTGAAGGAAAGAAACATACAATGATAAAGACAAACATGCAATCTTCCTTGGAAGCACAAAAGATCTTAACTAGAGAATACTAGACTTATGAGAAAATCAAGAAAGAAAGATGATGAAATTATTTTTTTCTTTAGAGTACTTTTATCTTTTTCATTCAACTCTCAAAGATAGTGTTGCTACTAACCAAGCCAGGTTTGTCAAAACCAACTAAATTAACTCAATGATGCCAAAGTGCTACCAATACTAACAACAAGATCAATCATATAACCACGAATTGAAAACTAATATAAGCTATGCAAAAGAGTAAATGATAGAACTTCTCATTAATATTCCATAACGGCAACTCACACTAAGGGATACATATCTAACGAGAGAGGGGACACTTCCATAATGCAAACCATCCTACATAATAACTTCTCTATTCATGGTATGACTCTACTAAAAAGGTAAAAAGATAGAAGATAGTGATGTGATACCGCGGCACTCCCCCAAGCTTAGAACAAACCAAGGGGATGCCAAACCTGATGACGAATTACTCCTTCGGTGGTGGTGGTAATATTTTCTTAGTTGACGTGAGGAAATCTTCTAGCATCTTGCGAAGCCTATTATTCTCCCATTGAAGCATGTCCACCTTTCTCTGCAAGTCTCGGTACTTATTGCAGAACTCCTTAGTGACTCGTAGGGCTTCCGTTCATGCATGGTAAGAGACTAAAGGTACCAGCCCCTGCTTGGGGTCTTGGAGATCTTCCACCATGGATTCCTTTCCTTTATCCTTGGCGGACACCATTGTGCTTCTAACATTCAAAGATAGTTCCTAGCAGAAACAGATCAAAATGAAAACACGATGAAAACACGGTATACAAACCTCGGGGGGTCCGGGGGATTATATATTACGAAGTTTTATAACAAAAGGAAGGTACTGGGAGAAAACGAGTCGAAGACGGAGTCCGGGGTGGACTCACCACCTGGTGGCGCGGCCAGGGAGGGCCCGCGCCACAGGGTGTTGTGAGCCACCCTGGCTCCGTTTCCGTCCCTCTTTCACTTCTTAGCTTTCCTTATTGTCTAAAAACTGCAAAAATATAGTTGGATAGTATTTTCGCGGAACTTTTCTTACCAGAACTGTTACCTATTTGAAGACTGACTCTGCAGGTCTCTAAATTTGGTATCTAGTAGATTCTTTCGGAGTCACCACTTGAATAACATCAATATCTTCATCTTCATACACTTATTACTTGAGTCATAAAACCCTTCTCTTTCTCATTACACCATTATCTCCACTACCTGGAAATTTCTTTCACACAATACTTCACATAGTTCTCATTAGCAACATTAGTATAAGTGAAGTGGTAAAACCTTTTGACTTCAACTTCAACTGAAAACCATCAAAACATAAGCTACTGTAGCAACTCCTTCCTAAAACCCAAAAAGAATTCAAAAAGGAAATCGATTAAAGAAGCAAATGCAAGAGTGGCAAAATCTGTCAAAACAGACCAGCAGGTAAAGATCAATTTTTTAGAAACTCTTCTGTTGCTCCAATCAAAAAGTGCAAAACTAACGAAAGTTAAATAACAACCTGGAGCAGAATCACAAAAAATTACAGCTCAATCCGACATACATAGATCTCTCATGAACTTTTATGGTGCAGCACAAAAATCTGTTTCGGGACAGCAACTTCCCCAAATATTACTTCTCTCTCATTAGAAGTTGATCTTGAGACAAAAACCAAACAAAAAGGATAAGGAGCGGTTATTACCGGAGTAATAACTTCCAAGACAAAAAGAAGCAAAAACAAACTGAACGCAAAAACCAATTGGGTTGTCTCCCAAAAAGCTCTTTCTTTATAGCCATTAAGATGGGCATGATAATTTTGAAGATGCTCACATAAGAATATGAATTGAGGTGAAGGAGAGCATTAAGAAGAAAAAATACACACATTTAAGTCTAACCCACTTCCTATGCAAGGGAATTTTTTAAACAAACAAGTTGTTGAAACCAGAGGCTACTTGCATAGGAAGGCAAAAGAAGTGCAACATAAAAACTTTCAGCATAAAACGAGGAAACTTGATATTATTGAGATACATAAGAACACTTTTCCCTCTCTCATAATAACTTTTAGTATCATGCATAAACTTAACAATATAACTATCACAAGGGCCATCATAGCAATGATCGCTTATTCTAACAGAAAACACAGGAATACTAGCTCTCATAACACTATATGTGAAACAATATTGGAGGTATCCTTACAAAGGATAGTGTGTCCCTCTTCATATTTAGTAACAAAGTCTTTCACATTTGCTATTATAGGTTCATCAGCCATTTGTTTATCAGGTTCAACATCTTTACTTGTACTTTCATTAACCATACTAGCTATCATATAATGTTCCTTTACCTTAACTGGGAAAGGCATTTTCTCAATATAAGGTTCAGGTAAGACATGATTAGCAGTATAAACTTCAGTATTTCTTGCCGGAACACTCTTAGCAATATCTTTATAAGGTTCATGATACTTATTCCACTTCTTTTTAGGCACTTCAATGTAGGAAGCAAAAGCCTTAAAATAAGAAGCAATAGCTTGAGAGTCTAGACCATAAGCATTTTTAATATTTTGAAACTCATCAGTTCCCATAAAAGATTCAATGCATTCATAATCATAATTTATACCTGACTTTCTACCTTTGTCATTCTCCCAAGCTTCAGCATTGTCTTGAATACGGTCCAAAAGGTCCCATTTAGCTTTTCCTTCCATGCGAGTGAATGAGCCAGCACAAGAAGCATCAAATAAATCCTTGTCATGTAGAGGGAGCCTTGCATAAAAGTTGTTGATAATAATATTGTTGGGGAGCTCATGAATGGGACATTTGAGCATTAGTAACTTCAATCTCCCCCAAGCTTGAGCTGTACTCTCTCCATCAAGAGGCCAAAAGTTGTATATATGATTCTGATCTTTATGAATCTCACTAGGAGGATAAAACTTTGAATAAAAGAGAGGCACTATTTCCTCCCATTCCAGAGCTTGACCATTCTTCAGCAGCTTATACCATTCTTCATCTCTTCCTTTCAGTGATAATGAGAATAACTTCTTCTGAACTTGATCTGTAGTAGTACCTGCACACTTGAACAACCCGCATAATTCGTGTATAAAGAGTAAATGATCACCGGGATGGACAGTTCCATCCCCAACATAGTAGTTATCCATAACACGATCAATAATTCTTGTAGGTATTTTAAAAACATCATTCTCAGCAGGTGGTGGCTTATCTACTACCTTAGCAGTGGTAGTAGCATTACCAAATAAGAAACTCAGCGAATTATCCATAACGAAAATAAAGAAACTAACATAAGTAAACAATACTCACAGTAGAAGTTTCCTTTACCAGTTCCACTCTCCAATAGCGCTTCACTCCCTGGCAACGACGCTAGAAAGTAGTCTTGATGACCCACAAGTATAGGGGGTGTATCGCAGTATTTTTGACAAGTAAGAGTGTCGAACCCAACGAGGAGCAGAAGGTGCTGGCTAGTGGTATGGATCAGGAATTCTCTGCAAATACTTAGCAAACAGATTTTTAGGGGTTTTCGATAAAGCAAGTAAACAAATTATGAGTAAACAAAAGACAGTAGGAATAAATGCAGCAAGTGGCCCAATCCTTTATGCAGCAAAGGACAAGCCGGTTGTATTACTTAAGATGACCACACGTTCTCGAGGACACATGGGAAGACTGCCAAGTGCTTTCGCTTCATATATTTGATTAATCTTCTTTAGCTTGCTAAGTGTTGTGTGGGTGAACCTGTGCTAATGTACCGACCTTTCTAGGACTAATACATACTTGTGATTATACCCCTTGCAAACATCCGTAAGTACAAGAAATTAATTAAGGTAGAAACCTAACCACAGCTTTAAACTCTAAGACCCTTACGCCCCTTGTGCAATGGTTTCCTAATGGGGGTTCAGGTTTCTGTCACTCCAGCAACCCCTACGATTAGTAGCCAAATACACAATGCATTCCCCTAGGCCGATATAGGTGAAGTGTCATGTAGTCGACGTTCACATGACACCACTAGAAGAAGTACACCACAACTTAAATATTAAACCATTGAATCTTTCTCAACACAACTCCACTACTAACAACATGACTTCTCCCATGTCCTCAAGAACAAAACGAACTACTCACAAGACATCATATGGATCATGATCAGAGATGGAATAATGATGTATAACAATCTGAACATAAACAATAATTCAATGGTTCACTCAATAGCATCAACTACAAAGAGTAATCAACACCGGGAAAGTTTCCCCTATGAACTATGCAAGATTCAACGCAATTGTTACAGCAATATGGAGATGGTGGTGAGGGTGGTGATGGTGATTATGGTGGTGATGATGATGATGATGATCCCGATGAAGTCCAGCTTGATGGTGGTGTTTTGATGGCGATGATCTCCCCTCTCCGGGAAGGAATTCCCCTGGCAGAAATCTGTCTGCCAGAGAGATCTTTCTCTCTCGGTGTTTTTCGCCCCGCAGAGGCGGCGGAATCTTTCTGTGGTCGCTCCCCGAGTCTTAGGGTTCGGGAGGAATATATACGCCAGAGGGGAGTGCCAGGGGTGGACCAGGGCGGCCACACCACCTAGTGGCGCGGCCTAGGCTGGCCCCCGCCAAGGGGTGGTGTGGGCCCCCTGTGGCCCATCTCCATCCCCCCTTATGACTTCCTTCGTCTTCTGGAAAAATAGGATTTTCCGTATATTTTCCCGGATTTTCTGATCTTCGCGAATTTTGCCTCCAAACAGCACCTTTTCCATCAGAATCCTGACTGCAGCGGTCCATGCTCCAAAAGTCATCAACCATGCAAAAACAGATGAAATAACATAAGTATCACCTCTCAATACGAAATATATCAATGAATAACAGTGAATTATGACATAGAATAGTGATGCAAAATGGACGTATCACCCGCCTGGACCATCGCCCTAAGGGGGGCGCGGCAAGGGCCAGGGTCGCCATGATCGTGTGGCTACTCCCTGACAGCATGGTGTCTATTGCTAGATCTGCAAGAAAGAGGGGCACCCCGCAAATGAATGTTGGTAGCGATATGGTGATGATGATGATGACACGTCCAATGATCACAAGGGTGCCTATGTAGTTGATAAAAATTGGATCATGGACACAGGAGCAACCGATCATGTTGCAGGACAGCTGAACAAGCTTCAATTTCATGAGACTTATCAAGGACATGATCAAATCCACAATGCTAGTGGACAAGGTATGGAAATTGCTAATGTTGGTCATTCAGTTTTGCACACCCCACATAGTTCTCTTCAACTCCGTAATATTTTACATGTTCCTAGTTCTTCCATGAATTTAGTTTTTGCTCACAAACTTATTTTAGACAATAATGTCTTCATTGAAATTCACCCATTCTTTTTTGATAAAGGACAAGGCCACGCAGTAAATCATGTTTAGAGGACCATGTCATGATGGTCTCTACCCCATTGTTCTAGTGTCAACGGGTTCCACCAAGCATGCGTCGGTCACCATCAAGCCTTCATCCTCCACATGGCATCATCATTTAGGGCATCCTTCTACCTTTATTGTTCAGCAAGTTCTTAGAAAAAATAATCTCCCATATACTTCAGAAATAAATTCTTACATATGTGATCCTTGTCAACAAGCTAAGAGCCATCAGTTACCCTATCATGTTTCCACTAGTGTATCCACTGTTCCCTTGGAACAAGTGTTTTCTGATGTTTCGGGTCCTGCTCCCTTGTCTTTAGGAAAACATGCATATTATGTAAGCTTCATTGATGATTTTTGTAAGTACACTTGGATATATCTCCTGAAAAAGCATTCTGATGTTTATCAAGTGTTTCTTAATTTCCAACAATTTGTTGAGCACAAATTTAACAAGAAAATAATCACTATGCAAACTGATTGGGGTGGTGAATATGAAAAACTCAACAACTTCTTTCAAAAGGTGGGCATTACTCACCACATGTCTTGTCCTCATGCCCATCAACAAAATGGTTATGCTGAACTTAAACATCGTCACATTGTTGAAGTTGCTCCTGCTTTACTTGCTAATGCTTCTATGCCCTTGAAGTATTGGGATAATGCATTTTGTTGGGGGGGATACCCCCGGGTAGGGTCACGCCGGGGTATAAATGCCGACTTAGCCGAGGTACGGCAAGGTCAAAGCAGATGCTGGCCGGGTCACCTCAAGGCAGGCCGAATCATGGAGTAACCCGGACCAGGGGATGTCCACCTAACTGGGTCTCGGCCGACTTAAGCCGTAAGTCGGAACGATGTATCTAACTTCCATGCAGGAACGGGTGTGGCCGGGTCTACTACGATCCGGGTCATGTCAAGCTTCTAGGAGAAGGAAGGAATCTCGTTGGTCAAAAGTAGCCTCGGTACGCACAGCATGAGCGAAGCGGATAGAGGCAAGACCAGTGAGGCATGGCCGACAAAGGTGACAAGGCCAATGTTGGGTGATGCAAGCGCCGCAGAGGCTCACGTAGCCTCTGCATGGATGACGCGGGGGAAACGTAACCCGGTCGGCTTACTATTTTGGGAGGAGGCATATTCCCTGGAATATGCCTCCACGTATGCCCTAAGTGGAGACCTAGCCACCCCTATATAAGGAGGGCTAGGGCCTCTGTAGAAGGGGTTGGTTGATGAATTTTAGGTTCTACGGGTTGGTCTTGTACGGGTCAGCTAGTGGCGAGAGTAAGAGAGTCCCTTCTTCCCCCTCTCCCCAAGACAGCTCTAGGAGCACTTGTAAACCTTGGAAGTGAATCAAATACAAACTTTTGTGTGTGGAATCACCTCACTATCCCTCCCTGGATTCCCCTAGCGCATATTAGTCCCCACCTTTAGCCTATCCATGGCATCTGCCGTGACACCACCACGACAGTTGGCGCCCACCGTGGGGCTAGCGGTGCTAGCAGGGTCAAGATCCGGACGAGAAACCTCATCGGCACCGGCGAACGCATCGTCTCCGGGCTCGTTCAGCGCTTTGGAGCGCTGGACTTTGTCAGCGACAACGCTGGCTGCTTCGGCACGCGCAACGGCCTCTCGTCAAGATCGGCGCGCACAAGGTCTACGTTACTGTCGATGTGTCGTGCGTTCATCCGCGGCACGTTGTCGAGGCAGGGGAGCCACCCCTTAGCGTGGTTCACGGGGCGCATATCACTCGCTCCCCAGACTATGCTGAGGTGATGATGACTGCGCCTAGTGCAGGCGCAAGCAAGGGTCCGGCGCTAGATCCGGAGGTAACGCCTAAGGCACCGAGGAAAGATAGAGGTCCTCCACTAGAGAGGCCTGGGAATGTGTTGCGGGAAGCTATGGATAGCTTGGCAAACCCTATAGTAGCAGCAGTAGATCCGGCTCAGGCACAGGCCGAGCTAGAGGAAACTAGGCAAAAAATACTAGAGGGTGCGAAAAAGATAGCTGCGGCTCAGCAGTCATTGAACATGACGTTGCGTGAGTATGCAAAGGCAAACAAAGTTGATGCTGTCAAAGTGAAGGGGAGAAACCTCATGAGTGAAATGAACAGAGAGGGTGATACTAGGATTGAGGAGTCAGAGAACGGTTTGTCTGTGGGGCTGCCGAGGTATAGTACCCGGCAAAGAACCTCATGGCAGCGGATGCAGCTGCATCCGAGTTAGAGGGTCTAACGGGTGAGGCCCGTCAAAGACAACAAGATAGGGTCAATGAGTTGGTTCGGATCGTGAACAGGCAAAATGAGGAATTGCTCAGGGCTAACCTGGAGAGAGCTGGGGCCTCCAAGATCGTTCATTCGGCGGTGGGTAACCCGGAGAAATCCGCTGGAGCTGCATCGTCCCCTCACGGTGGTCCTAGGAGAGAAGAGGTAGTAACCTCGGCCAGGAGAAACAAACAGATCGTCCCGTATGACCCAACATGGGCAGGGAAAGGAAAAGAAGTACAGAAAAATGATGATCGACGAAGTGTGAGCCAAGGTGAAGCTGGCCAAGGTAACCGCGACCAAGGCAATGCCGGTCAAGGGAACGCTGTAAACGGCAATGCCAGACAGGGAAACTCTGTAGGAGCAAGACAACCACAGCAGCGGAACATACCAAGGCAAGAGCAAAGTGTCGGCCGAGGTATGCAACAGAGAGGTGCTCCACGAGAGCAAGACTGGTATAACGATGGAGATTCGGAGATGGTGAACGCAGGATACCCAAGGCCGGACTATCATGTGATAGGGTCAAGATTGGGAAGCAGGGATTTGATGCCAGATGATGCCAGGTTGAAACTGGATCGACTGTATAGGTCGGAACAGATCGAATGTCAAGGTCCACCGGGTCCTGCGTGTTTTGGGCCCCGGATCAAGAAGGAGCCACCGGTACCCAACTTCCAGTTACCCAGAGGCACAAAGACGTATGACGGCAGTACCAAGTCGGAGGATTGGTTGATAAACTATGCTACAGCTGTGAAAATTGCTACAGGCAACCTGAGATGGGCTGTGAGATACGTACCCCAGATGTTGGAGGAGCCAGCAAAGGTATGGCTAAACAATTTGCCGCCCGGAAGCATTAACTGTTGGATCGATTTTGAGGAACTTTTTATCAGCAATTTCTCAAGTACGTATCAGAGGCCAAATAGGCCACAGACCCTAGCTATGTGTAAGCAGAGACCAAACAAGACGGACCGGGAGTTTTGAACCCGGTGGTGTACCATGAGAAAATCATGTGATGGCGTGATAGAATCACAAGCCATAGCATGGTTTGCACAAGGGTGCAGATATGCAAGTGAGCTGTGGCAAAAGTTGCAAAGGAAAATGCCAACCACATTGGCAGAGATGATCCGGATCGATGATTCGTATGCTCTGGGTGATCCGACTCAACCTAGGCTCGTATCAAACGAGTCAAACGATGAGTACTACCAGAGAGATGGAGCTGGATCATCCCGGAGGAATGACTACCGAGGTAAAAGAAGAGATGACAGACCAGATCACCGGTACAGTTCGCAACAAGTGGCAGCTGTGAATCAAGATTAGCCCGGAGCAGGGGGGCAATCAACGTCATAAAACTGGAGGGCAATGGACTCCGAGAAATGATGGCAAGAAAACTTGGACGCCAGAGCAAAAGAAATAGTGGCAAGAAAAGAAGGACCGTCCGAGATATACTTATGAGTCAATGTTGGATCGGCCGTGTAAATTTCACACGCCAAATCTGAGTAACCCAGCGGGTCATACAACAAGGCAGTGTGAGTGGATGCGCAAAATAGAACAAGGCGGTTCGGGGAATGCTCAGGCACCCCGGAATGATCAACCTCGGCAGGAGTTACCCCGGCGGCAATTGCTCTCCGGAGCGAACACGCAACAGCTAATGTTGCCTCCCCCTCCGCCGAGGTATGATAACCATGAGAGAAGGGATGCAGTGCATCAGGTGGAAAACCAGCATCAGCTGAATCAGAGGTACCTAGGAAATGAGGGGAGGAATGAGTACAGAGAGCATCATTAGAGTTACTGTGTGTTTACCTCTGAGGAAACAGATAGAAAGAGCTTGCAGCACCGACATATGGAGGTGAATGCGGTAATGCCAGCAGTGACGAGGTATATGCCTTGGTCGGATTAGGAAATCACCTGGAGCATTAAAGATCATCCCAAGCTCATGCCAAGTCCTGGTTCGTATGCGTTGGTGCTAGATCCGACATTCATTGGGCCTAACATCAATGTAAGGTTCTCAAAGGTACTGATTGACAATGGCAGTAGCATTAACATCATGTATGCGGATACAATGCGCAAATTAGGTATCTCGGAGAACATGCTCTAGGCCACAAGTACAACTTTCCATGGTATTGTGCCCGTCATTTCTTGTAAGCCCATAGGCAAGGTTCGGGTTGACGTATTGTTCGACACGAGAGATAACTGCCGAACTGAAAATTTGGAGTTCGAGGTGGTGAACTTGGAAAGTGCGTATCACGCGTTACTCGGAAGGCCATCACTGAACAAGTTCATGGCAAGCTGTCACATTAGTTACTTGAAGATGAAGTTGCCCGGACCAAACGGAGTGATTACCATTGCTGGGGATTTCCAACGTTCCATTGAGTGTGCGTCGGCCGGGTCTAACCTAGCCGAGTCACTCGTGATTGCGCATGAGAAAAGGAAAATCCAAGAGGTGGCAGCATTGGCTCAGTCCGCGCAGCAGTATATGCCGACGCTGAGTATCCCGCATGGAACTGTCTCATTCCAAGCCACAAAAGATACCAAGAAGGTTCCTGATGATGATATGTTCCCAGAGCGCACAGTAACAATTGGTGTCGGGTTAAGTGACAAATAGGAAAGCGAGCTCGTCAACTTCCTCCGTGAGAATCGAGATATTTTTGCTTGGTCCACACAGGACTTGCAACGTGTTCCGAGGGAGTTGGCCGAGCACTCTTTGAATGTGAGACCCGGAGCAAAGCCGGTGAAGCAACTTCTCCACCGCTTCGCCGAAGATAGGAGGAAAGTCATTGGAGATGAGATAGCTCGGTTGTTGGTTGCAGGATTTATCATGGAAGTTCTTTACCCGGATTGGCTATCTAATCCGGTGTTGGTGGAGAAGAAGAAGGATGATTCAAATGTGGCAGTGGTTTGGCGTATGTGTATCGATTACACGAACCTGAACAAGGCGTGTCCAAAAGATCCATTTCCACTGCCGAGGATAGATCAGGTCATAGACTCAACTGCTGGATGTGAATTGTTGTCATTCATTGATGCATATTCTGGTTTCCACCAGATACCCCTGAATCCGGATGATCAAATAAAGACCGCATTTATCACCCTGTATGGGGCTTATTGCTATCGCACCATGCCGTTTGGTTTACGTAATGCAGGAGCAATGTACCAAAGATGTATGCAAAAATGTTTGCACGACCAAATAGGTCAAAATGTACAAGTGTATGTAGATGATGTGGTTATCAAGACCAAGGAAAGCAAAACGCTCCTTGACGATATCAGCCAGACGTTCGCGAACTTAAGAAGGTTCCGGATGAAGCTTAACCCGGAAAAATGTACCTTCGGTGTCCCGGCTGGAAAATTACTCGGATTTCTTGTCTCCAGCCGAGGTATCGAAGTTAATCCAACTAAAATCCGGGCCATTGAGCGAATGGAACTGCCGAAGTGTCTTAACGATGTCCAGAAGTTCACTGGTTGCCTGGCATCGTTAAGTCGGTTTGTGTGTCGGTTGGGAGAAAAGGCATTGCCTCTCTACCAACTCATGAAAAAGTCGGATAAGTTCGTTTGGACGCTGCAGGCCAATGAAGCCTTTGCCCACTTGAAGAAGATGTTAGCCACTGCACTGGTGCTAGCCTATCCACTATCAAAGGAGCCAATGTTGCTCTACATAGCCGCAACCAACCGAGTTGTAAGTGCAGTGATAGTGGTGGAGCGCGATGAAGAGGGTAAGTCAATGCAAAGGCCAGTGTATTATCTGAGCGAGGTGTTGTCTGCCTCAAAGCAGAACTACCCATACTATCAGAAAGTGTCATATGGGGTATATATGGCAGCTAAGAAGTTGAAGCATTACTTTGAGGAGCACCCCATCAGGGTAATATGTGAGGCTCCCATATCCGAGATAATAAGTAACAAGGATGCAAGTGGTAGGATTGCAAAATGGGCAATTGAACTAGCTCCCTATGCACCACAATATGACAGAAGAGAAGCAATCAAGTCACAGGCTGTGGCGGACTTTTTCGTAGACTGGGCCGAGGTGCAGTACGAACCGCCGTTACCGGATCCGAACTATTGGCGAATGCACTTTGAAGGGTCAAAAACAAAAACCGGGCTAGGTGCCGGAGTTGTACTTACCTCGCCAAAGAGGGACCAGCTGAAATACGTGCTATAGATCCATTTCGCGGTATCAAACAATGTCGCTGAATATGAAGCACTTGTGCATGGGCTCAAAGTGGCAAAAGAGATTGGGATACGTCGGATCCTGTGCTTTGCCAACTCAGATTTGGTAGTACAGCAAGTGTCGGGACTGTGGGATGCCCTTGATCCAAACATGGCACTATACAGATTTCATGTGCAGAAGATATCTGGTTACTTTGAGGGATGTGAATTTCACCATGTGCCCCGGGTGGAAAATGAGGCTGCCGACATGCTATCGAAGCTCGGATCAACCCGACAAGCAATTCCGCCAGGGGTAGCATTGGAACACCTCAGAAAACCGTCTATCAGGCCGGCCCCAGAAACTGACTCAATTTATGTCCTAGAAGATACAGAATCTGGAGCTGTGCCCATGGACATTGACACAGGAGGTGGTGCGCGAAACCCGAGGACTGCCTCAGCGAACCCGGGGACTGCTTCGCAAGACCGGAGGACTGCTCAGCGTGATCCGGTTGAAGTTATGTCGGTGGATCAGATGGAAATTGATGAGGATGTGTTCCCTGAGCGAGCAATACCAGCTTGGGCACTACCTATATTTCAATTCCTGAAAGATGGAACGTTACCCACTGAGGAAGTGCTATCCAGGCAAACTCAGAGGAGGGCAAAGGCATACACAATCATCAATTCCGAACTATACAAAAGGAGTGTGACCAACGTCCTCCAGCGATGCGTTGACCCAGAAGAAGGGCTTGACATCCTCCGAGATATACATCAAGGGGAGTGCGGGCATCACGCCTCGTCCCGGGCCTTGGTGGCAAAAGCTTTCCGACATGGATTCTACTGGCCAAGTGCCCTAGAACAAGCAGAAGATCTGGTGAGAAAATGCAATGGTTGCCAGAGGTATGCTACCAAGACACATATGCCAATGTCGGAGCTCAAGACCATACCAATTACATGGCCATTTGTCGTATGGTGCTTGGATATGGTTGGCCCGTTTAAACCAGCAAGGGGAAATATGACTCACATTTTGGTCATGGTGGACAAATTTACAAAGTGGATTGAAGTGAAGCCTATAAGAAAGTGTGATGGAGCTACGGCCGTAACTTTTCTCAAAGACATCATCTTGAGATACGGTTATCCTCACAGTATCATAACTGATAATGGCACAAACTATGCAGAAGGAGCATTTGCGCGTTTCTACCGGGATAAGAAGATCCGGCTGGAAGTTGCCTCGGTAGCTCACCCCGCTTCAAACGGACAAGTGGAAAGATCCAACGGATTGGTATTATCCGGGATAAAACCCTGGCTCATTGAGCCGCTACAAAGATCAGCGGGGTGCTGGATAGAAGAACTACCAGCAGTACTGTGGAGTTTAAGAACAACTTCAAATCGATCAACAGGCTATACACCATTCTTTCTGGTATATGGGGCAGAAGCTGTATTACCAGCCGACATAGAGCATGATTCGCCTAGGGTCACCCAATACACAGAAGCCGAAGTGCAAGAAGCCCGGCAAAATGATGTTGATCTGCTGGAAGAAGCGAGAGAATTGGCATTGTCCAAATCCTCCATATATCAGCAAAATCTTCGACGATATCATAGCTAGAAAGTAAGCCCCCGAGTTTTTGGGAAGGCGATCTGGTACTCCGGTTGGTACAACGTACTGCCGGCATGCATAAATTATCTCCTCCATGGGAAGGGCCATTCATTGTGAGCAAAGCATTGCATAATGATTCTTATTATCTTATAGATGCAAAGCCACGGGAAAAGAACAAGGCGGACAGGTCCGGCGAGGAATCTAAGCGGCCGTGGAATGTAGCTCTACTTCGTCCTTTCTACACTTAGCAGAGAAGTGTATGTATCCGAGTCGGTATGTATGCCGGCAATGAGCTTATCAATGAAATGTTGGCACCTCGAGCAGTAACTCGGGGACTGCTTAATAATATTTCTTGTCTTTTGTTATTTGTGCGTTAGCTGGAATAAGTTGTTCTACTTAACTCGGATTAGTAATGTGAGAGCACCAAAAACCCAACTCTTCGACTTGCTGCTGTCCAACAAGAAATGGCTTCATGGCAAACAAGAGAACAAGTTTGGAATTGCGTAGCACATGAAAAACGACTAAGAAAAAGAACTTAATCGAGCCGACGTTTGTTTTTCGAACTAACCTTGTATGTTTTTAGTTTATTATGCTGTTTTATTTTGAGCTAAGCCTAAAAGTTTCCTAGTATTGTTAAGACAATTTTTGAAGCTCGGATTCGTAAGTCGTAAAACCGAATCAAGGTAGACACGAGCCGAGCCAAAATATTGAACGAACAAGAAAAGGAAACTCGGGGACTACGCCCAAGTTAATCCAGCATAAGAACTTAGTAGCAAAATATCACATGTGTACTGGATACAATTCCACCCGGCATACCGGGGATCTGATAAACTTTCAAGTTTTTTCACTTAAGGAGCAGCAGGAGGAGGACGTTGGGCGTCATCTTCGTTGTCTTCAATGTCTGAGGCATCGCCTTCTTCGTCCTCATCCGACCCGTCTTCAACGTTCTCAGCGTTTTCGTCACTGACGGCTTCCAGGAAGCTCGGTCCCTCAGTCCATTCATGAATGGGAGCATATTCGATGAGGCTGTGGGCGCAAGCCTTGCGCCGAGCTACCCACTCCGGGTCACTGGTCCATTTGGATCCGGTGCGCATGCACGCTAGGAGGTTGAGATCGATATTCTCGTACCACGTGAGTACGTAGTGAAGAACGGTCTCAGCCGCGGCACGCCCAGCGGATTCCCTCCAAAGGTTGAGCTGGGTCTCGCACTCCATCAATTTTTCAACAAGAAGTGCGGTTCCCTCCGGAGTGTCTTCTGCAGGCCAAAACATGTTGAAGACTCGGACTGCAGCGTCAAGGATATCCTTGCCATAGTTCTTGATGATTTCCACGCGAGATGACAGGCTGACCAGTAGGTCCTCCATGTCATAGGGAATCTCTTCAGTGTCAGGCCCAACGGGAGTACCCCTCTCCCGGCGGAAATCAGAAATGGCAGTGCCCTCTGGAAATTTGCCTGAAAACGAGATAAGAGAAACATATAAAGAAAGGATGTATGAAGTAACCTGGAGAAGTATGCCAGATAAGGGAAAGGAACTTACGTGAAATATGGCTGAGGACCCGAGTCAACTCCCAGGTACAGTCATCACGTGTTTTGCGAAGCTGCACAAGTTCAGCGTTCGCCGAATCAAGCTTGACGTCGGACTCCTGAAGAAGTTCTCGGTCCTTGGCAATTTGGAGGTTGAGGCGTTCGTGCTCTTCGGTATAGTCCTAGCCAGCCTTTTGGAGCTCGGATTGATGTTGTGCCTTCAATTTCTTCATCTCGGCCTTAAGCTTGGCGATCTCATCATCCTTGGTCCGGAGGAGGGCAAGCTCATCATCTTTCTTCTTGAGCTCGGCTTGATGCTGTCCTGCTTGTTCGAGAAAATGCAGCATCATATCAGGCATGGACACACTATCTTCAAGAGATGCTAAAATAGTGTATTGACCCGACAGAGCCGAGGTATGAATGTTTGCCGAGCCAAGGAGGAAAGGAGATGGAAAGCGTAGCAAGGTCGGACAAAAGTAACTTACCCTTGATCTGATCCAGATTCTTCCTCATAAGCTTGTTCTCAGCCTCCACCCCAGCTACGGAAACCAAATGATGGGTTAGTTCGGCAGAAGAAGATGAAGAAACACGGAGAAATGCCAAGGAAGAAATTTACCCCTTTTCTCGTATTCTGCGAGAAGTGCAGTTTGCTTGGCGCGTAGCATCTTGTGAGTGTCCAGGAGACGCTGGAATTCAGCACTCCGGCGATTGGTCGTCACCTGAAAAGAGTACAAAAATATAACTTAGCCTTGTACATATTCGAAGTTATCAAAATTCGGGCCAAGTGAAACTTAACCCGGCTCTAGGTGTGTGCATATTCGAGGTTATCAAAATCCGGGCCAAGTGGAACTTAACCCGGCTCTAGGTGTGTGCATATTCGAAGTTATCAAAATTCAGGCCAAGTGGAACTTAACCCGGCTCTAGGTGTGTGCATATTCGAAGTTATCAAAATCCGGGCCAAGTGGAACTTAACCGGGCTCTAGGTGTGTGCATATTCGATGTGTACAAAATCCGGGCCAAGTGGAACTTAACCCGGCTCTAGGTGTGTGCATATTCGAATTATCAAAATCCGGGCCAAGTGCAACTTAACCCAGCTCTAGGTGTGTGCATATTCAAAGTTATCAAAATCCGGGCCAAGTGGAACTTAACCCGGCTCTAGGTGTGTGCATATTTGAAGTTATCAAAATCCAGGCCAAGTGGAACTTAACCCGGCTCTAGGTGTGTGCATATTCGAAGTTATCAAAATCCGGGCCAAGTGGAACTTAACCCGGCTCTAGGTGTGTGCATATTCGAAGTTATCATACAGCTACGTTAGTTTTCTAAGGTGCATCCGGTCGAGTAACAAGTTACTCCCCCGGAGGCTCGGGGACTAATAGTTATGTCATCATTATCTACAACGTGTAAAGGGGAAGTGACGTACCTCCATCATCCGACCTGCCAGGTTGATTGCCTTAGCGGCTGTGTTCATTTGGGCGGAGAATTCGGCGGGGCCGAACCTCTCCGGGAGATCATCGTCATGGACGAACTCTGCCTTGTTCCAATTGTTCACGAATTCAATAAGGGTCCGAGGGTATCGCTCGCCGGTGGGCATTTGGGGCGCCACCAAGCCCTTCGCATGCGCCTCCTTCCTCTCAACCAGGGCAAGGGCCGGGCTGGTGTGCAGAACAAGTTGCTGCGCATCAGCTGGCTCGGCAGGGGCGTCCTTCGGCGCTGGAGGCTTCTTGGGAAGCATGGATGCAAGAGTGCGCTGTCCAGCCTCGACGAACGCTGTCCTGGCGGCATCAGGGGCCTTTTTTCCCTTGGGCTGCTGGGAGGAGGAAGTGGTTGCAGCAGTTTTTCCTTCGGGAGCTGTTTGGGTACTTTCTTGCCGAGACTGAGAAGTCTCGGACGAGGTGGAGGAGCTTGGCGCTGGTGCCGGAGTTGGTGCTGGTGCTGGAGTTGCTGCTAGTGCTGGTGCTGGTGCTGGAGTTGGTACTGGTGCTGAGGTAGTATTGGTAGTTGCTGGTTGCGGTGAAGCCGAAGTTGTGGATGCCGCTGCCTCGGCTGGGTCAGTCTCCCCCGCTCCAAGGTTACCCCCTCTTGACGAGGTGGAGCAGAACCCGGAGCAGCCGCAGAACCCTCTGGAATAGGGCTCAGCGGGCGTGGCTCGTCGCCACGAGGGGGAGAAGGGCTAGGTCGGAGCGGCGAAGCAATGCCAGACCCACTCTGGGGGACCTCCACCGCAGCCCTGCCAAATCAAACAATGTCGGATGAGAAACTAAAACAGTACAAGAGCAAGTAAGTGGCTGAGGGAAAAGAGGCTTACGTGTCCGAGGTCAGGGGATCCTTAGGCTTCCGAGCCCTTCGTGTGGGAGTCTTGGTTGCAGGCTTGGAGGCAGTTTTGTCCCCGGACTTCTTTCGCCTTTTGGTAGGCTGAGAAGGTCCGGAGGAAGAAGTTGATGCAGCTCCCCGCTTCTTCTTCGGCGCAGCCGGAACAGGGTCACCCACGGCAAGGGGAGGGTCCTCATGGATCTACCCACTGGGGTTAGCTGATGCCGGAAAAGCATAAGAAAGGGGGACAGCATCAACAGGTTCCATCACCTCGACATCCGAGTCATCTTCATCATCGGGCCAATCTCTAATGGAAGAGGGTTTACCGGTGGGTCGCTTCGTAGCGTCGGTCATTGGAAGGAACATCTCCTGATCCGGCTCTTCCTCGTCCGAGGTCTCCCGGTCAGGCGCCCACTTAAGGGTGGGATCGGTGCCATCTTCTAGGGTCCGCTGAAGGAATAGCTAAGGAAAAGAACAGACAACAGAGTTAAAAATACAACAGCGAGCGACATAAGGTTTAATTCGGAGAAAGTTTGCGGCACAAAACTTACCGCGGGAGGAGGCCTATCATGGCAAAAGTGCTCAATTCCCCACGTCCACTTAGAGGAAAAGTCCTTGTGCATGGTGAAGAGAGCCTTGACCCGGCGATAGATCTCCGTGTTGCTCAACTCGAAGGACGAGGTCTGGTTGGGGTCACGGCCCCAGCTCATGTGACACACTTTGTGAGTGCGATTCTGGAGGGGGGAGATCCGATTGTGGACGAACGTGATCATGGCGTCCACGTTGCGCAACCCGAGCTTCTTCAGTTCCGCGAACCTTTTATTGACCTGGTTGGCCAAGGCCGTGGGCTTCTTAGGGACAGCCTCCCACAACTCTAGGTTAGGAGGACCCGGAGCATAGGGGAGCAACCGGATCAAGTCTTCGGTGCCGGCATTCTGGACATAAAAGAAAGTCCGGGCCCATCCCTTGCAGGACTCCAGCCCGGTAACTCGGGGAAAGACGGAGAATCTCCAGGGTGAAATGGACGCAGCGCCGAACTGAGTAAGCTGCTTGTCCTCCGGATCAAGATCAACGTTAGGAATTACGTTACGACGAAGGCCGAAAAACCGGATCCATAGCTCCTTCGTGGGCCATAATCCGGCATAGCCTTCGATCGTGGAGGCGAAAGCAAAGAGAGAGGTGATTGCGTTGGCAGGAAGATGGTGCGGCTAGAGTTCGTAGGTCCTCAGCCAGTCGTGGAAAAATCGCTGACCGGCAGACCGAAACCCCGCTAAAAATGTGACAAGAACACCACATACTCACCCGGATTGGGTGAGGGGGCGAGTTCGACGGAGGCGAGGCGCGCGGTGACTCCGGTGGGGATGCGCCTGGTGCGGTAGAGCCAGTCCAGGTCATCCTGGCAGACCCAGGATCCGGCCCACGTACCACGGTCCGCCGTGGCGGCATCTTCCTCCATCTCTTGCTCGGCGATGGCGAGCTCCTCCTCTGTCATCTCGAGTTCGTTGCCCTCGCTGGCGCTAGCGGTGGTGGGAGAAACGGCCTAGACTAACAGCGACCCATGGCGGAGGAGGTGCGCAGGGGTGGCGGCGACGCAGAGGCGTGGGGAAGCAGTGCGGCGGCGGCGCTGCTACTTAGAAGCGGTGGCAGCGGAGCTGTCGCGGGAGAAGACGAAGAAGAGGAACTGGAGGCAGAGGGGCGCGGAAGGGGGAAAAGACCTAAGGGGTGCGCCCCTCCCTTATTTAACCACTCCCTCGTGGGGGAAGTGGGATCGTGCTTTGCGGTTACGCCACACGGTGTGGCCGTGTACGCACCGGATTGGCCAATCAGCATCAGGCCACACAGAAGGTCACAGGGCGTAGACGATCCCATGATGTGACACATTGATGCAGTTAACGAGAAGGCGGGCGTGATGTGACATGCGCACAGTAACTCCTGACAGTAACTACGGCGGTTACTATGGCTGGCCCTTAAAATGAGGCAATGTGATGATTACCCTCCACGTGGGGAAGCGTACGAGAGAAGGAAGAACAACCCAGATGAGAATATGGTAACCCGGCCGGCAAGTGAAAACTTGGAATGTGCCAAGGGAAAATAAATCCATAGAATCTGAGATAAGGTGGTCACCCGGCCAGCAAGGGAAAACTTGGAATGTGCCAAGGGAAAGTAAATCCATAGAATCCGAGATAAGGAGATAACTCGGAAATAAGATCCTAAGCTCAGTGAAATGGAACCTGATGTGGCCTTAGCGGCCAAGGCAGCTAAGACCGCACCAGCTTGGGGGACTAATGTTGGGGGGATACCCCCGGGTAGGGTCACGCCGGGGTATAAATGCCGAGTTAGCCGAGGTACGGCAAGGTCAAAGCGGGTGCTCGCCGGGTCACCTCAAGGCAGGCCGAATCACGGAGTAACCCGGACCAGGGGATGTCCACCTAACTGGGTCTCAGCCGACTTAAGCCGTAAGTCGGAACGATATATCTAACTTCCATGCAGGAACGGGTGTGGCCGGATCTACTACGATCCGGGCCATGTCAAGCTTCTAGGAGAAGGAAGGAATCTCGCTGGTCAAAAGTATCCCTGGTACGCACGGCATGAGCGAAGCGGACAGAGGCAGGACCAGCGAGGCGTGGCCGACAAAGGTGACAAGGCCAATGTCGGGTGACGCAAGCGCCGCAGAGGCTCACGTAGCCTCTGCATGGATGACGCGGGGGAAAAGTAACCCGGTCGGCTTACTATTTTGGGAGGAGGCATATTTCCTGGAATAAGCCTCCACGTATACCCTAAGTGGAGACCTAGCCACCCCTATATAAGGAGGGCTAGGGCCTCTGTAGAAGGGGTTGGTTGATGAATTTTAGGTTCTACGGGTTGGTCTTGTACGGGTTAGCTAGTGGCGAGAGTAAGAGAGTCTCTTCTTCCTCCTCTCCCCAAGACAGCTCTAGGAGCACTTGTAAACCTTGGAAGTGAATCAAATACAAACTTTTGTGTGTGGAATCACCTCACTATCCCTCCCTGGATTCCCCTAGCGCATATTAGTCCCCACCTTTAGCCTATCCATAGCATCTGCCGTGACACCACCACGACACATTTCTTACTGCTACCTTTCTCATTAACATCATTCCTTCTAAAGTTCTCAATTTTGAGACGCCTACGGGGAAACTCCTTCACACCAAACCAAACTATGATTCTCTTCGTGTCTTTGGTTGTGCTTGTTGACCAAATTTATGTCCATACAACAAACACAAACTTTCTTTTTGGTCAAAACGATGTGTGTTTCTTGGATATAGCCCTCTTAACAAAGGTGTTAAATGCCTGGATGTTGCTACTGGTCGCGTCTATGTCTCACGTGATGTAGTCTTTGATGATTTTTTTTCCCTTTTCTACTCTTCACCCAAACGCTGGTCGTCGTCTCCGAGAAGAAATCCTACTTCTACCATCTGAGACACCTTCCTCGGTTGACACAGTTAGGGGTGTGCATACTAATGATCATGTTGTGCAAATTGTTCCTATTGTTGACCCTCTACAGGCCACTGAAGAAATTGCGTCCAGCTCAGAAAATGACAACCAGTAGTCTACATCAAATATTGAAGCTTCAAACTACACCGCTACAGGACAAGAAAATCCGGAATTCGGTGCTGATACTGGGACAAGATCTACCTCGGATCCTGTTCCTGACGCCAACAGCCCCTTGTTGCCAGGGTGTACGGACTCCCGCGCTTCGGCCTAGTCCCCGCCTGCATCGACGGACGCGCACCAGGGGGAGTCCTCCATGTCACCGCCCTGATCCCCTCATGCGTCGAACGACGTGTGCCAGGGGGAGTCCTCGCGCCTGCGCCAGGGGAGACGGACACGCCTCGGTCTCCACCCTCCACTCCCGAGCTGGATACGCCTCCTGGGTCTGTGCCTCGGTCCCCGCCCTCCACGCCCGACAACGACAGCGACCGACCATTGTTGGCTCACCAAATCGCGATGCGAGCGCAGATTCCCTAGGCGAAAGCAACAGCTCCCCTTCATCTGGATCTTCTGCGCCGGTTCCTGCTGCAAGTCCTCCAGCTACACCATGCACACGCCTACAGAAAGGTATAAAGAATCCAAAAATTCGCACTGATGGTACAATTCGTTGGGCACTGTTGACTTCCACAGGAGAACCAGAAAATTTACAAGAGGTTATGGCTGATCACAACTGGAGAGATGCTATGCAGGATGAATAGGATGCTCTTATGACTAACAATGCGTGGCATGTTGTTCCGCCAAGCTCAAACAAAAATGTTATTAATTGCAAATGGGTTTATCGTATCAAGAAAAATGTTGATTGTACAATTGATAGGTATAAAGCCCGTCTTGTTGCTAAAGGTTTCAAACAAAGGTATGGCATAGATTATGAGGATACTTTTAGTCCTGTTGTCAAAGTTGCTACCATCAGGCTGGTTCTATCCATCTTTGTCTCAAAAGGTTGGAGTCTAAGGCAGCTAGATGTCAAGAACGCGTTTTTACACGGTGTTCTGGAAGAGGAGGTCTATATGAAACAGCCAGTCTGCCGCTACTCCAAATTATATTTGCAAACTTGACAAAGCTATTTATGGTTTGAAACAGGCACCAAGAGCCTGGTATTCTCGATTAAGTGGCAAACTACACACTCTTGGCTTCATACATTCCAAAGCAGATACATCTTTATTCTTATTTGATCACTCAGGTATTCAGATGTTCTTGCTTATTTATATTGATGATATCATCATTACAAGTTCCTCTGATGCTGCTATCACAGCTCTTCTTAAGAGTTTAAGTCATGAGTTTACCTTGAAAGATCTTGGAAATCTTCATTATTTCTTGGGTCTAGAAGTTCATCATCAAAACAATGGTCTTGTTCTAAATCAGGAGAAATATGCATCTGATTCTTCTGAAACGCGTTGTAATGCAAGATTGTACAACTTGTCCTACACCTTTGTCCACCAATGACACATTATCATTGCAAGATGGCACACCTCTTGGTCCTGAAGACAGTACTCGCTATAGGAGTGTTGTAGGTGCTCTTCGATATCTCACATTGACACAACCTGATATCTGTTTTTCGGTCAATAAGGTTTGTCAGTTTTTTCATGCTCCAACCACTACTCATTGGACAACGGTAAAACGGATATTGAGGTATATTCATGGTACACGTACGCTCGGACTCACTTTTTGTCTGTCTCAGTCTACTTTGCTTAGTGCTTACTCAGATGCTAACTGGGCTGGAGATCTAGATGACAAATGGTCCACTGAAGGTTTTGCTATCTTCTTTGGTTCAAATCTCATATCATGGAGTGTAAGGAAACAACCTACTGTGTCTCGTTCCAGCACCGAGACTGAGTATAAGGCCTTAGCCAATGCTACTGCTGAATTAATTTGGGTTGAATCTCTTATGAGAGAACTGGGTGTTACACTTCGTGAAAAACCATGTATGTGGTGCGACAATCTTGGTGCCACTTTTCTCTCAGCTAATCCAGTTTTTCATGCTCGCACAAAACATATTGAGATTGACTTCTTTTTTGTTCGGGAACGAGTTACCAGCAAACAGCTTGATGTTAGATTCATATCAAGTAAGGATCAAATAGCCGATGGTTTTACCAAAACTTTATGCTTTAAAAAGTTGAATGAATTTAAGTGTAATCTAAATCTTTCCAAGCTTTAGATTAAGGGAGAGTGTTAAATTTGTATTTGGTATACATATGGTATGAAGTAGTACTTCACCCATATACTTATACAACCATGTAATGCCATGTAGGGGGCTTTTTCTACCTTTATTAACGTGTAACCGATGCCCCCGAAGGGGTACGCATCGTTTCCCCAAACCCTTACGATCTCCAACAGCGAGATGGCGAGCACCGGTCCTAGGAGGGGAACGACGACACTGCTCCCTTGCACGGGCTCGCCTCCCGGCAGGGGCGTCGTCGGACATCGCCCTGTTGCTCCGACCATCGGCGAGGAACGCAACTTCAATGTGGCGCCCCGTGCATGCTACCTACACCGGGACATTTTTCTACATACGGTCGATGTTTTAGCTACCTACGGACATCACTATTGCTACCGACGGTCGATGGATTTGCTACGGACGGAGCGGCGGATTTCACGTTGGGGATTTTTTGCTTCGGCCGCACGATTTGCCATATATATATATATATGACATATTCGTGCTACTCCCGGGTGTAACTACACCCACGTGTGTTTCACACCATGTAGGTAGTATCTATCATACCGAAGAGTATGTACGCGTAGTATGAAGTATTATAAGACTATTTAGTAGTATATATACTACTTTTGAGGTAGTATGTATAAGTTTTTCACATACTCTTATTTTACGTACAATATGAAGGGTATTTTGGAAATATAGTGCAAACTATGGCTCCGCTTGCATTTTTTCACGTAACTTAATATGAAGTATCTTAGATGTAGTATATGAACATACTCAAACCAATAAAGTATCACGTATACTTTCGTACGGAAGTATATAAGCATGGGTGTAACTACACTCCGAAGGATTTTTCCTATATATACATATAAACTCTATTCAGCATCCAGGGTGCAGAATAGTTATTTTGCACCCCACATATTTTTATGTTCTCACATACATCAATTTATGTTTTGTATACTAATAATTATGTTCATATTCATCAGAAACGTAAAAAAAAGACATAAAAATACGATTTATGAGTCATTATAGTGTAAAAACATAGAAAAATCGCATTTTACGCTGTATTTTTTACGGCATGTAGATACTTTTTCTATGACATGTCTAAATTTTTTTATGTTCTTTTTGACTTCCGGGATAAGAGAAAATTTACGTGACGTAGAAATCATGTACGGTTTAAAAGACAGGGGTGGATGAAGAATAACTATTCTACACCCTGGACGTCAAATAACGCCACTCATATATATATATATATATATATATATATATATATATATATATACAATTGTTGTGTGTTTTTGCTATAATATTGTAAAACTTTTGCTACAAGATGACCGACTATAGTCTCGGGAGAAGTCGTTTTGCTAGGTAACAACTTTTTTGCTACAAGGTCTCTGACGATGTCTCCGGCCAAATTTTTTGTTTTACTATTAGCATATTTTGTTTGTTACCACCGTTTTATGATTTTGCTACAATAGCGTAAATTTTTTTGCTACGGTCTCCGGCGACGATTTTTTCGACGAGCCTCGTTGATATTTTCCGGTGTAGTCGGTTTTGCTACATTTTTTTCTACAAAGTGTTTGGCAAGTTTTCCGGTGAGATCTCCGACGAGGATTGTCCTTTTTTCTGTTTTTGCCGAACCTTTTTTGCTACCGGGCATTATTTAGATTTAATGTAGTAAATGCAGGATTAGAACGACACATGTCAGTAGTAGAATCCGGGGATTGGAAGTTTTAATCTCGGAGGACGCATAGCACTGTCCTTTCTTTCTATAGGTCTGTGGATCCACGCAGTTTGTGTGTTACTCCCTTTGTTTCAAACTAATTGACTCGGTTTTGTTTATACATGCCATACTAAAACACGTGTACATACAATAAATGTTTGAGATTGAGGAAGTACAACTACAATAAATGTTTCTTTTGTAGTGTTGCCTGGACCTGGAGGGGATCGATGAATCTTATTCGGTGGGGCGACGGGCAGAACGGATAAAAGCAGGTGAATATGGCAGTGAGTTCGTCGGAAGGATTAATTCTCCGACCGTAGCTGCTCGAATGTCGCAGTGTCAACCACTTCTGTCTTCTGATCCGCCTTTCGCTCGAGCACTCACTGAGCAAGCAATGAGCCAGAACCGAAGGATGAGAGAGCGAGAGAATTAGTCAGGCCGCACTAAGCAAATCCTCACGCTGGTGGATTCCACAGTCTTATCTGTTCACGACATGTCAGAATTATTAATTCTACTCTCCACGAGGTAAAATTAAGTTTCCAGGAACCTCAAAGTCAGAACTGCCTCCCATAATAGTAAGACACTTAAATTTGTCTGGTGGGCCTATCAATCCACTGAATACTGGAGTATGAAGACCTAGGAGGGTCTTTCAGGCTGATTTTTTCATCCGGGCGATGAAAAATCGTTTCGGTCGCGTTTTAAGATGTCTAATTTTTGTCAGATTCGTTCATTTTACATCTGGGGTTTCTAGGCCGAATCCGGAGCGCTGGGTACACGGGATGAAGCGTAATCGGCGGGAAAGAAAAAATCGTGCGGTGGCTCGGACCATGTCATCCTCGTCCCGTCGCCTCGGCTCCCGCGACGGACCGCCGGGCAACGGGAGCCTGTCCTCGGCTCCCACGCGTGCCGTAATGGCACGCTACCGCCCGCCCGCCTTCCCGACGTTTCCACTTTTCCCTCTCATGCCTCTACACCCCTCCCGTCCTCGCTGGTCTATCCTCTTTCGGCTATAAATTCTGGCCACTCTCGCGTTTTCAGGCCGCACACTCTCTCACCCCCATTCCCCACCCACAAGCTCACCTTCGGCGACGAGGAGAAACCCCGAGGAATGGCAGAGCGATCCCCAGGCGACCCGGCGGCGAACGGCTTTGGCCAGCGATCCCTCCAGCCGTGGGAGGTACGGCTGCTCCACGAGGCCAGTTACCCGGCGTCGCCCGACTTTCGTTGCCCGCCGTCGTGGAAGCTCAACGCGGGGGGTGTACCCGTGCCACCGGTGCCGGGGTCAGACGAGATCGTCAACGAGATCCTGGCTGTCATCGCAGGCATGGAGAATACCGAGCTCGTCGAGGACCCGCAGAACCTCGCGAACTGGGAGCAATACTTCATCGATCGGCGGGAGCAGCAGCTCCCCACCTATGATGGCGCTGGCCCGCCGCTGTCGAGGAACAACTTGGCGGGACGACGGCGGTGGTGGAGCGCGCCCGGCCGCACGCTCACCGCCATCCTGGAGCACATCAGCGCGGGGAACAACCCGTGCCTAAGCTACCCCCTCCCCGCTCGCCGCCGACGATCTCCTGGCGTCGTGGGTCCAGCTGGATGCCGAGGAGGATGGCGAGCGGGTCCTCTAGCTCATCGCCAGCGTCGGCATCCTGCTCGTCTGGCTCGGCACTAGGGAGCACGCCGGCCCCGTTCCGGCCAGTGAAGCGGGAGGCAGCGTTGCCATCGCTCTAGCCACCGCGCACGCGTTCGTGCGACATCATCATCAACGAGCGCCGCGCGTCGTCGCCGTCAAGTGGGCACCTTCGGCCGGTGAGGCCGAAGCTTCGCCAGCCGAAGACCGAGCCGGCGGACTGGGTCGTTCCCGTCAACGAGGACGCGTTCATCTTAAGGATGACCATGGAGCGGTCCCTCAACGACGTGTCGCCGATGCCGGTCCCCGACGTGTGCGCCTGCTCTAGGGCAGACTAGGAGCGCGAGGAGGCCGAGCGTGTTTGGCGTCTGCATGAGTAGTCCGAGCGACAGGCGGCGCGCGGTACTCACCACCAGCGCGCCTAACAAGGCGCTCCACTCATCATTTTCAACAACGAGGACGACGAGGTCGGACCCTCAACGTAGCCGAGGCACTGCGGCGACGCCGACCAGGGCAGCTCCCGACCACCGCAGCCGCCGAGCGATGACGGGACCCAGGATGCCGACTACACATTGTTCTACCGCCACTTTGGCATATGAACGGCATCGGGCATCGGCATCGATGGCGGCATCGGCATCGCTTAGTATTAGTTACTTGTTTTATTAAGTTTTTCTTAGCCTACTACAGTCAAAATTCGGGTATATGTTTGAATTTGACATAATATGTACGAAGTCGCCTATATTTTAATGAACTCGCATATATTCGTCTAAATTCCACGGTGTTTGTTTAAATTTTGGCCAAAGGCGGGAACTCAGCCTCGGAACGTAAGTGGAAAACCGGTCGTTACCAGGCCGAATGTTATATTCGTCCGGCGCTAAATAGCGTCGGAATTGGGTCCGGAAACGCCGAACTAGTGGAGATGTTCTAAGTGAGACATTCAAGATTTTTTTTCCAGATTTCCACAAAATTTACTCTGGTCAATAATCTGCCATGTGAAAAGTAACAGCAATGTCTGAATTAGTTAGTCTGAATTAGTTACTTATTAGAGAAAAGAGATTAAACCATACGAATTGGTTAGAGAGAAGCTAGCATAGGAAGTTGAAACTGACACCCCAGCTTCCGTTTGCGGTTGCTACGGATGCTCAGAAACACATACGGAACACTATAAAGCAGTGGTTTGTCTTCTTATGCCCAAATTTGATGGTAGTACTAGTACATACAGGACACACGCTTGTACGACTCAGACACGTATTACCCTGTTTAGTAAACTTTTACTGGAATATCTCATCTGGCGACTTTAAAGACGGTTTTACCACATTTTAATATTTTGTTTGTTTTTGTTAGACACAACCGGCATGTTATGTCGACGTGGTGCGACAAAATGGGAAAGATCGGAGAGCACCTTCGAGGATCATGTTCAGACTTCTCCTATCCATTTGTTCCATTCCTCGTTGGTGACCCATTATTTTGAACCCCGGTCGTTAGTCGTTACCTCACACCTTGCTCAATTAACACGCACCAGAAAACAAGAATCCAAAGTTTCTGAAAGGGGTAATCTAGACGAATTTTCACTCAGCGGGATAATTAGTGTCAGAATTACATAACTTTCGATGCTAAGAATTAGGTCGTACAAAGTGGAATTCAGTCAGCAATTTTTATCGCGATTGGATAATGTTACTTACAGCTAACGTGACTAAAGAGAGAATAGAGAAGCTTCTCCGGCTGAAAAACAAGGCCTAAAGAAGTTTAACGGCTTTTTTCCAATCGTTGCGGCAATTGCAATTACCATGAAATTCCCTCAAATTTCATATAAAGTTAATTGGAAATTGTGTCATTTGTGCAAACTTGGACCGGATATAGGATCTACCGTTTCAAAGCATGAGTTACAAGTTACTCCTCATGGCAATAGAGTAACTTGGGTTTGGACTTCACACACCTTTATAGTAATCTGAGTAAATTTTAGTTTGTACCATGGTTTTAAATAATGAACAACATTGGTGCCATTGCGGAGCTATAGCGTTTTGAGCAAGGTGCCGCTAAACTGACAAAACATTCATTAAACGAGGTACTTGTAGTGTAATTCATGTCTAAAATGTGAAGGTGGATGGCAAACTGGAATTCAACACACCTGCAACCATTCTCAAAGTTCAGTGAGCCAATTATGTGACAGACGTATTCAAGCTTACTGAAAGCAACATAGGTACAACCTTTTCGATTGATGCATTGATGCATAGGCCAGGGTGATATTCCCCCGTTTCAAAAGAAAAAGGGTACAACCTTCATTCTCGTATAGTTTGGATTTCCAGGTGATCATTCAGATAGACCTTTTTTTTTGTTGAAAGAAGCATATATTAAGATACTAATTACACTCAGCCTCTGCAACAACGCATTGTCCTAACGGCCATACGGATGCACAGTCAAAAAAGATTATAAAAAAGAAAAGTCTCGCTACAACGACTCATTCATTGAAACAACATTACTACCACCACCAAGACAACACCAAAAGTCCAACTTCTCCAAAAACGACGCCTCCAAGAAAGAAACAGTGCACAAACATCGTCATCGCCCGATCAAAGATCTAGGTTTTCACCTTGAAAAAAGTCCACGCTCTCAAAACAATACCTTCAACAAGACCACTGCCAGGTACAACCAATTAAGGCCAGACCCTGGGTTTCACCCTGAAAGGTAGGATCATGAAACTCTTATGTGCAGTCGCGCCCACTTGCATGCCACTGCTTCAATTTACAAGTCACCTAGCCAATTCCTCATTACCACCTAGACTCAAATCACCATTGTCAGTCCTCATATCTCGGTCTGCATGACTTTCTCCATCAGCACCAAGGAACGATAACATGCCTCATGATAATAACAGCCAACAGAGCTTCGAAGCGCACCCTCTGAAACCAAACGGTCAGAGTAAAACATGGGTGCGCACGACCGAATCCAATCCGATCCAGCAAACTCACGGCATGAGCACGCTATGGAGTTCTCGGCGGAGCCTTCCGGAACACGACACAGAAACCAGATCAATGGAGACCAACATCCGACAGATCTTCGTCTTGGCTTGAGAGGGATCCAGGACCACCTCTTTTATTGAAACCGAGCCAGCAGCTCCCAAGCCACCCGCCGGAAACTAGCAGGATCCGCCGCACGACGGCAAGACCACCCGACCGACTACTCCGACGGAGAAGGAGGTCACCACCACCACGTTGGGGGCAGATGCCCCAAGCGCCCTAGTGTCGCGAACAAGACCCGGGTAACCTGGGCACCGACGTCGAGGGCAACGGACGGGGGCATATCGCGGCCTGCCAAGACCCGAATCCCTGCCGCGGCTTGCCGCCATTTGGGCCGAGGATCACTGGCCGCCACCCGCCACAACACCACCGTCGAACCAGCCGATGCGAACGCCGCCGCCTTTTCCGCCAGATCGCGGGCAGGGACACCGTCGGCGCCGCCACGCCGCCAGATCTTTGCCCGGTGACAATCCGGGTGGCGGCGGCGGGAGGAGAGATCTCGGGAGGGAGGACTAGGCCGGGGAGAGGGGTCCGCCCGGCGCGGTGGCACGGCGCCGCCACGCGGGTGCGGGAGGGGTTGCAGGTACAGTAGCTAACCTCATTCAGATAGACCTAGCTAGGTAGAGGTCTAGTGTCGACTCCCCTGCACAGTTAACCTTAGCTAGAAGAAAGGTCAACCCTCGTCCTAATCTATGTGGATCTAATCGATCGAGGTGCTCAGTTCATGCCACTTAAGTAGATTAACCCACACCAATTTATACTATTTGGGTTATTATTATACAGTTAGCTTCGTGTCCAGCCGCTAGTTGTGCAGGGCATAAACAAACCAGTACTAGAGTAACAATCGGCTCCACTCCACAGTTAATTCCTTCCGTAGAGCACAAACTAGATCCACACCAGATTCCTCCCGAGGCGGCGAGAGCTACTATATAAAAAGCGCGGCACCCACCGCAGCTCAATCACTTTTTTGAGATAACAGCCACTACCGTAATACCGAATCGATCGATCATGGAGCACCACCAGGGGCTGCTGCATTTGTCCCCACACCAAGAGCACCTCATGCTCAGCCCCGGGTTCTTCGACGTCGTTGACCCGCTGCATTTCCACGGCCACGACGATGCCTTCGTGGAGCCTGTGGCCGCGGTCGCGGCGGCGGCGGGTGCCGTCGATGATAGCGCCTGGATGGAGGACCTGATGCAGCTCGGCGACGAGCTGTTTGGCGGCGGCGGCAGAGGGGATCACAACGATGTCGTCGTGGACGACATGGTGGGCGATGAGCAGGCGTGGCAGCAGGAGTGCGACGGCGGCGGCTCGCCGGACGACCAGGCGTGCAGCTACGACGACGTGATCAGCCCTGAAGGCTCGGGGGAGCAAGGCGCCGGCTGCGAGCCTAGCCGCGACGACAGCGACCTGTCCGGGACGAGGAAGAGGAGGGACCGGTCCAAGACCATCGTGTCGGAGCGGAAGAGGAGGTTCCGGATGAAGGAGAAGCTCTACGAGCTCAGGGCCCTCGTCCCAAACATCACAAAGGTATCTTGAAATCCTCCATCTCCTTTGATCATGTAGTGATCAATCCTTGTATCTGAATTTCCTTGCATCGATTCTTACCGTCATCTGTGAATTACACGCAGATGGACAAGGCTTCCATCATCGCCGACGCGGTGGAGTACGTCAGGAACCTGCAGGTGCACGCCAAGAAGCTCAAGGAGGACGTGGCCACGCTCGAGGCGCGCCCAGGGCTGCCCGGGCGGCGTCAGCAGCAGCAGAAGGACCGCCTCGTCGCCGGCCGCCGCCAGGGGCAGCACGGCCGCAGCGGCGACAAGGACGATGAGGGGAACAGCTCCAGAAGAGGAGGCGGCGGCGGTGGCGCGAGGGTGACGCACGTGGGGGCGGTCAAGGTCGGCGAGGGGCGGTTCTTCGTGACCGTGGAGTGCGAGCAACGGGAGGGTGTGGCGGCGCCGCTCTGCGCTGCCGTCGAGTCGCTGGACTGCTTCCAGGTCGAGAGCTCCAACCTCGGCTGCGAGTCGGACCGCGTCGTGGCAACTCTCACACTCAAGGTAATAGTCAATTTCTGATCAATTGATGTATAGTACTGTATTAATTTTTTAGAATATTATACAGTACTGTTTTCTGTGCAAATTTTGAGCCCCAAAACGAATTGTATGTGTGCAGGTGAGCGAAGCAAGGGAGGACGTGATGATCAGCGAGCGGACGGTGAAGCTGTGGGTCATGGCGGCTCTTCTCAACGAAGGTTTCCGGCCGGAAGCGACGGGAGAGATCTGCTAATCCATCCATCCAACGGCTAATGTTAATCCACTAGCTTAGCTTTCTCCCCTTTAAGTTTCCGCTGTAGCCCCCATGCTCCATGTCGACGTGTAGTTGTGTACATCTCCTTGTTGGTTGTTCCCGTCCGTCCGATCCGTGGAAGATGGCCAAGTTGATACCCTTATGTAATGAGCTGATTTGAACCGTCCACCCACATGGTTGATCGATTAACGGTAAACGACGAACGTTACGATCATGCTCTCTCCCATTCAAATTAATGTTTTATATCTGTTTAAATTCGGATATATCTGCACTAAAACTTAACTAGATACGTCCAAATCTAGATAAAACTGAAAACATTAATATGAATCGAAGAGAATACTACTTATCTTTAAATTTTAAAGTGCAAAAAATGAACAGACACTTGTATACACCCACTACACACGACATGACTCCTAAATGTGCACACACACTTGTTCACCCTATTGGATACATAAGTGATCTGTAGTTTTTTCTGTGATCAAATATATCAAATTAATGTTCTTAAGGGCTATTAATTAACTGTCATTGACCGTCCATCTTAACGTGTTGGTTCCCCTGGTTGCAGGTGCTATAAAAGGGGCTCTAGGGTTAGGGTTGAATCACTGCACCGGTGGCTCTCTCTCTCCCTCCCCCCTCTGAACAAGCTTGCACTAATAACACCAGAAAGAATCACTCACAAATCATCTAAATTAGATTTAGGTCAAGTAGAGGAAGAGGAGGCCTACACACTCATGATCCTTCTGTGTGGCTCAAACCTTGAGCTAGTTGATCCTAAAGGATCTAATAGTGGTATCAGAGCATCTAGCTTGAAGTTTTAGCCCTCTATTTTAAGTAATCATGGTTAAGGTGAGCTTCATCTTCCTGTTTTGATCAAGTTTTGATGTTGTGACTGAGTTTCAAGCTGAAGATCAAGGTTCTGTATGATCAAGTTCTTTCTTCATAACTAAGTAAAGTTGATGTTTTAGCACTAAAATTTTCTAATTTTTGATCCCTAATATAGATAGAACAGGGCTAGGGTTTTGATTATGCTTTTCTGATGTGGGGATTGAACTATGTTTTGGATCAAGTTCTTTCTCCATAGTGGCTTTATGCTTTGTTTACGTAATGTACTTTATGTACCCTATATGAGACGAAACCTTGTGTCTGTCTCATGCTTAGATGATGATGGTTTTCACTGTGACTTTAGGAACAAGAGATATATAATTATGTTTGACAATAATAATGTTGGTCTTTGCCTTCTGACAAGGCAAACTTTATCTTGTTTCCTTAAGTGATTACATAAATGAGATTGATACCTTTTCTAATGGGAATGTTAGTACCAAGCGTAAATGCGATGATGATGAGACGTTTTCAAAATTATGGCACTTTCATTTGGGCCATATTTTGAGGGGGAGAATCGAGCGTCTCATTAAGGAGAAAGTCCTTCATTCTTTGCATTTCTCAGATGCAGATCTGGATCATTGTATTGATTGCATCAAAGAGAAATATGCTAAGATAATCAAGAAAGGTGTGAATCGAAGCACAGGAGTTTTAGAAACTGTTCACATGGATATTTGTGGTCCGTTTAAAGTGAAACCGGTTGATGGTTTCCATTACTTCATAACATTCACTGATGACTTGTCCCGCTATGGATACATCTATCCTATCAAAGAAAGATCTAAGGCATTAGAAAAGTTCAAAATATTTAAAGCTGAAATTGAGAATCAAGCTGGTCGAAAGATCAAAGTTGTAAGGTCTGATTGTGGTGGTGATTACTATGGAATATACACTTCTTATAACCAAATTCCTGGACCTTTTGCCAAGTTTCTATAGGAAAATGGTATTGTAGCCTAGTATTCAGCACTAGGCGAACCTCACCAAAATGGAGTCGCTGAAATGTAGAATCGTACTCTTATGGACTTGGTACGAAGTATGTTAAGTCCGTCCAATTTTCCGCTTGGTTTATGGATAGAAGCTCTAAAGACAGTTGCACATATTCTTAATAAGGTCCCCAGTAAATCAATTTCGAAAACGTCAAATAAATTATGGACTCGGAGAAAACCAACCCTAAGTTATTTGCATGTGTGGAGGTAAGAGTTTTCAATCGAATTATGGGAAAATTAGACCCAAGACAGTTAACTACCATTTTATTGGTTATCCTGACAAATCTAAGGCATATTGTTTCTGCTGTCCAAAGCAATTCACTAAGTTTGTTGAAATAAGGCATGTTGTGTTCTTGGAAAGTGATGTGTTGAGAGGGAGCATGACTCCCAGGGAAATAGCCTTGGAGGAGAAATGGGAATATGTTCCGATACCTGTGATCCAAGAGCTAGTGTTTCTTGTTCATATTGAGGTTACACCTCCAGCTGAGAGGACTACTAATGCTACACCTGCTGAGATACCTATAACTCCTTCAAAGTCCATACCTAATGATACTTCTATGGAAGATGCTGAGCTGTCTGAAGTTGTGGTTGAAGTACCAAATACTGAACCTCTTAAAAGATCAAAGCGGGGTATAAAGTACGCTATTTCAGATGATTATGTCACTTATATGAGTGAGGATATGAATGAGTCGATGTTGGATGATGACCCTGCATCATTTAAGGAAGCCATACAAAGTGATCATTCATCGGAATGGCTTGATTCTATGAAAGATGAGATGAAGTCCATGAGCATTAATAATGTATGGGACTTAGTAGAAATTCCTAAAGGAGCCAAACCTGTGGGCACTAGATGGTATTTGATGAGTGCATATTTGCATCATGTTTTATATTATTATTTTGCATTGTAGATGTAGGATCTTGGTATTTTACGGCGCTCGCGCGCACATTTTATGTCTGTTTTCACCAGGATCAGGACAGATGATGGATCCAATGGATACAATTCTTGGAGCAGTTATACTGTGGAGAAAAGGAGTCAAAAACAACGTAAATCACTTATTTGGGAAATATTAATAATACCAGAAGAAAACCAGAAGCGAACAAGGGAGGCAGAGAGTCCAACGACCAACTATACGATTGGAGCAAATTTTCTGGTTGTATAGCTCCGATCCGACCATATAGTTTCCGCTGCCTCCACCTCGTCAAATAGTTTCACCCCGTGCAATTGGTTTAAGGAGACGATATATAGAACATCCAAAAAATCACATAAACCTCACCTCCGGAAGGCATCTAGAGGGGGAACTCATCCATCAAGGATCCATCTACACCCTACGCAGATCCAGGAGGCTAAGGCATTGATCTTCATCATCCATCGCTACATCGCCACCATCTCCATCCATCCCATCTATATTTTGTCTAGATCTTGTTGTAATTTCAGCACTCGTTGTGGATTTATACAAGTACTATTCATCTATGATAGATTCCATTGTTATTGCTATGATGTTGATTGCCTCCATATCTGAGTAGATCATTAGTTCTTGGGGAGATGGAGAAACCCTAGTATGATATTGAAATAAGATAAAATCTATTATGATATTCATCGATGTGACCATGTGTTAGATTATCTACATCTTGATGCTGAGAGAAGTCGGCCTCTCAATATTTTCCTCTCGTGGGGACTTGATGGAGGAAACTACTTGTTGGTAGACGGAGGTGTGCTAGCACTTACAGTGACTATAAAGCTGTTGGCACCCATTACATATCAACTTGGGAAACCGAGGAAACTCACGGAACACTATCCATGTCATGTGATACGTCCTACGGGATTATGTCCCTTAATAGCGTAGTAATTTGATTGATGTCGACTGCTGACTGTTGTGGTTATGAGGATGATGTGAGCAGCGGTTGCTGTCTATTTGTCTAAATACAGAGTTCCTCCCGCATATACATAGTTGAGAATGTTCATGATGATAATCTTTATCTTAGATCCTTATAATACTAGTGGTGTGTCTGCTACTCCCTGAGAACGCTTTTCCCCTACTACAGTTCCAATTTCTCTTACATACGCGATACTTACTTTTTGTACTCGGTTGTTGTACTTTACTTTATTATTGTTCTTATACCTAAAACCCAAAAATACCTTTTTACACAATACTCGCATTTTATCTTATCACTTAGAATTTTATCTAGCATTTCTTTCGTAATATTTATTTCAAGAGTTATTAGACTTCAGACTCCTGCTCCCTGTGGGATCGATATCTTTATTTTAAAACTAGCTACAAAGTATCTATGCACTTGCAGTCATCAGTATTTAAGACCAAATATGATTCCAAGGTGATATCGAAAGGTTCAAAGCAAGGCTTGTGGCTAAGGGCTTCACTCAAAGAGAAGGTCTTGATTATACTGACAATTTTTCACATGTATCTTCTAAGGACTCATTCAAAATTATTATGGCACTTGTGGCTCGTTATAATCTAGAGTTGCATCAGATGGATGTCAATATGGCATTTTTGAATGGTGACTTACATGAGGATGTTTACATGGCTCAACCGGAAGATTTTGTTATGGAAGGAAAGGAACATTTAGTATGTCGTCTTAAGAAATCCATTTATGGATTAAAGCAAGCCTCAAGGCAATGTTACTTCAAGTTTGATCAAGTCATAAAGAATTTGGTTTTTAAAGAAAATGAAGTGGACAATTGCATTTGTGTGAAGTTCAAGGGGAGAAACTTTGTGACATGGGTATGCCCAATAGGCACTCAACTACAACGTACCTGGTGTGGCCCGATGGAAGGCGCACTCGACGACCTGCACAGGTCCATGACGCCCATGACGGTTCGACTAATATGAAGCTCATATGGATACGGACTCCCAAACGCACAAGACAAGGAAACCTCAAGACTAGAGTTTGAATACAACTTGTAACCAACTCGTATTGGTACCTGAGACCTAGCCTCCCCATATATAAAGGCTAGGAGGGTCCAACGAGAAGGCAATCTCTCAATCGCAACACGCTACGCCACAATAGATCTAGACATCACGACTCCCACAATAGACAATAGATAGATCTACGATCCCTCATACGCCAGATCCAATCTGCACGACACCGCCATCGGCGATATTGTAATCCTTCGGATCATCATCAATCAAGAGCAGACAAGCAGGAGTAGGGTCCTCTACGAGGCCTGAACCTAGATAAACCTTGCGTCCCTGTGTGCTTGTTTGCTAGCCGTACCGAGATTTCCAACGCTTCCTCCTTCTCCAAAACCCAAGTCCATAACAATGGGCATTGATGAGTTAAACCCTCGTCAATTGGCACCCTCTGTGGGAACTAGGAGCGCTGATGTTGCGATCTCGACGGTCTCATCACCAGTAATCTATGATTCATCATCTATTGGAGGCCGGATCTAATTCGGCTCCCTCATCGTCAACATCATCCAGATCAGATCACATCTGGTCGATACCTCCGCATCTGCGCGCTCAGCTTTGTTATCGGCAAATCTGCCATGTTGTGCCCCACCTTCACCGCGGGCGCATGGCCGACTCGGCATCAAGCTAGGAAGGGCAGAACGTTCGTCAACCTCCAAGGAGATCGAGTGCTATTTCATGATCCGATTCAACTCAAGTCAAATCAGAAGAGGAACATACTAATTCTCTAGACCTTGTTCCCTAGGCAGACATGCATCGGGGCAAGAGGGCTTTGAAACCTGACAGCAATACGGAAAGCGCAGAAGGACGGAAATCAGGTCTAACACGTGCTGACAAGAATCGGTCAGCGTTCAGCTAGCTAGAAAAATTTAGAGGCCAACGTATATATATGTTGTACGACATGGCCGCACCATGCGAAACTCCAACACATGTGGATCTTTTCCACTGCCTCAATACCTGACATGGAGAGAAGAAAAAGAAAAGGAGGCCACGTAGCGTACAATACAAGCATTGAATCATTCAAGGAAGGACCGTGAAGCAAGAGGGAAATCACGGGCAGGACTCGTTTTCGGTTGATGTACCCACACAAGCTGCTGCACAAAAATTAAATTGATCGTGGTCGCTAGGTTGGCGAGTTCGCATTACATCAACATCGGCCGACCGGCCGAACCTCGTCACCCGCTCCACTCTCAGGGCTGCCCAACTCCGCTGCGTCGACTCCCGTCTGCTACGTCGAGTACGTGTTTGCCACGTCAGTTTCCTCCGCCGCATCAACTACGTCCGCTATGTGGATCACTCGACTACCACGTCGACTCCGTGTTCACCGGAGTCAGCTCCATCAACCTGGAGCATACGTTGGCTACATCGACTCCATCCAACAAAAATTCGAAGGCACTACGTCTGAGGGCCGCAACAACCCGTTGCTGCGTCGACACGCGTTCGCCGATGACCCGCCGCTCTGCCGACGACTCCGTCGACCGTGCTTCTTCACACGATTCAGCCAAAGGCCAAAGGAAAAATAGACAAGAAGAATTAATGGATCATTCAAGCACGGCAGCTCCACGGCTCAAGACGCGGGTTGTACGGAGACTCAGCAACCCAACGCCTCCTGGCTCGGCTATATGCAACGTATCATATTCATCCATACGATAGTGTCTGCGCGACTTGCTGCCACGTAATGCGACTCCGTGTTCGCCGAGCCACTCGACCGTCGCGCCACTCGCCACTGTGTCGACTCCTTCCATCGGCAACCTGATGGCCGTGTCGAGTCTTTCCACCACGCGACCCGATGCCATTGGCTACGGTGAACTACTACAATCTTCAGTTGTGACAACATGCTACCGCCATCGGCTTCAGCGAATCACTGCCACGTTGACTCTGGTCCGCCGCATCGGCTCACAAACGCCATCACGACTCCATCAAACCACCTTGACGCTACACTCGGGGGCTCCTTCGACTCCATCGTACGACCTGCTACGATCTTCGATTGCGGCGACCTGTTGTGGTCTTCGACTCCATCACGTGACTCACTGCGGTCTTCAGCTATGGTCTTCGGGTGAGGTGACCCAATACGGTCTTCGACTGCTGTGTCCCGTTACAGTCTTCATATACGGCAATTCGTCATCACCACGTGACTCCGATCCGCCGCGTCGACTACGTCCGCCGCGTGACTCGCTGCCACATCTACTCTAGTCTTCGAATCTAGTGATTCGCTACGATATTCGACTCGGGAGCTCCCTCCGCTTCGTCGACCTGCCGTGGTCTTCATCTTCAACGACCAGCTGCGGTATTCATATCGGGTGACTCGGGGGCTCCCTCGACTCTCGCGACCACGAGCCGCTACAATCTTCGACTCCCACGACCCGCCGATCGCATCGGATCTTGCGACTCCTTCATCGCGACAACTATCAATAAAGCTAAGTTCTTTACTTCAAGTTGATTTTCTTTCTTATTTTAATCGCACTCGAAACACTCGGGGGCTGCGCCCTCTTCGAGTAACCTAATGTGCCATCGGCTCCGCGCACTCGAGCACCTCATACGCGACATCCCGAGTAGCTGATTCTGCCTGATCGTCGAATCCTTGAACTCTGAGTACCTCAGCAAGGTACTGAGACTAAGGGTAATCAGGCTAACGAAAAGGCCTAGCATGTAGTGCAAAAATGTCGACTCGACTGGCACCAGAATTTTACTCTGGAAACCGACATGCAAATATCCTTTACAAGATACAAGTACTTCACAATTCTTAATGTTTTATGCAGCTTATAAGGATGTCGACTGCGTCGAGCTATTCTATCGGGTCCTCCAACAGGAGTCAACAAAACAATTGGCTACGGCATACACTCAAGACCCGATTCGAGTCCCTCCTCGGATGGTTGCATCGCTTGATGCTACACACATGCGACGTTGGACACGCACCCGACAAAAGTGACTGCATCAACTACATCTATATCGTCGACTCACCCATGTTTTCTTCTCGCATGATTGGCAACTACATCTACAAAGATACAAGACTCGAGTCTCTGCCCGAGTCTGCGACTCCGCCAGACACTCGGGGGCTACTCCAAACTGGAGCGCTGGTGGCGCATATACAAGATCCTCGAGTGACACGCTCTGAGTCCTCACTCGAATCCACGATTCGACTAAGGACTCGGGGGCTACCCCCATAGGGAGCGCTGGCCGCGCACCCGAAGAAATTTATGAAGATATCCAAGCATTATGAAAACCCTTCACTCGAATCTACGATTCGATTGTGGGCTTCGGGTTACTCCCATAGGGAGTGCTGAAAACATATTCGACTGAAACAAGCAAAAGACGACAGCAGTCGCAAAAGTTCTTTAGTCCCTGCCTGAGTCTTCGACTCAACCAGGCACTCGGGGGCTACTCCCATAGGGAGCGCTGGTCACGCACCCTATGATTATTTTCCTTGTACATCGTACTGTGTGTCAATAACATCCACACTCGAATGCTATGGCGACTCCGCCTCATATTTTCCCTGCAAAGAGATTGTGTCTCCTGGGTCACTCGAATCATCTCCGCGATGACAAAATTCGGATGCCGCGCTTGCAGCGTGAAGATAAGACCTGAATAAGGCCTGGCAATGCATCTGCTGCGCACTACCAGAAACATATCCGTGCCTGCAGGTACGATGAACATGCCTTGACGGATGCGTCGAGTGCTCACATTTACACACTGGAATTCGACTCTATAAGACCTCCGCGGCCTGAGTCGAATTACGCCAGCAATTTCCGAATTCGAGTCCGAGGACTCGAGTTTGAGTAGGTAGCATTGTTTTTGCCCTAGAGCAATTAACTGGTCCCGATCCATTGAGCGCACCAGGCACGTTTACCATCATCCCTATGAACTACTACAAATTCGACTGACTTGATGTACTTCCAGGTGAACTACTTCGCACTCAACACAATTGTCGACTCCGACATCCTAATGTGAAGATCAAGACTTCTGAGTCTCCACTCGAATCTATGATTCGCATGGACACTCGAGGGCTACTGACATGGGTATGCCCAATAGGCACTCAACTACAGCGTACCTGGTGCGGCCCGACGGAAGGCGCACTCGACGACCTGCACAGGTCCATGACGCCCATGACGGTTCGACTAATATGAAGCCCATATGGACACAGACTCCCAAACGCACAAGACAAGGAAACCTCAAGACTAGAGTTTGAATACAACTTGTAACCAACTCGTATTGGTACCTGAGACCTAGCCTCCCCATATATAAAGGCTAGGAGGGTCCAACGAGAAGGCAATCTCTCAATCGCAACACGCTACGCCACAATAGATCTAGACATCGCGACTCCCACAATAGACAATAGATAGATCTACGATCTCTCATACGCCAAATCCAATCTGCGCGACACCGCCATCGGCGATATTGTAATCCTTCGGATCATCATCAATCAAGAGCAGACAAGCAGGAGTATGGTCCTCTACGAGGCCTGAACCTAGGTAAACATTGCGTCCCTGTGTGCTTGTTTGCTAGCCGTACCGAGAGTTCCAGCGCTTCCTCCTTCTCCAAAACCCAAGTCCATAATAATGGGCATTGATGAGTTAAACCCTCATCACTTTGTCTTCCTGATATTGTATGTTGATGAAATACTCTTAGCTAGTAGCGATTAAGAATATGTTGATGGAAACTAAAAGGTTTCTCTCTTCAATGTTTGATATATGAAAGATCTCGGTGAAGCCGCTTATGTCTTAGGTATTCAAACTCATCGAGATAGATCCAGGGGAATATTGGGGCTATCACAAAGAGCGTATATTGAGAAGGTACTCAAAAATTACAATATGCATAAGTGCTCAGCCTCGCCTGGTCCTATTATCAACGGCGATATATAAGTTTGGGACTTTCTCAGTACCGAAGTAATGATTATGAATCTATGTAGATGAAGTCGGTTCCTTATGCTTCAATTATTGGAAGTATGATGTATGCACAAGTGTACACTTTCCCTGATTTAGCATTCATAACTATGATGCTTGCACTACAATACGGAGCTTGGGTCCTGGCGCTTATAGATGTCGAGACACAACCTTAGTCGTGGCGCTCACGTGGCAAAAAAGCTAGCAGGGATAACTGCATCAAGGATTGTGCAACGACGATGGATTTTTTTGGCGCAACACAATGTGAGACACTGAGCTAGTGCTTCCACGACAACAAATTGTGTCTCTCGCGGCCCATGTAGGAAGGCACTTCTTAGGTGTCGTGGCAGCTGTGCATGGCGGGCACAATTAGGTGCCTTCCAATAGACCCGTCCACAGCATAATTTTTTAGTGCCCCCAATGATTCTCCTAGACGTAGCAATTTAGCCAAGCGTTTCTACATTTAGGGTTACATTAGCTTAATTAATATAAATCACAGATAATCATAATAAGAATCACACATGATGATTCAAATATCATCACAGGTTCACAACATGTACGAAATATGACATAGGTAGCAATCGGTTCCATAGTACTACATAAACATGAACATAATAGAACATGACTTAACAAATATCATCCTCTAAAGAGATCCCGAATTCTTCCCATAAGAAAGCAGCACGGTCGTGCTTTTAAGGGCTATCCTTATCTTCATAATTTTATGGCTCAAGGTCAGAGTCATCTTCTACATGATCAGGCTTGTATAAGAATGTGTCACGATCTTGAATTCCAGTAAGGCTCTCATCTGCTTGTATAGCCGGAAGCTCTTTAGCTTGTGCATCCAGTTGTGACAACATCATGTTGATCTCCCTACCATTAACATCAGCTGCCTCTAGGATGAAGTGTCCACACACAAACTTTTGGAGTTCACTAGCAGCATCAAAGGCCACTAAAATTGTTATATTCCATCCTGCCGTCAACTAACTTATACACAAAGTGGATGCGGCCACTTTCTGTTTGAGTTGCCTAATCTCTCCCTCTTGATGTTTCAGTGTGTCTCGGAGATGCCTTATAGTCTTGTCCCAAGACTTCTCTTTGTTTTGGAGATGCATACAACAGCCAATATGGCCAGGAAGACGCATCTTGCCTCCTGAGAGACGAAAAAGACTTGGATATTGCAAATTGTGTTGCAACTAAGTTAGTCGGTAATCGTAGTTCATCAAACAATACATATAACTAGGTACTGTAAAATGCAGTTGCGTACATCGGAAGAAGTGTTGAGAAAATGGGATGATTTTAGAGCATTCCCAAACTTTATATGTGTGGACTGATCTAACTGAGATAGATACTTCAAATGCAATGCATCACGGTAAATAGGTAAGCATATATTAGCAAGTAGCACAACATAAATAAAAGTGAATTTACATATGTACATCATTATAAGAATTCAACTCATTGGATGCCTCTACAGATATGACCGAAGCTTGATAATAAATAAAATGCAGCAAAATCAACTTATTTTGCAAAACACAACTTCGGTTTCAGAAATGTGCCTACCTTAAATGAATCAAATTACCTCTACATTCTTCATACGTAAAGGAATGACCAGTCGGATGAGGAAACGATTTGAAAATCCCATATGAATGAGGATTTTATTATTCCTAACAATTCTTGCTTAACGCTTAAGCTCGTAATTTGTGAGAATTACTGAATCCATTGGCCCAATAGACAATTTGTCCAAAAGAATATTATTTGAGTGATCCCCATGTCATTCTCTATAGATCTAAATACCAATCCCATGTACCAGTAGAACTAGGTAGGGGACGTACCAGCAAATGCGGTGGGGCGACTATAGGATCTGCACGGCGATGGTGGAATCAGATGGCGGGAAAAGGATCTTCCCTGCGACGGTGGAAGCGAATGCGGTAGGGTAGGGCAGCGACATTGGAAGCAGGCGGCAGGACAGGGATCTGCATGGCGACGGTGGAAGCAGCGCGATGGGATAGGGATCTGCACGACGAGCTTGACAGTGCCGATCGAAGCTTGGACAAGGAGTAAGTGCTAGAACTGGTGGGGATATTTTTGAGTGACACAACGAGACAAGTGTGGGAACTAGTCTAAATATTTTTATAAGTGTGGGAGTAGTGAGCTAGGACTGAAAATTTAGAAATTTGCTCGAAATTATTACATACATATATGTAAACACATGGGAAATACAAACCACACTGTCAACTACTTCAAATTGGATAATTGACATAATAATCCGCAATTAGTTAGTACATAATACAAGATTAACTGCCCAATCATGTTAATTGAAGGGTATCTAGCTTGGCCATAACCAAGCACACATTTCCGAGATATCAGTTAAACTGATCCTCATCGTATCCATCTCCTCAGCGTGCATCCGCTGGAGCTCATGTTTTCCCCCTTCGATCTCATGCTTTATTTCCTCTAGGTCACCGAAGTATTCGTGATCATGTAGCTCATTGCAGAGCTCATGCTCCTACCACAGCGCCATTATAAAGCGTTGCAGCAAGAGTGAGTGTGCGGTGGTTTGATGTCTATGCACTTCTATTCTTGTAGACAGTTATTGGGCCTCCAAGTGCAGAGATTTGTAGAACAACAGCAAGTTTTCCCTTAAGTGGAGCACCCAAGGTTTATCGAACTCAGGGAGGAAGTGGTCAAAGGTATCCCCTCTCAAGCAACCCTGCAATCAAGATACAAGAAGTCTCTTGTGTCCCCAACACACCCAATACACTTGTTAGGTGTATAGGTGCACTAGTTCGGCGAAGAGATAGTGAAATACAAGTGGTATAAATAATTATAAGTGGTAACGGTGGTAGAAGATAACTTGATGGCGTGGAAAAGACTAAAGGCAAACTAAAATAAAGATGGAAGCAAGCAAACATGTAACAGATCTAATTGCAAACGGTGTTTCAATGCTTAGAAACAAGGCCTAGGGATCATACTTTCACTAGTGAACACTCATATAAATATCTTCTTCTCATGATACTACTCTGAACTACTCTCCAGTTGGACACTCTAATCAATGGTAGGGCTATAACAACACTCCTCAAAGTCCGCTTTCCCCATCTGGATAACCCCACACTGTCACCTTGAGCACTAGATGGTTCAAACAAACACCAAAATTTTATAGAAAAATCCAACTCCAAATATAACTCATAACAAGTATTTGTAATCTCTAGCATAAGTGCCACCATGGTGTGCACACTGTCAACTTCACACACATGGGGAGAGCAGAGATCTATTAAAGCACTTGAGTAGCAAGGTAGATCTACTTGATTACAAAGCTCATGATCACAATATGATCACGCATAGAGAGAGAGATGAACACATAGCTACCAGTAGAACCCTTAGCCTCGAGAGAGAACTACTCCCTCCTCATCATGGGAATCAGCAACGGTGATGGAGATGGTGGTGGATATCGATGGAGATGGCTCCGGGGGCACTTCCTCGTCCCGGCGGGGTGCCGAAACAGAGACGTTTTGTCCCTCGAATCTCCCCTTCGGTGGCGGCGGCACTGTGGAACTTTTCGTGGATTTATGATCGACGATCTAGGGTTTTTGCCTCAGGGGAGATATATAGGCAAAAGAGGCAAGGTCGGTGGCCGGCCAGGGGGCCCACACCATGCCCTGGCGCGGCCAAGGGGGACCCGCACCTAGGGGTGGTGTGGCCACCCTGTGGCCCCTCTCCGACTCTCATTCTGGCTCCGTGAGTCTTCCGGGAAAATAACAACTTTGGCTTTTGTCCGGTCCAATTCCGAGAATATTCATTTTCTGACTTTCCTGGAACCAAAAACAGCAGAAAACAGGCAACTGGCACTGTGGCATCTTGTTAATAGGTTAATCCAAGGAATCATATGAAAAGTACTCCAAAGTTCGAACAAAACACAAGAAAGTAGATAAACCCAAGCATGGAACATCAAAAATTATAGATACATTTGCAATGTATCAACATCCCCAAGCTTAACTCCTGCTCGTCCTCGAGTAGGTAAGTGATAAAAAGAAAGAATAATTTTTGAGGTGACATGCACCATCATAAACTTGATCAAAGTATTTGTAAAACATTCAAAACTGGGATCATAGTACTTTAATCATAACATGAAAGACAAAGTTCTAGAAATAAGACAAAGAAACTATGTTGCAACATGAAAAGGCACAAACAAAAGATTCATGAATAACAATGCTTTGCAAGACGTTTGTTTGTTTCACATAAAGAAAACATAGCATAGTGGCATTCAGCTTGTCCCTCATAGAGTAGCAAACATAAATGCATAGGACACCTTCAAAGTTCATAAGAGTGACTAGATACAAATAGTTTAAAACAAGCAATATCAAGGTATGCATCAATCAACAAGTCTTGGGACAATGCACATAGAACTAAGAATGGCCACTATGCTCTCAAAGTAGGTGCATAAAGATAGAAGGTGGAGACTCAATATATAAGTGGAAGAAAGGCCTTCATAGAAGGAAGTAGGGATTCAAGTCTCATAAAGAGCTTCCAAAAATTATGGTACTTGATGGCTCAGTGTCGGCGCCAGGAAAACGGTGGTGTGATGTTGATGTAGAGCTCGTTGGGAACCCCAAGAGGAAGGTATGATGAGCACACCAGCAAGTTTCCCTTAGTTATGAAACCAAGGTTTAATCGAACCAGTAGGAGCAAGGAAACACCCCAAAGGTGTTGCTAGCTGAGCCTTGGAAGGGCGCACTACCGGTGCTAGTAACAACGTGGAGACATGCAGAACACAACCACAGAACTTTGTCCCCAACTTGCGATGAGGTTGTTAATATCACCGTGTTTTCCGGAAAACAAAGGATTAAACGTATCAAATGGAAAGAAGTAATAGTTTGCAGAAAGGAAACACAAAGCAGTAAACAGTTTATAGATTGTATGTAAAGAAAAGGACCGGGATCTATAGTTCACTAGAGGTGGCTCTCCTTAAGATAGATAACATGCTGGGTGAACAAATTACAGCGGGGCAATTGACAAACATCGAGAAAGCAATAAATGCATATACTAATCATCTTGACTCCTTTGGAACTTGATTGGGCATTACAACATTATACATAGACCGCCATCCAATTGCATCTATGACTAATAATCCACCTTCAGGTTATCATCCGAACCCCCTCCAGTATTAAGTTGCAAGCAATAGATTATTGCTTTACGAACTGCGTGTAAAGTAAACAATACGATTGTTCTATGAACAAAGGATTGTTGTTTTCTCCCTAGTAGCAACAGCACATCTAGTACCTTAGAGATTTATGTCACTTCCCTAGATTACCAGAGGCATGAACCCACTATCGAGCATAAATACTAACTCTTGGAGTTGCTAGCATCTACTTGGCCAAGATAGCTACTAACAACGGAAAGCATGCAAGATCACAAATAACAAAGACATGATAGAATCAATAATCAATCTGAAATAGCATCTCAATATCCATCGGATCCCCGCAAACACAACATGTAAGAATTACAAATAGATGATCTTGATTATGAACGGAGCTCACAAGATCTAGACATGAAAGCACAAAGGAGGAGAACCAGCCATCTAGCTACTACATGGATCCGTAATCCAAGGATGAACTACTCACGCATCACACCGGAGGCTTGCATGGTGATGAAGAAGGCCTCCAGGGTGAATTCCCCTCTCCGGTAGGGTGCCGGGAAGAGCTTCCTATCCCTCCAGATCTAGGGATGGAGATGACGGTGGCTACAGACTCTTTCATGGATTTTTGATCGGGCACTTAGGGTTTTCGTCCCGAGGGCATCTTATAGTCGGAAGGAGAGGCCGAGGCGGTGCCTGGGCTTGCCACACCACCCCCTGGCGCGGGCCAAGCCTGGCCGAGCGGCCAGGTGGTGTGGCCGCCCTCTGGTCCTTCTCCGTCTCATATTCTGGCATCTGAGGACTTCCGGAAAAATAGGCACTTTGGCTTTTGTCCCGACCAATTCCGAGAATATTCATTTTTCGACTTTCCTGGAACCAAAAACAACAGAAAAACAGGCAGCTGGCATTGTGGCTCTTGTTAATAGGTTAGTCTCAGAAATCATATGAAAAGCACTCCAAAGTGTGGACAAAACAAAAGAAAGTGGATAAAACCAAGCATGGAACATCAAAAATTATAGATACATTTGCAATGTATCAACATCCCCAAGCTTAACTCCTGCTCGTCCTCGAGTAGGTAAGTGATAAAAAGAAAGAATAATTTTTGAGGTGACATGCACCATCAAAGACTTGATCAAAGTATTTGTAAAACATTCAAAACTGGGATCATAGTACTTTAATCATAACATGAAAGACAAAGTTCTAGCAATAAGACAAAGAAACTATGTTGCAACATGAAAAGGCACAAACAAAAGATTCATGAATAACAATGCTTTGCAAGACGTTTGTTTGTTTCACATAAAGAAAACATAACATAATAGTATTCAGCTTGTCCCTTAATAGAGTAGCAAATATAAATGCATAGGACACATTCAAAGTTCATAAGAGTGACTAGATACAAATAGTTTAAAACAAGCAATATCAAGTTATGCATCAATCAACTAGTCTTGGGACAATGCACATAGAACTAAGAATGGCCACTATGCTCTCAAAGTAGGTGCATGAAGATAGAAGGTGGAGACTCAATATAATGGTGGAAGAAAGGCCTTTATAAAAAGAAGTAGGGATTCAAGTCTCATAAAGAGTTTCCAAAAATTATGGTACTTATAGATTTCAGCTCTCATTGCCCCTATCATAAGCATCTTTAAGGTGATTAAGGTTAAAGTGACACAACTAAGAGGATATGCTTGACAAGTTATAAACCGAAATCTCATGCCTCTTACTTACGAAGACCGAACCTCATGCTACTCAACTTTAGTCACGAGTAAGCTCTTGTCATTGTAAGTACATGTGTATCATTAAGAACCACCAACGGGGTACCCCTTGCACATGATACGGGAGCTTTCCCATAATCAAAATGACAAGGCAAGCAGACAATGAGCATCTCAGCGATCTTTTTATTTACTATTTGCATAGGTTTTTATTGAGGATGCTTCATAGAGTGCTCATTATGGTGATGCTGTAAGTTTCCACCATGATTAGGCATGGCTTAGAAACTCCATGATCTTACAAGTTCCACTTTTATTTCACACCGCCGGAATCGTAAGCAAAAGAACATGATATCAACGGGGTACAAAGTACAAGTGCAATATTGAAAGCATTCCCCATGAAACATGGTTCCGCTAATTTCAACTTATAAAGCGCAAGCATATACGCAACAAAGAAGGACCCAATGGTTCAAGTTTATTAGATGCAAAAAAGTAAAGTGTGCCATGAAGTTCGTGAGAGCTTTAATCACTAGTTTTCTCATAACAAGTTTAATTTGGAAGGTAAACAAAAGCATGAATATACTTGGAATAGCATAAGCTAGTAGGTAGGTATGGTGAACTATTTGGAATAACTTGGTTTAGGGAGTTGGATGCATGAGTGGAACTCATACTTGGTTGTGGAGGCTAGCAAAAGACTGGGAGCAGCAAACTAAGAGAGCAATAATGGCCATAATTATGCAGAGCGACAAAACATCATTGATCAAAGCATAAAGTGATACTACAAGTTGAAAACTAAAGGATCATAAAGGCTATGGTGACTTGAGATAGTCATAACATGGTGTGAGCATGCGCCAAGTCAACCCAAATAAAGCATCAAAGGAGAATACCACAATACTATGCTTTAATATGCTAAAACAACGCATGATTCATCCAAGGCACATTAAGCAATCTCAATTGTTTATAACAAGTCATGCTACAGCAAAGAATACTAAGCATAAAGCCAAAAAATATCAAGCATGGCATGACAAAGTATAGGCCATAGTAAAAAACAAGCTCTTTTTACCACATAAGTATGAACTTTCCTACTCTTTTCCAAACCAAACCAAACTATTTGCAAACCAATGTATGAAAGAGGGGGTCCAACCAAATTATTTAGCAAACTAAGCAAACTAAGGCAAACGAGAAACCAAAATGAAAACGAAAAATAAGATGCTCCAAGAACAACACAACTGTGCATGAAACAATAAAAATGAAGCGTTTGGAAGAAACCTGGGATTTTTATTGATGAAGAAGGGGATGCCTTGGGCATCCCCAAGCTTTGACGCTTGTACTTCTTGGATATTTCTTGGGGTGACACGCGTGGCATCCCCAAGCTTGAGATTTAGTCCATCCTTCATCTCATTACCCATTCCTTCCATACACCTGAAATTTTTCCTTCATACAAAACTTCACACAATCTTTATTAGCAACATTAGTGCACTCAAGATAAATAAATCTTAAGGTTCAGTTCTAACACCAAATAAACTTCCATTAGAACACTAGATAATGTAGCACTTCCCTCAAAATCTCAATTCCCCAAAAGAACTCAAAAAGGAACCAACAAGAAGCAAATGCAGAAAATGGAAGAAATCTGTCAAAACAGACAAGCAGGTAAAAACGAATTTTTTCGAAGACCTTCTGTTGATCAAATCAAAAAGTGTTGATCTAACGAAAGTTAGATAACAACCTGGGACAGAAGAACAAAAATTCACGCCTCAAAAAGACGTTCAGATATTTTACACGAATTTTTACGGTGAAGCGCAGAAATCTTTTTCGGGACAGCAACTTTCCCAATCATTACTTCTCTCTCATTAGAGGTTACTCTTGGCACAAAAAGCAAATAAAAAGGATAAGGAGAGTTTATTACAGAGGTAATAACTTCCAAGACTCATCTAAAACTTTTGGGTTATCTCCCAATAAGTACTTTTCTTTAACGCCTTTAAGTTAGGCATAAGAAGCAAGAAACAATCAAGTGTTCTCAAATGAAGAAGCATTAAGACCAAATTTGTTTTCATAGGAGAAGCAAAAGAAATCTTCTCTCTCTTCTTGGGGAAGTGTTCTATACCTTTATTGAGTGGGAGTTGATATTTAATGGTGCCTCTTTCATATCAATAATGGCACCAACAGTTCTAAGAAAAGGTCTTCCCATAGTAATAGGACAAGAAGCATTGCATTCAACATCCAAAACATAGAAATCAACGGGGACATAGGAATTGTTAACCATAATAAGAACATCATTAAGACACCCCATGAGTTTCTTTTTAGCATTATCATCAAGTGGGACATTCAAATAACAAGCTTCAAATGGAGGCAAATCAAGCATATCATAAATCCTTCTAGGCATAATAGAAACACTACTATCAAGATCACATAAAGCTTTAAAATCAAAGTCATTCACTTTCATATTAATGATGGGTTCCCAACCATTTTCTTGTTTTATAGGAATAGAAGCTTTATGTTTCATCTTTTCTACTTTAATCTTTATGAGAGCATCAGTAATGTGTTTTGTAAAAGCCATGTTCATAGCACTAGCATTAGGACTTTTAGCAAGCTTTTGTAGGAACTTAATAAGTTCAGAGATGTTGCAACCATCAAGATCAAAATCAAAATTATCATCTAAAGTATTAGAACTATTACTAGCCTCAACACTAGTGGTGGTAATAGTAGAAACACTAATGTTTCTAGCAATTTCATCTTCTCTTTCCCACTTAGCATGTAATTCAGCTAATAGTCTAACATTTTCATCAATTCTTACTTGTATAGCATTAGTAGCTGCAAAGAGATTATCATTAGTTTCAGGTTTAGCAGCCATTTTATTCAAAGAAGATTGAGCTTCAGCCAAAGATGCTATATTTCTTTCAACATTAGAGAGTTTTTCCTCAATAGTTTTGTTGAAAGCAGTTTGTTTACTAATAAACTCCTTAAGCATAACTTCAAGTTCAGAGGTAGCACTCCTATTATTGTTGTAAGAATTTCCATAAGCATTACCATTGTTGGGAGGATATGGCTTATAATTATTGTTACCAAAATTGTTCCTATAAGCATTATTGCCAAAGTTGTTATTTCTTATGAAGTTCACATCAACTTGCTCTTCTTGAGAAACCAAAGAGGATAAAGGAACATTATTTGGATCAATATGGGCTTTCCCATTAACAAGCATAGACATACTAATATCAATCTTATCACTTAAGGAGGAGGTTTCCTCAACAGAATTTACCTTCCTATCTTGTGGAGCTCTCTCAGTATGCCATTCAGAATAATTAACCATCATATTGTCCCGGAGTTTTGTTGCAGCACCCAAAGTAATGGTCATAAAGGTACCTCCAGCAGTAGAGTCCAATAGGTTCCTTGAAGAATAGTTCAATCCTGCATAAAAAGTTTGGATGATCATCCAAGCAGTCAGTCATGAGTAGGACAATTCTTAACCAAAGATTTCATTCTTTCCCAAGCTTGAGCAACATGCTCATTATCGGATTGTTTAAACTTCATTATTTCACTTCTCATAGATATAATCTTAGCAGGAGGATAGTATTTTCCAATGAAAGCATCCTTGCACTTAGTCCAAGAATCAATACTATTCCTAGTTAAGGAATTCAACCATTCTTTAGCTTTTCCTCTCAAAGAGAAAGGAAACAATTTCAGCTTAATAATATCATCATCTATATCCCTATGCTTTTGCATCTCACAAAGTTCAACAAAGTTATTTAGATGGGCAGCAGCATCTTCATTACCAATACCAGAAAATTGTTCTCTCATAACAAGATTGAGCAAAGCAGGGTTTATCTCAAAAAATATCTTCAGGCACAGGTGGAGCAATAGGTATGCTCATAAAATCATTGTTGTTGGTGCTAGTGAAGTCACACAACTTAGTGTTTTCAAGAGTAGTCGTTTTTTTGGGTTTTCAAATAAGAAAGCAAACTAGTAAAACTATTTTTTTTGTGTTTTTGATAAAGAAACAAGCAAACAAAGCAAAAAGAAACTAAGCAAAACAAAAATAACAAAGTAAAGAGATTGGTTATGAGGGACTCCCCTTGTGAAGATGTCCTTGACTCCTCGGCAATGGTGCCAAAAAAATGCTTGATGGCTCAGTGTCGGCGCCAGGAAAATGTTGGTGCGATGTTGATGTAGAGCTCGTTGGGGACCCCAATAGGAAGGTATGATGAGCACAACAGCAAGTTTCCCTCAGTTATGAAACCAAGGTTTAATCGAACCACTAGGAGCAAGGAAACACCCCAAAGGTGTTGCTAGCTGAGCCTTGGCAGGGCGCACTACCGGTGCTAGTAGCAACGTGGAGACCTGCACAACACAACCACAAAACTTTGTACCCAACTTGCGATGAGGTTGTCAATCTCACCATGTTTTGCGGAAAACAAAGGATTAAACGTATCGAATGGAAAGAAGTAATAGTTTGCAGAAAGTAAACACAAAGCAGTAAACAGTTTATAGATTGTATGTAAAGAAAAGGACCGGGATCCATAGTTCACTAGAGGTGGCTCTCTTTAAGATAGATAACATGCTGGGTGAACAAATTACAGCGGGGCAATTGACAAACATAGGGAAAGCAATACATGCATATACTAATCATCTTGACTCCTTTGGAACTAGATTGGGCATTACAACATTATACATAGACTGCCATCCAACTGCATCTATGACTAATAATCCACCTTTAGGTTATCATCCGAACCCCCTCCAGTATTAACTTGCAAGCAATATATTATTGCTTTACGAACTGCGTGTAAAGTAAACAATACGATTGTTCTATGAACAAAGGATTGTTGTTTTCTCCCTAGTAGCAACAACACATCTAGTACCTTAGAGATTTCTGTCACTTCCCCAGATTACCAGAGGCATGAACCCACTATCGAGCATAAATACTAACTCTTGGAGTTGCTAGCATCTACTTGGCCAAGATAGCTACTAACAACGGAAAGCATGCAAGATCACCAATAACAAAGACATGATAGAATCAATAATCAATCTGAAATAGCATCTCAATATCCATCGGATCCCCGCAAACACAACATGTAAGAATTACAAATAGATGATCTTGATCATGAAAGGAGCTCACAAGATCTAGACATGAAAGCACAAAGGAGGAGAACCAGCCATCTAGCTACTACATGGATCCGTAGTCCAAGGATGAACTACTCACGCATCACACCGGATGCTTGCATGGTGATGAAGAAGGCCTCCAGGGTGAATTCCCCTCTCCAACAGGGTGTCGGGAAGAGCTTCAGATCCCTCCCGATCTAGGGATGGAGATGACGGTGGCTACAGACTCTTTCGTGGATTTTTGATCGGGCACTTAGGGTTTTCGTCCCGAGGGCATCTTATAGTCGGAAGGGGAGGCTGAGGGGGTGCCTGGGCTGGCCACACCACCCCTTAGCACGGGCCAAGCCTGGCCGCGCTGCCAGGTGGTGTGGCCGCCCTCTAGGCCTTCTCCGTCTCGTATTCTAGCATCTGATGACTTCCGGAAAAATAGGCACTTTGGCTTTTGTCCCGTCCAATTCCGAGAATATTCATTTTCTGACTTTCCTGGAACCAAAAACAGCAGAAAAACAGACAGCTGGCACTGTGGCCCTTGTTAATAGGTTAGTCCAAGAAATCATATGAAAAGCACTCCAAAGTGTGGACAAAACACAAGAAAGTGGATAAAACCAAGCATGGTACATCAAAACTTATAGATACATTTGCAATGTATCAGTACTTATAGCTTTCAGCTCTCATTGCCCCTATCATAAGCATCTTGAAGTGATTAAGGTTAAAGTGAATAAACTATGGTGTATATGCTTGACGAAGTATAAGTTAGAAATCTCATGTCCCTTGAATACGAGGGCCGCTCCTCATGCTACTCAAGTTTAGTCACCGGTAAGTTCTTGTCAGCGTAAGTACATGTGTATCATAGAGAACCGCCAATGGGGTACCCCTTGCCCGATGAAATGGAAGAATCCCTATATCAAAATGATAAGGCAAGCAGACAACGAGCATCTCAGCAATCTTCTTATTTACCATGGGAATATGGTGCTTTTTCTCTATTTCCTCTTTTCATAATCTCTTTTTTTCTTTTTCTCTTTTTTTCTCAATATAGGACTCTTTTTTTATAAGAATGCTTCATAGACAGCTCATTATGGTTACGCTGCAGGTTTCCACCATGTCAGCATGGATTAGACCAGTGGCCCAGGCGTTTATCTAACACATATACATAACTCCATGGACTTACAAGCTCCCCTTTCATTTCACACCGACGACATCCATAGACAAAAGAGCATGATATCAACTAGGTATAAAGTACCCGTGCAATGTTGAAAGTGTTCCCCATGACAGCATGGTTCTGCTAATTCCCAACAAATAAGTGCAAGCATATACAACATAGACGACACAATGGTTCAAGTTTATTAAGGGCAAGAAAAGTAAAGTGTGCCATCAAGTTCGTGAGAGCTTTAATCACTAGTTTTTCTCATAACAAGTTTAATTTGGAAGGTAAACAAAAGCATGAATATACTTGGAATAGCATAAGCTAGTAGGTAGGTATGGTGGACTCTTTGGAATAACTTGGTTTAGGGAGTTGGATGCATGAGTGGAACTCATACTTGGTTGTGGAGGCTAGCAAAATACTGGGAGCAGCAAACTAAGAGAGCAATAATGGCCATAATTATGCAGAGCGACAAAACATCATTGATCAAAGCATAAAGTTATACTACAAGTTGAAAACTAAAGGATCATAAAGGCTATGGTGACTTGAGATAGTCATAACATGGTGTGAACATGCGCCAAGTCAACCCAAATAAAGCATCAAAGGAGAATACCACAATACTATGCTTTGATATGCTAAAACAACGCATGATTCATCCAAGGCACATTAAGCAATCTCAATTGTTTATAACAAGTCATGCTACAGCAAATAATACTAAGCATAAAGCCAAAACGATATCAAGCATGGCATGACAAAGCATAGGCCACAGTAAAAAACAAGCTCTCTTTACCACTTAAGCATGAACTTTTCCTACTCTTTTCCAAACCAAACCAAACTATTTGAAAACCAATGTATGAAAGAGGGGGTCCAACCAATTTATTCATCAAACTAAGAAAATCAAGCAAACGAAAAAACAAAACGAAAACTAAAAAGAAGACGCTCCAAGAACAACACAACTGTGCATGAAACAATAAAAATGAAGCGTTTGGAAGAAACCTAAGATTTTTATTGATGAAGAGGGGGATGCCTTGGGCATCCCCAAGCTTTGACGCTTGTACTTATTGGATATTTCTTGGGGTGACACGCGGTGGCATCCCCAAGCTTGAGCTTTAGTCCATTCTTCATCTCATTACATCATTCTCTCCATACACCTGAAATTTTTCCTTCATACAAAATTCCACACAATCTTTATTAGCAACATTAGTGCACTCAAGATAATAAGTCTTTAGGTTCAGTTCCAACACCAATAAAACTTGCATTAAAACACAAGCTACTGTAGCACTTCCCTCAAAAATCTCAATTCCCCAAAATAACTCAAAGAGGAACCAACAAGAAGCAAATGCAAATAATGGCAGAAATCTGTCAAAACAGACCAGCAGGTATAGATGAATTTTTTCGAAAACCTTCTGTTGCTCAAATCTAAAAGTGTTGAACTAAAGAAAGTTAGATAACAACCTGGGGCAGAAGCACAAAAAATCACGCCTCAAAAGGACGTACACATATTTTACACGAATTTTACGGTGAAGCATAGAAATCTGTTTCAGGACAGCAATTTTACCAATCATTACTTCTCTCCCATTAGAGGTTACTCTTGGCGCAAAAAGCAAATAAAAAATATAAGGAGCGGTTATTACTACAAGACTCATCTAAAACTTTTGGATTATCTCCCAATAAGTACTTTTCTTTAACGCCTTTAAGTTAGGCATGATAGTTTGAGAAGATGCTCACATAAGAAATATGAATTGGAGTAAAAGAGAGCATCAAGAAGAAAATTCAAAACACATTTAAGTCTAACTCACTTCCTATGCATAGGAATCTTGTAAATAAACAAGTCATGAAAGCACAAAGAAACAATCATCGGAAAGCAAAACAAGTGCAACTTCAAGACTTTCAACATAAAGAGAGGAAACTTAATATTGTTGAGATACATAAAACCATGTTTCCCTCTCTCATAATAACTTTCAGTAGAAACATGAATAAAATTAACAATATAACTATCACAAGAAACATTCTTATCATGAGCCACATGCATAAAAGAGTTAATACTCCCCACATAAACATAGTCAATCTTATTAATTGTAGTGGGAGAAAATTCAACAAAATAGCAATCATTATTATTTTCATCACCATAATCGTCAAATATAGGAGGCATATTGTAATCATAATTAATTTTCTCCTCAATAGTAGGTGGACTGAAAATATCATATTCATTATTGTAATCATCATATATTGGAGGTGTAGTATCATCATAAGCAATAGAATAATTATCTTCCAAAGTGTGTTCATTTGTAAAAATATCATCATTGGAAGGAACATGGATATCACTAATAGTACAACAATTATCATCATCTTCAGAATTGGTACCGAACAGATTTTCAATATCGAAAGTAGTGTGCTTTTCCCAATCATGATCACTACTATAGGTAATAGGCATAGGAACATCATCGAGTTCAGACTCATCAAAAACTATAATAGGAGCAACATGCTTAGGGGAAAATACCGTATCCTCTATCCTTTTACTCCTCCTTTTCTTCTTCTCTTTAGGAGGGAGAGGCTTGAAAGGAAGCTTCTCCATATACCCTGGTTCATTGTTAGAGACAATAGAAGAAACTTTGGAGGATTCCTCCTTTTCATTAATAAGACCAAAACACATATTAGTCATGTCATACTTTGGTAAAATCTCATATTTTATAATATTTTGTATGTAAGTATTTGTGTGGCAATTATCAACACAATAAAGATGACAACCATGCATGACGCTATTCATACCAAAAGCACTCATATCTACCAAATAAGTTTTTCTTGATAACTCTTCACACCCTAAAAATAATGTAAGTTCATCATGCTGATTAGGAGTGATCATGTCATCACAATACAAACTTGCAATACTCATTGGATTAAAAGGGCTATTATTATGGCCTGACCATTGAAAATTGAAATGACCCACTTCAAAGCAAAGTTCACAAATAAAAAGATAGAGGGCACAAACTTTTTACCAAGATCATTTAGAACCCTATACCATGTTCTAGTTTTTTCATTCCTGTGGGTGATACAATATTCTTCTTCAATTTGATTATTCTCACAAGGTCTATGTATTCCACAAAAATTAACATCTTATAATAAATAGTACTTTCAGAGGTTTGAGCATGTTTATAACAATTTCATTTTCCATGCAAGTGTCTTTAAAAGGCTCATGATACATGTCCCATTTTTCTTTAGGATCATTAATATGAGAAGCAAAGGTTCTATAACAATCAACAAGAATTTGAGGATCAAGACCATATTTAGCACTAAGCTCTTGAAAATCAGCAGTTTTAGCGAAAGACTTAATACAATCATACTCATAGTTTATACCTGGTTCTTTACCTTTGTTGTTATCCCAATCTTCGGTATTGCTTTGAATTGTTTCAAGAATATCCCACTTAGCTGTACCTCCTTACTTGTGAAGGATCCCTCTAAACATGTATCTAGATATTCCTTGTAATGTCCTGAAAGCCTTGCATAAAAATTATTAATAACTATATTACTAGGGAGCTCATGAATGGGACATTTGAGCATTAGTGACTTCAATCTCCCCCATGCTTGGGCAATACTTTCTCCATCATGTGGATGAAAATTATAAATGCAATTCCTATCTTTATGAATTTCATGAGGAGGATAAAATTTAGAGTAAAAGAGAGATTCAAGTTCCTTCCACTCCAAATGATGAGGATCATCTAGTAGCTCATACCACCCCCTTGCTTTGCCCTTAAGTGAAAGAGGGAATAGCTTCCTCTTAACTTGGTTCATTGAAATACATGCACACTTGAACAACTCGCATAATTCATGTATAAAGAGTAAATGATCACCAGGATGGACAGTTCCATCTCCAAAATAGCAGTTATTCATAACACGTTCAACAATTTTTATAGGTATTTTAAAAGGGATGCTTTCAGTATGTGGATTTAGAATAGCACGAGTATCATCAGAATTACCACATATGGGAGATAAAGTATCACAAGAGCAAATTTTCTTCTTTAAAGCTGGGGAACTAAAAAGATCATTTTCATAAAAACAAACTTCCCCAAGCTTAGATGTTTCCATAGCATTAGTAACAATGGTGTTCAAAAGATTCATACTAATAACATTGTTATTAGCATGCAAAGAAAGTTCCATGGGTTTTTTAATTTTCTTTTCAGACAATTCATATTCTAACTTAGGAAAAATACTAAAAAGCTCTCTAATTTTGTTGTTGTTTTCCATTAAGCCTAACTAGTGAAAACAAGAAACAAAAGGACAAAATTGCAGAATCTAAAGGAAATAACTTCGAGCACTCACACCGAAGGATGTGAGTACCTTTTACCTTAACTCCCTGACAATGGTGCCGGAAAATAGCTTGATGTCTACGCACATCTATTCTTTTAGACAGTTGTTGGGCCTCCAAGTGCAGAGGTTTGTAGAACAACAGCAAGTTTTCCCTTAAGTGGAGCACCCAAGGTTTATCGAACTCAGGGAGGAAGTGGTCAAAGGTATCCCCTCTCAAGCAACCCTGCAATCAAGATACAAGAAGTCTCTTGTGTCCCCAACACACCCAATACACTTGTTAGGTGTATAGGTGCACTAGTTCGGCGAAGAGATAGTGAAATACAAGTGGTATAAATAATTATAAGTGGTAACGATGGTAGAAGATAACTTGATGGCGTGGAAAAGACTAAAGGCAAACTAAAATAAAGATGGAAGCAAGCAAACATGTAACAGATCTAATTGCAAACGGTGTTTCAATGCTTAGAAACAAGGCCTAGGGATCATACTTTCACTAGTGAACACTCATATAAATATCTTCTTCTCATGATACTACTCTGAACTACTCTCCAGTTGGACACTCTAATCAATGGTAGGGCTATAACAACACTCCTCAAAGTCCGCTTTCCCCATATGGATAACCCCACACTGTCACCTTGAGCACTAGATGGTTCAAACAAACACCACAATTTTATAGAAAAATCCAACTCCAAATATAACTCATAACAAGTATTTGTAATCTCTAGCATAAGTGCCACCATGGTGTGCACACTGTCAACTTCACACACATGGGGAGAGCAGAGATCTATTAAAGCACTTGAGTAGCAAGGTAGATCTACTTGATTACAAAGCTCATGATTACAATATGATCACGCATAGAGAGAGAGAGAGAGATGAACACATAGCTACCGGTAGAACCCTTAGCCTCGAGAGAGAACTAATCCCCCCTCATCATGGGAATCAGCAATGGTGATGGAGATGGTGGTGGAGATCGATGGAGATGGCTTCGGGGCACTTCCCCGTCCCGGCAGGGTGCCGAAACAGAGACTTTTTGTCCCCCGAATCTCCCCTTCGGTGGCAGCGGTGCTTCGTAACTTTTCATGGATTTCTGATTGACGGTCTAGGGTTTTTGCCTCGGAGGGGATATATAGGCGAAAGAGGCAAGGTCGGTGGCCGGCCAGGGGGCCCACACCATGCCCTGGCGTGACCAAGGGGGACCCGCGCCTAGGGGTGGTGTGGCCACCCTGTGGCCCCTCTCCGGCTCTCCTTCTGGCTCCGTGAGTCTTCCAGAAAAATAACAACTTTGGCTTTTGTCTGGTCCAATTCCGAGAATATTCATTTTCTGACTTTCCTGGAACCAAAAACAGCAGAAAACAGGCAACTGGCACTGTGGCATTTTGTTAATAGGTTAGTCTAAGAAATCATATGAAAAGTACTCCAAAGTTGGAACAAAACACAAGAAAGTAGATAAAACCAAGCATGGAACATCAAAAATTCTAGATACATTTGCAATGTATCATGGTTCATACCACTATACGGACAAGCACTTTACGCATTCAAAATTGCAACCCAAGAACCTACGACCGAGGTCCATACGCTCGAACACCACGCGATAGCGCGGATTCAGGCCGCACTAGCACCGCGTCTTCATATGTGTATAGATGTCGTGCCAAATCGGGTTCGATCTCTGACGAGGGTTTAACTCATCAATACCCATTGTTATGAACTTGGGTTTTGGAGAAGGAGGGAGCGCTGGAAGCATCAATCGTCTAGTAAACAAGCACACAGGGACGCAAGATTTACCCAGGTTCAGGCCTCGTAGAGGTCCCTACTCCTGCTTGTCTTCTCTTGGAATTAACGAAGGACTCGAAGATTACAGGGGCGCACAGATGTAATCTGGCGAGAGTTGTGGAAACTAGGGTTGCGTGTGTCCTCCTCCCCGCCCCCTCCTAGCCTTTATATAGATAGGCCAGGTCTCGGGTAGCAGGTCGAGTCGGTTACAGATTAGGGTTTTCCCTTTAAACTTTCTATCTTTAAACTTCTCCTTGTCTCGCAAGTCATCGAGAGTCCGTGGGCCACTCGAAGTCTTCATTGGGCCATGGCAACGCAGTGGGCTTCCATCGTATCTGGACCGTATATACCACACTCGAGTACCTGCAGGGTATACCCATGTCAGTAGCCCCCGAGTGTCCAGTGGAATCGCAGATTCGACTGGGGACTTTACGAAGCCTTTCAAGTGCATGACTGAGTATTTTCGAGTGTTCTGTTTATGTCATAGGGATTGTTAATATGCGTGTCTGATTTAACTGATGTATCGGTATCAGTTAACTACCTTAGGGAAAAACAACGCAATCTACTCGAACTCGAGTCCCCAGACTCAAATTCAGAAAAATGCTGGTGTAATTTGACTCAAGCCACGGAGGTCTTACAGGAGTCAAATTCCAGTATAAGGGTGTGAGCACTTTACGCGTCCGTCAAGGCATGTTCATCGTACCTATAGGCACGAATATATTTCTGGTAGTGCGCAGCAAATGTGTTGACATGCCTTATTCAGGTCTTATCTTCACGCTACAAGCGCGGCATCCGAATTTTGTCATCGCGGAGATGATTCGGGTGACCCAGGAGACGCAGTCTCTTTGTAGGGAAAATATGAGGCGGTGTCGCCATAGAATTCGAGTGTGAATGTTATCAACACACAGTAAGATGTACAAATAATCATAGGGTGCGCAACCAGCGCTCCCTGTGGGAGTAGCCCCTGAGTGCCTGGTTGAGTCGAAGGCTCAGGTAGGGACTAAAGAACTTTTGCGAGTTGTCATCTTTCGTTTGCTTGTTTCAGTCGAATTTATTTCCAGTGCTCCCTATGGGAGTAACCCATGACTCATCGTTGAATGGTTGGGTAAGTCTTGAATGTCCATATTCCTGCATAAAAGGAAAATCGTAGGGTGCGCGACTAGCGCTCCCTATGGGAGTAGCCCCCGAGTGCTTGGTGGAATTGAAGAATCAAGCAAGGACTAAAATAGTCGAAGTCTTCTAGTGTTCAAATTAATGACATCCGTGCTGACGATGTGATAACCTCAGTTGCCCGCGTGAGCGGCTTTGACGGGACGTGACGAGCGGTGAGTCCCATTTTCTGACCCTGACTTGACTGGGCGTGCATAATCTTTCGTTTTCACTGCGCCTCCTCGATTTTCGCGCGTAAATGGAGGTAGTGGGGGACGGTTCGTGTACGTGTCGATCGCGATGTGTGCCACACGTCCAATAGGGTTTCTGCTGGCCGTTGGATTGCATCTGCCAGGGGGTTAAGTAGCAGTGCAGCTGTGGCAATTTCCCATCTGCTCTTTCTCTGCTTTGTGCCTCCATCGCCATTGATGCTGCTCTCTACCTCCTAGAGTTTCGTCCCGTTCGCGGCCCTGGACCAACTCCGTGTGTTTCCAAGTTATTTTGTCCGCTCGCATCACCATTGCAAGATGGGGAAGAAGGGAGGTGCTGCCATTGAGTCCGCCGCCACCATTGCTGCTGCCAAGAAGAAGGGCGGCTCCGCCATTGCGGGCACCAGCACTGCCGTCGCCGGGAAGAAGAAGGGCGCGGGCACCCGCGTCACCAATGGCACATGGCACGCGTCCATCATCAAATTGTCTGAGCTCTGTATTCTTCGTCAGGATGGAGTTCTATCTCCCGTGGTTGGTGACTCGCGAGTGCCGGGCGGCAAGGTAACTCCTTGTCCTCCTGCTGGTTTTCGGGTGATGTTCCTAGTGTTCATCATCCGTGGTCTGTCTCTGCCCCTGCATCCTTTCTTCAGGGGCCTCCTTTGTTTCTATGGGCTCCAGTTGCATCAGTTGTCCCCCAACTCTATTCTCCACATCGCCTGCTACATTACACTTTGCGAGTGATGGCTTGGAGTCGAGCCACACTCTGGTATCTTCAAACGGCTTTTCAAGCTGAAGCGTCAGTCAGCATCTGGCTCCGCAGTCTACAACATAGGAGGCTACGGGATATATGTCGACTCCTCCGTCACATACTTCGATATCAAGCTCATGGCGTCCGTCCAAGGGTGGAGGGACAAGTGGTTCTACATCCGCGACCAGAAGGACAACGGAGAACACTTCGGACTCGCGCCTTTTGATCTCGCGACGTCGTGCAGGAGGAGGTGTTCTTGGAAGAACGTGGTGATGCCCGGCGAGTCTGAGGAGACAGATGTGCTGTATGAGCGCGTATGCGACCTCGAGAGTCGCATGGGTAAAGAAGAGGGAGGTTGCGCCCTCATTCGCACACATCCAGCCCCTGCAGGCCAGAGTCCACCCTATGTTCCAATGGGCTCGTGCGGACGATGTCACTCGCGTATCTTCGGATGGCATTTCCGCGAGTGAAGTAGATAAGAGGGTGCGACTGCTGACCAAGTACATTGCCAAGGATGTACTCCCCAGTGAACCAGTCGTACCTCCATTTGATGCTTCTAACTCTCCTCCTGAGGTATGGTTGTGCTACTAAGTAGCTTTATTTGTCGAGTGCTTCATTTTCTTGACGTGTGCTGACTTGTTTTCTGTATGCAGGATTGGAAGGTGTCTCCCAGTTTGCCCCCTCTTCCTGAGGGGGTTATTCCTCGCGAAGTAGATGAAGAGGACGAGTCAGAATCGACCGTCCCATTTGAAGAGGAGGAGGAAGCCCCCGAGTCCAGCAGTCTGGACACTCGCAAGCGTTCGCGCAGCGAAGATTCGGATGCATCGTCTCCTTCAACTCTAGGAGGCCCAGCTATTGGTGCGGAGTCGCCAATTCCTGCTATTCCTGTGAGTTCCATGGCGCCATCTGCCCGCAAGAAGATGCGGCTGCCGAAGGAGTCATCAGAGTTGGAGGACCAAACCTTCGATTTTGATAAGTTTGACTGGTAAGTATACAATTCTCATCCTGGTTCTTTTTGGAGTTGCATTTCCTAATATTGGTTTTGTTCCGTAGTCAACCGACGTCGTCATCTTCTAGCGACGTCCGATTTTTGAAGGAATCTGGAGTCACGGACTCCAAGGCCAAGGAAGTGGATGAACGAACTCCTTCTCCTCCATTGGAGGCCCACTCCAGGCACAATTCATCAAGTTCTCCACACGCTGTGGAGCACCAGATGGTTGTCCGGACGATTGCGCGGCAATCGACTTCGGAGTCTCTAGAGGAGCACGTATGTGTAATGTTGCTTTTACTTGTAGTCGAATTAGTCATCCATGCTATCTTCTGATCCTTTTTTTTCTCTTGTTACAGCTTATTATGAAGGAAGCTGCTCGTCTGGCGGAGCAAGTACTTGCAATGGGTCACTAGCATGCATTGCTGGACAATCGCCATCGCGTGGTTGAAAGTTAGTGTTTTTGCTTCTTCTTCTTCATCCTTGTGATATTTTTATATACTCGACTGACGGTCCATCTTGTGTGTTTTGCAGCTGAGCATAACGTGCTTCTTCACAAAGCCGCTTCCCTTGAAAAGACGCTCGTCGTGGCAGTGAAGAGTCGCGATGAGGCAGTCGTTGCGCTTGATGAATCGCAGAAACACGAAGAGGATTTGCGCGCCTCCATCGCTTCTAGGGAGAAGTTGTTCGAAGAACAACTCTTCTCGATTACCAAGGCTCTTTTAGGTATTCTTTCATCTGGATTTCCGTTGTTTCCTTTCTTTTGGCTTTATTATTGTGCTGACTTTTTGCTAACACTTTGCTCTACGTAGATGCTGGTGGTCTGAGCTTCGACGCCCAGGCGCTTCGTCGCGATGATGCTTTGGCAGGCGCGTCGCGACAGTCGAAGACCGCAGCGCTTCCATTTAGGAAACACTGACCAAAGCTAAGGGTGTACTCAGTCGCATCCGCGAGGAGCTGGCGCCCAAAGCTGAGCTGATCGAGAACATGGATGACCTGGTGGAGTCCCTTGCTGGAGGTATTCATGCGGGCTTCAAGAACTCGCTTCATGCGGCTGGCACTTCCATGTCACTCGCGATGGTTCAAGCCCATGGCATGGAGGTGGATCCCGTTGGGGCCTCCAAGGCGATGCCTGTTGGCGCAGATGGTCAACATGTATTGTTTGCTCCTTTTACAATTGCATGTGGCAAGTACGGGCCTCAACACATCAACACAGTCGCCAAGTACTCTGAGGAGCTGTAGCGAGCTAAGAAGGCGGCGAAGGCTGCGGCGTCAGGGACCGGCGGGATGTCTATGGCGTCTGATACTGCCACGGACTCGATGAGGCCTCCCAAACCGAAGTCCAAGTCAAAGAATGTTGGGGGATACCCCCGGGTAGGGTCACGCCGGGGTATAAAGGTCGAGTTAGCCGAGGTTCGACAAGGCCAAAGCAGATGCTGGCCGGGTCACCTCAAGGCAGGCCGAATCACGGGGTACTCCGGACCTGGGGGCGTTCGCCTAACTAGGTCTCATCCGACTTAAGCAGTAAGTCGGAAGTGAATGTTTTACCTGTATGCAGGAACGGGTGTGGCCGGATGAACCATCATCCGGGTCATAGCAAGCTTCTAGGAGAAGGAAGGAATCTCGCTGGTCAAAAGGAGCCCCGGTACGCACTGCCTGAGCGAAACGAGCAAGGACAGGACTACCGGGGCGTGGCCGACAAGCGTGACGACGCCCGTGTCAGCTGACGAGGGCGCCGTCAGAGGCTCACGTAGCTAAAGCATGTGTGACGCGGGGGAAAAAGCACCCCGGTCGGCTTACCACTTTGGGAGGAGGCATATTCTTAGGAATATGCCTCCACGTATGCCCTAGGCAGAAACCGAGCCTCCCCTATAAAAGGGGGGCTAGGGCTTCTGTAGAAGGGGTTGGTCTCTCTACGATTCAGTTTTGGGCTAGGGTTTCAGGTGTGATCTGTGGGTGAGAGTAAGAGAGCTCCTTCTTCCTCCTCTCGCCAATACAGCTCTAGGAGCACTTGTAACCTTGGAAGTAAATCAATACAAGCTCTTGTGTGGAGAATCACTTCACTATCCCTCCCTGGATTCCCCTAGCGAGTATTAGTCCCCACCTTTAGCCTATACATGGCATCTGCCGTGACACCACCATGACAGTTGGCGCCCACCGTGGGGCAAGCGGCGCTAGCAGGGGTCAAAATCCGGACGGGAAACTTCATCGCCACCGGCGAGAGCATCATCTCCGGGCTCGTTCAGCGCTTTGGAGCGCGGGACTTCGTCAGCGACAACGCAGGCTGCTTCGGCACGTGCCCTCTCCCGCGCAACGGCATCTTCATCAAGCTCGGCGCGCACAAGGTCTACGTTGCGGTGGACGTGTCTAGCGTTCATCCGCGCCACGTCGTCAAAGCGGGCGAACCGCCCCTCACTGTGGCTCGCGGGGAGCGTATCGCTCGTTCCCCGGACCATGCAGAGGTAATGATGACAGCGCCAGGTGCAGGTGCGAGCAAAGATCCGGCGCCAGATCCAGAGGTGACACCCAAGGCACCAAGGAAAGGTAGAGGTCCTCCGCTAGAGAGGCCGGAAACGTGTTGAGAGAGGCAATGGATAGCTTGGCAAACCCTATAGTAGCAGCGGTAGATCTGGCTCGTGCGCAGGCCGAGCTGGAAGAAACTAGGCAGAAAATACTAGAGGGCGCAAAGAAAATAGCCGCGGCCCAGCAGTCGTTGAACATGACGCTGCGTGAGTACGCTAAGGCGAACAAGGTTGATACTATAAAAGTCAAAGGGAGAAATCTCATGAGCGAAATGAACAGAGAAGGTGATGCTGGAATCGAGGAATCAGAAAACTGTTTGTTCGTGGGGCTGCCGAGATATAGTACCCCGGCCAAGAACCTCAGGGTAGCGGATGCAGCTGCATCTGAGTTAGAGGGACTGACGGGTGAAGCCCGGCAAAGGCAGCAAGATCGGGTTAACGAGCTGGTTCGGATTGCAAATAGGCAAAACGAGGAACTGCTCAGGGCAAACCCGGAGAGAGCTGGAGCCTCCAAGATCGTCCATTCGGCGGTGGGTAACCCGGAGAAATCCGCTAGAGCCGCATCGTCCCCTCATGGTGCTCCAAGGAGAGAGGAGGTGGTAACCTCAGCCAGACGGAACAAACAAATTGTCCCGTATGACCCGACACGGGCAGGGAAAGAAAAAGAAGCGCAGAAAAATGATGATCGACGGAGTGTGAGCCGAGGCGAAGCTGGCCGAGGTAACCGCGACCAAGGCAATGCCGGTCAAGGGAACGTTGTCAACGGCAATGCCGGGCAACAAAACTCAGCTGGAGCAAGACAACCGCAGCAGCGGAACATGCCAAGGCAAGAGCACAGTGCTGGCCGAGGTGTGCGACAGAAAGGTGCGCCGCAAGAGAAAAACCGGTATAACGACGGTGATTCGGAGATGGCAAATGCGGGATACCCGAGATCGGACTATCATGTGATAGGGTCAAGATTGGGAAGTAGGGATTTGATGCCGGACGATGCAAGGTTGAAACTGGATCGACTATATAGGTCGGAACAGATTGAATGTCAAGGTCCACCGGGTCCAGCATGTTTTCGACCCCGGATCATGAAAGAGCCACCAGTACCGAACTTTCAGCTGCCCAGGGGCACCAAGACCTATGACGGTAGTACCAAGCCAGAGGATTGGCTGATAAACTATGCTACGGCTGTAAAAATTACCACAGGCAACCTGAGATGGGCCGTACGGTATGTACCCCGGATGTTGGAAGGCCCGGCAAGGTTGTGGTTGAACAATTTGCCACCAAGAAGCATCAACTGCTGGATAGATTTCGAGGAGATGTTCATCAGCAATTTTTCGAGTACGTAACAAAGGCCAAATAGGCCACGGACCCTAGCTATGTGCAAGCAAAGACCCAATGAGACAGACCGGGAGTTTTTGACCCGGTGGTGTACCGTGAGAAACTCATGCAAGGGCGTGATAGAATCACAGGCCATAGCATGGTTTGCACAGGGATGCAGATATGGAAGCAAGCTGTGGATGAAGTTGCAACGGAAAATGCCGGCTACGTTGGCAGAAATGATCCGGATTGCAGATTCGTATGCGTTGGGTGACCCGACCCAACCAAGGCTCGCGTCCAACGATTCAAGCGATGAGTACTATCAGAGGGATGGATCCGGATCATCCCGGAGGAATGATTATAGAGGAAAAAGGAGAGATGATAGACCAGACCACCGGTACGGTTCGCACCAAGTTGCAGCTGTGAATCAAGATCAACCCGGAGCAGGGGGTAGCCAGCGCCAGAAAACTGGAGGTCAATGGACTCCAAGGAACGATGGGAAGAAAACTTGGACACCGGAGCAAAAGAAGCAGTGGCAAGAAAGGAAAGACCGTCTGAGGTATACTTACGAGTCGATGTTGGACCAGCCGTGTAAGTTTCACACGCCAAATCCGAACAACCCAGCGGGTCATACGACGAGGCAATGTGAGTGGATGCGCAAGATTGAGCAAGGTGGTTCGGGGAATGCTCAGGCACCCCGGAATGATCAGCCTCGGTAGGAGTTACCCCAACAGCAATTGCTCTCCGGAGCGAACACGCAACAGCTAATGTTGCCTCCCCTCCGCCGAGGTATGATAACAATGAAAGAAGGGATGCAGTGCATCAGGTAGAAAATCAGCATCAGCCGGATCAGAGGCACCCCGGAAATGAGGGGAGAAACGAGTACAGGGAGCATCACCAGAGCTATTGTGTATTCACCATAGAGGAAACTGATAGAAAAAGCTTGCAGCGTAGGCATATGGAAATGAATGCAGTAATGCCTGCAGTGACGAGGTACATGCCTTGGTCCGATCAGGAAATCACCTGGAGCATTAGGGATCATCCCAAGCTCATGCCGCCCTGGTTCGTACGCGTTGGTGCTGGGTCCTACATTCATTGGACCTAGCATTAACGTAAGGTTCTCAAAGGTACTGATCGACAATGACAGTAGCATAAATATCATGTATGCGGACACAATGCGCAAGTTGGGTATCTCGGAGAACATGCTCCAGGCCACGAGGACAACTTTCCATGGCATTGTGCCCGGAATTTCTTGCGAGCCCATAGGCAAGGTCCGGGTCGACGTCTTGTTCGGCACGAGGGATAATTGCCGAACCGAAAATCTGGAGTTCGAAGTGGTGAACTTAGAAAGCGCATATCATGCGCTGCTCGGAAGGCCAGCGATGAACAAGTTTATGGCAAGTTGTCATATCAGCTACTTGAAGATGAAGTTGCCCGGACCAAACGGAGTGATTACCATTGCTGGGGACTTCCGACGTTACATGGAGTGTGCGTCGGCCGGATCAAACTTAGCTGAGTCACTTGTGATCGCGTAGGAAAAGAGAAAAACTCAAGAGGTGGCGGCATTGGCTCAGTCCGCGCAGCAGTATATGCCGGCGCTGAGTAACCCGCATGGAACTGTCTCTTTCCAGGCCATGAAAGATACCAAGAAGGTTCCAGTTGATGACATGTTCCCAGAGCGCACCGTAACAATTGGTGTCGGGCTAAGTGATAAATAGGAAAGCGAGCTCGTCAGCTTCCTCCGTGAGAATCGGGACATTTTTGCTTGGTCCACACAGGACTTGCAAGGTGTTCCGAGGGAGTTGGCCGAGCACTCTTTGAATGTGAGACCCGGAGCCAAGCCGGTGAAGCAACATCTCCGCTGCTTCGCCGAAGATAGGAGGAAAGTCATTGGAGATGAGATAGCTCGGTTGCTAGCTGTAGGATTTATCATGAAAGTCCTTTACCCGGATTGGCTGTCTAATCCGGTGCTGGTGGAAAAGAAGAAGGATGACCCGAACATGGCGGTGGTTTGGCGTATGTGTATCAATTACACGAACCTAAACAAGGCGTGTCCAAAAGACCCATTCCCGCTGCTAAGAATAGATCAGGTCATAGACTCAACTGCTGGATGTGAACTGTTGTCATTCATTGATGCTTATTCTGGTTTCCACCAGATACCTCTGAATCCAGATGATCAAATAAATACTGCGTTTATTACCCCGTATGGGGCTTATTGCTATCCACCATGCCGTTTGGATTACGTAATGCAGGGGCAACGTACGAGAGGTGTATGCAAAAATGTTTGCACGACCAAATAGGTCAAAATGTACAGGTGTACGTGGATGATGTGGTTATCAAGACCAAGGAAAGCAAAATGCTCCTTGACGATATCAGGCAAACGTTTGCAAACCTAAGAAGGTTCCGGATGAAACTTAACCCGAAAAAATGCACCTTCGGTGTCCCGGCTGGAAAATTGCTCGGTTTTCTCGTCTCCAGCCGAGGTATCGAGGTTAATCCAACCAAAATCTGGGCATCGAACGAATGGAACTGCCGAAGTGTCTTAACGATGTCCAGAAGTTCACAGGTTGCCTGGCCTCGTTAAGTCGGTTTGTATGTCGGTTGGGAGAAAAGGCTTTGCCTCTTTACCAACTCATGAAAAAGTTGGATAAGTTCATTTGGACACCGTAGGCTGATGAAGCCTTTACCCACCTAAAGAAAATGTTAGCCACGGCACCAGTGCTAGCCTCACCACTATCAAAGGAGCCAATGTTACTCTATATAGCCGCAACCAACCGAGTTATAAGTGCAGTGATAGTGGTGGAGCGCGATGAGGAAGGTAAGTCGGTGCAAAGGCCGGTGTATTACTTGAGTGAAGTGTTGTCAACCTCAAAGCAGAACTACCCACATTATCAAAAAGTGGCTTATGGCGTGTACATGGCCGCCAAGAAACTGAAGCACTACTTTGAGGAGCATCCCATCCGGGTCATATGTGAGGCTCCCATATCCAAGATAATGAGTAACAAGGATGCAAGCGGCAGAATTGCAAAATGGGCAATTGAGCTAGCTCCTTATGCTCCACAATATGACAGGCGAGAAGCCATCAAATCTCAAGCTGTGGCAGACTTTTTCGTGGATTGGGTCGAGGTGCAGTACGAACCACCGCTTCCAGATCCGAACTATTGGCGAATGCACTTTGACGGATCAAAGACCAAAACCAGGCTAGGTGCCGGAGTTGTACTCACATCACCGAAGAAGGACCAGTTGAAATATGTGCTGCAGATCCACTTCACCGCATCAAACAATGTCGCTGAGTATGAAGCACTTGTGCATGGGCTGTCAAAGCTCGGGTCAACCAGACAAGCAATTCCACCGGGTGTAGCATTAGAGCACCTCAAGAAACCATCCATCAGGCCATCCCCAGAATCCGAGTCAATCTATGTCCCGGAGGACACCGAATCCGGAGCTGTGCCCATGGACGTTGACACAGGAAGTGGTGCGCAAAACCCGGGGACTGCTTCGCAAAACCCGGGGACGGCTTCGCAAGACCCGGGGACTGCTCAGCATGGTCCAGTTGAAGTTATGCCGGTGGATCAGATGGAGATAGATGAGGACATGTTCCTCGTGCGGCCAATACCGGCTTGGGCACTGCCTATTTTTCAATTCCTGAAAGATGGAACATTACCCACTGAGGAGGTGCTGTCCAGGCAAACATAGAGGAGGCCAAAGGCCTACACGATCATCAATTCCGAGTTATACAAAAGAAGTGTGACCAATGTCCTCCAGCGGTGTGTTGACCCGGAAGAAGGGCTTGAAATCATCCGAGATATACGTCAGGGGGAATGCGGGCATCACGCCTCATCCCAAGCCTTGGTAGCAAAAGCTTTCTGACACGGATTCTACTGGCCAAACGCCTTAGAGCAAGCAGAAGATCTGGTGAGAAAATGTAATGGTTGTCAGAGGTACGCTACCAAGACACACATGCCAATGTCGGAACTCAAGACCATCCCAATCACTTGGCCATTTGCCGTATGGTGCTTGGATATGGTTGGCCCGTTCAAACCAGCAAGGGGAAATATGACCCACATTCTGGTAATGGTGGACAAGTTTACGAAGTGGATTGAGGTGAAGCCTATAAGAAAATGTGATGGAGCTACGGCCGTAACGTTTCTCAAAGATATCATTTTGAGGTACGGTTATCCACACAGTATCATAACTGATAATGGCACAAATTTTGTGGAAGGAGCATTCGCTCGTTTCTGCCGGGATAAGAGGATCCGGCTGGACGTAGCTTCGGTAGCCCACCCCGCATCGAACGGGCAAGTGGAAAGATCCAACGGATTAGTATTATCCGGGATAAAACCCCGGCTCATTGAGCCGCTGCAAAGATCAGCGGGGTGCTGGATAGAAGAACTACCAGCGGTACTGTGGAGTTTAAGAACAACTCCGAATCGATCAACGGGCTATACGTCGTTGTTTCTGGTATATGGGGCTGAACCTGTATTACCAGCCGACATAGAGCATGATTCGCCTAGGGTCACCCAATACTCAGAAGCCGAAGTGCAAGAAGCCCGGCAAAATGATGTTGATCTGCTGGAAGAAGCGAGAGAACTGGCACTGTCTAGATCCGCCATATATCAGCAAAATCTCCGACGCTATCATAGCCGGAAAGTGTGCCCCCGAGTCTTTCGAGAAGGCGATCTGGTGCTCCGGTTGGTACAACGTACTACTGGAATGCATAAATTATCCCCCCCCATGGGAAGGACCGTTCATCATGAGCAAAGCATTGCACAACGATTCTTACTATCTTATAGAAGCAAAGCCACAGAAGAAGAACAAGGCGGATAGGTCCGGCGAGGAATCCAAGCGACCATGGAACATAGCTCTACTTCAGCCTTTCTACACCTAGCTAAGAAGTGTATGTATCCGGGTTATCTCATATGTCGGTATGTATGTCGGCAATGAGCTTATCAATGAAATGTTGGCACCTCGAGCAGTAACTCGGGGACTGCCTTAATAATGTTTGTTATTTTCTGCGCGTCAGCTGGAGTAAGTTATTCTACTTAGCTCGGATTAGTAGTGTGTGAGCACCAAAAACCCAACTCTTCGACTTGCTGCTGTCCAACAAGAATTGGCTTCATGGCAAGCAAGAGAACAAGTTTGGAATTGCGTAGCACATGAAAAACGACTAAGGAAAAGGATTTATTCGAGCTGACGTTTATGTTTCGGACTAACCCCGTATTCATTTTCCAATTGTTATATGGTTTTATTTTTGAGCTAAGTCTAAAAGTTTCCCAGTATTGTTAAGACAATTTTTAAGCTCGGATTTGTAAGTTGTAAAACCGAATCAAGGTAGACACGATCCGAGCCAAAAGATTGAACGAACAAGAAAAAGAAACTCGAGGACTACGCCCAAGTTAATCCGGCATAAGTACTCAGTAGCAAAATATCACATGTGTTTGGAATACAATTCCACCCGGCATACCGGGGATCTCATAAATTTTCAAGTGTTTTTTACTTAAGGAGCAGCGGGAGGAAGTTCGGCATCATCGTCGCCCTCTTCGATATCCGAGGCAGTGTCCTCTTCGTCTTCACCCGAATCATCTTCAACGTTTTCAACTTCCTCTTCGCCTGCGACTTCTAGGAAGCTCGGACCCTCAGTCCATTCATGAATGGGGGCATATTCGATGAGGCTGTGGGCGCAAGCCTGGCGCCGAGCTACCCACTCCGGGTCATCTGTCCATTTGGATCCGATGCGCAGGCGTGTGAGGAGGCTGAGATCTATCTTCTCATACCATGCCAAAATGTGGTGAAGGATGGTATCGGCTGCAGCACGTCCAGCGGACTCTCGCCCGAGATCGAGCTGGGTCTCGATTTCTGAAAGTTTTTCAGCAAGCTGTGTGACTCTCTCCGGGGCATCAACGGCGGGCCAAAAGGCGTTGAACACTCGGACTGCAACATCGAGGAGGTCCCTGCCGTAGTTCTTGATGATCTCCACGCGAGACGACAGGCTGACCAACAGGTCCTCCATGTCAAAGGGAATGCTCTCACCCTCAGGAGCGACCGGAGTACCCCTTTCTCGGCGGAAATTGGCAACAGCAGCACTTGCAATAGCAGTACCCTCTGGAAAATGGCCTGGGAAACAAGGCAAAGGACAAAGTTGAGAAAACAGGACATATGAAGTAACCCGGAGAAATAAGGCGGATAAAGGAAAAGAAATTACGTGACATGTGACTGTGAATCCGGGTCAATTCCTTGGTGCAAGCTTCACGCCTCTTCCGAAGCTGCTCGAGCTCAGCATTTGCCGATTCAAGTTTGACCTCGGCTTCCTGAAGAAGCTCACGGTCCTTAGCATTTTGGAGTTTGAGGCGCTCGCGTTCTTCGGTGTAGTCCTGGCCAGCCTTTTTTAGCTCGATCTGGTGCTGCGCCTTCATCTTAGCCATTTCAGCCTTGAGCTTGGCTATCTCATCGTCTTTGGTCTGGAGGAGGGCGAGCTCGTCATCTTTCTTCTTTAGTTCGGCTTGGTGCTGCCCTGCTTGTTCGAGAAAATGCAGCATCACGTCAGGCACATGCACACTATCTTCAAGCAATGCTGAAATAGTGCATTGGCCCCGCAGTGCCGAGGAATGAATGTTTGCCGAGCCAAGCAGGAAAGCCAATGGAAACCACGGTAAAGACAGACAAGAAGGACGTACCCTTGATCTGCTCCAAGTTCTTCCGCATTATCTTGTTTTCAGCTTCCACCCTAGCTGCGGAAACCAAACAATCAGATTAGTTCGGCAAACGAAGTTAAAGAAAATTGACGAAAGGGTAAGGAAGAAATTTACCCCTTTTCTCGTACTCCGCGATGAGTGCAGCCTGTTTCGTGCGAAGATTCTTGTGTGTATCCAGCAAGCGTTGGAATTGAGCACTCCGGCGGTTGGTGGTTACCTAAAAGAGATACAGAAACTTAAGTCAGCCTAGTGCATGTTCGAAGTGTACTAAAATCCGGGCCAAGTGGAACTTAACCCGGCTTTAGGTGTGTGCATGTTCGAAGTGTACTAAAATCCGGGCCAAGTGGAACTTAACCCGGCTCTAGGTGTGTGCATGTTCGAAGTGTACTAAAATCCGGGCCAAGTGGAACTTAACCCGACTTTAGGTGTGTGCATGTTCGAAGTGTACTAAAATCCGGGCCAAGTGGAACTTAACCCGGCTCTAGGTGTGTGCATGTTCGAAGTGTACTAAAATCCGGGCCAAGTGGAACTTAACCCGACTCTAGGTGTGTGCATGTTCGAAGTGTACTAAAATCCGGGCCAAGTGGAACTTAACCCGGCTCTAGGTGTGTGCATGTTCGAAGTGTACTGAAATCCGGGCCAAGTGGAACTTAACCCGGCTCTAGGTGTGTGCATGTTCGAAGTTATCATGGAGCTACGTTAGTTCTATAAAAGAGCATCCGACCGAGTAACAAGTTACTCCCCCGGAGGCTCGGGGACTAATGGTTATTATCTACAATTTGCAAAGGAGAAATGACGTACCTCCATCATTCGTCCAGCGAGGTTAACGGCCTTTGCGGCGGTATTCATCTGAGCGGAAAACTCGGCGGGGCCGAACTTTTTCGGGAGATCAGATTCCTGGACTACCTCTGCCTTATTCCAGTCCATGACAAATTCCATCAGGCTCAGAGGATACCGTTCACCTGTGGGCATATGGGGCGTCACCAAGCCCTTTGCATGTGCTTCCTTCCTCTCCACCAAGGCAAGGGCGGGGCTGATATGCAGGACCAACTGCTGGGCTTTGGTTGGCTCGGCAGGCGCGTCCTTTGCCGCAGGTGTTTTCTTAGGAAGCATCGATATAAGGGTACGTTGCCCAGGCTCGACAGCACTGGGCTTGGCAGCGTCTTGAATCTTCTTACCCTTGGCTTGCTGGGAAGAAGAAGCCGTAGCAGCGGTTTTCAGAGATTGAGAAGATTCGGAAGATGCAGAGGAACTGGGCGCTGGTACTCTCGTTGCTGGACTTGGTGCCGGCGCTGATGTTTTCGCAGCCGGAGTGGGTGCTGGTGCCGGAGTTGGAGATGGTGCTGGTTTGGCTGCTGGTACTGGAACGGTTGCTGGAGTCGAGGTAGCCTTAGTGGCTGCTGGTTGTGGCGTTGCCGAGGTGGTGGGTGCCGTTGCTTCGGCTGGGCCGGTTCCCCCCGCTCCAGGATGACCCGGAGCGGCCGCAGAGCCCTCCGAAATGGGGCTCAGCGGACGTGACTTGTCTTCACGACGGGGTGAAGGGCTAGGCCGGAGAGGTGAAGAGATGCTGGATCCACTTTGAGGGACCTCCACCGGAGCACTGTGAAATCAAATAACGTCAGAAGAAAAATTACGACGAAGTGAGGAAGTACGAGTTACAGAAGAAAGAAGGACTTACGCATCCGAGGTTTCGGCCGCTTTGGGTTTCCGAGCCCTTCGTGCTGGGGCCTTGCCTACTGGTTTGGGGGCAGTCTTGTCCCCGGACTTCTTTTGCCTTTTAACAGGCTGAGATGGTCCGGAGGAAGAACTCGAAGAAGCCCCACATTTCTTCTTCATTGCCACCAGAACAGGCTCGCCCATAGCGAGAGGGGGATCCTCGTGAATATGACCGCCGGGGTGAGCTGATGGCGGAAAAGAAAAAGAAAGGGGGACAGCCTCAAAAGATTCAATCACCTCGATTTTCGAGTCATCTTCATCATCGGGCCAATCTCTAATAGAAGAGGATTTACCCGTGGGTCGTTTCGTGGCGTCGGTCATAGGGAGGAACATCTCCTGGTCCGGCTCTTCCTCATCTGGAGTCTCCCGGTCCGGCGCCCACTTGAGGGACGGATCGGTGCCGTCCTCAAGGGTCTGCTGAAGGAATTGCTGAGGAAAAGAGCAAACAAAAGAGTAAAAATGGCAACAATAACTGACATATGATTAGTCCGGGTTAAGTTTGCAGCATGAAACTTACCGTGGGAGAAAGCCGGTCATGGCAGAAATGCTCAATCCCCCAAGACCAATCAGTGGAAAAGTCCTTGTGAGTGGTGAAGAGAGCCTTGACCCGGCGATAAATCTCCGAGTTGGTCAGCTCGAAGGATGAGGTCCGGTTAGGATCGCGGCCGTAGCTCATATGGCACACCTTGTGAGTGCGCTTCTGGAGGGGTGAGATTCGGTTACGCACAAAGGTGATCATGGCATCCTCGTTGCATAGCCCAAGCCCCTTCAGTTCCACGAACCTTTTGCTCACTTGGTTGGCCAAGGCTGTGGGCTTCTTGGGGATCACGTCCCACAGGTCCGGGTTAGGTGGACCCGGAGTGTAGGGAAGCAACCGGATCAAGTCTTCGGTGCCCGTATTCCGGACATAGAAGAAGGTCCGGGCCCACCCTTTGCAGGATTCTAGCCCGGTGACCCGGGGAAAAACGGAAAATCGCCGGGGTGAAATGGAGGCCGCTCCGAATTGAGTGAGCCGCTTGTCCTCCGGATCAGCGTGGATGTTGGGAATGACGTTGCGATGAAGGCCAAAGAACCGGATCCATAGCTCTTTCGTGGGCCATAGTCTGGCGTAGCCTTCGATCGTAGAAGCAAAGGCAGAAAGAGAGGTGATGGCATTGGCTGGAAGGTGGTGTGGCTGGAGTTCGTACGTACCGAGCTAGTCCTGGAAAAAATCACTCACCGGCAAGCCGAAGCCCCGTTGGAAATGAGACAGAAACACGACGAACTCGCCCGGATTGGGCGAGGGGGCCAGTTTGTTGGAAGGAAGACGCGCGGCGACGCCGGCAGGGATGCGCCTGGTCCGGTAGAGCCAGTCTAGGTCATCCTGGCAGACCCAGGAGCCGGCCCATGCGCCGTAGTCCACCGCCACGACGTCCTCTTCCATCTCCTGCTCAGCAACAATGAGCTCCTCTTCAGTCATCTGGTCCTCGAGGCCCTCGCTGACACTGGAGGCGGCGGGGGACAGTGGCCAGGACTGGCACAGACCCGTGGCGAGAAATTCGCGTCACGGTGGCGGCGACGCGGAGGTGCGACGAAGGAGGACGGCGGCGACGCTGCTTTTTGGCGATGCTGGCGGCGGCGCGGTCGCGAGGAAGAGGAAGAAGAATGGCAACATGCAGAGGGGTGCGGAGAGGGAAAATCCTAAGGGACGCGCCCCTCCGCTATTTAAACCACTCCCGTCAGGGGTGAGTGGGATCGCCCCCTGTGGACCGGCCACACGCTGTGGCCGTGTATCGCCCGTCCGGACCAATCAGTGAGGAGCCACACGGAGGGCCACAGGGCGGAGAGAGCCCTGTGACGTGACGCGCTGATGCGGTAAACGAGGAGGCAAGCGTGACGTGACCCGCGCACAATGATAACTGACAATTACTGCGGCGGTTACTGTAGCGTCCCTTAAAATAAGACGACATAATGATTACCCTTCACATGGGTTAGCGTACGAGAGAAGGAAGCAAGACCCGGATGGAACTGTGGTAACCCGACCGGCAAGTGAAAACTTGAAATGTGCGAAGGGAACGTAAATCCAAGCAGTCCGGGGTATAGAGGTAACTCGGCAACAACGACCGGGGCACAAAATTGAACCTGGTATGGCCTTAGCGGCCAAGGCAGCTAAGACCGCACCAGCTTCGGGGACTAATGTTGGGGGGATACCCCCGGGTAGGGTCACGCCGGGGTATAAAGGCCGAGTTAGCCGAGGTTCGGCAAGGCCAAAGCAGATGCTGGCCGGGTCACCTCAAGGCAGGCCGAATCACGGGGTAATCCGGACCTGGGGGCGTTCGCCTAACTAGGTCTCATCCGACTTAAGCAGTAAGTCGGAAGTGAATGTTTTACCTGCATGCAAGAACGGGTGTGGCCGGATGAACCATCATCCGGGTCATAGCAAGCTTCTAGGAGAAGGAAGGAATCTCGCTGGTCAAAAGGAGCCCCGGTACGCACTGCCTGAGCGAAGCGAGCAAGGACAGGACCACCGGGGCGTGGCCGACAAGCGTGACGACGCCCGTGTCAGCTGACGAGGGCGCCGTCAGAGGCTCACGTAGCTAAAGCATGTGTGACGCGGGGGAAAAAGCACCCCGGTCGGCTTACCACTTTGGGAGGAGGCATATTCTTAGGAATATGCCTCCACGTATGCCTTAGGCAGAAACCGAGCCTCCCCTATAAAAGGGGGCTAGGGCTTCTGTAGAAGGGGTTGGTCTCTCTACGATTCAGTTTTGGGCTAGGGTTTCAGGTGTGATCTATGGGTGAGAGTAAGAGAGCTCCTTCTTCCTCCTCTCGCCAATACAGCTCTAGGAGCACTTGTAACCTTGGAAGTAAATCAATACAAGCTCTTGTGTGGAGAATCACTTCACTATCCCTCCCTGGATTCCCCTAGCGAGTATTAGTCCCCACCTTTAGCCTATACATGGCATCTGCCGTGACACCACCACGACAAAGAAGCAGGCTGCTCCTTAGTAGTTATATTTGTAATAGTTGATAGCTCGACTCCTTTTGTTGAAAACATGCTGCTGGCTGAGTGTCTATGTGAATACTTTTGCTACGTCTGAATGCACTTGAGTTTTTGTCCATGTGTTGTTTGGTCCCTTATTTTCTCTTGCTTGGCTTGTGATAGGGTACATCGAGTGGTCCTTCGAGTGAGCCTCGGGATCCGCCATCCGCTGGTGATACCTTAGCACAGTCGCACTCAAGGGTGGATGAGCTGTCCCTGCTTTCGTGACTACGCGATCGCGTTAAGCAGCTGGAACACGAACTGCTCGTCCTCTGTGGTAATGACAATTGATGAGGGTTTAACTCATCAATGCCCATTATTATGGACTTGGGTTTTGGAGAAGGTGGGAGCGCTGGAAGCATCAAGCGGCTAGCAAACAAGCACACATGGACGCAAGATTTACCCAGGTTCAGGCCTCGTAGAGGTCCCTACTCCTGCTTGTCTACTCTTGGAATTAACAAAGGAATCGAAGATTACAGGGGCGTGCAGATGCAATCTGGCGAGAGTTGTGGAAACTAGGGTTGCGTGTGTCCTCCTCGCCGCCCCTCCTAGCCTTTATATAGATAGGCCAGGTCTCGGGTAGCAGGTCGAGTCGGTTATAGATTAGGGTTTTCAACAGAATCTGATACATACAAGGCAAACACCGTCAGCGAATCGTGAGAGCGCCCAAATATGGAAAAATAGAAATTTGGCTAAAATGCGAGAAACAAAATTAACCAATTTGGGCTTGCCATACCTTTATCGGTTGGCCATCTAGGTTGCTGGTGGTTCCCCATGGAGGGTCATGCCAGGGAGGCCTGCGCGCCTCCATCGACGACTCTGCTCTCATGCTCGCTATTAGAACGAACAAAGTTTGGGGAGAAGAAGAGATAACAAATACGGGGGAAAGCTACTCTTATTTTAACCACCAATCGAGATGGGCACACCAGTCAGCGAAACATGTGTCCCGACTTAGCAAACTGAAATATGGCCCTGTCTACAATACATCGTGGCACATTGTATCGCCGTGCAAGGTATAATGTGGTTGTTTTCACGTAAAAACATAACATAATTGCACTTAAACATCCCTTTTATACACATGATAACAAAAGGTAGAATAAACATTACAAGATATTAATATAAAACTAAATTGACGGCAATGGCCCCTTTCTTTTTGCATGTTGGCCGCCAATGCCAGAGTGATCGACCATCCCATGGTGATTGGCCATGCACACCTATACTAATGCTATTGCAGGGAACGAGCAATGGCCAACTCCATCTCCATCTCGAACTGCATGTCCTCCTGGGCTTTCTTCGCGTCGGCTTACGTCTTCGATAACTGCTCCATCAACTCGGTAGTTGGGTGAAGGGGATCAGAGGAGGAGCCACCACGGGAGGAGCGGGCCCCAAAGGAGGAGGGTCTAGGATCGTGCGGCGCTGCATGATGGCACTAGCCATCGTGGTTGGGTGAAGGCGTTGGCAGAGCCGACGGTGGAGCGGCTTGGCGAGGAGGCGCGTTTGTTGGAGAGAGTGCTATCCACCTAGACATTCCGGCGTTGGGGCATCATTATGCACGACAGCTTTATCTTCCACGAGCCATGCTCGCTTGCTCAAGAGGAGGATGATGATCGATGTCAAAGAACAAGATTGGAGAGAGGAGATGAGGAGCCAAGTGTTGTGCACAATGATGATGGAGATGGGGAGGAGAGGAGCGTACACGTCTTTTATACACCGGTGGTGGCATATGAACGAGGCGGGCAATGAAGTCCAGCAGGGCTACCGAGGTGGAGCGGACACAATGGCCGGTCAGACGAGCGGGCAAGGGCATAGCTTTCGGTCTTTCTACTTCGTGTGGAAGGAACTGGAACTGGACCCACCAGACAGTAACACAAATTTGAACAGTCACTGTGAAGTACGTCACAACCACCCCCGCGTGAGAATCCACGACGTGGTAATTTGTGCCTCCATTGAAGTACGACGACAGTAAAACACAATGATATTCATTACCGTATTTCATGACACAATTATATGTTAGTATGGGCTCTGCCACGGCCTAAAAGTGGCCGCCACGACACAATGGTGTCGTGACAGCGCATCTGCCGCGTAAACAACTATTGCGTGTTCTTTTTTCTTATGCCGCCCTAAAAATCCGCCGGGTATGGGGGAGGGTATTTTTGTAGTATTGGCAGATATCATTCTAATACAGGGGTGGATCACTGGAGGGGTGCTAAGAAAGCCTTGCATTATTTGCAAGGCACTAAAGTCCTCATGCCCATATATAAGAGAACTGACAACCTTGAGGTTGTGGGTTATTCAGATGCTTATTTTGCGGGGTGTGTTGACACTAAGAAATCCACATCGGATTATATATTCACCCTAGTAGAAGGAGACATTTCTTGGAAAAGCACCAAGCAAAGTGTTATTGCATCTGTTGGTGATATACATTCCGGGTATCTTCACAGTTCCTCACTTACCAGGGTGGACCATTTCGGGTTAGAGCTTTGCTTCACGGGCGGCCCAGTCAGGGAGAAGAGACGGAGTCCAGTCCGGCTATGGGAAGGCCCAGAAGACTTACCGACATAGGCCCATAGTGTTACTTGTAGTTCAAGACGTACTTGGTAACCGACTCTTATTCGTAGCCGGATAGATCTCTCCTGTAAACCCTAGGCCGGACATCTATATAAGCCATCCTAGGGAGAGCCTTTAGGGCACCCTAACTATCACAATCTCAACTCGCACAGGCGAACCCCTTGTAACCCATATTCTGGCTCTGCCGTATTACTGGATTACTGACAGGAGTAGGATCCATCCAAAGCCGGTGGATTCGAACCTGGGTAAACTTGTATGCTCACCGTCCCGGAATCCTGTACAACTCACACCCCTCTCTTCCACATGCCTCGAGGACCCCCTCATGGCGTACTTGTCATCAATCCGACGACAGTTGGCGCCTACCATGGGGCAAGTGAGCTTCGGATCTAAGTTCCGAGCGGAATCTGCAAGAATCGGAATCGGCGAGACTATCGACGTCGGTCGCATCCTCTACACTAGCGACGTCCCTCTCATCGTCCTCGACGAGACTTGGATTCTGGCTAGGGAAGCCGTGACCACATACACCATCATGTCTTTTGGCGAGATCAATGTTTACATCGGTTTTGGGTCCCCATTGTCCGCAGAGGTGGCAGAGTTCTGGATCTCAGAAAACCCTAATCCCACCCAGCCCGCACCAATCACGGAGATAGTGGAGAAATCCGAGCCTGAAGTAGAGTTGGTGGTTCAAGTCGAATCTGGAGTGGACCTCCCTGGTGAGGTCAAATCCCAGATCGATTTGTCTGCTGAGGTCAAAATCTAGGAGGAGCACAGTAACAACCATGGTTCTGGCTCTACTAACGCCGGAACAGATCAACCGTTCCTGAGGCATACATTAAGGCGCATGATACTGCAAGACGCGAGCGTGGATGAGGTTCTCGAAACCATCAGGATCTTCGAGGAAGCCCACGAGGAAAGCCTCAACTACCTCAGGACCCACACATCACACTTTGTCGGATATGTGGGGTCCGGATCTGACTCCGCTGATGCTGGAGACAACACCGACTCTGTGCTAGAAGCTATCGGAACAAGCGTCGAATTACCGGCATCTTCGGATGACTCCATGACGTCGGCAGATTTTCGGAAGTTCTCCGTGGAATATGAAGAGGAGATTAACTCCACAGTTGCTGCAGAAGGAGAAGACATGGACGAAGGATCCGGAGAAAACTCTCCCAAAGCACAGGACAACATGGATCTCGGAGATGATCCCAAGAACCAAATGGCCAAAAGTACCGATCAAAGTTTGACTCTAGGAAACGGGCCCAAAGCCGTCTTTGCTACCGGCACTGCCAAGAAGGCAAAGAAGAAGAACAAGACCCCGACAAAAGACCCTCCAGCAGAGGAGGTTATTGCCGAGGAATATGAGGAAGACTTGGATGGAGCACTTACCCCAGACGATCCCAAAGAAGAGTCGGTGGATGGACACGTGATCACTGAAGGTGCGCGTAAACTCTTTGATGCTGCATTAACCACACCCATTCCTACAGCTGCAGAACTTACTGCTGAAGAGCTAGACGAAAGGGCCCAGGCCCTAGAAGCGCGTCGCCAAGTACTCCTCGATGAAGCCAAAAACCTTGAGGAAGAAAAGAAACACATGGCAACTGTGGAGAAGTACAACTCTAGGCAACATCAGAAGACCAGGAAACATCATACTCATGATGAGCAATTCTCGCAGATTCACAAAGTCCTCTTTGGACGAGAACATGGGATGCCTCGACATGACAGCAACGGGGATTGGGTGTATCCAACACTAGTACAGAATACCGTTGCGGCTCGAGAAATCCTATCTGCTAATCCAAGCCCAGAGCAGATCCAATTGGGCATTAAACTACTCAACAAGGGTCTGGAGCAGCAGAAAGTTGCCTTGTCCAGAAGCCAAAAACTGGTCTCCCATTCTGACAAATGTCGCACGGATTCGGCCTGGAATGATGTAAGACCCCAACGTGTTCTAGAACAACACCATCATTCTGACCGTCGGGAAGACAACTACTCAAGAACCGAATCTTCAGGACAGCACCACAAAGCTGCACGTGACTGGTGTAATGTTACCCTAGTCGCAGAGCAAGAGGCAATTGCTGCACTGAATCCGAAGAATCCTCCCCGGCGAGAGTGGAAAGATCACAGGGAAGAAGATAAAGAGAAACGTCGGGAGGAGGACCATCAAAGAATGCCACCTCCTAGACATGCAAGCCGTCCGGCTGACGGGCGAAGGAACGACGGACACCGTGCCGAGTCAAGCCGGCAGGGGCACGTCATAATGAAGATCCTCCCTGGAACCAGAATAATGACGCGACGGAGGCCGGCGAACAGCCGGAAACAATCCAGCTGTTCCACCCTCTCCACCAAGTAGCCATCACAATGGTTCCCAAGGAGGCCAGGGAGGGCGTCATGGTGGAGGAGGTGGTGGCAGAAGCCGAAGTCTGGCTCCAAGGCACCACAGTCATAGCGGTCATTCGGGACGATCTTTATCCCCAAGTGACGCAAGGCACGGGATGAATTCCAACATAGAGGTGCGGCGCTACGAAAACGATGATATATACATGGGCCCAAAGGGCTTCGGACCATGCATAAGAGCTAAAAATTCCCGAAAGGATTTGCTATCTCAAGACACATTCAAGCCTACGACGGCATAGCTCGGCCAGATACTTGGCTCCAGGATTTTTTTCCAGGCTTGTTGCATCGCCAAAGGTGGAAATAGCCTGGTCACAACCCAATATCTCCACTCATGTTGCAAAAGACGGCATGATCATGGCTCAATGAACTTCTGCAGAACACCATCCACAACTGGTATGACATGCAAAGTGCGTTCTTTCGGAATTTCGAAGGCACATATCGGAGGCCCTGTACGATAGGATACCTACAGTGTTGCACCCAGAAAGTCGGAGAAACTTGCCGAGATTATCTCGGATGATGGATCGACACCAAGAACTCCTGTGGAGGAGTAAATGACCAAACTGCGATTGAAGCTTTCATTGCAGGTCTCCCAATTGGTTTGCTACGTCATCGCTTGAAGTGTGACAAGGCCACTGATTTGGGAGAGATGATAGAAATAGCGAGCAAGTATGCAGATGCTGACGACGACGTAGAGGGATTACTAAACGCCCTAGTTGTGCCACAGTCGGCAAAACAACCAAAGCAACAAGCTCAGAAGTGCAAGAATACCTCGGAAGAAAAGCCCAACACGGAAACAGCAGTGGTCACTGCTACTTTCGGGTCTAGAGGACGAGGAGGACGTGGCGGTGGCCGTGGATGCGGTCGTGGGACATCAAGAGTTCAAGGTAGAGGAGACCAGCAACCAGCCAAAACTTACTCTTGGGCCGACATTGCCAATAACCCATGTGTGCATCACCTAGACGCCAATGGGGGCTCGTCTCACACAAACACCGAGTATCGTTTTAATGACGACATTAAGAGAGATGATACCGCTGGCTACAGGGCTAAGTGGAAGAAAGGAAAGAAGAATCCCGAAAAGGATAAAGAGACCAAGGAAGATTCCGACATGGAGGAAGCTGATGCTTCAAATCCCAAGCCCGAAGGGAAGAAAACTTTTTTGACCAAGAAAGATACTTACGTCACCTTCGTTTGATCTCAACCAGCAAAGGTCAAGAAAGAAGTTCTACATGAGATCAACGCAATAGTTACGGCTGTCTCTCAATTCTTGGACTGGTCGGAAGTGGCAATCACCTTTGACCATGCTGATTATCTACCTAAGTTGCACAGGCGAGGAAAATACGCCTTAGTCATCAATCCACTTATTGACGGCTATGGTTTCTCCAAGACTCTCATGGACGGTGGCAACAATATTAATATTCTATATGTCAAAACGCTACGCCAGATGAAGATCTCGGAGACCCACCTGAACCACAACTCTGTGATCTTTCACGCAGTTGTCCCAGGAAGGCAAGCAAATTCCCTGGGGAAATCACTTTGGATGTTACCTTTGGAACTCCAAAGAACTACCAGACGGAAGCACTTTCCTTCGAAGTGGTCCCGTTCAAGAGCGCATACCACGCTATATTCGGACGTTCGGCTTATTAGGCTTTTATGGCTCGTCCATGCTACATTTACAATATGATGAAAATTCCAGGTACCAACGGCGTGATCACCATCAGGGGAGACCCCCAAAAATGCGAGAGTGCGAGGATGGAAATGTCGCCTTTGCTGAAGCCGTGTTGCACGCCTAGGAGTACCAGGAGATCAAGAAGAGCCTAGATCCGTTTGAGATGCCCGCAACAAAGAACGAGGTGACAAAGCCGAATCCGGAGTTCAAGGCATCAGAAGAGACGAAGAAGACGCCGTTAAAGGATGATGACCCCTCCAAGGTGACCCAGATAGGCGTAGGCCTAGATAGCACATAGGAAAGCGCGCTCGTCAAGTTCCTCAAAGCAAATCAAGATATTTTTGCATGGCAGCCATCTGACATGACTGGAGTACCTAGGGAACTTGCCGAGGACTCTTTAAATGTAAACCCGAACGCTAAACTCGTCAAACAGTACCTACGACATTTTGGAGATGAAAAGCGTAAGAAAATAGCTAAGGAACTAGCACAGCTCGAGTTAGCCGGATTCATAGAAGAGGTCATCCACACTGAGTGGTCGGCCAATCCTGTAATGGTCCCTAAAAAGGACACCACTGATTTAAGGATATGTGTTGATTATACTGCCTTGAACAAGGCTTGTCCCAAAGATCTGTTCGCTCTTCCTAGGATCGATCAAGTTATCAATTCTATGGCAGGCTCGGAACTCCTATGTTTTCTCAACGCATATTCCGGTTACCATCAAATCTGGATGAAGGAATCTGACAAAGTCAAAACTTCATTCATAACCCCCTACGGAACCTTCTGTTTTGTTACGATGCCCTTTGGGCTGAAAAATGCAGGAGCTACGTACCAACGCACAATGCAGCGTTGCCTCCATGACCAAATCGGACGCAATGTACATGCATATGTGGATGATATTGTGGTGATGTCTAAATAGAAGGAAACATTGATTTCCGATTTGGAGGAAACGTTTGCTAATCTACGAAAATACAACATAATTCTTAATCCGAAGAAATGCTTCTTCGAAATCCTAGCCGGAAAATTGTTAGGTTTTATCGTGTCTCAAAGAGGCATAGAGGTGAACCGGAACAAAATCAAGGCTATACTCAATATTTCTAGGCCAACTCGCCTGAAGGATACAAAGACTAACTGGTTGCATTGCTGCAGTCAGTCGGTTTGTAAGCCAGCTCGGTGAAAGAGTCGTGCCACTATACAAACTCCTGAAAAAGACCAAGAATTTTGTGTGGACTGACAAAGCTGAAGCTGCACTACAAGACCTGAAAACAGTACTCTCATCTGCTCCCATCCTTGTAGCCCCGGAACCATAGGAACCGATGTTGCTTTATCTTGCTGCGACAAACAAAGTCGTTAGTATCGTCATGGTAGTGGAGAGACCGGAGGAAAATCAGGAACACTTGGTGCAGCGACCGACTTACTTTCTTAGCGAGGTCTTAACAGAATCAAAACATCGGTATCCGCACTATCAAAAGTTGGCTTATGGTGTGTTCTTAGCATCTCGTAAGCTACGACACTATTTTCAGGAACATCCAATTATCGTGGTGAGCACAGCTCCCATGAGAGATATAATCAACAAAAGTGACGCCACAGGATGCGTCGCAAAATGGGGCATAGAGCTTTCAGCTTTTGATATTGAGTATAAACCTCGGACATCAATCAAATCCCAAATCCTTGCTGACTTTGTTGCTGATTGGACAGAGACAAAGGAGAATATGACCCTCTCTGAGTCCGAATATTGGACCCTATATTTTGATGGGTCTAAGGCTCGCGGGGGCTCAGGGGCTGGCGTGGTGCTCAAATCACCCCAAGGAGATAAACTTTTATATGTGTTGCAGATCCACTTCACAGTGACAAATAATATTGCCGAATATGAAGCACTGCTGCATGGAATCCAGATTGCTAAGGATATCGGCATCTGACGTTTGATGTGTTACGGAGATTCAGATCTTGTTGCTCAGCAAGTGTCGGATATTTGTAATGCAAATAAGCACATGGAAGCATATAAAGCTATCGTGGATGATCTATGTAAATCATTCGAAGGGTTTGAGGTTCAACACATCCCTCGAGCAAAAAATGAGGAAGCAGATGCATTATCTCGGATAGGCTCTGCACGGAAAGAGGTCCCGGATGGCGCTTTTTTAGAGCACCTCAAAGTTCCCTCAATAAAGGGCGTAGACGAGGAATATCCGACCAAATCCAACTCACCTTTAATAGCAGTTCTGGCTGTAATTCCCAGTTGACTCAACGTTACCTTGACTATTTGGTAGATGGCAAATTACACGAAGACGAAGTTCTGAGCCGGCAGATTATCCGATGAGCAAAATCCTATACTGTAGTTAGTGGTGAGCTCTATAAGCGGAGTGTGTCTGGGGTCTTTCAGCGCTACGTATCTCCAGAAGAAGGAGTGGAAATATTAAGGGAAATCCATGAAGGCGAGTGTGGTCACCATGCTGCGGCCAAATCTCTAGTGGCAAAAGCTTTCCGACACGGTTTTTTCTGGCTTATAGCCAAGGCAGATGTCGAACGGCTGGTCAAGACGTGCAAGGGCTACCAAAAATATGCCAAACAGGCTCATGTTCCGGCTAATCACTTGCGAACAATACCTATAACATGGCCTTTCGCGGTCTGGGGGCTTGACATGGTAGGACCGTTTAAATGGGCTCCAAGTGGATTTACTCACCTCTTACTAATGGTGGATAAATTCACCAAATGGATTGAGGCTAAACCCGTCACTAGTTGTGATGGAGCAACCGCCAAAAGATTTGTCGAGGATGTTATAATCCGGTATGGTTATCCGCATAGTATTATCACAGCCAACATGAGTAATTTCTCTATGGGAGAACTTGCCGAATCAAAATATCCGGCTTGACATTGCGTCAGTCGCACATCCGCAGGCTAATGGACAAGTTGAAAGAGCAAATGGTTTAATCTTACAAGGCCTAAAACCGAGACTCGAAGAACCACTACGACGTGCTGCGGGGGCTTGGGCAGAGGAATTACCTTCTATAATATGGAGTTTGCGAACAACTCCGAAAAGGTCAACTGGATACACACCTTTCTTCTTGGTCTATGGCGCAGAAGCAATTCTTCCTAGTGACTTGATTCACACTTCTCCTAGAGTGGCCGCGTATATCGAAGAGGATGCCGAGATTTCTCGACAAAATGATCTCGACTTAGTCGAAGAAGTTCGCGTCGTTGCTGAGATGAGATCAACATCTTATCAGCAGAAGTTACGCAAGTATCATAGCTAGAGAGTCAGAAACCGGTCTTTCAATAAGGGCGATTTGGTTCTTCGACTTGTGCAACAAAGAAAGCATAAACTTTCCCCAGTATAGGAAGGGCCATTTTTAGTTAGTCGAGTATTACACAATGGTTCATACTACCTAACTGATATGCGGCCAGTCAAAGAAAGACCTGCTACTAAGAAGAGAAAGAGAGCTGGAGGTAGTACAAATCCGGATGATTTAGACAGACCATGGAATATTGCTCAGCTACGTCCCTTTTATTCTTAGTTTATCCTTCTTTGTAATCATATATGTGTACATGTTCTGTGAGAAATAAAAGTTTTGGTTGCCTCAAGTTTTTTCTGAGAAGTTTTTACCATCTTATTTCTGAATGATCATGTCACGGTCGAAAGTCCCATAATACTTGGAAGTACTTTATGCTCATGTTTGTTCTAGTTTAGATTTCTGATTCTAAATTTTTTACCTTCGAGTATAAATCAAAATTTCCTAGTCTATACTTTGGTTATTTGTCTGATTGCCGGATGCTGGTATTTTCCGAGTAGTGAATTGTTGGTACTGAAAGCCGGCTTTGTTTTCGAGTTTAAACTGGTTTAGCAATTGAGCTCCGTTGCTCGGCAAAGTTTCCGTGCTGAAAGTTTAGCTGGCTCACGAAAGGGACGAGGCGGAAAGTCAGATAAACGATAAGTGCAGACAAAAAATACAAGTGCTTATGCAAACATTTCAGGCACACAAAAATTTAAGTCAAAAATGCTGAATAGATAAAAACTTAGCACTAGCAAAAGTATCACACTACTTATTTACAGATCCATAATGTTTTCAAAATAACACATCTGTTCTTTCTAATGATCTATGATGCAGGAGGAGAGGTAGGAGCTGCCGGTTCACTGGATACATCAGTCGCACCTTGATAACGATCCGAGATGTGTAAATCCGATATGGTTTGATCATCGTCGGAAACTTCAGCCATTTCTTCGGAAGGCGGAGGCGGCGTGTCCACGCGGGTGAAGAAGGGAGTATCGTAGCTGGTCAAATCAGCTACATAGCACCCATATCCGACACAAGAGTCCATGATGGCCTTGATGTCTTGCTCATGTCCGTCTTCATCCACAGTAGAATACCCTCTGGTCACTTGCCAGATTTCCATGCTTCCATGGTGGCTCATAACCATGGTGAGAGCGTTCTGCGCTGCGAATCGCGCGTAGGACATGTTCCAGTCCTGAACAAGCTACGGCATATCCTTGGCCTTGTCTTGCACCTCAAAGCCGGACATGCTATGCATATCCAGAACCTTGAGAACTTCGTCAATGTCTTCGAGAGATTGGCAGAAGTCAGGAAGCAAATCACCGACTTGGGTAAGCCGGTGGGTGCGAGGCTCAGCAGAGGTGGAGTCCGTCAAGTTCAGAGGACCTGTGCATATAATGCAAAGGGTAAGTCAAATAAACCCGAACTTTAAAAGAGTTGGAAGATGCAGAAAAATCAGAGAAAGGGAAACATACCAAGGATGACATCATCGACTTTGGCCTTCTCTTCGCGAAGACTCTGGAGTTCAGCCCGAAGCACCTCGAAAATGTCCTTCTCTCTGAATAACTCATCGTTGAGATCCAAGATTTTCTTATCTTGAAGTGCAATCTTGCGATCACGCTCATTGGTGGCCATGGAGGTGGATTCGAGAATTTGAGCAATGCTCTTCTCATGATCTGCCTTGAGCTTATCCAGCTCTTGGCGAAGTTTCTTGTTCTCCACCACCAGGGTCTTAAGATTCTCGGCCTCTTCGATCATGGCGCAGGACTATTTTACCAGTGTTGTAAGTCAAAAGAACAACAGTTCAAACAAAAATTCGACTATGAAACATAAAGATAAAGTTTGAGTTTCGAAATGTTTACCTTCGGCCTCATTCTTGGAAACCTTCAGCTGTGCATTTTCAAGTTGGAGAATTCTGATCTCTTTCCGCTTGTTGCAGATATTTTTCAATATTTCCTGGTTATACAAATTAACATTCTATAAGTCAGAATACCCAGAGTCAGAAGTCTACTAAAGACTCGGGCTAATATTGTAACTAATATCAGCACGAGCCTTCGGGGCTACTCTAGTTCATTCTTTGGCATCCTAAGTAAGCATAAACCTAGATTTGATTATCCAACTTCATGCTTGGGGGCTAGAGGATAGGATATAAAGTAACATAAAGGAAAAAGTGAGTTGGAATTCCGACTTACATGTTGTTCATGTGTGAGCTTGCTCAAGCACATGTTCACTTCAGTTGTAACCTTCTCGGCAAGGGTGAGCGGGATCACTGGTAGAGGTGGTAACACGCCAGCTCTCAGTCCCTCGTCGCGAAGGCGGACTTGTTCAAGAAGTTCGGAGTACTTGACGTCCTCCGCTTCTTGTGCTTCTTCTTCGGCAGAAAGATTTCGTCTTTCCCAGCATTGCTAGGCCAACCACTGGATTTCCTCCGCAGATTTCTGAGACAGGCCAAGTTTGGCAAGTCCCGGATTAGTTAGAAGATTGTTGGCAAAGATTTCTGCTGGGGGATCATTACCTAAAGAGGGTTCACCCTTATCAAAACCTGAGTCACTCATGGTGACGTCAGTCTGCGATTCAAGGATCACTGGCTCTGCTGAGAGAGCCGGATCTCCTACAATGATCGGAGATGGTGTAATCTCCGGCGCTGCAGAAGGCTGAGGAGCGGGAGTCGGAGGAGCCACGACAGGAGAAGCCAGTTTGAGCTTTGATTGGCGTAGGGGCTTTGCGGCAGCATCCTTCCCCTTACCCTTGATGAGCTATTTAGCTCTGAGAAGATAATAGAACAAAGAACATTACATCTCAGAAGGAACTACAAGCAAAATACAAAGATCTCGTGAAGAAAGATTGCCTCTTCACAACTGGCACTTCTTTGGTGCCTATGGCCAATGTCAGAACCTTGCGTTTCTGAGGAACGACATATGGCATTGCTACCAATTCAGCCTCATCCTGAGAAAATTCAGGAGGGTATCCCTCGATAGGAGCGAACTCCGACTAGGGGAGGTCAGCAAGCTAAAAAGGAAAAACATCTCAGTATTGCAAAGATAACATATAGATGAGCACGAAAAAAGAGTTAATGCTGAAGTTTACCGGCAGAACGGGATCTTCCGCTGTATGTATGTCGAGGGACAGCTCCGGAATCTTCCTCTCGGTCCACTCCCTTATCAGCCATTTGATTTGGCATACATAGTCTTGCGGCTTTAAGGCCTTGGGGCTGATGCGGAGGGAGTCATTCTTTGACAACGTGATGGAATGCATCAATCGATCTCTTTGATGTTGTAGGGGTTGAAATCCGGTGTGCCACCTAGCATTGAACTAAGTCTCAGGCCCTTGTGCTTTATCAGGCATTCGATCCGTCTCTTGGCGAGAAAAAGATCGTCACTGAGAGTCGGAGCGACCTCGTCCCAGGACTCTTGGGGCGTAGCAGCTCCGTCGACGAAAGCCAGCAAAGAAGTATCTTTGCTGGGAGCGGGGATAACCTTGTGGTAGAGAAAAGTGGACGGCCATTGTTTGACCGACTCACTTGCCCTTATCCGGGGATAAACGCGCTCACGCCTAACCGAAAATCTAATGGTACCGGTAATATAAGGATTACCAACAGTAATAGAATTTCTCCGTACATGGAAGTAGTACCGAAAAGAGTAAGGCTCGGCCTAATGCCGAGATACCCCTCGCACAAAGAAGCGTACATGCTCATCTCTAAGATAGAGTTAGGAGGGAGATGGTGAAGATGAACGCCAAAGTGATCTATAATCTCGGAAAAGAATTCCGAGGGAGGAAAAGAAAGACCTCTGTCTAGGTTAGTGCTGAAATGCACTTGCTCATTGGCGCGAGGGTTGGGGACGGTTTCGCCGAAGCCGCTCCGCCAGTCGCCAGTGTGGAGGAGCCCTTCATCTTCAACAACCTAGAGTTTGGGATCATCCAGGACGCAGGGGATCCACACTCCTTGGTGGCTCTCTTTCTCCACCGCCGCCGCCGCCGTCGCTACCAAGCCGGAGGATGATGAGGAAGCCATTATTCTGGTACGCCGGTGACCTTAGATGGGCGGCGCTGGAGGTGTTTTTGTGGCAGGAAGTGAAGCGCTAGGTTCATGGGAGGCGTAGGAGAGAAGGAAACGACGCTGGAACTGGTGAAGAAGATGGCGGTAAGAATCCACACCACTTATATCCACCAGGCGCGTCAAGATTCATGTAAACGCTATAGTAAACATGCCACGCGTCGTGGAAAGGATGGGGAAACCTCCGCGCGATGATTACGCCGCCTCGATCTCCATGCACACATTGAAACGGCGCCTCGGTTCCGCGAAAGGCGGACCGACCAACGGTCGTGCTGATAGGAAATGTCTGTCAATGACGTGACTTGACCATGGCTGGTGTCAGGCTACGTCAGAGACCAAGTTCCGGTTTAGTTTGAATTACAAGCTGGAAACACTCTAACATACTGATAAGTCCGACTTATTTTTGAGACCCAGATCGTATCTTTTGTTTTGAAGTTTCAGGAACCCTTCAAGATTCTGCAAGCCTAAGATCAAGCTAGATGATGATGAATCCGACTTTGGATCTTGGAGACTTCCGGGGGCTGTTGTTGGGGATATACTTTCCGGGTATCTTCACAGTTCCTCACTGACCAGGATGGCCCATTTCGAGTTAGAGCTTTGCTTCACGGGCGGCCTAGTCAGGGAGAAAAGACGGAGTCCAGTCCGGCTACGGGAAGGCCCAGAAGACTTACCGACATAGGCCCATAGTGTTACTTGTAATTCAAGATGTACTCTGTAACCGACTCTTACTCGTAGCCAGATAGATCTCTCTTGTAAACCCTAGGCCGGACATCTATATAAGCCGTCCTAGGGAGAGCCTTTAGGGCACCCTAACTATCACAATCTCAACTCGCACAGGCGAACCCCTTGTAACCCATATTCTGGCTCTGCCATATTACTGGATTGCTAGCAGGAGTAGGATCCATCCAAAGCCGGTGGATTCGAACCTGGGTAAACTTGTGTTCTCACCATCCCAGAATCCCGTACGACTCACACCCCTCTCTTCCACACGCCTCGAGGACCCCCTCATGGCGTACTTGTCATCAATCCGACGACAGCATCGTCAACAATGCAGGCAGAGTTTGTGGCATGTTATGAGGCAACTAGACAGACCGTATGGCTGAAGAATTTCATTCCGTGTTTAATGGTGATTGATAGTATATCAGACCCACTCACTCTTTTCTATGATAATCGACCTTCAATGATATAATCGAGTAACAACAAGTCAAGTGGTGCTGCCAAATACATTGACATCAAGTATCATGTTGTGAAAGATAGAATCCGTGATCAGACAATAAGTATTAACCATATAAAGACTAATGTAATGTTAGCGGATCCACTCATGAATGATTTTCCACCCAATGTGTTTAAAGAGCATGTTGCTAGCATGGAATTGGGAGAAAGCTTTTTGATCTCTAAATTCGGACCGTTATGACACCATCTCCTTGTAAGTTTAAGAAGGGTTCTTCTCTTCGATGGAATGATGTACTGTAGCCAATTAGTTCAATGGAACTTAGCTGACCATTTCAAATTATTGTCTCTATATAAGTTTCAACAAAGAGCTGAACTCATAAGTTTGCAATAAGTATAAGTTTATGGAGATCCTAAGTTAAAGAAGTTTTGTTTTGAGACAAAGTGGTGTATTGTAGTAAGTGGGTTCTACGGTATTCAATAGCCGTTGTAATTTTGTTGTCTCGTATACTGTTTTGTTGAGAAATGGGCTTATAAGTTTATCCTTACTATCAAGGAGGAGAATGTTGGATATATATAAGTGATCTACAGTTTTTTGTGATCAAATAAGTCAAATTAATGTTCTTAAGGGGTTGTTGCCCTGATCAAGGGCACCCAGACAGTCCATCCTGAGGTGTTGGTTCCCCTGGTTGCATGTGTTATAAAAAGGGGATTTAGGGTTAGGGTTGAATCACTCTCACTGGTGGCTCTCTCTCACTTCCCCCCGCTCTCTGATCAAGCTTGCACTCACTTTAGGAAGAATCACTCACAAATCATCTAGATTAGATGCAGGTCAAGTAGAGGAAGAGGAGGCCATGGAAGTACCTCCAGATGAAGGTACACACTCCTGATCCTTCTTTGTGGCTCAAATCTTGAGCTAGTTGATCCTAAGGGATCTAACACACCCCACATGAATCGATGCACGGAATACAAAACCCCTTTCAAATTTCTAGCATGGTTCATCTGGTAAGACTAGATCAAACGGGAAATGGCGAAGGCTATGGTCATGTTAATTATCTTTCAACCTTACAGTGCAATGGACCAAGACTTGTATCAGCACTTTTCATTCATATCCGTGAAGAAATAATTGGAAAAACACGACATGACTAGTAGACGTCGACACACACTCTTTCATCCCAAAACATGAATCGATGCATGCAATATAAAACCACTTGTGAAATTACTTGAGGTCATGAGACATTCCAGAAACTCGAGGTCGGAACATGGACTATTTCCCTTGCCACGTTGGTGGTGAGCCCCGTTCCTAAAGCTGGTCGGGGATCCTTTAGTCATTGGTGGTCAAGTGAGTCTCGATATCGGCATGGTGACCTCGTGATGGTGTTCAAACCGAGAGGCGATGTGTACATGGCTCAAACTTGGGGGGGTCGTATGATAAGCGTCGTCCATGTAAGAGTGAGATGCATGGGTAGTGTGTTGGTTGTGGCAGAGGTGGATGGTTCGGAAGAGCACACCGGCGCGTACAACTTATTACACTCAGATTGGTGGAAGTCAGTTGCACGGACTGCGGCTACGATGGGCTTGTACTTTTTCACAAACCTTATCTTTACCGATTTGCACGTGTAGGGTGTTTTAGGCAAATAAAAAAAATTGCATGAGGCTACCACTCTTTGCCTAATGTTTGATCACCACCTCACTCTTGTTGACGTAGGTGATCTTTCAGGCAGCGATTTGTGTTGCTTCGCAAGTTCAGTGTCAGGGAAGTCCAAGAGTGGCATGGGTTGTGGGTGGAATCAAAATTGATTTCTCCAAAAACTCCTTCATGTCACATGGTCTTGTTTTTGGGTGTTTCATGTTGGAAATATGCCCTAGAGACAAATAGTAGTAAGGACTATTATCATATTTCATATAGTTTATGACTAAGTTTTATATCATGCTATAACTGTATTGAGTGGAAACGTCAATACACGTGTGATATATAAACAACCAGGGGTTCCCAATGAAACTCTAGTCACTGGTTCATTGGTCAACAGATGATCAAGTTTCCTGATCATGTGCCATTTATGCCAGTTGGAAATGAGGTCATCTCATTATGAGAATGAGATGATGAACCAATAGCCAACCTAAACATCGTGACCTGATCATGTCATGAAGTTCAAGTTACGATGATTAGAAATGGATCCTCATACACGATTCCTTAGACCGTGAGGCTATATCAATCACTATCTCCCGAGAGTGCTTAGATATCATCAAACGCCATCTAGTAATACAGTGGTTATAAAGGCGTGTCCAGGTACTCAGAGGAAACCGTAGAGGCAATATATGTCAAGAGCGGGGTGTCCATCCATGTGACGAGAAGATACTCAAGGGCCCACTCGGAGAAGTTATATCCAATAGTTGTGCAGCGTGTGATTTGATCACGAGGATATCACTTGTCGGAACGAGTCAAGTAGCATTATTCGGTAACGAGATTGAACACGACATGGTGATGTCATTGATCAGATCTCGGGCAATGCAAGTATCGAGAGACAAAGGGAATAAGACATGACTGTCTCTGTTCAAACGACGAAAGATCTTCGTGGAACGCACAGGGGTCACATGGCCATCCAGGTCCCTCTGTCGATCATTGGTGCGGGAGTGTCCCGGCCATGTCTAGAGTGTTCCTGAACCGTGGGGTATCACGCTTAAGGGCTTTATGATGCTTAGAGAGTATTTATAGGATCGGTGGAATCACCGAAGAAGAGTAGGGAGAAAACCGGAAGGGTTTCGGTAAGTCTGGAGGATGTCCGGAGTGGAGGTGGAAGGTGTTCCATAGCCACGGAGGTTGAATAATATGTGAATGAATGTTAAATATTGATTTAATCATTTATTCATAATTATTTAATAAAGAGAAAATCAATTAAAGGTCAAAAAAGGCTTAATGGGCCAATTTCTGGAGGGAGAGGGCCCATTAGGGAAAGGAGAGAGGGAGAAGGGGCAAGGGGCTGGCCGGCTAGGCCTACACTCCCGCGCGGGGCCCACTAGGGGCTGTCCGGCGGCCTCCCCATCCCCTCCTCTCCTTTAGTCCCAACCCAGGACTTTGAGGGAGGGTGTACCCCCTCCTTCCCCTATATATAGTGGGGTATTTGGCCAAGATAAATACACCAATAATCAATAAAGGTCTCCCCACTTTTGGGAGGACCTATAATTGATATTTTCTCTCTTCCCCTCTCTCTCTCTCTCTCTCGTGACCGTGGTCCCAAGTCTGGACTACGCGAGCGAGAGATATCTTCACCGCGGAGCGCCGTCGCGCTGCGGGATTCGGATCCAGGAGCTCTACTTCCGCAACTGCTGCTGGATCGGGGAAGCGGGAGTCATCGTCAGGCACCGAACTTGTGTAACTCCCCGCGAGGTGTCGCACTTGAGGCACTCAAGTCGTTGGAGCCAAGGAGCGCAAGGACTTCATCACGACCTTGAGGTCAGCTTCGGCTCGTCTACATCAACCACGCTCTCCTGAGCATTGACAACGCTTTTCGGTCTTCGAGGGTAAGTTCACGAAAAGCCCCTCACGTTACTGTATTACTAATAGATAGGTCCTAGCAGCTTCAGGGGTTTAGGGGCGTAGAGTAAAATTTATTGTTTTCATACGCGGAACCCCAACAGTGGTATCAGGGCTAGATCTATGCGTAGTAATGCTAGTACGGGTAGAACACACGAGATGTAGCGTGTGGGCGTTGATCTTTTATTTGTTACTCTCCCACGTGTACTTGTGTATACCGCAGTAATGCTTGATGAAGAGGCCCCCAACCGACTTTACGCGTTCATTCACGAGACTAGTCCACGCTTGACATACGGCTTATACCGTATAAAGTGGCTTAGGGGGGTGTCTGTCTCTCTTGCATTAGTTGGTATGCCATTTGCAACGGAGGGCCCCGAAAGGGGTGTAGTAGAGACAACTACTTGATTAGCGTTGTGCTGAAAGTTCGTAGGTAAGAACGGTTCTTGTGCGAAAGCCCATTAATCCACGTAAAACATGCAAAGATAAAGTAGAGGCGTCTAACTTTGTTTTGCAGGGGGGCGTTACTTTGTGATATGGTTGTGGCAAAGGTAAAGTGATTACCTTTTGTTATGTAGTAGTAGATAGTCACGGAGGTGACGAACTACCACGCTGGAAAGACACCGGTACCCTGGTGTCTACGGCGCCGGAACCCTGGCGCCGGAGCCCGGTGACGGCGGATGGAGATCATGACGTGAAGGACCATATCACATAGCATTTACATTCAATGTTATTGTTTGTATGTCTTATTGTTTGCTAGTATTAGATACTCGACGGTACCCTAATAAGATGATCCCTGTTAAAATTACCAACAATTGTGTTCCCCCTTAGTGTGCACCACCAAGAAAGTTCTTCGGTATGAGGTGATCCAGGGTTACAGGCCTGGGTGTCAGATATATCTACGTTCGTATACAGTGGGTATAAGCCATGTTGCACCGCAAATACACTAAGGTTGAGTTGGCGAGCCTAGCACGCCACAGAAGCGTGGCCTCGGAACACGGATGGTTGAAAGATCGAGCACGAGTCGCATGAATGATGTGACCGGTGTTTAGCGTCCACCTTTGAACCCACATCGATGGTCGTGATCAATCGGGAGAGATGTGGCTGATAGGGGTCGTGTTATCACTAGGAACCCTTTTGGGGATAGTTGTTTCTGAGTGGAGTTATTATTAACTTATTTAATTATAAACTTAGTCTAAATTCCTTTTGCAATTATAAATGTAGATGGGACCTTTCGTGTTGACAATTGATTGGTTAGAAGGAGAGAAGCTCAGATTAGATGGATCGAACTTCTCCATATGGGTTGCAAGTCTCCATGTTCTCCTTAGCGAGAACGACGTGGTTGACTACATACTCGACAAGATGGATTTGGATCAGCCCACTGACCTAGAGACCCCAGAAGAGCGGAAAGACGCTATCTCCGTCGTCAGATGGCCTCCTATATTTCAGTTGTAATGCGTTTGGAATGGTGGACGAGCTGTGGCCTTTCGTGGGTGATGTCAACCCTCATTCGGTGATGCTACAACTTAGGACACATTTCATGGAGCAGACACGCATTTGTGAGCATGAGCTGATGGGAGACTTCCTCTCCATTAAGATGGAGGAGAACTCATCACTGGACGACCACTTGGAGCACATGCATGATGTGTACATGAGGCATGCATACTTCCTGGACATCTGGATCACGGGCTCTTTTGCAAACGCTGATGTGCTGTGGTCGCTACCACCAAGCTACCAAGCACAAGTCAGGACTTGCGTAATGAGGGGCGACGAGGAAACAATGGAGTTCCACCGGTTCATGACACATCTCAGGAATGTGTTGGTTGAACCAGATGTCGCTCAGGTCATCAATGATAACGGTATATACTTGATATACAGTTTTATAAATGTTATAATCTTGCAAACACATTTGCAGTGTTAAGTATATCTGATACTTGTTCTGTTTTGTTGAAAACAGGTCCTTCTGCATGAGAGGTGCTTGCTGGAGAGGAGGTGACATTGCGTGTTGATGGCGAGCATGATGATGATGGCCGACGACACTCTCCCTCGACATTTATCATTTAGTTTATGTTTTAGGATGATTTTTGTAATCAAGAGATTGTGAACTTCTTTAGTGTGTCTCACACTTTGTGAGACGGTTATTCATATGAGTTTGTAACAAACAGTTGTTCCACTTTTATGAATGATTTCTATTCGTGTTCATATCTTGTTTGATTATGTGTGAATTATCCTTATTGTTTGAAACTAATTGATAATGCATGAACATTTGTAAAACATTAAAATGCCTTGTTTAAAATAACCAACTTAATGATATATTCATTTTGAATGAAAAACCATGGTTTAAATTCAAAGTTATATTGATAATATATGAAAGTCATTTGATTTCTTGTCACATATAAATCATGCCTAAGTTCGGCAAATTAACTTGAACACCGTGTATTACTTGAATACAAAGTGTTTAAAAATTGTTAAAAGTAAATACATATTCGATATATTGGGTTTTTAACGAAAATGGTAATTATCATTATATGACTGTTTAAATGTGTAAAGAAGTTTACGAAAGGAAACATGAATATGAAACTATTTGATTTGATCAAAGTGTTTCATCGACAAAGGGTATAAATATAAAAGAGAATCTAATTGCTATGATTTGATCAATAGTAATGAAATTCAAATTTATAAGAATGGCATGAAAGAAATTATGGAATGCAAAGCATTTTGAAACGTCACAATGCAAAGCATCACAATGTGATATTAGATATCAAAGGAGTTGAATAGAAGGCACCAAATAAATCATTGTAGTGTAGATGTAGAGACCATTAGTTAAATAGTTAGCACTCAATTAGAATGTAGTGAACCATTTGAATTCGTGAAAGTTTTGGGGTTATTCTATATAACCAAAACAATAGTGAATAAGTCCTTGTAGAGTATTCATTGGAAACCTTTGAATACGAAATCCATAGCTGAAACCAAAAGGAAAGCAAGATTCGTATTGCTTGGATTTTGGTACATTTTTTTAGGAAACCCACTTTTAGTGATGTTTCTCAATTATGAGGCAAATGGAAAATAGTGTAAAACACAATGAGGATTCAAAACCCTGTATCACAGTGTTGAGAAGAGCAACGAACAACATTCCTGAATGATTCTCTTCACAAAAGGAAAGAGTCAGTGATATGGATCATTGTGTTTTCCCCACTGGTGTTTTCACTAAATGAAGTAGGATTCAAAATGTAATCCATATCTTGTATGGAGACATTTGTGAATCATTTGTCATGATTCTTGGAATATGACATACCTACGAACTACTAAGGAAATAATGGTAAACTAAATTATGAGAAATCCTAGAAGTAAACTTCCCTTGAGATTAGAAAGCAATTCATTGCTGAATCTTACAAGTAAAAGGGGTTACTTGGATTTTCCCAAATGACTGCAAAGCCATAGTGGAAAAGGGGGTAAATGACAAAAGCGCAATTTGTCAAGTATTGGACAAATTCAAATGAATTTGATTAATGTGTGCTAAATGTCTAGTGGATTTAAAACTAGTAAAGTACTAGTGTCTCATAGTAAATTCTCCAAGTTTGATATTTGATCAAAGGATGTTCAATTTGCATAAAATTGAGTGGGAGCTATGAAAGTCTTCCTAAAACAATATGTGATTGACATATTTTTAAGTGGGAGCAATATAAGTCTCAAATTCAAATATGTAGGAACATATTTTGAGTGAGAGCTTATAGGAGTAATTCTTAAGTATGTTAAGAATAAAAGTGCAAATACTTATAAATAATGATTTATAAGGTGTAGAAGTGGATAATAGGTGTATTATGATATTATGAAGTATTCCTTAAAAGATTCTGGAAAGGGTTTCAGAATAGAAGTTAATTAAGGAACTGGTCCTTAATAACTCAAAATAGGAATAGTATTAAGTTTAACATCAATGGTTGAAAGAAAGAAAAGGATGATCGTCATCCACTACGTTAAGACATAGGTTCTATCTTAGTAAACCATGATGATAACTTAGCATAATATGTGATCCAGATAAGGAACATTTGAAAGTGATTAAGTTTGAATCACAGAACATTTTAGCTAAGTTTTTGTCCGCAGTGTCTAATAGAGAACTGTAGACATGTTTTCCAAATCCATAAAGGATGACATATCTTAAAGCATAAAGGGTTATGTTATAAGGGAATATGTTGGAAACTCCTGTAGATACCAATTAAAGTCAAGTAGGAAGGGAGGTGAACAAACATCGAAAGTTGCACATAGTGCACTAGTATTTCGATGAATACATTTATAATAATAGATAAGGGTACCATCTAAAGTGTTGCATAATGTTATGGCGGGGCTAGTTCGCTTTTAATGTAGAATGATGTGTCCCAGGGCACAATGCCCATGAGAAAGCCCTCGAGGTTGATCTAACGTCACTGTAGGCTCCTGGAATCAGGCCTCGTTCTGCTGCCATAGCGACGATGCATTCACACAGATGCTATCATGTGATGATAAAGTATTAATGTCAATCAAGGTGACATTAGTAAGTTGCAAAGGATTTGGGATTGTAAAGTACAGACCCAAGACTCAACCTCTTCCATGAGCACGCATGTTCAGGGTACCGGATATATGGTGCCAATGATTGAGAACAAATGCAGCTAGTGTATTTGTACTCTAGTGCAAGTGGGAGACTGTTGGAAATATGCCCTAGACACAAATAGTAGTAAGGACTATTGTCATATTTCATATAGTTTATGATTAATTTTTATATCATGCTATAACTGTATTGAGTGGAAACATCAATACACGTGTGATATATAAACAACCAGGGGTTCCCAGTGAAACTCTAGTCACTGGTTCATTGGTCAACAAATGATCAAGTTTCCTGATCATGTGGCATTTATGCCAGTTGGAAATGAGGTCATCTCATTCTGAGAATGATATGATGAACTAATACCCAACCTAAACATCGTGACGCGATCATGTCACGAAGTTCAAGTTACGATGATTAGAAATGGATCCTCGTAGACTATTCCTTATACCGTGAGGCTATATCAATCACTGTCTCTAGAGAGTGCTTAGATAGCATCAAACGCCATCTGGTAATACGGTGGTTATAAAGGTGTGTTCAGGTACTCGGAGGAAACCGTAGAGACAATATATGTCAAGAGCGGGATTTGTCCATCCATGTGATGGGAAGATACTCAAGGGCCCACTCGGAGAAGTTATATCCAATAGCTGCACAGCGTGTGATTTGATCACGGGGATATCACTTGTCGGAACGAGTCAAGTAGCATTGTTCGGTAACGAGATTGAACACGTCATGGTGATGTCATTGATCAGATCTCGGGCAATGCAAGTATCGAGAGACAAAGGGAATAAGACATGACTGTCCCGGTTCAAATGACAAAAGATCTTCGTGGAACGCACAAGGGTCACATGGCCATCCAGGTCCCTCTGTCGATCATTGGTGCGGGAGTGTCCCGACCATGTCTAGAGTGTTTCCGAACCGTGGGGTATCACGCTTAAGGTCTTTATGATTCTTAGAGAGTGTTTATAGGATTGGTGGAATCACCGAAGAAGAGTAGGGAGAAAACCGGAAGGGTTTCGGTAAGTCCGGAGGATGTCCGGAGTGGAGGTGGAAGGTGTTCCATAGCCACGGAGGTTGAATAATATGTGAATAAATGTTAAATATTGATTTAATCATTTATTCATAATTATTTAATAAAGAGAAAATCAATTAAATGTCAAAAAAGGCTCAATGGGCCAATTTCCGGAGGGAGAGGGCCCATTAGGGAAAGGAGAGAGGGAGAAGGAGCAAGGGGCTGGCCGGCTGGGCCTAGCCCCCCGCGCGGGGCCCACTAGGGGCTGGCCGGCGGCCTCCCCACCCCCTCCTCTCCTTTAATCCCACCCCAGGACTTTGAGGGAGCGTGTACCCCCTTCTTCCCCTATATATAGTAGGGTATTTGGCCAAGATAAATACACCAATAATCAATAAAGGCCTCCCCATTTTTGGGAGGACCTCTAATTGATATTTTCTCTCTTCCCATCTCTCTCGTGACCGTGGTCCCATGTCTGGACCGCGCGAGCGAGAGACATCTTCATCGCGAGCGCCGTCGTGCTGCGGGATTCGGATCCGGGAGCTCTACTTCCGCAACTGCTACTGGATTGGGGAAGCGGGAGTCATCGCCAGGCACCGGACGTGTGTAACTCCCCGCGAGGTGTCGCACTTGAGGCACTCAAGTCGTTGGAGCCAAGGAGCGCAAGGACTTTATCACGACCTTGAGGTCGGCTTCGGCTCGTCTACATCAACCATGCTCTCCTAAGCGTTGACAATGTTTTTCGGTCTTCGAGGGTAAGTTCGCGAAAAGCCCCTCCCGTTACTGTATTACTAATAGATAGGTCCTGACAGCTTCAGGGGTTCAGGGACGTAGAATAAAATTTATTGTTTTGATATGTGGAACCCCAACATTTCACCGCTGAGATCGTCATTGGGCTAGTGAAAAAGTGAGAGAAGTGGCTCGAGGGATCACTCTTGTGGCGCAGTATGTCGGCTCTTGGTTGTGCGTTGGTTTTGGACACTTCCGCGATAGAGCAGACATTTTAGACAGCGGACGACCTTGAGTCTAGTGTAAAATTGATAGAGGTGACCGCGGAGATCATTGTTGTAGTTGATATGTTTGTAGGCGTGGACCTAACTACCGATAACACATTAATTTATATTTATTATTATTTTTTTGAACTGGGAATTTACATTCATTTCTAATATGTTCTAAACGTCTAATATTCATATTTACTCTTCAATTATAGGCAAATTGCCGTCTCTTGTTGATTTTCTTGAATTAACGCATTTTTTCTCTTTTTTTTTGGGAAATTCTCTTTTATTAATTGGAGGAACTTACAAAGGGGGAAGAAATTTATAGCGCTAGGCTCCACATATCAGCCCAGGCCACAAACAAGGCCCAGCTACAATCTCCGCCGAAACCTTCTCAGTCGTCTACCTTCCCCCTCTCCAAACCCTAGCTCCCAAAGTCCCCTTCCGACCGAGATCGGATCTTGACCTCCCCGCCCAATCGCCGTGATGGCCACCGGCGGCAATCCGAACCCCAACGCCACCCCCGGCCAGCCACGCCCGCAGCAGCCGCCGATGCTGGGAAGCTCTCCGGCGACCCCGCACTCCCACATGCGCCCCCCATCTATGGGCGGCTCCCCATTTCAGGGCCTCTTCCACACGACGCCTAGCCACAACCCCGCTTTCCAGATTCACATGGGTGCCTCTGCCTCCCCTCAGACCCCTATGATGGCGGCGGCGGCGGCGGCCGCCGCCTCGGCCAAGCGCCCCCCGCAGAAGCCCCCTTCGCGTCCTCCGGCACCCGCCTCGGCCGCTGCCGCAGCGTCCGTGGCTGCCGCTTATAAGGCTGCTAACTCCGGGAGCGTCGACCTCACCCCCGCTGCGCGCCGCAACAAGAAGCGGAAACTCCCGGAGAAGCAACTTCCGGATCGCGTCGCGGCGCTGCTGCCAGAGTCCGCGCTCTACACGCAGCTGCTCGAGTTCGAGGCCCGTGTAGACGCAGCGCTCGCTCGCAAGAAGGTGGACATCCAGGAGGCGCTCAAGACACCACCGTCCCTCCAGCGCACACTCCGCATCTACCTGTTCAACACCTTCGCCAACCAGGCGCCCCGCACCATACCGCCGCCCAAGACCACCGAGCCTCCCACCTGGTCGCTCAAGATCATCGGCCGTGTCCTTGAGGATGGCACAGAGCTGGACCCAGCTGGTGTCGTTCCGAAGCACAACCCGATGTATCCGAAATTCTCCTCGTTCTTTAAGAGGGTGACTATTGGACTCGACCCGTCTCTCTATCCAGAGAACCCAGTGATCACTTGGGAGAATGCTCGGTCTGCTGCGCCTCAGGAAGGGTTTGAGGTGAAGCGGAAAGGAGATAAGGAGTTTCTTGCGAATATCCGGCTGGAGATGAATTACAACCCCGAGAAGTTCAAGCTGTCGCAGCCACTGATGGAGGTGCTTGGGGTTGAGGTGGACACTCGTGCAAGGGTTATCGCTGCTCTTTGGCAGTACATCAAGGCAAAGAAGCTGCAGAATCCAAGTGATCCTTCATACTTCATGTGTGATCCTCAGTTAAAGAAGGTATTTGGGGAGGACAAGATGAGGTTTGCGATGCTGTCGCAGAAGATATCGCAACATCTGGCACCTCCACCACCCATCAACTTAGAGCATAAGATCAAGCTATCAGGGAATGGAGCAAATTCCAGTGCTTGCTATGATATATTGGTAGATGTTCCTTTCCCGCTGCAGAAGGAGATGACGGCATTTCTTGCCAATACCGAGAAGCACAAGGACATTGAGGCATGTGATGAGGTGATATCTGCTTCAATCAAGAAGATCCATGAGCATCGTAGGAGGAGGGCATTCTTCCTTGGTTTCAGCCAGTCCCCAGTGGAGTTCATCAATGCGTTGATAGCATCACAGAGTAAAGATTTGAAGCTTGTTGCTGGTGAAGCGAATAGGAATATTGAACGGGAAAGACGTGCAGACTTTTACAACCAACCATGGTAAGCTTAAGGAATGCCCCTTGGTTCTACTTTGTCCATTTGCTGCTTGAATTTGTTATTTATCCTTTGTATATATGCTGAATAAACTTTCTTCGACTCCACCATTAATAGGGTTGAGGATGCTGTTATAAGATACTTGAACCGTAAACCGCCTGGCGGCAACGATGGCCCAGGTGCCGGTGGTTCTTGAGGAGAAGATTGCTGTAGCGCCCTTTGGTGTAGAAACAACTTGGCTGTCCTGTACTAGTAAAACTTCAGAGGTGGTAGGGAATTCCTTGGAGGAACCTGGCAGGTTTATCTTCTTTGTTTGCCTAAATGATTTAGCTATTCTATGCTGTGTGATTCCTCATTATCATGGTAAATGCTGAACTGGAAAAGTCTTGTAGTCGGTCTATCTACCAATATAAATGTTACTGCGAGGTTAGCTTTGTATGATGCAGCAATGGGGTTGTCATTAGTCCGCCAAGTCAATGAGGAAGCTGTGGAGGGGACTTGAGAAAGTGGGCCTTTTTTATTTGAACGTGGAAGTGGAGGGAAATGCCAAGAGATGTTTTGGTCCCTTGCATTAGTACCTCAAGGATCAGGACAACTGTTGTGTCTCTTGGCCCATTCTATTCTCTTCTATTTTTTGGTACACTTGTTCACTTTTGGCTTACAAGGGTGTTGTAGAGTATGTTTTCTTCATTGTACTATGGGTTGGGCTGAAGAGTCTTGTCAGTTTGCATGAGTAATATCCTTATGTTCAGTGTTGTTGCTTATTTTCAAAATCTTTGATTTTTCCCATGCTTGACTATTATCATTTTTACTGCAAATACAAACACTATTGTTGGTCTCGCCATCTTTACTGATTTTTCTGATCATTGCATAAAGTCTGTTTAGTTGCAAGGCTTCCTATGTGTTTTTTCCCCTCTACTAGTTGATTGTGAATTGTGATATTTCAGTCCGAGTTGATGGGACCCTGAGAGCGGTTGTAGGAAAGATTGAATTACCTATCGTTTTCTCCCTTGTGCACTCTTGAAGCGTTTGATTCTCTTTGTTATTGCGATGATTTGAGCCTGCTGTTGAATCGAATCAACTCCATGGATCATTGTTTTGTTAGGACTGAATATTTTTGCATTGGTGTGTTCCCAGGGTATGGTAGAGAGTATTTCTTCATTCTGCTATGGGCTTTCGGTTTGCACTGTGAGGGGTTCTCAGTTTCATGAGTAGCAGCATCTTGATCGGAAATCCCTTTGGCTCACGGGTGCATTTGCACCCATTGTGAGAAAACATATATAAAATTTCAAAAAATATTTACATGAACATTCGAACATTCTATGTTCTTTCGCAAGTTTTCGGGATGAAAGAACATTTTATGTGTCATGTATAAAAAAGATAGAAAATGTCATGTTAGTACGACTATTCACATGACATTTTTTGCCTTTTTTGCATAGGACATGTAGAATGTTATTTCATTCCCAAAACTTGTGATCGAACATAAAATGTTCAAATGTATATGTAAACATTTTAATTTTTTTTCTCGACATTTTAAAATATGTTTTCTCACAATGGTGCAAATGCATCCGTGAGCCGAATAGCCATCTCCCATCTTGATCCTCGTGCTTACCATTCTCGCTTTTCTCCACAAAATGGAACTGTTCTTACAGAGGGCACTATGTATACAAACTACTGATTGTCACACACTTATCCCCGTGTTGCTTTCATTGTGGATGACCTGATTTTTCCGTGCAGTTTTGTATTTTCCCTTAGTTATCCGTCCCCTCCGTTACACTTTGTATGTTTCTTTCTTCTCTGATTTTCTCAGTACGAATTTACTTTATTATTGGGGCCTATTGCAGTATGAATGAATTCATGGAACCCCTGGGAGCAGTGTAGGAAATTACTCGTATGCTTTCTCTCCCTCGATTCACTTGGAGGAGCACGAGAACCAGATCGCTGCCTCCGTCTCAGGAACAGAACCTTCTCCTCTACTAGTATTATCTCTTGCTCTTGTGCTACCAGGGAGGACGGTCGCTACAGAGAAATGGAGGGGGTGCATGGGTTGATCGGTGCCATAGTAGTCTGCACTTAGGACGCAATTTCGACTGGCTGACGGACATAACAAAGTAAAACTTTAGTGTTAATTTTATAGCTGTAATAAGTTAATTATGAACTAATTGATGAGTTCTGAATCTGGACGCCGCTCGCATCCCTATATGCACTGCACTGAGTCACATAGTTATGTAAAAAGTCCCACGCCGAGAAAGACATGGTGTTCTCTGAAATTTTCAGGAGACCGTTTTGCGAAAATTTACAAGAAGCATATCAAGGAGAGGCAGAACAAATGGCAGTCAACGTTTGAACAGTCGACTCCACGGACGGTGGTATCTTCTGTTTGTTGTTTTGTTGGATAACAGATTGTCGTCGTGTGCCAGGTGATTCGTGCGCTTACTTCATTTCAGCTCAGGCACACATGGGATGGGAGATCGGGAGTTGGGCAATCAGAATCGTCGACATCTCGTAGTATATCACATGCTACAGCGTTAGATGTACAGCCTTCAATTCTACAGTAGTAGTATTATAGTACTGTTTAGCGGGTGCAAGATCTGAAACCAAATCCACTCGCTCTCCACAGCTCCGGTACAACCAACTGGAAGCAAAGCAAGCGATGTGCGTGTGGAGCAGAGGTGTGTGACACCAGCTCATCGAATAATCGAGAGACCACCGTGTTCTTATCCAGTTTTCACGGGCGGGGCAATGCGTGAACCGTCCGTCCCATATGACACGGCTACGCCTTCCTTTCACCGTCTTCTGAACTTCGTGTGATTGGGAAACAAAAACATAGGCCTACGTGGATCGCTTGACAAACTCTTGGATGACCATGCTGCCGGAGTTGTACTAGTAGATCATAATTCTTCATATGGAAGCCTGCTGCTGCTGCTGCTGCTGATGGTGTAGAGTACCCGCAGAGCATGTTCAGGCCCCAAACCAAAAGGAGCAGGGTTTTGTTACTCGCAAGCTTAGAGAAAAATGAAGTGACAAACATATCTTTCCTTAGAAATCCTTGATGGAGTACTTACTAGAGATCGAAAGCTGACTACGGTGCAGAAAGATTGATCGTAATGTTCAAGAAAATAAGTACAGTACTACTATGCGTTGGGATGCATGCACAAGTCACACTCACATATCTCACACTACCTAATGTCTTCGCTACTGTGAACTGAACACATGTTATCATCAGATGCTGACATAAAGGTTTTTTAATCGGACATTACTCTAACCTACTGTTACAAGCCCCCTAAAAAAACAATAAGAGCTATTGTTACAAGATACTAATGATATCGGGCAATACTAACTTAAAAGTGTGATTGGACATTTGTCTTCTAACGCCCTTGCTGGATACCTGTTGTTAGGTAGAAGATGTTAGGGTAATAGATCTTGTATTACCAGAGGGCCAAAGGCCAAAATATATAGTACATGTACAGGTGCAAATATACAGAAAGCCCCCTAACATATGGGAAACTACAATACACAAATATACTCTAACACCCCCCCCCTCAAACTCATGGTGGATCCACAACACTGAGTTTGGAGAGTAAGAAATCATGCTGAGCGCGGGTTTGTGCCTTTGTAAAGAAATCTGCCAACTGCAAGTCTGAAGGCACATAATGGAGCGCAACAACCTGATCCTGCACCTGAGCACGTGTATAAAAAGCATCAACACCAATATGCTTGGTCAGCTCACGCTTGACCGGATCACGTGCAATACTGATAGCACCTGTACTGTCTGACAAAAGTGGAGTGGGTGTCGTAACAGAGACCCCAAAATCTGCAAGCAACCACCGTAACCAGGTCACCTCAGCAGTCACCGAAGCCATAGCCCGCAACTCAGCCTCAACACTCGAACGGGAAACCGCTACCTGTTTCTTCGTCTTCCAAGCAACAAGCGAACCACCAAGAAACACACAGTAAGCAGAAAGTGAACGACGATCCGTAGGATCATTCGCCCACGTAGCATCCGAGTAGCACTGGAGCTGGAGAGAGCTAGAACGAGGGAAGAAAAGGCGAAGAGTAATCGTGCCACGAAGATAACGGAGGACACGGAGGAGATGACCGTAGTGAACAGTGGTAGGAGCTGAGACAAACTGGCTCAGAATATGAACAGGATAAGAGATATCAGGACGGGTGACAGCAAGATAAACGAGACTCCCAACAAGATGGCGATAACGAGTGGGATCGGGAAGAGGATCACCATCCGTAGAATGAAGCTTAACATGAAGCTCCATAGGAGTCTCAACGGTGCGCTCATCCGCAAGAGCAGCCCGAGCAAGAAGATCCTGAATATACTTTTCCTGAGAGATAGAAAACCCATCAGAAGTGGATGAAACCTCAATCCCAAGAAAATAGCAAAGAGGACCAAGATCAGTCATAAGAAACTGATCACGAAGGCGAGCCTTGACAAAGGCAATATACTCAGGATCATCACCAGTAATGATCATATCATCAACATAGAGAAGGAGAAGAGTACGTCCACGAGGAGAAGTGTGAACAAAAAGCGCTGGATCATGAGAACTAGGAGAGAAACCAGCAGCAGTCACCACAGAGGCAAAGCGCTCAAACCAGGCACGAGGGGCCTGTTTAAGGCCATAAATAGAACGTCGAAGACGACAAACCATCCCATCGGAAACAGAATACCCAGGAGGAGGCTGCATATAAACCTCCTCACTCAACTTGCCATTAAGAAAAGCATTCTGAACATCAAGCTGGGACATAGACCAACTTCGAACAGAAGCAACAGCAAGAAGAGTACGCACAGTGGTCATATGTGCCACAGGGGAAAAAGTCTCATCATAGTCACGACCATGTTCCTGCTGAAAACCACGAGCCACAAGACGCGCTTTATAACGCTCAAGAGATCCATCAGAGCGGGTCTTAATTTTATAGACCCACTTACATGTGATAGGACGAACACCAGAAGGGGGAGAGACAAGATCCCAGGTGCCTGTGCGCTCAAGCGCAGCAATCTCCTCAGCCATGGCAAGCTGCCATTCAGGATGACACGCAGCATCCCGATAAGAAGTCGGCTCAGAAACTACAGAGAGACCATACTGACTAGGGGAGTAACGGTCTGGAGCATGACGCTGACGAACAGGTCATGAGGAAGGAAGCTCATCCGCTGAAGATGACTCATCAGAAGAGGAGGAAGAAGAAGGCACAGAGGAAGGATCCGAAGCTGGAGACCGAGGAGAACTAGGGGAACTAGACGGAGGAGAGGATGGCGCCGAAGACAAAGGAGGCGCAGCAGAAGGAGGAGGTGGAGGAGAAGAGACAGCGGAAGGTGTATCAGGAAAAAGAAGAAAAGAGAGATCATCCGCTGGGTAAGTGCCAGAGGTGGGGCGAGGATAGAAAGGACGCGTCTCATCGAACGTGACATCACGAGAGATGCGCATACGACGACCAACGGGGTCCCAACAACGATAGCCCTTATGCTCATCACTATAGCCAAGAAAAACACACTGAACAGACTGAGCGGTTAATTTGGTGCGTTCATGAGGAGGGAGAAGAACATAGCAAACGCATCCAAATAAACGAAGAGCCGAGTAGTCTGGACAGGAGCCAGAAAGACGCTCGAGAGGAATGCCACCCTGAAGAGCAGCTGAAGGCTGGATATTAATGAGGTAAGTCGATGTAGCGACAGCCTCAGCCCAGAAATGCGGCGGAAGAGAGGAAGAAATCATCATAGCGCGGGTAGTCTCAAGAATATGACGATGCTTACGCTCAGCGACACCATTTTGAGCATGGGCGTCGGGACACGAGAACTGAGCAAGGGTGCCCTGCTCAACAAGGATACCACGTAGGTGCTGAGAGATATACTCTCCTGCAGAATCAGCACGAAAAACACGAATAGGCGTGGAATACTGGGTATGAACCATAGCCACAAAGCGCTGATAAATAGCAAGCACCTCGCTGCGAGAGCGCATAAAAAATAACCAGGTGTACCGTGAAAAATCATCAATAAACAAAATATAGTATCGGTGGCCCCCTTTTGAAGCAAAGGGAGCCGGACCCCACACATCTGAATGAACTAAATCAAAAGGTCGCTGAGATACAGACACACTAGTAGGATAGGGAAGCTGAATCTGTTTACCTAACCTACAACCCTGACATGAATGTAGCGACGACACATCTCCTGAGACAAGCCCCAGAAGATCACGACGAACTAAGGATGATAAACGGGAGCCACAAAGATGACCCAGCCGATGATGCCACTGCTGAAAAGAGCCAGTGACAGAAGCAGCAACCGCAGGAGAAGTGGCAGAAGAAGTGTCGGCAGAAGGAACGCGAAGCCAGTCTAACTCCTAGAGCCCCGGAGACTCAATGCTCCGAGGGCCAGCTCCAACCAGAGCCTGTGTACGACGGTCCTGAACAGCACAAGAATCAGCATCAAGAATGACCCTACAACCAGAATTAGTAAGCTGACTAGCAGAGAAAAGATTCATCTTAAGACTGGGAACATGAGAAACATCTAGAACAGAGAAGGAGGAGGTACAGAGGGTGCCTTGACTGGAAACAGGAAGAGAGGTACCATCAGCCGTAATAACACGGACATGAGAAAAAAAAGAGCGAAGAGCGGAAAGAATAGAAGATGCAGAAGTCATATAAAAAGAAGCTCCAGAATCCAGATACCACGGGGATGACGTACCTGACTGTGTAGAAGATGATGGTCGCACAGTGCCAGAAGAACTAGTCACAGAACCAGCAGTACCCGACGAGGAGGAGCCTGTAGCAGCGAGCAGACTACGAAGACCACGAATAATATCCTGATCAGACAGAGCACCAGCAGGAGGTCCAGAAGCACCAGTAGGAGGTCCAGAGGCAACAGCAGAAGATCCTGAAGACCCAGACTGTCGACGAGCAAGATACTGCTGACGTAAGCGTGGATCCCTCGTCCAGCAACCAGAGATGTCGTGGCCAGGCTTGCCACAGTGGGCACAGGGAGGACGACAACCACGAGGCTGCTGAGACTGACGCTGACCCTGGGCCGGTGGAGTAGAGAGTAGCGGCGGCGCGAGAGACCGCGACGAAGCCGGCGGCACGGGGGGACCATGAGCAGCAAGAACAGACGGAACCTCAAGAAGACCAACACCACGAAGACGAGTCTCCTCAGCACGAAGCTCAGCCAGTACCTCAGAGAGCGGAACACAACCACGGGCAAGCAGCTGGGCACGGCGCGGCTCAAACTCCTTGCGGAGCCGTGACAAGAACTCAAAGACGCGCTGAAACTCCAGATCCACGCGCACAATCAGACAGCAGGGACAGGTGTTACACACCGTTGTACGAAGAGAGTCAAGCTGACGCCAAATAGCAGCACTCTGAGTGTAGAAATCATCAATAGTAGAATCACCCTGCTTAAGGTCATGCTCCTGACGAACTACGGACAGATAAAGAGCATCTCCAGATGGCTGATAGCGCTAACGAAGAAAAGCCCACTGAGCAGCAGCAGTGGGAAGACCCATGAACTCAGCAGCATACTGAGGCAGAACACTGGAAGTGAGAACAGCAGCAGCACGAGCATCCTCATCTATCCATTGAGTGTAGTCAGCCAGATCCAGCCGGTAGGTCGTAGTAGCAGCAGAATGCGCCTGGACCTGACGCTCATAATCAGCCCGAGCAGAATCATCAGCACTCTGGGCTGCATCCTTGACCGCCTGAGTAGCATCAGGGGCAAGGACAACGGGCGTTGGTGCACGAGGCACTAGAGGTACAACGGGGCGCGGTGGACAGGAGACCTCACCGGAAAGCACACCCCAAAGGCGAAGACCGCGCATATGAATGCGCATAAAGGCAGCGAAATCAGGATAATCCACGCCATCAAAAATCACCGGGCAGCGAGGAATCGCAACATAGCCCGAGGAGGAAGACATTTTTTTTTCAACTCAAACCAGATCGAACGGATCTGGATCTGGCGAGACTGAGGCGACGGCGGGCCGACGGGCGACGGGGGAGGCGGGGCAGCAGCCGGCGGAGGGAGAGGAGCGGCGACCGGACGGAGAGGAGGCGGCGGCGACGGGGCGACGGGGCAGCGGGGTCGGGCCGGCGGCGGCGGATCCGGGGCGGCGGGGGCGGGTGGGCAGCCGGTGGCTGGCGGCGGCGGCGGTGGCGGTGACGGGCGGCGGCGGCGGCGAGATCCGGGGCGGGTGTCGGCGGCGGCGGCGGCGGGGGGCCGGGGCCGGCGGCGGTGTCGGCGACGGCGGCAGCGGGAGAGAAGAGAGGGAAAAAAGCCTTACGGCTCTGATACCATGTTAGGGTAATAGATCTTGTATTACCAGAGGGCCAAAGGCCAGAATATATAGTACATGTACATGTGCAAATAGACAGAAAGCCCCCTAACATATGGAGAAACTACAATACACAAATATACTCTAACAGAAGATGAGACCTCTCCAACAATAGAATTATACCCGGTAGATAGCACCCGTTTAATTCGGTCACACCTATGACTCAAACCTGGGTGAAAGAGCTTGACGTAGCCTGACCTACGGTTGTTACCACATCATGGTCTCCAACTTATGCCAAGTCGTCATGGACTTCAAAGGTGAACCCTATCCTCGTGCGAGTCCACTAGCTACCCTCTTGAATGGCATACTACTTCACACTTCGTCCTATGACTATGATAGGTTCACACCGACAAGTATGGAGAGGAGGCAGGAAGCCCGGACCCTCAAGCCTGACAAGACGATGGCTTCGAAGAGGAGAAATAAGAAATTGGAGTTTCGACGCAGGTTCCGGCACTGCCGACTCCCATGCCAAACGGCTCGGCACTGCGCCCGGACGATCTAGCTCAAATCGGCGTCCTGCCGAACTATTCCTATGCCAACCCGTCCGTCAGCCCACGGACAGACCGGTGCCCCGCCGAAATGACCGGCTCACAGGTCGGCTCGCCGACCACACAGCCGGACCATCCGGCTCCATGCCCGGCATCAACGAACTAACCACCGGATCTACCTGGCTGCACCCAGTTATGGGTTTGATGCCCTGGAATATTCCCTTTACCTACCCGTTCACCCCTAGTACTATAAATAGCCCCTATGACTCTCCCTTATTCCCTTAGTCATAGATGAGAGACTAAAGACAACCCCCTTTGTGAAATCTCTAGTTTTGCCCCATCCACTTTACCAAGGGGACCGACTATCGTCACCAACCTCGTTAGAGTTTGCATCGCGCATCCATTGTTGTACAAGGCTTGCGTTTGCGATTGCGTGAGCATAGTTGTCAAGACCCTCTCCAAGGTGTTCTTCCCTCTTTGCTTGGGATTGAAGGGAGCATGTTGACCGATCTTTCCTTGCAAGGATTCTATCGGACCAGTGGCTGCCGGCGGGAGCAATTGGCCTTGTATCATGTCGTGTTTATGTGTGTTCATCGAGTTCTTCGCGAGGTGTGTGTTCGCTTCCACTACCTTCTCCCTTCCCTCGCTTTTCCCATCGATTTGACCACGATATCCGTGAAGATCGGGCCACCCTTGAGGTTCACCCTTATCAAAGCTCCTCCTCAAAACAAGCTTTCGCCCCACTTTATAAATAAAGTCACATCGGCCAAAAATGATAGAAGGTGATGGGGAGACCCCTTACAAAGCATATGAAGGTAAATGAGAACAATAAAAAGACCAAAACTTGCCACTGAAGAAATTGACACGAGACTAGGGTGAAACAAGGCTCCACGATAGACGCCCCCAAGAGGGTAACGACGCACCATGTTGTCTCCGATGAGACCGATGGTCAAGGGTATTCACACAGAACCCTATCATGGAGAAGATAGCCACAGCGGTGCCCCAAGAGGGTTTTGACACCCGCAGACATCGTCGTTGTTGGTGCTGAAGCACTGAGCTTTTGACCAGAAAATCGCCGCACCGCTCCCCGTCTCCCTTTTGGAAATATGCCCTAGTGGCAATAATAAGTTGTATTATTCTATTTATTTAATGATTAAGTTTATTGTTACATGCTACAATTGTATTAGTTCCGGATAATAAGTATTTGGAGGAAACCTAATTCGTATATGGAATTATAAAACACCATATAGATATCCCTAGTCTCTCCTCTAAGACTAGCTTATGTATTATCGATAGTCCCGATTTCTTGGATATGAGAAAATGCAAAGTGTTGCAAGGTTTGCTATGTTATATGATACCGATTAGTGGAACAAATGACGTTGGATAGACCCCGTATGATATACTGTGAAAGGAATCATCAATATTGTTATCGGTATCTCAATGACAAGTATTATTGTTAATAAGATCATTAGACCATAAGACATATGTGAACTTGGATATATTGATGTATCGAGGTCTTCAAACATTGCTTCATGACTGAGTAACTATAAAGTCGATCATCGTTCATACCGGCTAGTATGCCCATGTTATACATGTTGTAGTTATGGGAATTTCTACTCCGACGATGGAGACATACACTCTAGAGCACCCACTCAAGTATCACGATGTTCACCATCGTCTGGCTGGACACGTGACTAAGTTGTTATGCCACAAGAACATCGATGATACATAATGAGTAAAAGAGTAGATGCCAAGTAACAAGGATAATAATTTCACCTCAGGTTACGCAAAATATTGAAAAGCAATACAACATGTATCAATAAGTATTACAGAAGGTTCAAACGATAAAGATCATCGAGTTATGTGTGGGGATCGATGCGGTGATTCAAGCACACGACATCAATCATTGCCGCATAAGGTGCTCCAAACATGTCTACATATATTGAAACCCATAGGGTCAGACTTATGGGTTAGCAGCGTTTTAAATGTGAGTGTGAATGAAGATAAGAAGGAAGTGGTTCTGAGAGTGTCTCAGATGGTCTCGTAATGGTTCCAAGAGGTCTAGGATGATCTCGGGGGTGTCCGGAATGGTCTCAAGAGTGTCTGCAATGGTTCCATGCATATATGAAAAGTTTTGGAAGCATAGGAAGGTTACAGAAGATTCTGGAATATTCTGTAAGGTACTAAGACGTCCCAGGCAATCTTAGAAAGTCCGGAAGGTTCCGTTATAGGTGCAACTACGTTCCTTGAAGCGCAATTAGTTGTCCCATATGGTAATTCGGATTGGCAAAAGGAGACAGTTTTCTAGTAGGTTTCGTTTAACGAAAACCCACCTAAACCCATCCAAAGATGGGGCAGGTTTGTGGATGACAGAAGGGGCTTGGACACCTAGAAAAGGGGACCAAGTTGCACACCAAGGAAACCCCATGTCGCTCCAAGCCGCAACACGTCCCAACCCCGAAACCCCGCGTCGCCGCCTCCACCACCGCCGTCCCCCTCATGTCGTCGCCCCGACCAACGCAACTAGAGGACTCACCTTGGACGTCTCCTCTTCTTATCGGATGCTGGAGCACTGTCAGATCTCTACCCTCCGGCTAGATCTAATCTAGTCAGTGACCATCGAAGCACCATCAAATCATATATCGACACGTTCTCGCTTCTACCGTTGTGCTTGATCGCGCCTCAACGCAGTGTTGCTAATTCCATACGCGTGGATATCAATGAGCTGTTATACGTGCAACACTTGATCATGAGAGCTTCACAAGAAGATTCTTGTTGTGGCTAATCGACTAGCTGTGGGAATCAATGATGGCCCAAAATATATCGAGCTTGTTGGGGAACCCCAAGAGGAATGTATGATGAGCACAACAACAAGTTTTCCCTCAGTACGAAACCAAGGTTATCAATCCAGTAGAAGCAAGGAAACACCCTAAAGGTGTTGCTAGCTGAGCCTTGGCAGGGCGCACTACCGGTGCTAGTAGCAACGTAGAGACCTGCACAACACAACCACAAAACTTTGCCCCCAACTTGCGATGAGGTCATCAATCTCACCGGTTTTGCTGAAAATAAAGGATTAAACATATCGAATGGAACGAAGTAATAGTTTGCAGAAAGTAAACACAAAGCAGTAACAGTTTATTGTAGATTGAATGTAAAAGAAAGGACCGGGGTCCATAGTTCACTAGAGGTGGCTCTCCTTAAGATAGATAACATGCTGGATGAACAATTTACAGCGGGGCATTTGACAAACATCGAGAAAGCATACAAGCATATACTAATCATCTTGACTCCTTTGAGATTTGATTGGGCATTACAACATTATACATAGACCGCCATCCAACTACATCTATGACTAATAATCCACCTTCAGGTTATCATCCGAACCCCCTCCAGTATTAAGTTGCAAGCAACAGATTATTGCATTACAAATTGCATGTAAAGTAAACAATACGATTGTTCTATGAACAAAGGATTGTTGTTTTCTCCCTAGTAGCAACATCACATCTAGTACCTTAGAGATTTCTGTCACTTCCCTAGATTACTAGAGGCATGAACCCACTATCGAGCATAAATACTAACTCTTGGAGTTGCTAGCATCTACTTGGCCAAGATAGCTACTAACAACAGAAAGCATGCAAGATCACAAATAACAAAGACATGATAGAATCAATAATCAATCTGAAATAGCATCTCAATATCCATCGGATCCCCGCAAACACAAGATGCAGAATTACAAATAGATGATCTTGATCATGAACGGAGCTCACAAGATCTAAACATGATAGCACAAAGGAGGAGAACCAGCCATCTAGCTACTACATGGACCCGTAGTCCAGAGATGAACTACTCACGCATCACACTTGAGGCTTGCATGATGATGAAGAAGGCCTCCAGGGTGAATTCCCCTCTCCGACGGGGTGCCGGGAAGAGCTTTAGATCCCTCCCGATCTAGGGATGGAGATGACGATGGCTACAGACTCTTTCGTGAAATTTTGATCGGGTACTTAGGGTTTCTGTATCAGAGGCAATATATAGGCGGAAGGAGAGGCCGAGGGGGTGCCCGGCCAGACCACCCCCTGGCATGGGTCAGGCCTGACCGCACGGCCAGGTGGTGTGGCCAGGCCCTAGCCCCTCTCCGTCTCGTATTCTGGCTCTAGGTGTCCCCCGGTAAAATAATAACTTTGGCTTTTGTCCCGTCCAATTCTGAGCATATTCATTTTCTGACTTCCTCATAGAGTAGCGAATATAAATGCATAGGACACCTTCAAAGTTCATAAGAGTGACTAGATACATATAGTTTAAAACAAGCAATATCAAATTATGCATCAATCAACTAGTCTTGGGACAATGCACATAGAACTAAGAATGGCCACTATGCTCTCAAAGTAAGTGCATAAAGGTAGAAGGTGGAGACTCAATATATAAGTGGAAGAAAGGCCTTCATAGAAGGAAGTAGGGATTCAAATCTCATAAAGAGCTTCCAAAAATTATGGTACTTATAGCTTTCAGCTCTCATTGCCCCTATCATAAGCATCTTGAAGGTGATTAAGATTAAAGTGACACAACTAATCGGATATGCTTGACAAGTTATAACCTGAAATCTCATGCCCCTTACTTACGAAGACCAAACCTCATGCTACTCAACTTTAGTCACGAGTAAGCTGTTGTCATTGTAAGTACATCTGTATCATAAAGAACCGCCAACGGGGTACCCCTTGCACATGATACATGAGCTATCCCATAATCAAAATGACAAGGCAAGCAGACAATGGGCATCTCAACGATCTTTTTATTTGCTATTTGCATAGGTTTTTATTAAGGATGCTTCATAGAGTGCTCATTGTGGTGATGCTGCAAGTTTCCACCATGATTAGGCATGGCTTAGTATAGCGGCCCAGGCGTTTTTCTAACACACATACAAACTCCATGATCTTATAAGTTCCACTTTTATTTCACACCGCCGGGATCCATAAGCAAAAGAACATAATATCAACGGGGTACAAAGTACAAGTGCAATGTTGAAAGAATTCCCCATGATACATGGTTCTGCTAATTTCAACTTATAAAGCGCAAGCATATACGCAACAAAGAAGGACCCAATGGTTCAAGTTTATTAGATGCAAAAAAGTAAAGTGTGCCATCAAGTTCATGAGAGCTTTAATCACTAGTTTTCTCATAACAAGTTTAATTTGGAAGGTAAACAAAAGCATCAGTATACTTGGATAGCATAAGCTAATAGGTAGGTATGGTGGACTCTTTGGAATAACTTGGTTTAAGGAGTTGGATGCATGAGTGGAACTCATACTTGGTTGTGGAGGCTAGCAAAAGACTAGGAGCGACAAACTAAGAGAGCAATAATGGCCATAATCATGCAAAGAGACAAAACATCATTGATCAAAGCATAGAGTGATACTACAAGTTGAAAACTAAAGGATCATAAAGGCTATGGTGACTTGGGATAGTCATAACATGGTGTGAGCATGCGCCAATTCAACCCAAATAAAGCATCAAAGGAGAATACCACAATACTATGCTTTTAATATGCTAAAACAACGCATGATTCATCCAAGGCACATTAAGCAATCTCAATTGTTTATAACAATTCATGCTAGATAAAAGAATACTAAGCATAAAGCCAAAACAATATCAAGCATGGCATGACAAAGCATAGGCCATAGTCAAAAACAAGCTCTCTTTAACACTTAAGCATGAACTTTCCTACTCTTTTCGAAACCAAACCAAACTATTTGAAAACCAATATATGGAAGAGGGGGTCCAACCAATTTATTCAGAAAACTAAGCAAACAAAGCAAACAAACAAAAAACAAAAACGAAAAAGATGACGCTCCAAGAACAACACAACTGTGCATGAAACAATAAAAATGAAGCGTTTGGAAGGAACCTGAGATTTTTATTGATGAAGAAGGGGATGCCTTGGGCATCCCCAAGCTTTGACGCTTGTACTTCTTGGATATTTCTAGGGGTGACACACGTGGCATCCCCAAGATTGAGCTTTAGTCTATCCTTCATCTCATTACTCATTCCTTCCATACACCTAATTTTTTTTCCTTCATACGAAACTTCACACAATCTTTATTAGCAACATTAGTGCACTCAAGATAATAAGTCTTTAGGTTAAGTTCTAACACCAATAAAACTTCCATTAAAACACTAGCTACTGTAGCACTTCCCTCAAAAAGCTCAATTCCCCAAAAGAACTCAAAAAGGAACCAACAAGAAGCAAATGCAGAAAATGGCAGAAATCTGTCAAAACAGACCAGCATGTAAAGATGAATTTTTTCGAAGACCTTCTGTTGCTCAAATCAAAAAGTATTGAACTAACTAAAGTTAGATAACAACCTGGGGCAGAAGCACAAGAATTCACGCCTCAAAAGGACATACCGAGATTTTACACGAACTTTTACGGTGAAGCACAGAAATCTGTTTCGGGACAGCAACTTTCCAATCATTACTTTTCTCTCATTAGAGGTTACTCTTGGCACAAAAAGCAAATAAAAAGGATAAGTAGCGGTTATTAATGAAGTAATAACTTCCAAGACTCATATAAAACTTTTGGGTTATCTCCCAATAATTACTTTTCTGTAACGCCTTTAAGTTAGGCAAAAGAATTTCGTTGATGCTCACATAAGAAATATGAATTGAAGTAAAAGAGAGCATCAAGAAGCAAATTTAAAAAACATTTAATTCTAACCCACTTCCTATGCATAGGAATCTTATACGCAAATAAACTCACAAAGAACAAAGTGACAGGCATAGGAAGATAAAACAAAAGTAACTTCAAAACTTTCAGCACATAGAGAGGTGTTTCTGTACCATGAAAACTTCTACAACCATATTTTCCTCTCTCATAATAATTTTCAGTAGCCTCATGAATAAACTCAACAATATAACTATAACATAAAGCATGCTTTTCATGATCTACAAGCACTAGAGCTTTATTATAAACATTTTCAAAAGAATCCTCAGGAACATGATATTCGTCCTCCTTTGGTAAGCATGGTGGACAATCAAATAATGTAAGGGGGTAAAGAGTTACTCTCATTAAAAGGTAGGGATGTGTAGATCCATTCTTTCTCCTCTTGATCATCACTCTCCTACTCTTTTTCATCCAATGAGTTTTCAGTTTCAGCAATTTCTTCTTCCATAGGCTCTTGCAAGGCATTAGTCTCTTCCATTGGTGGAGAGCATCTATTAAGATATTCAAGAATATAGCCATTTTCTACCTTGTAATTATCAAAGCAAAATTTAAGTATATCATAAACCTCATATTTATAAGGTGAATCATCAGTATTTTCAAGCAAACTAGCAAGTTCAAATGCACCCTTCGAAGCAACAAATTCTTCAATTTGTTTCACATCATAAAAGTCATAATTTCCTTTAACATAAGAATATATGGTAACATTATCATTATACTCACATTGAAAAGGGATGTGTTTATACCTCCTACAGCAACAAGATTTATCAAAGCAATAAGTAACATTATAAGTAGAGCATACGTTTCTAGCAATGATATTCAATTTATCAATTTGTTCCCATAAGTGTTTCCCTTTTTGTGACAGGCGGTGTTCCTTATAATAATATTTTTGTTCTTCCGTGAACCCACCTTGCCAATAAGATTCAGTTTCAAAGAAACCAACCATTGATAGAAAGCATGATAAAGCAAGACAATAACAGACCAATGAAAATAACAACTATAGTAGGAACTAATTTTTTGTGTTTTTGATAAAGAAACATGCAAACAAAGAAAAAATAAACTAAGCAAAACAAAAATAACAAAGTAAAGAGATTGGTTATGAGGGACTCCCCTTGTGAAGATGTCCTTGACTCCCCGGCAACGGCGCCAGAAAAAGAGCTTGATGGCCCAAAATATATCGAGCTCGTTGGGGAACCCCAAGAGGAAGGTATGATGAGCACAGTAGCAGGTTTTCCCTCAGTACAAAACCAAGGTTATCAATCCAGTAGGAGCAAGGAAACACCCTAAAGGTGTTGCTAGCTGAGCCTTGGCAGGGCGCACTACCGGTGCTAGTAGCAACGTAGAGACCTGCACAACACAACCAAAAAACTTTGCCCAACTTGCGATGAAGTCGTCAATCTCACCGGTTTTGCTGAAAACAAAGGATTAAACGTATCGAATGGAAGGAAGTAATAGTTTGCCGAAAGTAAACACAAAGCAGTAAACCGTTTATTGTAGATTGAATGTAAAAGAAAGGACTGAGGTCCATAGTTCACTAGAGGTGGCTCTCCTTAAGATAGATAACATGCTGGTTGAACAAATTATAGCGGGGCAATTGATAAACATCGAGAAAGCATACAAGCATATACTAATCATCTTGACTCCTTTGAGATTCGATTGGGCATTACAACATTATACATAGACCGCCATCCAACTGCATCTATGACTAATAATCCACCTTCAGGTTATCATCCGAACCCCCTCCAGTATTAAGTTGCAAGCAACAGATTAGTGCATTACGAATTGCGTGTAAAGTAACAATACGATTGTTCTATGAACAAATGATTGTTGTTTTCTCCCTAGTAGCAACAACACATCTAGTACCTTAGAGATTTCTGTCACTTCCCCAGATTACCAGAGGCATGAACCCACTATCAGGCATAAATACTAACTCTTGGAGTTGCTAGCATCTACATGGCCAAGATAGCTACTAACAACGGAAAGCATGCAAGATCACAAATAACAAAGACATGATAGAATCAATAATAAATCTGTAATAGCATCTCAATATCCATCGGATCCCCGCAAACACAACATGCAGAATTACAAATAGATGATCTTGATCATGAACGAAGCTCACAAGATCTAAACATGATAGCACAAAGGAGGAGAACCCGTCATCTAGCTACTACATGGACCCGTAGTCCAGAGATGAACTACTCACGCATCACACCGGAGGCTTGCATGATGATGAAGAAGGCCTCCAGGGTGAATTCCCCTCTCCGGATGGGTGTCGGGAAGAGCTTCAGATCCCTCCCTATCTAGGGATGGAGATGATGGCGTCTACAGACTCTTTCGTGGATTTTTGATCGGGCACTTAGGGTTTCCGTATCAGAGGCAATATATAGCCGGAAGGAGAGGCCGAGGGGGTGCCTGGGGCGGCTAGACCACCCCCGGCACGGGCCAGGCCTACCCGCGCGGCCAGGTGGTGTGGCCAGGCCTCAGCCCCTCTCCGTCTCGTATTCTGGCTCTAGGTGTCCCCCGGTTAAATAATAACTTTGGCTTTTGTCCCCTCCAATTCTGAGAAAAATCATTTTCTGACTTCCTGGAACCAAAAACAGCAGAAAACATGCAGTTGGCACTATGGCTCTTGTTAATAGGTTAGTCCGAGAAATCATATGAAAAGTACTCCAAAGTGTGGACAAAACATAAGAAAGTAGATAAAACCAAGCATGGAACATCAAAAATTATAGATACATTTGCAATGTATCAATATCCCCATGCTTAACTCCTGCTCGTCCTCGAGTAGGTAAGTGATAAAAAGAAAGAATAATTTTTGAGGTGACATGCACCATCAAAGACTTGATCAAAGTATTTGTAAAACATTCAAAGTTGGGATCATAGTACTTCAATCATAACATGAAAGACAAAGTTCTAGCAATACGACAAAGAAACTATGATGCAACATGAAAAGGCACAAACAAAAGATTCATGAATAACAATGCTTTGCAAGACGTTTGTTTGTTTCACATAAAGAAAGCATAGCATAATAGTATTCAGCTTGTCCCTCATAGAGTAGCAAATATAAATGCATAGGACACCTTCGAAGTTCATAAGAGTGACTAGATACATATAGTTTAAAACAAGCAATATCAAATTATGCATCAATCAACTAGTCTTGGGACAATGCACATAGAACTAAGAATGGCCACTATGCTCTCAAAGTAAGTGCATAAAGGTAGAAGGTGGAGACTCAATATATAAGTGGAAGAAAGGCCTTCATAGAAGGAAGTAGGGATTCAAGTCTCATAAAGAGCTTCCAAAAATTATGGTACTTATAGCTTTCAGCTCTCATTGCCCCTATCATAAGCATCTTGAAGGTGATTAAGGTTAAAGTGACACAACTAAGAGGATATGCTTGACAAGTTATAAACCAAAATCTCATGCCCCTTACTTACGAAGACCGAACCTCATGCTACTCAAATTTAGTCACGAGTAAGCTCTTGTCATTGTAAGTACATGTGTATCATAAAGAACCGCCAACGGGGTACCCTTGCACATGATACAGGAGCTATCCCATAATCAAAATGACAAGGCAAGTAGACAATGAGCATCTCAGCGATCTTTTTATTTGCTAATTACATAGGTTTTTATTAAGGATGCTTCATAGAGTGCTCATTATGGTGATGCTGCAAGTTTCCACCATGATTAGGCATGGCTTAGGCTAGTGGCCCAGGCGTTGCTCTAACACACATACAAACTCCATGATCTTACAAGTTCCACTTTTATTTCACACCATAGTGATCCATAAGCAAAAGAACATAATATCAACGGGGTACAAAGTACAAGTGCAATGTTGAAAGCATTCCCCATGATACATGGTTCTGCTAATTTCAACTTATAAAACGCAAGCATATACACAACAAAGAAGGACCCAATGGTTCAAGTTTATTAAATGCAAAAAAGTAAAGTGTGCCATCAAGTTCATGAGAGCTTTAATCACTAGTTTTCTCATAACAAGTTTAATTTGGAAGGTAAACAAAAGCACGAATATACTTGGAATAACATAAGCTAATAGGTAGGTATGGTGGACTCTTTGGAATAACTTGATTTAAGGAGTTGGATGCATGAGTGGAACTCATACTTGGTTGTGGAGGCTAGCAAAAGACTGGGAGCGACAAACTAAGAGAGCAATGATGGCCCAAATATATCGAGCTCGTTGGGGAACCCCAAAAGGAAGGTATGATGAGCACAGCAGCAAGTTTTCCCTCAGTATGAAACCAAGGTTATCAATCCAGTAGGAGCAAGGAAACACCCCAAAGGTGTAGCTAGCTGAACGTTGGCAGGGCGCACTACCAGTGCCAGCAGCAACGTGGAGACCTGCACAACACAACCACAGAACTTTGCCCCCAACTTGCGATGAGGTCGTCAATCTCACTGGTTTTGCTGAAAACAAAGGATTAAACGTATCGAATGGAAGGAAATAATAGTTTGCAGAAAGTAAACACAAAGTAGTAAATAGTTTATTGTAGATTGAATGTAACAGAAAGGACCGGGGTCCATAGTTCACTAGAGGTGGCTCTCCTTAAGATACATAACATGCTGGGTGAACAAATTACAACGGGGCAATTGACAAACATCGAGAAAGAATACAAGCATATACTAATCATCTTGACTCCTTTGAGATTCGATTGGGCATTACAACATTATACATAGACCGCCATCCAACTGCATCTATGACTAATAATCCACCTTCAGGTTATCATCCGAACCCCCTCCAGTATTAAGTTGCAAGCAACAGATTATTGCATTACGAATTGCGTGTAAAGTAAACAATACGATTGTTCTATGAACAAAGGATTGTTGTTATCTCCCTAGTAGCAACAACACATCTAGTACCTTAGAGATTTCTGTCACTTCACCAGATTACTAGAGGCATGAACCCACTATCGAGCATAAATACTAACTCTTGGAGTTGCTAGCATCTACTTGGCCAAGATAGCTACTAACAACGGAAAGCATGCAAGATCACAAATAACAAAGACATGATAGAATCAATAATCAATCTGAAATAGCATCCCAATATCCATCGGATCCCCGCAAACACAACATGCAGAATTACAAATAGATGATCTTGATCATGAACGGAGCTCACAAGATCTAAACATGATAGCACAAAGGAGGAGAACCAGCCATCTAGCTACTACATGGACCTGTAGTCCAGAGATGAACTACTCACGCATCACACCGGAGGCTTGCATGATGATGAAGAAGGCCTCCAGGGTGAATTCCCCTCTCCGGCAGGGTGCCGGGAAGAGCTTTAGATCCCTCCCGATCTAGGGATGGAGATGACGATGGCTACAGACTCTTTCGTGAAATTTTGATCGGGTACTTAGGGTTTTCGTATCAGAGGCAATATATAGGCGGAAGGAGAGGCCGAGGGGGTGCCTGGGGCGGCCAGACCACCCCCTGGCATGGGTCAGGCCTGACCGCACGGCCAGGTGGTGTGGCCAGGCCCTAGCGCCTCTCCGTCTCGTATTCTGGCTCTAGGTGTCCCCCGGTAAAATAATAACTTTGGCTTTTGTCCCGTCCAATTCCGAGAATATTCATTTTTTGACTTCCTGAAACCAAAAACAGCAGAAAATAGGCAGCTGGCACTATGACTCTTGTTAATAGGTTAGTCCAAGAAATCATATGAAAAGTACTGCAAAGTGTGGACAAAACACAAGAAAGTAGATAAAACCAAACATGGAACATCAAAAATTATAGATACATTTCAATGTATCAACATCCCCAAGCTTAACTCCTGCTCGTCCTCGAGTAGGTAAGTGATAAAAAGAAAGAATAATTTTTGAGGTGACATGCACCATCATAAAGTTGATCGAAGTATTTGTAAAACATTCAAAGCTGGGATCATAGTACTTCAATCATAACATGAAAGACAAAGTTCTAGCAATAAGACAAAGAAACTATGATGCAACATGAAAAGGCACAAACAAAAGATTCATGAATAACAATGCTTTGCAATATGGTTGTTTGTTTCACATAAAGAAAACATAGCATAATAGTATTCAACTTGTCTCTCATAGAGTAGCAAATATAAATGCATAGGACACCTTCAAAGTTCATAAGAGTGACTAGATACAAATAGTTTAAACAAGCAGTATCAAGGTATACATTGCAAATGTATCTATAATTTTTGATGTTCCATGCTTGGTTTTATCTACTTTCTTATGTTTTGTCCACACTTTGGAGTACTTTTCATATGATTTCTTGGACTAACCTATTAACAAGAGCCACAGTGCCAGTTGCCTGTTTTCTGCTGTTTTTGGTTCTAGGAAAGTCAGAACATAAATATTCTCGGAATTGGATGGGACAAAAGCCCAAGTGCCTATTTTCCCGGAAGACTCACGAAGCCAGAAGGAGAGTCGGAGAGGGGCCACAGGGTGGCCACACCCCCTAGGCGTGGGTACCCCCAGGCCGCGCCAGGGCATAGTGTGGGCCCCCTGGCTGGCCACCGAACTTGCCTCTTCGCCTATAAGAAGCCTCCCGATGCATAAACCCTAGATAGTCAATCAGAAATCCACGAAAAGTTCCACAGCACCGCCGCCACCGAAGGGGAGATTCGGGGGATAGAAAGAGTCTGTTCCGGCACCCTGTCGGGACGGGGAAGTGCCCCCGGAGCCATCTCCATCGATCTCCACCACCATCTCCATCGTCGTTGCTGATTCCCATGATGATGAGGGAGTAGTTCTTTCTCGAGGCTAAGGGTTCTACCGGTAGCTATGTGTTCATCTCTCTCTATGCATGATCTTATGAGATCATGAGCTTGTAATCTATAGATCTACCTTGCTACTCAAGTGCTTTAATAGATCTCTGCTCTCCCCATGTGTGTGAAGTTGACAGTGTGCACACCATGGTGGCACTTAGGCTAGAGATTACAAATACTTGTTATGAGTTATATTTGGAGTTGGATGTCTTTATGAAATTGTGGTGTTTATTGGAACCATCTAGTGCTCAAGGTTACAGTGTGGGGTTATCTAGATGGGAAAGGCTTACTTTGAGGTGTGCTGTTATAGCCCTACCATTGATTAGAGTGTCCATCCGGAGAGTAGTTAAAAGTAGTATCATAAAGAGAAGATATTTATATGAGAGTGTTCACTAGTGAAAGTATGATCCCTAGGCCTTTTTTCTAAGCATTGAAACACCATTTGCTATTAGATCTATTACATGTTTGCCTGCTTCCTTCTTTATTTCAATTTGCCTTTAGTCTTTTCCCACGTCAACCACACGCCAGCAAACTTTTCTAGCACCGTTACCACTTATAATTATCCATACCTCTTGTATTTCACTATCTCTTCGCCGAACTAGTGCACCTATACACCTGACAAGTGTATTGGGTGTGTTGGGACACACGAGACTTCTTGTATCTTGATTGCAGGGTTGCTTGAGAGGGATACCTTTGACCACTTCCTCCCTGAGTTCGATAAACCTTGGGAGATCCACTTAAGGGAAAACTTGCTGCTGTTCTACAAACCTCTACACTTGGACGCCCAACAACTGTCTACAAGAATAGAAGTGCGCAGATATCAGTATGCATCAATCAACTAGTCTTGGGACAATGCACATAGAACTAAGAATGGCCACTATGCTCTCAAAGTAGGTGCATAAAGGTAGAAGATGGAGTCTCAATATGTAAGTGGAAGAAATTCCTTCATAAAAGGAAGTAGGGATTCAAGTCTCATAAAGAGCTTCCAAAAATTATGGTACTTATAGCTTTCAACTCTCGTTGCCCTATCATAAGCATCTTGAAGTGATTAAGGTTAAAGTGAACAAACTATGGTGTACATGCTTGATGAAGTATAAGTTAGAAATCTCATGTCCCTTGAATACGAGGGCCGCTCCTCATGCTACTCAAGTTTAGTCACCGGTAAGTTCTTGTCATCGTAAGTACATGTGTATCATAGAGAACCGCCAACGGGGTACCCCTTGCCCGATGATACGGAAGAATCCCCATATCAAAATGACAAGGCAAGCAGACAACGAGCATCTCAGCAATCTTCTTATTTACCATGGGAATATGGTGCTTTTTTTTCTCTTTCCTCTTTTCATAATCTTTTTTTTCCTTTTCTCTTTTTTCTCAATATATGACTCTTTTTTTATAAGAAGAATGCTTCATAGACAGCTCATTATGGTTACTCTGCAGGTTTCCACCATGTCAGTATGGATTAGACCAGCGGCCCAGGCGTTTCTCTAACACATATACATAACGCCATGGACTTACAAGCTCCCCTTTCATTTCACACCGACAACATCCATAGACAAAAGAGCATGATATCAACTAGGTACAAAGTACCCGTTCAATGTTGAAAGCGTTCCCCATGACAGCATGGTTCTGCTAATCCCCAACAAATAAGTTCAAGCATATACAACATAGACGACACAATGGTTCAAGTTTATTAAGGGCAAGAAAAGTAAAGTGTGCCATCAAGTTCGTGAGAGCTTTAATCACTAGTTTTCTCATAACAAGTTTAATTTGGAAGGTAAACAAAAGCATGGATATACTTGGAATAGCATACACTAATAGGTAGGTATGGTGGACTCTTTGGAATAACTTGGTTTAGGGAGTTGGATGCATGAGTGGAACTCATACTTTGTGGTGGAGGCTAGCAAAAGACTGGGAGCGACAAACTAAGAGAGCAATAATGGCCATAATCATGCAGAGCGACAAAACATCATTGATCAAAGCACAAAGTGATACTACAAGTTGAAAACTAAAGGATCATAAAGGCTTATGGTGACTTTGGATAGTCATAACATGGTGTGAGCATGCGCCAAGTCAACCCAAATAAAGCATCAAAGGAGAATACCACAATACTATGCTTTAATATGCTAAAACAATGGATGATTCATCCAAGGAACATTAAGCAAACTCAATTCTTTATAACAAGTCATGCTACAACAAACAATACTAAGCATAAGGCCAAAACAATATCAAGCATGGCATGACAAAGCATATGCCACAGTCAAAACAAGCTCTCTTTACCACTTAAGCATGAACTTTCCAACTCTTTTCTAAACCAAACCAAACTATTTGAAAACCAATGTATGAAAGAGGGGGTCCAACCAATTTATTCAGCAAACTAAGCAAACCAAGCAAACGAAAAACCAAAACAAAAACGAAAAATAAGACGCTCCAAGAACAACACAACTGTGCATGAAATAATAAAAATGAAGCGTTTGGAAGAAACCTGGGATTTTTATTGATGAAGAAGGGGATGCCTTGGGCATCCCCAAGTTTTGACGCTTGTACTTCTTGGATATTTCTTGGGGTGACACGCGTGGCATCCCCAAGCTTGAGCTTTAGTCCATCCTTCATCTCATTACTCATTCCTTCCATACACCTGAAATTTTTCCTTCATACAAAACTTCACACAATCTTTATTAGCAACATTACTGCACTTAAGATAATAGGTCTTTAAGATTCAGTTATAACACCAAGAAAACTTCCATTAAAACACTAGATACTGTAGCACTTCCCTCAAAAAGCTCAATTCCCCAAAAGAACTCAAAAAGGAACCAACAAGAAGCAAATGCAGAAAATGGCAGAAGCACGAAATTTCACGCCTGGGGCAGAAGCACGAAATTTCACGCCTGGGGCAGAAGTACTTTTGAAGACCTTTTGTTGCTCAATTCAAAAAGTGTTGAACTAACGAAAGTTTGATAACAACCTGGGGCAGAAGCACGAAATTTCACGCCTCAAAAGGACGTTCAGACATTTTACACGAATTTTTACGGTGAAGCACATAAATCTGTTTCGGGACAACAACTTTCCCAATCATTACTTCTCTCTAATTAGAGGTTACTCTTGGAACAAAAAGCAAATAAAAAGGATAAGGAGCGGTTATTACTGAAGTAATAACTTCCAAGAATCATCTAAAACTTTTGGGTTATCTCCCAATAAGTACTTTTTTAACGCCTTTAAGTTAGGCATAAGAAGCAAGAAAAGATGCTCACATAAGAAATATGAATTGAAGTAAAAGTGAACATCAAAAAGCAAATTCAAAACACATTTAAGTCTAACCCACTTCCTATGCATAGGAATCTTATACGCAAATAAATTCCCAAATAACAAAGTGACAGGCATAGGAAGATAAAACGAGAGTAACTTCAAAACTTTCAGCAAATAGAGAGGTGTTTCAGTAGCATGAAAACTTTTACAATCATATTTTACTCTCTCATAATAATTTTTAGTAGACTCATGAATAAACTCAACAATATAACTATCACATAAATCATGCTTTTCATGATCTACAAACACTAGAGCTTTATTATAAACATTTTCAAAAGAATCCTCAGGAACATGACATTCGTCCTCCTTTGGTAAGCATGGGGGATAATCAAATAATGTAAGGGGTAAAGAGTTACTCTCATTAGAAGGTAGGGACGGGTAGATCCATTCTTCCTCCTCTTGATCATGACTATCCTCCTCTTTTTCATCCAATGAGCTTCCAGTTTCAGCAATTTCTTCTTCCATAGGCTCCTGCAAGGCATTAGTCTCTTCCATTGGTGGAGAGCATCTATTAAGATATTCAAGAATATAGCTATTTTCTACCTTGTAATTATCAAAGCAAAATTTAAGTATATCATAAACCTCATATTTATAAGGTGAATCAACAGTATTTTCAAGCAAACTAGCAAGTCCAACTGCACCCTTCCAAGTAATAAATTCTTCAATTTGTTCCACATCATAAAAGTCATAATTCCCTTTAACATAAGAAGATATGGTAACATTATCATTATACTCACATTGAAAAGGGAGGTGTTTATACCTCCTATAGCAACAAGATTTATCAAAGCAATAAGTAACATTATAAGTAGAGCACACGTTTATGGCAATGATATACAATTTATCAATTTGTTCCCATAAGTGTTTCCCTTTTTGTGACAAGCGGTGTTCCTTATAATAATATTGTTGTTCTTCCGTGAACCACCTTGCCAATAAGATTCAGTTTCAAAGAAACCAACCATTGATAGAAAGCATGATAAAGCAGGACAATAACAGACCAACGAAAATAACAACTATAGTAGGAACTATTTTTTTTTGTATTTTTAATAAAAAGAACAAGCAAACAAAGCAAAAAGTAAACTAAGCAAAACAAAAATAACAAAGTAAAGAGATTGGTTATGAGAGACTCCCCTTGTGAAGATGTCCTTGACTCCCCGGCAACGGCGCCAGAAAAAGTTGTTGATGGCCCAAATATATCGAGCTCGTTGGGGAACCCCAAGAGGAAGGTATGATGAGCTCAACAGCAAGTTTTCCCTCAGTATGAAACCAAGGTTATCAATCCAGTAGGAGCAAGGAAACACCCCAAAGGTGTAGCTGGCTGAACATTGGCAGGATGAACTACCAGTGCCAGCAGCAACGTGGAGACCTGCACAACACAACCACAGAACTTTGCCCCCAACTTGCGATGAGGTTGTCAATCTCACCGGTTTTGCTGAAAACAAAGGATTAAATGTATCGAATGGAAGGAAGTAATAGTTTGCAGAAAGTAAACACAAAGCAGTCAACCATTTATAGATTGTATGTAAAAGAAAGGACCGGGGTCCATAGTTCACTAGAGGTGGCTCTCCTTAAGATAGATAACATGCTGGGTGAACAAATTACAGCGGGGCAATTGACAAAAATCGAGAAAGCATACAAGCATATACTAATCATCTTGAATCCTTTGAGACTTGATTGGGCATTACAACATTATACATAGACCGCCATCCAACTGCATCTATGAATAATAATCCACCTTCAGGTTATCATCCGAACCCCCTCTAGTATTAAGTTGCAAGCAACAGATTATTGCTTTACGAATTGCATGTAAAGTAAACAATATGACTGTTCTATGAACAAATGATTGTTGTTTTCTCCCTAGTAGGAACATCACATCTAGTACCTTAGAGATTTCTATCACTTCTCCAGATTACCAGAGGCATGAACCCACTATCGAGCATAAATACTAACTCTTGGAGTTGCTAGCATCTACTTGGCCAAGATAGCTACTAACAACGGAAAGCATGCAAGATCACAAATAACAAAGACATGATAGAATCAATAATCAATCTGAAATAGCATCTCAATATCCATCGGATCCCCGCAAACACAACATGCAGAATTACAAATAGATGATCTTGATCATGAACGGAGCTCACAAGATCTAGACATGAAAGCACAAAGGAGGAGAACCAGCCATCTAGCTACTACATGGACCCGTAGTCCAGAGATGAACTACTCACGCATCACACCGGAGGCTTGCATGATGATGAAGAAGGCCTCCAGGGTGAATTCCCCTCTCCGACGGGGTGCCAGGAAGAGCTTCAGATCCCTCCCGATCTAGGGATGGAGATGACGGCGGCTACAGACTCTTTCGTGGATTTTTTGATCGGGTACTTAGGGTTTTGGTATCGGAGGCAATATATTGGCGGAAGGAGAGGCCGAGGGGGTGCTGGGGTCGGCCAGACTACCCCCTGGAGCTGGCCAGGCCTGACCACGCGGCCAGGTGGTGTGGCCAGGCCCCAGCCCCTCTCCGTCTCGTATTCTAGCTCCACGTGTCCCCTGGTAAAACAATAACTTTGGCTTCTGTCCCGTCCAATTCTGAGAATAACTTCGGCACCCACCTCGACAGAGGTTTGTCTTTCCCTCCCTCAGAATTCTTTTTCAAGGTGATAGATCACTATGGTGTTCCGCTTCACCATCTCCCCCCCAAACTCTCTTTTAGAGATGAGCGCCTATGCGGCTTTGTGTGAGGGGTATCTCGGCATTAGGCCGAGTCTCATTCTCTTCCGGTTTTATTTCCATGTCTAGAGAAACTCTATCACCACTGATAATCCTTACAGTACCGGAACAATTAGTCTTTTGGTTAGACGTGAGCGCGTCTATCCTAGGATTTTAGCTAGTGAGTCGGTCAAACAGTGGTCGGCTACCTTCTTTTATCATAAGGATATTCCCGCTCCCGGTAAAGCTACTGCTTTGCCGGCTTTCATCGACGGAGCCACCACGCCTCGAGCATCCTGGGACGAGGCTCCTCCGGCTCTCAGCGATGATCTGATTCTCGCCAAGAGGCGGATCGAGTATCTGAAGAAGCATAAGGGCCCGAGAGGGTCCGACTTGGTCCAATCTTGGGTGGCACGCCGGATCCAGTCTCTCCAGCACCACGGCGACCGACTGATGCATTCCATCACGGCGTCGAAAAATGACTCCCTCCGCATCAGTCCCAAGGCTTTAAAGCCACAGGATTACATAAGCCAAATTAAATGGCTGATAAAGGAGCGGATCGAGAGAAAGATCCCGGATTTGTCCCTGGACATGCATACAAGGAAGACCCTGTAGTGCCGGTAAGCTTCAGCAATAAACCCTTTTTATATGCTTCACCTTTAATTTGTTTCGCAACACTGAGATATTAGCTTCTTTTTAGCTTGCCGACCTCCCTGAGTCGGAATTTGCTCCTATCGAGGGATATCCTCCTGAGTTTTCTCAGGAGGAGGAATTGGTTCCACTGCCGGATGTTGTGCCCAGGAAGCGCAAAGCTCCAACAGTAGCCATCGGCACAAAGGAGGTGCTAGTTGTGAAGAGGTAACTTTCCACACAACTTCCGCCTTTGTACTTTACTTCATGATTCCTTCCGAGATATAATGTTCTTCATTCTATTACATTCTCAGAGCTAAGCAGCTCATCAAGGGCAAGGGGAAGGGGAATATCTCGAAGCCCCTGCGCCAGACGAAGTTAACCATGGCTTCTCCTGCCGCAGCTCCTCCGACTCCTGCCCCTCAACCTTCTGCAGCTCCGGTGATTACTCCATCCCCGGTCGCCGCAGAAGATCTAGCTGCCTTAATAGGGCCAGCGACCCTCAAGTCGCAGACTGACGTCACCATAGGTGGCTCAAGTTTTGATATGGGTGAGCCCTCTTCGGGTAATGATCCCTCGGCAGAGACCTTCGCCAAAAATCTCCTGAACAATTCGGGACTTGCCAAATTTGGCTTGTCTCGGAAATCTGCGGAGGAAATCTAGCTGCTGGCCCGGCAATGTCTGGAAAGCCGAAATCTCTCTGCCGAAGAAGAAGCACAAGAAGCGGAGGACATTAAGTACTCCGATATTCTCGAACAAGTCCGCCTTCGCGACGAGGGACTAAGAGCTGGGGTGTTTCCACCACCTCCGGTTATTCCACTCACCATCATCGAGAAGGTTACCACTGAGGTGAACATGTGCTTGAGAAAGCTCACACATGAACATCATGTAAGTCGGAATTCCAACTCACGCTTTTCTTTATTGTACTTTACATCATATCCTCTAGCCCCCAAGCATGAAGTTGGATAAACAATCTGGGTTTATGCTTCATTAGGATGCCAACGAATGAACTAGTATAGCCCCCAAGGCTCGTGCTGATATTAGCTACAATATTAGCTCGAGTCTTTAGTAGACCTCTGACTCTAGGTATTCCGACTTACAGAAAGTTAATTCATATAACCAGGAATTGTTGAAGAATGTCTGCAATAAGCGGAGAGAGATCAAAGCTCTCCGACTTAAAAATGCTGAGCTTAAAGTTTCCAAGGATGAGGCCGAAGGTAAACATTCCGAGACTCAAACCATGTATTGCATTCTCATAGTCGAATATTTTTGCTGAACTGTTGTTCTTTTTGACTTACAACACTGATAAAGCAGTCCTGTGCTATGATCGAAGAGGCCGAGAATCTGAAGACCTTGGTGGTGGAAAACAAGGATCTCCGCCAAGAGCTAGACCAACTTAAGGCGGACCATGAGAAGAGAATTGCTCAAGTTCTCGAATCCTCCTCCATGGCCACCGTGGAGCGTGATCGCATGATTACACTCCACGAGCAGAAAATCTCGGATCTCAATGACGAGCTTTGCCGAGAGAAGGACCTTTTCGAGGCGCTCTGGGCTGAACTCCAGAGTCTTCGTGAAGAGAAAACCAAAGTTGATGACGTCATCTTTGGTATGTTTCCATCTTTCTGACTTGTTTACAGTCTTCGACTCTTTCGATGTCGGATTTATTTAACCGTTTTGCATTATATGCATAGGTCCTCTGAACTTGGCGGACTCCACCTCTGCCCAGCCTCGCACCCACCGGCTTACCCAAGTCGGTGATTTGCTTCATGACTTCCGCCAATCTATCAAGGATATTGGCGAAGCTCTCAGGGGTCCGACTTTCAGGTGCGGGACAAGGCAAAGGAGATGCAGCTTGTCCAGGACTGGAACATGTCCTACGCGCGATCCGCACCGCAGAACGCTCTCACCATGGTCATGAGCCACCATGGAAGCATGGAAATCTGGCAAGTGACCAGAGGGTATTCTACTATGGATGAAGACGACCAGAAGCAAGATATCAAAGCCATCATGGACTCTTGTGCCGGATATGGGTGCCACGTAGACCATCTACGACACTCCCTTCTTCAACCGCGTGGACACGCCGCCTCCGCCTCCGGAAGAAGCAGCCGAAGTTTCTGATGATGAACAAACCATATCGGATTTGGACATCTCGGATCGTTATCAAGCCGAGGCCGATGCATCCAGCGAGCCGGCAGCTCCTACCTCTTCTCCTGCATCATAGATTATCAGAAACAAATGTGTTATTCTGAAAACATTATGGGTCTGTAAATATGTAGTATGATACTTTTTGCTAGTGCTAAGTTTTAATCTATTCAGCACTTTTGGCTTTGATTTTTATGTGCCTGAAATGTTTACATAAGAACTTATACTTTTTTGTTTACACTTATCGTTTATCTGGCTTTCCGCCTCGTCCCTTTCGTGAGCCGGCTAAACTTTCAGCTCGGAAACTTTGCCGAGCAACGAAGCTCAATTACTAAACCAGTTTAAACTCGGAAACAAAGCCAACTTCCAGTACCAACAATTCACTACTCGGAAAATGCCCGCATCCGGCAATTAGACAAATAACCAAAGTATAGACTAGAAATTTTAGAGTTATACCCAAGGGTAGCATATTTAGAATCGGAAATCTAAACCAGAACAAACATGAGCATAAAGTACTTTCAAGTATTCTAGGATTTTCGACTGTGACATGATCATTCGGAATAAGATGGTAAAACTTCTCAGAAAAACTTTGAGGCAACCAAAACTTTAATTTCTCTCAGAACATGTACATATATGTGATTACAAAGAAGGATAAACTAAGAATAAAAGGGACGTAGCTGAGCAATATTCCATGGTCTGTCTAACTCATCCGGATTTGTACTGCCTCCAGCTCTCTTTCTCTTCTTAGTAGCAGGTCTTTCTTTGACTAGCCTCATATCAGTTAGGTAGTATGAACCATTGTGCAATACTCGACTAACTAAAAATGGCCCTTCCCATACCGGGGAAAGTTTGTGCTTTCTTTGTTGCACAAGCCGGAGAATCAAATCACCCTTATTGAAAGATCTATTTCTGACTCTCTGGCTATGATACTTGCGCAACTTCTGCTGATAGGCTGTTGATCTCATTTCAGCAACGACGCGAACTTCTTCGACTAAGTCGAGATTGTTTTATCGAGAAATCTCGGCATCCTCTTTGATATACGTGGCCACTCTCGAAGAAGTGTGAATCAAATCACTAGGAAGAACTGCTTCTGCGCCATAGACCAAGAAGAAAGGTGTGTATCCAGTTGACATGTTCGGAGTTGTTCGTAAACTCCATATTACAGAAGGTAATTCCTCTGCCCAAGCCCCCGCAGCACGTTGTAGTGGTGCTTCGAGTCTCTGTTTTAGGCCTTGTAGGATTAAACCATTTGCTCTTTCGACTTGTCCATTAGCCTGCGGATGTGCGACTGACGCAATGTCAAGCCAGATATTTTGTTCATTGTAGAATTCGGCAAGTTCTCCCATAGAGAAATTACTCCCGTTGTCCGTGATAATACTATGCGCATAACCATACCGGATTATAACATCCTCGACAAATCTTTTGGTTGTTGCTCCATCACAACTAGTGACGGGTTTAGCCTCAATCCATTTGGTGAACTTATCCACCATCACTAAGAGGTGAGTAAATCCATTGGAGCCCGTTTAAACGGTCCTACCATATCAAGCCCCCAGACCGCGAAAGGTGATGACCCACAAGTATAGGGGGTGTATCGCAGTATTTTCGAGGGAAGTGAAACCCAATTTATTGATTCTACACAAGGGGAGCCAAAGAATACTTATCAGCCTTAACAACTGAGTTGTCAATTCAGCTCCACCTGGAAACAATCTTGCTCACAGTAGTTTATCAGTAGCAACAGTTTTGTAGTAGGAATAGTAAAGTAACAGTAGCAGCAAAACAAAGACAATAGTAACAAAAGAAGTAAACAGTGGGATTCGAGTGCGGTAGGCATAGGGATGGATGGACGGGCGTTGCATGGACAAGACAATTCACATAGCAATAAAAACATAGGGCAATTGCAGATAAATAAGATAAAGCACCCAAGTACTAGACAATCCTAGGCATGTGTTCCATATATAGTCATACGTGCTCGCAATGAGAACTTGCACAACATCTTTTGTCCTGCCAGCCCGTTTGCAGCGGGGCCTCTAGGGAACTACTGGCAATTAAGGTGCTCCTTTTAATAGAGCACCGAAGCAAAGCATTAACACTCCGTGAACACATGTGATCCTCACATCAAAGCCTTTGCCTTCCGGCTACCCCGATTTCTGTCACTTCGGGACCATAGATTCCGGACAACGACGTGTGTATACAACTTGTAGATAAGACCCAAAACAATACTATCATGATGAATCAATAATAAGTTCAGATCTGAAATCATGGCACTCGGGCCCTAGTGACAAGCATTAAGCACAACAAGTCGCAACAAAGTCATAAAGCACTAATAAAAGATACTAGGCACTATGCCCTAACAATCTGATGCCATTACATGAACGATCTCATCCAATCCCTACCATCCCCATAGCCTACAGCGGGGGATTACTCACTCATAGATGGGGGAAACATGGATGGTCGATGGAGAAGCGATGGTAATGATGATGGCGATGATCTCCTCCAATTCCCCGTCCCGGCAGGGTGCCAGAATGGAGTTTCTGGTGCTGTTTCGTGGAATCTAGTGGTGGCGGTGGAGCGGAACTCCTTCTGGAAAAACGTCGAACCCCCCGAAGTTTTTAGGTCAGAAGGCTTCTTATAGGCGAAGAGGGAGACCGAGGGGGTGCCTGGGGCCACCACACCAGGCCCTGGCGCGGCCAGGCCCAGCCCGCGCCTGGTGGGGTGTGGCCAGCCCCTGGCCCTCCTTCGTCTCGTATTCTAGCTCCTGGAGTCTTCTGGAAAAATAGGCACTTTGGCTTTTGTCCTAGACAATTCCAAGAATATTCATTTTCTGACTTTTCTGGAACCAAAAACAGCAGAAAACAGGCAGCTGGCACTATGGCTCTTGTTAATAGGTTAGTCCAAGAAATCATATGAAAAGTACTCCAAAGTGTGGACAAAACACAAGAAAGTGGATAAAACCAAGCATGGAGCATCAAAAATTATAGATACATTTGCAATGTATCAACATCCCCAAGCTTAACTCCTGCTCGTCCTCGAGTAGGTAAGTGATAAGAAGAAAATAATTTTTGAGGTGACATGCACCATCAAAGACTTGATCAAAGTATTTGCAAACATTCAAAGATGGGATCATAGTACTTCAATCATAACATGAGAGAAAAAGTTCTAGCAATAAGCAAAGAAACTATGATGCAACATGAAAAGGCACAAACAAAAGATTCATGAATAACAATGCTTTGCAAGACGTTTGTTTGTTTCACATAAAGAAAACATAGCATAATAGTATTCAGCTTGTCCCTCAATAGAGTAGCAAATATAAATGCATAGGACACCTTCTAAGTTCATAAGAGTGACTAGATACAATAGTTTAAAACAAGCAATAACAAGTTATGCATCAATCAACTAGTCTTGGGACAATGCACATAGAACTAAGAATGGCCACTATGCTCTCAAAGTAGTGCATAAAGATAGAAGGTGGAGACTCAATGTAATGGTGGAAGAAAAGCCTTTGTAAAAGGAAGTAGGGATTCAAGTCTCATAAAGAGCTTCCAAAAATTATGGTACTTATAGCTTTCAGCTCTAATTGCCCCTATCATAAGCATCTTGAATGTGATTAAGGTTAAAGTGACACAACTAAGAGGATATGCTTGACAAGTTATAAACCAAAATCTCATGCCCCTTACTTACGAAGACCGATCCTCATGCTACTCAACTTCAGTCACGAGTAAGCTCTTGTCATTGTAAGTATATGTGTATCATTAAGAACCGCCAACGGGGTACCCCTTGCACATGATACGGGAGCTTTCCCATAATCAAACTGACAAGGCAAGCAGACAATGAGCATCTCAGCGATCTTTTTATTTGCTGTTTGCATATGTTTTTATTGAGGATGCTTCATAGAGTGCTCATTATGGTGATGCTGCAAGTTTCCACCATGATTAGGCATGGCTTAGGCTAGCGGCCCAGGCGTTTCTCTAACACATATACAAACTCCATGATCTTACAAGTTCCACTTTTATTTCACACCGCCGGGATCCGTAAGCAAAAGAACAAGATATCAACGGGGTACAAAGTATACGTGCAATGTTGAAAGCGTTCCCCATGAAACATGGTTCTGCTAATTTCAACTTATAAAGCGTAAGCATATACGCAACAAAGAAGGACCCAATGGTTCAAGTTTATTAGAGGTAAAAAGTAAAGTGTGCCATCAAGTTCGTGAGAGCTTCAATCACTAGTTTTCATAACAAGTGGAAGGTAAACAAAAGCATGAATATACTTGGAATAGCATAAGCTAGAAGGTAGATATGGTCGACTCTTTGGAATAACTTGGTTTAGGGAGTTGGATGCATGAGTGGAACTCATACTTTGTGGTGGAGGCTAGCAAAAGACTGGGAGCGACAAACTAAGAGAGCAATAATGGCCATAATCATGCAGAGCGACAAAACATCATTGATCAAAGCATAAAGTGATACTACAAGTTGAAAACTAAAGGATCAGAAAGGCTATGGTGACTTGAGATAGTCATAACATGGTGTGAGCATGTGCAGAGTCAACCCAAATAAAGCATCAAAGGAGAATACCATTATAATATGCTAAAACAACGCATGATTCATCCAAGGCACATTAAGCAATCTCAATTGTTTATAAAAAGTCATGCTACAACAAAGAATACTAAGCATAAAGCCAGAACAATATCAAGCATGGCATGACAAAGCATAGGCCACTGTCAAAAACAAGCTCTCTTTACCACTTAAGCATGAACTTTCCTACTCTTTTCCAAACCAAAGCAAACCATTTGAACACCAATGTATGAAACGGGAGGTCCAACCAATTTATTCAGCAAACTAAGAAAACCACGCAAACTAAAAACCAAAAAAAAATGAAAAATAAGACGCTCCAAGAACAACACAACTGTGCATGAAACAATAAAAATGAAGTGTTTGGAAGAAACCTGTGATTTTTTATTGATGAAGAAGGGGATGCCTTGGGCATCCCCAAGCTTTGACGCTTGTACTTCTTGGATATTTATTGGGGTGACACGCGTGGCATCCCCAAGCTTGAGCTTTAGTCCATCCTTCATCTCATTACTCATTCCTTCCATACACCTGAAATTTTTCCTTCATACAAAACTTCACAGAATCTCATTAGCAACATTAGTGTACTTCAGATAAATAAGTCTCAAGGTTCAGTTCTAAGACCAAATAAACTTCCATTAGAACACTAGCTACTGTAGCACTTCCCTCAAAAAGCTCAATTCCCCAAAAGAACTCAAGAAGGAACTAACAAGAAGCAAATGCAGAAAATGGCAGAAATCTGTCAAAACAGACCAGCAGATAAAGACGAATTTTTTCGAAGACCTTATGTTGCTCAAATCAAAAAGTGTTCAACTAACGAAAGTTATATAACAACCTGGGGCAGAATCTCAAAAAATTACAGCTCAATCCGACGTACAGAGATCTCTCAGGAATGTTTATGGTGAAGCACAGAAATCTGTTTCGGGACAGCAACTTTCCCAATCATTACTTCACTCTCATTAAAGATTACTCTTGGCACAAAAAGCAAATAAAAAGGATAAGGAGAGGTTATTACAGAGGTAATAACTTCCAGGACTCAACTAAAACTCTTGGGTTATCTCCCAACAAGTACTTTTCTTTAATGCCTTTAAGTTAGGCATGAGCAAAAACTAAAGTGAATAGAATAGAAGTAAGCGAAGATAATCATGGTGAAAACATTGTTTTGTTCAATAAAATCCTTTTGTTAACAAGATTGATCAGGTCTTGTTACCAAAACAATTCCATATGAGACAAAACTCTGTATTCCACTAATGATTATGTTACCTCAACCTTGATAGCAATGGTCCCAATCAGAATAGTTTCAAAATTTTCTCTTTGTATGGGACAATATATTTCTCCAACTTGAATACCCTCAACATGTTCAATTGAATTCTTTCAATCTTATTGAGGAAATATACAATGTGTTCATTGAAGGTCACCTTCCCTTGATTACAATTAATAATAGCTCCTGCAATATTTAAGAAAAGGTCTCCCAAGAATAATAGACATAATATCATCTTCAGGCATAAAAGTTTGAGAGGATGCTCTCATAAGAAATATGAAGTGAAGTAAAAGAGAGCATCAAGAAGCAAATCCAAAACACATTTAAGTCTAACCCACTTCCTATGCATAGGAATCGTGTAAGCAAATAAATTTGCAAAGAGCAAAGTGACAGGCATAGGAAGATAAAACAAGAGTAACTTCAAAACTTTCAGCACATAGAGAGGTGTTTCAATACCATGAAAACTCCTACCACCATATTTTCCTCTCTCAAAATAATTTCCAGTAGCCTCATGAATAAACCCAACAATATAACTATCACATAAGGCATGCTCTTCATGATCTACAAGCACTAGGGCTTTATCATAAACATCTTCAAAAGAAACCTTGGGAACATAACATTCATCCTCCTTTAGTAAGCATGGAGGACAATCAAATAATGTAAGCGATAAAGAGTTACTCTCATTAGAAGGTAGGCATGGGTAGCTAATCCATTCTTCCTCCTTTTGTTCATCACTCTCCTCCTCTTTTTCATCTAATGAGATTTCAGGTTCATCAATTTATTCTTCCATAGGATCCTGCAAGGCATTAGTCTCTTCCATTTGTGGAAAGCATCTATTAAAATATTCAAGGATATGGTTATTTTCATCCTTGTAATTATCAAAGAAAAATTAAGTATACCATAATCCTCATACTCATAAGGTGAATCATCAATATTTTCAAGCAAACTAGCAAGTTCAAAAGCACCTTTCCAAGCAATAAATTCTTCAATTTGTTCCGCATCATAAAAGTCATAAATTCCTTTAGCATAGGAAGATATGGTAACATTATCATTATACTCACATTGAAAAGGGAGGTGTTTGTACCTCCTGCAGCAACAAGATTTATCAAAGCAATAAGTAACATTATAAGTAGAGCACACGTTTCTAGCAATGGTAAACAATCTATCAATTTTTTCCCATAAGTGTTTCCCTTTTTGTGACAAGCGGTGTTCCTTATAATAATATTTTTGATCTTCCGTGAACCCACCTTGCCAATAAGCTTCAGTTTCTAAGAAACCAACCATTGACAACAAGCATGATAAGGCAAGACAATAACAGACTAACGAGAATAACAACTAGAGTAGGAACTAATTTTTTTATATTTTTGATAAAGAAACAAGCAAACAAGGAGAAAGATAAACTTAGCTTGAACAATAGTGAATCCAAGTGAACTTGATAAATAAAGCTATGCTCCCCGGCAGGGCGCCAGAAAATAGTCTTGATGACCCACAAGTATAGGGGTGTATCGCAGTATTTTCGAGGGAAGTGAAACCCAATTTATTGATTCGACACAAGGGGAGCCAAAGAATACTTATCAGCCTTAACAACTGAGTTGTCAATTCAGCTGCACCTGGAAACAATCTTGCTCACAGCAGTTTATCAGTAGCAACAGTTTTGTAGTAGGAATAGTAAAGTAACAGTAGCAGCAAAACAAAGACAATAGTAACAAAAGCAGTAAACAGTGGGATTCGAGTGCGGTAGGCATAGGGATGGATGGACGGGCGTTGCATGGACAAGACAATTCACATAGCAATCAGAACATAGGGCAATTGCAGATAAATAAAATAAAGCACCCAAGTCCTAGACAATCCTAGGCATGTGTTTCATATATAGTCATACGTGCTCGCAATGAGAACTTGCACAACATCTTTTGTCCTGCCAGCCCGTTTGCAGCGGGGCCTCTAGGGAACTACTGGCAATTAAGGTGCTCCTTTTAATAGAGCACCGGAGCAAAGCATTAACACCCCGTGAACACATGTGATCCTCACATCAAAGCCTTTCCCTTCCGGCTACCCTGATTTCTGTCATTTCGGGACCATAGGTTCCGGACAACGACGTGTGTATACAACTTGTAGATAAGACCCAAAACAATACTATCATGATGAATCAATAATAAGTTCAGATCTGAAATCATGGCACTCGGGCCCTAGTGACAAGCATTAAGCACAACAAGTCGCAACAAAGTCATAAAGCACTAATAAAAGATACTAGGCACTATGCCCTAACAATTTGATGCCATTACATGAACGATCTCATCCAATCCCTACCATCCCCATAGCCTATAGCGGGGGATTACTCACTCATAGATGGGGAAACATGGATGGTCGATGGAGAAGCGATGGTGATGATGATGGCGATGATCTCCTCCAATTCCCCGTCCCGGCAGGGTGCCAGAATAGAGTTTCTGGTGCTATTTCGTGGAATCTGGTGGTGGCGGCGGAGCGGAACTCCTTCTAGAAAAACGTCGAACCCCCCGAAGTTTTTAGGTCAGAAGGCTTCTTATAGGCGAAGAGGGAGACCGAGGGGGTGCCTGGGGCCACCACACCAGGCCCTGGCGTGGCCAGGCCCGGCCCCTGGCCCTCCTTCATCTCGTATTCTGGCTCCTGGAGTCTTCTAGAAAAATAGGCACTTTGGCTTTTGTCCTGTCCAATTCTGAGAATATTCATTTTCTGACTTTCCTAGAACCAAAAACAGCAGAAAACAGGCAGCTGGGACTGTGGCTCTCTTTAATAGGTTAGTCCAATAAATCATATGAAAAGTACTCCAAAGTGTGGACAAAACACAAGAAAGTGGATAAAACCAAGCATGGAGCATCAAAAATTATAGATACATTTGCAATGTATCAAAAGGCCATGTTATAGGTATTGTTCGTAGCTGATCAGCCAGAACCTGAGCTTGTTTGGCGTACTTTTGGCAGCCCTTGCACGTCTTGACCAGCCGTTCGGCATCTGCCTTAGCTATAAGCCAGAAACAACCGTGTCTAAAAGCTTTTGCCACTAAAGATTTAGCTGCAGCATGGTGACCACACTCGCCTTCGTGGATTTCTCTTAGGATTTCCACTCCTTCTTCCGGAGATACGCAACGCTCAGATACACTCCGCTTATAGAGCTCACCACTAACTATAGTATAGGCTTTTGCTTGTCGGATGATCTGCCGGCTCAGAACTTCGTCTTCGGGTAATTTGCCATCTACCAAATAGTCAAGGTAGGGTTGAGTCCAGCTGGGAATTACAGCCAGAACTGCTACTAGAGGTGATTCGGATTTGGTCGGATACTCCTCATCCACTCCCTTTATTGAGGGAACTTTGAGGTGCTCTAAAAAAGCGCCATCCGGGACCTCTTTTCGTGCAGAGCCTATCCGAGATAATTCATCTGTTTCCTCATTTTCTGCTCGAGGGATGTGTTGAACCTCAAACCATTTGAACGATTTAGATACATCATCCACGACATCTTTATATGTTGCCATGTGTTTATTTGCGTTACAAATATCCGACACTTGTTGAGCAACAAGATCCGAATCTCCATAACACATCAAACGTCGGATGCCGATATCCTTAGCAATCCGGATTCCATACAGCGGTGCTTCATACTCGGCAATATTATTTGTCACTATGAAGTGTATCTGCAATACGTATAGAAGTTTGTCTCCTTGGGGTGATTTGAGTACCACGCTATCCCGCGAGCCCCCGCGAGCCTTAGACCCATCAAAATATAGGGTCCAATATTCCGACTCAGGGAGGGTCATATTCTCCTTCGTCTCTGTCCAATCAGCAACAAAGTCGGCAATGATTTGGGATTTGATTGCTGTCCGAGGTTTATACTCAATATCGAAAGCTGAGAGCTCTATGCCCCATTTGGCGACGCGTCATGTGGCGTCACTATTGTTGATTATATCTCTCATGGGAGCTGTGCTCACCACGGTAATTGGATGCTCCTGAAAATAATGTCGTAGCTTACGAGATGCTAAGAACACACCATAAGCTAGCTTTTGATAGTGCGAATATCGCTGTTTTGATTCTGTCAGGACCTCGCTGACAAAGTAAGTTGGACGCTGCACCAAGTGTTCCTGATTTTCCTCCGGTCTCTCCACTACCATAACGATACTGACAACTTTGTTTGTGAGAGCAAGATAGAGCAACATCAGTTCATGTGGTTCCGGTGCAGCAAGGATAGAAGCAGATGAGAGTACCGTTTTCAGGTCTTGTAGTGCAGCTTCAGCTTCGTTGGTCCACACAAAATCCTTGGTCTTTTTCAAGAGTTTGTATAATGGTGTGGCTCTTTCATCGAGCCAGCTTACAAACCGACTGACTGCAGCGATGCAACCAGTTAGTCTTTGTACGTGTTTCAGGCGAGTTGGCCTGGAAATATTGAGTATAGCCTTGATTTTGTCTCGGTTCACCTCTATGCCTCTTTGAGACACGATGAAACCTAACAATTTTCCGGCTGGAATTCCAAAGAAGCATTTCTTCAGATTAAGCATTATGTTGTATTTTCGTAGATTGGCGAACATTTCCTCCAAGTCGGAAATCAATGTTTCCTTCTTTTTGGACATTACCGCAATATCATCCACATATGCATGCACATTGCGTCCGATTTGATCGTGGAGGCAACACTGCATTGTGCGTTTGTACGTAGCTCCTGCGTTCTTCAACCCAAAGGGCATCGTAACAAAACAGAAGGTTCCAAAGGGGGTTATGAATGAAATTTTGACTTTGTCAGATTCCTTCATCTGGATTTGGTGATAACCGGAATATGCGTCGAGAAAACAGAGGTGCTCTGAGCCTGCCGTAGAATCGATAACTTGATCAATCCTAGGCAGAGCGAACGGATCTTTTGGACAAGCCTTGTTCAAGGCAGTATAATCAACACACATCCTTAAATCAGTGGTGTCCTTTTTAGGGACCATTACAGGATTGGCCGACCACTTAGTGTGGATGACCTCTTCTATGAATCCAGCTAACTTGAGTTGTGCTAGTTCCTTAGCTATTGCCTTACGCTTTTCATCGCTGAAACGTCGTTAGGACTGTTTGACGGGTTTAGCGTTCGGATTTACATTTAAAGAGTGCTCGGCAAGTTTCCTAGGTACTCCGGTCATGTCAGATGGCTGCCATGCGAAGATATCTTGATTTGTTTTGAGGAACTTGACGAGCATGCTTTCCTATGCGCTATCTAGGCCTACGCCTATCTGGGTCACCTTGGAGGGGTCATCATCCTTCAACGGCGTCTTCTTCGTCTCTTCTGATTCCTTGAAATCCGGATTCGGCTTTGTCACCTCCTTCTTCGTTGCGGGCATCTCGGACGGATCTATGCTCTTCTTGATCTCCTGGTACTCCTGGGCGTGCAGCACGGCTTCAGCAAAGGCGGCATTTTCATCCTCGCACTCTCACGCTTTCTTCGGGTCTCCCCTAATGGTGATCACGCCGTTGGGACCTCGAATTTTCATCATATTGTAAATGTAACACAGACGAGCCATAAAAGCCCACTAAGCCGGACGTCCGAATATAGCGTGGTACGCGCTCTTGAACGGGACCACTTCGAAGGAAAGTGCCTCCGTCCGATAGTTCTTTGGAGTTCCAAAAGTAACATCCAAAGTGATTTCTCCCAAGGAATTTGCTTGTCTTCCTGGGACAACCCCGTGAAAGATCACAAAGCTATGGTTCAGCTGGGTCTCCGAGATCTTCATCCGGTGCAGCGTTTCGACATACAGAATATTAATACTGCTACCACCATCCATGAGAGTCTTGGAGAAACCATAACCGTCAATAAGTGGATTGACGATTAAGGCATATTTTCCTCGCCTGTGCAACTTAGGCGGATGATCAGCGCGATCAAAGGTGATTGCCACTTCCGACCAGTCCAAGAATTGAGGGACAACCGGAACTGTTGCATTGAGCTCATGTAAAACTGCCTTTTTGACCTTTGCTGGTTGAGATCCGAGGAAGGTGACATAAGTGTCTTTCTTGGTCGGAAATTTTTTCTTCCCTTCCGACTTGGGATTTGAAGCGTCAGCTTCCTCCATGTCGGAATATTTCTTGGTCTCTTTATCCTTTTCGGGATTCTTCTTTCCCTTCTTCCGCTTAGCTTTGTAGCCAGCGGTATCATCTCTTTTAATGTCGTCATTGAAACAACACTCAGCGTTTGTGTGGGACGAGCCCCCATTGGCGTCTAAGTGATGCACACATGGGTTATTGGCGATGTCGGCCCAAGAGTAGGTTTTTCCGGGTTGCTGGTCTCCTCTACCTTGGACTCTTGACGTCCCACGACCGCGTCCGTGGCCACCGCCACGTCCTCCTCGTCCTCCAGACCCGAAAGTAGCAGTGACCACTGCCGTTTCCACGTTGGGTTTTTGTTCCGAGGTATTCTTGCGCTTCTGAGCTTGTTGCTTTGGTTGTTTTGCCGACAGTGGCACAGCCAGGGCGTTAAGTAATCCCTTTGCATCGTCATCAGCATCTGCATACTTGCTCGTTGTTTCTATCATCTCTCCCAAATCAGTGACTTTGTCACACTTCAAGCAATGACGTAGTAAACTAATTGGGAGACCTGCAATGAAAGCTTCAATCGCAGTTTGGTCATTTACTCCATTACAGGAGTTTTTGGTGTCGATCCATCATCTGAGATAATACCGACAAGTTTCTCCGGCTTTCTGGGTGCAACACTGTAGGTCTCCGACCGTATAGGGCCTCCGGTATGTTCCTTCGAAATTCCGAAAGCACGCACTTTGCATGTCATACCAGTTGTGGACGGTGTTCTTCGGAAGTTCATTGAGCCATGATCATGCCGTCTTCCGCAACATAAGTGGGAGATATCGTGTTGCGACCAGGCTGTTTCCGCCTTTGGTGATGCAGCAAGCTTGGAAAAAATCCTGTAGCCAAGTATCTGGCCGAGCTATGCTGTCGTAGGCTTGAATATGTCTTGAGATAGCAAATCCTTCCGGGAATCTTGTAGCTCTTATGCGTGGTCCGAAGCACTTTGGGCCCACGTATATGTCATCATTTTCATAGCGCTGCGCCTCTATATTGGAGTTGATCTTGTGCCTTGCATCATTTGGGGATAGAGATCGTCCTGAGTGACGGCTATGGCTGCGGTGCCTTGGAGCCGGACTTCGGCTTCTGCCACCACCTCCTCCACCACGACGCCCTCCTTGGCCTCCTTGCGAGCCGTTGTGATGGCTACCTTGTGGAGAGGGTGGAGCAGCTGGGTTATTTCTGGCTGACCGCTGGCCTCCGTCCGGTGCGTCATTATTATGATTCCGGGGAGGGTCTTCATTGTGACGAGCCCCCTGCCGGCTTGACTCAGCGCGGTGTCTATCGTTCCTTTGCCCGTCATCCAGACGACTTGCATGTCTAGGAGGTGGCATTCTTTGTCGGTCCTCCTCCCGACGTTTCTCTTTGTCTTCTTCCCTGCGGTCCTTCGACTCTCGCCGGGGAGGATTCCTCGGATTTAGCGCAGCAATTGCCTCTTACTCCGCAACTGGGTTAACGTTACGCCAGTCACGCACAGCTTTGTGGTGCTGTCCTGAAGATCCGGTTCTTGAGTAGTTGTCTTCCCGACGGTCGGAACAATGTTGTCATTCTGGAACACGTTGGGGTCTTACGTCAGCCCATGCTGGGTCTGTGCGGCATTGGTCAGAATCGGAGACCAGTTTCTGACTTCCGGACAAGGCGACCTTTTGCTGCTCCAGTCCTTTGTTGAGTAGTTTGATTCCCAACCGGATCTGCTCCGGGCCTGGATTAGCCGATAGGATTTATCAAGCCGCAACGGTGTTCTGTACTGGCGTTGGATACACCCAATCCCTGTTGTTGTCGCGTCGAGGCATCCCTAGTTCTCCTCCGAAAAGGACTTTGTGAATCTGTGGGAATTGGTCGTCATGTGTATGACGTTTCCTAGTCTTCTAATGTTGCTTGGAGTTGTACTTCTCCGCAGTTGCCATGCGTTTCTTTTCCTCCTCAATATTTTTGGCTTCATAGAGGAGTACTTGGCGACACGCTTCTAGGGCCTGGGCCCTCTCGTCCAGCTCTTCAGCAGTAAGTTCTGCAGCTGTAGGAATATGTGTGGTTAATGCAGCATCGATGAGTTTACGTGCACCTTTAGTGATCATGTGTCCGTCCACCAATTCTTCTTTGGGCTCGTCTGGGATAAGTGCTCCATCAGAGTCCTCCTCGTATTCCTCGGCAATCACCTCCTCTGCCGAAGGGTCTTTCGCTAGGGTTTTGTTCTTCTTGTTCTTCTTATGTGCCTTCTTGGCAGCACCGATAGCAAAGATGGCTTTGGGTCCGTTTCCCAGAGTCAAGCTCTGATCGGTACTTTCGAACATTTGGACCTCAGGATTATCTCTGATATCCATGTCGTCCTGCGCTTTGGGAGAGTTTTCCCCGGATCCTTCATCCATGGCTTTTTCTTCCTCTACAGCTTTGGAGTTATACTCTTCATATTCCGCAGAGAACTTTCGGAAATCTGCTGACATCATCGACTCATCCGAGGATGCGGGTACGTCGGCGTTTGTTCCCCGCCTCCAGCACATAGTCGGTGTTGTCTCCAGCATCGGCAGAGCCGGATCCGGATCCCACATATCCGATAAAGTGCGATGCGCCCCTCCTGAGATAAGTGTGGTCTTCATAGTAGGCTTCGTTGAAAAGTTTGATGGTCTCGAGGATTTCACCTACGTCTGAGTTTTGCATCATCATGCGTCTTAGTGTGTATCTGAGGAAAGGCATGTCTGTCCCGGCGTCATCAGAGCTGGAACCAGTGTTGTTGCTATGCTCCTCCTGGATTTCGACTTCAGCGGGTGGGTCGATCTGGGATTCAGCCTCTCTAGGGAGATCCACTCCAGATTCAATTTGGACCGCTAGGTCTGCTTCAGGCTCGGATTTCTCCACTATCTCCGCGATTGGTGCGGGCTGGGTGAGATTAGGGTTTTCTGAGATCCGGAACTCTACTGCCTCTGCGGACAAAGGGGACCCACGGCGATAACGTTAAAATCCTTTGGCAGGGCGCACTACCGGTGCTAGTAGCAACGTGGAGACCTGCACAACACAACCACAAAACTTTGCCCCCAACTTGCGATGAGGTTGTCAATCTCACCGGTTTTGCTAAAAACAAAGGATTAAACGTATCGAATGGAAGGAAGTAATTGTTTGCAGAAAGTAAACACAAAGCAGTAAACAGTTTATTGTAGATTGAATGTAAAAGAAAGGACCAAGGTGCATAGTTCACTAGATGTGGCTCTCCTTAAGATAGATAACATGTTGGGTGAACAAATTACAGCGGGGCAATTGACAAACATCGAGAAAGCATACAAGCATATACTACTCATCTTGACTCCTTTGAGATTCGATTGGGCATTATAACATTATACATAGACCGCCATCCAACTGCATCTATGACTAATAATCCACCTTCAGGTTATCATCCGAACCCCCTCTAGTATTAAGTTGCAAGCAACAGATTATTGCATTACGAATTGCGTGTAAAGTAAACAATACGATTGTTCTATGAACAAAGGATTGTTGTTTTCTCCCTAGTAGCAACAACACATCTAGTACCTTAGAGATTTCTGTCACTTCCCCAGATTACTAGAGGCATGAACCCACTATCGAGCATAAATACTAACTCGTGGAGTTGCTAGCATCTACTTGGCCAAGATAGCTACTAACAACGGAAAGCATGCAAGATCACAAATAACAAAGACATGATAGAATCAATAATCAATCTGAAATAGCATCTCAATATCCATCGGATCCCCGCAAACACAACATGCAGAATTACAAATAGATGATCTTGATCATGAACGGAGCTCACAAGATCTAAACATGATAGCACAAAGGAGGAGAACCAGCCATTTAGCTACTACATGGAGCCGTAGTCCAGAGATGAACTACTCACGCATCACACCAGAGGCTTGCATGATGATGAAGAAGGCCTCCAGGGTGAGTTCCCCTCTCTGGCAGGGTGCCGGGAAGAGCTTCAGATCCCTCCTGATCTAGGGATGGAGATGACGGCGGCTACAGACTCTTTCGTGGAATTTTGATCGGGTACTTAGGGTTTCCGTATCAGAGGCAATATATAGGCGGAAGGAGAGGACGATGGGGTGCCTGGGGCGGCCAGACCACCCCCTGGCGCGGGCCAGGCCTGGCCGTGCGGCCAGGTGGTGTGGCCAGGCCCCAGCCCCTCTCCGTCTCGTATTCTGGCTCCAGGTGTCCCCCGGTAAAATAATAGCTTTGGCTTTTGTCCCGTCCAATTCCGAGAATATTTATTTTCTGACTTCCTGAAACCAAAAACAGCAGAAAACAGGCAGCTGGCACTGTGGCTCTTGTTAATAGGTTAGTCCAAGAAATCATATGAAAAGTACTCCAAAGTGTGGACAAAACATAAGAAAGTAGATAAAACTAAGCATGGAACATCAAAAATTATAGATACATTTGCAATATATCAATCAACAATCGTGGAAGCGGTTCGAGGGATAACACATCTCCACACAATTAGACAAGTCTAGTTGCAGGGATCGAGTCGTGTCTTTATCAACCTCGTCATCGACAAACTTTCTCTAGTTCGATCCTTGAGGGTATGATCTGATGCCTCTCTCCTTGCATATAACCTTGGTTATGCGCTAGAAATTTTTAGTTTGCGTAGCGCGTTCCCCTACACTCCCGGATGCGCCCGCTATCCCTGAGTTAGGCCTCCAACACACAATCTAGGAGCTGCCAAAGCCGAAGCACCGCCAACACCAAGGTCCCCCAACATCTGCTCCTTACCATCCACATGACAGGAGAGAGAAACTACCACAAATGCCACATCGCTCGTTGTAGATTCACCCGCGCAGCCACCTTCCAGGGCCACCGGTCTGGCATCCACAAAATCAAGCCAAAGCTCTGACCAACGCCAGATCGCAAAACTGGCGGGTAGGACGAGGTAGGTCAACATCAGCCCTGCATGTATAAAGCCATGCGACAGCCTAGGGGAGGGGAACCGCCCTCCAACACCCACGGTGGTTGCCGTGCGGACGTAGCAACAACGTTGATTAGGCCCAACTAGTCCCAAATTGGGCCCTACCAGCTCTCGGCCGCGCTGCTGCAGCCAGGCCGCCATCACCGCCGTCCACCTGCATCCCGAGCGACGGGAGAGGACTGGAGGAGGCAGCGGGGTTAAGGTTTCCGCTTCTCGGCCACCCACGCGGGGGCGATGCGTGACATGGGGAGTGGAGAATGTCTTCGGTGGACGGGACCACCACCATGAGATCAAGCCACCAAGCCAACGCTTAGGCTACCAATGCAAAATAATTTTTAGATTGCTATAAAACTTTTCTCTCATCTTCTTTTAACCATTTTTATGACAATCCAATATACAAAGCCTATTTGAGATGTGTATTTTTTTTTCAAGAGATCCGAAGCAGAGGGATAACAAATGCCAGTCAACTTCCGGGGGAAATCCGCTGGTCCCGCCGATGATACGAGCAGGCTCTTTTGAAGCGAATCGACTCCATGGACGGTTTGTTGGTTTGCTAGATACTGTCTGTCTACATCTAAAAAAAGAAGATACTCCATCTGTCTACGCCATGTACTACTACTTCATTTCAGGTCATTCACACATGGGCGGGAGCTGGGCAGTCAGAATTGTCGACATTACGTCCGTATACCACATGGTACAGCGTCGGTTAGCAGTACAGGCCTTCCACTATATTATACTGTTCGCAGGGGCGTGACGCCAGCTCATCGAATAATTGAGAGCGAGGCCGTGTGTTCTTATCCGAATGTCACGGGAGCATGCCCCTTTGGTTTGCGATGCGTGAATCGTCGTGCCGAAAGCTGAGAAAACGTGATCGTGGATCGTGGTAGAGCAGACAACGCATGATTCTTTTCACCGTCTGAATTACTAGTACTGTAGTACACGTGAACCGATAAAAAAAATAGGCCAAAAACTATAGCAAGTGTGAGTAGAATTTCAGTTTTGTTGTAGCCCCTGATCAGGAACCAAAAGCATATATATAAACAATGTTCAGGAGATTCTGAATTCATATTCAAAGACAAATTCCAAAAATCACCAAAACAGGTAAAATACTCCGTGAGTCCAGAAATAAATAACTTGACTTTGTCTAGGTTCGAATATAGTCATACAATAAACATGTCTAGATACATGTGAATCTAAACCAATCCATGTGAATTGTGCTTTGTTTGAAAGATATGACCGACGACATGTGAGGGGGGCGAGAAAGAGACGGAGATCTATAGCAGATGATATATAGTCAGCTTCCAGAAGATTCATCGGTGCCGTCTACGTTCTAGATTCTATGCACACCTCCTCGCAAGGAACTGACTGAAAGCAACATAAGAAAGCAGTTGACAGCCGTGAATTGTCACTACCCTTGATGGCATGCAAAGGCTGATAGCAATGTTGAGGGGGTCTGATATGAGGAGGGAAACCAACCAGGAACCATTTGTACCAAGTGCAGTTGATTAGTACCCACCACACGCGATACTTGCACTCTGTCATAAGAAGCTAGCTCGATCAAAGTTCAGTGAGCGTGAGAGAGGGGACCACAGGGTCCTCTATGGGAAACGATGTTTTTTTCTTTCGAAATGGAGGTGTATCAAAATAATGCACCCAATTTTATTTATTATTCAACAAAACCTTATAAAGATAGATGAATACAAAGCCTCCTCACTAATAACCACAGTCGCAACATCTATAACCTTGATGAAGAGGGTGGTCATGTCAGGGCAAGCGCCCTGACCTCACACATATGCACATCGTCACAAAACCGAAGGCTTCGCCAAAACCACCCAATGGCAGGGGGACCCACTCCCACCCCTACTCTTCGACTCGATCATGGATGTGTTGTACCTCCTGATCCAGCGGGCAGCGACGGAAGGGCTACTCGCTAGTCTCACTCCTGATCCGCGTGGTCTCCGTCATCGCACATCCATCCGTCCTACTCTAGAGGAGGTGCATACCTACGCTGCAACTGTGGAGGACTTTGGCAAGGCTTCCTGCCTGCTGACCAACTTGGCCAAAATGTTCCCTACACCCAATCTATTGCACGCCAGAATAGACAAAGATGGTGCGTGGGATCTTGGGTTGCGTTGTGCCCCTGCCTTGCAAGTACCTAGACCTGCCTCTTGGCCTACACGCAAACCCACCGCCGCACAACTACAACCACTGGTGGACAACGCCACCAACCGGTTGCAGTTGTGGTGCGCCAAGTTGCTGAATAGAAGCGACATCACGACCCTCGTGTAGACCACTCTATCGACCATCCCGCTTCATGCTATGATGTTGCTCGATATTCCGCAGGAGGTACTAGAGGCCCCGCTAATGATATGCAGGGCGTTCATGAGGAAGGGGCACCGTGAGAACAACGACACTCACTTCCTCGTGGCGTGGGACACGATGGCCTCCCCCAAGGTCTATGGCAGCCTCGACATTCCAAACCTCCGCCTTCTAAACCTCGCACTTATATGTCGATGGGCGTGGCTTCAGCGGGCTGACCGCACAAGACCGTGCGCCAAGTTCGACCCTCAGGTGCTCCCACTGGCACGGGCTATAGTTGAGGTGGCCACATGCTTCATCTTTGGCAATGGGGAGCGTGCCATGTTCTGGAAGGACTGTTGACTAGACAGGGTCCGGGTGACCGACATTGTCCCTAACCTTGTGGCCAAGGTGTCGACGAGATGGTTTAGTGCTCGGATAGTTAAGGATGGCCTCTCGGGAGCATGGCTTATCGATTCCGGCCATGACCTCAGCCTAGAGGTGTTGACCAAGTTCTTCCTTCTCTAGCAGATGTTGGCGAGTTTCCGGCTCTAGCTAGACAGGGAAGACACGCAGGTATGACGGTGGTCCAAGGATGGCTTCTACTCGACGAAGTCAACCTATAATGCCTTCTTTGTGGGCACCACCTTCGCCCAAGTTACGGACCAAATCTGGAATGCGCAAGCACCATATAGCTATAAGTTCTTCGTGTGGCTTGTCTCCAAGAACTGTTGTTGGACGACAGACAAGCTTCAACATCGCCATCTAGCCCACCTCGTGGCTTGCCCGCTGTGTGACCAGCATCCCGAGACTTTGCAACACCTGATGTTGGTTTGCATGGTTTCTAGAGAGGTCTGGTGGGTCCGACCTGACTGGCAGCCCAACCTGGACACGAAGCTAATTCACTAGTGGACTACAAGGACGTGGCTGCCGGCTGATCGCCGGGACATTTGTACAACGATCATCCTGGTTTTCTAGTGTATCTAGAGGTATCGAAATGACGTGGTGTTCAATGGCGCCGGTCCATAGGATGTGACGACCAGGACCAAGATTGATCAGGATTTCGATGTCTAGCGCTTATCGGGTCTCTTTAAGACCGATAGCTTTAGCTTCCCGCCACCACTGCCTCAGGCGTGGATGGATGGAGATTAGACCCTTGTATCGAGGAGCTACCACCTCTTGTTGGTAGCAGACTTGCCGCTTTGCGGCGTTGTGTGCCGTCTAGCACCTCTTCTATATGATTAATACACCTTCTAGGGTGTATTCTGGAAAAAAACAATGTCAAGCCAGGAGCACAAAACGGTTCAGCAGACCCTCAGCGCGCACCATCGCACGTGCTCCAGACATCACTGCCACCATCTTCCGTCAACCTATCTTCAAGACAAGGATCTAGGGAAACCCCGAATCTTCCTAGATGGTCTTGTTGCGGGGGCGTGTTGATGGAAGCGCGCAAGACTAAGGTGTGGGAGCTTCACAATAATGCCATCTTCAACAAGGTAACAATGCCTGATGACGTCGCTATCAGCGCCGACTCTGACCACGTTACAGCCCGGCTCTCACTGGCCAACCGCCTCGCCTCCAACCCGCGCACTGCATCCCAAGGGACTGAGCCATGCGAGAGAGAAGCCGCATCCACGCCAAACACCGCCGATATGCCCGGAGAAGGTCCTCACTCCATCGGCCGTGCTGCTGCAGAAGCAATCGACGCCATGACGCCGGCGGTCGCGCCACATCCATGTCGTAGGGTGTCGTCCCAGACCGACACCATTGGTCAAGGAGACCAAGGGAGGTTCCACTTCTGCTGGTGCCGGCGACGGCAGGAGAGGAGGGAAAGGTGGGAGGGGGTGCTGGCGGCTGTGGTGTTTAGGGTCACTCCGTCGCCCCTTAGGATCGGACGAGAGGAACGACCTATGTGATGGGGTGGGGAAACAATGTATGTAGATGTAAGTTACATAGGCAACTTACTCTTGGAACAAACATGTCATCATCAAGGGAGGCATCAAGCTCTATGCTCTAGTTGGCAAGAGTAAAACCGTCGGTCAAAAATAGCATGCAAAGGGAAGAAGAACAAACATGTGATTGTTCCAAAGAGGGGCAGATGCCTAGGGCCGTAGCCAGGGGTCGGTCCTAGGGAGGGAGGAGCTCTAGGTTGATTGAGGTCGGCAAGTTGGACTTTAGGCCGAGAGTGAGAGCAAAAAAGTGTAGCTGTGCACGGTGCACCGTGAATGAGGCAGGCTCGGCTCACGACTCGTCATTCGTCAATCAAACAGCGAGGAGGCCGGCAAAGTGGTGCCATTTGCTTCCCCCACTCTTCTCCCCCTCGCCCCTCCCGGCCTCTCTCCTCTATCCGTCCGCCCCCCTTTGCTTTGCTTTCCTTTGCTAGCAGCAGAGATTTCTTTACTTGGAGCGCTCACTGTTTACCGCGGCCAATCTCCCGGGACTCCCCTGATCAAACCACCCGAGCTTCCACCCCCCAAGTTAACCCGCCGCCGCCGGACCAAACCCTAGCTTGCCCTCGCCGGCCATGTCGGCGCCTCCGCCGCCACCGGAGGAGGCCGTGCCCGTGCCCGCGCCCGCGGACGGCGCCGTCGCGGTCATCGGCAACGACAAGGTCCTCGCCGCGGCGCAGCACATCGTCAAGTCCCTCGCCACCTCCAAGAACGCCGCCGACGACATGATCCGCATCCTCTCGGGCTTCGACCACCGCCTCTCCACAATCACCTCCGACCTCTTCCCCTCGCCATCCCCATCCCACTCCCACTCCCACTCCCAATCCCCATCCGAGGCCGACCCCGCCGACCTGGCGGCCTTCGACGCCGCCGAGCAGCTCATCCACCTCTGGGACACCACCCCGGAGGCGCTCGTCTTCGAGGCCCCCGAGGACGACGCCGCGCACTACCTCGCGGCCGTCGACGTCGCCGTCGACCACCTCGCCGCGGGGGGCCCCGCGGCCGCCTCGGGCCGCGCGGGCGTCGCCGTGCAGCTCGCCATGGCGCGGCTGGAGGACGAGCTGCGCCACCTCATGCTCCGCCACGCCGTCCCGCTCGACGCCAGCGGCCTCTACTGCTCGCTCCGCCGCCTCTCGCTCGAGTCCATGGACGACCTCGACACCTCCTCCGAGTTCGACCCCGCCACCCCGCACAGCCAGGAAGGGGGACCGGACACCGCGCGCAGCGCCAGCATCGCGGGGAACCCCTTCGACGACCAGCTCTTCGACCTCGTGCGGCCCGACGCCGTCGACGAGCTGCGCGCCATCGCCGAGCGGATGAGCCGCGCCGGGTACGCGAGCGAGCTCGTGCAGGTCTACTGTGGCATCCGCCGGGACCTGCTCGACGAGTGCCTCAGCGTGCTGGGCGTCGAGAGGCTCAGCATCGACGAGGTTCAGCGTGCCGAGTGGAAGCAGCTCAACGACAAGATGAAGAAATGGGTGCACGGGGTCAAGACGGTCGTCCGTTCCCTGCTCACGGGCGAGCGCCGGCTCTGTGATCAGGTGCTCGCCGTGTCCGATGAGCTGCGGGACGAGTGCTTTGTTGAATCCACCAAGGTCTGCATAATGCAGATTCTCAACTTCGGGGATGCCGTGGCTGTGTGCCCTCGATCGCCGGAGAAGGTCTCCCGGATTCTTGACATGTACGAGGCACTCGCCGAGGTGATTCCTGAGCTCAAGGAGCTGTTCTTTGGGACTCCTGGTGATGATGTGATCTATGATTTGGAGGGGGTCCTCGGGAGGCTCGGCGATGCAGTGAAGGGCAACCTTCTTGAGTTTGGGAAGGTTCTACAGCAGGAGTCATCACGCCGCCCTATGGTGGCTGGTGAGATCCACCCAATCACACGCTACGTGATGAACTATCTTAGGCTGTTGGTCGTTTACAGTGATACGCTTGACAAACTCTTGGATGGTGATGCTGCTGGAGATGTAGATGCTTCACATGGTGATGCTGATGAGGATGAGGAGTATCTGCAGAGCTTGACCCCGCTTGGACGTCGTTTGGTGAAGCTCATGTCTTACTTGGAGGCCAATTTGGAGGAAAAATCAAAACTCTACGAGGACGGCGCACTCCAGTGTATATTTTCCATGAATAATACACTTTATATCGTCCAAAAGGTGAAGGACTCCGAGCTTGGTAGGATTTTAGGCGATCATTGGACGCGGAGGCGCCGTGGGAAGATTCGCCAAAGCTCGAAGAGCTACCTTCGGATATCATGGACCAAGGTTCTGTCCTATCTCAAGGATGATGGACATAGCGGCGGGAGTGGAAATAGTCTTGGGAATTCGAGCTCGAGGATCAAGGAGAAATTTAAGAACTTCAACTTTTCCTTCGAGGAGATTTACAGGAGTCAAACACTCTGGAAGGTAACGGACCCGCAACTCCGCGAAGAACTCAAGATATCCATATCTGAAAATGTGATTCCAGCATATCGTGCTTTTGTGGGGAGATATGGTAGTCTAGTGGATAACGGAAGGAGTTCAGGTAAATACATAAAGTACACAGCAGAGGACTTGGAGAATCAACTGTCTGATCTATTTGAAGGCTCACTAGGTTCTGCCAACCATTCCAGGAGAAGGTAGTACTTCCCTTTTATGGAATTTGGTTACAGGTATGTCTGGTTACAAGGATCAGCATATTGCTGAACTGCTGGAGTTGCTGCATAGCATGTACTGAATTGGTACGTGTTCCCTGTTATGGTGCTGTAATACCACAGGAGTACACAGGAGGATTCCTTTGGTTGCAGTCAGATTATGTGTACCAAGAAATAATGTTCATGTATTTTTTTTCAGTGTACTTATATCTTTGCACACTTAGTGTCGAAGATCTAGGATTTGGCACTATGTAGAGGCCCACTTCCTGGAACAGATTTAACATGTTATATGTATTTACAGTTGGAGTAACATATTACAGAAGATGTGGAAAGAGGGTATGTTTAGGCCCCAAACAAAAAGGAACATATTTTGTCACTTGCAAGCTTAGAGAAAATGAAGTGAAGCAAACATATGTTATGAAATCCTTGAAACTATGTATAGCAAAATTGACCATGCTTTAGAATTCGATTGATTATAAAGTTCAAGAAAATAAGTACCATTAGTTGTGATGCCTGCACAAAAGTCTAGATATTACACTTACATGTCACCTTAGAATGAATGCTTGTGTCTTCTCTAGTATGAATTAACCACATTTTATCGCCAGAATATGAAATAATCAAGTATAAGTTGTTTAATCAGACATACTGTAAACTATTGTTGCAAGGCGATAATCATTTCAGGCAGTACCAATTAAAAAGTGTGATTCAACATTTGTGTTAGTCACTGGCAAAGTTATAGATAATACTTGTTCAGCTTTGCTGTTATCAAGGTCTTATAGATGTGTTGTATTGGGCTAAAGTTCTTATTTGAAATAAATAATTATCCATTACTACTGTTAGGACTTCTCTTGGCAATGGCAATGTTTGACAACTTAATTCTACCATTATCTTCTGCCTCATGATTCATTGACACTATTATATCGCCCATATACTTGATAAACTGAATTTAAGAATTATGTGTCTTTATCATTCTTTTGGTCACCTCCTTTGCATATCTATCATAACAAGATATATCTATCTAACAGATTCTACTCTTCCGTTACTATTCATCATCGTTGTTATACTTCAGAAGGCAGATACAGTTGGCAGTTTACAATGTGGATCGTCGTGGTGGAATTATTTAGAATTGTAAATTCTCTAGAATTCCAGTCGGCAGTTTACAATATTATCTATAACTTATGTTTCTGTAGTATGAACTAAACACATTTTATCGTCAGAGTCTGGAATAATTAAATTAAGGTTGTTTAATCAGACATTACTGTAAACTATTGTTGCAAGGAAATAAGCCAAGATATATCTATCTTACTGAACTTGTTTTACACTTCCCTATGTTACTATATTCATCATCATTATTATACTTCAGAAGTTATTTTGGACAATATAGCCAGACTTGTAATTTTGACTACTAATGTCCTTACGAATATTTAGATTGGATACCTGAAATAAGACGTGAAATTATCTCAGAAAGCAATTTGACAGTATACATCTTTTAGATTTATCAGTATATTGTAACAGAAATTAGTCGACGTTGTAGTTTGAAGACAGTGTTGTTCTCCACTATTCTCTCTCCTATTCCCAAGGCAATAGAAGCAGGGCTACCATGATCATTTCCTTCTAATACTGATGGCTTCCTTAATCCCTTTTTGCAAGACCAAAAATGCCAGAAAAAGTAAAAGAAAAGGAGGAATTAGTTACTTATATGAGGCAAGTTCCAGAGTTTTTTGGTGGATTCGGCAGAAAATCAGAAGTAGTTTAGCCTTCTCTTTAAAAACTTAGTTTGTTACTTTGTAAGTTCATTCATATAATTGTAGTTTCACAATGTGAGGCTTTAGTGTGAAAGGAGACATGTTTTTGTGAAAGATTTAGTTTGATAATACTTGTTGTTATTTGTATTGAAGTCCACCAGATCAAGTGGTTGGTGCCTCCCATGTTTGATAAAGCTGGAGCAGCTTCATAACTACCTGAGGATGGTGCGGTTAGGTACTCCGCTTGGTTCACCTCATACTTCAGTGGCATCCTTGTTTATTCATCTCGTTAAATTGATATACTTCTTTGTAGCCTTGTATGACCATTTGAGGTCATGGTTTGGCAGGTTTGCTTTATGGAGTTGTAGAGAAATGAATGTGAAGTAGTTTACAACCATTAGGAAGCATTCTGAGGGATAGCACAATATAAGTAGCAACTTGTTGCAAGAACTGAACATAGGCTACCTTCTTCATATATCTTATTTGTCTTCAAAGGAAAATAGGCTTATGTTGTCAGGAAATCCAATTCGGCTCACTTTTGACTCTCGGTGTCTCATGCAAAGGAAAAGATGGTAAATAGAATTGATGAATACTACCATTTTGGAGGCTTTAGTAGTGAAAAATAGTGCAATGCAGGGAAATTGCAGTGAGATTGTTATGTAGTCCTACAGGTCACTCTGCTTAAAACTATTTTAAGTTGCTTTGATTACTACAACAAAATTGTGTACTTTGTCCCAATTCTGTTAAGAGCCTCAAGCAGATAGATTTGACTCTCTTTTCTGGTCCTTTTAAGGTACTCAGGGTGCATCATCACATGAAGAGAGAGTAGATGGAGATGTTGTGTTTTTCTTCTAGAAGCCAGATGTTACATGGTTGTCAATAATGCATTTGTTTCCGTTTTCTCCACATGTGATGATCAACAGTGCAGATCTCAAAATGGCAAACACTGTTGTTCTTATATGTGGTATAGGTGTATTTATGACCTGGTTTTGGAGGTTTATCCTTGATTGTGTCCGTAAATGTCTTCCTTTTGGGTTTGGTATTCGTATACCTAGCTGGAGATTCTCAAATTTGTAGTGTAGCAGTTGTACCCTGGTGGTCACACTATAATCATGCTTCTGAGAACCACTGGTGACTGGCCCTCCAGTTGCGCCATGAAAAGCGCTGTAATCACCTAATGAACTTGAATCAACCCCCTCCAGTTTTACAGGAACCGCCCATCTGATAAACTGCAATTTTATATGGCGCACTGGGTCGTCGATTTGTCATGATTTTGAGAACTGCAATCTGTTGTATCTTGAATGACCAAACCCACCATCCACGCCTTGGACCTTGTCTAGTGCTCTCTTGGTGCCACTCGCAATGAACCAGTCGGACGGAGTACACCTTGATATTGGAGTGGAACACTATCCTTCCTTGATATTGGGGTGGAACATGGAGTGTCGGTACAAACTGTGACGCACAGCTTACCTGGATTCTACCTGCTCATCTCCTGTGGACCTGTGGTAGCCCAACACCTAGAATGTCTCGGCATCTTAATTGTGCAAATAACGACGATAGATGACAGCAGCGTTTCAAAGTTACGCAACCGTCCCGAAGAAAGAAGAAGCATCGTTCTCATCGCAAAGCCCAGGCAATTCTCAAATTATTTAGCCGCATACTGTCATCATCCATTAGTTCTCCACCTGGTGGACACTTGTCTGTCCACCCAAGGGAGACCGCGGAAGGAACTACATGCCCAGCAAGAACTGCAACCTGAGAAAAAAGAAGGGAAGGGGAGCCGGAGATAATGTACTGTACATTCTTTACACGAGTGCAGTGCTGCCTGTGATCGGGCGTCGCGTCATACGGTGCTGTTCGCGGGCAGGGGGACGACGCCGTCGAAGAAGTCCCCGAAGTAGTGGCGCGGCTCGTGCACCAGCTTGGAGATTATGTCCCTCAGCGTGATCACCCCCTCGGTGTTCCCCTCGCCGTCCACCACGTAGATCCTGTGGATCTTCTCCGAGTCCAGCTTCAGTATGATGTCCTTGATCGCGTCGTCCCTCCTGCACGTGATGACGTCGTGGAGCAATGGGGAAGGCTCGTGTTGCTCCTGGAGATGGTGCCGGACCGCTGTAAGGAAATCCTTCGCTGCGATCGTCCTGTGGATGCATCCAAGGTTACAACGGGGGCACACTTATGTAGCAGTATCAGGTGCAAAATGGCCTTCCTCATGCTCACAATGCACGGTATGCAGGTGCAAAATTATACTACCAGATTTGCATAGGTCACCAAACATATGAAAGCTTATGAACAAGTATAAATGCACGAGAGTTACAAACCTGTATTGTTTGTATATCTTGGGGGCACCCAGAAGATATTGGACATCTCTGATGCTAATGTTACCTATTGCTTTTGTTCCACTTGTGTCCATAACAGGCACACCACCAACACCTTTCTCCCTCATCAGCTGGAAGGCTTTTAGGACTGGCTGATCTTCATTTACCTATAAAGGGGAGAAGCCGGTTACATATATAAAAGAGAGCAACAAGAAGGCAACCTTGAGTTTCCCATTTGTTTAGCTGCAGGTAAACCAGTTTTTACTTGAGTTTTTTGTTGTTCGGTTGCACATGTTGTCCTCCATATTGGGAGGTTATATACTCTGCAAGAATGGGATCACACATTGGGAGGTACCTTAACAAGTTTGTGTGGCTTCATCAGAGGAAGACCCAGTTCAGAGAGTTTCTTAGTTCCCCAGCTTTCAAACCAAGGAAGTCCAGCACACTCTGCAAGCATGTGCACAACAGAAGATTGTGTAATTATATTCTCAATGTGATCTCCCCCCATATCTACCACTGGGAGGCTCTTCATCCTGTACTTGGATAGAAGGAGCAACATGGTGAGGAATGTATCAGATGGTTGGAGGGCAAGAAATGGTGCCCATCGGAAACTTCCTGAGATATCGCCGACCTACAACACCACCAACTGTGTCATGGATGGGTGCTAACTAGAGGATAGTCATCCAAAGCATTTGACTGTAGTAACTAGTGAGAAGGAGTCACCTTTGTGTTCTTATAGAACTCAGAGGAAGTAAGGGTTTCGAAAAAACTTCCACCCACTGATGCTGCTTCATCTGATTCTGAATCAGCGGTGGTTTCTACCCTGCCAGAAGATGTTCTTCTGAATGTGAAAGAGCCTAACCTAGCTGCTAGATTGGCTACAGGTGATCCAACTGCAGAACCAGCTGCCCCATTTGGTGAAGCGTCCGTCTGCCACAGAGCAGAACAAGCAATTTATCGTGAGAAACGCGAGAAGTGTGAGGGTAATCACTAATCAGTTCAACAATTGACATTGCAAAAGAAAACCGAATATGCTATCAATCATGTCTGAAGAGAAATAGAGCACTCTAATCATGGATATGTGGACACCTTCATAATAAGTCAGATTGAACATTGCTCTTGGTATATATATGAATTGAAATCAGAGCTTCCAAAGTTACCCTCTTGACAAACAAGACAACTTTTCCACTAACAAGAAATTGGCCTTGTTACTTCTAGATCTATCATTGTGATTTTGCATGTAAAAACTGAACTCATTTGATTTATATGAGGAGAATATTGATCAAAGTTGCAACATGTTTTGACTTATGACTCATGGATTCTTGTTAATCATTTCCTTAGCTATCTTAAAAGATTATTCAACAGGAAGAGAGGGAGAGATGCAAACCTGATGAAGCAACCACATCGCAATACCAGCAAATTCCACAATACCGATGTATTTGTCTATCCAGCTAGCATCCTCTGGGGCATCGACATTTCTTATGGGTGCACTCAAAATTTTGTTTTTGGATAATGTTTCAACAGCATCAGCAAGGCTGGCATCCGAAGGTATCTCGATTACTGCATAAACAAACATGTAGAAGTTTAGAATTCAGAGTTTGAGAAAATTAAGCATGGAATTGGCAAAGCCAGTTCAGTTTTGGTGGTCTGACCCCATCATTACGAACTCACTTGTCGTCAAGTGGGAGTTGCTCATGTTAGCATCATTGGTTTTTCATAAACTTGTCACAAAGGATTAAGGCAAAAAGACTGATGTCAGCAAAAGCTACACCTCTTTGTACAGCTTCATTTCTATCAGCACACATCATACAAACTGGTGAACGCCCAATAATTTGTCCATCCAAGAACTAATATCAATAGTCCCTTGAGAGCAAGTCTAGCAGAACCCGTATCGTGCCACCTATATCCAAATTTTATGGGAAGTGCAAGAATACACGCTCCAGCAAAGGTCATATCCAACCTCCTGTCCCGAGGTGTCCTCTAAACAGAGCTTGGTGCACCTTATGTTTCAGGGCTTCCTCGGCTGCCCCCATCCTGGCCAAAAACATAATGATGTGCAAATCCATGCTAATTTAGTGTCTACCTATAGAACATATTGTGGTGTTTATGTGCGATGATTGTATCCTAAATCAGTGACAATTTGTGCTAATCATTGTCATTGCTAATGAATGCTAATTGTTCTTATCAGGTCTTATCTTGCTTGCAGTCACTAATTATGATGTTGATTGGTGTTTTGGATGTGGGTCAGTACCATTAGCATAGTATATATGTGTACTTGATTCGCAAATAAGGCATCACTCAGGCCAAGAATGAATTCAGCCACAGAGCTAGAGCAGAAATGTTTTTCATAAAATTGAGCATGGAATTGGCAAAGTTCAGTTTTGGTGGTATGACCCTATCATTACCAACTCGCTTAATTTATATAGTGACCAAGTGGGAGTTGCTCATGTTAGCATCATTGATGTCAGCAAATGAATGTGTTAAAAAAAATCCTCCAAGTTTGGCAAAAAGTTGATTGTAAGCAAAAGCTACAGGTCTTTTCCTTGAATCAGCACAAATCATGCAAACTGGTGAGCGCCCCCGAAACCGAGTCACATAATTTCACACAAATATTCACAAAACAAAAGCTAAATATAGTTTATTCAGCAAAGTGGCCTAACTTAGGGATTAATCGTCCACTAAAGGTCACTTGTAAGCAAGGAAACAGCGGCATCGCCAGTATGGACCCCTCACCGTTCCAGAAGATATCTATGTGTAGTCATGGTACTGGAGACATTTCTCTGTTTACTTATCTGATATCCACGTCGGTCAGTCACGTAATTTATGGTATATAAAGCAGAGAGAGAGAGTCGAAAACGTCTCTTGTTTGAGTGGCCTGAGAGATGAAAGGGACGTTTCAACAAGAGCAATCAGAGCGCGTCCCTAGCCTGAACAGTTGAATGCATCGGGATTTCGGAACACCGAACCTCCACCTGCATTTTCACTGATAAACCCAAACACTGGTAGTAGTGATGTCAGAGAAATTGTGCATCAGGCCATAGCAAGAACCAACTTCCAAAGATATTTGTTGGTTCCAGTTCTTGCCACACCGATCTCGGCCACGAAAACTTCAGGAAAGTCGCTCAGTAGCAGAGTAATCACACTCGGTCCCTGGTCACACTCGAGCGTTCGAACCGTAGCACACAAAATGCTCACTAGTAGTACTACTGTTCTTGTAATCAAGATTCAGGAAACAGTATGGAAGGAAGGAAGGAAGGAAGGAAGGAAAGCAGGATTGACCTTGCGATGGGTGGGCGCGCGGGAAGGATGCGACGGGTATGTCCTCGAAGCAGGAGTTGAGCTTCTCGGAGGGCGAGAGCTGCGGCTGCGCCACCTCCCACAGGTCCTCCACCCGGTGCCCGATCTCCGCCTCCGGGCTCCGCGGGCTGTCCGTCTCCATCCTCTCCTACCCCAACTCCTCGCCCTGTCTCCCCTGCCTGGCCACTTCTCCCCTCCCTCCTGGACCTGGATTCTCCCAACAAACCCTGTTTCCGCTTCTGCTTGCAGTTGCAGGTTGCTGCTACGAGCGGTGGTGAATTTCTAGAGGTGAAACACTGGCCTCACTGTCGCGACGACGGATGAGAATCCGCTGCTACTACTAATACTGGGCTCTGCAGTCAGTGCAGTGCGTCTGTCTTCGTTCTTATCTGAGTGACTGTGTCTGTCAACGCGAGAGGGGGGGATGAACTGAATACACATCCGACTGCGACAAGGGCCCCCAGGTGGATCCTTATGCGTTAATAGAGCTCGCTGAAAGGTGGGACTGAGAACAACACCGGGACCCACATGTCATTGACACCGGTAGAGATTACGCCTGTCGGCGTGTGCATGAGTTTTTCTTTTTGCCCAAGAGAAAAACCGCTGCGGCGTGGTGGCGGCCATCCCGACCCCGGGGTGACGTGGCGACACTGGTTTTTCCACCTTCCTTCCTGTACATATACGCGGGCCCGTTTTTAAATATTCAAGCATATCTCGAAGGTTCGGATGCTCTACGTCGGCCAGCCAGCGGGGCAACGCGCATGCATGATCAATCCGATTATCTACTCCATTCCCATCTCTGCCTCCGCTTATTTCCTCGAATGATTGTACAGATGGCCCATTTTAAGGGCAAACTATACAAGGAAATACGTCCAGTAATGTCGTGCTCTTTTTTTTTCTGATATATTGTCAGCTTGTTTTATCTACTAGGGATGCTTTTTGTACTCCAAATGTTTCATGTATGTGAATTTCTAAAAACAATAATAGAGGGATCATTTTCCTTCCAAAGACGCCAAAGACCATATATTAAAATCAATGCATTACCATCTTTGAGTAAAAAATAAATGTTCTTGCTAGTTCCCGCTCCAACCCAGAATTAGCTTCGAGCTCGGTCAACTCTAGGATGTTCGATTTGCTTCATGATTCGTGCATCATATGAGTTGGAACTGAGCAAAACTATTTCTAGCCATTCGATTTGCGTCGTAATATATGTTGGCTATGAGTTGCAAATGGTTTGCAACTCACCGAGAATTGCAGAACTTAGAGGGTGTGTGAGTGTGTGGGAGGGGGTAGCAACTTCATCCACGCTTCTGAACCACATCAAAGGCTGCAAATCAATGTTGACACATGTAACACTCTTGAATCGGCCCACTGCGGATTTTAGCGATTCCCGCCAAACCCGTATAGAATCGATTCAAGGATCCCACCAGGTACTTGCGTGCGGGTAGAAAACAAAGTAATACCGTTACACAATAGTTCATGATGGAACCCACAAGAACATATATATACAACAACGACTCCTCGAGTCAAGAATACAAATATACAGTACAAAGATCCAAATCACCTTGAAAATGTACACATCTGAGTACAGATAAGATGCAAATTAGAATAAGAATCCTGAAGAATAACCAATGGTGTCCATAACCCTATCCAGACCAAGCCGAAAGGTAACCTTGCTAACATCGTCAAACTCAAACCTGTTAAAATAAAAAGGGTGCTAACAAAGGGCAAAGAAAAAAAAGGGAGAAGTCAGTACTACTAAGGCCAGTATATGGCAAGTCTTGAATTCAGTGGCTCTCGCCTATATAGGTATGATGGACTGAAGCGGTAGCGAATCATGCACTAAAAACCTATAGAGACTCCGAGGAAACTCACACGGTTCGAAGTTTTATTCGTTCATTCCATGGTGGTTATCCAACTTACTAGTCATGTCAGATCCAAGTCAAATTATAATAGTAATTCTTTAGTGTAAGTTATCTATGACCGAGAAACTGTGCTCCAAGTCGTCCATAATCGCCAACATGGCTTTTTGAAAGGATTTAACCCTACAGGGGTACACCAAAGTACCCACATGTACTTCCACCCTCGTTGGCTAGATTAAGTAGGTTACAGATCAAGTAACATACACACATCGGTATGTCGGCGGGGCTTCAGACATGACGTTTCTCAGACCCAAAGAAAATACACGGGGGCCACCCCACTAAGCTACCTATAACGAAGTCGGCTATTCTCCGGGACGAACCCAGGATTTGTGTCAATGGATGTAAATGACTAGAAACCCAAAAGTGTGATTAGACTTGTCGATACTGCGACAATATTCCACATTTATTTCTACAACTCGCAATGCCAACTATCTACTAAACAACGGGCAATAGGAAGTGATCAAGATAATATAGGTTGTAGGGGATATCAATAGTACGGAAACTAAAGCATCGATAACAATGATAGTAGTAGATCAATGAAAAAAATAAAGACTATAAATGCAAAATAGGTAGAAAGAGGGATAATGCTCGCTTGGTAAATATTGCCGAATACAATCCGAAGAACGGATCAAAACTCGCATCAACTCAATGGCCTAATCCATAAAAAATCAAAACACTAAAAGAAACACCAGGTGTAATATTTAATACTACGATAGAAGATCAGACATATTCATGATATGATGCATGACATGGCAAAGATGCGATGCAACTAGCCAATATTAAGCGGAATCAGGATCCCGACAATTAATTAGAAGATTCATGTTGTTTAGGTACCTCACAATTTAAACGTTGTATTATCACGGCACAACATGTCATCGGTTTGCTACACAAATTTAAATAGAGTCGAGATAAGACAATTTTTTTTGAATGGTCGCCGGGGGAGGGAGAAGACCCTCCACCTGAATCTTTTTCATTTATAGAAGACCCATGGGTCGTATCATTTTAAGGGGGGGATACATGTAGCAGAGAAAAATGGGAGAGATACAGAGGAGAGGATTAGCGGGCACGCAAATAGGTTAGCCATGCATCGGCATCCGACGTATGCATCGTAGGGAGCCTGGTCCTCCACAAGCGACCGTCCTCGCGGCACATACTGACCAGGAGGGGGAGGCTGGGGCATTTTTCACGGAAGGCAACAACGTTGCGATGCTTCCACAGGTTCCAGCAGCATAGCATGGTGAAGGTGTTAGCCATCTCCTTCGGGACCGTGGCAGGCGTGGCATCTTTGTAAGAGTGAAGCTGGCATGAGTCAGTAGTAGCCGGGAAGGCGTACCCCAAACTCGTCAAAAAACCCGCGGCGAAGCTGCAACCGAAGACAATGTGGTCAGTAGTCTCGGACGAATGGCCGCAGATGGGGCAGACCGCTTCCAGCTCCGTAAGTATCTTCTTTTTCAGCAGCGCCTCTCTCGACTGAATGCGACCCCGCGACAACAGCCATCCGAAGAACTAAACTTTCGACGGGACGTGGTTCGTCTAGACAAAGGCATGGAAAGGTGCATCTACACCGCCCCAGTTTCGTAGCCGGAAGAAGGCAGAGGCATCCAAGGTGCCATCCTTCTTCCTACACGTGGTGAGGGATCTCACGTCGTCGGCATTGGAGAGGGAAATGCCCACCAGGTGGGGAGACAGAAGCTGCAGTTGATGAGCACCCGCAGTATTCAGTCTAAGGGATAGGGTCCGATCAATCCCCCCGCTGAGGACGTCGTGGACGGATACGGCGGGATCCCTGGCATGAGAAAAAAGAGCCGGAAGCTTGTCGCAAAGTGGACGATCGCCGATCTAGGTGTCCAACCAGAAAGCAGTGCTGAGGCCATTACCAACCGCCGAGTAAGAGATGTTGCAGTAAAGAGGGAGCAGGTTTTCCAGATGCTTCCAGTGGTGACCAACTGGAGAGCGCCCATTTCCCGACCTCCAGGCCCAACGAGGCCAGGGAGCGTCACGTTTCGAGTGCAGCTTATGGACAAGCTTCATCTGCATGCTCTCATTCTTGGCAGCTAAGCGTTTAATCCCCAGGCCACCCTCACGCTTAGGTCTGCAGACAGCGTCCCAGGCAACAAGGCACTTGGCTCCACTCGCCCGGTCTTTGACGTCCCAGAGGAAGGCACGCCTCAGCCCTTCAATGGCGCGTAGCAGAGCAGGGGGAAGCGCCAGGGCACCCATGGCGAAGGTGGGGAGGGCGTCCTGGACAACATTGAGCAGGGTGATACGCCCACCCGAGGAGAGCAGGATTGCCGCCCACCCAGACAGGTACTTGTCCACTTTGGCGATCAAGGGGGCGAAATGCGCCAGCGTGAGCTTCTCCACCGAGAGCGCATGCCAAGGTACGTTTGTGGGAATCCCTCGACACGGCAACCGAGCGCAGCCTTGATGCGGTCCAACTCAGCATCATCAACAGACATAGGGACCAGAGTGCTCTTGTGGAAGTTGATCGCCAAGCCCGTCGCAGCAGCAAACTGATCCAGCAGCTGCTTGAGGCGAGACGCCGTGGCTTCCCCAGCACGCAAAATGATCAAAGTATCGTCGGCGTATTGAAGTACAGGGCAAGGCTCACCGTCAAGCAGCGGGTGGCACAAAAGAGGATCCCTTCTTATCAGTTGCTGTAGGACGTCAGCGACCAAAAGGAAGAGGTAAGGCGACAGTGGGTCGCCCTGGCGAAGCCCGCGTTTGCAGTCAATCCATGGCCCAGGGATCCCGTTCAGCAGAACAGCAAACTTGGAGGAGTTGAGAATATGATCCATCCAATCACACCAAAGAGGCGGAAAACCTCGGACAAGCATGATGGCACGCAGACTCTCCTAGTTGATAGAGTCAAAAGCTTTTGAGAAGTCGAGTTTCAGGACCAGAGTTGGAGTTTTTCTCTTGAAGCAGCACTGAACCAATTCCGTTGCAAAGACAAAGTTCTCCGAGATGCTACACCTAGAGAGGAAGCCAGACTGGTTTTCATCCACAAGCGATCCAATCTGACTCTGCAAACGGGTAGTGAGGGCTTTGCACAAAGTCTTCATAGAGCAGTTCTAGAGGGAGTACCCCGTCCGCCTTGGGCAGGAGCACAATGTGCGCTCTGTTTATCGCCCCAGCTGCGCGTTGCGCGCGTGCACAACAGAGAACAGACGCAACATGGCATTCTGGACCGTAGGCCAAGCCGCTCGGTAGAAAGACGGCCCAAGCCCATCCAGCCCAAGAGCACTCGAGCGGTCCATACCATCCACCACTGCCTTGATTTCCTTCAGCTCAAATTGGGCCGTGAGCTCCGGCCCATCGACCGTTCTGGCCCCCTGGTAGAGACTGGCCAGGTCAAAAGCCCAGGACACCGGTCGTGCTCGGCCCAGCAGGTCGTGGTAGAAGTCATGCAGAGCAGCATCCTTGGCGTCGTGCGCGACGATGGACTGCCCGTCCACCTCTAGCTCCCGAATCAGGTTCCGGCGGTAGCGCTGAGAAGCCCTGGCGTGGAAGTACTTGGTGTTCTCATCTCCCTCTTTGATCGCCATGCTCTTTCCTCTCTGCTTCCATCGCGCCGCCGCCCGGAGGATCGAGCGCTCAAGCTGAGCCCGAGCCTCGCACCGAAGGGCATGTTCAGGTCCTGAAAGATCACGAAATTCTTCACATGAGTCTAGCAGTTGGATGACAAAACGACAGTTATTATCAAGGTGGGGGATAAAGCGATGCCCTTTTTTCCAAACCTTCGCGGCCGACCGAAAGCGCTTGATGCTCGCGGCCAGATCGAGAGCAGCATTACGAGCAGTCCCCGGGGAAGTCCAGGAGGTCGGGGTGGAGGGAAGGAAGGTGGGATCAAGGAGCCAGGAATTTTCGAAGTGGAAATGCGAGGGGTTGGGGATGGAAGTTGCAGCCGAGACGACAATGGGGTGGTGGTCAGAGGTGGGGCGGGGAAGGGAGGCAAGGGCTGAGTTCCGGAAGGTATCGTTCCAGTCAGAGTTGAAGAAGGCACGATCAAGCTTTGCCAGAACCGGTTCAGCCTGGCCGTTGGTCTAGGTGTACCGCCGATCAGAGAGGTTGAGCTCGAACCCGACAAGGTCTCGAATCATGGCGTTAAAGGCAGCAGCTAGGCCGCGGTCAAAATTATCGTTATTTTTGTCTGAGGGATAGCGGAGGAGATTAAAATCACCAATAGCAAGCCACGGACCACGAATAGAGGTGGGCAGGCAGACCATCTCATCAACGAACGCTCTAGTGAGGCTGTGGTCAGATGGCGCATAGACGTTAGTGATGGTGACAGAGAGGTCGGAGGTGGTGGAGCAGAGGGTAGTGGTGAGGCTAAAGCGATTATGGGTGGACGAGCTAAGCGAGAAGAGGCGCGCATCCTAAGCAGTAACGATCCCTCCTCGGGAGCCCTCCGCATTAACCACAGCGAAGTCACAGAGGTGGGCTGGCAGAAAGGAGCGAAGTTTGCGGGCATCAAGGCAGGCCAGCTTAGTTTCCTAAATACAGATCACAGAGGGGCATGCAACAGAGATAGCGTCGTGAGCGACCGAGCACTTATCATCATCTCCTAGCCCCCTGAGGTTCCAGGAGGCGATCAAGAGCGACCTAAAAGACACACTATCCATTACCAGCGGAGACACCTAACACAGAGACACAGCGGTGGACAGGGGGCGTACAACGCCCTCCGTTTTGGTTAACAGGCGGTAAGACAGAAAAAAGATGAAGGAATACTCGCAGCATCCAGCTAAACATGCACGTAACGCCACTATTAGGGGTCTTGGCCTTCCTAATCATCAGCACTACCAGGCACCTGGGCTAAGGACCCAAAGGCCGCGGTCTTGATCGCGGACACAGTCTTCATTCCCATTGGCGAGAGCTTGTCGATCAGCTTGTTCTTGCGAACATGGGCCTGCAGACGGGCGGAACACCCACGAAGGGTGTCCTTGAGCTCGCGAGCCATGACCGCTTTGGTGGTCATGTCCACGCGGTGCTCCGGCTCCATCTCAGCAATGCGCACGCTCTTCCTCGTGGCAGCATCCTTAGCACGCTTCTCTTTCCCACGCGCCTTGCGCCTGTGGTGAGCAGACCCCAGCACCGCAGTCCACAGCTCATCAGGTCCACATATACAGTCCATATGTGATTATTAGTTGAATCGGCTAAATATTTCCAACCCATAAAATATGTATGCAAGTATGAATAATTTATATGCAACAAGTATATAGATGGCAATTTATAAAATATGGCTTCAGAAGAGATCACACATTGGGGCTCGGCGAACTTGGGTTTGGAGGGGTTTGGGTTAGGTCTTCGGTTTGGTCTTCGGATTCTATGAAGGAGACACTTCGAGTCATCAAGTCAACGATGACATCGAGTTCCATGTAGAAGATCTTGGAGCTTCGGTTTCAGTGTCGATGTTGCACTCGAGTCGGTGCCGGTAGGTCAGGTTCATATTCAAGCGTCGGTGACCAATCATCGGCGAGGTGGAACTTCGCGAAGGTGTGCACATCTCCGGGGAGGTCGGCACGGTCGAACTTGGTCTCGGCTTGAGAAACTACAAGCACACACTTGCAGCGAAAGGATTTAGCAGCAACATTGGGTAACCGACAGGAGAAAGATCACAAACAAGGAACGATGGCACAACCAGAACCACACAAACAAACATGTGTACGAGTGTACAGGAGGCACACATGCACTATCCGTGTGGAGCAGGGGATTCTGCCGAGACTACTTGGCGCAGGAGCATCTGCGGCAGCAAGCAGAGGAAGGCCATAGCGGGCATGAGTCGCTGGTAGCAGCATGGGCAAGGTAGAGCCGGCGATCTGTGGGAGGAGGCCGATGCAGAGCATCTGCGAGCCGCACGGCCGGGAAGGAGGCGGAAGAGCACTGCTGGGGTGGACGCGTGCGTGCTCGCAGAAGGAGACAGGGCCGACGGGCGCGGTCGGAAGCAGCAGGTGGCGGAGGGCGAGCTCGACGAGGAGAGGAGGGGGTCACTGGCGGTGGACATGGAGGCAGGGCCGGACGTGGGGCGAGATCGACGGGATCCAGTGGCGCCGGTGAGCTCGCAAGGGAAACCCGCGAAGGAGGATGAGGTACTGGCGGAGGGGAGAAGAGGAGGTGGGTGTCGATGCTACGCTGGCGGCGAGGCTCGCGCGAAGGAGGCAGCGGCGGCTTGAGGATCGAGGGAGAGGGCGTCGGGTTGGGGACGGGGATGGCAGCGTCCGCGACGGGGTAAGCTCGGGGAGGGCGACGAGCACACGCGTTCGGAGAGGAGCCTGACGGCGGCACGCGCAAGCAGGAGGGAGGTGCCGGGGATGACGGCCGGCGTCGACGCTGCAGAGAGAGAGGGAGGCGAGGAAGGTGGCATGCGGGAGCAGGTGGGCGACGCGATGGGGAGATCGAGGTGTGCGTCGGGTGGGTTGACCGGTTCGGGGTAGGGTGTGCATGCTTATGTGCGAGAGAATATCCAGTGCTCCCACCCCTTAGGTGCCATGATGCTCTTATTTTTCAAAATTTAAATTTTGTGTTTCAAAAAATTTAGGAAAAAATCTGTGGATGTCCACGAGATCCTTGTCTACAATTCCTAGTACTTGCATAACTAAATTCATGACACACATAGATAAAAAACGACAAATCCAGCGTGAATAGTACACAAAAAGATAAAAACAGAAAATGCCCATAGAATTTGGTTTTTATCTTTTTATTTGCATAAAAGACAAATCCAGCGATAGTGGTTGTTTGCATAAAAGACCACCATCTTGGAGAAGAAAGGGACGGAAAGGTCTAGACGAGCATTCCAGATCCAATCAGTCAAGCCCGAGGAGACCTGGACACACTAAATTCATGATGAAGCCGAATTTGGCCGAACATCGTTGGGTCAAAGAGGAAACAATCAAACCGAGACACGGAGAATAAACCAGATCCACCACTTCAGAAGAAGAACAACTAGATAACTCCCTGCCCTCATCAATCCATCAACAAGACCACAACCGACGAGGTGCACAAGGAGCGAGAGAAACCTTCCTAACCCGCACAATGCCGATACTGGTTAACCAAACTCTAATCTCAAATACCTAACTACAACACCATATTGTAAATCTACCCTTCCCGTCGTCAGCACGACATTACAATAGGCATGTGAACACATTCATTAGGTTTAACTGTGTTCGGTTGCACATAATTGGTCTCGAATCATGGAAATGGAATTGGGGCATCAAATTCGAGCATTTGGATAGGCTAGGAATTAAGTCATGTAATCTCGATACCAATTCCGGGAGGGGCTCGCCCGCTCGCGAAACACCCCCACAGCGTGTCAGAGCCCCGTAGCTCAGAAACCATCTGGAAATCAACTGCACGCAAAATGTTACGCTCGAAGCCTCAAAGAAAACACATTCTTCCCAGACCTGGCGACATGCACAAAGCACCCGGTGGTGGCGGCGCAGGTAAAGCGATGCCCTCCCTACCCTGTTGTCCCTCTTCTCTGGCCTTTGTCTTCCCTGCAAGGATGCTCGTCCACGTTCATGGACTCACCCTGTCCACCACCCTCCATGCCCTATCCAAACCCTATATGAGGGAACGATGAGAACAACGACGGGGTGGTCAACCACAACAGCGAAACGGTGGACGGTAGTGGCGGATGTTATGTCTCCTTGAGAGCGAAACCCTACATCATGAATAACTTCTCAATCTTACAACCGAATCAACCAATCTCCAAATTTAGAAGAAGATAAAAGCTGATAAATACGGAACACACAAAACAACAACTATATTTATAGGACTATGTACCATAAATTGGTGACATTTGTCTACGATTATAAAAATGAAGTAGTAGAAAGGTTGTTTTCCTACAGAGATCCTCTATCAAGGAGACGAACCTTAGAAACCATCTTTCATCTAGCTAGTTCAATGATCCTTGAGGTGTCAGTGTGATATGCAGTTTAGTTTTTCGTATTAGTTTGTCTGATTATTTTTAGCTGTCATACCCTTATATTTATTTATTTATTTGTAATTGCAGATTACATTGAAGATAAGTAGTAGCATAGGCCAATTTGAGATATAAAATTTCTACTTTGGACTACACATGTGATTGTTTCCCTAGGGTGGATGTGATTTTGTACAACTGTTGAAAGGCATGTATGCCCCATGTGTGGTTTTGGTAATTAATGACAATCTCTATGGACTAACGTGGAAATTGAGTTTCACTTGTAGGTTTTTCCATTGGCATCACTTGGACCATGTGTTGGTTTCAAGGATGAAAAAGAAGAAGAAGATGGAGTTCATCATGGCTATCTTGAAGACATCATCAAGAAATGAAGTGGAAGCTTAACATGCGTTATCTCTAGAAGATATCATGCATGAAGCTTGCCATCCTCGGTGATCATGGAGTGATGAAGACAAGTTCAAAGAAGATATTTCCCCATGGAGTATGGGGAGCATTTCACAAGTCCCCATTTCACAAGTCTTCATCAAGCAAGAGCAATCAAGAAAGGCGATCCATCTTGAGAAGGACAAGACGGTCTACATCAAGCTCAAGTGGAATGCTCAAGGAAAAGGTATGATCTTGATAGGTTTTCTATTTTACCGGTCTCTCGTAGTGTTGGGAGACCAGGTTTAGGATAGAGCCGTACTATCAAGAGGGGCTCTCGAGTGGGTGACTCGATCATATCTTTTAAAGAGAGCTCAAACCTTTGCATACATATCATCATATTTCTTGGTTGTTATTGGATCTTTTCCATGTGAGGATCTAGATCTTGTGGTTATCTTTATAACAAGCTCTAGTTCATCAAAAACGGATTTCACTTGCTTATCTTATTGTGTTTTTGATCTTGCGGGTTTTCTGGCTCCACAACTTGGGAGATATCTTGCATATATATTCATGACATTTTCTCGCTTAGTGATACCCAATTTTTCGTTATCTTTCCAACAAAATTGGTTTCATTTCGTTTGGAGTTCGGATGTGAAAATTATGACAGTTTTGGTTCTGGAGGTTTGTCTTGACCGGTAGTTCCGGCGAGCCACTGGTAGTACCGCTAGGGTATTCTTGCCGCCGGTAGTACCGGTGGAAGTACCGGGGCCACTTCCACTCGTCTTGGGTGCAGTTCAGTAGTATCTATGTTTGATGATTTCTATTTGATGGAACTACGGTCGGAAGTAAAGGCGGTAGTACCGTCCATGGGCGGAAGTACTGGCCAGGCGCCAGAAGTACCGCTCGGGCAGAATTGCCGCCGGTAGTATTGGCTGAAGTTCTAGGGCTACTTCTGCTCATCCTGATTTTAGTTCAGTAACCTCTCTGTTTGGTGAGTGCTATTTGACGGAACTTTGGTCGGAATTTCGAGCGGTGATACCGTCCTAGGCAGTAGTACCGGTGAACTGGTAGTAGTACCGGCCAGACTCGTTTTTATGTCTCTCGCAGCACTTTTCTTTTGACCGTTGGTTGGGTACCACCGGTATTACCACTCCCCCATCGGTACTACCGTCCATGCACGAATATGTGCGTAATAGGCAAATCTGGGAGCCCTTTAAAAGGGGCTCTTCTTCCTCTTCGTGGGGACCAACTCTTTTCTTGGTTTTTGGCTTTCTCTCTCTCCTCCATTGTTGACCTTGAAGAACTTGCCCTCTCCCTTCCCCCTCCTATTATTCTTGCATATTTTTTAGGGATTTGATAGAGGAGATCTAGATCTACAACCCCCACCAAACCAAATCCCTTCTTTGTGAAGGAATCTTTGGGATCTAGATCTTGGAGAGTTTTGTGTTCTCCTCTTGTGTTCTTCCTCTCTTATTTCCCCAATAGCTTATGTAGCTTTGGTGGAATTTGAGAGTGAAGGACTTGCCTCTTGCATTTGGTGCATAGGTTTGAGTTCTCCTCGGAGATTCCGTGAGTTGAAGCTCTTGGGCTTATTAGTCTTGGGTTCTTGGAACCCTAGACGGTTGTGTGGAGTTATTGGGGCCTCCAATTGAGTTGTGGAGATTCCCCAAACTTGTGGCCGTTGTGGCATTGTTCTTGGGGCCTCCAATTGTTGTGAGATTCCTCAAGCTTGTGGCCTTTGTGGCATTTCTTGGGAGCCCTCCAGTTGAGCTATGGAGATTTACCCAAGCCTTGTACGGGTTCGGTGACCTCCCTCAAGTGTCCCATAGTGGATCGCGAGTAGGACTTTGTGGCCAGCTAATAGGGGAGCCTTTTGTGGTGTCGGTATGTTGTGTGCCTTCGTATCTTGGGGTGAGGCCTTGTGTGGTGTTGGGTGAGCATCGAGCCACCACACCTCAAGGTGAGCCATTTGTGGCGTTCGAAGTACATTGCACCATCGCACCTCTCCAACGAATACGTAGATTCTTTGGAAGTGAACTTCAGGATAAAAATCATCGTCTCCACACTCCATCAATTATCTCTCAACCGAGCCCTTTACTTATGCAATTTACATTGTGATAGCCATCGTGCTTGAAGTATTTTATCTTGCTATCACCTTGTTGCTTGTCTTGCTTAGCATAGGTTGTTGGTGCACTTAGTGAACCTAGTGGTTTTAGGTTTTGTGCTTTCATAAATTAAACGTTAATTTTATTCCGCATTTATTAGATCCTAAACTATAATATTTTAAAACGCCTATTCACCCCTTCTAGGCGACAGTTGTTTCCCTTTTAGCAGTGCTTCATGTATGAAAGTTTAGTTACATATGTGCTTCATGTACGCATGTTTAAAGTTCAGTATCACTTCTGTGACACCCCCGAGATCTGGGTTAAACAAATCCCAGACCGTAGTCTGACATAATCTTAACCTAGAGCTCGAGGATATTCAGTGAGAAATCAGTAACACAGCAGTAACCCTGCGACACAAAAATTATTACAGCAAGCTCATAACTAAGCGAAGAACCAAAATATTACAAGCAAAGGTCACTGACCACAAACATCAAACAACGGAAGGAAAATTATGCTATTAAGTATAGCAAACATAACAAATGGCCTAAGAGGCCTAAAGCATAACGATGACGTCCCAGCCCCTAGATCCCAGGCTGCCGACCGAGAACCCCAAGCTACTCGTCGGTGTCGATGTCGTACCAAACTTGTTTTCAGGGGAACACTTATTCTGCTACAAAAGTATCAACAAAGAAAGCATGAGTACAGGGTGTACGCCGCAAGACTTATGGATGGTGGGGTTATTTTGCATAAGCCATCTTTGTTTATAAAATAGGAGGAGAGAAGAAGCTCGTCTAATCAGAGTATTTTAAAAGGGGATAAGAGAGCGACATCTCTGAAGAATTGATCATAATCTTTTGATATCCACCAAATCATCATCATCTCCTAACTAGGATCACCCCCTCGTACCCATGAGGAAGCATCCTTAAGCACACATTGATCTGCCAAGTTTTACGATTAGGTTAAAGTTCTCTATGATCTTAGAATCTGGTCACCTAGCGTTCATAACCGTGAACACGGATTTTCGAAATGATTTAACCCTGCAGGGGTGTAAAACTTAGCCACACGTACTAACCGACTCTTAATGCTAGAATCATTAGCCCTCTTCCTTGGAAGGCCAGTAGAGGGTGGTTAGACACGACCTTTACCTTACTTTTGCAGAGACCATGAGTCATGCCCTAAGGAGGGTTCTGCTGTAACGGGCCAAGTCCCGAAGCCGGTCCCTAGAGATGTGAGTCAGGGTTGGTTTACCATAGGAACCGCCTCAAGCAACCCTGACAACACTTACCTACCTGTTATGATGCACCTTCACCCGCCAAATCTTTCAAAACGTTTTCTATGCATATGTCGAATGGAACGCCCGAACTATGTGACTCATGGAATCTACTAGGCAAGTTAGTTACGCATGAGGTTTTCCAGGACCCGTGTGGCTGTACGCTCGTATCGTTTCCAAAGGCAAGAACTCGGGTCCTAGTAGTGGCGAGCATGGGACTACAAAAATCACATCCTACCATGGCCTCCCATACAATCCTTAGCATGTTTAACCTTTACCACTGAACTTACCTCATTAGTATACCTCGTTCTCATGTCATACTAGATTCTCTACATCTGATACATCATATGGATGAACCAGCACTGGCAGCTAAGCATGGCTAAAAAATACACATATAAACTCTAGCAGTGCACATAAGCCAACCCTAGTTATGCTAGGAGCAGTGGATCAGGTAATATAAGCTTAAGGGAGTAATGCAACAGATAGGATACTCCATCTATCGATAAAAGATCACAGTAGAACAGTATGCATCATGGCAAAAATTAAAGTGCTTTCAAAATCATAGGATTGTATAATGGTGGGGCTATGCTTGCCTTGTTTGTTGATACCCAGATATAGATCTTCAGAAGCCTTGTGCTTGACTTGATTATAGTTGATCAAGTATTGTTCGTTAGTCTTTGATCTCGGAGTTGGTATCATATTCTACCGAGAAGAACCAAACACCAGAAAGAAAGGGGAAAACAACAATCAACACATGGCATCGATGCAATTCTCATGGAAGGATGATGATATGAAAATTTTAATAGCATTGAAATGTAACCCTAAAACAGGTTGGACAAGTTAGCGGGGTCCGGGGGTGCAAACCTTGGAACATGGGAAACCTCGGAGTCACCTACGAAGGTGTAATTATTATTCTTGAAGGGTTCCGTAGCAGAAAACAAAAAAATTCTATCTACTCGAACACTAATACCAGGATCTATACTATGTAGACATAAGTAACGGAGAAGGAATATAATACTCATACCTTTGCAGACAGAGGCACGCCTTACGCAGGAAGCCGTATATTGATGAAGACGAGCAGCACCCCAAGTGTGGTTCCTTTGAAGTTCGTCGCACATCCGGTGTAGGAGACATCAACCGGACTCTGATCCAGCTGAGCAGTGGAAGAAGTAGATGCCGGATCGCAGATCACACGACAGTAGTGTGAAGGTGGAGAACTCACCCACGAAGTCCTCCCCAATATTACGGAGAAGTCCTGAGTGGACGAGAGAGAGAATGAGAGGGAATGGGGTGCTTCCAAAGGGGGAGGGGAGACCCCTATATATAGTGGGAGGGGGGGCACACCACCCAGGGGCCAGGCGGTGTGGGCCTAAACCCCACACCCGCCGGCCACCTAGGGGCAGCTACCGGCCCTAGGTAGGCCCCATTGGGGTAGCCCACGAGCCCTAGGCTGGCCCCCACTCCCTAGGCGCCATGCCCTATTGGGCCTGCCTTCGGGTGAGGCCCATTAGCATTAAGGAGCCTTTAAAAATAAAATAAAATATATATTTAATGTTAATTCTCCAATTAACATTCAAATACACATATTATATTATTCCTTCACTCCGGAACACCTTCTGGACCCCTTCCGATCTCCATCGGATGTTACCTGGAACTATTCCGGTTTCTCTCTCTATTTCTCTTACGATACCTCATCTATCCTAAGCGTCCCTACCCTTAAGCGTGACATCCTTCAGTCCGGAAACACTCCGGACATGATTGAGACCATTCTCACATCAATGATCAACAGAGAGACCTGGATGGCCATGTGACCCCCGTGCGTTTCACGAATACAATCGCTCGAACCGTGAGATAGTTGTTCCCCGTTCCCTTTGTCATTTGATACCTAATTCATCCGAGACTTGATCTTCGGTATCTCTATACCTTAGTTCGATCTCGTTACCGATGAACTTGTTTTCTCGTTCTCATGTCGTTGCATTCCGTGACCTAGTCACATGCTTGAAAGCTTCATCAATGCAACGTCACCGAGATGGCCACATGTATCTGTCCGTTACATGGACTAGACAAATCCTGGTCTTGATATGTACTCCTCTACGCATCCCTTCGGAAAACCTGAGTGGCACCTTTTTGATTACCCTGTTACGAGATGATTCTTGATAACCATCTAAGCTTCTTCCGGAATGGTGATTTGCATTACCTCACAGTCAAAGGATCAGGTTGCGAGGTTGTCTGTGTTTTATCATCAATGGTGAATTTTGTAACTAGATCTCATTAAGATATAACGGTCGGATGTTTGTCTATCATGTTATTCAACTAATAACATGACCTCATTGTTAGTTGGCATAAATGCCCATGATCTTGAAACACAGACCATCCTCATGACCAATGAACTAGTTCACTAGAGGTAACTAGAGACACGGTTTGTTTACATACCACACGTGTATTAACGTTTCGTATTAACACAGTTATAGCACAGTATGCAACGTATTATGAACGTATAGGAGATATATCAAATAATACACTTTATTATTTGCCTCTAGGGCATAACTCCTTCAATTCTAATTAAACATGAAATTGGAGTTGTTGAACAATGCATGATTTTGATGCTAAAGTGTAAATCTCATTTTTCTGAACATTTTGATATATTATACATATTTTTCTGACTTATCAATAATTACTTATTGAATTTATAAGATTAAACCAATTTCTAAAATTATTAAACCATTTAAAAAAGGTTTATTGCGTCGTTATGATGTCAGCACATACGGTTAAAACATTTTACACCGCAACTAGATCTAGCCACTATGGCTGACTACTGGGCCCGAGGTCGCATTAGCAGCCACGTTGGCGAGTGGGACCAGGGGCCGGTTTGACCAGGTCAGACCCACACGTTGCTGACATCAGGGCGATGTCACGATGACATCAGCCGGTGGGGGCGCTCCCCAGATTGACGGCAGCGAAGGCGACTGCGTGCGCACGAGGCTGTATGGCGGTGTGTGTTCGAACCGCGGGAGCAAGGCGGACCTAAAGCTGGCGACGCCGCTTCAGTATGGTCACCGGGGATGGCTGGCGGCGAGCTTGCATGGCGGCAGAAGGCGGCGCATAACACGGACACAAACTGTAGTGAGAGGGAGAGGTTGGAGGGGTGCCTGAGCACCGTGTTCTCACCGTGGTTGAAGTGGTGGAGTCAACGAAGATCGGGGAGACCAGAAGACGGTGAATTGATGACAACTACTATGGGGGGCAGCAAGGTGTCAAGCTCGATTTCATGCAGGGGGCGGCTCGCGGGCATGCATGGCTTGACGGAGAGGGAGAGGACGGCACGGTGGAGCTCCCAGCAAGCTCAGCAGGGACCGGGGGGCCTAGGACAACAGGGTGCCAGCAGGGCTGGACGGCTAGGGTTTGGCCCAGGCTATGAACAGAGAGGGAGATTGCTAGGTAGGGAAGAGAGAGGATGAGGATGGGCGAGGCGTCCATGGCGGTCTTATCCTTTCCCCTGGAGCGGCAACGACGATCTTGGTGCACACCGGCGGCTCTCGCTCCGCCAGCGAGCTGCTTCTGGGCTGTGAGCTGTGTTCTTGCAGTTGGGCCGGCTGCTTCAGGCCTTGGTTGGTTGCAGTTGGGCCATCTTCTGGGCTGTGAGCTGTGTGCTGAGCGACATATAGAGGGAGAGAAAGCGATGGGCCGGCCTGTGTGGTTTTGGTTCCCATTTTTTAACAAAAACCTATTTCCTATTTTTGTTTTCATATTTCTCATTTGTGTTTGAATATCAAAACTATTTTGAACCATTTCAAAAGTACCAGAGGTTTTATAGAAGTATTGAAATATTGTAGGGGCCCTATGAGTCCTTTTGGGCTCCAAACATTTTGGTACTTTTCAAAATATTCAAAACCTTTTGAATTAATTTGAGAGAAAGAGGAAACTAGGGTTTTAGGGGTTTTTCATGCATTTTTGTTCTTAGAAAAACTAAACTAGGGTGCTATAGATCTATCCCCCTTACGAGAATCTCGACCCGATATTCCGCAGGTAGGAAGAAGGACGATAAGAAATAGGGTCACTTCTAAGGATAAGAAGGAAACACACTAAACAACACATCGAGTATCTCATGGTCAACTCATGCAAGGAATATTCAGGAACAACTATGAGATGATGACATGAAACACAACAAGGTAATAGAGTAACAAAAGGAGAAGGTTTCAAAGTGACTAATAACTGGTCTTCTTAAGGATTGAGACCATGGAGTTTTAGAAGAGGTTAAACTTCTGAAAAGGAAAGCTTACAACAGAAGAACATAACCATAGACTTCGAGAGTCGAAACTCTACTAGACGACTTAAGTAGAGTTTAGGGATACAAATATGCGGATAACCAAGCTATTGATCTACTTTTTATACAGAAGGATCACTCTTCGTTCAACAGAAGGTCAAGACAGAAATGTGTTTTGTGGGGAGGACTCGTAAGAGTCACAAGGAACATGTAATAAGAGAAACTTATGATTACCATAATCGTAATCACTCTTAGAACATGGTCGAGAAACGAAGGAAACTCTTTATTCATCTAGGACTACCAAAATCTTTGCCGAAGATCATGGTATCACTTTACACCATCGGAGGAATAATTATGAAGATTCCCGATGACACGAGGAAAAAGAAACTTCATTCTCAAACTTCAATTACTTGACACAACGAGAGACTTGCCAACATAAGATGGTTTGGAGGATCGATCGAGAGACATTTAGCAACTCTACTTTAAATGTTCTCCTTGATGTTCGAGAAAACAGACATCAAGTAAAGGTCGGACTTCAGATACAAAGGAAATCATAAGCACAACTACTGTAATAAAATCATAGAAGGATCCTCATGAAGAGTGGTTGATATTTGCTGATTTTAAGAGAATATGACAATAGATCTTGCGACTAGTTGTGTCAACCATTACATCAATCTTGGTGGATTTACAAAGATACCTATGGCAAAACCTTGAAGAACGCCAACCATCATATCTGCTTGAGATTTAGATTTGGTTAGATGACATAATACTTCAGACTCAGCATGTCCGAATAGAAAGTTTGCAACATTTACCGCAAAGGTAAAGTTACTAGATTCTCAAGACAGGGACTTCAGTGTCAAGCTCCAAAAGACTGAGCTAGATTGCTAGACCCATGTATTAACAAATTGTCGAAGGACAACTGCTCATACATCGAGTACTTACAACGAAATACACAAGTTTCCATAAGGGAATAAAGATAACTTTACTCAAATCCACGGTGACATCTTTCAACAATTGCACGTGAATTGAAGAAGGTTACTTCTAACATCCAGGACACATACTTCGAGATAACACGAAGAAGGTTCTCAAAAGTTTCCAACATTGATTTTTTTCCATACAATCCCCATGACATAGGGATCGGGTTCCACTATCAGAAGATAACAGAACAAACAGCCATCCGAATCAGGTTTTCAAGCTCCTGGAGCTTTTGGGACTATATACAAACACAATCCATGCTAACAAGAGAAAGCAAAGGTTAAGGGGGATGGATAGAGAGACGCAAGAGAAAGCACCGCATGACGCTAGTGTTCAAACAACCCGACCACAACCCCTAGAGCACGAGATAACAACAATCCTCACAAATCCACAAAAGACACACCAAAAGTAATCTCCCAAACAGAAACAGCTCGGACAGGGCACCCCCAGGAATCAAAGGTTGTTTTCTGAACAAGAACATCATTTCTCCTTCCCGGCATCTTTAGGAGATCTTGCACGTTTCCTACTAGTAGAAGGTAGGCCCAACAGTGGGATCGAGGCTGTGTCCATATCCTCAGCCTCAGACAGAGCATTTCTCTGCACCACCTCAGCACCACTCCTCAAAGCCTCTCTCTCCTCTTCATTGTGAAGACCTGCCTAGTATTTAATAAAGACACAAGCAAACATGATCAAATCGACAGGGGAGTTAATCAATTTTTGTTCAAAACAGGCTCTATTTCTGAGCTTCTAGATAGCCCAACAAATAGAGGCTAAAGCCGTAATTTGAACATTACAACTAACACAAAGATATTTCGGAATCCACCAGAAGTACTGTGAAAAGGACCCAGGCCTGCTCACGACACCAACTGATCTTGCAATCACCCCCACACATACTTTGCAGCTCCACAGGTAAAGAAAAGGTGACCAATAGATTCTTCCTGATCACAAAACCTGCATCTTGTATCCCTAGTCCACTTTCTTTTCTTCATGTTGTCTTTGGTAGGTATGGCATTATGCCAGATTAACCACAGCCATATCTTGATCTTCAAGGGGACTTTGGCTTTCCACAGATGTTTGAAACTCCTATCCACACCTCTGTTGGAGATATGATTATACATGGATTTAACAGTGAAAATGCCACTCTTATTCCATAACCACTGAGGTCTATCCACCTCTAGTGACAAAGGAACCCCCTTGACTATTCTCTGCAGTCTATTATATTTTCCTTGCTTTTCCCCATCTAGCAGTCTTCTAAAAGAGCAGTGCCAACCTCTTGAAGCCATGACAACAACTGACACATTCTGATCACAACAAATGTCAAACAACTCAGGGAAAATAATTTTTAGAGGAGCATCCATACACCAAGAATCACCCGAAAAATGTGTCCTCATGCCATTTCCAACAACCATCCTTCTTCCTGCCAGGTAAATTTCTTTTAACTTCAACAGGTCAGACCAACATGCTGGGTCAGATTGTTTGTGTTTCACAGAGTAGATTCCCCCACTGCCCAGATATTTTCTTCTCACAAAAATCTGCCAGGGTCCTTCCTCAGCCTCCAATCTCCACCACCATTTACACAGCAAACTGATATTAAACATCCTTACATTTTTAATACCTAGACCGCCTTTCTTTTTTGGTCTGCAAATATATTTCCACTTCACCATTTGATATTTTTTCCTGCCTGCTTTCCCATACCAGAAGAAAGCTCTGATAGGTTTCTCTATTTCTTCCACATTTGTCTTGTGTAACAGAAATATAGACATAGGATAGACTGATATACTTGACATACAAGCGGTAATTTTCACATATCTCCCTCCAACAGATAAAGCACCTCCCATCCACCCATTCATCGTTTTACACATTCTCTCTCCTATGAACCTTAAGTCAGCCACATAGCATTTTCTACTACAAATAGGCAAGCCCAGATATTTGATTGGCCAATCACCAGTTTGACAATTTAAAAGATCTGCATACAGCTTTTGCTTCTCATCATCTTCCAAGATCATCAGCACTTCACTTTTCTCAAAATTGATTTTCAGACCTAACATAGCTTCAAAGAGATACAGAAGCAGTTTCAAATTCCTAGCCCCCTCCACATCATCTTTGATGAACAAAATAGTGTCATCGGCATACTGCAATATGGCAATGCCTTTAGCAAACAAATTGTCTGCCAGACCAGTAAAAAGGCCACCTGCCTGAGCATTCAACACCATTTTAGCCAAACAATCTCCAGCCATATTAAACAAGAAAGGGGAGAAAGGATCTCCCTGCCTGACCCCTTTATGACTCCCAAAATAAGGACCCATCTCCCCATTCACCTTTTACATTCAAGGTTCCCATTGTAACAGCACTTCTTAACCAAATCAGCCAATCCTCACTAAAGCCTTTCTGTTTGCTGTAGTGAAACAGGAAATTCCAATTAACTTTGACGTATTCTTTTTCAAAATCCAACTTCAGAACTACCCCTGTTGTTTTTGTATTCTGGATTCTTTCAAGATTTCATTTAACAGAGTAACCCCATCTGATATATACCTCCCTTTGATGAAAGCTGTCTGACAGGTATCTATCAACTTATTCATCACAGGTTCAACCCTAACAGTAAGAGCTTTTGTGAAGATTTTGAAAAGCACTTGCAGCAGACAAATAGGTCTGAATTTTTGAATTACATCAGCATCTTCACTTTTTGGTATCAAAGTAATCGTACCATAGTTGATGCTACTCAAATCAATTTTATGAGAATGAAAGTCCTCAAAAGCTTCCAAAATATCATCCCTGATAACATGCCAACAAAGTTGAAAGAACTCAACTGGCATCCCATCAGGACCACAGCTTTGTTCTTCTCCATCTGATTTACAACCCCCCTAATCTCCTCTTCTGTGAAAGGTCTACTCATTTCTTTTCTATCATAGTTATTCAACTTTTCCCAATTTTCCCAATTATCATCAGACAACCTGATAGCAAAACCATCAACAGGTCCAAATAAATTTTTATAGAAAGCAGTGGCATGAGTCAAGAGATCATAGGTCCCTTTAATCTCACCATTATCACTTTGCAAGGAATATATCATTTTCTTCCTTCTGACACCATTAGCCACTCTCTGAAAGTAATCAGTGTTACTATCCCCTTTAAGCAGCCACGAATCCCTTGATCTTTGTTGCCAGTATTGTTCCTCTTTCTCATATATTTCAAATAGCTGCCTATGAACCTGGGCTTTACGTATTTGTTGTGTTTTATTCAGCAAAATCTTCTCCTCAATGTCCTCTAATTCCTGTAGTTCATCAGTTAACTGTTTTCTCATTCTCTTCTCCAGCCCCCTGATGTGAGCACCCCAGCCTTTGAGATCACTTCTCACATTCTTCAACTTCTTCTGAATTCTACCCAGACTGTTTCTGCATCTAATAGGCCTATTCCAGACTTTTTCAATTCTCTGTATAAATTCAGGATTGGTCAACCAACTTTTCTCAAACCTGAAATCTTTTTACTTACATTCTGTCCTTCCATAGTATCAACAATCAAAGGACTATGATCAGACACCTCTCTAGTTAGTTTATGCACAGTAACTAAAGGAAAAATAGCTTCCCACTTCTTGCAAATGAGAATCCTGTCCAATTTCTCCAGAGTAAGAATTTTCTGATTATTGGACCAGGTAAATTGTCCCCCTGACATCTGGATCTCCCTCAGCCCATAAGTATTAATGATGTTATTGAAAACATGATTCCATGTGCCTAGGACATGGTTCCTGTTTTTCTCAAAGGAAAATCTCATGATATTAAAATCTCCTCCCAAAAACAAAGGGAGAGATTGGTCCCTACAAATATCAGCCAATTCAACCAGAAAAGCCTCCTTGTGTTCTTCCTATGCTGCACCATAAACTATCACTAAATGCCAATAAATTTGCAATTTTATATCATGTACTTTCATCTTGACATGAAATTTCCCAGCTGATGATCCACAATTTTCCAATCTAGAGGATCTTAGGCCCCCTAGAATACCTCCAGATTTTCCAGCAGATGGCAACCAACTCCAAGAAAATTGATTCATAGGATCAATTCTCCTGAAAAACTCAGAAGAAAAATCTTTCTTCATAGTTTCTTGCAACCCTACAAAGTCCAAGTGTTCCTGTTGCATCAAATTTACTAGAGAGGAACCCATTCCTTTCTTGCCAACCCCCCTACAGTTTAAGATACCACCTATCATAATACTGTTTTCCTTTCTCTTGTTCCAGTTACAACTCCACTCATAGGGTGGTAGTTGCTAACCTTCACAGCAGCAGCTTTTAACTTACATTGGCTACCTCCACCCGAGTCACACATCTTCTTTTTTCTTCTTCTTCTCCTGGATATCACTGGAGTAAAAATCTCTTCATCTTCATAATCACTCTTCCATTCCAAGAATTCAATCTGCTCTCCCTGTTCTACAATTTCCTCTGTCTTCATATTTTTCTGTCCAGCTAAATTATGTCTAGCAATATCAAGATCTTTCAAGGAACTAATAAACTCACAGGATAAAGAGGAAGATTCGACACCCATTTCTAAAGCTCTATGTCTAATATCATCATCATCCAGGGCAACAAAAGAATTATAAAAAGTTAGATTAGTACCTAATAAGTCTCTTGGTGAGTTTTGTCTCATTCTTCCTTCATTCATATTAGGACCCCCTCCCAACTGAGAAAGTCTTTCACTTACCCTGGTTTGAGGAATTCGGTACACTGTATCCTCCTGAGCAACAACCTGTTCCTGCTGTGACCCCTGACTTTCCTGGGACAAATTTTCTGGCTGAGAAGATCCAGCCTGCAGAATCACTTGTTCCTGGTTTTGAATAGGAATTTTAACTCCAACCATAGGATGTTCCACATGAGGATTGCTTTCCTCATCAGCACCACTCTCAGCAGAGGAATTGTTTATACTATCAGATTCCCCATCTCCCCCATCACTTTCATCTCCAGCACCTCCCTGCTCTTCATCAATCTGTTCCAGTAGGTGACCATATTTTCTTCTCTACTCATAGTATTTGTCACTCTTTTTATTCTGTAGCAGATCCTGCACAAACTCTTGGAATGTCTGTCCAGCACCATTTGGATCACCTGGATTCACCACAGCCCCAATTTCCTGTGGAGCTAGAGCCTGGGCTACCTCTATGTGCACCTCACCCATCACCTGTTCTTGACTCTGTTCAATACCTGTACTTTGCTGCCTGGTATTTCCTACATCAGTCACATTGCCCCTATTTGCAATGTTAGCATTACTCACAACTAGCTCCCTAATTGAAATCCCACCACCAGATCCTCCACTTGGCCAAATTTGAGCCACTCGAGCACAAAAAGACATATCATCAGTATTTCCAGAATTTTCACCTTCAGTTCTTGGTCCTTTCCCTTTTTCCCAGGCAGCACAGTGTGGAAGGTCAGCCTGAGGACAGTTACTCCTGACATTATCAGTCTGTGTAGTCTGTCCTACATCAACTCTTGTATTAATTCCCCCAGCAGTAACTAGAGCCAGCACAGGTCTATTGATATCCACCTCTGGTCTATCTGGAGCAGCTGGAATATCCCCACTTCCTACATCAACAGAAACAGGTATAGTAGGTGTGGCATCTGGAGCAAATATTTCTCTTGTGTATTTGAATTCATAGATCCCTCCTTTCATTTCTCCTCTTCTTGTGTTTGGCACTAAAGTCACATCTTTACAGGCCACCTTAACCCTCACATAAGCCAGATTTCTGAGGCTGTTTCTGTCCAAAGACAAAGGTTTTCCAATTAGAGATGCCACATAAAAAACTGTGGATTTTTCTCTATATTTCATGGGTATACCAACCATCCTAAGCCATGCCTCCTCAAGCCATTCAACAGGTTCCAAATCTCCATTCCATTTAGTGATCTGAATCACAGCATCAGGAATAGTCTTCATTAACACTTTCCCAAAATGAAATTCCTCAATGGATTTAACAGAAGGAAATCTCATAAGAAACTCAACATCACTGATGGGCTTGGCATTAAATCTCCACCCAGAGCCAACAACATCTGCCCATAGTTGAAATTCCTTCTCCAGGTCTTTTCCAGACACATCCCCCCTAACCACCATAATATGAGCATAGTTACAATTTTCCATTAGCTGAAAGGTTGATTCGGTGACTAGGATTGAGTGAAAACCCTGATCAAAGTCTGTGCTACCAAAAAACAGAGGTACATATTCCCAGCGCTTCTTCTCTTGACAGACCAAAATGCTATGATTGAGTCCACAATTCTCACATTCCCGTCTTCCCACTTCTAAATCTGGAGTCTGTTGGAACCCTTCAATAAGAACATTCTGATTAATATTCACAGGCACACCAACAACCGGTGCAGGTACAGAGGACCCCACCAGTGTTGTGGCCATTGCATCGATTTGACTAGTAGCAACAACTGGCATCGGCTGAGAGACTGCAACAGAGGGGACACTTGCAGAAACTGAAGTAGGGATGCTAGATGAAGTATTGGTAGTAGGTCTAGCACCAGTCAAATTGGATCCACCAATCAAATTAACCAAAGTAGTAGTAGTTCTAGCAATAGCTGGTTGCTCAACGGTGCGTGCAAACAGAGGAGCATCACGCCGGGATGAAGTATGGGCAGAGTTACCTGTTCTGCCGGGGAACGAGGAATCGGACGCCGCGGAAAGTGAATCTCGTTGCATCTCAGCCCTATGGCTCCATCTATCTCTCTGTCTTGCTTGCTCGTCCTCTCTCCGACGAGCTTCAACTAGGGCCCTCTCACGAGCAAGATCCTCCTGTCACTGCGCCGCCGCCCTTGATTCCCTGGCCATGTCATCCCTTTGACAATTCTCCTCCCTGGCCTCCTCTTCCAACCTTCTACGATTGTCTGCAAGTCGATCCTCCTCCCACCTGCGTTCCTCCTCTCTCTGACGATCTTGTTCACGGATCCAGCCACTATCTCCGCGTCGATCCTCCTGGAACCTTCGATCTTCTATCTGTCTGCGCGGAGCGGATCCAAACCGCGTCCTGCTCGCATAGGGACCAGGCCGGGCTGGCTGCCGCTGCGGCGAACGACGGAAACCAGAAGGTCTGCGATCCATCACCGGCGCTTCTGCAATGAGTACTTCCACAAAAGATCTCTCATCGCCAGATCTAGTTCCTCTCCACCTCACTGGTTCTGCAACTCGCGGAGATGACGGAGGCGTGGGGGGACTGCGCACAAAAACCACCCTACCCACCTCTCCTGATCTAGGGTTACTCGAAACCTGGAAACCGCCCGTCGATCTGTATCCCCCGCTCCATCTGCGACTTTCACCCTCAGAAATATCCTCCGCTCCTTCTGATGCGTGGCCCTCGTCCAGATGAGGTCCATCGATAGAGGTTGTGCGCCTCACGGAACCGCCGATCAGAATCGTCCGACACGCACGCGCATAGGGCGGCGCGTCGGTGTGACCATGTCGGCGCTCGCACACCCCCCCTAAGGACCGACCAAGACGTGCCATGTACCACAACGGACATGAGCCCTGTACGTAACCTCCGTCTCAACCTGGATCTGATTCATAAGACAACGTCCATCCTCATCAAAAAGAGAGATGTATCTCGCGCCTGAAATCTCGATCGTCCCTGGTCTACGTGGCGCGAGGACACCAGGTACATCCCACCTGAAGAACACTCGACGTCGTACGGTCGCCGCCGGCAGACTCGTCTCAGGCGGTGGTAGCGCAGTAGCCATCGGACAGCCTTCTCGGAGAATGTTTAAGGATGAAACAAATGGGTGACCCCAATTTCCAACATTGATGCCAAATGTTCCATATGAATCTATTCTAGCATGGAGAAGATAAGGATATTGTCGATGGGCTCAACAACTAACTTATCGAGATACTCAAGGAAGATGGACTCTTATGTTGTATGAACGAGTCCGAGTATTGGTCAGACCAAGGGACATGAAGATGTACTCAAGTGAAACATCACGTGTAGCAACATCATCAAGATAGTCCTTGGAACTGAGTTTGGTTTGACGATAACCCAAATCAAATCAAAGGTACGGGAATATAACATATCCATGAAGGAGATACTATCTTTCTTTAGCACGAACAAAACTAGACATCCCTTTAAAATAAACTAAGTCGAATAGAAATTTTGTCTTACAACTCTCCAAGTTGTTGTTTAGGCTCAACCAACTAGTTCAGGGGTATCTAGTACGGATCCTTGGAGAAAGGAGCAGTTTAGAGAACTTGCTTTCCCAAGAACTTGACAACACGATCATGTGGTAACATGGTGATACTTCTAGAAAGACATCAGAATATCACGAACCACCGATATGTCACTTAGTTCGAGAGGAAACTTGCTTGGTAAAGCAAAAAGTCATAGTCTTAGAGCTTCGACATAAACCTAACTCTTTAACCGAGGAGAGTGCACCAGAGTAGCGGACTTGGTAGCACAATCATCCTTTGCTTAGTGATAGGCTTAACCAATCATGCTAAGAATGACACAAGTGTCCTTAGAGGTCAAAGCAATAAGAATTGCTAAGAATCTCAAATGGCCACATTATTACACACACGTATCATTCTCGAGCGTGAACAACTTAGAGGATGGGTGGGTAAATATGTGTAAAAGCATCACTTCATTAAGAGGGTCATGAAACTCAACACAACCTCTTAATATATAAGAATGTGATACTTGAAGGCAGAGCAGATAGAGACTAATCAAAGCCTCTTGATCTGCGGATTACAACACTTTGACCTGGTCCTAGATATGACGAGGTACTTGAGTTTGTTTCTCCTGACATCCCGAAATGGTTTGTCATGACGGACCACAAGAGTATCTTGCATAGGAAGACACCAATGTGCATTACTACTTGGCTACCAACTGATAGACAAAGGTCGTAAACAACAAAGGTAAAAGAACATGCTCAAGATAGAATCCCGAGATGTGGATGCATAGATTACCATTCTTCCGAGAACCAATGCATAGAAGAGGTAAGGTGTGGTAGAGTCACGAGTATAGATGCGGGACTCTCAAGGAGTACTCTTGTCGTGATCTATTTGGTTCCATTAAAGAACATCTTCCATAGCGAGTGGTAGGGGAAGTCCTTAGTTGTAAAAATTCAATCGTGACAATAACCACAAGCTTGAAAGCTAGAATTGTTGTACTAACCATCCTGAGGTAATGTGTGAACACTAACAATAGGGGTCAATGGAATGGACCTTGGGTTAAAGATCAGCTTCATGTACAAGGTTCACCACACCAGAATCCAGTACAACCGGGATCTTCGGTTAAAGTCCAAGGGTGAAACCCGAGAAAGATGTAACTACTACTTGAGTGACACAGAGTACACTGCAATATAGTAATCACGAGGTAGCTTCCAAGATAAGGAACGCCTTCTGAAGTACCCGAACAAATAAAAAGGAGGCGTACAAGGCAAAAGGAAACCTCGAAGCCTAGAACAGAACATTATGGATACTACAATATAATATTGTGGGACCATAAGGTAGAGAGATCATGATGGAAAGGAATCTCTCGACTGAAACAGAGCAAAGGTAACAAAGAACACACAACACACACAACTCTAAAGAACTCAACACTAGGTCAACTGGCTGAAAAACGTCATGCCCAGAAGGCACCTAAACTTTGAAAGTTTAGAAGAGATATCAAAACTTTTCCAAAGCCAACACAAGATAAGATGACCCAAAGTTAGAGATACCAGATGAGAAGAAAAAGAAGCATACCGGAGTTTTCGCAAATACTTTTCATCTTTGAAATAGTTTTTCACAAGCACTAGACTCAACATCGACCAATAGCAAGGTTTTCCTACGGTCGGTACTGCTCTGATACCAAAAACTGTAACACCCATGGATCTGGGTTAAAAAAATCCCATACCATAGTCTGACATAAGCTTAACCTAGAGCTCAAGGATATTCAGTGAGAAATTGGTAACACAACAGTAACCCTGTGACCCAAAAATTATTACAGCAAGCTCATAACTAAGCGAAGAACCAAAATATTACAAGCAGAGGTCACTGGCCACAAACATCAAACAATGGAAGGCAAATTATGCTATTAAGTGTAGAAAACTTAACAAATGGCCTAAGATGTCTAAAGCATAACGATGGCGTCCCAGCACCTAGATCCCAGGCTGTCGGCCGGCAACCCCAAGCTACTCGTCGGTATCGATGTCATACCAAACTTGTATTTAGGGGAACACTTATTCTGCTACAAAAGTATCAACAAAGAAAGGATGAGTACAGGGTGTACTCCTCAATACTTATGGCTGGTGGGGTTATTTTGCATAAAGCAATCTTTGTTTATAAAACAGGAGGAGAGAAGAAGCTCGTCTAATCAGAGTATTTTAAAAGGGGATAAGAGAGCGACATCTCTGAAGAATTGATCATAATCTTTTGATATCCACCAAATCATCATCATCTCCTAACTAGGATCACCCCCTCGTACCCATGAGGAAGCACACATTGATCTGCAAATTTTACGATTAGCTTAAAGTTCTCTATGATCTTTGAATCTGGTCACCAAGCATTCATAACCGTGAACACAGATTTTCGAAAATATTTAACCCTAAAGGAGTGTACAACTTTACCTACACGTACTAACTGACTCTTAATGCCAGAATCATTAACCCTCTTCCTTGGAAGGCCGGTAGTGGGTGGTTAGACATGACCTTTACCTTCCTTTTGCCGAGACCATGAGTCATGCCGTAAGGAGGGTTCCACTATAATGGGTCAAGTCCCGAAGCCGGTCCCTAGAGATGTGAGTCAGGGTTGGTTTACCAGAGGAGCTGCCTCAAGCAACCTCGACCACGCTTACCTACCTGTTTTGATGCACCTTCACCCACCAAATCCTTCAAAACGTTTTCTATGCATATGTCGAATGGACCATCCGAACTATGTGACTCATGGAATCTATTAAGCAAGTTAGTTACTCGTGAGGTTTTCTAGGCTCCGTGTGGCTGTACGCTCGTCTTAGTTCCAAAGGCAAGAAGTCGGGTCCTAGTAGTGGCGAGCATGGTACTACAAAAACCACATCCCACCATGACCTCCCATACAAGCTGATGAGTCCAAAATTGATGTATATATAAGTATATAAATTATTTATATTGTCACTCATTACTTGATACATCTATCTACAACTAGGCCTATTATGTATTAATTTCTAGTTTTCATTAATTTCCACATGGGATTTGCATATTAGTAGTTTTATTAGGATTTTATTACCTTTTATTGTCTTTGATTTGTGTGTAGGTGCTATGTAGAATCATGGATAAATGGAGCCAAGAGGATTTAATATGGACGAGCTGCAGGCACCAGACTTAGCCATTTGTGGGGAGGAAAAAGTTGATTTGCCATAAACTCTAAATGATGATCCAAGGCCATGGAGTTGTAGCCCTCATCCATATCAATCCAACGAGCCAAAGAACACCTCAATCGGAGTCCGTATGAAGAAATGGCAGCCAAAATACTACGGAGTACCGCAGGGATAACGACCACTGGTACGGGTTGAGCCCGCTCGTACCGTACGGCCATACCGCCCTCCGACGCCTTTATTTCGTAAAACGGAACAACATTTGTGAAGGCCCAATGGGCATATTCGCCCCCCAGCTCTGTCGGTTCGCAAAACCAACCTCTAGATGCCTATTTAAAGAGGGGAAAACCCTAGAATAAGGGGAGGAATCCATCCACGCCTAAGGGGCGAAGCCCTGCCGCTCTGCCACCTCCATAGCCACCGCAGACAATATCCACATCTCCACACCATCAATCAAGATGAAGAGAAGGAGGTTCCCCCCATCTTCACCGTGTGCACCGTTCATCATCATCATGTCCAATCCCGTCTCCATCTCTCTCTTGTATTAGATCTTGTAATTGTAAGATTGAACATGGTTGTGATTTCATTAATATATCCATCTATGTTTTGTTGTTCATCCATGTGTGAGTGATTTATTAGGTTCTAGGTTGAGGTTTGATCTAGTGCGCTAAGTTAGAATGTGTTTGTGATCCAAGTATTCAATTACATGAATTGCAAGATGAGTTCATGGGATCCCTTGGTCCAGAAGTGTACGTTTGCCTCGCGAGTGACACGTGAGAATTATGCATACTACACATAGTGTGAAATCCTGGTAATCAAGTGGGGAACGTTTATTTGTTGAGGGAATTTCTTGTAGATAATGGATTCGCACATATATTCGCCCATCTAGTACTAGTGAGACCGAAGTCTAGAAACCCTCTCTCATTCTATTCAACCCTACAACTACAACTCCCTTTAGTTTAGTTCTTGTTCTAGTTTACTTTTAGTACGTTATTTAGTTTGTTACTAGTTACTTTAAATCTCTCTTGTTTACTATTACTCTAGCAACTTATAGTGTAAACTATTTCCAAACACCGTTTTGGATGCGAACGTGGCTGCATTAACAATGCGGGGTTGTGTGGTTTCCATCTTGCAAAGCTCCTTTGGGATCAATCTTTCTAATAAATAGTTGCCACTACGACAATAACCCTGTTGTTGGACGCAGGAACCCACCTATCAACTTGGCACCGTTGCCGGGGAGCAAAGCATTTGCTTATTACCTACCCACTCGCACATAGTTTATTTCCGTTTGTTGCTATTTACTGTTTTCACTTATTTGAAAAGAACAAAAAAATAATAAAACCAAAAACCCATAAAAAATTATAAAACCAAATTATAAAACATTTGTTACTAATCATGTCTTGTGAGATTTCTATTTTAGAACATATTCAACTTGCAAAGGAGGAGAAGAGACGAAAATAATCCTTGTACATGGTTGCCAAAGAAGAAGATGGTGCATACAACGAAGAACTCGTAACTACTAATGATATGCAAGTATACGATATGTATTATCAGGTAATCTGCTGTGCTTACACATTATGTTCTTCACATCAAATAATATGTCTTCATTGTATGTGTGCCGGACATTTTTGCTTTCAATGTTCTCATACCTATGATGAATCTTTGGTGTCATACAATAGTAGTGATGCTAATAGGGAAGTTATAGAGTATGCTATTTATGAAGGTGCCCATGGACTACTCCAAAAAATAATGATACTTATGATGAGTAGTGATAATGAATTTTTACAAATGGCATACAAAACCTTGCAATATATTGTTGAGTATTGTCAAGTACATCTTAGCGAGAATGCACTTGTGTTGGAGAGTAAGGCACGGTGTAAAGCCGTAGTCCCGAAGATAATCATTTGCAGGAATCACAAGATGAAAATGAGGAGCACAAAGGTAAGGTTGACAAAGATTGGCACACTACAAACACTTTGTTTGATAATGGTGCCTCTCTCTTTAGTAATGATTCTTATAATGCTAAAACTGATTGTAATTTATCTGCGAAGGCCTTGTGCCTAGAAACTCATGAGGAGAGCATTATTAATGATGAACTAGAGATATGACCTTGCTATGAATCTTTCAATGCTAATGTGTAGGAACCACTTCCTATTGCAAAGGAATAATTCTATAGAGTGTTCCCCTACAATGGTAACTGATGGACTGGGTTCCTGCACCAAAACAGGGTTATTGCAGTACCTGTAGCAACAAATATTTAAAGAGTTTGTCCCGATGGGAGCTCGACAAACATGACCCTCGCAGCCGCGTTGTCAATGCGACCACGTTCGCACCCAAACCGTAGTTTGGAAATAGCCTATTCTATAAGTTGCTAGGATAAATGAATTTAAGATGTTTTGTAATAAACTACTACTAGGACTAGAAGAAAACTAGAACAAAAGTAAAACTAAAAAGAGGTGAATGCAACGAGATGAAATATTAATGCTGTGATTCCTCAAGTAATGTTGTGTATACCTGTTTGCATGATAAGTGCTTATGGAATAGCTATTAACTATAATTGTGGCGGTCCCTCATATACCGTTATCTCCCACCGTTGGTAAGTGGCAACTAGACAACTCAATTTTCCACACCCTCTTCGGACATGGGTCATATCGTAAGAGAATAGTGTATTAAGGTAACAAGACCAATCAAGGTAAACCAGAGCAAAGGCATTACGTTCTATGGACAACCGTACTCCTAAGAAAGTGTGCTAGCCACAAGATATCTCGTATGTCACTTTGGGGTCAAGCAGTTCGTAACACTATACCTATCTATATCATGAGTGATCTTGAGGAAATTAAATCTTAATGAGCGGTGCATCCTAAGCTGCTATTGCCGCCGCAAATCACTTATAGCAAATAGCCTATTAGTTCTACCCACGGACTTGTTATGCCCATGGATGAGTAGAGACTAATGATAAGTTTTGTGACACTCAGTGAATCCCTAGTAAATTCCTCAATAATGGATTGGACGTGTCCAATCATTAGAATAATATCGTGAATAGAACAATGTAAAGAGAAAGCACAAACATATTAATTAACAATAATACACCACACTTCAATTACTCAAATCATCATAACATTAATAAAAGGGGATTCAAGCCATGCTACAACCTATGATGGAGATCATGATGGGGAAGGATGAAGGAGTAGCGGCGATGGAAATGGTGATGATGACACGGTGACGGTGGTGTCGGTGTGGTGATGGCGGCATCCTTATCCTCCTCCTCTCCTTGCTTGGATGGCTTGATGGTACTGATGGAGAACTAGATCTTGGTGGAGCTATAGAGGCTATGGAGGCGGCACGGCGGCAGGGCACCGCCGTGGAGGCGGTAGATGGGATCTAGATATTGTATATGGTGTATTGTGGCTTCCTCCTCTCTTCCCTCCTTTATATAGGCCTTGGGGGTTCCCTAGGGTTCCCCCAATACCATCATATGACTTAGGGAAGGTTCTGGAGATTTTCTGGGGAGAAATCTCATCGTTTCCGACCCTTTTTACAACTATACGGGCGCAACTATACGACCGGAAAAATGCTTCCGATCGTATAGTTGCTCGTCAAACCTTCGGTGTTTCGTAGTGTTTTGGCCGCCATTTCTTCATACAAACTCCATTTTGGGTGTTCTTGGGATCGTTGAGTTTGTCTCATCGAGGGATACAACCCCATGGTCTTGGATATTTATTTTGAGAAGTTGGAAAATTCACTTTTCCCAACACCCAAATGGCTTAGTCTGGTCCTTGCAGCTCCTCCATACTATGCTCTCTTTGTTCCTTTTGCCTTTGTTTTATCCATAATCATCATCAACACCTACACACATGTCAAAGACAAGGAAGAGGGATACAATTCTACCTAAACTACTAAATGTCCAAAGCTCATATTGATTTTAATAAAAACAAGCAATTATGCATAGCAATAGTTAGATGGACCATGATATGATAGGCAAATGACACAATTTATATTGCTAAAAAGTGTTGTATATCACAACCATCAACTTCCCCAAGCTAGATCTTGCTCTTGCTCGAGCAAAAGGGATCGATAACTTAATGGATGTGATCTTGCTTATCATTGAAAATCAATGCACCGTATCCTTGTTTTTCCTACAAGCTCAAAGCAAGAGAGCACATAATCATACAAGGCAATATAAGATTAGTTATATTATTCCAAACCACTAGAGATTAGTCAAAAACTTCTATGCCCCATGTCAAACTTAAATCTAGCTTGCAAGTAAACTTGTGATCCTTCTATACGCACTTTATTGTATTTTTGTATTTTTATTTGTAGAAGGCAAAGCTTAACACGGTTAGTTGTCAATCATAAATAGAAATAGAGTTTTCTAATGCTGTCCACTCATGCCATCTATTAAATTCTCTCAAGTGCAAACTTCGATTGTTGAGCTCATATAAAATATATTTCTTAGTAACGAGACCATGCCAAAAGAGTGATATATGTTCAATCGAGATTGTGTAGGCTATGAAGGACACTCGTGACTATTACCAAGGTTTCCCTTTTTGGTATAATGATTTCTCATAACATTCAGAGGACTATTCCGACTTTTGCTTTTAATGCAAGCCCATGAGAATACCAATGCATACCCAAATATAGCATTTTTGCTACATATGTTGGGCAACTCATAGCCAAACTCCAACAATTTCCTGGTTTTGGATTGTCCAAAGGCCAGCAGAGTTGTTAGCATCCCGTGTTGTGTGACAGTGGCGCAAGACACGCATAAAGCAATATCTTACTTTGATTTACAAGACAAATTTTTGGCATATGTAATCTCGAAACTTTGAAACATCATTTCTTATTTGACAACTCACTTAGTAAGCATCTACTAATATCATCATTTCCAACATTACGCGGTCGTGGTACTCCATAACAATTCACTTAAGACAATTCTGAACAGTGACAACTAGCAAGTTTTGAAGAACTTCTTTATTATATTTTTTTGTTTTCAAAATGTAGAGAACATGGCAATGTATATTTAGAGGATCACAATATTTTTCACAAGCCAGATAAAAGTTGAACAAGGTGCATCAAAACTATGGCTTGACTCCTATGGGGCCTAACATGAGAAAGTATATCCCTTATATAAATATGAACAAAACCTGACCTAAGCAAGCATTCAAAAACAGAGAGATACACAATAGCATGAAAACTTTTTAAGATAAAGAACTTTGCACAAGACTCTACGCATGCAAAATGAAAACAAAAGAGAAAATGCAGTTATCAAAAGAGAGTATAAGAAGTGGTTACCTCCCCAAGCTTAAGTTAAAGAAAGGGTGACACACTTTACCGTTGAGGTGCTTTTAACCTCTACTTTGATGGACAAAGAACCTTTGCTTCAATGAGTGTTTCGTGATCCGGTGTATGCCTTCCTTAAGAACCTGGTAGGAATAAGACTATAAAGAAGATGAAATATTTTTTGTGTTTTGAAGACACAGGTTTAGCTCACAAGTGATAAAAAATACAAGTACCACTGAGTCGGTTCATCAACCTAAACACCACGCTTAAGTCAACAAACTAATTCTAGAAGTGTAAGTGAGACAAAATATGAAACACAAGTGTGCATCCCCTATGTGCTTATTTAAAAGAGGTTCAAGTTGGAAGGTTTTATCAGACACTGATTGTTGAAACGTTGAATTGAATCAACCAAGTGGCTTATGCGAGTGTTTTTACGGCTGGCACTACCATACACGTCCTCACACAAGGTTCAAGTCCCTGCGAAAATAACACACGAAATAAAATGCATCGGTTTTGTACACGAAAATAGTTCGTTTACCCCACCGATAAAAGGAAAAGAAAACATGAACTTCTATAGAGAATTACAGTCTAGGAAGTTTCTTAGGTAGAACTTTTATTGCATGCAGATATTCAGCTCCCCTCGAGTTTCAAGGTTTTTAGAAGAAGTAGGGAGAAAGTATATCGAAATTTGATACAGGGGTTACCTTCCCATAGCGATTTTGTGGTTGAACGCAACTATACAAGCATAACTGTACTGCTCGAACAATGTGTTCCTGCCGTATAGTTGGCCTGCTGTCAAAATTTTAGGGTTTTCACCTACCGGTGCAGCTATACGACCAGAACTATACGGCCAGAATAATTTGTTCCTGCCGTATAGTTGGTCATCAAACCCTCTGTACCTGGAAAAGAAATTGTACGAAAGCATCGATATCTATACGACCAGAACTATACGGCCGGAATTTTTATTCTTGCCGTATATTTGGTCGTTAAACCGTCAGTAGTTATGAAAGAAAAAATGTGGATGGCAAAAATATCTATGTGACCGGAACTATACGGCTGGAATTTTTATTCTCGCCGTATAGTTGGTCGTTAAACCTTCTGTATACATCAAAAAAATATTTCTTTGTGAATTCTTTCTTAACCTGAAACTTAGGGAAACACCATGTTTTGACAGAAAAATGACAGATTAAATTTTTGACTAACATTTGGCGTGTATAAAATGGGATTTAAGTACAACCCAGTTTATGCAACACATAGTAACAAAAAATTCTACCTTTTGAAATTTTCAACAAGATTACTCTAATAGCAAGACATGCGAAGAATAAAAGTGCCAATGCAACATGAATGCAACTAGACTTAAGACCCAAAACTAAGAAAGACGCCTAATGACTTCCGGGTTGCCTCCCGGGAAGCGCTCTAGCCATAAATCTAGGCTAGGATGCTCCATACATTATCCACCTGGATCCCAAGGGATATCGACTTGAGGTGAGGTTGTACATACCAGCTTGGAGCATATTGAAGTAGAGTTCGGTCGGAGTCGTATCCTCTTACGGTGCATCAGCATCATGTAGATGAACAAGTTCTCACTTTCAAGCAAGTGTTGATGCACCAAGCTTGGTGAACATGCCTCCGCGTATAGCTGCAATGAGAGGATTTGAGATTCATATAAAATTCTTAAATCTTTACCTTGATTACCTATGTAGGGGAACACTTCATGGTATTCTTCCTTCATAGCAGGGAGTTCAGGACCCTGCATGTTAGTATAACAAGGTTCTATCTGTAGTTCATTATTATTAATGCTCTCCATATGATTGTCTAGGCACAAGGCCTTGATACATTGCAAATGTATCTATAATTTTTGATGTTCCATGCTTGGTTTTATCTACTTTCTTATGTTTTGTCCACACTTTGGAGTACTTTTCATATGATTTCTTGGACTAACCTATTAACAAGAGCCACAGTGCCAGTTGCCTGTTTTCTGCTGTTTTTGGTTCCAGAAAGTCAAAAAATGAATATTCTCGAAATTGGACAGGACAAAAGCCAAAAAATTCAATATTTCACCGAGGGGACCACAGAGCCAGAAGACGAGACGGAGAGGGGCCATGGGCCAGCCACACCATAGGGTTGTGCGGGTCCCCCTAGCCGCGCCACCAGGTGGTGTGGGCCCCTTCGGCCTCCACCGACCTTGCCCTTTCGCCTATATATTCCTCCTGATGCAAAAACCCTAAGTCATCAAGCCTCCAGCCATGAAAAGTTCCGCAGTGCCGCCGCCATCGAAGGTGAGATTCGAGGGACAGAAAGTCTCTGTCCCGGTACCCTGCCGGGATGGGGAAGTGCCCCCGGAGCCTTCTCCATCGATCTCCACCGCCATCTCCATCACCATTGTTGATTCCCATGATGAGGAGGGAGTAGTTCTTCCTCGAGGCTAAGGGTTCTACCGGTAGCTATGTGTTCATCTCTCTCTATGCATGATCATATTGTGATCATGAGCTTTGTAATCAATTAGATCTACCTTGCTACTCAAGTGCTTAATAGATCTCTGCTCTCCCCGTGTGTGTGAAAGTGACAACGTGCACACCCATGGTGGCACTTAGGCTAGAGATTTCAAATACTTGTTATGAGTTATATTTGGAGTTGGATGTCTCTATGAAATTGTGGTGTTTGTTGGAACCATCTAGAGCTCAAGGTGACAGTGTGGGGTTTTCTAGATGGGAAAGATGAACTTTGAGGTGTGCTGTTATAGCCCTACCATCGATTAGAGTGTCCAACCGGAGAGTAGTTAAGAGTAGTATCATAAAGAAGAATATATTTATATGAGAGTGTTCACTAGTGAAAATATGATCCCTAGGCCTTGTTTCTAAGTACTGAAACACCGTTTTCTATTAGATCTATTGCATGTTTGCTTGCTTCTATCGTTATTTCTGTTTTACTTTAGTCTTTTCCACGCCATCAAGCTATTCTCTAACACCGTTACCACTTATAATTATCCATACCACTTGTATTTCACTATCTCTTTGCCGAACTAGTGCACCTATACACCTGACAAGTGTATTGGGTGTGTTGGGGACACAAGAGACTTCTTGTATCTTGATTGCAGGGTTGCTTGAGAGGGAATACCTTTAACCACTTCCTCCCTGAGTTCGATAAACCTTGGGTAATCCACTTAAGGGAAAACTTGCTGCTGTTCTACAAACCTCTGCACTTCGAGGCCCAACAACTGTCTACAAGAATAGAAGTGCGTAGACATCAAGCTATTTTCTAGCGCCGTTGCCAGGGAGGTAAGGTAAAAGGTACTCACATCTTCGGTGTGAGTGCTCGAAGTTATTTCCTTTAGATTCTGCAATTTTGTCTTTTTGTTTTTTGTTTTCACTAGTTAGGCTTAATGGAAAACAACAAAAAAATTAGAGAGCTTTATAGTATTTATCTTGAGTTAGGACATGAAGTGTTTGAAGAGAAAATTAAAAAACCTATGGAACTTTATGTAACACCCTCAAATCGGCCCTATTCAAGTTTTAGCCCTTTCCGCCAAACCCGCATAGAAACGATTCAAGGACGCCCACCAGGCACTTTCGTGCGGGTGGAAAAAGAAGTAATACCATTACACAACAGTCCTCGATGGGACCCATAGAACATATATATACACATCAGCGACTCCATGAGTCAAGAATACAGATATAATATACAAAGATCCAAATCACCTTGAAAACGATAGAGCGTCTGACTACGGACAAGATGCAAATGGGGCTAAGAGCCCTGAAGAATAACCAATGGCGTCCATAACCCTGCGCAGGCCAAGCCGGAAGGGTAACCCTGCTAACGACGTCGATCTCAAACCTACTAAAACAAAAGGGGTGCTGACAAAGGGCAAAGAAAAAAAAAGAGGAGCGTCAGTACTAAGGCCAGTACACGGCGAGGCTAGAATTCGGCGGCTCTCGCCTACATAGGTATGGTGGGCTGAAGCGGCAGCACAGCGGCACTATACAACCTATAGAGACTCGATACAACTGGTGTTTATCAGAGAGGGATAAGAAAGACCTACTCGGATCCAACCTAAAGCTAACACCAAACAAACCCATCCTGTTATTTCCCCCTCGAGACCAAACGAGGAAGTCGGACCAAGGAACTCACAGAGTTGGCAGTTTTATTCATTCCATTATAATTGAAGCACTTACTGGTCAGATATAGATAGCGTGGGCCGTCCTGATAGCATAAGTAGTGGGCAGTTTTAATCACCATTCCATTGTAGTTGGGACATTTACTAGTCAGATATAATTGTCATGAGGAATCCCAAAACCCAGCAGTTGTTGGCACTTTTATCACATTCCATTGGAGTTGCAATACTTACTAGGCAGGTACAGCATGTCACGAAACAACCCAGATCCACCAGTTGTTGGCATTTTTAATATCCATTCCGTTATAGTTGCATCTGATTACTAGTCACATATTAAGTCAAATTTATAGCACTACTTTAGTTATGCTTGTCTATGATCGAGATACTGTGCTCCAAGTCATCCATAACCGCGGACACGGCTTTCAGAAAGTTTTACCCTGCAGGGGTGCACAAATAGCAACACACACTCGATCAACCTCGGAAAAACCAACTCAAAACCCAACGAGGCATTCACGACAAAGCGATCACAGGATTCATAAAATATTTCAGGGGGCCACCCCACTAAGCTACCCGCAACGAAGTTGGCCGGCTCCGGAACGGACCTAGGGTTTGCGTCAATGGCTGTAAACGACTGGGAACCCGAAAGTGTGACTGGGCTTGTCGATACCGCGAAAACACTCCGCATCCAAAACAGTACAGGTGCTCCACGCACAATCTTAAATAAAGCAAGCATGGCATAAGTACATGATAGTAATAAAGCCCCAAACTACTTGTGGCCCCAAGAAATAGAAATGAATCAAGCTCTGGCTCAGGGGGGTCCATAAGGCCTCCCGGATGTGGATAGTGCGAAAAATCAAGGAACAGGTATCAAGTACTCGGGGTCCTACGGGACACAAGTGAGCGTGGAAGAACCAAATAACATCTATTGCTCACCGATGTCTCTACATTAGTTATATCTAGCCTTTTAATAGTTGTATTTAAAATCATGATCACCTCCACCAATAAGCATCTCCACCCAATAAAAATCCGCCACCGTTCCAACAATTGTGTTACTTGACAACACGAGATCACACCTGAGCAAGCGACTACGACTCGCAAGGCCAGCTATCTACCAAACACAGGTAATAGGAGGCCTCCAAGGCAATATGGAGGCTGCACGGGGTATAAATGGTGTACGGAAACTAAAGCATCACGACACGGATAGCAATAGATCAACAAGAGGAAATAAAGAGTATAAATGCAAAATAGGTAGAAAGAGGGAGAATGCTCGCCTGGGAAAACACTGCCGAAGGATCAAAACCGGAGAACTTGTCGATACTCGCATCCACTCATCGGTCTAATCCGTGAAGAAGCAAACACTAAAAGAAACACCAGATGCACTATTTAATACTACGGCAGAAGATCGGGCATGATGTATGTATGATGTATGACATGGCAAAGATGCGATGCGACTAGACAATTGTAAGCGAAATCGGAGTTCCAACGATTAAATAGAAGGTTCAAGTTATTTTTCTAACCACCAAATTAAATATTGATTAATATGGTAACACAAGGCAGGGAAGATCTACAACAAAGTTAAATGAAGCGGGAAAATATTATAAGCATTTCCCAAATTACTCCATATGTTACTTAATAAGTGTTATGCAAACCGTAACCAACCCACATGATACATGATGCAAAAATAATGAGGATTACATATTAATATTTAGCGCACTTTTCTGATAAACTTTAGTATATTATACTTTGCAATAGGAGCTACAGATCATAAGATATTAATTCAAAATGTATTTGCATATAGTAATAAAAAATAAATAAAGGAAAGAGATGAACAGGGATGTGTCGGGTCCATCTAGTATCAAGTCTGAATGTGATTCAGAGAACAAAAACAAAAAGAAAGTGATGTTTTATTTGGGAAGATGTGGGGAATTGATCTCAGGATACAAAGTTGAAAAGCTAGCCACTAAGATGGTTCTTTTATGTTTACAGAAGGAGGTGCGGTCGATCTTGATCATACACAACTGAAGCTGCAGAGATAAAACGAGAATACACCTGAAGAGTTTCAGGATATTGCTGGATCATCAGGAGGCGACCACGATGTGATTTTTAACCAACAAAATGCAGAGAAAGAGAAGATTTGAACCGAGAATCAGGAAGAAGATGGGGTGCTGTGCTAGCGACTGGATTGAGGGTTTAAATTATGCATAGGACGTGGCGTGAAATCCTTTTAAATAGATCACGGACGAGATTTGTGTTCTCTGACAAACTGGAAAAAAACACAGAGACAAGACTCTGAGCTTCTACGTTCGGGACAGGTTGCGCCGGAGCACATGCGACCATAGTGGCGACCTCATTCGGTGGCGCTGGGACGCGTGCGGGATTGTAGATGGACGCAGAAAACAACCTGGAACTCGTCTACGTGTCGTAAACCATCAGGGGAACACCGGAGGGGAACCAACTACGATATCCGGTGGCGGAAAACCCGATGTTGACGCGGGGCTCAGAAATGGAATGCAATTGGACGGGGTAAGAAGGGAAGACAGAGGAGAAGCTCACCCTGATGATCATGGCGAACTTTGCTTGGATGCGGAGGATGGAGTCGACGGCGACGGCAAGGTACTGCGGCGGTGCTCCGATGGGAAGGAGAGGGGAAGACAAGGCAGGCACGTACGGCCCCTCTTGCGGGCTCCAACCAATCGTCAGCGGTACAACGAATTGATTCCCGACTTCCATTGTGTTTGGCGGTGATCGCGGCGTCGACAAGGTCGGGTTTCTCAATCCCCCACCATGGCTCTCTCTCGGTAGGTGGAAGAAAAAGGGGAAAAGGCGAGATGGCGGCGTGGGATGGGAAGGAGACAAGCTAGGGTTCGACTAGGCTGCTTTAGAGGAGATTAAAAGAGGAGGGAAAGGGAGCAAGTGGAGGCATGTGTCGTGGTTGCAGGTGCTCACACTCTCCGCATGTGAGGAGGAAGACGACAACAGTAATATTTCCCCTCCAGATCGATCAAAGAAAAGGGGCTAGGTGATGGGCTGAAACAAGAGGGGAGGAAAAGAACCGGGTGACTCCCTGTGTACGTGACAACCGGCCCAGGCTGCTGCTGATCATTGCACTGCTGCTCTATGAATTCTTAACATACAGTCAGCTGAAGATGTTGACTGAATTTCTTCCTACAGCTTTACAAACTGCACCAAACCCTCATGTTTTGTCTAGAATTTGAATAGAGGCACAATTTTAAAACAGAAAAGGAAACATTTTGGAATAGGGAGGGGTTTAAAGGCCATGAACCGGCTCAGATATCACACATGTGTGGAAAAGGCGTTTGTAAGTAGAAAAGAAGAAACATGAGTGAAAGAATTGGAGAGGAGCAAAATGACTAGCAAAAGATTTAGGCCACGAGGATGATCCCAGGTGGATAAAAACAAAGCCGAGGGATATATATATATATATATGATGTCCAGATTTAAAGAGAGGGGAAAAACACCAACTAGAATTAGAATAGCGAGGATAGATTAAGGTGATAGCAAGATTAGATGGTGATTTATAAACATGGACAAGCACATAAAAGCAACTTAACCAAATGCAATGCAAGTTAAACAATGTAACAATTTATATGAATCATGGAAGGTGGCATGATGAACATGATGATGGAGAAAATAAAATAATAGGCAATTTTCTAGTTAGGGATTTCCCGGGATGCTACACTTTATTTGCATGCTAATAGCGATGTTGTTAGTATGAACTCTTTGGACACCATTATTGCTAATGTTATGGAAAAGTCTAACCTTGGGGAAGCTAGTTTTTATAAAAATAATCTTTTTAGTTCCCTAGCTTTGGAAGATAGCTATTCTATTGCTTATGATGATACAAAACCTCCAATATATGATGATTATAATGATGAGTATGATATTTTTAGTCCACCTACTATTGAGGAGAAAATTAATAACTACAATATGCCTCCAATATTTGATGATTATGGTGATGAGAATAATAATGATTGCTATTTGAGAGGGGAGTTCACATTGGAGGCCTTCTTCATCACCATGCAAGCCTCTGGTGTGATGCGTGAGTAGTTCATCCTTGGACTACGGATCCATGTAGTAGCTAGATGGCTGGTTCTCCTCCTTTGTGCTTTCATGTCTAGATCTTGTGAGCTTCGTTCACGATCAAGATCATCTATTTGTAATTCTTCATGTTGTGTTTGCGGGGATCCGATGGATATTGAGATGCTATTTCAGATTGATTATTGATTCTATCATGTCTTTGTTATTTGTGATCTTGCATGCTTTCCGTTGTTAGTAGCTATCTTGGCCAAGTAGATGCAAGCAACTCCAAGAGTTAGTATTTATGCTCGATAGTGGGTTCATGCCTCTGGTAATCTGGGGAAATGACAGAAATCTCTAAGGTACTAGATGTGATGTTGCTACTAGGGAGAAAACAACAATCCTTTGTTCATAGAACAATCGTATTGGTTACATTACACGCAATTCGTAAAGCAATAATCTGTTGCTTGGAACTTAATACTGGAGGGGGTTTGGATGATAACCTGAAGGTGGATTATTAGTGATAGATGCAGTTGGATGGCGGTCTATGTATAATGTTGTAATGCCCAATCAAGTTCCAAAGGAGTCAAGATGATTAGTATATGCATGTATTGCTTTCTCGATGTTTGTCAATTGCCCTGCTGTAATTCGTTCACCCAGCATGTTATCTATCTTAAGGAGAGCCACCTCTAGTGAACTATGGATCCTGGTCCTTTTCTTTTACATACAATCTATAAAGTGTTTACTCCGTTGTGTTTACTTTCTGCAAACTATTACTTCCTTCCATTCGATACGTTTAATCCTTTGTTTTTAGCAAAACACGGTGAGATTGACAACCTCATCGCAAGTTGGGGACAGAGTTCTGTGGTTGTGTTGTGCAGGTCTCCACGTTGCTACTAGCACCGGTAGTGCGCCCTGCCAAGGCTCAGCTAGCAACACCTTTGGGGTGTTTCCTTGCTCCTAATGGTTCGATTAAACCTTGGTTTCATTTGAGGGAAACTTCTTGCTGTGCTCATCATACCTTCCTCTTGGGGTTCCCAACAAACTCTACATCAACACGAGCCATCAAGCACTTTTCTGGCGCCGTTGCCGGGGGTCAAGGACATCATCACAAGGGGAGTCCCTCACAACCAATCTCTTTACTTTGTTATTTTTGTTTTGCTTTGTTTGCTTGTTTCTTTATCAAAAACACACACAAAATACTTCTACTAGTTTGCTTTCTTATTTGAAAACCAAAAAATGACTACTCTTGAAAACACTAAGTTGTGTGACTTCACTAGCACCAACAACAATGATTTTATGAGCACACCTATTGCTCCACATGTTCCTGAAGCTACTTTCTTTGAGATAAAACCTGCTTTACTCAATCTTGTTATGAGAGAACAATTTTCTGGTATTGTTAATGAAGATGTTGTTGCCCATCTAAATAACTTTGTTGCACTTTGTGAGATGCAAAAGCATAGGGATATAGATGGTGATATTATTAAGCTGAAATTGTTTCCTTTCTCTTTGAGAGGAAAAGCTAAAGAATGGTTCAATTCCTTAACTAGGAATAGTATTGATTCTTGGACTAAGTGCAAAGATGCTTTCATTGGAAAATACTATCCTCCCGCTAAGATTATATCTATGAGAAGTGAAATAATGAAGTTTAAACAATCTGATAATGAGCATGTTGCTCAACCTTGGGAAAGAATGAAATCTTTGGTAAAGAATTGTCCCACTCATGGACTGACTGCTTGGATGATCATCCAAACTTTTTATGCAGGATTGAACTATTCTTCAAGGAACCTATTGGATTCTGCTGCTGGAGGTACCTTTATGACCATCACTTTGGGTGCTGCAACAAAACTTCTGGACAATATGATGGTTAATTATTCTGAATGGCGTACTGAGAGAGCTCCACAAGGTAGGAAGGTAAATTTCTATTGAGGAAACCTCCTCCTTGAGTGATAAAATTGATATTATTATGTCTATGCTTGTGAATGGAAAAACCCATGTCAATCCAAATAATGTTCCTTTAGCCTCTTTGGTTGCTCAAGAAGAGCAAGTTGATGTGAATTTCATAAGAAATGATAATTTTGGCAACAATGCTTTTGGTAATAACAATTATAGGCCCTACCCTCCTAATAATACTTATGGTTATAGTGGTAAACCTAGATTACCTAGTGAAGGAAGAATTTTAGAAGTTGAAGGAGCCATTAAAAACTTCATGCAAATGCAATATGAGCAAAATAAACTATTTACTAAAACTATGGAGGAACAATCTACCATCTTGAAGAACATTAGCCATCAACTTGAGAGTCTAAATAGGGAAATTCCTAGTTTACAATTGAAACTCTCTAATGCTGAAAAGAATATATCATCTCTATCTGAAGCTCAATCTTCATTAATTAATAAAATGGCTACTAAGCCTGAAACTAATTTTAATCCCTTTGCAACTACTAATGCTATACAAGTAAGAATTGATGAAAATGTTAGACTATTAGCTGAATTACATGCTAAGTGGGAAAGAGAAGGTGAAATTGCTAGAAACATTAGTGTTTCTACTATTACCACCACTAGTGTTGAGGCTAATAATAGTTCTACTACTTTAGATGATAAATTTGATTTTGATCTTGATGTTTGCAATATCTCTGAAGTTATTAAGTTCCCACAAAAGCTTGCTAAAAGTCCTAATGTTAGTGCTATGAACATGGCCTTGACAAAACACATTACTGATGCTCTCATAAAGATTAAAGAAGAAAAGGATGAAACATAAAGCTTATATTCCTATTAAACAAGAAGATGATTGGGAACCCATCATTAATATGAAAGTGAATGACTTTGATTTCAAAGATTTATGTGATCTTGATAGTAGTGTTTCTATTATGCCTAGAAGGATTTATGATATGCTTGATTTGCCTCCACTTGAAGATTGTTATTTGAATGTCCCACTTGATGATAATGCTAAAAAGAAACTCACGGGGAGTCTTAATGATGTTCTTATTATGGTTAACAATGCCTATGTCCCCGTTGACTTCTATGTTTTGGGTGTTGAATGCAATGCTTCTTGTCCTATTACTTTGAGAAGACCTTTTCTTAGAACTGTTGGTGCCATTATTGATATGAAAGAATGCACCATTAAATATCAACTCCCACTCAAGAAAGGTATAGAACACTTCCCTCAGAAGAGAGAGAAGATTTCTTTTGCCTCTCCTATGAAAACAAAATTTGGTCTTAATGCTTCTTCATTTGAGAACACTTGATTCTTCTTTTTGCTTGTTATGCCTAACTTAAAGGCGTTAAAGAAAAGTACTTATTGGGAGATAACCCAAAAGTTTTAGATGAGTCTTGGAAGTTATTACCTCTGTAATAACCGCTCCTTATCCTTTATATTTGCTTTTTGTGCCAAGAGTAACCTCTAATGAGAGAGAAGTAATGATTGGGAAAGTTGCTGTCCCGAAATAGATTTATGTGCTTCACCGTAAAAATTTGTGTAAAATCTCTGAACGTCTTTTTGAGGCGTGAATTTTTGTGCTTTCTGCCCCAGGTTGTTATCTAACTTTCGTTAGTTCAACACTTTTTGATTTTAGCAACAGAAGGTCTTCGAAAAAAATTCGTATTTACCTGCTGGTCTGTTTTGACAGATTTCTGCCATTTTCTGCATTTGCTATTTGTTGGTTCCTTTTTGAGTTCTTTTGGGGAAGTTCTAATACCAAATAAAAAAGCAAATGCAGTTCTAATACCAAATAAACTTAAATTAGAACACTAGCTACTGTAGCACTTCACTCAAAAACTCAATTCCCCAAAAGAACTCAAAAAGGAACCAACAAGAAGCAAATGCAGAAAATGGCAGAAATCTGTCAAAACAGACCAGCAGGTAAAGACGAATTTTTTCTAAGACCTTATGTTGCTAAAAGAAAAAAGTGTTGAACTAACAAAAGTTAGATAACAACCTGGGGCAGAAGCACAAAAATTCACACTCAAAAATACATTCAGAGATTTTACACGAATTTTTACGGTGAAGCACATAAATCTGTTTCGGGACAACAACTTTCCCAATCATTACTTCTCTCTCATTAGAGGTTACTCTTGGCACAAAAAGCAAATAAAAAGGATAAGGAGTGGTTATTACGGAAGTAATAACTTCCAAGACTCATCTAAAACTTTTGGGTTATCTCCCAATAAGTACTTTTCTTTAAGGCCTTTAAGTTAGGCATAACAAGCAAAAAGAAGAATCAAGTGTTCTCAAATGAAGAAGCATTAAGACCAAATTTTGTTTTCATAGGAGAGGCAAAAGAAATCTTCTCTCTCTTCTGAGGGAAGTGTTCTATACCTTTCTTGAGTGGGAGTTGATATTTAATGGTGCATTCTTTCATATCAATAATGGCACCAACAGTTCTAAGAAAAGGTCTTCTCAAAGTAATAGGACAAGAAGCATTGCATTCAACACCCAAAACATAGAAGTCAACGGGGACATAGGCATTGTTAACCATAATAAGAACATCATTAAGACTCCCCGTGAGTTTCTTTTTAGCATTATCATCAAGTGGGACATTCAAATAACAATCTTCAAGTGGAGGCAAATCAAGCATATCATAAATCCTTCTAGGCATAATAGAAACACTACTATCAAGATCACATAAATCTTTGAAATCAAAGTCATTCACTTTCATATTAATGATGGGTTCCCAATCATCTTCTTGTTTAATAGGAATATAAGCTTTATGTTTCATCCTTTTCTTCTTTAATCTTTATGAGAGCATCAGTAATGTGTTTTGTCAAGGCCATGTTCATAGCACTAACATTAGGACTTTTAGCAAGCTTTTGTGGGAACTTAATAACTTCAGAGATATTGCAAACATCAAGATCAAAATCAAATTTATCATCTAAAGTAGTAGAACTATTATTAGCCTCAACACTAGTGGTGGTAATAGTAGAAACACTAATGTTTCTAGCAATTTCACCTTCTCTTTCCCACTTAGCATGTAATTCAGCTAATAGTCTAACATTTTCATCAATTCTTACTTGTATAGCATTAGTAGTTGCAAAGGGATTAAAATTAGTTTCAGGCTTAGTAGCCATTTTATTAATTAATGAAGATTGAGCTTCAGATAGAGATGATATATTCTTTTCAGCATTAGAGAGTTTCAATTGTAAACTAGGAATTTCCCTATTTAGACTCTCAAGTTGATGGCTAATGTTCTTCAAGATGGTAGATTGTTCCTCCATAGTTTTAGTAAATAGTTTATTTTGCTCATATTGCATTTGCATGAAGTTTTTAATGGCTCTTTCAACTTCTAAAATTCTTCCTTCACTAGGTAATCTAGGTTTACCACTATAACCATAAGTATTATTAGGAGGGTAGGGCCTATAATTGTTATTACCAAAAGCATTGTTGCCAAAATTATCATTTCTTATGAAATTCACATCAACTTGCTCTTCTTGAGCAACCAAAGAGGCTAAAGGAACATTATTTGGATTGACATGGGTTTTTCCATTCACAAGCATAGACATAATAATATCAATTTTATCACTCAAGGAGGAGGTTTCCTCAATAGAAATTTACCTTCCTACCTTGTGGAGCTCTCTCAGTACGCCATTCAGAATAATTAACCATCATATTGTCCAGAAGTTTTGTTGCAGCACCCAAAGTGATGGTCATAAAGGTACCTCCAGCAGCAGAATCCAATAGGTTCCTTGAAGAATAGTTCAATCCTGCATAAAAAGTTTGGATGATCATCCAAGCAGTCAGTCCATGAGTGGGACAATTCTTTACCAAAGATTTCATTCTTTCCCAAGGTTGAGCAACATGCTCATTATCAGATTGTTTAAACTTCATTATTTCACTTCTCATAGATATAATCTTAGCGGGAGGATAGTATTTTCCAATGAAAGCATCTTTGCACTTAGTCCAAGAATCAATACTATTCCTAGTTAAGGAATTGAACCATTCTTTAGCTTTTCCTCTCAAAGAGAAAGGAAACAATTTCAGCTTAATAATATCACCATCTATATCCCTATGCTTTTGCATCTCACAAAGTGCAACAAAGTTATTTAGATGGGCAACAACATCTTCATTAACAATACCAGAAAATTGTTCTCTCATAACAAGATTGAGTAAAGCAGGTTTTATCTCAAAGAAAGTAGCTTCAGGAACATGTGGAGCAATAGGTGTGCTCATAAAATCATTGTTGTTGGTGCTAGTGAAGTCACACAACTTAGTGTTTTCAAGAGTAGTCATTTTTTGGTTTTCAAATAAGAAAGCAAACTAGTAGAAGTATTTTGTGTGTGTTTTTGATAAAGAAACAAGCAAACAAAGCAAAACAAAAATAACAAAGTAAAGAGATTGGTTGTGAGGGACTCCCCTTGTGATGATGTCCTTGACCCCCGGCAACGGCGCCAGAAAAGTGCTTGATGGCTCGTGTTGATGTAGAGTTTGTTGGGAACCCCAAGAGGAAGGTATGATGAGCACAGCAGGAAGTTTCCCTCAAATGAAACCAAGGTTTAATCGAACCATTAGGAGCAAGGAAACACCCCAAAGGTGTTGCTAGCTGAGCCTTGGCAGGGCGCACTACCGGTGCTAGTAGCAACGTGGAGACCTGCACAACACAACCACAGAACTCTGTCCCCAACTTGCGATGAGGTTGTCAATCTCACCGTGTTTTGCTAAAAACAAAGGATTAAACGTATCGAATGGAAGGAAGTAATAGTTTGCAGAAAGTAAACACAACGGAGTAAACACTTTATAGATTGTATGTAAAAGAAAAGGACCAGGATCCATAGTTCACTAGAGGTGGCTCTCCTTAAGATAGATAACATGCTGGGTGAACGAATTACAGCAGGGCAATTGACAAACATCGAGAAAGCAATACATGCATATACTAATCATCTTGACTCCTTTGGAACTTGATTGGGCATTACAACATTATACATAGACCGCCATCCAACTGCATCTATCACTAATAATCCACCTTCAGGTTATCATCCAAACCCCCTCCAGTATTAAGTTCCAAGCAACAGATTATTGCTTTACGAATTGCGTGTAATGTAACCAATACGATTGTTCTATGAACAAAGGATTGTTGTTTTCTCCCTAGTAGCAACATCACATCTAGTACCTTAGAGATTTCTGTCATTTCCCCAGATTACCAGAGGCATGAACCCACTATCGAGCATAAATACTAACTCTTGGAGTTGCTTGCATCTACTTGGCCAAGATAGCTACTAACAACGGAAAGCATGCAAGATCACAAATAACAAAGACATGATAGAATCAATAATCAATCTGAAATAGCATCTCAATATCCATCGGATCCCCGCAAACACAACATGAAGAATTACAAATAGATGATCTTGATCGTGAACGAAGCTCACAAGATCTAGACATGAAAGCACAAAGGAGGAGAACCAGCCATCTAGCTACTACATGGATCCGTAGTCCAAGGATGAACTACTCACGCATCACACCAGAGGCTTGCATGGTGATGAAGAAGGCCTCCAAGGTGAACTCCCCTCTCCGGCAGGGTGCCGGGAAGAGCTTCAGATCCCTCCCGATCTAGGGATGGAGACGACGGTGGATACAGACTCTTTCGTGGATTTTTGATCGGGTACTTAGGGTTTTCGTCCCGAGGGCATCTTATAGGCGGAAGGAGAGGCCGAGGGGGTGCTGGGGTCGGCCAGACCACCCCCTGGCGAGGGCCAGGCCTGGCCGCGTGGCCAGGTGGTGTGGCCGACCCCCAGCCCTTCTCCGTCTCTTATTCTAGCATCTGATGACTTCCGGAAAATAGGCACTTTGGCTTTTGTCCCGTCCAATTCCAAGAATATTCATTTTCTGACTTTCCTGGAACCAAAAACAGCAGAAAACAGGCAGCTGGCACTATGGCTCTTGTTAATAGGTTAGTCCAAGAAATCATATGAAAAGTAGTCCAAAGTGTGGACAAAACACAAGAAAGTGGATAAAACCAAGCATGGAACATCAAAAATTATAGATACATTTGCAATGTATCAACTACTAAATGTCCAAAGCTCATATTGAATTTAATAAAAACAAGTAATCATGCATATTAGACATAGCAATAGTTAGATGGATCATGATATGATAGGCAAATGACATAATTTATATTGCTAAAAAGTGTTGTATATCATAGCCATTAGTAACCAAGATAAAAATTTAAATACTATATTCAAATCTCTAATCCTCTCGTTGTAGCTATATAATGAGGTATGCTCACCTCACCTGATGCATCCATGCTCGCTTGGAAGCGAGAACCTATTCATCTACATGATGCCGATGCACATCAATAGGGTACGACTTCGATCAGACTCTACTATGAGATGCTCCAACCCTTTGTTATAGGTAAGTACAAGCACACTTCAAATTGATATCCCCTGGGATCTAGGTGGATGATTTAAGGGAGCATCTAAGCCTAGCTATATGGCTTTAAAGAAAGCGCTTCCCAGGAGGCAACCCGAAAGTTTTTAGGTGTCTTTCTTAATTTTGTGTCTTGAGTTTAGTTGCATTGGCACTTTTATAGTTATGCATGATTTCCTATTAGAGTTGGCTTGGGACTATTTTCGATAAGTAGAATTATTGTTGCTCTATCATGTGTTGAATATCTTGGTTAAATCTTCTCAATCAAAATATATGTTTGCTTCGTTTGGATGCTGGACTAATGTTTCAGGTCCTTAGTATAATTTTCAGAGAAAAATAACTTGTTCCGGAGCTCACAGTGAGCTTAACGAGCAACAGTACAGGCGGACCTCTATCCGTACCGCGTGCCTGTACCGCTCATGTGACAATTCGGAAGAAGTAGAAAATTCTCCAGGAAGGTGACAACACGCTTAACGAGCACTGGTACGGTCGGACGCGTCCGTACCGTCTGCCTGTACCGACCTTGTTATCAGGCAAAGAAAACACAAAGAGGACCCTGAAGTTTTAACGACCACCCATATGGGCGCATCCTGCCCATACCATGTTGGAGATATGCCCAAGAGGCAATAATAAAGTGATTGTTATTATATCTTTGTGTTTATGATGAATGTTTACATCCCATGCTATAATTGTATTATTAGGAAACACTGATACATGTGTGTTTTGTAAACATATAAGAGTCCCTAGTAAGCCTCTTGTTGAACTAGCTTGTTGATTAATTGATGATCATGGTTTCCTGATCATGGGCATTGGATGTGATTAATAACAAGGTTGTATCATTAGGAGAATGATGTGATGGACACACACCCATAGTAAGCGTAGCATAAGATCAAGTCATTAAGTTCGTATTGCTATAAGCTTTCAAATACATAGTAACCTATTCCTTCGACCATGAGGTTATGTTAATCACCATCACCGGATGGATACTTTGATGACATCAAACGCCGCTTCGTAACTGGGTGGTTATAAAAGTGTCATTGGGTATTCTGAAAGTATGTGTTGAAGCGCAAGAACCAAGATTGGGATTTGTCCATCCATATGACGGATAGATATGCTCTGGGCCCTCTCGGTGGAATGTCATCTAGTTAGCTTGCAAGCATGTGACTAGGTCACAAGGGATGACATATCACGGAACGAGTAAAGAGTACTTATCAGTAACGAGGTAGAACTAGGTATGGAGATACCGACGATCAAACCTCGGATAAGTATAGTATCGCGAGACAAAGGGAATTAGTTTCGTATGTAAATGGTTCAATCAATCGCGAAGTCATCGTTGAGTATGTGGGAGCCATTATGGATCTCGAGGTCCCGCTGATGGTTATTGATATGAGATGTGTCTCTATCATGTCTACATATTCACGAACCGTAGGGTGACACACTTAAGGTTCGAAGTTGTTTTAAGTAGATATGGAATGTGCGTTGGAGACCGAATGTTGTTCGGAGTCTCGGATTGGATTCGGGACATCACGAGGAGATCCGGAATGGTCCAGAGAATAAGATTCATATATAGGAGATCATTTTATGAGATAGGAAATGTTCCGGAGTGTTTGTATGAGGATTCTAGAAGGTTTCAGAATGTTCCGGGAGGTTCTAGAAGATATCTTGGAGTTTGCTTGAAAATCAAGATAGGGATCAAGGAGTCCTGTTGGGTCAAGATAAGGAGTCGTGGGGGAGGAGGATTCCTCCCCACCTCCCAAACCCGCCGGCCCCATAGGAGGGGAGTCCTACAAGGACTCCCCTTCCCTGGCGCGCCCTCCCCTCTTTAAATAGAGGGGCAGGGCGCCCCCTCCTCTCACGCTCTCATAATCCCCAATCTCTGCCGCCTCTCTCCTCCACCATCTTCTGCACAGGCATAGGCGAAGCCCTGCAGAATTCTCTACTCCACCACCACCACCACGCCGTCGTGCTACTGGGATTCCGTGGAGAAGATCTACTACCTCCGCTGCTCGCTGGAACGGGGAGAGGAAGGTCTGCTTCGACTCCGCACGTGTGACCGACCGCGGAAGCGCTGCCGAATCGTGGCGCCGAAAGGATCGTCAACTTGACCAAGGGCGGAAGCGCTGCTGGAACGCGACGCCGGAAGGATCGTCTACTTGACCGAAGGCGGAAGCGCTGCTGGAACGCGACGCCGGAAGGATCGTCCACACGATCTTGAGATCGGCAAGTGATCGACTACATCAACCACGAGATCTAATCTCGTTAACGCTTTCGGATCTACGAGGGTTAGTTCCCATCTATCTCGTTGCTCATGTCTAATAGATTAGATCTTGGCTTTTATCTAGATTAGATCTAGGTTTTGTTCGTTCTTGCGGTAGAAATTTTTTGTTTTCCATGCTACGAACCCATCAGTGGTATCAGAGCCGTATCTATGCGTAGATCTGTTGCACGAGTAGAACACAATGTTTTTGTGGGCGTTGATGCTTTTGTTGTCGGTGTCTTAGCGTGTACTTTGCATCTTGCGGCATGGTGGGATGAAGCGGCTCGGGCTAACATTACATGTCATCGCACATGAGACTTGCTCCACGCTTGACGTGCAACTTGCTTTGCACAAGTGGCTTTGCGGGTGTCTGTCTCTCCCACCATAGTTAAGATTCAATTTACAATGATCATCTTGACAACACTTGTATCAACGTTGTGGTCCTTGTTCGTAGGTAAGATCGGTCTTATGCGAAAGCCCCAAACCACGTAAAACTTGCAAAGAAAATTAGAGGCGTCTAACTTGTTTTTGCAGGGGTTTTGTGATGTGATATGGCCATCATGTGATTGTGATTGTATTTGATGTATGCAATGATCATTGTTGTAATATGGCAACCGGCAGGAGCCTAATGGCTGTCTTTAATTCTGTTAAGACCTGCGTGTCTATTCATCTTGTAATAGCTTTATTCCAAGTAGTTGTAATAGTTGCTGGTGATGATGGACAACCATGAAGCGGCCCCACTGACCTTGACGCAATGCTGGTGATGATGGAGATCATGTTCGTGCTTTGGAGATGGAGATCAAAGGCGCAAGAAGAAAAGGCCATATCATATCACACTAATTATGAATTGCCTGTGATGTTAATCCTTTATGCATCTTGTATTGCTTAGATCACGACGGTAGCATTATAAGATGATCCCTCTCACTAAATATCAAGTAATAAAGTGTTCACCCTTAGTTGGCACCGTTGCTAAGACTCGTCGTTTCGAAGCATCTCGTGATGATCGGATGTGATAGATTCTACGTTTGCATACAACGGGTGCAAGCCAGATTTGCACATGCGGAAACTAAGGTTGTCTTGACGAGCCTAGCATGTACATACATGGTCTCGGAACACGGAATACCGAAAGGTAGAGCATGAGTCATATAATTGATATGATGAACATGAAGATTGTTCGCCAATGAAACTACATCTTCTCTCGTGAAGATCGGACTTGGTGTAGTGGACTTGGTTCGTGTAATCACTAAGACAATGTGAGGGATGTTGTTTTGAGTGGGAGTTCACCTAGTTAGTTTAATAATTAAATTTGAACTCAATTTGTCATAAACTTAGTCTAAACTACTTGCAAATTGTTGTAGATTATGGCGACCCCCTCCATCAATTTCAATGCGTTCCTAGAGAAAGAAAAGCTTAAAAACAATGGAAGCAATTTCACGGACTGGTTCCGTGGACTGAAGATCGTCCTCAGGGCTGGTCAGTTGACCTATGTGCTCGATGCACCGCTAGGTGACCCACCTGCAGATAATGCCACCGATGACGAAAAGAATGTTTTCGCCACTCGGAAGAATCATTACTCCACAGTTCAGTGTGCCATCCTGTACGGTTTAGAAGCGGAGCTCCAACAACGTTTTGAGCACCACGACCCGTTCGAGATCATTAAGGAGCTCAGGCTAATTTTTGAGACTCGCGCGGCCATGGAGAGCTATGAGGCCTCCGAGAAATTCTTTAACTGTAAGATGGAAGAAGGAAGCTCCGTTAGCGAGCACGTGCTCACCATGTCTGGGTACGCTAAGAAGCTCCAAGAGTTGGGAATATCGATTCCTAATGAATTGGGGATTCACCGTCTCCTTCAATCACTGCCACCAAGTTACAAGAACTTTGTGATGAACTACAACATGCACTGCATGAACAAGACGTTGCCTGAACTGTCATCCATGCTGAAAACTGCTGAAGTGGAGATCAAGAAGGAGCAACAAGTGTTGATGGTCAATAAGACCACCAATTTCAAGAAACGGGGCAAGCCTAAGAACAAGGGCAACTTCAAGAAGGACGGCAAGAAAGCTGCCGCACCTGCTAAGAAGCCCAAGGCTGGTCCTAAACCTGAAACTGAGTGCTTCTACTGCAAGGGAGCTGGTCACTCGAAGCGTAACTGCCCCAAGTACCTGGCGGATCTGAAGAACGGCAACATCAAGAAGAAAGGTATATTTGATATATATGTTATAGATGTGTATCTTAATAGTAATCGTAGTAGTGCCTGGGTATTTGATACTGGTTCGGTTGCTCTTATATGTAACTCGAAACAGGAGCTGCGGAATAAACGAAGACTGGCAAGAGATGAGGTGACGATGCGCGTTGGAAATGGCTCAAAGGTTGATGTGATCGCCGTCGGCACGCTCCCTCTACATCTACCTTCGGGATTAGTTTTAAATTTAAATAATTGTTATTTGGTGCCTGCGTTAAGCATGAACATTATATCTGGATCCTGTTTATTGCGAGACGGTTACTCTTTTAAGTCTGAGAATAAAGGTTGTTCGATTTATATGAGTAATATCTTTTATGGTAATGCACCTGAGATGAATGGTTTATTCTTACTGAATCTCGATAGTAGTGATACACATGTTCACAACATAGATGCTAAACGAATTAAATTGAATGATAATTCTACATACATGTGGCACTGTCGTCTTGGTCACATTGGAGTGAAGCGTATGAAGAAACTCCATTCAGATGGACTTCTTGAATCACTTGATTTTGAATCACTTGAAAGATGCGAAGCATGTCTAATGGGAAAAATGACTAAGACTCCATTCTCTGGTACAATGGAGCGAGCTACAGACTTATTGGAAATAATACATACCGATGTGTGCGGTCCAATGAGTGTAGCATCGCGTAGTGGATATCGTTATGTTCTCACTTTCATGGATGACTTGAGTAGATATGGGTATGTCTACTTCATGAAACATAAGTCCGAAACTTTCGAGAAGTTTAAGGAATTTCAAAGTGAAGTGGAGAATCATCGTAACAAGAAGATTAAATTTCTGCGTTCTGATCGCGGGGGTGAATATCTAAGTTACGAGTTTGGCATGCATTTAAAGAAATGTGGAATACTTTCACAGTTGACACCGCCGGGAACACCACAGCGTAATGGTGTGTCTGAACGTCGTAATCGAACTCTCTTAGATATGGTTCGGTCTATGATGTCTCTTACAGATTTACCGTTATCATTTTGGGGCTATGCATTAGAGACAGCCGCATTCACTTTAAATAGGGCACCATCTAAATCCGTTGAAACGACACCGTACGAATTGTGGTTTGGTAAGAAACCTAAGTTGTTGTTCCTTAAAGTTTGGGGTTACGAAGCATATGTAAAGAAGTTACAACCTGATAAGCTAGAACCCAAAGCGGAGAAATGCGTCTTCATAGGATACCCTAAAGAAACAATTGGGTATACCTTCTATCATAGATCCGAAGGCAAAGTTTTCGTTGCAAAGAATGGATCCTTTCTTGAGAAGGAGTTTCTCTCGAAAGAGGTGACTGGAAGGAAAGTAGAACTCGATGAGGTTATTGAACCTCCTCTCGGATTTGAGAGTAGCACAGCACCGGAAGATGTTTTTGTGCCGCCTGCACCAATTGGAGAGGAAGCTAATGATAATGATCATGAAACTTCGAACGAAGTTACTACTGAACCTCGCAGGTCAACGAGGGTTCGTACCACTCCTGAGTGGTATGACTCTGCCTTGAACGTCATGTTGGTGGACAACACTGATGACCCTGCGACGTATGAAGAAGCTATGGTGAGCCCAGATTCCGACAAATGGCTAGAAGCCATGAAATCCGAAATGGGATCCATGTATGAAAACCAAGTGTGGACTTTGGTGGACTTACCGGATGGCCGTAAGGCTGTCGAGAACAAATGGATTTTCAAGAGAAAAACAGATGCTGATGGTAATGTTACCGTCTATAAAGCTTGACTTGTCGCGAAAGGGTTCCGACAAATTCAAGGAGTTGACTATGATGAGACATTCTCACCAGTAGCGAAGCTAAAGTCTATGAGGATTTTGTTAGCAATTGCTGCATATTTCGATTATGAGATTTGGCAGATGGATGTCAAAACGGCGTTCCTTAATGGTGACATTGAGGAAGAGTTGTATATGGTACAACCCAAGGGTTTTGTCGATCCTAAAGATGCTGACAAGGTATGCAAGCTTCGGTGCTCCATTTATGGACTGAAGCAAGCATCCCGGAGTTGGAATCAACGTTTTGATAAAGTAATCTAGAACTTTGGATTTATACAAACTTATGGAGAAGCTTGTATTTACAAGAAAGTGAGTGGGAGCTCTGTAGCATTCCTAGTACTATATGTAGATGACATATTGTTGATTGGGAATGATATAGAACTTCTTAATAGAGTCAAAACCTATTTGAATAATAGTTTTTCAATGAAGGATCTTGGCGAAGCGGCATACATTCTAGGCATCAAGATTTATAGAGATAGATCAAGACACCTAATAGGGCTTTCACAAAGTACATACTTGGACAAAGTTCTAAAGAAGTTTAGAATGGAAGATAGCAAGAAAGGGTTCGTGCCCATGTTGTCAGGTAAGACCTTGAGTAAAACTCAAAGTCCAGCTACGGCAGAAGATAGAGAGAAAATGAATAAAATTCCCTATGCCTCGGCCATAGGTTCTATCATGTATGCCATGCTGTGTACAAGACCAGATATAGCACATGCTGTTAGTTTGACTAGCAGATATCAAAGTGATCCTGGAGAGGAACACTGGACAGCGGTCAAGAATATCCTAAAGTACCTAAATAGGACTAAGGATATGGTTCTTTCTTATGGAGGTGATGAACAGCTTGTTGTAAACGGTTACACCGATGCTAGTTGGAACACCGATCCGGATGACTCAAAGTCACAGTCGGGTTACGTATTTATTTTGAATGGTGCTGCAGTGAGCTGGAGGAGTGCGAAACAAAGCGTTGTGGCAAAATCTTCAACTGAATCGGAATACATAGCTGCTTCGGAGGCTGCACAAGAAGCCGTTTGGATGAAGGAATTCATTACTGAACTCGGCGTGGTTCCCAGTGCGCTGGACCCGATGGCCATCTACTGTGATAACACAGGTGCCATAGCTAATGCGCAGGAGCCAAGGTCACATAGCAAGCTGAAGCACATCAAGCTACGTTTCCACGCTATTCGCGAGTATGTCCGAGATGGTGACATAAAGATTTGCAAAGTACACACTGATCTGAATGTGGCAGATCCGTTGACTAAACCTCTCCCTAGGGCAAAGCATGACCAACACCAGAACGCCATGGGTGTTCGGTATATTACCATGTAATCTAGATTATTGACTCTAGTGCAAGTGGGAGACTGTTGGAGATATGCCCAAGAGGCAATAATAAAGTGATTGTTATTATATCTTTGTGTTTATGATGAATGTTTACATCCCATGCTATAATTGTATTATTAGGAAACACTGATACATGTGTGTTTTGTAAACATATAAGAGTCCCTAGTAAGCCTCTTGTTGAACTAGCTTGTTGATTAATTGATGATCATGGTTTCCTGATCATGGGCATTGGATGTGATTAATAACAAGGTTGTATCATTAGGAGAATGATGTGATGGACACACACCCATAGTAAGCGTAGCATAAGATCAAGTCATTAAGTTCGTATTGCTGTAAGCTTTCAAATACATAGTAACCTATTCCTTCGACCATGAGGTTATGTTAATCACCATCACCGGATGGATACTTTGATGACATCAAACGCCGCTTCGTAACTGGGTGGTTATAAAAGTGTCATTGGGTATTCTGAAAGCATGTGTTGAAGCGCATGAACCAAGATTGGGATTTGTCCATCCATATGACGGATAGATATGCTCTGGGCCCTCTCGGTGGAATGTCATCTAGTTAGCTTGCAAGCATGTGACTAGGTCACAATGGATGACATATCACGGAACGAGTAAAGAGTACTTATCAGTAACGAGGTAGAACTAGGTATGGAGATACCGACGATCAAACCTCGGATAAGTATAGTATCGCGAGACAAAGGGAATTAGTTTCGTATGTAAATGGTTCAATCAATCGCGAAGTCATCGTTGAGTATGTGGGAGCCATTATGGATCTCGAGGTCCCGCTGATGGTTATTGATATGAGATGTGTCTCTATCATGTCTACATATTCACGAACCGTAGGGTGACACACTTAAGGTTCGAAGTTGTTTTAAGTAGATATGGAATGTGCGTTGGAGACCGAATGTTGTTCGGAGTCTCGGATTGGATTCGGGACATCACGAGGAGATCCGGAATGGTCCAGAGAATAAGATTCATATATAGGAGATCATTTTATGAGATAGGAAATGTTCCGGAGTGTTTGTATGAGGATTCTAGAAGGTTTCGGAATGTTCCGGAAGGTTCTAGAAGATATCTTGGAGTTTGCTTGAAAATCAAGATAGGGATCAAGGAGTCCTGTTGGGTCAAGATAAGGAGTCGTGGGGGAGGAGGATTCCTCCCCACCTCCCAAACCCGCCGGCCCCATAGGAGGGGAGTCCTACAAGGACTCCCCTTCCCTGGCGCGCCCTCCCCTCTTTAAATAGAGGGGCAGGGGCGCCCCCTCCTCTCACGCTCTCATAATCCCCAATCTCTGCCGCCTCTCTCCTCCACCATCTTCTGCATAGGCATAGGCGAAGCCCTGCAGAATTCTCTACTCCACCACCACCACCACGCCGTCGTGCTGCTGGGATTCCATGGAGAAGATCTACTACCTCCGATGCTCGCTGGAACGGGGAGAGGAAGGTCTGCTTCGACTCCGCACGTGTGACCGACTGCAGAAGCGCTGCCGAATCGTGGCGCCGGAAGGATCATCAACTTGACCAAGGGCGGAAGCGCTGCTGGAACGCGACGCCGGAAGGATCGTCTACTTGACCGAAGGCGGAAGCGCTGCTGGAACGCGACGCCGGAAGGATCGTCCACACGATCTTGAGATCGGCAAGTGATCGACTACATCAACCACGAGATCTAATCTCGTTAACGCTTTCGGATCTACGAGGGTTAGTTCCCATCTATCTCGTTGCTCATGTCTAATAGATTAGATCTTGGCTTTTATCTAGATTAGATCTAGGTTTTGTTCGTTCTTGCGGTAGAAATTTTTTGTTTTCCATGCTACGAACCCATCATACCACCCGGTCCTACCAACTTCGTCAGGAGTCCTTCAAAAAAGAAGACAGAGAAGACAAGGTGCAGTACAGGCGGAGTCCGTCTGTACCACACGCCCGCACCAAGGAGCAGCATGATGCTGTAAGGGCAGGGACGAGTACAAAAAGGTTATAAACCCTCCAATATTTTTATTTTGACAATCTCAGGTTAGTGGGTTACCTTCTACATGTTCCTTTGTACTTCATTTTATTTTACCTACCTTTGAAACTCCCTAGCCTATAATTCTCTATGGTGTTTCATGTTCCTTTTATTTTCTTTTCACTGTTGGGTGAACGAACTCCGTTCGTACACCGAATCGTTTTCTTTTACTTTGTTTGTTATTTTTGTAGGTACTTGAAACTTGTGTGATGACGTGCATGGTTTGTGCCAACCGTGTAAATACTTGCACACGCCACTTGGTTATTTCAACTCAACACTTCAACAAGGAAGTATTCGCTGAACTGAAGGTCCATGTCCATCAAAAGTGAGGTTATTCATACCTCGACGGTAAAGTGTATCACCCTTGTTTTATTCAAGGTTGGGGAGGTAACCACTTCTCACACTCTCTTTTGATAACTGCATTTTGTCTTTTATTTTTGGTAACCTATTCAGGTTTGGTTCTTACAAAAGTTCTATCTTGGGGAAGTTATTTCTGCATGTGTAGTGTCTTGTGCAATGTTATTGTTCGATGAGTTTTTTGTGCAATCATGTATCCCAATGTTTTTGAATGTTTGCTTGGGGAAGTTATGTTTCATGTTTCTATAATGGATGCACTTGTCTTCATTGGGATTCATAAGATTTGAGTTAAGATCTTGATGCACATTGTTAATACCTTTATCCGGCTTGAGAATAACATTGTGATCCTCTAAAATACATTGCCATGGTTTCTACACTTAAAACCTTTGTCTCCCAGTTTTGAAGTTTGAATTGTTTATCTTACTTGGTTGATTTGTGAAGATGCCATGCTAGTGGGAGTAATTCAAAATAGTTAGAGTAAAGCTTTTTATTGGTATGATGATTAGTTATGGAAGCTTTTTCTTTAGTTCTTTTAGCTAACCGAGTCTTGCCTTGGAAATAATTTTTCCAAACAAGTATAATAAGAAAAAGTCTGAAATTTACGACTTGTTTGATGAATGATTGTCTTGAGAGTATACCCTTGATGATACTTAACCCCATAGATATTTTGATAGTCTTGACGACACTCATGAAAGGAATTGTTTGATTGAAATAAAGTCGAGTGGTAATTGTGATGCATGCCAAAGCTAACCTTGTGGATCAAACTACGGTACTAGATCAAAAAAGGGAGAAAGAAGTGAGACAACTTTGTTCTATGTCTCTAATGCACACCTTTGGGATGCCAACAACTCTGCTAGCTTTTGAATGATCTATGGTATAACCCCGGATTTCAGCTATGAGTTGACGACATGAGTGACATATGTGTCAATATATGGGCAAAAGTATTGGTACTCTCAAAGGTTATGCAAACACTTGCAAAAGAAACATTCAGCAATCTTTGAAAAAAATGAAAGAAAGAAAAAAAGATATCTATGTAGATCCACATAACAAGTCCTTGGCATGGTCTCATTACTACTTTACGAATTTTTCTTGAAAGACAATGATTGGATTAGAAGTGTTATTGATAGACTTGTTTTATTGATGTGGGTGTAAATAAGACACTTCATTGGTATACTACTTGGGACATGAAACTCTCTTACTGAATTTTGCTATTAAAACATCCTAGTGTTCCTTGGCAAGCTGAGAGTTAACTAGAAGAATTGGATTGATTATTGCATTTCTAGTTATTTATACTTATATTAAACTCTACTTTGATTATCCTAATTTACCTAATCTTATATAGTATTCTTGACATCTCTCTAACTTTTATGGGATTTACAAATGGATAAAGTGTTGAACGCATATGACTACCAACCATAAGTAAATTTATATTCTTGTTGAAGCCCTTACTTTACAAAAGTAAGAAGATACAAAACTTATTAAAAGGCTCAATAAAAGGATCACACGTTTGCTTTCAAGCTAGATTCACTTTTTGACATGGATCATTGAAGTTTTAATTGATATTTTATGGATTGACATAACTAAGCTTGTGTTTCCTTGTATGAATGTGATCTTTCCTACTTTGAGCTTGCAGGGAAAATAAGGATATAAGGCATTGATCTTCTACATCTCGTATTATACTTTTGTTTCAATTTTTTTGCCTCATTTATGTTATCGACTCGTGCCTCATGAACATGATGACCTTGTCCATAAACCACTTTACTGCTCGGGACGAGCAAGATTCTAGCTTGGGGAAGTTGATGAGTCCAAAATTGATGCATATATAAGTATATAAATTATTTATATTGTCACTCATTACTTGATACATCTATCTACAACTATGCCTATTATGTATTGATTTCTAGTTTTCATTCATTTCCATATGGGATTTGCACATTAGTAGTTTTATTAGGATTTTATTACCTTTTTTCTTGTCTTTGATTTGTGTGTAGGTGCTATATAGAATCATGGATAAATGGAGCCAAGAGGATTCAATATGGAGGAGTTGTAGGCACAAGACTTAGCCATTTGAGGGGAGGAAAAAGTTGTTTTTCCATAAACTCCAAATGATGATCCAAGGGCATGGTGTTGTATCCCTCGTCCATACGAATCCAACGAGCTAAACAACACCTCAATCAGAGTCCGTATGAAGAAATGGCGGCCAAAATACTACGGAGTACCATAGGGATAACGACCACTGGTACGGGCGGAGCCCACCCGTACCGTACCGCCCTCCGACGGCTTAGTTTTGTCAAACGGAACAACATTTGTGAAGGCCCAATGGGCATATTCGGCCCCCAGCTCCGTTGGTCCGCAGAACCGACCTCTAGATGCCTATTTAAAGAGGGGGAAACCCTAGAACAAGGGAAGGAATCCATCCACGCTTAAGGGACGGAGCCCTGCCGCTCCGGCACCTCCATAGCCGCCACACACAAGATCCACATCTCCACACTGGAAATCAATAGGAGGAGGAGGCACCCCCCATCTTCACCGTGTCCACCGTTCATCATCATCATCATCTCTGTAACATCCCAATTTCAGCAACGCTGATTAGTTGTCCAGAATGCAAAAATCAGGGGGAACAAAAACTTTTTCTTGTTCAGTGATGCAGTGTTTGCCTGTGCTTATGCATATGATTGTAGATGATATACTCCTTACCTCAACATCAGTTGACAAAAGCTATTTAACAAATCTGTCTTGGCTCATTTTACATATTCTCAAATGTTATGGCATTTCAAAACATGAGCCAAGATGCCTTTGCAACCGTATATGTTTTAATAGCTTCTATTTACCAAAGTACGGAGATTTATACTATATAATATCCTTATGTCCTCAAGACAGAACTTTCAACTACTCTTATCTCCAGGTTTTCCAAAACCTTTTTATAAAGCTTTTTGAATTCTACCATTGGTAGAGATACCAAGGTATCTCACATTATTCAAACTCCAACCTTTCAAAATACCCATCCTTAACTCAAGCTAAGCTTGATGGTAACGCTAGTAGTAGTTGAATTGCTTGTAAGATGAGTTGCCTCAATCTGCTGCCTGACCTGTTTTCTTAGGAACTAGAGTGAGCTACCCTAGGAGCTCATCCTCTAGGATCAAACTAAATCAATATTACACACCCTAAGTCATATTACAAAGTTGGATCTGATCTCTATCCACTAAGTGATCATCTAAAACACTTAACAAGATCACTTCTGAAGTTATTCATTCTAGAAGCTTCCAAGTCAATGAAGACCAATATCAAGCATGGATACTTTCTACTCAAGCTACACTTCAACATCAATCATTTGATGATTCTTTGGTACCTTGAAACCAATCAAAAAAATCCCCTCTTATACTCTAGTCAAAACCCCAAATCTGCCAAAATATGGCCAAGTCTGGAAATGCTATCAAGATGCCATCTTGGAGTCTCCCTCCTTTCCAACCCTTGTGCATTTTTGGAAATGCACTTGAAGAAACTTGTATACCATCATAAGGACTACGAAGGAACACCTTTTCCATTGGCTAGATCCTCATGCAACCCACTTGTTCTTGATGGTTTTGCAGGCAAGAAAATAATAATTTCAGCAAATCTTATCAACTAGCCTACCTTGGAAGAATATCACATCTCCATATTATCTTATTTGGACCAACTCCTTGCTAAATTGTGTTCTACTCGTAAAGGTCTATCAATCCCTACTTCACTTGTTCCAATTCGATCCTTGTTCTTCCAAAACCCACATGGTTTAGAAGGCTATTTGATAATCTGTTTTGGCACCCTTATTTTATTCAATTCTAGGCATAAATTCTTGGAGAGCTCAATCAGGATCAACCTCAACCCTTTGTACAATGGTGATATAAATCACTTGGTCTATCCATACATATATCCCATTACCCAAGGGGATCTCTGAGCTCCAAGATCCAACAAGGTTTCGATGGTATGAAAATAACATCATCCTAGATCCTTTATTTCTTGTTTCCTACCCAACATCAAGTTGGATTATCAACACCCAAGGTTTCAAATGCTAGATACACCTTGTGGACATCATATACCTTGTATATAAAAATTTATCAAATATTACCCATAATTATTTTGACCCAAAAAGTAATTAATTATCTTATTAGACAAAAACTCCAATACTCCCTCTATAAAGGTAAGTTTGTTTTTCTCCAAATCACATCCCCAAATTTGGGATATTTTCATGCCTATATATCATACCATATCTCCCCACTTCAAAAATAAATATTTTAAAGAGTTTTAGTAATTCTTTTTGCCTATTTTCTTAAATGGCAAAAATGAGAAAATAATTACTTTAAATACTTTTCTGCCCCAATAAATTCTAGGAAAATTCGCCAAAGGGTAAATTGGTACCCAAGACCATCTCACATCAGAAACCAACCTTGTCCAATGTAAGAATATCAAATGATCTTCTGGAACACATTTTAGCACTTTTTGCTTAAATGATTGTAAGTGGACATTAAATCCTTAGAAAAATCTAAAATAAATCATAGGGAAGTATCTTGACCATACCCATCTATCCAAACCATCACCTCATCTTGCAAGGATCAAACCCCAAGAGTTTCTTCATAATCTCTCATTATAGCATATTTGATCATAACACAAAATCATTAATCAAACCACCTCCAACCCTCGTAAAATCATGGCCAGCACTTCTCCACAGAAACCACACCCCCTGTTCGTCACCACTGTAGCAGGGCACTATAGCCACCTTACTCCTCTTTGTATTTTGTGCTTGTCCATGAAGGAGACAAGAGCTATCACCTCTTTTCTAGCCTTTAAAATCCCTTGCAACAGCCATCACTCTCCCCCTCTCTGCCACGACCCTGTCAGGACCCCGGGGGCACTGGCATCAGTATGTAGTGAAGAAGGGGAAGGGGGAGGAGCTCTGGCGGCTCAGAGATGCAGGAAAGGAAAAAACAGTGGATAAACTTAGGGTTTTATTTCTGCGTTCGCCCATCCACCCACTCCTACTCCTTTATAACATAAGAGCAGGACCACGCTTTGTTTAACACTGGTTATTACACTCTTCTAAATTACTTAAGACTGGGATTACAAAACTGATGGTGCTGAACGGTTGGATTACTGAATCATCAGGTGTCAATCCTAACAATGCCCCCCCCTTCAGTCAAGACCTCAGGGCTTGAACACAGGGAACGACCGCTGAACAAATTCCGCGTCCTCCCAGGTGGCTTCGTCTTCATTCATTCTGTCCCAGTGGATGAGCCACTGATGTACCACCACATTATACTCGCCTGACGGGTGCTTCCTTGGAACCTGACAACGCTGCAAGATAGTCAAAGGGAAAAACTTGATCTTACCAGCAGGCATCACCAGTGGTAGTGTTGGCGATGGAACTACAGTGTTGCCCAGGTGTTTCTTTAGATGGCTCACATGGAAGACATAATGAAGGAGTGTTCCAGAAGGCAGTTGAAGCTTGTAAGCACGGTTACCCACTATCTTGATGATCTTGAATGGCCCATACCATTTAGGTGCCAGTTTTAAGGGGTTTCCTCTGCCTAGAGCATTTTCCCTCTAAGGCATCATATTGAGATAGACCATTTCACCCAGTTGAAAGGAGCGTATGTGCGTTTCATATCAGCATATTTCTTCATAGTCTTCTGTGCTTTTGCCAAGTTGTGCTGTAGTAGCTCAATCATCTTCTTTCTATCACCAAGGGTGTCATGTGTTGTTGGTGACAATGTGGTTAAGCCAGGTAATTTTATGAGTAGAGGAGGGGCATACTCGTATAGAGCTTCAAATGGTGACATTTGTATGGCTGTGTGGTAGCTACAATTGTACCATAATTCTGGCACCGGAAGGTACTCACATCACTTCTTGGGTTCTTGAAAGACCATACACCTGAGATATTGTTCCAAGCATTGATTTACCCTTTCTGTTTGTCCATCAGACTCTGGGTGGTAGGTTGTAGAGAAGTGTAACGAGATCTTCATCGTAGAGAAATTTTATGTCCATAGTTTACTCAGAAATATGTTGTCTCTGTCTGATGTGATGATTGTGGGAGGGCCATGCAGCTTGATAATGTTATCAATGAATAGATCAGCCACCGTTTTCACTGAGTATGGGTGTGCTAATGGAAGGAAATGGCCATATTTTGTGAGTCGATCGACTACAACTAATATGACATCCTTACCTTTAGACCTGGGAAGTCCCTCCATGAAATCCAAACTGATGTTTGACCACTTAGCTCGAGGTATGCTCAGTGGATCCAGTAAGCCAGGGTACTGGAGTTTTTCTGTTTTGGAAATGTGGCAGACAGGGCATTCTACAATGTTCTTAGTCACATATTGCTTGAGTTTTGCCCAGTAAAAGGTCAGCTTGAGTTTGTAATAGGTTACTCTTGTGCCTGAATGCCCACCCATTGCAGAGGAGTAGAATGATCAAATATTCGTTTCTTGAGGTCAGAGGATGAGCCAATGTAGATGTGTCCTTTGTATCTCAACACTCCAGATTGTGTTGAGTAATGAAGATGACTAGAGGGGTTGATAGTAACCTCTTGCAGCAGTTTGGTGCATTCTTGGTCCCCAATATATGACTGTGTGATATCCTTTGCCCAAGAAGGGATAGCAACTGATAAAGCTTGGCAAGAAATTGGCTCAAGTTCCTGCTCATTGGGCTGATATTGTCTAGAGAGAGCATATGCGGCTGTGTTCTCACTTCCCTTTTTTATAATGAATGGAGAAGTCAAACTCTAGAAACTTAAGCATGAGCTTATGCTGAATTCCTTCCAGCTACCTCTGGCTAGCTATGTATTTAAGGCTGCATTGGTCAGTTTTCATTACCAATTTATTCCCTAGAAAGTAGTGTTGCCATTTCTTGAGTGCTTGCAATATGGCCAATGCTTCATTTTCATAAACAAATAGAGCTAAATTCTTTGGGCCTAAATCTTTGTTGTAGAAGGCCAACGACTTATAATGTTGCATCAATACAGCTCCCAAACTAGTGTCACAAGCATCAGTTTCTAATGTGAATGGTATGGTAAAATCTGGTAATGCAAGAAGTGGAGACTGGGACATGACTGTTTTCAGTTGCTCAAAAGCAACCTGCTGTTCTTCGCCCCATTGGAATGCATTCTTTTTAGGGCATTGTGTAATGGCTGGCTGATGAGGGCATTTTTGGGAATGAATCGCCTGTAGTAGCGTGTCAGGCCCAGAAAGCCCCTTAACTTCCTTACTGACTTAGGTGTTTCGCACTTGATAATGTCTTGTATTTTAGATGGGTCGGTAGCTACTCCCTGCCCAGAAATAATGTGGCCTAGGTATTCAATCTGAGGTTGTTCGAATTGACACTTTGAGAGCTTGGCTTTTAGGTGGGTTTGTCTGAATACAGATAACACCACTCGCAAGTTCTCCAGGTGTTCCTCCTTTGTTTTGCTATAAACCAATATGTCATCAAAGAAAACCAAGACGAATTTGCGCAGATAGAGAGCAAAGATTGTGTTCATCAGCTCCTGGAACATTGCCAGCGCATTACAGAGGCCAAAAGGCATTAGTAGGTATTCATAGTGACCTAAGTGGGTGGAGAATGTTGTCTTTGCAATATATGCTTCATGCATTCTGATATGATGGTATCCAGACCTTAAGTCAAACTTGGAGAAAATAATAGAGCCCTGTAACTCATCCAGTAAGTCCACAATGACAGGAATGGGGAACTTGTTCTTTATGGTTTGTTCATTCAGGCCTCTGAAATCAGTGCATAAACGCCATGATATGTCCTTCTTCTTCACCAAAAGAATAGGGGATGAATATGGACTTTTGATGATTCTGATCTCTTTCTTCTGAATCATATCCTTTATTATCTATTCCACAATATTCTTTTGGCTGTGAGACATCCTATATGGTCTAATGTTTGGAGGTTTTGAGTTAGCCAAGAGGGGTATTTGGTGGTCAATTTCTCTGGCTGGTGGTAGGCCCGTGGGAGCTTCAAATATGTCCTTGAATGACTGTAATAGAGCTTGAATACCAGGGGACTGAGATTGCTGTCCTTGGATTTTTGCATCATCTGCACTGACTGTGTACAACAGAAGATAGCATGTGGCTCCCCGTGCCATGAGTTTGTTGCACTGATTAGATGTAATGAGAAGTTTTTCCATAGGAAACAAGTGATCCACTAGTGTCAACAGTTAACTGGGTTGTGCTCTTTGAACCAATTCACCCCTAAGATAATATCAGACCCGTGGAGCTCAAGTATTCTGAAATTGGTGCAGAATTCATGACCTTGGATGGTGAACTTGCAATTATATGCAATGGAAGTAGAAGAAAGAATACCCCCACCATCTACTTTGATTGTTCTTTCCTTAGAATCAGTCATGGGAATCTTGTATTTTGTTGCAAATGCTAGGTCCATGAAAGTGTTTATACTCCCTGTGTTAGCCAGGGCTACAACTTGTGACTTGTTTATATTGAGAAAAAGCGATATTGTTGAGTCACTTGGACATCCACTATAAGCAGCAGCTGAAATGTTCATTAACCCATCCACTGGCTGTACTACTGGTTGTGCTTCCACTGCAGGAGCAACTTGTTCTAGTACTAGTAGTACTGGCCCTTGTTGGATCATTGGTGGGGGGGAACTAATTGGTAAAGGCTCCAGTCTATCTTCTTCTTCTTCACTCAAACATTGGAGTTCAATGGCATTAAGATCTCTTTGCATTTGGGGACATTTGTGGCCCATAAAGAAGTTTTCATTGCAGTACCAGCATAATCTAGGTCCTCTGTTATTGTTTGGAGGCATGTTACGATTATCTCTAGGCAATGGTTGCCTCTGATTCTGCTGTGGGGGATATGCTCTGGGAATTGGGGAAGTAGGTTGTACCTTCTTCACATTCAGCAGGTAAGCCTTTTCATAGTTTCTAGCATACCAATAGGCTGTGAGCATAGAATCTGGCTTTTGGCATTGCACCATGTGTTTAATGTTGTCCTTTAATCCACTAACAAATCTGTCCACAAAGAAATCTTGGGGTAGATAATTTCTTTCTCTTTTTATTTTAGTCATCCACAGCTCATACTGATCAATGTAAGCATTGACTGTAGTGGTTTGTTTTAGTAGCTGTAGTTGGTTCATAGGGTCATTTGCAGCATTGTCTGGAAAACGGTCTATGAGCACCTGACTAAGTTCCTGCCATGACATATTGTGCAGAGATAGTCCAGAACTACTGATCCAAGTTTTGGCCTGCCCTCTAATATGTGCAATCCCCCACTTAACTCTATTTTCATGAGGTATTTCTACCAGATCGAACACGTCTACACACTCCAGCAGCCAGGCTCTTGGTGATTCACCTGTGAAAACTGGCAATTCTACATGTGGGGTTCTCATATGCATCTCATGGTTGGTGTGTTGATAGGACGGTTGTGGAAAACGGTTGTGTGGGAATGTGTCGTTTGATGGTTGTTGGTGTGTAGGGAGTGGCTGGTAGTGAGGTGCTTGTGTTGTGGAATTGGTACTTGGGTATTGGGCATAATTGTTTTGTGTCAGGGTGGAGGTGGGGATTGGTGGTGGTGTAGGGTATTGGTAGTTGCTTGTGGGTGGGTGCTGGGATTGATATAGTTGGAGATGGTTATTTGGGAAGGGTTATTCCTGGTAGTAGTGTGGTTGTGTGTTGGGGTTGGTGTGTTGCACGAAGGTTGGGCGCGAAGAAGATGCTGCTGTTGTGGACACTATAGGCTCACGTTCTATGGTTATGGCTTTCTGTCAAACATCTGTCGTGCTCGGTTGAACTGGTAGCTGGGCTAGTGTTAAAAAACCCAATTGAGGTGGAAAAGGTGGAGGATTTGTGTTGGAAGGTGAGGTTAGCGGAGTAGATGTCTCAGGGATGGGGAAAGTTGGGTGTTTGTGCGCGGTGGAGGAGTCACAAAAGTTGGAGCTTGGCCCGTGTCCAGGGCGTTCATACCTGCCGTTGGCGCGGGCCGGTCGATGCTGGTCTGCATCCTAGCCATCATCACAGTCATGTTCTCCATCTGGCTAGTAAGCATGCCAATTGCCGCTGACGATTCCGCTTGGTAAGGACAGAGACGGTGTCCCACTGCGCACGCGCCACACTCCGATCTCTGTTGCGCTCTGAGAGCCGCAAGCTCCACATCTTTTGTCGATGCTGACCTCAGGATTGGTGCCGCATCTCTGCGGTGCTCTGATGACCCACAAGTATAGAGGGTGTATCACAGTATTTTTGAGGGAAGTGAAACCCAATTTATTAATTCGACACAAGGGGAGTCAAAGAATATTTATCAGCCTTAACAACTGAGTTGTCAATTCTGCTGCACCTGGAAACAATCTTGCTCACAGCAGTTTATCAGTAGCAACAGTTTTGTAGTAGGAATAGTAAAGTAACAACAGTAGTAAAGCAAAGACAGTAGTAACAAAAGAAGTAAACAGTGGGATTCGAGTGCGGTAGGCATATGGATGGATGGATGGGCGTTGCATGGACAAGACAATTCACATAATCAGAACATAGGGCAATTGCAGATAAATAATATAAAGCACCCAAGTACTAGACAATCCTAGGCATGTGTTCCATATATAGTCATACGTGCTCGCAATGAGAACTTGTACAACATCTTTTGTCCTGCTAGCCCGTTTGCAGCGGGGCCTCTAGGGAACTACTGGCAATTAAGGTGCTCCTTTTAATAGAGCACCGGAGCAAAGCATTAACACTCCGTGAACACATGTGATCCTCACATCAAAGCCATTCCCTCCGGTTATCCCGATTTCTATCACTTCGGGGCCATTGGTTCCGGACAACAACGTGTGTATACAACTTGCAGATAAGACCAAGAACAATACTATCATAATGAATCAATAATAAGTTCAGATCTGAAATGATGACACTCGGGCTCTAGTGACAAGCATTAAGCACAACAAGTCGCAACAAAATCATAAAGCACTAATAAAAGATACTAGGCACCATGCCCTAACAATCTGATGCCATTACATGAACGATCTCATCCAATCCCTACCATCCCCATAGCCTACAGCGGGGGATTACTCACTCATAGATGGGGGAAACATGGATGGTCGATGGAGAAGCGATGGTGATGATGATGGCGATGATCTCCTCCAATTCCTCGTCCCGGTAGGGTGCCAGAACGGAGTTTCTGGTACTATTTCGTGGAATCTGGTGGTGGCAGCGGAGCGGAACTCCTTCTGAAAAACGTCGAACCCCCCCTCCCCCCCCCCCCGAAGTTTTTAGGTCAGAAGGCTCCTTATAGGTGAAGAGAGAGGCCGAGGGGGTGCCTGGGGGGCCCACACCACCCCCTAGCGCGGCCTGGCCTGGCCCGCGCCACCAGGTGGTGTGGCCACCCCTGGCTCTTCTCCGTCTCGTATTCTGGCTCCTGGAGTCTTCGGGTGAAATATGATTTTTGGCATATTTTCCGGGATTTTTCCTGATAGTTGATTTTCTCCACAAAAAGTAGACACCAAGGCAGTTCTGCTGAAAACAGTGTCAGTTCGCATTAGTTGCATGCAAATCACACAAGTATAGAGGAGAAACAATAGCAAAAGTGTTCGGGAAAGTAGATACGTTTTGGACGTATCATGCTTGACAGACTATCATGCTTGCCCCTATCATAGGCATCTTTAATATGGTTAAGGTGTTCGGGAAAGTAGATACGTTTTGGACGTATCATGCTTGCCCCTATCATAGGCATCTTTAATGTGGTTAAGGTGAAAGTGAGGTCCAATCTGAGTTATATGCTTGACAGACTATAAACTAGAAATCCCAAGTCCCTTGAGTACGAGGGCCGCTCCTCATGCTACTCAACTTTAGTTACCGGTAAGTTCTTGTCATCGTAAGTACGTGCGTATCATTAAGAACCGCCAACGGGGTACCCCTTGCCCGATGATACGGAAGAATCCCCATATCAAAATAACAAGGCAAGCAGACAATGAGTATCTCAGCAATCTTCTTATTTACCATGGGAAAATGGTGCTTTTTTCTCTCTTTCCTCTTTTCATAAAACTCTATTTTTTCTCAATAGCTATAACTCTTTTTTTATAAGAAGAATGCTTCATAGATATCATTATGGTTACGCTGCAGGTTTCCACCATGTCAGCATGGATTAGACCAGCGGCCCAGGCGTTTCTCTAACACACATACATAACTCCATGGACTTACAAGCTCCCCTTTTATTTCACATCGACGACATCCGCAAACAAAAGAGCAAGGTATCAACTGGGTATATATTTACAAGTGTTGAAAGAGTTCCCCGTGACAGCACGGTTCTGCTAATCCCCAGCCTATAATTTGCAAGCATATAACTTTCATGGAGAGTTCACAATGGTTCAGGTTTATTAAGTGCGGAATATAAAGTGTGCCATCAAGTTCGTGAGAGCTTTACTAACTAACTTTCTCATAACAAGCAAACATTTTATTCAGAAGAAAACAAGGCATATTGAATATGCACGGAAGTAGCAAATGATGCTAATAGGTAGGTATGGTGGACACTTTGGAAATATTTGGTTTAGGGAGTTCGAAACATGAGTAAAACACTCAGTGGAAGTGAAGGCTAGCAATAGTAAGGGAGCGACAAACGAGAGAGCAATAGCTATCATTATCATGCTTGCAACAAAACAAGACTACTCATGACATGAAAATGATTCAAGATCCTCAAGGCAAAATAATTCATCAAGGCTTAACTGATTATCACAGTCATGTGCATGCAGGAGCATGTGCCAAGTCAATCAAATGAAACATTCAGAGGAGGATACCACGGTGTCATACCAATTTATGAATAGAGTAATGCAAGAAAACATTCATGAAACATGCTACAAACTATTAGCAAGCTGAAGCTAATCAAAAGAAAGCAAGATCTATTAAGCATCCAAATAAAACATACACTCTACACGAACGGACTAAGCATGCCCACAGTGATAAGTATATGTACAAAAATGAAAACAAATAGAGTTTGTTACCAGCCTCTTACCACGCCTCAAGTTGTCATTAATCCTCATTATTGCTCTTCACTTGTGTGGCTTGAATAATAATATGAAACCAATAATCCACTGATAACTACCGAACCCTGTAGCGAACTCGCAAAAACCAAAGAAGAACGACAAATATTTTTGGTGTTTTCGATTTTTAAACAAAAACCAAAAGAGAAAAACAAGCAAAGCAAAATCTTTTTGGGTTTTTTTTTCAAATAGTTCAAACAAAGCAAAAAGGAAAAGGCAAACCAAAGCAAACCAAAGACAAACAACAAAAATATTTTTGGTCTTTTTGTGTTTTAGAAAGCAAAAGCAAAGAAGAACGAAAACTAGAAAGAGAACGAAAACATGAATATACAAAGTACCGACGCAACATGATATGGAGATGAGTGCGATGTCGGCGTACGTCCCCCCAAGCTTAGGCTTTTGGCCTAGGTGGGTATCAATCCCAGGCTGGCCAAGATGAAGTGTCACCGGGGTACGACGAGGAGGTACCCTCGTCCTAGTGCGAGCCCGAGTACGTCCCTCCGTAATATGCTGAGTAATCATAGGAGGGCACATCCTCCTGGTGCTGCTCGTGGAAACCCAACAAGCGAAGCTGCTCGTCCACCTCCTCCTTGGAGCGCAACCACGGTCTCCTGTCAACACTGAACAAAGCAGGTTGTGGCAAAAGGATCTCCCTTTCATCCCCGTCAGTGAAAAGCATCCTATATACTAGATTGTTCAAATCAGAGGTAGTAGTGACAAAGTGATGAGTTTTCATGACAACAAGGTCGAGCCTCTGTGGTGCTAGCATAACATCATCAGGAGCCACTGAAAGATCTAATGCATTGACTAAACACGAGGCAATGATGCCCCCATAGATAGGCCCCCTAGCAGCTAGGCGGCGAGCAATAAGAGAGCCAAGATTGTACCGAGTATCATTGTTGAGTGCAGCAGCAAGGAAAGCTAAGTGATAGTTGGAGATATTACTAGTGTTCTCCCTACCCAATACACTAGTGGCAAGATAGTACGCAAAGTATCTAAGAGCAGGGAGTTGGATATTTCTTATCTTTCCGCGCTGCGCCACGCGGTCATCATCATTGGTCACCCCTCGGTAAAGCTCCAACAAATCAGCGGGCCGCCCTTGAATTTTCTTCACGGTCCCTATCATATGCACACCTACAATACTGCAAAATCTCTCCAAAGGCATGGTGAAGGGCATATCATAGATTTTAAAAGAGACAGTGGAATGATAGGATGTGTTAGTAAATGACAAGCTCTCAACAAAAGTTTTGGTGAGCACAGCGTATTGTGCACTCTCATCTTGCATCTAAGCGGTCAAGCCAACCCTCTCAATCAGTAGCAAGAAATCATCAAGAATACCTGCAGCTTACAAGAAAGTAAAACAAGGAAAAGAGGATGGGTGAGCATCCCCATCATCCCTTTCACTGCCAATGCATGTTGCAATGAGGTCTTCATTGTATGATGGCCTAGCTTGAGAGGCTATTCTTAAGGGCCTTGACCTCCTAGGTGCATCACTCTCAAATATCTCTCCAAAAGTGTGGTTGTTCATGCTTGATATTCTGAAATTTAAACACCTATTAAACAAGTGATTGCAAAGTAAATATAATGAAGGATTCAACTCATAAGGACTTGCAAGAGGCCTAAACATGCATCAAAACTATATCTCTAAGCATCAAACAAGCTTACAAGCTCTCATAACCAGTCACCTACAGCAGCAAAATACTCAACATACAATCCACTAAACACAAATCTACTTGGACAAGGGGAGGAGTCACATACCAAGGAACAATTGCTCCAAATTTTAGCAAGAAAGATGGGCTGAGCAAAGAGATCGAAGAAATCGAGAGCAAGCACAGAGAGAACGCGATTTTGAGCTATGAACTGGAGCTTACTCGGGAGAGAGAAGAAAGTGGCAGGAGAGAGAGGTAGTGGGGGGCCAGGCGTGGCCCACACCAGGGCATGGCGCCACCCAGGTCTGGCCGCGCCACCATGTGGTGTACCTGCCTGGTGTGCCCCCCTGGTACCTACCAGGTACTCCCCTGCCCCTTTTTCACGTAAAAATTTAATATGAATTTTCTAGAATTTTTCGAGACACTTTATTTTTGGGCAATTTTCAGAAATAGAAGAATGATTTTTCTGACAGACAGATTTTTTTTTTTTGGAAACATGATGCAAGGACAAAACAAGGCTAGAACTACAGAAGTTCTAGCATGCAAGCAACTAACAACAAAAAGAAAACTAAACGAAAGCAAAAACTAAAATGCAAATGATAGAAATAAACGGGGATAATCATAATTAAAACATTGTTTTGTTCAATGGAATCCTTTTGTTAGCAAGGTTGATCAAGTCTTGCTACCAAAACAATTGCATATGAGACAAAACTTTGTACTCCACTAATGATTATGTTACCTCAACCTTGATAGCAATGGTCCCAATCATAATAGTTTCAAATTTTTCTTTTGGTATGGGACAATATATTTCTCCAACTTGAATGCTTTCAACATGTTCAATTGAATTTAAACCATAAGTCCTTTCAATCTTCTTCGGGAAATAGACAGTATGTTCCTTGTCATTAACATTGAAGGTCACCTTTCCTTGATTACAATTAATAACAGCTCCTGCAGTATTAAGAAAAGATCTCCCAAGAATAATAGACATATTATCATCTTCAGGCATTTCAAGCACACCAAAATCAGTTAATATCAAGCAATTATGAGCCACCTGAACAGGTACATCCTCACATATACCCACAAGAATAGTGGTAGACTTATCAGCCATTTGCAAAGATATATCAGTTGGTATCAATTTTTCAAGCTGAAGCCTCTTATAGAGAGAGAAAGGCATAACACTAACTCCAGCTCCCAAATCACACAAAGCAGTTCTAACATAACTGTTCTTAATAGAGCAAGGGATAGTTGGAATCCCTGGGTCTCCAAGTTTCTTAGGAACCTTACCATTGAAAGAATAATTAGCAAGCAAAGTAGAGATTTCTTCATTAGGGATCTTCCTTTTATTCGAAATAATGTCCGTCATATACTTTGAGTAAGGAGGCAATTTAATAGCATCAGTCAAAGGAATTTGCAAGAATAAAGGCTTCATCCACTCAGAAAACTTATTATAGTGTTCATCTTCCTTTGACTTGTGTTTCTTATCAGGGAAAGGCATAGGTTTTTGGACCCAAGGTTCTCTTTCACTACCATGTTTCTTAGCAAAAAAATCTTCTTTGGTGTATTTAGTAGTCTTAGTGTGGTTTTTAGGTTCTTCTTCAACTTTTTCTTCATTAGGCTCTTCATTTTCTTCATTACCACTTTCAGTTTCAGCATCAGAGATAGATATACTATTAGGATCTATAACAGGTTCAGAGGATTCTACAATAGTTTTATGTTTCTTTTTTCTTTTCTTACGAGTAGAACCACTATTTTCAGCTTGTTGAGAATCATGCTCAATTCTTTTGGGATGTCCCTCGGGATATAGAGGATCCTGGGTAGCAGCACCACTTCTAGTTCTAATTTCATAAGCATGTTTTTCTTTAGCAGCATTAACTAGCAAGTCGTTTTGCACTTTAACAAGTTGATCTATTTGAGTTTGAACCATTTGAAAGTGTTTAACAATCATTTTAACATCATTGGAGGTTCTTTCCACAATATCTTTCAACTCAACAATAGCTCTAGTGTTTTCCATTAGATGATTTTGCACCCTTTTATTAAAGTTATCTTGCTTAACAATAAAGATATCAAATTCTTCTAAGCATTGATCAGGAGGTTTCAAGTAAGGTATATCACCTTCATCAAAGTGTTGGAGAGAGTGTACCTCAATAGTGGGTGAATAGGGAATAGGCTTTACATAATTCTTCTATAGGAGGTAAATTCTTGACATTTGCAGCTTTAATTCCCTTCTACTTAAGACATTTCTTAGCTTCCTTCATCACTTCATCATTTAATTCAATAACTCCCCTCTTCTTTGGTGTTGGAATAGGCTCCGGAATAGATGGTTCAGATATAATTACTTCAGGTGTAACTTGTTTAGGAGGAGTCCAATCTTCATAATTCTTGCTTATTTTAGCCATTAATTCCTCAGCTTCCTTGGGAGTCCTATTCCTAAAAACACAATCAGCACAACTATCTAGGTATGTCCTAGATTCTTTGGTTAGTCCATTATAAAATATATCAAGTAGTTCATTCTTAGGTAATGGACTTCCAGCCTGTGCATGAATCAAAGGACAGAACCTTGCCCAAGATTCAGGCAATACCTCTCTTTCTCCCTATTTAAAATCAAAAAGTTCCTGCAAAATAGCATGTCTAGCACTAGGAGGAAAATATTTCTGCAGGAAAGTATTAATCAAGCACTCAGGGCTATCAATAGATCCAGGAGGTAAATTACCAAACCAAATTTTATCTTCTCCTTTCAGTGAAAAAGGGAAAATCTTAGCAACAAAGTAAGTACGCATCTTAATATCATCAGAAAACAAGCCACTCATGGTAGAAAGTTCATTCATATGTGCTACCGTACTTTCATTCTTAGTCCCACAAAAAGGTTCTTTCTCAACAATAGCTATGTCAGATAGATCGAGAGAGAAATCATAATCTTCATCTATAATGTTTATGGGAGAAGCAACAAACTTAGCATCAAGAGATAATTTGGGCCTAATAGTACGCCTCTCAAGGAGACTCTTAGCAGCGCTCCTATCATGGGTGTTCCTACATTCTTCAATAAACTCATCGGTCATCTCAACATAATCTTCTTCAGCATCATAACTCTCACTAGACTCAGGTCAGCTAACAGGTGTAGTAGTGTCTTCATTAGGAGTTTTGGTATTTCCAGCTATAGTTCTAGCAATCATAGCATCTAGGAAAGGACCTAATGAACCACTCTTATCAAGCATAGTAGATGTAGCATCATAAGTATCAGAAGTTTCAGATTCAGCAGTACTAGCAGTGTGTGTAGCATGTGTATGTGGTGGTGTAAGGAACTTACTCAAAACAGATGGTGAATCAAGAGCAGTAGAGGTGTTCAGAACCGTACCTCTTCTTGTTGTGGATGGTAAAATAGGAACCTTGCCATCACGAGACTTACCCATGATGGATGGATAGCAGCGAACAATAGAGAATCCAAGTGAACTTGATAAATAAATCTATGCTCCCCGGCGACGGCGCCAGAAAATAGTCTTGATGACCCACAAGTATAGGGGGTGTATCGCAGTATTTTCGAGGGAAGTGAAACCCAATTTATTGATTCGACACAAGGGGAGTTAAAGAATATTTATCAGCCTTAACAACTGAGTTGTCAATTCTGCTGCACCTGGAAACAATCTTGCTCACAACAGTTTATCAGTAGCAACCGTTTGGTAGTAGGAATAGTAAAGTAACAACAGTAGTAAAGCAAAGACAGTAGTAACAAAAGCAGTAAACAGTTGGATTCGAGTGCGGTAGGCATAGGGATGGATGGACAGGTGTTGCATGGACAAGACAATTCACATAGCAATCAGAACATAGGGCAATTGCAGATAAATAAGATAAAGCACCCAAGTACTAGACAATCCTAGGCATGTGTTCCACATATAGTCATACGTCCTCGCAATGAGAACTTGCACAACATCTTTTGTCCTGCCAGCCCGTTTGCAGTGGGGCCTCTAGGGAACTACTGGCAATTAAGGTGCTCCTTTTAATAGAGCACCGGAGCAAAGCATTAACACTCCGTGAACACATGTGATCCTCACATCAAAGCCATTCCCTCCGGTTATCCCGATTTCTGTCACTTCGGGGCCATTGGTTCCGAACAACAACGTGTGTATACAACTTGCAGGTAAGACCAAGAACAATACTATCATAATGAATCAATAATAAGTTCAGATCTGAAATCATGGCACTCGGTCCCTAGTGACAAGCATTAAGCACAACAAGTCGCAACAAAGTCATAAAGCACTAATAAAAGATACTAGGCACCATGCCCTAACAATCTGATGCCATTACATGAACGATCTCATCCAATCCCTACCATCCCCATAGCCTACAGCGGGGGATTACTCACTCATAGATGGGGGAAACATGGATGGTCAATGGAGAAGCGATGGTGATGATGATGGCGATGATCTCCTCCAATTCCCCGTCCCGGCAGGGTGCCAGAACGGAGTTTCTGGTGCTATTTCGTGGAATCTGGTGGTGGAGGTGGAGCGGAACTCCTTCTGGAAAAACGTCGACCCCCCCCGAAGTTTTTAGGTCAGAAGGCTCCTTATAGGCGAAGAGAGAGGCCGAGGGGGTGCCTAGGGGACCCACACCACCCCCTGGCGCGGCCTGGCCTGGCCCGCGCCACCAGGTGGTGTGGCCACCCCTGGCTCTTCTCCGTCTCATATTCTGGCTCCTGGAGTCTTCGGATGAAATAGAATTTTTGGCATATTTTCCAGGATTTTTCCTGATAGTTGATTTTCTGCACAAAAAGTAGACACCAAGGCAGTTCTGCTGAAAACAGCGTCAGTTCGTATTAGTTGCATCCAAATCACACAAGTATAGAGGAGAAATAATAGCAAAAGTGTTTGGGAAAGTAGATACGTTTTGGACGTATCATGCTCGCGGGTAGAATTCCTTGAGGATAACCGAGAGGAAGCCCGGGTTCTGTTGCCCTCTGACATCGCCTTTCATTGCTGTAGGGATTTTACACCAAATCAATGAGATCTGGAAACCTAGAAGGGGTGGTGAGGGGGAAGGCCGTCGGTGCGGCTTGATTGAGGGGACAAGCAAGACGACGGCGCTGATGTGGGTTGGGAGGGAGGGAGACGCTCGAGGCGGCCAAGGATAACAGGCTCTGATACCACCTTGTCAGGACCCCGGGGGTGCTGACATCGATCTGTAGCGAAGAAGGGGAATGGGAGGAGCTCCGGCGGCTCAAAGATACAGGAAAGGAGAAAATAGTAGATAAATTTAGGGTTTTATTTCAGTGTGCCGCCCATCCACCCACTCCTGCTCCTTTATAACATAAGAGCAAGACCACGCTTTGTTTAAGACTGGTTATTACACTCTTCTAAATTACTTAAGACTGGGATTACAAAACTGATGGTGCTGAACGGTTGGATTACTGAATCATCAGGTGTCAATCCTGACAGACCCAGATCCCCACTACCCCCTCTCCACCGCCCAGCTTACCCAATGAGCAAGCCATGGACCAAGCCCTAGCCCTTTGTGCACTTGGTGCACCACACACCAACACCCTTGAGTTAAATAGGGAAGAGGCATCCCCTGCCTCTCCTTCGGCCCTCATTTGCTCCCTCTCCCTCCCACTTACCCCTCGAGAGCTCCACCCCCTCTCCCTTGCTCTGCCCTTCCCGAGAGAAGGAAGAAGAGCTAGCCTCGGCCTCGAGCAAAAATCGAACGTAGCCTCTCCCCCTTGCTTCCGTGGCCCTGCATGTCAATCTCCCAAACTCCTCTTGCTTTTCTGGTTCTAACCCTGGCTCTCTTTTCGACATGCAGCCACCACATTAGCCTCTCCGGCGAGCTCCGACGAGCTCCGTTCGGGCGTCTGCACGAGAGTCGTTTCCTGGAAGCAAACAGCGTCGTGATGCCCATCCCCGCAGTCGCCGTTGTCACCCGCGTCTCCTCGTTGCTTCCTAGCCGCTGGCTAGCCCACGATGAGCCTCCCCGCGCCCCGCTCCCCTCTGCTAGGGTTTCCTCCCCGCGCGCCACCGCGAGGTAGGAGACGACTTCCTGGTCATCGATCCCTCGCTAATCGGACGTCCAAGGGCGTCCCATACCCCTTTGCCTCGTCGAGTTGCTGACGGGCGGGCCCCGGGCCGTGTTTTGAGCTTGCTCGCGCGTGCTCCCACTGACGAAGTTGGGTCAGCCCGCCTCTGTGCGGCCTGGTTCCCTCCAAATCTGGCCCGCGACGCCCCTTTTCTTTTTTCCTTTTCCTGTATTTCCAGATCTGATAATTGCAGTAAGTTTTAAATTGTTTTGAAAATGGAAATCAACACAAAATTCCAAGATCTAAATTTTCCTAGATACAAGTATGTTTTCCCTAACACGCAGTACCCTTGGTTAGCTCAGAAAATGTATAGATTAAATATATTAAATCAATTACTAGAAAATATCTAAAACACTCCTTAAATCCTATAGGCAGTTTTACAACTCCAACTGGAATGAAACCTTTTTGTACTGCAAGCTATCAGTGATACCTTGCATATTTCTCTGGCCCCATATTAAATTGCTCCATGGTTTGCCCATAACAAAAATAACAAAAACAAGCCATTTCAGCCTTTAGTATTTTCTCTAGGTGAAACCAAAGATTATAATAACATAAATCCAACTCCTAGAACACATGCTTGTAAATACCCTTCAAACCCTCGGAGCCCAGATTTTATAAAGCCCTGGTTGAATTATTGTGAATGAAACTATTCTGTGTATGGTCAATTCACTAATGAATTCACTCCGGGAGGTCAGTAGATCCTAATTTAGTGGTTCCAATTTCTACAGAAATATATTTCAAATACCTAAAAGGTTCCTTTGGATTCATATCAAAATCTTATGTTGATTTAATCTGGTGAAAAAGACAAAATAGCTTTAGAACTGACTTTGGGAATTTCCTGAGGGCACTGTGGTAAATATTTTGAAGTGATTCCAACTCTCACTGAACCAGTCCATCAAACCCTACTTAAACCTCAGAGGAAATAATTTTTCTAACCATAGACCTTTATCTGAGAATGATTTCCTAAAACTAGAGCTTTTATCACTAGAAAATCCCTAGTAAATCAAAGGAGATTGATAAAATAGTGAAACCACCTTTGTTGGCTTCATATTAACATTACGTATCTGATGGCATTATTTTTTATATAATGATATCATACAGAACCAAGCCTTGGACTTAAACTCCCTAATTAAGTGATATATGCCACATAATCAAAAATAAAGCTCCACAAATGCAAATAAAGTAATTCCAATTGCTATGAACTCAATATATCAAAACCTACTGAAGTAAGGGATGTTTTATATGTATGTTTGATGTATTGTATTGTTGCTTGTATGCCTTGTATTGACTGTGTTCTTTATTTGCTTGCATGTGATCCATATCGGCGATAGATGCGATTAAATCGGAGACCAGAAGAAGATGGTTATTATTATTATTGTTATTCTAAGAAGAAGTCCTGGGACATATATTGCCAGATTGCTGATCACAGGAAAGCCACATGCTTGCTCATAAACCTCGTCCCACTGTTTTACTTATGCATGTTTTACCTATTGTTTTATGAAAACTGCATTGTTTTATTATAGATGATCTATATCTGGTAGTAGCTTGGCCTCCAAACCATTAAACTTTTGTACTACGAAGTACAACCCCCTTGATGACACCCATTTTACCATAGTATGGTAGATGGTGTATAACACCATACCCCTCTGGAGACCCCGTTTTAGCCGAAGCAAAACTATAGAATGGGAGGACTCCCGAAAAAGTTTACAAAAATGTTTTATAGTAAAACCGTGTTGAGGTTTGACCACTAGTAGGAAAAGGCTTATCCACAGGGGCCATATCAGTGGCGCACATCGAAAGGGTGCCCCACGGGTAATTATCCATGGCGCACAGTCAAGGTGGTGCGCTACTGATATGGCCATACCCGTGGCGCACAGACAAATCGGTGAGCCACGCATATGTGGGCCCCATTGTCGGGGGTCGCCCCCATCCATGGGTGGCATACCTGTGGCGCATGGAATTGGCGTGCGCTACTGATAAGTTAGGTATCAGTGGCGCACGCTTTTTGGAAGTTATCTATGGCGCATCCAAAAGTAGTGCGCCACAGATGAATTTTTAAAATTCTGCTCACCCCCCTGGATTGCCTTTTTAGGTTCGCAAAAAATGACAGAAAATGATAAACACTTCAAAAAATAAAATCCTTTCAGATATAGGTAGGTCATGTGATGTAGTTTCTAGAAAAATTAACAAATATGAATTTTGACATGTTTTGCAAAAAAGGTCATGGCGCGGTAAAACGGCCATAACTTTTGCATACGATGTTGAAAAAAAAATATAATATATCAAAACGACGAGCACGGAATTCTCTATCCGCTTGCAACCGTCGGAGACCGTTTACTGATATTTTAGATTACAAAAATTTGAAAAGAGTAAAAAGATATGGCAAAAATAAGATTTTTTCTGCAGAAAAAATATTGAGGCAACTTATCTAGTGCGACACAGATAACAAGGGCAGAAATTGAAATTAGAATCGCCACTTTGCCCACCTACCCCTTCTCCTTATATTCTCCTCCACCACCTCCTCCTTTCCCTCCCAGTATCCTTCGAATCCTCTCCTCTTCCTCTTCCACCTCCTGCTCTCTTGTCCCTCTTCCACCTCCTCCTTCCCCTCTTCTCATCCCCTTCTCTTCTCCTTCCCTCTCCTTCTCCTCCACCTCTCCTCTTTCCAGCCACTTAACCATCCTCGAGCTCCTCTCCGACCACTACCGACGCCGTCCTCGAGCTCCTCTCCGACCACCACCAACGCCGTCCTCGAGCTCCTCTCCAGCCACCATCGACGCCATCCGCGAGCTCTTCTCCGACCATAGCCACAGCCTCCTCGAGATCATCTACGGCCACGGCCCCCTCGAGCTCCTCTCCAACCAGCAGCGAGGCGACACCGACGGCGGTGGCAGATCCAGATCTAGTTTTTTTTTCGAAATTTGAAAATCTTATCAGTGGCACACCATAACCACATGCGCCACGGATAATTTTGATAACCCGCCTTTTTTCAAATTTTGAAATCTATATCAGTGGCGTACCATATCTCGGTGTGCCATGGATAAGTGGCTTATCCATGGCGCACACCCAGGTGCGCCACGGATAAAAAATATCAGCGGCGTATTATCAGCGGCGCACCGGGCGTGCGCCACTGACCCCTTTCTTGGTGCACCACTGATAGGCCTTTTTCACTAGTGGACCTCCTAAGAGAAGTTCGAGAAAGGAAAAATAGTTTTGTTTTGCAAAATGCTGAAGGAATTATGGAGGAAAAAGGTTTACAAAAACGCACCCGGTTCTTTGCAGTTTTGCCAGAACAATTAACCCGCGCAACCACATTACTCTAGAATGGGACATGGCTAGGATTAAATTTTGCTACTCTAGTGTGGAAATTCTCATAACTGCTTATAAGGGATCAACTGCCTCTAATTCTGAGCTTTGTTTATAGAAAGGGTCAACTGTTAGACAATCACCTGGAGGAATGCAGGATCACCCATGTGAGTGACCGAACGAAACTATGAGCCTCTCATTGAAAGTGCCCACTCTCGAGTAGTCGAAATGCACTCCGGTTGGTCCGTGGATCCCCGACGTCCTGGTGTTGAGAGGAACAACTCATAGGGTAGGGCTTACGCTAGAGTGGCATTCGGAGAGTCCTGATCGGTTACTCGACTCACGATCCTAGGTGATCAAGGCAGGGTACCCGGATGGTGTGGATAAAGTGTACAACCTCTGCAGAGTGTAAATCTATTCGAATAGTCGTGTCCACGGTCATTGACGGTTGGGAAGGTTGGTGTAGAGCGGTGCTGGTTTTGATTTCAAAAAGGACTTCAGAAAAGTAAAGGCTTTGGAAATGATTTGACCATGGGATGGTCGGAAAGGAAGAAAAGGAGTTTGGTCATGAGATGATCGGATGGAAGAAACAAATGGGTGACCAATCCTATTGTTTTGCACAACTTTTAAAAAAAGGTTTTCAAAATGCTTTACAAACATTTTCAACAAAGATATGTAGATGCTATATCTACATGAGAAACTATTTGAGAAAAGAACATCTCATGGAGCCCTCCTACTACCACAACTATATTGCATATCATCTTATTGTTGTTATCTTAAGGTGGTTTGTGAGTACATTCAAAGTACTCACTAATATTGTCCCTGGCTATTAACTTGGTCAAATATAGCTAGGACGTTCTCCCAGTCAGTTGCCTATAGGTTAAGAGCAACTCCAACAGACGCGCTAAACAGGCCGTGCGCAGGGAAAGGTGCGGCGGTGGCGGCGGACCTATCTACAAGCGTGACTTTGGCTTGAATCGGTGGAGCTTCGCTGGCGCAAGCATGGCGACATGGCAGCTAGGGGGATCCTTCGCTGCGGGAGAGGCGACTGGTGGTGGGAAAGGGATGTCTCGCCGATAGGACTGGCCCACCCTGGTTTTCGCTTCATTCGGCGTTCCCACGGCGTTCCCGGCGCCGCGGGATCGTCTTGGGAATGCCGGATAAAAGTTGGGCCAAATCCGGACGGAACCGTCGTCCTGGGAACACGACTGGGTGAAAAATCGTCGTCCGGCCAAAAAAAGCCTCTAGGAACGGCGTCCTGGGGAACCCAAGTGGAGATGCTCTAGGAGACATAAATTAACCACTTGCAAACTATTTTGTGTTACATATGTGATTCTTGTAAGCTTATTTGGATTATTTTAATGTTAGTATGTGTGGAAAATAATATATATACATTCTAATATATACACACAAGTATATATTTGCCAAAGGCAAAAAAATAATAATCCAATTTTAGGATTTGTATATCCAACCAGGAATTGAAGTTGGATATTACCATCTGATTCCAACAGTAAACTCCAATCTATCCAAATAATATAATTTAAATTGGCAGTCATTTCTTTTCTATGTAGGATTTAAAATTCCCACGTAATTTATTTTCTGAATTCAATTCCGTGCGTGGAAACAGAGGAATTACTCTCTGGAAGGTTATTAGTAGTCCAAAAGAACGCAGTCGGCATCCGAAGAAGAACAGGACACGTCATCCAGATTTACCTTGGGAAAGGATCCGACCGGGATGGTAGTAGTGAAAGCAGGAGAAGCTTCTCCGACCGGAATCGCCTCGAACACGAGTTTCGTTTTCGATCGACGGTTCGATGGAGTCAAACTTGGACCGATCCCGTGACGTACGCGGGTTGGACTCCCCCACAAATACGCGCCCGGCCTGCGCAAAAGATTTCCCTCGCTCTGCTTCGGCTTTCACGATGGGAGAATCGCACCACCGTCCAGGCCATTTTATCGGAACCGATCTAGTATGCCCTAAGCCGCCGCTGCTGAGGTACATCTTCTCCTGGAAGCACCTCCAGGACCCAGCCGATTTCGGGCGCCTCGAAGAGTTCAACGAAGCCGTCCGGCGGCTGGAGGCGGGTCATCGCATGGATAACTCTGCTGCGGCTGCGAGCCGTGGCTTCTGGCGGAAGAGGAAGAGCAAGGCCGAGAAGATCTGCCGCGAGGTTCCTGCGGTGGCGATGGAGAGCGTGGTGGGGCAGGTCGCTCCCGCCGTTGTTATCGCCGCGCAGTCCGAGATCGCCGTTGTCGGTGCAGACGTCGGTGGTGGTGGCGGCGGCCCTGCGAAGAAGCCGCGATTCCGTAGCCTGAACTTCATCTGCGGGAAGGGCCACGACGCGGGTAACGGACCAGAGGAAGGGCGCGCGCTGCCGGCCGAGAAGACAGATCGCCGTGCGGAGGGTGACGTGGCCGCGGCCGCGGCCGCTTCCGCGTGCGAAAGGGTTTCAAATGACGACATCAGGTCGCCGGCCATCTGGGCACCTGTGGATGTCGTCTTTGGCGACGGCGACCAGGCTGATCTGGCCGCTGGAGTGCATCATCAGGGTTCTGCGCCGGGAAGCGGCAAATTCTGCCATGACGATCTAGAAACCACTCGGAGCTCGTCTCCGGAATCTTTCATCGATTTGACCTCTCCGCCACGCACCGAGGCGGCCGATGCCTTCGAGCAGTCGCCCGATTGCGCCCAAGACGCGAGAACCGAAGGCGACCAGATGGCTAGTCCACTAGAAGCGTATCTCGAGGTGCCCGCACCGACAAGCGGCAAAGTCGTCGTCGGAGCCGAAGTCCAAGATCGCGGCCGGAGTTCTCCCAATCTTTCCGAAGAAAACGTTCCATCCAGGGCGTCATCGCCTAGCAGTGCCGTGGATAAGACGGGCGGCGGCGGATGCGTCGATCTGCATGGTCACGGAGAAAGGATAGACATGGAGATGGACAAGGATGCCATAAGATCAGAGAACGTGGGGCAGGCTGCTCCCGTCATTGTTACCACGGCGCAAGCGGAGATTGACACCGACGTTGGTGGCAGCGGCGGCCAGAAAAAGAAGCCAAAATTTCCTCGCATGACCTTCGTCTGTCGGAAGGGCTGCGGTGCGAAAAACGGACGAGATGGAAATGAACATGCCGCTGGTAACGCGGGCGCTTCCGGGTATGCAGTAGTTTCACACAACGTCGTGCAGTCGCCGTTCATCTCGACGCCAGCAGACGGCTTCTTGGGCGACGGCATCCAGACTGATCCGGCCACCGCAGAGCATCATCAGGGTTCTTCTTCGCCGGGATGTGGCAATGACGGTCAAGAATCTCGTCCTAGTTTTTCTCCGAAATCTCTCGTTGATTTGAACCGTTCGCCGCGCACCGATGATGCAGCCGAGGCCTTAGCCTTAGACCACTCGCCCGCTTGCACCCATGACGCGAGAACCGAAGGCGACCTGGCCACTCCGTTAGCAGCATATCTCCATGTGCCCGCACCGGCAAGCGGTGACGTGGTCGGAGCCAAAGTCCAAGATTCCGGCCCGAGGTCTCCCAATCTTTCTGAGGACACGGTTCCATCGAGGGCGTCATCGCCCAGTGCTTCCGCGGATATCACGGGCGGCGGAGACAGCATCGACCTGCACCGTCTCGGGGAAAGGATAGCCATGGAGATGGACGAGGATGCCATTAGATTGGAGGTGGCGAGGCAGTTTGGCGCGCACCGGCAGCGGCGTGCTACGAGGCGGCGGGCAGCGGTGCCGGTGCCGCGCGTGCAATTCTCCCTCCGGCTCTCTCGCGAGGAGGCAATGGAGGACGTGGCGGCCGTCTCCATCCCCGTGGACGTGGAGCCCGTGGCGCCGGCGCCGGCGGGGCACGCCGGCAGCAGAAAACGACGTCGAGGAGGTTGATGGTACATATTGCCTAGTGCCAAAGAAGTAATAAGCGAGCGCGGCTGCCGGCGAATGCCCTAACAAGTCACCGGCGGCGGTGCTGAGCCTCCGTATTTCTCTCGTCCTAGCTAACTATGGATGATGCTGGTTGCTGGATCATGATCTGAAATCGTCAGTACTATCGACCGGGCAAATTCAGAAGCCCTGCACAGGTTCAGACTTTCCATCTTTGGGAAGCGAAAACTTTCTTCAATAGTTCGTTGTATGTTGCCAACTTGCCATGTACTTCCTATCTTTTAAAATATAAGATGTTTTAGCCTTACGAAAAGAGTGTATATCTAGACCCTTTTAGTGTATATAGGTTCGCACCAAATCTAAATGAACCTACATACCAAAAGATGTCTAGATACACTTTTTTCACAAAACTAAAACATCTTATATTTTAAAATGGAGAGAGTAGTATGTGTTCGCAATCTCGTATAACCTCTGCTTGTTCGTTCAATTTCATCGTGATAGAACTGATGAACCGATCGTTCAGCTACGCCTCTTAACTATGACATGCGCACCTGTCTTTGTTCCTAGTTCGTCTGACTTGTTTATCTCTACGATTCAACAATAGGCTAATTTTTATTAGACGGAAGGCTCGAAATGAGCCGAGTTTTAAATTAACAAGCCAACAACTGGCTAGGAGTTACAAAACACTTACATTTACTGGGTTACCAGCTATATAGAAACACACAGGAAACAAAAACAACAGAAGAATACACCAAGAACAAGCCAATCTAAACGAAGAAGCTTGTGCCGAGCTGAGAGGGTATAATAGTCCCTAAGGTCTTCCAAAGCTTTCGCCTAGACCCCAAAACCACCACCCCTAGAACTCGGCCGAGTCACACACCAACCTCAACCACAAGCATTGGGTAGAAATCACCGACATCAGCAGAGTCAGACACGCCGGCCTAGCAAAGCCCCCCTAGGCGGTAAGGCAGCCATCAGCTACCAACCGCGATGCCGTGTATGAGTAGCCAGGTTGACCTTGGTCGAGAACTATGGCAACAACGAATAGAGGGGATGCTAGACACTGCAAGAGGAGCTCACACCAAGCGAGGACCTCGGAGGCAACCGATTGGAGCAGAGTGACGGATGCCATCCAGCCAGAAAAGAGGGTAGATCATCATGGTGACACCTTCAACGAGGGAACGACACCCGCGGGTGTCGCCATCGCTAGCAGTAGACAAGCCATGTGCGGCTTTCGTCGAGACTCGCCCACCTCCAGAATCTGGCCGCGCCGCGAGGCCGCAGAGAGGATAGCGAAGGCGCCGCAACGGAACCACTATCGTGTGCAGCGTAGTGAGCTAGCCCCAACTAGGACCACCTGCAGAAAATTCATTCTCCAAGAGAGCCCAGCCAGGCCTGGCCTGACCCGGATCTAAATGTAGCGGCGCAAGATCCAGCGGCACCATGGCGGACAGAGCCCAGGGATCCCCACATCCAGTAGAGGCCGCCTCCACCAGAGCACCGAACGGCCATAGGCTGGCGACGGCCGGAGCAGGGCAATCTGGATCGGGATCAGAGGCAAGGATGTAGACGGGAAGGAGGAGACGGACCACAGTGCACCCGATTTGACACGCCTGTCCGGGCAGCCGAGGAGCCCAACTCCCCCTGCCACCACGCTTCCGAGCACAGGGGTGGGCCGAGGGCAACACGAATCCGGCCACTGGGCACCCCTGTGCGCCTGACGACCCGCTCCACCAACCCTCGCTGAGCTAGGCAGAGACGTGAGCAGGGGCCCTGCCGCCGTCGTCAACCACACCGGCTTCGCCGGGCAGCATCCGCTGGCATCAGAGGAGATGGAAGGGGAAGGGAGGAGCCTCTGGAGGCTAGGGTTTGGCGGCTGCCCGAGTCGCCCACTCGAGAGCGACGCGGGGGCGGTTTTTGTGGATTGATCGCTCACGCGGGAGTGACTCGCCGCCCAGGACAATTTTTTTTGCTACGAGTTATTTTTTTCTTCAGTGAATCAATTGTGGTTCTTTTTTTTGCTTTAATGAAGCAATTGCGGGATCGGGGATTGAATGGACACGAGTCATCTAGCGGAGGCAAGGGTCCAGGGGAATTATCCCGCGGGAACGCCCAACACATGCCTAAACATAAGTTACTTATGTGTTGTCTTCACAAGTTGACATGATGGGATGCATGGAAGCAAATAGATAGGTTTAGAGCATCTCGATTAATGGCTTGTACATTTAGGCATTTAAAACATCAAACAAGTAATGACCAGATCCAGCCTTTTTAAATCAGCCCTAAAAGGACCACTCCTGCAATTGCCTTTATTTGCCCAACTCTTTTTTCCTCCTCATTTGTGCATATTATCTGTCTACTCCTTTTTTTGCAGTGGAAAATGATATAGATAGTCTGAGGATGAAAATATTCCATCATCCGGGTCCGTGTCCTTCGTCTCGCACTCGCGACGCGTCCTCCGCGCGGAGCGACCACAATGGGCCCACTATGCCTTATCTCCACCACTCTTAATCCCCTATGTCCTCTATCTCCCGCCTAGCTAGATTCACATGGTCCCTGGCATGAGCTCGCAACTCGATGGCTACGCGTAGCCTCAGTCCCGCCCGGGGCTGTCGCTCTACATGTGCCTAGTCATGCATGGCCAACCCGCGGGGGGCTTCCGACATCTCTCCAACCACTGAGAACCCTCCGTTGCCCCCCATCCAACTGCTCCCATCTCTATCATGGATATTTCTTCTCCCCGCCATAGATCACCCTTGAGGTTCTGCAGTAGCACGCTGCTTCCAGGCCAGGATGGCGATGCTACAAGGAGGTGGTAGTGGTTCTAGCAGCACCGTGCTACCAAAGTACATGTGGCAGCCACAGGTGCTACCAAAGGTGGCCGTCGGTGATGTCCGATGCTGCTACAAGGGGCACCAGCTTTTGCTACGAGCGGTCACCGAACTTGCTGCTAGCCGCCACCGTCCTTGCTACAAGCCGACATGGTCACAATTGCTGCAAATCCGCCATTGTTGGCCACCGCTGCTACAAGGGGCACCGGATTTTGCTACTACCCGCCACCAGACTTGCTACAAGCCGCCATGGTTATAGGTGTTGTAGAGCGGTTGTCACTATCCGCCGCTGCTACAAGAGGAACAACCTTTTGCTACGAGCTTCCACCAACCTTGCTACTAGATGCCACCGGCCTTGCTAGTAGACACCACCGGTAGAAGCCGGCATGGTCACAGGTGCTGCAGAGCCGCCAATCGCTGTCCGCCGATGCTGCAAGAGGGCACCGACTTTTGCTACGAGCCGTCACCGCCCTTTCTATGAGTGGCCATCGAAATTTCTACAAACAACCATCAGGGTTGCTACAAGCCTGTCGGGGTTGAGTTGCAAATGCTATGATGGTTGTCTTCTCTGACGACGACTGCGACAGAAGGAGGAGCGACACCGGTGCAACTCATGTGAAGTAAAGGGGATTTGGTGGACATGTGGGTGGGTGTGCAACATCGACAACTCCTGCATGGGGCGCCGATGCAGGGTGAAGTTCATCATCTCCGATGCCAGCGACTGCTGCAAGGGCGCCGCTGCGAGCCACAATTGACTTCTCTTATGCTGGCGACTGCTGCAGGGATCGTGGTCGCGAGCGAGGGTCGTCTTTTCTCCGTAACTGTACGAGCGGGTCTCGATTTTGTGAGAGATGTTGCTGTAAATCATACGACTTCCATGAATTGCATCGAATGACTGGGGACCTGGATCCTGATCCCCCGGGGGACGCTCAATAGCGTCCTTTTGCAATAAAGTAATTAAAACAATGATATTTCCTCGAAACAGGCTTTACACCCCGCTTTATAAATAAAGCCAAATCCATACACAATACCACAAGTCATCGACGCCCAGGTGTCCAAAACGAAAATAAAAGGATAGTTCGTTGGGGTCACAACACATCATGCCCAAGGGAAAAAAGAAAGAGCAAAGCGGAGCTGGCGAGGTGCATGCGCTAGGGAGCCACTGAGGTACTATAAGAAGTCGTGAAGCGCTGCGCCGACGCCCTGAGAGCCTGCAGAATGCCATCCACGCTCTCCCGATCCCTCTTCCTAAACAGCGGGTACCACTGCTGAAGGTAGGCAAGTAAAGAAAAACAGAGTCAGAAGCACCGCGAGGCAAAATCCGTTCGGTCACCATCTTGTTACGAATATTCCATAGGGTCCACGTAATGGATGCAAACACCAACCAGAAGAGGTGGCGCCTCCTCCCGTTATGGTTTGCCTCTGTTTCTAGAAACTCGCTGAGGTCTTGGGCCTGCTAGACAGGCCCCAGCGCTTCTCGGACAAAGTTCCATAGAAACCGCGCAGCAGGGCATGTGAACATAATGTGGGTGCACGTCTCCACTGTCGCACATAGCAGACATAACTCATTGTCGGTCTAAAATTATATAAGTATATCAAACGCAATCACGATACTAAAATTAGTACCGGTCTAAAATTATATGCACACAACGATACTTCGGCTCCGGATGCGACGAGATACTACGTACTAAAACTGTGCACTGATTTAAAAACTTTCTACTCCATCTTTAGTCCCGGTTGGAGACACCAACCGGTACTTAAGGGGTTGCGGCAAGATGGGGCCAGCGCGAGCCCGTTTAGTCCAGGATGGTGTCTTCAACCGGGACTAAAGATAGACCTTTAGTCCTGGTTGGAGACATCAATCAGAACTAAACATTTAGATTTATTTAATCGTGGGTGGTGGCACTATTCGATGGGTGCCGACACTATGTCATGGGTGAGTGTAAACACTATACCGTGAGTGGCCGCACTATGCCATGAGGGACGACACTATTCGGTGGGTGGCGGCACTATGCCATGGGTGAGTGTCCACATTATGTTGTGGCGCTTAATCTATAAATAGGCAAGATGTATTGTTGTGAAGTTATAAATTGCAAGATGGTGTAAGAGGGACACCACTACGGCGGAGCTTCTCGAAGATGTCTTAGGATCCCGTCCTCAGACATCTTCGAGGAGCTCGCCATAGAGGCACTTCCATATATGTGAAATTTGTTAGCTCCCGGGCTTGTTGATCTAACTAGAGAAGTTATAAACCGCAAGATGGTGCGAGAGGGACACCACTACGGCAGAGCTTCTCGAAGATGTCTTAGGTTCCCATCCTTAGACATCTTTGAGGAGCTTGTCATAGAGGCACTCCTATATATTGATATCGAGGAGCTTCTCGAAGATGTATTGAGCTAGTGTGTCTTATTATGAAGCTTTTTTTGAATTAACCCTATTTTTGTTACAATTTTGTGATTATTATTGTTTACTATGGTACATATATATATGCATAATGATGATGTTATTTTGTTTATATCCATCCAAAATTTGAAGATGCAGTGGTTACAAATCTCTCTACTTCTAGAGCATGAAATGAGCTAAACTATCAATTACATATGAAAGGATGAAGTTGCTAACATTTTAGAACCCCTGGATAGATGGGGTGCTGCAAAATCTTGATAAATCGTGTGAAAAAATGGGGATGAACTCGAGCTAAGGAAGGAGTGGCCAAATCTGCATTATATAAGTATATCAAAAACCATTACACAACAAGTTCATCACATTAAAACCAAATAAAGTAGTGACCAAATGTTATTATTACAAAAAATACTCCCGAACTAAACCCACAAATCCCTCTACTTCTAGAGCATGAAATGAGCTAAACTAGCAATGCAAGATGAAAGGATGAAGTTGCTAACCTCTTAGAACCCTTGGATAGATCGGGCGTGGCCAAATCTTGTGAAAAAATTGAAGGGAATATGCCCGAGAGGCAATAATAAAGTGGTTATTATCTTATTCCATGTTTATGATAAATGTAATTTTTGCATGCTATAATTTTATTAATTGGAAACCTTAATACATGTGTGTTTAATAAACAAAATACAAAGTTCCTAGTAATGCCTCTCATATAAACTAGCTCGTTGATTAACAAGATGATCAAGGTTTCTTGATCATGGACATTGGATATTGTTAATAACAAGGTCACAACATTGGTGGAATGATGTGATGAACATTCATCCGAAGTATAGAATTACGATCAGAGTCATTATGTTTATATTGCTATAACATCATACGAAGTAATCTTAGTCCTTAGACCATGAGATCATGTTAATTGCTAACACTGGAAGAGTATCTTGATAACATCAAACGTCACACCGTAATAGGGTGACTATAAAGGTGGGTTCAGTGCTATGAAGGTGTTATGTTGAGGCTCATGGATCAAGAGTGGGATTTTTCCATCCCGATGATGGATAGATATACTCTAGGCCCTCTCGGTGATATCACATTGAAATAGCTTGCAAGCAAATGATGTGATCACTAGAATATTATATCACGGGAACGAGAAAAGAGTGCATATCGGTAACGAGATCAAACTAGGTATTTGGATGCCAATGATCGAATCTCGGACATGTAATATATCGCGAGACAAAGGGATTTAGTTACGACGTTAAAGGTTCACACGATCACAAGAGTCATCGTTGAATATATGGGAGTCAGTACGGATCTCCAGGTCCCGCTGCTGATTATTGATCGGAGAGGGGTCTCGATCATGTCTGCATTATTCGGGAACTGTAGGGTGACATACTTAAGGGATACCGACACCATTTGGAGCAAATATGTTTCAGATAAAGATTTAAGAAAGCGCTGGAATTATTTCAATAGACACCGAAACTGTTTCGGGTGAAATTGCTGAAATTGGTTCTGCATATAATATTGAAATGTTGTAGGGGGTTTTATGTGAATGTTTGTAATTAAAGTAATTAACAAAATTCTGACTAAAATAATAAAAGAGTTTTATTAAATGAGAGAGCATTAAATTTGGAGAAATTTAATGCATTTAAAGTGGAGACTTTAAAAGAGAATCTGAAGGGGCATTTTAATGTGGAGGGGGTTACCACCACATGAATGGGGGAGGTGAAGGGACACCCTCCCCTCCTCCTATAAAAGGCCCCCTCTCACTCCTTCTTCCTCACACCTCCTCGTGAAGGATCTCTCTCCCCCTCTAGTATTTTTCCCCATGGTCTCGGATTAGCGAGATACATGTTCCCGGTGGCTTTATCTGGAAAGGAGTTGCTGCTTCTGCTGCTTTGCTGGAGCGTAGGACGGAGGTTGTCGGGGTACCGGATGTGTGCGCGATCACGGATGCACCGCTGCTTTGCGGTGCTGGACTTGGTGGTGCTGGATTTGCTGGAGCTGGATCGGATGGACGTGCTGGAGCCGGACCTGCTGGACTTCATCACGATCTTGAGATCGGCAAGTGTACGACTACATCATCCACGAGTTCTAACTCGTTAACAAAGCTTTGTTGTCTTCGAGGGTAAGTTCTCTATGGATGTATATCCACCCGTTGCTTGTATCTAGTAGATAGATCTTGGCGTATAGTTCCCATCCTAGGAATTTTTTTATTTTCTATGCTGCGAACCCAACAAAAATGGGGATGAACTCGAGCTCAGGGAAGAACAGAGAGGAGAAGTAGCTTGAAAATGGAGTATGGCTCGGGGCAGGGAGGAAGATGATATAGAGAGCATATTACTCCCGGTTGGAGAAACCGGGACTAAAGGTCCATCTTTAGTCTCGGTTGTAGACACCAACCGACACTAAAGGGTCTGGCGCCGGTCCTAGCCTGCCGAAAACCCTTTAGTACCGGTTGGAGTCCTGGTTGGTGTTTCCAACCGAGACTAAAGATCCCGTTTGAACCGAGACTAGAGGTGGCTGTACCTTGCGACGGTTTCTAGCCGTTGAAACCGGTACATTAGTCCTAGGCCAAAACACGGCCGGGACTAATGCTCCGGACGAAAGGCCTATTTTCTACTAGTGGAAACGTTTTTTCTCCCCTATCTTCTTCCTCGTGCATCGCCCATCCGCGTCCTCCCCCGTGCCACCGCCCCTGCCCAGCATCGCCCGCCCTTCTTTGGCTCCGCCCGGCCCAGCTCCGCCTTCCTTCAGCCAAAAATTTCTACCAGCGGCATCCGCAATTCTGGTGTGTGGAGGTCGTGCCCGCCCAATTTAGACCGGCGGCGGCCTCTTCTGGCGTGTGGCAGACGATTCCAGCCTCTTCCGGTGGATTTCGGGCGAGTTCCGGCGACTCCTGTGGAGGTTCTGTGGCGGCGCTTCTTTTTCGACGAGGTTTGAATTTTTACAGGGGCCAGCAAAAACATCCTCCCAATTTGTACATTTAAGGTTCTCGCGGATAGATTTTCCATGCCCTGTAAATCGTTTAAGCGTCGACCATGTTTTACAGGTACCGTTAGAGCGCGCGTTTTTGACCGAAACTGTAACCAACCCTTTTTACCAGTTTGACCGCTTTTACAGGCTCCGTTAGAGCTGTTGTAATGGGCCAAAGAGAATTTCAGAATTTGTATTTGTTGCCAAAGGTCCAACACTAAAATACCTCAAATTCCAACATTTATTCATCTTGTTGATTTATGTTTTATGAAAATTTGAGCACCTTAACAGTCCTCCTCAAACCAAAGAACAAAAGAACATGAGTGGTGATTAAAGTTTGGCTTGGCATCCCTACTAAAACCCTACTCCAAGAAGAAAAGTATCTTCTTGCCTGCCTGACTTAAGTTTTTGGTGACATACATGGAAGCGCCTCACCACTTGGACATATTGATCAGTAGATATGTTTGTCAAATGCTTTGGTGGAATATTGATCAGTAGATATGTGTGTTCTTCAAGATTATTGTGATGAATGCTTCATTTTCAACTTGCCATCCTATTTGGTTTCATTTCCATTTATTTGATGACATACATGGAAGAAGCTCATCACTTGATACATCATACACATAGCTAGCTGTATAGTTTACTCCACTAATCTATGATAAGTAGTAAATTTTTTCTTTAATTTTTTTCCAAAACTTGATCACGTTAACAATTTCCCCCAACTTTAAGAACAAAAGAACATGAGTAGTACAGTAGTCGTTATTAAAGTAGGCCTTGGCATCCCTACTAAAACCCTAGTACAGGAAGAAAAGCATCTTCTTGCCTGTCTGCATGGCTTTACTTTTTTCCTTTCTAGTTATTACGAGCATCCAATCAAGTTAACATAATCGTGGCTGAAGGAGAGAGATCCAGGGCCACGCACAGTTCAAATAAATCAATCATTGGAGATGTATGGATCAGCTGGTGTTCCTCTCCATCATCTCGCAGAACCTCTTGAATGACTCGAGCTTCTGCAGCTTGAGGTTCTTGTGGATCCGGCGGATGAATACGTCTGCGACGTGGTCGATCTCGTCCTCCAGCCGGAACTCTGCGCCCCCGCCGCACTCCTTCTCCTTGGCGTCGCGCACGACGTCGATGACCGACCCCGGTGCGTTGACCAGCTCGTCGTCGTCGTCGTCTTCCTCGCGGAAGAGCGAGTGCGTCAGGTACTCGTCGTCGTCGCTGCCCTCCTCCTCGTCCTGCTGGTCGGCGTCCTCGACGTCGCGCTCCGTGACGTAGCTCGGCGCGGTGTAGAGCACGATGGACTTCTTGCTGCTGTCGCCGTCTTCTTCTGCCTGGGAGGCGCTGATGCCGTGGTGGTGGTGGTGGTCGCGGGAGTCGTCGTCGTGCTGCTGCTGTCCCATGATGGCGTGGATCCTGTGGTTGATTGCGCTGACGAGGAGCTTCTTGTTGCGGAGGATGCCGAGGACGAGGAGGCGCGTCTTGAGGGTGCTGGTCTTGGCGCGCACCGCCGTGGACTTGGCCTTCACCACGGCCACGATGGTCGACAGCATCTGCTTCAGGAACATGGACGCCTTGCTCTTCATCTTAGTCAGAACGCACAACGTACGACAAAGCTGGCAGCTGTGCGAACGCTTGTGTTATTGGGGTGTAGGTGCCCTGTGATGTGAGAGTGTGATGTAGCTGTGCAGTGCAAGAGGTGTGTGTAGTTGATGCTTGGACATGGAGTTTTTCCGGTGGGATGCCATGGGTTTATATAGCAGCGGAGAGCGGCCGGCCAGCCAGCCGGGTGGGGGTGAGCAAGAGCAAGTGGATGATGTCCTAGGCTAGAAGTTTCAGCATCACACGAAAGCAGGTTTGCAATCACGCTAAGGAATGTACATCAAGGGGAAAAAGAATGGGTGTGTGTGTAATGGCAAAAGCAAAAGTAGCTGGCTCGAGATGGTGGGCATGCAGTGCATGCATGCAAAAGTAGAGAGAGAGAGACCACAAGTCCACAGAGAGTAAAAAGCTGATCGATCGTCGATGCGTGGTGTGTGCCATTTATTTTGAAATGCACTAGAAGAGAAGGCCGGCGGCTCGTGCGCAACAGTTGTCAAATGTTCTGGGGCTAGCTAAGCCATATAGCTTTGGGTTATACTATATTTTCCTTCCAAAGAAAAAGCTTTAGGTTCTTTTATTGGTACAGTCCTTGTGACCTTGATTGATTGAGTAGTTTGTGTTCCTTGGTCGTGTAAGAAAGTTCATGGTGACTCGGGAGGTGTACGCAGCGGTAGTATATTGCAAGTTCGCGAGTTTCTCTGGCTTTTGCACTTTTGCAGTAGTGCGGTCACTGTGAGGTGAGTACTACTCATGTCGTTGTGCCTAGCTAGCTAGCTAGCTGTTTTAATTTTCGGCATGCGTATGCAAAACCCAGTCGCTCGTTTGTTTCCGCTAGACAGTGAGACCGCGAACGTTGTAATATATGCCAGAAGGCAATAATAACGACAATAACGACACTTATTATGAATATCACCATGCAGGGCATGCAATGCAACACACAATCGAAATATGTAGTATGGTCAAATCTCAAGTAAATCAGATTTACGGGCCCGCGACGCCACACTCAGCATTCATGGATCAGGAGAAGCACATGTAGGAGGAGGACTAAATTGAGCAGCCTCTCATCTCGACGATAAAATAAGAATAAACAGCCTGTGTAACGTAGTACGTCTGAAAGCAGACTAGCACAGTCGCACTAGTAATCCGTACTAGTATTTCTGTATGAGGGAATCCTTCGCCGCTAAGGAAGGCGGTTAACCGTGGTCCGGCCGGAAAAGCACAAAAAACACGCGATCGCGGGTGCTGACCGGCCTCTCCGTTCGAGCTGTCGAATCCAATCGGCCGAGCGCATGCACGTGACCAGAGACCATCTATCCAAAGTTAAATTCATCGTTAGTCACTGAACTTGCTTAGCAAAGTCAATATGATCATCGGAGCTGTTGGCATTGTTAAAGATAGAATAGACTCCTATGTCTATACGTATATGTGTAACAGACTCAATCCAACTTGTATTGCTAGCACCGCAACGTGCACCTGATATAAATAGATGAATCGATGGAGGCTCGGGCTATCCGAGTAGTTACTACATGATCACGCGTTTGACATGGTATCAGGCCGGCTCCTCTGCCGACGAAACTGATCGCCAAGATTCAATCTGTCCCCGCCGCCGCTGCCCATCCAAACCTTGATCGCCATGGCTGGCTCCAGCAGTAGCAGTCCCGCGATCCATCTCGGCGAACCTCCCTCTGAGAAGCTTACCCGCACCAACTATCCTCATTGGCGTGCGCAGGTCATTCCCGCCATACGTGGGGCTCAACTCGTTGGTCTCCTTGACGGAAGTGATGCAGCTCCGGCAAAAACGCTCGTGGTTCAACCAGCAGACACCGAGAAGGACAAGACCCTGAAGACGGTGGCTAATCCAGACTATGCATCCTTGTTATCACGAGATCAGATCGTTCTCAGCTACCTCTTGAAATCGCTCTCCAAGGATATCCTCACCCATGTTCTCTGGATCGAGCACACTGTCGGTGTTTGGGCCGCGGTGGAAGAGATGTTTGCCTCCCAGAATCAATCCAAGATCACGAATCTTCAAATTGCCTTGGCCAACACCAAACGATTCCAATTTCCTAGTACCACGGCGTTCCTGTCGAGGATGCAGAGTATCGCGGACGAACTTGCCGCTGCGCGCCCTGTTCCAGATGATGAGCTCGTGTCGTTCATCCTGGCCGGCCTCGGCGCAGAATATAATTCCCTGGTTGCTGCTCTCGGTGTGATTGCCAACAAATTGTCCCTCAGCGAGCTATTCTCTCATCTTCATGCATATGATCAGCGACAGGAGATGCTCGACGGGGCGACCGGCGGAGGCTTTGAGACGTCCGCCAATGATGCTTCCCGTCAACGCCGCCCGCACTCTTTCAGAAATAACCGGGGCGGACGTGGAGATTACCGCGAGGAGCGCGGTGACCGTGGCGACTACCGTGATCGCCGTGGTGATGATAGGCGTGATGACCGCCGTGATGATCGTCCGCGCCAAGGACGGGGCGGTGGCCATACAACACCCTCAGGAGGGGGACGCGGCCGTGGTCGTGGCCGCCGCCGTACCACCCCATGGGTCGATGTCACATGCCAAATATGTTCCAAGGAAGGTCATGCTGCCAAGGACTGTTGGTGGCTTCGAAGACGACGATGATGACTCCTTTGGTGATAAGGAAGTCCATGGAGCCTCGTACGGTGTGGACACCAACTGGTACCCCGATAGCGGTGCCACACATCACATCACCGGCGAGTTGAACAACCTGACCGTTCGAGACACCTACAAGGGCTATGACAAGGTCAACACTGCTAGCGGGCATGCTATGAATATTTCTCATGTTGGTCATTCAATTGTTCGTCACCCTGCTCAGAACTTTCATCTCCGCAATATCTTACATGTTCCCCATGCCTCGAAAAATCTCTTATCTGTTCATCGTTTCACATATGACAACCGCGTGTTTATAGAATTTCATCCTTTCTTCTTTTTGATCAAGGACCAGGTCACGCGGAAAATAATTCATAGAGGACGATGTGTCGGCGGTCTTTACCCTCTTATTTCATTCTTGGAGTCATCCCCCCAACCACAGAAGCACGCGTTTGCTACCACCAAGCCCTCTCAAGCAAAGTGGCATAGTCGTCTTGGCCATCCATCCTTTACAATTGTCAATCAAATCATTAGTAAAAATAAACTCCCTTATATTAGAGATTCTAGCATAGAGTCAGTTTGTGATTCATGTCAGCAGGCTAAAAGTCATCAACTTCCCTATCCTATATCCACTAGTGTTTCTACAGCACCCCTCCAATTAGTCTTCTCTGATGTATGGGGTCCTGCTCCTACCTCTGTTGGTTGACATGATTATTATGTAAGCTTTATTGATGACTATAGCAAATTTACTTGGATATATCTTCTTAAGAAAAAGTCTGACGTGTTTTCTGCTTTTGTAAATTTCCAAAAACTTGTGGAGCGTAAGCTCGATAAGAAAATCCTCACTATACAATCTGATTGGGGAGGAGAGTATGTAAAATTAAATTCTTTCTTTCAAACACAAGGTATCTCTCATCATGTTTCCTGTCCTCATGCACACCAACAAAATGGCTCTGCTGAGAGAAAGCACCGTCATATCGTTGAGGTCGGTCTCGCCCTGCTTGCCAATGCGCACATGCCTCTCAAATTTTGGGACGAAGCGTTCATGACAGCCACTTATCTTATTAATATGCTTCCTAACAAAGTTATTCGTAATGATACACCTGTTTATCGCCTTTTTGGCACTCGGCCCGACTATAACTCCCTTCGAGTGTTTGGGTGTGCTTGTTGGCCCAACCTTCGCCCGTATAACAAACGTAAACTCGCTTTCCGCTCCAAACAATGTGTTTTCCTAGGATATAGTCCCCGTCACAAGGGGGTTAAATGTCTTGATATTTCCACTGGCCGAGTATATGTGCCTCGTGATGTTGTATTTGATGAAGCTGTCTTTCCTTTTAAGGACCTTCATCCGAATGCTGGTCCTCTTCTTAAACAACAAATTCTTTTGCTCGATTCGTCTCTTCGAAATTCTGAACATGGGGACATTTCAATTGATGATTTATACATGCATAATACTCATGCTACTGACCATGCCCCCAGCCCTGTTTTTGTTGTCTCACAGGATGCCGCACACCCTCAGGGACATACGGGTGAAAATTTAGGAGCAAATGGTGCAGAAAATAGCCAGAACAGTTCACATGAAATTTCATCACAAAATGACACGGACACAACATACGGAGCTGATTCCCCGGTTGTACGTTCCTCCGGATCAATAGCAAGCTCCGTCTCGGATCAACTGCAAGTCAGCTCTACGCGTCAGCCTGCGCTGCACGATCAGTCGCATGTGACCCGCTTCCCGCCTGGATCCTCTGCGCCTGTGTCTCGCTCCGCATCCCCGTCGACCGCAGAATCACCCACACCGAGGACCACTGGATCATCTGCGCCTGAGTCCTCTACGGCTGACAGCGACGGGGGGCAAGGATCCCCTGTGCAGCAACGTCCTGCGGTCCAACCTGTTGCTTCTGATTCTCGTCCTAGTACACAGGCTTCCAAAGGTGTTCATAAGCCAAAGCAATACACCGATGGTACTGTTCGGTGGTGTCTCGCCGCTGCTCGTGATGAACCGGATGATTTACAAGCAGCACTTTCAGATACAAAATGGAGAGAGGCAATGAATGAAGAGTATGATGCACTCATAGAAAATAGAACCTGGAGATTGGTACCTGCCAGACATGGTACAAATGTTATTGATTGTCGATGGATTTACAAAGTCAAAAGAAGAGCTGATGGTGCTATTGATAGATACAAGGCAAGGCTTGTAGCTAAAGGGTTCAAGCAAAGGTATGGCATAGATTATGAAGATACCTTCAATCCTGTTGTCAAGATTGCTACTGTTTGGCTTGTTCTCGCAATTGCTGTTTCTCGGGGATAGAGTTTGCGTCAGTTGGATGTGAAGAATGCGTTCTTACATGGTGTTCTAGAGGAGGAGGTCTACATGAGACAACCACCAGGCTATGAGGACAAAAGGATGCCAAACTATGTGTGCAAACTTGACAAGGCTATATATGGACTGAAACAAGCACCCAGAGCATGGTACTCGAGGCTGAGTGCTCAGTTAATTCTCCTTGGTTTTGTTGCTTCAAAATCTGATACATCTCTATTTATCTACAACAAGGCTAGTGTTACTATTTACATGCTCATTTATGTTGATGATATTATTGTTGCTAGCTCATCAAAAGCTGCGACTGATGCCTTGCTGGCAGATTTGAGAAAGGAGTTTGCCTTGAAGGACTTGGGAGATCTTCACTTCTTTCTAGGAATTGAGGTTCAGAAAACTGGGGATGGACTAGTTCTTAGTCAAGCAAAATATGCTCGAGATGTTCTTGCACGTGTTGGCATGACAGATTGCAAGGGATCACCTACGCCATTGTCGTCTTCAGAAAAAATAACAGCACATGAAGGAGAATTATTGGGTCCAGATGATAGCACCAAATACAGGAGTATGATATGTGCACTACAATATCTTACTCTCACAAGACCTGATATTTCCTTTGTAGTTAATAAAGTATGTCAATACCTGCATGCTCCGACTACTTTGCATTGGACAGCAGCAAAACGTATCATGAGATATGTTAAGCATACAGTTGATCTTGGACTGACATTCATGAAGTCCAATTCTACTCTTGTTAGTGCATTTTCTGATGCAGACTGGGCAGGCTGTGTAGATGATCGTCGGTCAACTGGAGGTTTTGCTATCTTTCTTGGACCTAACCTCATCTCATGGAGTGTTAAGAAGCAAGCCACTGTCTCCAGGTCTAGTACTGAGGCAGAATACAAATCCGTGGCTAATGCAACAGCAGAAATAATATGGGTGCAATCACTTCTTGCTGAACTTGGAGTCAAGATCACACAACCACCAAGTTTGTGGTGTGATAATATAGGAGCGACATATCTGTCTGCAAATCCGGTGTTTCATGCTAGAGCGAAACATATTGAGATCGATTTTCACTTTGTTAGAGAGAGTTCTCAACAAAGAGCTAGAGATACGATTTATTCCTTCAAAAGATCAAGTTGCCGATGGGTTCACAAAACCACTTCCTATACGTAGTTTTGAAGATTTTAAGCATAATCTTAACTTAACTAAGTTGTGATTAAGGGAGGGTGTTAAAGATAGAATAGACTCCTATGTCTATACGTATATGTGTAACAGACTCAATCCAACTTGTATTGCTGGCACCGCAACGTGCACCTGATATAAATAGATGAACCGATGGAGGCTCGGGCTATCCGAGTAGTTACTACCTGATCACGCGTTTGACAGGCATGATGTAATTGCTGATGTGACAAGTTACATGACCCACTGTCAGGTCACTTAACATATAAGTAAGAAAACCCACGGATAGGAGTTTTTTTTTACAAAACTATCATCCCCTCCAATGGTTTTCTAGCTAAATCCTCACTCTGGCCCAACCCGGACCGCATAAAAATCTGCCGCCGGCTCCGGCTTTGGAGCACGCCGGCGAGCCCGTTCCTGCCTCCACACGCCATGCTGCTCTCATAGGTTTCGATTCGGCTGCACCCACCTACGACGACGCTCCCAATGTGCGTGCTCCTCGGTGGAGACCACCCCGTTGATGGCTAACACCCACGCAGGGGCCAGCTCGCTGGGAGGATGGGCAGTGCGCTGGGAGAGCAGGGGATTCAGGATGCAGGCGGTCAGGCCGCCATGCGCGTCCACTTCGGCTAGTTGGTTTAGCCGCTATGCCTGGCGGACACCGCGAACAAGCCGCTACTACTAGCTGTTTTAGCCGACCCAACCCGTCCGAGCGCGTCCGAACGAGTCCGAGTGGACTGGTGGACGGCTGCGCGGCGGCCTAGCGGTGCGACCCATCCGGACAAATGCGCACGGACCTACCCATCCATGCATCAAATTTGGGATTCGGTTGGGTCTGCCCGGACAACACGTTTGTCCTTGCGTGTCCTCCCACTTGTTCACCCGGACCCTCTCGCCAGTGGCACAAGAGACACTCTTCTTCCCCAAACCCTCGCCCTCCATATCCCGGGGCCAGAGCAAGCGCAACCGTTGCTGCCGCCACTGCCCGCTATCGCCGTCACCCCTGCGATATCGAGAAGCACCATAGGCCACGCTTGTTGACGAAGTTGAATGGACGCGTCGCAGGCCATCCCGTCACCCCGGCCTCCACCCGTCGACTGGACGCGCCACAGCCTCTAGAGTGCGTCGCGCACAACCTGTTCAGTCGTTTTCCTGAGGTGCGTTCGCCGGTCCTTTCTAGGTTAACTGGTCAGCTGCGGGAGTTGGCATGGCCATTGACGGCCATATACTGAACAAATGAGTAGCAGTCGAAGGGCAATCAAGTTCTTCTACAAGAATTTCGTCGAGTCATCGTCCGAGGAGGAGTCCGACGGTGAGACCAAAGTTCTGCTGGCAACCGCACAGATGGTGCATGGCCACTACCTCCTGCTGCCGCGTAGAGGTGGCTCGGCGAAGCGGCACGAAGCCAACCATGAACGCGACCGGGAAGCTAGGCACATACACCTTTACAAGGACTACTTCCACCCAACTAATCTGGTCTTCAAAGAGAAGACATTATGTCGCCGCTATCGGATATTCAGGAACCTGTTCTTGGACATTCTCAATGGTGTGAGGGAGTATGATAACTATTTGAGGCCAAGTACGACTGTACCAGTAAGATTGGTTTCTTCTCTTACCAGAAATGTTCTGCTATGAGGCCTTGTGATTTTCAGGGACAATTGGTTGAGCCAGAGCCAGGCAAGGCCGGCGCTGGCACTAGGCAACCATGTGCAACCGTGAAGGACCCATGGCTGAGGGGGCCCAAAATATATACTAGCCTACACGACGAATTGCTTTGGGCTGAATTTTGTTTTAAAGAAAGAGACCATATGGGCTATCCAGGAAGAGGAAGAGGCATAGCACACGCTAGGCACGCAGCTACACGCAGCGATTATCGATCTTCTCAGCTGCTTGGTGCCTCGGCCGCTTGGACCTGGAGACCTGGAGACCTGGAGACCTAGAGTTTGGAGACCGCTCAGTTGGGGATTTTTTATTGAATATAAGAGTCATCTGTTGCGTCTCTCCCTCGTGACCCTGCTCGTCCAATCGTCCCATTCTCCTCGTTATTTGGTTACGAATGATGAATCCATTAGACTTCTAGCTTCTATGTAATTTTGATCCAAGTTAAAAGTGTTTCAGGTAACATTGTAGATAATTTAATTTCAGCGTCTGGATATTTTCAATTTGTTATACAACAGTAGATTGCTATCCAAATATATAAGTTGTATATCGGATCCCATTGACTATAGTTGACTGTAAGCTCAGCTGAAAGAACTCTCTTTTTCTGTCGTAGTATGACATTGATTAATAATACTTTCTCCGATCCAAATTAGTTGACTTAGATTTGTCTAGATTCGATCATATCTAGACATGATTTAGTATTAGATACATCCGTATCTTGATAAATTTGAGTCAACTAATTTTGGTCGGAGGAAGTAATACTTCTTCCATCCTAAAAAAGATGTCAGAAAGTTTTTAAAATTTGAATGTATCTATATACTGAAATGTGTCTAGGTACATTCATATTTAGACAAATCCATAACATCCTTTTTTAGAATGGAGGGAGTACTTGTTATATTAGATGTTGACCTTCAATATTTTAGAAGTGAAATCACATGTATTAGTCATAGGGGCCCATGTTGTTAACTCGGTCTAGGCCCGCGAAAATATAGAGTCAGCCATGGAGCCATGTGTAGCATCTTGGGAAGAATTCATGCAGGTGCATGAAAATTTGCGTCACAGGCACATCTATGACCGGCTTCAACTAGGTTTGGTCAACCATATATGGACTCGTCCAGGAAATCAAATCAGTTAACCTCTTATTTGTTTATTGTAATTTGACTGACGTTTGGTTAATTTTTATCGCACCATACGAGTGTGAACTATTCCTACGTAAGCACTATTTTAATTAGATTACCTAATATAGTTTATTTACTTGTCAAAATACATTTGTCTATATACTTTATGTTTAAATCTGCAAAAAGATAAAAATTCTGGCCAGCGTGGACAAATAGATCGCGCCGCTAGACACGGTAGGCCGGACAGACCGGACCATAACCTAAAATAACCGTGGATCAACCCAAATGGATAGAAACGGTCAGGCCGGTGAAGATGCCCTGATGTTTGGGGCACGAGAGAAACAACTACCGACAGGACAATTGAGCGAGCTGCTACGGTCATACTAGCTGCAAACTAGCAAAAGAAAAAACTGAACAAAGATTACAACGTGCTAGCTTCAGCTGCTGTGTAGTAGAATATTCAGTAGCTACACTAGCTTCAAGATGGCCATAGCTTCCGCTGCTATGCAAAACTGAACATGGCGACAACATGGAGCAATAGAACATTCAGTATATCCGGAACTGAACAATCAATATTAGAAACAAAGAGGTAGGAATTTTGAGCCTAAAACTGCTGAGTGTCAAAAATTGGCAACAACATAGAAGGTGAAAAATGAATAGATAGTTACAGATAGTACAACACACACAGTCACTCGGAAGAACAAATGTGATGCATGTAATGTTAGGAATCTAGACATTTTTCCAATTATATTAATCCAGGAATAAATCATGAACATGATGTGGACACGCTGATACTTGATTATGTAACTATGCAATACTAGGCAAATCGTAGAGACATCTACAGAAATCACTAGTACTATGCACATCGAAATTAGCAGAAGAGGGATAAGTATGTAGTACCCTCCAGTAGGCCAATTGGCCGAAGCGGCAGCAGAAGCGTTAGCCTCGTCGGCTGTCCTGTTCTCAGTGGCAGCCGGATCACCAATGGTAGCCATGGCGATGAAGAAAGCGTTGATGTAGTGGAAGAAGTCGAAGGTTGGCGAGCAGTCGCTCCCCAAAAACCTAATCGCCCCTCTCCCGTACAGGATCTCGAGAGGGCGTGGTTTCGGAGGCCTGCTCACCCGTCAGCCGTGTACGCAGCGGACGGGGTGGGATCACCGGAGGCAGCAACAGTGGGAGGAACGACAAGGGGCGGAGGCAGATGGTTCTGTTCTGTATCTCCCGGAGAGGACGACCTTCTCCGTATATAGGCACATGCCAGGACGGTTCAACGGAAAGAAACGCCTGCAATGAAAGACTGAAACACCTGTATCGCGGCGCGGCGGGCGTGCGTGCGTCGGAGGAGGAGCGCGCGTTTGGAGCTCCTCTTCTTCTCACACCACATGCAAATGGTAGAAGAGCTCACCTTATATGTTGGTGCTCATGTCTCTCCACTAACAATGTGGGACTAAACTCCCTCCCACTTGCCTTGCCAAGCATGAATGGGCCCTTAGGGATTTTTCAGAAATTGTTAGATGGGCCTAGAGCCCACCCTATATTTCAACATGTAAAGCTGGACAAAATGTCATCTTCAGTGTATCACTGGCTTGAGCGGCTGCGCTCACAGCTTCGACAAGTCCATTGTTGAGCACTCCATCCAGCTCCTTGGAAATCTGTTAAAAATAACATGATAGAGAAATGCAATCTTGCTTCAAGAGGAGGGGAGATGGACCAGCTCCTTGGAAAGTTTATGTGGGTGCCGTCAGCCTGGTTGTCCTCCTCTCCACGTTGCGTCCGCCACCGAATTAGCACGCCCCTGTCTCCCCACCCTGCGTCTTGTTCCTTACCGACGATGCAGGCTCTCGACGGGTGCGTCTAGGCGTGCTCCAGCAGTGGAAGAAGGCCGAGCATGTGCTCGATCTCGAGCGCATCATCTGCGAGGGCCGTGGCGAGGAGACCATGGGCGGTGCCGCTGCCCCAATGCCGGAGCTCTGGAAGGCGATCAAGGAGGACTGTAGGTCATGGGGGAGCTCGCGGGGTGAGGGCCATGAGGGATATCATGGGAGACAGCTACGTGGGGAGGCAGGGGAGGCGAGGAAGCTTGCGCCGGCGTGTGGAGGCGGGGGAGCGCGGCACACACCGGTGTGTTCCATCGGCGACGGCGACGCTGGATTTGTTTTTGGGGAGGGGGGCTAGGACATGTCGGGGGTGGAGGAGAGACAGGACCAAGGGAAGGGACGACCGATTTGCAAAATACTCTACCTATAAGTGGTTATTCTTTATGTATATATTAAGTTAATGTTAAAAATGTAAGTAAATTACTGTAATATTTAATTCAAAATAATCAATAGTAAAGCATGACTATAATCGCAGAAATTAATCTAATTATGCACACTAGCAGTATAGATAAACAGATCACATCTAACACAGATAAACAGATCACATCTATTCCAAAAGCTAGTACAAGAAATAGTAGCAAATATTGAAATAGTAGGAGCAGATTGCATACGTTACCGCCGGAGGATTCACGTTGGGGTTGAGGTTCGCATTGATACCAGCGTCATCAGCCATGTCATCTATGTAGAGACTGCTGATGTCCAGAAAGAAGTCGTCACCGGAGAAGGAGCGGTGGTCGACGCGATGCCATCAGTAGTCGCGCAGAAGCGCTTCCCAAAAACCTGATCGCCCTCACTCGTACAGGTTCACGAGAGGCGGATTTCCGGAGGCCTACTATCCTATCGTCCAGTGCACGCCGACAGAGGGGATGGGGAAGATGTAGCGGTGGTGCAAGGCTCTGGAGGCAGAGAGGGATGTGCATGGCATGATTAGCATTTACGCCTGAACCGCTTATATAGCGTTGGTCAGGTAGGACGTGGGGCATAGCCCACGTTCGATTTAGTAATAGCCCACGACCCGGTAAGACCCAAAATGGTTGATAGAGAAATAACTCGAAGGCTGGAAATGGCTGATAGAAAAATAACTCGCACAATAATTTTTCCGGAGCAACAAAAAATAAGATCGGCACCGAGGCACAATTCCGCAAACCACGACGCGTGCGTGCGTCGTGACGAGGCGAGGCGGGAGGCGGAGGAGGAGGAACACGCGCGTATGTCACTCCTCTTCTCTCACTTTAGGAAGTAGTGGAACACTCGACTATATATGTTGGTGTAACTCCCTTCAAACTAGCAAGGTGAGACTAAACTTTGGTGCCACCCCTTGCTAGGCATGAATGGGCCTTGAGAATTTCAGAATTTAAATTGGGCCATGGGCTGAAGCCCACACCCAAATTCCAACAATCCTCCACAAAGTCTCATAGGCACATCTCATCACATCACATCAAACAGTTCCAGAACATTGTTTATATACCGGTGCAAGGTGGAGACTGTTAAGTTGAACTTCCACTTAGAACTTCATACTACACTAGATTGCAACTTGAATAGTAGACTATGTCTTGAACTACAAGTTTTGTGCGCACTAGCTTCACACAAAGTCTAGACCAATACAGGGCTGCCGTGAGGCTTCCCCGTGGTTTGGAGCCTATACATCATATTTCATGGCCTTTCATGAGTTTATTAGAAAGCACCCAACTCCCACGGACTGCGACGTTTGACAGTCAGACTCATATAGGTGTGTTCTTCCAGAAGATATTTTGCAGGACAACATCTTTGCTTTAGATAAGACACTAGAACATATTAAGATAAATATCAACCTGCCATGCATAATAGGAGAGTATTGCATCTATATAGAGTGGTAGTATAATGTAAGGATACTATCCTCCCAGCTACCAACAGCTTGTCTCCTAACTCTACTTCACGGGATCTCCGATCACATCGAGTGGGTTACCACTGTGGGGAACTCAAAATGTGGGTCTCAAACCCATCTACCTCGATGCATTATCTATCACATTACGTGATAAACCCTTTCTGTAGTGATCTGCCAAATTTCTAGATGTTTGGATATAATCCAACGTAATAACTCCAGAGTTTCTCATTTCTTGACAGATTTCAACCTCCTATTCACATGCCTTGATGATTTCATATTATCCTTAGAATTGTTTACTTTGATGATCATAGTTTGATTATCGCAGTTCATAAGGATTACGGGTATTGGTTTTTCAACCAAACGTAAGTTCATCAAGAGTTCACGGAGCCACTCTACTTCAAGAGTGGTTGTGTCTAGCATTGTGAGTTATGCTTCCATAGTTGACCTCATTAAGATGATATGCTTGCAAGACTTCCAAGAAACAACGCCACCACCAAGTGTAAACAAATAACCACTCGTGGCCTTAGTCTCATCAGCATCAGAAATCCAGTTTGAGTCACTATACCCTTCAAGTTTTAGGGGTTCCGCGCATAAAAATAATAAATTTTACTCTACGCCCCTGAACCCCTGAAGCTGCGGGGGGGGGGGGGGGGGGGGGGGGGGGGGGGGGGGGTTCGCGAACTTACCCTTGAAGACCGAAAAGCGTTGTCAACGCTCAGAGAGCGTGGTTGATGTAGATGAGCCAAAGCCGACCTCAAGGTCGTGATGAAGTCCTTGCGCTCCTTCTGGCTCCAACGACTTGAGTGCCTCAAGTGCGACACCTCGCGGGGAGTTACACACATTCGGTGCCTGATGATGACTCCCGCTTCCCCGATCCAGCAGCAGTTGCGGAAGTAGAGCTCCCGGATCCGAATCCCACAGCGCGACGGCGCTCCGCGGTGAAGATGTCTCTTGCTCGCGCAGTCCAGACTTGGGACCACGGTCACGAGAGAGAGAGAGGGGAGAGAGAAAATATCAATTGGAGGTCCTCCCAAAAGTGGGGAGACCTTTATTGATCATTGGTATATTTTTTTAGGCCAAATACCTCACTATATATAGGGGGAGGGGATGTACTACCTCCCCTCAAGTCCCGAGGTGGGACTAAAGGAGAGGACGGGGGAGGAGGTGGCCGCCGGCCACCTAGTGGGCCCCGCGTGGGGGGGGGGGGGGGGCTAGGCCCAGCCGGCCTCCCCCTTGGGCCCCTCTCCCTCTCTCCTTTCCCCTAATGGGCCCTGTCCCTCCGGAATTGGCCCATTAAGCCTTGTTGACCTTTAATTGATTTTCTCTTTATTAAATAATTATAAATAAATGATTAAACCAATATTTAACATTCATTCACATATCATTTAATCTCCGTGGCCATGGAACACCTTCCACCTCCACTCCGGACATCCTTCGGACTTACCGAAACCCTTCAGGTTTTCTCCTTTCTCTTCTTCGGTGATTCCACCGATCCTATAAACACTCTCTAAGCATCATCAAGCCCTTAAGCGTGATACCCCACGGTTCGGGAACACTCCAGACATGGTCGGGACACTCCCCCACCAATGATTGACAGAGGGACCTAGATGGCCATCTGACCCCTATGTGTTCCACGAAGATCTTTCGTCGTTTGAACCGGGACAGTCGTGTCTTATTCCCTTTGTCATTCGATACTTGCATTGCTCGAGATCTAATCAATGACATCACCACATCGTGTTCAATCTCGTTACTGAACAATGCTACTTAACTCGTTCCGACAAGTGATATCCTCGTGATCTAATCACACGCTGCGCAGCTATTGGATATAACTTCTCCGAGTGGGCCCTTGAGTATCTTTCCGTCACATGGACGGACAAATCCCGCTCTTGACATATATTTCCTCTAAGGTTTCCTCTGAGTACCTGAACACACCTTTGTAACCACCATTTTACCAGATGGCATTTGATGCTATCTAAGCACTCTAGGGAGACAGTGATTGATATAGCCTCACGGTCTAAGGAATAGTCTACGAGGATCCATTTCTAATCATCGTCACTTGAACTTCATGACATGATCGGGTCACAATGTTTATGTTGGGTATTGGTTCATCATCTCATTCTCCGAATGAGATGACCTCATTTCCAACTGGCATAAATTCCACATGATCAGAAAACATGATCATCCATTGACCAATGAACCAGTGACTAGAGTTTCACTAGGAATCCCTGGTTGTTTGTATATCACATGTGTATTGATGTTTCCACTCAATACAGTTATAGCATGATATAAAACTTAATCATAAACTATATGAAATATGATAATAATCCTTACTACTATTTGTTGCTATACCCAAAACGACTCAAGATCTTTTCCACATAGTAAGACTGAAGCAGTGTTATCACACCATCATCATCTTTCAACAGCTTGATGTTCAAAATCACATCAGCCACTCCTAAATCTTTCATCTCAAAGAAACAAGATAGAACGTCTTTGACCTCCTTGATAACATCAGGATTGGTCCCAAATATCAGTATATCATCAACATATAGACATAGGATGACTCCCTCACCCCCACCATGGCGATAGTACACACACTTGTCAGCTTCGTTAACAACAAAGCCTTCAGCAGTTAAAGTTCTTTCAAACTTCTCATGCCACTACTTGGGTGCTTGCTTAAGACCATAGAAAGGTTCATGAAATTGCACACCTTTCCTTCTTGACCATCTACCATGAATCCATCTGGCTAATCCATATAAATTTCCTCATCTAACTCTCCATTTAGGAAAGCCGTCTTAACGTCCATTTGATGAACGAGAAGACCATGTGAGGCAGCCACGGATAGTAGTACTTGAATGGTGCTCAATCTAGCCATAGGTGAATAAGTATCAAAGAAATCTTTGCCTTCTTTCTAGGTATAACCCTTGGCAACAAGGCGTGCCTTGCACTTCTCAATACTACCATCAGGTCTAAGATTCGCCTCAAACACCCACTTACATCCTACAGGTTTGCACCCATAAGGATGATTAATAATTTCCCAAGTTCCGTTTGCTATGATGGAATCCATCTCACTTCGAACGGCTTCTTTCCAGTAGTCAGCATCTTGAGATGCACAGGCTTCTGAAATAGAAGTGGGAGTGTCATCCATGAGGTATACAATGAAATCATCACCAAAATACTTTGCAGTCCTCTGTCTCTTACTCCTAGTAGGAGCTTCATTGTTATCGTCCACAGATTATCAAAGTGTTCTATAGAAATGGTGGTTCAGGAATTGTAATTAATTCTTGAGTAGATGAACTAGGCATCTCCTGATTTGATGAGCTAGACGAATATTTCATGGGAAAGATGTCTTCAAAGAAAGTCGCATCATTTGACTCCATAATTGTAGCAACATGCATGTCGGATACCTCAGATTTCACTATCAAAAATCTATAACCAATGCTATGAAATGCATATCCAAGAAAACACAATCCACGGTTTTTGGTCCAAGCTTGCGCTTCTTGGGTATCGACACATTCACTTTCGCCAAACAACCCCAAGTCCGTAAGTAGGAGAGTTTTAGACTTTTCCTTTCCCATTCCTCAAATGGAGTAATGGTTTTGTTCTTTTTGGGAACACGGTTTAGGACATGACAAGCGGTCTTTATCGCCTCCCGAACCATTCCTTGGATAGACCCGATGTATCTAACATGACGTTAACCAAATCAGTTAGAGTACGGTTCTTTCTTTCGGCCACCCCATTTGACTAGGGTGAGTAGGGAGGCGTCCTCTCATGGATAATACCATGCTCTGTACAAAAAGAATCAAATTCATTGAAAAAATACTCTCCACCATGATCAAACCGAAGCCGCTTAATCTTTCGATCAAGTTGGTTTTTTGATTCAGCTTTATAGATTTTGAAGTGATTAAAAGCTTCATCTTTAGATTTCAGAAGGCACACATAACAGTATTAAGTGGAATCATTAATTAAAGTCATGAAATATCGCTTTCCACCTTTTATCAACTCGCCATTCATTTCACAAAGATCTGAATGTATGAGTTCCAGTGGTGCCAAATCTCGTACCTCATTAGTCTTGTGAGACTTGCGAGGTTTCTTAGCTTGCACATACACTTGACACTTGGAACTCTTGGCGGTAGTAAATTTCGGAATTAAATTCATATTAGCTAGCCACGCCATGCACCCAAAATTAATATGACAAAGTCGCGAATGCCAAATATTGGACTCACTTTCATTGCAAACATGATTAATAACTTGAGTACATAAGTCTGACAAAGATAAGTGGAACAAGCCTCTGCACTCATAACCCTTTCCAACAAATTTTCCACACTTAGAAATTACAACTTTATTGGACTCGAAAACCAACTTAAAACCATCTCGACATAAAAGTGATCTACTAACGAGATTCTTATTGATGGAGGGAACGTGCTACATATTCTTTAGCTGGATGGTCTTTCCTTAAGTAAACTTCAGATTTACCATACCAACACCATGAATAGAAGCACGTGAGCCATTTCCCATCAGCACGGAGCAAGTCCTTGCGACCTGATAAGAAAAAAGATGGAAATATCAGAACATACATGTGTATTGGCACCCATATCTATCCACCAATCAGGAGAGTTACATACTAAAAGAATAGTAGGAAAAATACCATACCCAACGACCTTCTTTTCATTATCAGCCATAACAACATTTGCGGTTTTACCGCTATTCCCACGCTTGTCAAAGAGATTCAGGCAATTAGGAGCCCAATGATCAGGATCACCACAGACGTGGCAAACCCCTTTCTTCTTATCAGTCTTCTCCTTGAAATTGGTAGTGTGTGAGGCCTTGTTCTTAGCATCAAACTTGCCTTTGCCTTCAGATCTATTCTTGTTTTTGAACTTGTGGGGTTGGAAGTTTTTCTTCTGTACCACATTGGCACTAGAATCTCTGTCAGAGCCTCGAACGCTCTTGCTCTCGCCTTTTCTTCCACATGAAGAGACCCAATGAGATTCGATACGGAAAACTCTTGCCTCTTATGTTTTAGAGAAGTAGCAAAATTCCTCCACGAGGGAGGAAGCTTGGCAATAATGCCACCGACCACAAACTTGTCCGGTAAGGTACACTTAAACTGCTCAAGTTCTTTGGCAAGTGACTGTATCTCATGAGGTTGCTCAACAATGGAGCGCTCACCAGTCATCTTGTAGTCATAGTATTGCTCCATGACATACAATTCAGTGCCAGCATCCGTGACCCCAAATTTGGCCTCGAGTGCATCCCGCGCATCCTTACCATGCTCAAACGTCATGTACGGGTCAACAATGTTGTTCCCAAGAATACTGAAGAGAGACGCCTTAAACATGGCATCGAATTTCTCATAGGCTTCCTCCTGAGCAGGAGAAAGATCACCCTCAGATTTCTCAAGAGTGGCGCTATAGCAGTTAAGGTTTCGAAACCAGAGAACTGCTCTCGTGCGCCATCTCTTATAATTCGAACCATCAAACAGAGGCGGCCTAGTAGCAGCGGCAACGCCACTTGAATTTATTTGCCTATAATCAGATTTTTGGATTGTTGAAAATGTAAGCAAATTACTGTAATATTTAATCCGAAATAAGCAATAGTAAAGCATGACTATAATCGTATGAATTAATCTAATCATTGACACTAGCAGTATAGATGAACATATCACATCTAACACAAATAAACAGATCACATCTATCCCAAAAGCTAGTACTAGAAACAGTAGCAAAAATTGAAATAGGTAGGAGCCCGAAGGAGGATTCAGGTTGGGGTTGAGGTTCGCATTGACACTAGCGTCACCAGCCATGTCGTCGATGTAGAGACTGCTGATGTTCGGGAAGACGTCGTCATCGGGGAAGGAGCGGTCGGTCGATGTGATGCCATCAGTAGTCGCGCAGAAGCGCTTACCAAAAACCTAATCGCCCCTCATCTGTACAGGTTCACGTGAAGTGGGGTTCCAGAGACCTACTGTCCCGTCGTCCAGTGCACGCCGGCAAGGGGGATGGGGAAGGTGTAGCAGCGGCGCAAGGCTCTGGAGGCAGAGAGAGGGATGTGTGTGTGTGGCGTGATTAGGGTTTACGTCTGAGCCACTTATATAGCGTCGGTCGGGTAGGACGTGGGGCATAGCCCACATTCGAGTTAGTAACAGCCCATGATCCGGTAAGACCGGAAACGGCTGATAGAGAAATAACTTGCACAGTAATTTTTCCTGAGCAATAAAAAGATAAGATCGGTACCGAGGCACAATTCGACAAACCGCGGCTCGCGCGCGCGCCTCATGACGAGGCGACGGAGGAGGAGGAGGAGCGCGCGTGTATGTCACTCCTCTTCTCTCACTTTAGGAAGTAGTGGAACACTCTACTATATATATTGGTGTAACTTCTTTCAAACTAGCAAGATAGGACTAAACTTTGGTGTCACCCTTTGCTAGGCATAAATGGGCCTTGAGAATTTCAGAATTTGAATTGGGCCATAGGCTAAAGCCCACACCCAAATTCCAACAGTTACCTCACAGTGGGTTCTCAGCTCACCACTTCATCAAATACTTTTCTACGGCACGAGCGGTGACTGCGAGTGACGCTCTGACGCGTCTTCATTGACCGCAAACTTGTATTCCTATTGTAAAATAACCGTATTGATTTTGCTAAACAAGTTTGATTACTAACGATGAATTTAAGTCATCTGTCTATAGACATCTTCCCACTTCCAACTCCATCTGCTTCTGTAAGGCCGGGACCCAGAAGCACCACGCACCGACCATGATTGATTTGTTGATCCATAAAGCTATTATAGCTAGCCGAATCAAACGTGAGGGTCCTGCGTGTTATCTTAAGTAGGACACGATGTTTGGTTACTGTCGATCGACATGATGAGCGAGCAGGAAGAAGCTAGCTGGATGACCGCCAACATGACGACAGATCGGACAATATATCAAGTCACAATTAAACGGAAGAACCAGATTTTAACAAATAAACTAAAAGTTTGATTTATGTGGGATCTCGCTCGACACCCTATACCGTGTGCGGTGCGAACGGTCGTTTACCGAGTTAAATATTCATAGTATACCCACGAGTCAGCCGCGCTCCTTCGCCTGGACATCGCAAACGATTTGAACTAAAAACTCATGTGTAAGATTTCACACCCGGCCCGATAAATTAAAATCATCAACAATGGTGAAGCTCCCTGCACACGATATTTAGTTTATAATTGTGTGCAATTTATTTGCTACGGTCGTGTTCCTTCGGCAGTTTGGACAAAATTGACCTAAAATTCAAACATAAAATAAACTCGTGGCAAAACTATTTCACCGGACTAACTCTATTGTGTAGCGCCTACCGCGAAGGCTTCACACCCTGCAATATAGCGCCTTAGAGAAAAGCGCTACACTACAGTATATATAAAGTGTTTATATATATTAGACAGAACCCTACCTTAGTTGAGTTGGTTAAGTCCTTTGGCTTTGGCTTGCAGGTCATCGGTTTGACTCTCACCATACCATTTTGTTTTTATTTTCTGAGCTCCACTTTATTTAGCATTTAACTACCTAACTATACTGTGTACATGTATATCATTATCTGAAATTTAGCAATTCTTTACTCTGTCCTTTTTCTTCCGTCTTGGATGCAACCCGCCTTTAATTTTTTGTTAATATATAAATGGCACTAATTACTCTAGTAGGCTGTTCTTCTTATACTATGCACAGTTCCAGATCAAGAAGAAAGAGGTCATTTTGTTGCTTCTGTGCAAAAAAAGTTTCTCCTTTGTTGCTTTTGTGACTCATCGCGTGTGATAGGTTCTTCGGTTAAATGAAGCTCAGGAAAATAAAAAGAAAAATTGGTGTGATGGGGATTCGAAACCATGACCTGCGAGGTAGAACCAAAAGACTAAACCAACTAAACTAAGGTAGTGTTTAGTATAGTATAGATAGACACTTTATATAAAAAATAGTGTAGAGCCTTTTTAGGAGCTACACCATTCGAGGTATAGCGCCTTGTCCAAAGGCGCTACAGTGCAGGGTGTGAAGACTTCACGTTATGCGCTACACAAAAGGGTTAGTCCGGTGAAATAGTTTCTCCGCGAGTTTATTTTGTGAATTTATTTGAATTTTGAGTCAACTTTGTCCAATCTTCCTATTCCTTCGGCCAATCTGAGACGGATGGGAAATATTGGTTGTGTGTGTGTAGTGTTTTCGTCACTTTTGTAGATGGCCAACTATCTTCTCTTGCTAGCCTAGTAGATCAAACAAGCAAAGCTTTTGCCTCCATAATCCCTATAAACACAGTTATTCTAGGAGTGTCCACCATACCTACCTATATAACAAATAATATTCCAAGTATGTTTTCATCTGTGGGTTCTATTTTGCTTCCAAACGATATTATTTGTAGTTATGGTGTCATAGAGAAGTTTATTGTGGGTGGCCATGAACTCATAAGACATAAGCATCCTTATAGTAGAATAAAATATGCATGCTAAAAAAGATGAGGGCAAAAACCCTTCTTGCAAAGATGCTACTGCTCAGAAAAGAGAATAAACCCTTCAATAAAAAGTATCAAGAGTGAGAGAGTGAGTATGTAGACAAATTGTTTAAGTTAAAGTTTTTATTTGTTCATTTTCATATGTATCTAGTCATAGTAAATAGCTGATGATATGAAAGAAGTAAAAAGTGTCCAAAAATAAGAATGCCAAAAGAAACAGAGAGATGAGGGGCAATAGAACCAAACAATAATGATGAACTATTTCAAACATAAATTTAAGGGATAGTGTTTAGAAGCGAAATATTACTTGTACATGTTAATCCCTACCTACTATCAAAATTTTCAACTGTCCAAATATATGATAGGTATTCCAAAGACCAAAGTAGGACAACACACAATGCACATTCACTTGCACTTTGTATGCTTAATTGTTCATAGTACATCGTGCATGTTTTATACAAGATTGATATACTATTAACATAGATGGTAGATGAGAAATATCACTTCATAAGATAAGTGCATGTTGTAATTCTTTAAAGGATGAAGTATTTAACTTGGTGCAACAATGATCATGAATCAAGATGTTCAACTTAACAACAAACTCTAAAGTCCATATTTAGTTTTATCATCTTTAGTCTTGAGGATGAGCATAGGTTAAGCTTTGTGATGTTGATGCATTTAAAATGCATACATGAATACTATAGTTTACTGTCACAGAATTCAACATATTTACATCATATAAATATACAATGTTATATACATGTTTTAGAATAATTTATGCGGTTTTACCAATGATCTCCTTTATTTGGTTTATAACTCTGCAGGCATGAAGCCCCTGTTTTGCATATTTTGAACTTTCATGGACCTAAAAGAAGTCAAACAGATCTGGGATTTTCCGAGGATCATTTGTTTCATCAAGAGAACCTTCTGGAGCACTACAACCTTGCGAGCAGAGGTCGTAGGCCTGAAAGAAGCATAGTGGCGCGACTTAGATATGGGAACATGCCACCTACCCTCTTTCCCTCCTTGAGTGTTCACAGTCATCCATGTTCATCCCTAGATTGAAGTCTTGACCTAAAAATGACTATAAAAGGCCCCCCATTGCTATATTAGAAGAGATGCGGAGAAAACACAGAAACCACAAACAGAGCTAGAACCAGCAAAGCCTTTACTTTACAAAAGTGAGGATACAAAATATAAAAGCCACAATAGGAGGATCACAAATTTTCTTTCAAGTTAGATTTACTTTTACAATCTAGCATTGAAGTTTTAATTGATCTTCTATGGATTTGCATAACTAAACTTGTGTTGCGTTGTATGAATATGTTCAATCTTACTTTGAGCTTGCAGGGAAAATAAAGATACAAGACATCGATCTTCTATGGTAAGCTAGATGATAGCATGTGCTTTTTATAAACTCTCTTGCTCGAGGACGAGCAACGTTTAGCTTGGGAAAGTTTATGAGTGCAAATATGATGCATATTTAAGTATACAAAGTATTCATATTGTCACTCATCAACTGCTATATCTAGCTACAACTATGCCTGTTATGTATGATTACTAGTTCTCATTCATTTTCATATGAACTTTGCACAACTAGTATTTTAGTAGGATTTTATTACTTTTTCTTTGTCTTTGACTTGTGTGTAGGTGCTATGAACGATCATGGATCAAAGGAGTCAAGAGGATTCAATATGGAGGAGTTGCAGGCACCAGACTTAGCCATTTGAGGGAGGAAAAAGTGGATTTTTTCCATCAACTCCAAATGACGATGCAAGGCCATGGTATTGTAGATCTCTTCCATAGGAATCCAACAAGCCAAAGAACACCTCAATCAGAGTTTGTATGAAGGAATGATGTGCAAAACACTTCAGCAATCACAAGCATAACGACCAGCGGTACGGGAAGAGCCCGCCTGACATGGGCATACCCTACAGGCAGTCGAGTTGGGCATATACGGTCTAGATATGGCAGAAGCCCACAACGTTACCTAGGCCCAATGCAGGATTCGGGTGACTCACGGAGACTTCCATTGCTTGCAGCACAAGACAAAATTCAAGATAGAAATTTTGAAGGGACGAACCCTAATCTGTAACCGACTCGACCTGCTACCTAAGACCTAGCCTATCTATATAAAGGCTAGGAGGGGGTGGCGAGGAGGACAATCACAACCCTAGTTTCCACAACCTCGCCAGGTTGCATCTATGCACCCTGTACCTTTCGACTCCCTCGATAATTCCAAGAGCAGACAAGCAGGAGTAGGGACCTCTACAAGGCCTGAACCTGGGTAAAACTTGCGTCCCTGTGTGCTTGTTTGCTAGCCGATTGATGCCTCCAGCGCTCCCTCCTTCTCCAAAACCCAAGTCCAAAACAATGGGCATTGATGAGTTAAACCCTCGTCACCGCCCGTACCATATGGTCATACCGCCCTCCGACAACTTTGTTTTGTCAACCGAAACAACATTTTTGAATGCCCAATGTGAATATTCGGCCCGAGCTCCATAGTTTCATGAAACCGACCTCCAGAATGCCTATTTAAAGAGGGGAAACCCTAGACGCAAGGGGGAGAGTCCACACACGCCATAGGGGCGGAGCACTACCGCTCCACCGCCTCCATAGCCACCTACCACAAGATCACCACCACACCACTTGGGAGGAAGAGGAGGCTTGCATCTTGAAGGGCCATACATCGATCTTCATCAACAACGTCTCCAACCTCGATCCCCTTTGTTTACTTTGTTGTAACCAAATTTCTGTTGTGGATTTGCACTTTTATTCAATTATACCTTCATATATCATCCATACTATTGCAATGATGTTGATCCCCATCATGTATGAGTATTTGCCTTGTTCTTGGGAAGAGATGGTGAAACCCTAGCATTATTATGCATTGAAATAAATATGATCTACAATTTTTGTCCATAATCCATTGATCTATGATATTGTGTTTGATCTCTCTCTTTAGATGATATGTGTAGTCGGCAACATATCATTTGCCTTTGGGACTAAAGAGTGGGTGATACCCTTAGGAAGTGTATGGGAGTATGTTTAGTGTTACTTTCATGACTACAAGCATTGGCTTACAACCTGCACAGTCAAAGGGGGAATTAAGAGATATTCACAAAGCTTATTATGATATCCATGGGGAAACCCTTTATTGTGGTGGTCTGTTTGAGTGGATGCTCTCGGGCATCATAGTGGTTATTTAGATATGACCTCATTACCTGATTTAAGAAAGTGGCTGCCCACGAGTCTTGTAGTGAACATCTTATTATTGAGCTATCTCCACACATATCATGACGAAAGACATAGCTTATCCTAATCATTCATAATCCTGCCATGCTAGTGGTGAATCCTACACTCCTTGAGAACCCCTCAATCACATCAAACAACACTTCATAAATACTCTCGTGTTTTAGTTTACTTTTGTTATTTACTTTGTTACTTGTTACTTTAAAACCTCTCTTGTTCATTGCTATTCTAGTACCCTATAGAGTAGACTATTACCAAACAACGTTTTGGGTGTGAACGTGGCCTCACTAACAACGTGGATGCGAGGTTATGTTTTTGTCATTTGCAAAGATTCCATGGGACGAACTTTCTAATAAATAGTTGCTGCTACAAGTACTGCAATTATCTTGTTGTTAATCGCAAGAACCCAGACACTATACAACATCAATAAATTTTAAAACAACAAGCATAAGAGTAGTATACCATTTAGTTGCATGCTTTTAATCAATTATTTAATCTCACAAATAATTGGAAACTACCAAAATGATTTATACGACATCATATGTTTGTTTTATGCACCCTTGCACATTACATGATGAAATCAGTGTGTGCACATTTTAATAGTACACTATATATTCCTATGTATTAAGTAGGGTATATATTCATACATACACCTACAACTAGAACCTATCTAGGAACACTAAACATGCCTGATAATAAAATTATCTAACAAAGCTAGATATTCATCTAAAATTATAGTAGCATGTATTGGAGGAAACCTAGAACTAGTTGAGACAGATTTAGATATCTAGAAGTTATGATCATTCATTAGCCATTTATTCCAATGTGATGTGATCTAATTAAATCTAAAGATGACCATTTTAGAGCATCATTATTCTGTCACTGAAAATTAATTACAATGAAATCAATCATACTGGTGAAATCAATCCAATAAACCTAGCTACACAGAGAACATGCATATTAATCATAAGATCAACATCACCATGATAAAATTAAATTACCATGTAGAACAATAGATACCCAAATAACAACTATAATATAGCTAATTATTCCTATCACCTACATCCCCTCCTCAAACTCACAACCTAGCATCTACTAGCAGATCATTTTCATCATCTACACCATCAAAACAACAACATAGGCATACCATAACCAATACACCATCTCTAGATCAACTAGAGCAAGTAATGGATGCATATATCCTTAACCCTAAAGCTAAGTAATATTAGAGATTTGAGACATATCGGACCTTGTTGGAAGAACAAGAAGGAGGGGCTGGATCAGCCAAACCCACCACCACACCAAAGTGGGGAGGCCATGGCCAACCCTGGTCATAGGCTGTAATAGCCATGGTACCACACCAACATGGTGAGGGATCCACAACTATTCGAGGATGACTCAAAGGAATCTTAGTAATTAGAGAGCAACCAAAGCCTAGGGAGCAGACGACGGTCCGCGCCAGCGACCAAGATGAACACCATAGCTAGGGTTCGGCGGGCATCACACTCAGGGATGTCGAGAGGGGGCGCTGGTGGGGGATTTGGAAGAGGACTAGGTGTCGTCCGCAAATGGCGGTGGTGGATGTAAGCGAAGGTGGTCGGGGTAGCTAGCGACTGCAGAGTCACGCATGAAGAGGAAACGCGAAGGTACGCCTATATGTGTGCATTTGTGTTCAGAGAGAGATGAGCGAGAGCGAGAGGGGCCAGGGTGGGGGTTGACCTAAACCAAAACTTATTCGGTCTGTTTCACCAGCCAGGCCAGAGCCCAACTATTTATCCACAGCAAAATATTTTCTCCATTTAGTAAATTCTAGAAAATATCTTCAAAATAGAAAATGCATAAATATTTCAAATAAAACCATAAATATATATATAATATATTAAAATGTTCAAAAAAATAATATCCACCTAGGAAAAATATAACATTAATGATTAGAGTTAAAAATGCAACTCGAAAATTAAACCTTTAAATCTCTTAATAAAATAATGAAAAATATTTAGAATGAATAAAATCCATATCATTGCATTACTATTTTTAATACTTTATAGAATAATAAAAATAAATATTGAATCAAGTTTAATAGTGGGATAAATAAAATAAAACCATTTACCTCTTTTTAAGAAATTCACATAGCTCTTTCAATACCATCTCAAATAAAGTAAAATTACAATAGGACATAGAAAAATATGAAAAAATCCTAATAAAAAATAAAAAATACTTTTGTGTATAAAAAATCCACTATACTATAAAAATACTAAACATGAAATTCTAAGTCAAATTAGAATTACTAAAATGGTTTATAAAATCTTTTTTTGTATTAAAAGAAAAAGGATATATTTTATTTTATCACCTATAAATCAAAGTAAATTCCATTTAACTATACTTAACCTATTTTGAATTTATTACAATATGTAATGTAATTATTTATGTTAAATTAAATAAAGTGTTTTAAATACTTCAAATCATTTTTAATTAGGATAAAAGTACTTTTACCTTATTAACTTAAGTAAACAATTCTTCTTAAGCTACGATATTAACTCTTATTCTAGGAGTCAACAATATCTTATACCTTGAGTTATCCAACAACACCCACTTCGATCAATTAGCCAAGATTTTGACCGACATACCCTAACCTTAGGATCATAGTAGCAAACCAAGTTACCATGTGCCATCATCACTCTTGCACATTCACTAGGTTAATATCACTTACTGATATTATCTTTCTAAAGGATAAGTTTTATATACCATATCCCTAAGACCATAACCATAGCTTATGATAGAACTTAAGTGATTATTGTTGGTCAAGTACTACTATGCCAAAATCCTATACTAATTGTAGGTCAATGACTTACAAGTTAACCTGATCACATCATACACTTACATTAAAAGTTGATGGTCTCACATCCTTAACCATACCCAATAAAACCCTAGAATTTGGTAATACTTTAAGTAAACCACATCTTTAGTTCACTTATACTTCATAGTTAACCTTAGTCATGTAATCTTCCTGTAATACACATACTAGTTCAAGATCCTTAGAGCTATGCAAATACCTAAAGATTACACTTGATAACCTTTTAGGATTACTTAATTTAGTATAAGAAACATTTTCTTCAAAAGTTATTCTTTTTGTCTACATCAAACAAAAACATTATATTATTAATTTTAAGTCTTAATAACTTAAAACATGACTTTCCATAAGACATAAATGATATCAATCATCATCAATCATTTGTTTTTATTGTACTTTACTCTTATACCTTGTGTGTTAATGACTTTGGTTGTAACGTCAACTTGAAGATAAGCAAAAAAATTAAGTAATCACCCAAACTTAACCTACACACAATATCGGGGATCACTTTGGGATTTATAAAAATGCATAACATTATATTGCTTTTTTAAACATTAGTCCTTACCGGACCAATGATGCTATTTTAGATTCTAGAGTTTATATCGACTAGAAGATCTTGACTGCATAATCTTGTAGTAAAAAGGGAAGTCCATAATTGTTCATGTCATTTGGTTATTTTCTAACAAGTATTTTCAATATATTATTGTTATCACCTGCATTTACAAAAGCAAAGTATAGTTTTATAATAAGCTTGAACTATTGGTTACTCATCTGAGGTGATCATATAATCTATTATGGCTGGCAATGGAACCATGCTATAGTTTATGTGATTGATGGAGGTTTCATTACATGGGAAAATATCACCTAGGACTTAGTAACAAATATCGCTAGTGATTCTTGCGTCGTATATTACGCGTTAATCATCAGATCTAGAACAGGACAAAGAAGTCGTCAAGATCTTCTTTCTTTCGCATGTCAATGTACGAACTTATCGTGATGCTGCATATTCCTCACTAAGGATCCAACATATGGGTGGGACCCCTTAGTTCCCCATGATACATGGTGTCTATGAGGGTCTGTAAGTGGCTATCGGAGGTAGATCATGCCATATTAATGGGGGATGCTAGGGGGTGGTTCTGCTTACAGAATTGGGTGGGCATGCGGGATTGTGGAGAAGGGCAATGATTGGTTTGGATCATCTGCTATGCCCCACACCAAAGGAAGTGTGGATGGGAATAAACTGTTCGGTTGTGCAACTAGGATTTGATCTCTTATGGGTAAAACAACGCACCACTGCAGAGTATACAAAACTGTGACATGTTACTCCTTGTTCCGTGAAGGAGCTACGAATGTGACAGGAAAGGAACTTTATGAAGTTCTAATAAACCCGTGAAGGCCGACGGACATAGCTTTTTCAGAATAAAAACAACCTTTCAAAGAAATGTTTATAAAAACTTGCATTAGCCTATGCCATATGGTTTATGGCTGTAGATAGTGCATCAAACCGTCCTCTTTAATGAACATGCTGAGTACGCTCGTACTCAACCGTACCATTTTAATCCTTGCTAGAATTTGGAGCTATCAAATATGTCATCAAGACGTGAACTACTGTCATGACCCAAACCCGGTAAGGTACAGGTCCCTGTGTTTATAGTGCTAGTACCTGGATCGAATAGCTAGCACCCACAGTTTAAGATGTAATATCAAGAAACAAAAGGTCATATTACATTGCATATCCAGAAATAAAATAGTTCATTACAAGTTACATAGCTCATATGGCTATCTTATTACAAAGCAGCAGATATAACTATAAAGCATGGAGTCCGTCATCTTCATGTGCCACAAGCAAACATGTTGGGTGCAGACTCGTAATCCCTACCCATCAAACTTCACTATCATCAAATAATCCTGCAACATGATAAGTTACAGCCACAGAGGGTCAATACATTAAATGTATTGGCAAGTGAAACATAAATGATATAGCATGTTCTGCTATAACACTAGCATTTCCCCAGTGTACCTCTAACTCAATGGTAACACTAGTACATCCCTAGTGTACCGTTAACACAAATGTCCACACTAGTACATCCCTAGTGTGCCGTTAACACAAAATGGCCACACTAGTACATCCCTAGTGTGCCGTTAACACAAAATGGCCACACTAGTACATCCCTAGTGTGCCGTTAACACAAAATGGCCACACTAGTACATCCCTAGTGTGCCGTTAACACAAAATGGCCACACTAGTACATCCCTAGTGTGCCTCTAATTCAATTGTACCACTAGTACATCCCTAGTGTACCCTACACTGACATGGTCACGCTAGTACTTTCCTAGTGTACCCTTCTAAATCCTTGCTCCAAGACTACAAACTCATCCATCTAGACAATTCATTTATAAAGCCGTTTCCATCATATCATGCATAATACAAAAATAGCACCGACGCATAATAAAAACAATAAGAAATTTAATGAGACCAAAGTATCACTTGTCTTTTTGGATAGAAGAAACCCAATATAAATTTCTCAACAATTTATCCTCGATAACTTGTCCTCACCACTCCGCGTGAAATCTACCGTGAAGGAACAGAAATAACACTATATATAATCATACACATACAAGCATACCATGCAAAAATAGAAAATTTCAACAAACACTTAAGCATCAAAATATGCATAAAAAACCCACATATTTATTATTCATTATCAATTGAATAAATTTAGGATAAACCATGAGTATATTTGGTCATTTTTCATAAAGGCTTAAAGCTTAGAATATTCTACACACTCTCTTGTACATATATACAATCATATGAATTTAAATCAATGGTTAATATTAATATGTATGTCATACATGATATGGAGCTACATGTCCTCGTATTTATTAGATTTAATAGTTAACACATCACAAGCACTGACACTAGTATATATATATAGTCTAAAATGTGTGTATGCGTTAGTCCGTACATTTGAAAACCTGAGATAAACTTCAGCCGAGAAGGTACTCAGTCTCGTTATACGTATGTGCTGGTAGCAGAACTATTTCAGAAATCACACCTAAGAAATATACTACTAGCAGGTTTAATCGCTCACTGGCAATGGCGTCTAGGTCAAGATTAGAAGTAAAGAATCTTTGGATGAAACAATTATGAAATGCTATATTTTAGTGTCCGTGAGATCAAGATAAATGGATGATATTAGAAGGTACTAATTTCTTCTACAATCTGAACTTGAACGTGACATGCTACTTCGGTCAGGCTTTTGCGTGGAGATAGAAAAATACTAAAGAGATCATGTCGGATGGTCGAGGAAAACGAACAAAGAAAACTCACCAACATGAGTAGATGAGCGTGTCGGGAAACTTAATACGGCTATGATGGTTCAAGTGATCGACGGTGATGTCGACGTGATCCTCCTGGAAATTTCAGAGGGCTCCTTGAGGTGCAAGTGTTTACTCCAGTTCGTCCAGCTCAAAGATGGTGGCCTACGGTAGTGTACGGCATGGCCTCGGCGACCATGTCATCGTCGTCGTCGTCTGAAAATTGGTATGAGAAGGTGCACAAGGAAGATAGGAGTAAAAGGAGCTGATTAACGAGGCCTAGGTTCTTCTGTACCAGTGCAAAATTTTGTCCGCATCGTGGTTACAGGCGGAACGACGGCCGGCGACTCCAGCCGCAAGAGGGTCGAAGCTTGGGCTTTCTATGGAGTGACAACATCTCAGTTCATCGTCGTGGAGGTACCGACTGTGAAATCGATCAAAATTAGAAGCTGAAAGTGAGGCATAGACAAGATAAGATGAAAGGAAAGAGAATGGTCGCTGTAGTCTCTCTGTACCCGATGTAATCGATGACGGTGTCACTGTCGCCGGCGAACTTCGGCGAGGAAATTCATCTGCCCGTGAGGCAGCGCGGGGGCGCGGTGAGGTGGAGCGGTGGAGTGAGAGGTGGGGAGCCGCATCCGCTGCTTAAAGAGAGAGGGGAGGGAGTCAGATGACGGGATGCCGAAGGGCAGTCTATGGACGTTTCGGTAGCAACGTGCAGGTGATTTAAGGTGCAATAAAACAGGGTTTTAATCCCCGGAATGGAACCTTGGTTTCATTGGGAGTAAATTTCGTTTTTAAAGAGTGACGATTAAAGGTCTAAAATTGATTGAATCGTGAGGAGAAGGTACGTCTATGGGAGCAGTTTCAGTTCATGCAGGTGAAACACCGTTTCAGTTTCAGGTGAAGGGCAGGAGGAAGAGGACGGTTCCAGTTCGTTCAGTCTACTCAGGCCTGGCTAATGTGGCCCAAAAAGAAATATAAGTAAGGAACAAAAAATAAAACTGCAGTGGAGAGTGGCCACGTTGGGCTGCTTTGGTGGGGTCAAACTAGGGTAGATACATTTCTTTTTTTCATTTTTTCCCTCCATTTCTATTTAGATATAGATTTTGATTTTTATACAGAACCTAATCTTTAACCACAAACTTCTAATAAAACAAAATACTTATTATGTAAATAGAAAACATAATTTCAACCCATGTTTAATTTTATAAATTTTTTTTTGTTTATAAAACAAGATATAGATGATATATTTAAATCATTTCTACCTCAATATTTGAGGATGTCATGTTATCCTCGCTCATTTTATTTTATTCCATATTAGGAAATGAATTTAAATATGTTTCAAAAAACAAATTCTAATAAAAATTCAATAAACCTGAAATAGAATACTTCTCGAACATGCATAGTATAATTTGGATAGACATTTTATCCATTCTCGAATTTTTAAATCAAGGTTTGAGAAAAGTCTAAACAAATCGCCAGAAGTTTCTTTTCCTTGAAAATTTTCTACGCACAATTCCTTCAGTTTATTTATTTTATTTAACATTCCAAAATTTAAAAAATTTCGGGATGTTACAACTACATTGAAGAGCGGAAGATATCTGGTGGAATAAATGGAGTCGACGTCTACATCAGATGCAATGAAAGTGAAGGTAAAGAATAGAAAATAGACCAATCTCTAGATATTAGAACCTATATGTGTAGGCATCGCTGTAGCAACAATCGCAAGCCAAATATAATTAATGGCAGACTTTATCGTGGCATAGTCTGGAGTTCTATATCCGGTTCTTTTTCATAAAGATACCTTCCTCCCTGTTTGGAGAAGGTTCTCTGGATCTTTTGTAATATACTAGATGTAATCTATAGTCATGCCTTGGACCTGTGATATTTTTGTTGTACCACTCCGAGGAATGTAATATTGTTTGAACGGTGTTTCATTGGTGTTATGTCAATGACTTGCATACTATAACATGCAGTGGTATGCTAGGTCACTGCACCTACCGCCAATGTCGATGCATCCGAGTCCCCCAAGGGGGCGATGTGACTAGACTTGTCATGGGGCTCGGTCCATCCCAGTACAACACCGAGAGTGGGGGATCCAGGAGCCAACCCTAGCTCTGTCTCCTTCCCCGCAAACGGTGGCGGGGCCATGCCATGGTCCATCCTCAGCGAGATTCCTCCAACCAAGATCACTGTGTCATAGTGCTTAGTCACCATTGGGCCCACGCGTGCCTGCAGCCCTCATTACAAGCTTAGTAGTAGAGGGAAATCCTCCTCATCGGAGGCAGTGGCCACCCGTGGCAACTATGTCGGTGAAGAGAGCGCAATGCCAGCAACCTCAAGGGAGGGAGGTCAGACCGGCGACCAACCATCACCTGAGCCATAAAGCCCCCATGGGAGAATTGAGATGAACGCAACCGCGACAACTCCACCTCCTTGCCAGAGCCCCACTCGTACTCCGATCAGATCTCGCATAGCGCCTCGATGTGATTTCCCTACCCCGCCACCCGCGGGGGGTTCCGGCTGCACTCGCTGGAGGAGCAGAGTCTGGTCTTCGCAGAGATCTAGCGGCGGCAACGCCCTTATCGCCAGTCGAGTTGCCCACTAGGACGCGAGCCGTTAGACACATCCTCCTTGCTCAAGCTCCAGTTATCACTAATATAAGGGAGAAGATTTACTAACACTATATGTGGGGACAAGTAACTACTTGAAAACCATGCCAAATTTTCTCCCAAGGTGTATTTTGGGGAGATGTATTAAAATGCGCACTGAAAAATTATTGATAGTGTCTCGGTGCCAGTGGCGGAGCTCCCTTGGGGTCGAACCGGGCCTTGGCCCGCCTAGCTTTGCCCCAAACACTGAAGAAAAAAGGAAAATTTGGCCCACCATAAAACAAAAACTGGTCTTTTCTTTGGGCTAGCCCGTCCAACAATTTGGCCTGAGCTCCGCCAGTGCTCAGTACTAGCATAGTAATAGATACGAGAAAACATGTGCACCCTATGTTCCAAATTAATTGAAGCAGGCTTTTTTCTTACAGGAAAAAATCTGACTGCACACCAGCGCCAATTCAGGCCCGTAGATGGGCTGAGCGAGGTGCACGACCGCTCAGGGCCCCCATTTTCCAGGGGCCCCCAAATAATTAAGCCTAGTATAGATAGTTGGGTCAGTTTTTCTGTCTTTTACCGTGCGGCTCCTTATCTCTACAGCAGCTGAAGCCAAGTTCAATTGTTCCCAAGCGTTGGGCAAGCTCCAGTGGGCCACGAGGTCACATTGACTCTAACTGATCGCAACTCGCTAGGAAAAAAGTATCTTGATCGCCGTGGCCCTGCCGATCGCGATTTGTATCGCGCTCCGTCGCTTCGTCTTAGATAACATTGATCAAATTTCAGACTCCTTGCCTACTACCGAGCGAGAGTAAACGGAAAAAGGGCCCCTCCACCCCAGTAGCCTGCATCGCTGACTGATTTGTGGCAAGGATTAGGGCGCGACTGATTTGTGGCATGGACTAGGGCGCAGCTGATTGCTGATTCGTCGATCGCCAGTTTCTGCCGCTGAGCGGTACAGGAGCAATTGAATTTTCCGGATCGTCAATTGGTGGACACGGAGAGACAGATTGATTTGTACGTTTTTATTGTGTCTTTGGCTGATCTTGGTAGGACATGAGGTTCCAGGTTCCAGGTTAGTTTATTACTTTAGTGGTATTTTTTTAAAATGGGTACTTGGTACTTCCTCTGATCCAAATTAATTGACTTAGATTTGCTTACATTCGGATGTATCTACCACTAAAACATGTCTAGATACATCTGAATCTAGATAAATCCAAATCAATTAATTTGAGTCAGAGGGAGTATATATATTTCTGAACATTGTACATAATAGCCCATTCTGGATTTACATAATTAGTAAACATATGATTTCGTTTTATTAGTTAGTGACTTTGAAGAAAAGGTCTGTTTTGTAAGCCGCACCGGGGCCTCTAAATCCTAGAGACGGGCCTGCGCCAGTTCTACCTATGACAGGAAAGGATTCACTGGTCCAAAGCACCGGGGCTCAGGCCGCATGCAGCATCCCATGGCACGGTCGCAGGAATACTCGTGTTCTACTCTACTCGTCTATCCGGGCTCTCAACAGTATTCGATCGACTGGCTAACATCGTCGCAGGAACACTCGTGCTCGGATGGATATGGCTTATCACAACCTCCGAACTATCTGCTGCACAGAGCTGTAAGTTCCCAGCCCAACGATCGCGGCGCCAACCGCAACGATGGCCAGGCAAGCTGCCGTCTCCAGCCCCATCCCGGTGGCACCCCCGATCTTGGAGCGGACCTTGAGGTAGCACAGGCACGGCAGAAGCATGGTAGCCGTGCAGCTGAGGAGCGCGCCGGTGAGGCCCACGACGTCGGCGAAGAAAGGCACAGCCAGCGCCACAACGGCGGTGCCGATGACAAGCCCCGTCCTGACGAGAGCCCGGAGCGGCGCGCTCTTGCTGACGCCGAGCTCGCCCTCGGCTGCCTCGGCGATGGGCGCCACCACCAGTGCGTACTTGGTCAGCGGGTTCACCAGCGTCGTGTATATGGCCACCTTGGCGGCAACGCTCGCCGATGGGAGGTTGAGGGTGACCTGTGACTGGAGCGTGTCGCCGTACATCAGGTACCCGATGACGCCCATGAATCCGTAGCTGAGTGTGCTCAAGGTGAAGCACACGGACAGAACCTGGCATGCGTGGACATAGATGAGTGCAGACTTGAGTGCATGATCAAAAACATGTTGACATCATCGGTTCCAATCGTTCAGCAAGAATTCAACGTAGCATTTTAACAAGAATTTAACGTACCATGGGGAACCTTTTCCTGTCTTTCATCCCCGTGTATATCATGGGAAACACGGCATGTCCACTGAAGCAAAAGGAGTACAAGCTCATGGCGCTGGGCATGCCGGCCCAGTGCACCAGCCTGCCCCTCTCTTGGAACCCGACACCGTCGAACACCCCGACCCACAACACGGCTGCGATGAGGACGAGGGACGCCAGGGCTCCTCCAGCGGCAACGTAGGCGAGCACGTTGAGGCTGCTGAACCACGTGGTCGGCAGCACGGCCAGTGTTGCCGCCAGCACGAACGCCTGCTTGCCTCCGACGCGGAGCGCGCCGACCTGGAAGCCCGCCGCCGGGAACAGCTTGTGCAGGTTGTCCCCCTCCAGGATGAGGAAGTCGATGGCGACGAGGTAGAGCTCGAGGTACATGAAGGCTGCGACGATGACGCGGCCTCTCCGGCCGAAGGCGTACGCCCCGATGTCCGGGTAGGTGTCGACGAGAGGGCTGGAGTCCATGCACCTCTGCAGGAGAAGCCCCGTGTAGAAGCAGATGACGGCGATGGTGAGGAAGACGATCAGGCTCAGCCATCCGCCCTGGGACAGTGCGTAGGGAATCGAGAGCAGACCAACCCCTGCATGGACGAAGAAAAAATGTGAGTGTATACAAGTGCATTATCTCTCTGCTAGCATTGTACTAATTGATCGAGCTAGTACTTGTTTCGCAAAAAATAAGGATTGTTCGTTCAGGATCGATGACGCGAGCAGATATTTTCGCTTTGGGAGATCGATTAACCTGAGAGCGCGTTGATTCCATTGAAACAAGTCTTGAGGAAGCTCGTCTTGTTGGACGACGACGGAAGCCGATCGGTGTTGGCAGCGCTCGTGTCCATCACAAATGTCGTACGCGAACTGAGTAGCTATCTCCCCAAGATCAGATCAAGTGATGTAGCTGGAGCACGGGCATCCTGGCCATTTATAGCCGCGCAGGCGCAGCTTAGAAAAAAGGTGATGGACGCGCGCGGTGGAGCGAGACTACGCCGTAGCATCAAGGCAGTTGAAGAAAAGAGGACAAATCTAGAGATCGCGACTGCTGCAAAGCAAACGGATTACAGATGTAGCTGCGCGCGCTCCGAATCCAAGTCTTGAAAGGAATTTCGGTGGTCACAGAAGCTAGCGTAAGACCGAAAACGAGATCAAGCTGCAGCTGGAAGCTTACGAAGTATGAGGTGGCAACGAAGTTGCGTCAAACGTTCAGTTCTGGTTTTGCCAATCCTAGGTTGCGTGTGGTCTTCTCATGTCGACGTAATTCTCAATTGATGTACACGTAGACGAGCACTGAAGTTCTTAAAGTTTTCTGGAAGAAAAATGTTACTACTGCATGCATTGTTCTTCCATAAACATGGAGTATCATTTTGCAAAAAAAAAAAGGTGAAATATCAAGCGAGTACATACGATATATGTAGAGGCACCGGCACGCTGGGTGGCAGGTTGCAGGCATATTGGAGCCTTCAATGTTGTATCTAGTGATTCCATTTCAACAAGCAAAACAGTTAAAAGCTTTATAGTGCATGATCATTTCATGTTGGAGCCTCGTATGCTAATTGCAAAAGCCGTCTTCCAAGTAGGTAAATCAAATTTGAAATATATGTAGTATACACACCTACACACATTTTACCTAGGAGCGGGTGATGTCCCGGCTAGACCTGGGGCTCCTTCATTTTCGGTTCCTGCCGCTGGCCCAGAGGAGTCTCCTGCGGGATGGTCAGTGGGGGAGGACTCTTCACCGACATCGCCTCCCCTGGTGCATCGTCAAGAACCAGTGCTCAGGCAATAACGCACCAGAGCGGTCCGTCAAATTTAACCTCGTATGTTGCAGACATGCCCAAGTCCTGCCTAGAGCCATTAAATTATATACAGGCATGGAGGAATAGATTATTTCATTTAGGTTTCACACATGTTCCCGATACAAATTATTCTTATGCATATAATTGATTTATTCACAAAGGAGCTCGATTAGAGAGCGAGGAAACTACAAAGTCTACTTTCAGCCATTTTAGCAGGTGAAAATATACTTATGCTCATATAAAGGAAGAGAACAATTAAAAAAGGAGAGACAAGGGGATATAAAGTTGTTGGATACTATCCAAGTTTCATCCAGATATACTTTATAAAAAGATTCCATAAGCTATTGTTGATATCTTTATTATGTGGTAAAATAAGTGGTACATTTTTTATATCTCCATGCTCTGTCACTAAAAAATCCAGCGAAAAAGCGGGACAAACCGCAAAAAACGTCCCGTCCTTTATTTTAGTAGGTATAGTATTTTGTATTCTAAGGGTTAATATTTGTTATACACGTTTGATTCAAACCGCAAAAAATCTTATATACACTACATTGTGGTGGCTAGGAAGGAGCAGTACTTATTTTGAACTATAACAAAGGAGATGTTGATCAGATGAATGTCGCCAACCCTATATACAGACAACTCTATATTCAGATCATCAAGTGATAAAGATACAAACCATAAACCATGTGAAAGAAGAACTTACTAAGCTGCAGTGCGTGGCCGGCACAGTACTGTCTGCCCCACCGGGTCATATCAAGGTTCACCCAGCGAATCTTCTTTGCACTACATATAAGACGACTCTTGGTGATTGAAGACCTTGGCTGCCTTAATCTAGCCCTCTGTATCTCAATTGCGGATTGCATTCTTTTTGCAGCTGATCCACGCATTGTTGAACGACAAAGCAGTACGTATGCAACATAGAACTGCTTATCATCACCAAAACACTCGTTTGAGTCCTTTGGACTCTGCATTCATAGATTGAAGTAAAGCAGCAAGGCAGCAGCAAAGACCTTAGACTTGTACCCACGCACCCTCACGAATCACTATTGAGCCCATACTCGAACCTCTCTTATGGCAGTCAGCAATGGGGAACCCCATCATCGCCAGGAGAAGCTTCAGCTTTCTGAGCCCGTTGTTGAGAGCCTCGTCGCGACATAAGAGAAGCAGACCAGCAAGCGCAATGGGAACCCTTCATCAGGAAACGGGAACACCACGCTCATGTACTCCACGTCTTCAAAGCCTCGTCGTGAAGTAAGTGGAGCAGACCATTGAGTCGATCAAGGTCCACTCCCGAAACAACATCAGTCTTGGCTCGTCATTATAGGTGATGCTAGAGGTCTCGATCAGACTCCCGGATCCTGGTCCCATCCTTGAGTGTTACCATGGAGCCAAGACGCAGGAAGGGTCTGAGTTTGCCGGATCCGTTGATGTGCTATTGGAGCTGGAGGTCCATGTCGGCCGCCTGGTAGCTCTCGTTGACGAACTGGCTGGCGACGAGCAAACGCAAGCGAGCCAAAGGAGATCGTTGTCGGTGGGCGTAGCGCGTGGGGCCATGGTGAGCGTCCGTGGGCATGGCGGCCTTCTCAACCAGCACCATGTTGTCCTCGTCCATCTCCGATCCCTCCTCGCCGTAGTAGTCCTAGACTCTTAGCATATGTATATGTGCGATATGACAAGATGTTTAGTTCTTTGGGGAGAAGATCGACGGGGTTAGAGCTAGACTCGGCGGGTTCGAGCCAGACTCCGCTGATCCAATAGACGAAGGAAACAAACGATCGACCGATCCATCGGGAAAACGGAGGAAACGATAGACGACGGACGAAACAGACGAAAACCACCTTAACACTTTTTATATAGTAGAGAAGAGATGAGTTTGGAGGAGAATGTTGTACCGGAGCAAAAGCCTAAATTTTATCTTATCCATTTTCGAGGTATGTACAAAAACTCCACTTCCACATGAATAGGAACATTTTATTGTTCATAACAAACTTTGAATACATAAGTTCATCGGGTTTCACTTGATAATTAGCATGCTATGGTTCTACAGATGGGTGGATCACGAGCAAGATTTTAGTCCCCGAATGAAAAAAAATCCGAGCATTTATCGGCCAATTTTTTTCAAACGAATTTTGAATTTAAATATTCGTAGCAAGTTTAGTACAGATTTTAACAATTACTTTTAACAAGAACATTGCTGGTGCGGTTTTTTAACGTCAATGCAATGTTGCCTGGTAGTGAGCAGTAAAGTTTGACTCCGCGTTCCTTCCTGTTTTGCGTTATTTTCAAATTTTTATATGGTATAAAGAATATCGGCAAAACAAAAATAAACTGATGTGGTAATCGATCACCGGGCCTGAAAGGTGCCTACACACGGTCTTACCACAGTATTAGTTAAGTGTAAGGTAGTAACCTATTTATCTTTTTTTTTCGAAATTGGGAGCGGAGCCCCGGCCTCTGCATCAAGCGATGCACACAACCTTTATTTATTATTAAAATCACATTGTTTGGCAAAGGCTATTATAAAGATCGTACAAACCGGAACCACCAAAGGTAAACACTGAGCAATAACGATAACGCCAACTCTCCAACGAGATCTATCAAACCCCTATCTACCTGTTTCGACCCCCCTCCCCCCATGGTCACCCACACTGTTGCCCCTCGCCAAGAGAAGCTGGAGTGCTTTCGCATGGCGGCACAAACTCAAGTGAAAGGAGTCCTAGAACCGCACAACATATCCACGGAGTTGCGCCCACGCACACGCTCCGGATGTCACCGCCTTCAAAATCTTCCGCCAACCCGTCGTTAGCATGTAGATCAATGCGCAGACTCTCATCACACCAGCCACCGACACCACCTCGGGGCCAAGCAGCACCACCCCCCGCGCTCTAGCCGCTCCACCCTCATGCCGCTTCCGTGCAACGTTGCTCCACAGGCGATGCTCCCAGGAGAGAACGCGATATCGACACTGCGGCACCGCCATCGCCCGACCCGAAGATCTTAGGGTTTCCCCCGGAGTAGCACGATTAAGGTCAACACAAGGTGCACGGTGATGCCTTCATCAAGGTAATGACGTGGTAACGCCGCCATCGCCTACCAATGGCTCGGTTTTCACCGGCACCTATGTCTCGCCACCTCGCTGTTGGGAGTGGAAAACAAATCGCGAGATCTGTCAATCCAGCCGCAGGCCGGCCACCTTCGATGGAGAAGATGACCACCTCCACCAAACCAGGGCCTTTGCCGATCCCTACAGCTGGTGAGAACTCCAAAAGCAATGCCCTCAAGAGGGGAATGATGCACATGGCACCGCCATCGCTCGATCCCGCGGGATCTAAGGTTCCCCCTGGAGTTTTCATGGCTAGAGGGACGAGGGCACCAGATCATCGTCCGCCACGTCGCTGCTCCTCCGCCGCATGCCGCAGCCGCCGCATGCCAGAGATGCCACGCCGCTGAGGTGCCCGACACGCACCCCATCTGCAACGAGGATTGGTGTCCCACTCCGCTGATCTATACCGGGGAAGACGAGAGATCCCCCCCCCCCCCCGTGCTTTCGGCAGCGCCCATGTGAAAGGGCATGTATGCCCCCATGTGTGGTTTTGGTAATTAATGACCATCCCTATGGACTAATGTGCAAATTGAGTCTCACTTGTTGGCTTGTCCATTGGCATCGCTTGGACCATGTGTTGGTTTCAAGGATCAAAAAGAAGAAGCATTGTCTAAGGGCTTTGTGCCTATTGGAATCATGTAGAAGAAGAAGATCAAGTATGTCTTGAAGAATAATAATAAGAAGAAGATAGAGTTCCTCATTGCTATCTTCAAGACATCATCAAGAAATGATGTGCAAGCTCAAGATGCACCATCTCTAGAAGATCTCATGCTTGGAGCTTGCCTCCTCGGCGTTCATGGAGTGATGAAGACAAGGTCAAAGAAGAGGTTTCCCCATGGAGTATGGGGGAGCCATTCGCAAGTCTTCATCAAGCAAGAGCAAGCACGAGCAATCAAGAAAGGTGTTCCATCTTGAAGGTGACAAGATCGTCTTCATCAAGCTCAAGTGGGATGCTCAAGGCAAATGTATGATCTTGATAGGGTTTCTTTTTTACCGGTCTCTTGTAGTGTTGGGAGACTGGGTTTAGGATACATAGCCGTACTATCAAGAGGGGCTCTCGAGTGGGTGACTCGTTTGTATCTTTCGAAGAGAGCTCAAACCTTTGCATACATAGCATCATATTTCTTGGTTGTTGTTTGGTTCTTGTCCATGTGAGGATCTAGAGCTTGTGGTTATCTCCATAACAAGCTCTAGTTCGTCAAAAACGGATTTTCCTTGCATATCTTATTGCGTTGTTGATCTTACGGGTTTTTACGGCTCCTCACCTTGGAAGGTATCTCACATATATATTCATGGTATTTTCTCCCTTGGTGATACCCAATATTTCACCTTTTGTTGGATTCTACTCTTTATTATCTTTCCAACAAAATTGGTTTCATCCCATTTAGAGTTTCCAAGCTCAACTTCTTGCATTTTGGGTTCTGAAGGTTTTACCAGTTCATCGCTTCTGAGAGGTCATACATTTCTCCATTTTATTTTTATCCTCTCTTGTTGGACTATGCTGTTTCTTTGCATAATATTGTAGAGATTTTTGTTCTCTTCAAAACGAGCCCAAGATCATCGAAATTGGAGTCCAGAGTTAAAAGTTATTAAAGTTTTCGTGCAATGTTGTCCAACGTTTTTTGCTTAAGCGGTAGTACCGGCCCAAGTTCCGGCCTAAGTTCCGGTAAATCTCGTTTTTCTTCTGTATCTTGTGATTCTATTTAGAGGTAGTACCGGTGGGGCACCGGTAGTTCCGGTGGGGCGTGAATCTGGCCTAAACGGGCAGATTTCTCTTGCCCTATTTAAGGGTCCCCTCTTCCCAAAAGTTTTCCCAACTTTGGAGGTCATTTTTGCTAGCTCTTCCACTCTCTCTCCTCCATTGTTGACCTTCAAAAGCTTGGCCTCTTCCCTTCTCCCTCCCATGATTCTTGCATCTCTTTGAGGGGTTTGAGAGAGGAGATCTGGATCTACAATCCCCACAAAATCAAATCCCTTCTTTGTGAAGGAATCCTTGAGATCTAGATCTTGGAGAGTTTTTGTGTTCTCCTCTTGTGTTCTTCCTCCCTTATTCCCCCAATAGCTTTTGTAGCTTTGGTGGAATTTGAGAGTGAATAACTTACCTCTTGCATTTGGTGCATAGGTTTGAGTTCTCCTCGGAGATTCGGCGAGTTCAAGCTCTTGGGCTTGTTTCTCTTGGGTTCTTGGAACCCTAGACGGTTGTGTGGAGTTGTGATGGTGTGTTTCTGGGGCTCCAATTGAGTTGTAGAGGTTCCCCAAGATTGTTGGCCTTTTGTGGCATTGTGGAGCCTTTGTGGCATTTCTTGGGAGCCCTCCAATTGAGTTGTGGAGATTGCCCCAAGCCTTGTACGGGTTCGGTGACCGCCCTCAAGTGTCCCATAGTGGAACGTGAGTAGGCCTTTGTGGTGAGCTCACGGGAGAACATGGTAAGCCTTTTGTGGCGTCGGTAGGTTGCGTGCCTTCGCATCTTGGGGTGAGGCCTTGTGTGGCGTTGGGTGAGCATCGAGCTACCACACCTAGAGGTGAGCCACTTGTGGCGTTCGAAGTACATTGCGCCCCCGCACCTCTCCAACGGAGGCGTAGCTTCTTTGGAAGTGAACTTGGGGAAACAAATCATTGTCTCCGCGTCCATCGGTTATCTCTCAACCGAGCCCTCTATTTATGCAATTTACATTGATAGCCATCGTGCTTGAAGTACTATATCTTGCTATCACCTTGTTTCTTGTCTTGCTTAGCATAGGTTGTTGGTGCACTTAGTGAAACTAGTGGATATAGGTTTTGGCTTGATAAATTAAACGTTAAGTTTTATTCCGCATTTATTAGAGCCTAAACCGTAGTAATTTTAAATCGCCTATTCACCCCCCCTCTAGGGGACGTATTTTTCCCTTTTCAATTGGTATTAGAGCGAGGTCTCTCTCTTCTTTGGCTTCACCGCCTCGAGAGTAAGGATGTCTCCTAGGGGTTTAGTGCACTCTCACAAATTATGATGTTTGGCATATTCACATGCTTAGTCATTTCCGGGTCATTGACCCAAATATAGCGAATTCTAGATATGGGCTTGTCTCCTCCTAAGGATCCCCAAAATCTATCCTTGGAGGAGGAGACAAACTCTTATCTCGAAGCTCAAGCATCTAATGTGCTTGTTAATGTTGTGAGCTTTGTAGTTCTTTCCTCAATCATGCCTTTTCGGAATGCTCATGATATTTGGACCAAGCTTAAAGCAAAATATGATGTGTCCAAGCTTAATGAGGATGATTGTGTTCCCTCCACCTCCGTCCGTGATGAGTTCTCATCTTCTTCCACTACACCAACATGTGAGTTGTCACAAGGTAATTATATGGTGAGTGGTGATAGAACTTGCAATGTGGATAGTGGTATTGCCATTCATGATCCTCCATATCTATCTCATTGCAATGTTGTATCTTTGGGCATGAACACTTGTAGGACTATATGTGTTTTACATCCTAGTGTTGATTGCCCGTGCATATCATGTACAAATGGATTGAATATTTCTCATGATGATATGCTTGCTTTGCCTTGTTGCCATGATAAATGTACTTCTATTTCCGATAGTACTTGTGTTGCTAACCATGTAGAGGAAATTGAAGAATGTGTGGGCCAAGGCAAGGTTGCTATTGGAGCTTCAAGCGTTCCCCCATCATCACCTTCTTCCAACATTCACTTATGCCTCATGGCTAAGGAATCAAAGGTAAATTCTCCTTTGGACCCCAATGCACCTCTTGATGATGTGAATGTTGACTTAGATGAAGTAGATGATGATGTTGCTTCTCTAAAAGAGAAGGGGGAGCTAGTCCTTCGTGCTCTACACAAAAATAAAAATGCTTGCTCTACTTCCATTGAAATCTTGAACTTAGCCATTGAAAGTAAGCAACTAATTTATGAGCATGAGGACACAATTGACAAAATGAGTAGTCTTGAGCGTGAGTATGCTAATTACATTGCCAACTTAAATGAAGCTCTTGAAGAGGAACAAACCACCAATGAATCTCTTGAGGAGACCTTTACCCTAGAGCTATCTAGGGTGAAGAAATCTCATGATAGAGATCTTGAGGTGGCAAGTGACCTCCAAATTAAAAATGATGAGCTTAAAATTGCCTATGCTAAACTCCTTGAGGATTTTGAGCACCTCAACAATGGCTCTAGGGTCATAAAGGGGGAGCTCATCAAAATCACCGAGTCACATGAGCAACTTAAAGCTTCATACTCTAAAGAGCTTTCCAAGTTGCCCTCACCTCTTACTACTATTGATGATGCTTGTGCTACTAACTCTATCTCTTGTGAAGCATCTATTGTGAAGGAGAATGTTGAGCTACATGCTCAACTTGCTTTGCTAACTAGCAACTATGGGAAATTGGAAGAGAGTCATGCTAAGCTCTCAAGCTCGCATGAGGACCTTCTAGTTTCCCATGGTAGTCTAAAGTTGTCTCATGAGGCTATTTTGTCAAAGGTAACATCAAGTATGCCTCATGTGGACATTAGCACTACATCTACTCCTAGTATCATATTGACATGTGCTAGTCCTTGTAATTCATCCACTCATACTATTTCTATATCTTGTGATGAATTACATCCCTTGCCTTGTTGCTCTAACAACGTAGCATCTACTTCCTCTAGTATTGTTGTTGATACTAACCATGTAGAGGAAAACAAGAAGCTCAAGGCTCAAGTCAATTCTTTGAATAATGACTTGAAGAAGTGTCATGAAGGGAAGACCACACTCAAGAACGTCTTGGGTGTGCGAAGATCCCCAAATGACAAGAGTGGGCTTGGATATAACTCCAACATCAAGAACAAGCCCACCAACTTGTTGAAGCACAAGGGCAATAAGAAGAATGGCCAAGGTCAAGTGAATAATCCGGCCACCATTGTGTGCTTCAAGTGCAAGGAAGAAGGCCATCATGTGAGATGTTACCCATTGAAGAAGAAGCATCAAGGGAAGCGGCCTCAAGATTCACCTCAAGCTCCACCTCAAGCTAGAAGAGGGCCTCTTCCCCCGACTCAAGCTCTTCCTCAAGGGGTGGCATCTTCCATGAAGAAAGATAGCAAGAGAATAACTTGCTACATTTGCCGCGAGAAGGGACACTTTTCTTCCTCATGCACCATGGGTAACTCCTCATCCAAGCCTATCTTGATATATGATGCATATTATCTTGGTAATGATGAGCTGGGCAATGTGTTTGCCAAATTTGTTGGTGCCCAAAGTGGGGTCAAGAAAAGAACCATTTGGATGGCCAAGCCTATTGTGACTAACCTCTTAGGACCCAACTTGGTTGGGGACCAACAAGCTAAAACTTGATCAATAATTGTTTGTTGGAGGGCATTGGAGGCTTGGCTACATTATGAAGAATTGAGGGATCTTCATCATTTATTTTTGACAAGTCAAGCCAATTGGACTATCTTGCTTCTATCTTATATCCAGTGTTCCTCCTTGCGGTAACATGTGCTCAACTCCTTTACATTGAAAGTTACTTGCTCCCTTGTGCATGTGTTGGTTTTGTACCATTATATGTGTTTGTACATGTTGTGCTTCCCTCATACCTATATTGTGTTGTCTAGTATATTTGTGTATGTTGGTTGACACATCATGTATTTGTGTTCTTATGTTTGAGCCTTTGTTGAATTTATTTGGTATCTTTCTTGGCTCTTGGGAGCGATTAATGGACAATTCCATTTTGGGGGAGTGTTATGCTTGGGCATTCCACAATCCTAAAATGTGTGTACATGAGGAATACCACTTAGTGTTGATATTACATGTTTATCTTGTCTCTATGTGGTATGTCATGCTCATGAAGAATTAGAATTCCATAATGTCCATTAATCATCTCCTTTTTGATCTTTTTGCCTCTTATCGAGATCTCCTGGGTTATCACATTATGGGGGATTCATATGCTTGGTGCATATTACAAACCTAGAAAATGTGAACATTTGAGGTAGTGCCACTTAGAATTGATATTTATTTATCTAGCTCCTTTGTGGCACATTTAGCTCAAACAAGTTCCAACTCCCTTGGATTGCTTTTATTGCTCATATTTTGGATCTTGTTTGTGAGAGTTTTTCTTGATATGTGTTTCCTCAAATTTGGACCTCCATATCCTCCTTGGAAACCATTCGCCTCAAGTTACTTTAATCTTTGATGATTGTGTGACTATTTGGAGCTATCAAGAATCTCTCTCGAAGCGTCAAGCATAATTTGTATATCTTGTTACATGCTTCTTTGTGTGAATATGATCATGATTTCCTTGCAAACTACCTCGGGATTTTTTCCCATAACTCTTGTCCTTGGAGAAGTGACACTCCATATATGGTAGTATTTATTGATCATGTTCACTTTGGCCTTTGCTTTTCTTTTTCCTATCTTTGGCCATGAGATTGGTTCCTTTTACTCCCATGTCTTCCTTGCCTCTTGTGGATCTTTTAGTTTATTGGTATTCTCTTGTGTTTTATTTAATGTAGCTAGTAGTGATGATCTCTTTTGTGTGCATTGTGCATTCAAAAGAAAAATTCAATATAATGCACCATTCATGGGGGAGCTCTCCTATATTATCTAGAACACTCCTTTATGCGTCTTGTGTTGATCCACATAGTGTTTCTTGTGCTTGGATGCTTGATCTTTTCTCTTGGTACTTTGTGCCATCACGAAAAGTGTAGATAGTGTGGGTTTGTGTGTTGGAACCTTGCTCTATTTGGGAGTTGGTTTTGTCTTATCCTATTTACTTGTTTGATCTTTTAGGATGAGATAAATCCTTGAGCATTGTGTGTTTTGTGCATCTTTCGCTCTTTGGCTTTTGCCTTGTTCATTTGATTGAATTTGTGTACTTTCATGTGTTGATTTGGCTCTTTGATACAATTTGGACACCTTTTGTCGTGTCACACTCTTGTGTGCTACTTCTTGGTTCACTTGGTGTTTTAGTTCAAATTGTATCTCATTTTTGGTTCTTGGGAGTCTTGTGCATGCATATTTACTTCTTGTATATATTATGGCATGCTTTCTTTCTATGATCCAATGTATAGGGGAAACTCCACCAATTCCTATTGGCGAAGATGTGCATGAAATTCAATTTCATATTAATATGCACATATTTATGTGGAGCTTATCCTATATATTGTAGTTGCACTAACTACTTTGGACCCAATTTGTTTGGGGACATAGTGTACTTATTTTTGTGTAGGTACATTGGAGATATATTGGATGCTTGTCTCATCAATTGGGAAGAAGTGGTGCTTACATGTCAATTGGAGGCAAGCTAGGATGATCAAAAAATTCTTATCCTCTACATCCTACCTATTATATCTCGGTAACAAGTATCTCTCTCATGCATACACTTCTTGTTTCCAACCTTTTGTGGGTTGCTTGTTGGCATGAATTTGTGTGTTCGAACAATTGTGGTTCTTTGTTTGTTGTGTTCGAGTGCTCTCTATTGCAAATGTGAGTATGCTGAGATGAGTTCATATAATGGGGACTATACAAAATCATGATCATGATTCACTTATCCCAAATATGTCAATCTAGCAATTTTATTGCATATCTTTTCCTCATTTTCTCTCATGTGCAATAGTGAGTATTTTGCATAGTTGATTTCTATTTGTGATACTTGTTGCCTTTCTCCATATATTCCAACTATTCCCTTTTCCCTTGGTAATAGTTGCAATGTATGTAGTGTGTTGGTGTTTGAAGCTCATTGATGTACAATAAGATATATTCGAGCCTTTGGCCATGCTTTCATGCAAAAAATCCTATTGGTATGTTATATGACTTCATTTTGTTGTTCATGTGCTTTCTTGTGTATCTATTTTGCGTGTGCATGTTTCTTTGTGGGCATATGTCTTTGTGATATTTTCCACCTAGAAACTTATACACACAAGAGAAGATAAATCTTTGGTGGTTTTTGTTTTCCTTGGAGACCACCTTTTACCTCTTGTTGATTCTTCGGTGGCTTCCAATTTTTTTCTACGAGTGCTTGTCCCTTTTGTTTGCATCTCTGGGCACTCATAATTTTATCTCTCTTGCCGTGTATTGTTAAATAAGTTTGTAGGAGTGAGGATTCCATGATTGTGCACTTTGTTTCCAAATACAATTATTATAATTGGTGCATAATCCTTGGGGAGCTTCTTCAATTCATTTAAGAATGCTCATTTGCCTTCGTTCTCATCTTTTGTGTATTAGATGTTTATGGGGAGTGAGGATTCCATATTTGTGCAAGATGTATTCAAATTAGTTGATTCTATCTTATGCACAAAGATTGGGGAGCTTCCCTATTTCATTTAAACACTCATTTGCTAGTATCATAATATCTTGTGTCTTTCTTTTGGTATCAATTGTTGTTGTCAATTGGTATTTTTGTGTCTTTTGGGTTGCTCGCTTCATTTGTTGAAGCTAGTTTCTCTTTATTTTCCTTTTGCAATCTTTGGGTCCTCAATATAGTTTTACTTCCTCCCAAGGATTCATCATTGGATATGTGCATGTGCACACCTTTGGAGGAATTCTCACTATATTGGCCGTCTAGAACTTTTCACCCATTTTGGCAATCGATGCCAATGGGGGAGAAGTTTTAGAGGGTTTAAGGGAAGTTGGTTTATGCTTTTGAGTTGTTTATTAAGCATTAGCCTTGCATGCTCTTGCATCTTTGTTGTTGCTTTGCATGTTTAATATATAGAGGAAACTCAACCACCGATAATGGTTGGCAATCTATGCAATTAAATTCAAGTTCATGACACATGCATAGATTGTGGGAGAGTTTGCTCTATATATTGTGGTTGTACCAACATCACATACTTGCGTAGTATTTGATGTTGGGGTAACCATTTTGTTCGTTAAATTCCATATTTAAACCCTCTCTAGGGGATTCTCTTCAATTACCAAAATGGGGGAGATTGAAAGGGCATGTATGCCCCCATGTGTGGTTTTGGTAATTAATGACCATCCATATGGACTAATGTGCAAATTGAGTCTCACTTGTAGGTTTGTCCATTTTCATCGCTTGGACCATGTGTTGGTTTCAAGGATCAAAAAGAAGAAGCATTGTCTAAGGGCTTTGTGCCTATTGGAATCAAGTAGAAGAAGAAGATCAAGTATGTCTTGAAGAATAAGAAGAAGAAGAAGAAGAAGAAGAAGATAGAGTTCCTCATGGCTATATTCAAGACATCATCAAGAAATGATGTGCAAGCTCAAGATGCACCATCTCTAGAAGATCTCATGCTTGGAGCTTGCCTCCTCGGCGTTCATGGAGTGATGAAGACAAGGTCAAAGAAGAGGTTTCCCCATGGAGTATGGGGGAGCCATTCGCAAGTCTTCATCAAGCAAGAGCAAGCACAAGCAATCAAGAAATGTGTTCCATCTTGAAGGTGACAAGATCGTCTTCATCAAGCTCAAGTGGGATGCTCAAGGCAAAGGTATGATCTTTATAGGGTTTCTTTTTTACCGGTCTCTTGTAGTGTTGGGAGACTGGGTTTAGGATAGATAGCCGTACTATCAAGAGGGGCTCTCGAGTGGGTGACTCGTTTGTATCTTTCGAAGAGAGCTCAAACCTTTGCATACATAGCATCATCTTTCTTGGTTGTTGTTTGGTTCTTGTCCATGTGAGGATCTAGAGCTTGTGGTTATCTCCATAACAAGCTGTAGTTCGTCAAAAACGGATTTTCCTTGCATATCTTATTGCGTTTTTGATCTTACGGGTTTTTTCGGCTCCACACCTTGGGAGGTATCTCACATATATATTCATGGTATTTTCTCCCTTGGTGATACCCAATATTTCACCTTTGTTGGATTCTACTCTTTATTATCTTTCCAACAAAATTGGTTTCATCCCATTTAGAGTTTCCAAGCTCAACTTCTTGCGTTTTGGGTTCAGGAGGTTTTACCAGTTCGTCGCTTCTGAGAGGTCATACCTTTCTCCATTTTATTTTTATCCTATCTTGTTGGACTATGATGTTTCTTTGCATAATATTATAGAGATTTTTGTTCTCTTCAAAACGAGCGCAAGATCATTAAAATCGGAGTCCGGAGTCAAAAGTTATTAAAGTTTTCGTGCAATGCTATCCAACGTTTTTTGCTTGAGCGGTAGTACCGGCCCAAGTTCCGGCCAAAGTTCCGGTAAATCTCGTTCTTGTCTGTATCTTGTGTTTCTATTTAGAAGTAGTACCGGTGGAGCACCGGTAGTTCTGGTGGGGCGCAAATCTGGCCTAAACGGGCAGATTTCTCTTGCCCTATTTAAGGGCCCCCTCTCCCAAAAGTTTCCCCAACTTTGGAGGTCATTTTTGCTAGCTCTTCCACTCTCTCTCCTCCATTGTTGACCTTCAAAAGCTTGGCCTTTTCCCTTCTCCCTCCCATGGTTCTTGCATCTCTTTGAGGGATTTGAGAGAGGAGATCTAGATCTACAATCCCCACAAAATCAAATGCCTTCTTTGTGAAGGAATCCTTGGGATCTAGATCTTGGAGAGATTTTTATGTTCTCCTCTTGTGTTGTTCCTCCCTTATTCCCCCAATAGCTTTTGTAGCTTTGGTGGAATTTGAGAGTGAGGAACTTGCCTCTTGCATTTGGTGCATAGGTTTGAGTTCTCCTCGGAGATTCGGCGAGTTCAAGCTCTTGGGCTTGTATCTCTTGGGTTCTTGGAACCCTAGACGGTTGTGTGGAGTTGTGATGGTGTGTTCTTGGGGCTCCAATTGAGTTGTGGAGGTTCCCCAAGATTGTTGGCCTTTTGTGGCATTGTGGAGCCTTTGTGGCATTTCTTGGGAGCCCTCCAATTGAGTTGTGGAGATTGCCCCAAGCCTTGTACGGGTTCGGTGACCGCCCTCAAGTGTCCCATAGTGGAACGTGAGTAGGCCTTTGTGGTGAGCTCACGGGAGAACATGGTAAGCCTTTTGTGGCGTCGGTAGGTTGCGTGCCTTCGCATCTTGGGGTGAGGCCTTGTGTGGCGTTGGGTGAGCATCGAGCCACCACACCTAGAGGTGAGCCACTTGTGGCGTTCGAAGTACATTGCGCCCCCGCACCTCTCCAACGGAGGCGTAGCTTCTTTGGAAGTGAACTTGGGGAAACAAATCATTGTCTCCGCATCCATCGGTTATCTCTCAACCGATCCCTTTATTTAAGCAATTTACATTGTGATAGCCATCGTGCTTGAAGTACTATATCTTGCTATCACCTTGTTGCTTGTCTTGCTTAGCATAGGTTGTTGGTGCACTTAGTGAAACTAGTGGATATAGGTTTTGGCTTGACAAATTAAACGTTAAGTTTTATTCCGCATTTATTAGAGCCTAAACCATAATAAATTTAAATCGCCTATTCACCCCCCTCTAGGCGACGTCTTTTTCCCTTTTCACCATGTTTTGCCTGGCCACAACCTTGGTGGCAGCGGGGAGAGAGGAGGGAGAGGAGTTGGGGGGCCGAGGCGGTGGTGGCTAGGGTTTCTCCCCCCGTCGCCACACGGGGGCGAGAGGAGGGAGGGGGTGCAGTAACCTATTTATCTATAAATATAAGCATTTAAATTCAAAAAATTTCATTATATTTATTCGGGATGGTCATTCCCCGGGGGTGCTCGAGAAATCCATTTACCATCCGGTTACCAGATTTCCTGACCGGTAACCAAAACCTTGATCACGGGGCGACTCCATCGCCTCCCAAACCTCCTCGAAAAAGAATTTCGTGCCACTTTATAGATGAAGCAAAACACGATGCAAGGTGACCCTATGCAAGGTGATGACGGAATATCTCTTACATAGAAAAGGATGGATAAGAAGCAAAACACGAGTACCTATAGCCAAAAGAAGCACTCGCGACTACTAGCTAGAGGTGACCCTATGGCTCCATGTCGAACGACTAGACATCATCGCACTGTGATGGCTCTGTGTATGGCGCCAGAAAAATGCTGGAGCGTGGTTGATGTAGAGCTCGTTGGGAACCCGAAGAGGAAGGTATGATGAGCACAGCAACAAGTTTCCCTCAGTTATGAAACCAAGGTTTAATCGAACCAGTAGGAGCAAGGAAACACCCCAAAGGTGTTACTAGCTGAGCTTTGGCAGGGCGCACTACCGGTGCTAGTAGCAACGTGGAGACCTGCACAACACAACCACCGAACTTTGTCCCCAACTTGCGATGAGGTTGTCAATCTCACCGTGTTTTGCGGAAAACAAAGGATTAAACGTATCAATGGAAAGAAGTAAAAGTTTGCAGAAAGTAAACACAAAGAAGTAAACAGTTTGTAGATTGTATGTAAAGAAACAGGACCGGGATCCATAGTTCACTAGAGGTGACTCTCCTTAGATAGATAACATGCTAGGTGAACAAATTACAGCGGGGCAATTGACAAACATCGAGAAAGCAATACATGCATATACTAATCATCTTGACTCCTTTGAGACTTGATTGGGCATTACAACATTATACATAGACCGCCATCCAACTGCATCTATGACTAATAATCCACCTTCAGGTTATCATCCGAACCCCCTCCAGTATTAAGTTGCAAGCAACATATTATTTCTTTACGAACTGCGTGTAAAGTAAACAATACAATTGTTCTATGAACAAAGGATTGTTGTTTTCTCCCTAGTAGCAACATCACATCTAGTAACTTAGAGATTTCTGTCACTTCCCCAGATTACCAAAGGCATGAACCCACTATTGAGCATAAATACTAACTCTTGGAGTTGCTAGCATCTACTTGGCCAAGATAGCTACTAACAACAGAAAGCATGCAAGATCACAAATAACAAAGACATGATAGAATCAATAATCAATCTGAAATAGCATCTCAATATCCATCGGATCCCCGCAAACACAACATGGATGATTACAAATAGATGATCTTGATCATGAACGGAGCTCACAAGATCTAAACATGAAAGCACAAAGGAGGAGAACCAGCCATCTAGCTACTACATGGATCTGTAGTCCAAGGATGAACTACTCACGCATCACACGGAGGCTTGCATGGTGATGAAGAAGGCCTCTAGGGTGAATTCCCCTCTTCGGCAGGGTGCCGGGAAGAGCTTTAGATCCCTCCCGATATAGGGATGGAGATGATGGCGGCTACAGACTCTTTCTTGGATTTTTGATTGGGCACTTAGGGTTTTCGTCCCGAGGGTAATATATAGGCAGAAGGGGAGGCCGAGGGGGTGCCGGGAGCGGCCACACCACCCCCTGGCGCGGGCCAGACCTGGACGCGCGGCCAGGTGGTGTGGTGGCCCCCTGGCCCTCCATCTCTTATTCTGGCACTTGATGACTTCCGAAAATAGGCACTTTGGCTTTTGTCCCGTCCAATTCCGAGAATAATCATTTTCTGACTTTCCTAGAACCAAAAACAGCAGAAAACAGGCAGCTGGCAGTGTGGCTCTTGTTAATAGGTTAGTCCACGAAATCATATGAAAAGTACTCCAAAGTGTGGACAAAACACAAGGAAGTGGATAAAACCAAGCATGGAACATCAAAAATTACAGATACATTTGCAATGTATCAACATCCCCAAGCTTAACTCCTGCTCGTCCTCGAGTAGGTAAGTGATAAAAAGAAAGAATAATTTTTGAGGTGACACGCACCATCAAAGACTTGATCAAAGCATTTGTAAAACATTCAAAGCTGGGATCATAGTACTTCAATCATAACATGAAAGACAAAGTTCTAGCAATAAGACAAATAAACTATGATGAAACATGAAAAGGCACAAACAAAAGATTCATGAATAACAATGCTTTGCAAGATGTTTGTTTGTTTCACATAAATAAAACATAGCATAATAGTATTCAGCTTGTCCCTCATAGAGTACCAAATATAAATGCATAGGACACCTTCAAAGTTCATAAGAGTGACTAGATACAATAGTTTAAAACAAGCAATAACAAGTTATGCATCAATCAACTAGTCTTGGGACAATGCACATAGAACTAAAAATGGCCACTATGCTCTCAAAGTAAGTGCATAAAGATAGAAGGTGGAGACTCAATATAATGGTGGAAGAAAGACCTTCATAGAAGGAAGTAGGGATTCAAGTCTCATAAAGAGCTTCCATAAAGAGCTTCCAAAAATTCAAGTCTCATTGCCCCTATCATAAGCATCTTGAACTGATTAAGGTTAAAGTGAACAAACTATGGTGTACATGCTTGACGAAGTATAAGTCAGAAATCTCATGTCCTTTGTATACGAGGGCTGCTCCTCATGCTACTCAAGTTTAGTCACCGGTAAGTTCTTGTCATTGTAAGTATATGTGTATCATAGAGAACCGCCAACGGGGTACCCCTTGCCCGATGATACGGAAGAATCCCCATATCAAAATGACAAGGCAAGCAGACAACGAGCATCTCGGCATTCTTCTTATTTACCATGGGAATATGGTGCTTTTTTCTCTCTTTCCTCTTTTCATAATCACTTTTTTTTTCTCAATATAGGACTCTTTTTTATAAGAAGAATGCTTCATAGACATCTCATTATGGTTACGCTGCAGGTTTCCACCATGTCAGCATGGATTAGACCAGCGGCCTAGGCGTTTCTCTAACACACATACATAACTCCATGGACTTACAAGCTCCCTTTCATTTTACACCGACGACATCCATATATAAAAGAGCATGATATCAACTAGGTACAAGTACCAAGTGCAATGTTGAAAGCGTTCCCCATGAAAGCATGGTTCTAATAATTCCCAACAAATAAGTGCAAGCATATACAACATAGACGACACAATGGTTCAATTGTATTAAGGGCAAGAAAAGTAAAGTGTGCCATCAAGTTCGTGAGAGCTTTAATCACTAGTTTTCTGATAACAAGTTTAATTTGGAAGGTAAACAAAAGCATGAATATACTTGGAATAGCATAAGATAGTAGGTAGGTATGGTGGACTCTTTGGAATAAGTTGGTTTAGGGAGTTGGATGCATGAGTGGAACTCATACTTTGTTGTGGAGGCTAGCAAAAGACTAGGAGCGACAAACTTAGAGAGCAATAATGGCCATAATCATGCAGAGCAACAAAACATCATTGATCAAAGCATAAAGGGATACTACAAGTTGAAAACTAAAGGATCATAAAGGCTATGGTGACTTGAGATAGTCATAACACGGTGTGATCATGCGCCAAGTCAACCCAAATAAAGCATCAAAGGAGAATACCACTATACTATGCTTTAATATGCTAAAACAACGCATGATTCATACAAGGCACATTAAGAAATCTCAATTGTTTATAACAATTCATGCTACGGAAAAGAATACTAAGCATAAAGCCAAAACAATATCAAGCATGGCATAACAAAGCATAGGCCACAGTCAAAAACGAGCTCTTTTTACCACATAAGCATGAACTTTCCTACTCTTTTCCAAACCAAACCAAACTATTTGCAAACCAATGTATGAAAGAGGGGCTCCAACCAATTTATTCAGAAAACTAAGCAAACAAAAGAAAACGAAAACCAAAACGAAAATGAAAAAGAAGACGCTCCAAGAACAACACAACTGTGCATGAAACAATAAAAATGAAGCGTTTGGAAGAAACCTCGGATTTTTATTGATGAAGAAGGGGATGCCTTGGGCATCCCCAAGCTTTGACGCTTGTACTTCTTGGATATTTCTTGGGGTGACACGCGTGGCATCCCCAAGCTTGAGCTTTAGTCCATCCTTCATCTCATTACTAATTCCTTCCATACACCTGAAATTTTTCCTTCATACAAAACTTCACACAATCTTTATTAGCAACATTAGTGCACTTAAGATAAATAAGTCTTAAGGTTCAGTTCTAACACTAAATAAACTTCCATTAGAACACTAGCTACTGTATAACTTCCCTCAAAAAGCTCAATTCCTCAAAAGAACTCAAAGAGGAACCAACAAGAAGCAAATGCAGAAAATGGCAGAAATCTGTCAAAACAAACCAGCAGGTAAAGACGAATTTTTTCTAAGACCTTCTGTTGCTCAAATCAAAAAGTGTTGAACTAACAAAAGTTAGATAACAACCTGGGTCAGAAGCACAAAAATTCATGCCTCAAAAAGAGGTTCATATATTTTACACGAATTTTTAGGGTGAAGCATAGAAATCTGTTTCAGGACATCAACTTTCCCAATCATTACTTCTCTCTCATTAGAGGTTACTCTTGACACAAAAATCAAATAAAAAGGATAAGGAGAGGTTATTACTGAAGTAATAACTTCCAAGACTCATCTAAAACTTTTGGGTTATCTCCCAATAAGTACTTTTCTTTAACGCCTTTAAGTTCATAAGAAGCAAGAAAAACAATCAAGTGTTCTCAAATGAAGAAGCATTAAGATCAATACCAGAAATATTTTCAACAAGGCAAGGTATATCATCCAAATAAGTTCTAGGGGATCCTCGCTCAATGCTCTTAGGTTCACTATTCTCATCAAAAGGGTTTGCAGGAGCAATCCAATCAAGATTCTTTTCTATGGCATCATGTATTGCCACTAGTTTAAAGGGTGTTGGTGTCTTAGGTTCCTCCCCATTAGGTTCGGTTTTGTTCATCTTTTCTCGTGTAACAACAACATCTACACATGATCCTAGCATATTGAAACGTTCAAAGACTTTCCTAGCTTCCTTGGCGACATCATAGAACTCCTTAAACAAAGTTTCTAGAATAAAATCCCTCTTTTCAGGGTCTTCAATTTCTTTAAGCTTAAGAAACATTACTTGCATTAAGGGGTTGAGGTTAACAAACCTAGATTCTAACATGTGAATTAAAGAAGCTGCAGCAATCTCATAGTTTGGAGCAAGTTCCTCAAGGGATCTATCCTTAGTATCCTCATGTTTGCTAACATGATTAAAGAATTCTTCAATATTATCTTTCCCAATTATAGAACCACTACCAATTGAAAGATCTTTCTAGGTGAATTTAGGGATAAACATGGTGAGCTAAGGAAGGGTGACAACTAAAGGAGACTTAATTTTTTGTTGTTTTTGATAAAGAAAGCAAACTAGTAAAACTATTTTTTTGTGCTTTTGAATAAAAAAACAGGCAAACAAAGCAAAAAAGAAACTAAAGTAAAGAGATTGGTTATGAGGGACTCCCCTTGTGAAGATGTCCTTGACTCCCCAGCAACGGTGCCAGAAAAATGCTTGATGGCTCTGTGTATGGCGCCAGAAAAATGCTGGAGCGTGGTTGATGTAGACCTCGTTGGGAACCCTAAGAGGAAGGTATGATGAGCACAGCAGAAAGTTTCCCTCAGTTATGAAACCAAGGTTTAATCGAACCAGTAGGAGCAAGGAAACACCCCAAAGGTGTTACTAGCTGAGCTTTGGCAGGGCGCACTACCGGTGCTAGTAGCAACGTGGTGACCTGCACAACACAACCACAAAACTGTGTCCCCAACTTGCGATGAGGTTGTCAATCTCACCGTGTTTTGCGGAAAACAAAGGATTAAACGCATTGAATGGAAAGAAGTAAAAGTTTGCAGAAAGTAAACACAAAGAAGTAAACAGTTTGTAGATTGTATGTAAAAAAAGAGGATCGGGATCCATAGTTCACTAGAGGTGGCTCTCCTTAGATAGATAACATGCTAGGTGAAAAAATTACAGCGGGGCAATTGACAAACATCGAGAAAGAAATACATGCATATACTAATCATCTTGACTCCTTTGAGACTTGATTGGGCATTACAACATAATACATAGACCGCCATCTAACTGCATCTATGACTAATAATCCACCTTCAGGTTATCATCTGACCCCCCTCCCGTATTAAGTTGCAAGCAACAGATTATTGCTTTATGAACTGCGTGTAAAGTAAACAATACGATTGTTCTATGAACAAAGGATTGTTGTTTTCTCCCTAGTAGCAACAGCACATCTAGTACCTTAGAGATTTCTGTCACTTCCCCAGATTACTAGAGGCATGAACCCACTATCGAGCATAAATACTAACTCTTGGAGTTGCTAGCATCTACTTGGCCAAGATAGCTACTAACAACAGAAAGCATGCAAGATCACAAATAACAAAGACATGATAGAATCAATAATCAATCTGAAATAGCATCTCAATATCCATCGGATCCCCGCAAACACAACATGGATGATTACAAATAGATGATCTTGATCATGAACGGAGCTCACAAGATCTAAACATGAAAGCACAAAGGAGGAGAACCAGCCATCTAGCTACTACATGGATCTGTAGTCCAAGGATGAACTACTCACGCATCACACCGGAGGCTTGCATGGTGATGAAGAAGGCCTCCAGGGTGAATTCCCCTCTCCGACAGGGTGCCGGGAAGAGCTTCAGATCCCTCCTGATCTTGGGATGGAGATGACGGCGGCTACAGACTCTTTCATGGATTTTTGATCGGGCACTTAGGGTTTACGTCCCGAGGGTAATATATAGGCGGAAGGGGAGGCCGAGGGGGTCTCGGGAGCGGCCACACCTCCCGCTGGCATGGGCCAGGCCTAGCCACGTGGCCAGGTGGTGTGGTGGCCCCCTGGCCCCTCTCCGTCTCGTATTCTGGCACTTGATGACTTCCAGAAAATAGGCACTTTGGCTTTTGTCCCATCCAATTCCAAGAATATTCATTTTCTGACTTTCCTGGAACCAAAAATAGCATAAAACAGGCAGCTGACACTGTGGCTCTTGTTAATAGGTTAGTCCAAGAAATCATATGAAAAGTTCTCCAAAGTGTGGACAAAACACAAGGAAGTGGATAAAACCAAGCATGTAATATCAAAAATTATAGATACATTTGCAATGTATCACACTGCACCTAGCAAGCTATCATTGAAGAGACTGCATGTAATGTCGCCCTGATCTATGGAGCACCAATCCTGCCATCAGATTGCGAGGACTAGGAGTGGCTACTCAGTCACGTGTAAAAGATAGAAGGCCGTGGAGAGCGCCCTACACCAATGCTAAAGGTCTTCAAGATAGGATCAAAACTTGTCTGCCAATGCCGATGAACCATGACCGAAGGCAATGTCAGCTCCATGATGATGCCCCGAGAGGTTGATGATGCTTAGCATCATTGTCACCTAGAGCCTTGGAATGAGGGAGGTGACCACACCGGCACCCTCAAGAGGGACACAACTCCTACACACATTGTCACCACAGGTGCCAGAGCGCTAGGATTTAACCAGAAATCACAACCACATTGCATCAAGGTACCATGGTTAATCCGCTGACAACAAACCAAAGCCTCGATCCAAGGTATGCTCTCAGAGCCTGAGTGTTGAAGCATCATAGACCCCAAGATCCCACATAGTATGCTCATCGCCACCTACAAAGCCAAAGAGAAGGATCATCACCATAGCAACATCGCTAGCTAGAGAGCCGAATGTATAGAGTGATGAGTGCAATTATGATGCATATTTAAGCATACAAAATACTCATATTGTCACTAATATCATGCTCTATCTAGATACAACTAGTCCTATTATGCATGATTAATAGCTCTCATTCATTTTCATATGATTTTTGCACAAACATTAGTTTTTATGAGGATTTTATTACTTTTCCTTGTCTTTGACATGTGTGTAAGTGTTATGGACAATTATGGATAAAACAAGGCAAGAGAAACCAAGAGAGGGCAATATGGAGAAGATGCTTGCACTAGACTAAGCCATATGAGGTGTGGGAAAAAGTCATATTTTTTCATCATCTTATATTGAAGATTTAAGCCATGATGTCATAGCTCTCATCCATAGGAATACAATGAGACAAAGAACATCTCAATCGGATTTTGTATGAAGAAATGACACCCAAATTACTAAAAGACCAGAAGTCTTAATGAGCACTGGTATGGGCGGGATGCCCATATCGTCCGCTCGTACCACCCTCTGTTGGCCTCAAAACATCAAAAAAATTCCTCTACAACTCCAGGATGTCTATTTAAAGAGGAGGAACCCTTACTGCCAGGAAAACCATTCTATACAACTCCAGGGGAGAGCCCTGCCTCCGTCGCCATCTCCATAGCCACCTCCACGTAGATCTCCACCATCATGACCACACACAAGAATAAGGGACTTGGATCTTGAAGGGCTCTGCATAGATGTTCATCGGCATCATCATCAACATCGCCCCATCACCGATTCCCATATTTACTTTGTTGTATTTCCAGATCATATTGTGGAATTGCACTTGTATACATTCATACCTTCATATCCTATTAATACCATTGTGATGATGTTTATTGCCTTCATATGTGAGTATTTACCTTTGTTATTGGGGAGATATGGAAAAACCCTACCAATATTATGATGTGAAATAGAGATGATCTATAATTTCAGTTCATAAATATGTGCTAGTTTTCTCTCTAGATATTATGTGAAGTGCACCATGTAATATGTGTCTTCGAGACTAGATAGGGAACTACCGTTGGTTATATGGTATGGTGCTAAGTGACATAATGTGCTGGCGTTCTATTCATGTGGGTAACGGGGATTCAAAGGGTTTTACTAAGCTCATATCAATATCCATGGGAAACCCTTAATTGTGAGGAATCGGAGTGGCTTGCTTACGATCATTACAGTGGTTATTAGGGATGAAATAACAAATGGCATTCTGTGAATCTTATTATGGAGATCTTCATACACATGCTATGAAAGATGATATACATTCATCCTAATCATAAATAGTATCAATGCTAGTGGTGGAACCTATGCTCCCCGAGAACTCCTTAGCCATATCGTCACTTCCACGACCATACTTGTTGCTCTTGTTTACTTTAGCTTATTAGTTTTTCTTGTTTACTTCTGCTCTCAAACACAAACACAAACACAAACACAAACACCATTTTATTTACCTTTACTTGGAATGAGAGGTAACTTACAAGTACTCACTAGTGAACAGTAATGAGGGACATAAAGAAATCTACCAATAGCTCTCTATGTTTCGATACTTATACTTCAAAACTAGCTACGTTATGTCTGTGATCTTGCAGTTATCAAGCTAGTTTCTAGCGCTTTTGTCGGGGAGCTAAGCGCTTTAGGTTTTTGTCTTTAGTTATTAATTTATTATTGTGTACTAAAGTTGTTTATGAGTTTCAAGTTATTTCTGTTTATTGCTTTTTGTCTTTTTTCCTTTTACTTAGTTGAAAAGAACAAAAAAAATGTAAAATAAAAAATTTATAAATACTATCGTTACTAATCATGTCTTCCGAGATGACTAACTTTCAATAGATGAAACTTATAATGGAGTTGTCAAAGGGCGATACTATGGATACTTTGATGAAGAGGCATGGCATATTAAAAGAATGTTGGCTTCAGTGGATAAGTTTATATGTGCCTCTTGCCAATTACATTGTGAATGCTACAAACCTAAAGATCACCTCATCTATCAATGTGAGTATAATATTGATCATGATCCAGCATATTATAATAGTGATGAGTTTAAGTTCGATGCTTGTGAAGGACCGATACAATTTGTGCTTTTTATTGGTTGAAGCGAGTTGACAACTCGTTTGAGAAATATAGAGGTAGAAAGTAAATCACTTGATATAATCTATAAGCAGTTCATCCTATATACTGTTATTGCCATGATAGGTTTATTAATAATGCATTTATTATTGAGCGGATTAAAGCCGTCAAGGAAAGAGCTAACCTTTTGCAGGACGCTCAAAAAGATAATATTGAAGCAAATCCACCTAGTTAACCTCTAAGAGAACATATTATTAATGACGAGGTGGTACATGATGTTGCATCTTTGCAACAAGTCGAAGGTAAGCCTGAAGGTCAAACTATCGCAGAGCTAGCCGCCACCTACTTCAGCAAGAATGAAGAGGAATAACAATATGAAAATGATGATCAAGAAGGTGAGATTGACAGAGGGGTATGCTACAAACAATATGTTTATTAATGACACTCCCCTATCTATTATTATTTCTTGTGATACCAAAACTAATGATAATTGCTTTGAGGAGGTCTTATGCCTATATACTGATTTTTGGTACAATCTAAATGATGAACTAGATAAGAAAATTTTCTGTGAATGTTGTGAGGCCACTAATATGCAGGAGTATGAAGATCCTAGTTCAAATGAAGATGCATGGGACGAAGAACAACTCAACAATAATTTTATGACAGTGAGAAAACTGACTATGATAATTTTATGAGAAAAATGTTTTCCCAATAATTTTTTGAGTTTTTCCTTGTTACAAAAGAAAATGACTATAAATTGTTCCCAAATAATAGTGCAACCAATGTAGAGTACTATGAGCTATACCGAAAGAACATTTCATGTTTTCCTATGTTTTGCGTGTTAGATAACAATACTATGGAGACTTTTCATGTGTGCTAAGTGTGCATGAAGTTTTGAGGGGGGTTGGATAATCCGCCCCACCAAGGGCCGGATAATCCGGCCTACCTCATTTCTCAAGGAAGCCAAGGCGCGTCGTTCGGGGTCCAGTCGGATTTTCTCCCGGAAAATCCGAACTGGGGCGGTTTTTCGTCCCCAGGCCGGATAATCCGGGTGTCGCATGGCCTGGATAATCCGGCCCCCAGTTTTCGAGCAAAAGGTGCCAAGTCGCGTCGCTCGGTATCCGGTCAGATTTTCTCCCGAAAAATCCGAACTGGGGCAGTTTTTCTTCCCCAGGCCGGATAATCCAGCCTTCGCACTGGGCCGGATAATCCGGCCCCCAGAAGTTGATCAAGGGAAAGCTCAGCGCGACGCTCAGAGAGGGGGGCGGATTATCTAGCAGATATTCCGAGTCTGGGGCGGTGTTTTCCCAGACCGGATAATCCGACCCTCACTTGGGCCGGATAATCCGGCCCCCAAAGGTTGCAACGGCTGGTTTCTGAAGGGGGGGGGGGTATAAATACCCCTTCTTCCCCAACAATCAGACTTCTTGATTCATTCGAATTTGACCAGACCTTGTGCAAGAGCTCTAAATCTCAATCTCCCACTTCAACCACCTGAAGGTCTTGATCTTTGGTGGAATGGAAGGAGGAGAAGTTCATCATCATCAAGAATCAAGCGCTTCAACTCCTCTCCATTCACTTGGAGAAATCCCTGATCTAGTATTCTTGTCAATACCTAGATCTTATTTATTGTATTTGATAAGTTTGTTTTTGTGGCAGCTTGTTGTCATTTCGGGAGCCTCCAAGTTGTTGTGGAGTTGTTGCCCCGCTAGTTGTGTAAAGGCGGTGGTGCCCGCCTCGAAGGGTACCTATAGTGGAAGGTGGATCAGGCCTGTTGTGGCGAGATCCATCAGAGAACAGGGTGATGCCTTTTGTGGCGTGGTGGTCTTAGTACCGCCCACCCCTCCAACGCAGACGTACTTCCCTTAACAAGGAAGGAATTGCAGTCAAACAAATCCTGTGTCTCCGCGTGCTTCACTTCGGTTTACTCGTTCCTCTTCCACTCGCTCTTTACTCACTAGTAGATAGGTTTGCATATAGGGAAATTCCACCCAATAGTTTATCTAGTGAATTTACCCTTTGTGCTAAGCCTAAAATTGAAAAAGAATTAAAAATTGGTGTAGCACCTATTCACCCCCCTCTAGGTGCCCATACGATCCATTTCAATTGGTATCAGAGCCCCGTCTCTTAATTCGGGCTTAACCGCCTAAGAGTAGTATGGGTACCAAGGATGATGGAAATGAGGCTGTGGATAAGGTCACAATGGATGATCTCAAGTCGTTGGAAACAACCTTGTTGAAATCCTTTGAGGCCAAGATGGAGGAGATGAATCAAATGATTGCTCACCTGACATCATTCATAGCCCCATCTCCATCCTCCTCTGAGGCTCCCACACCATCATCTAAGGAAAAGGGTAACACCGGATCCAAGGATGATGATGTGGAAGGTGAAAAACTAAATGGCTCCACCTCTAAAAAGGGAAGTGGTAAGGAGGAATATAATGAGGTTCGCCACGTATATTCCCCCGACCCACCTATCCCTCATCCTCATATAAACAATAGGGGTGATCCACCCAAGCTCACTGCATCCTCTTTTAATCAATGGCAATTCCTAATGAAACCTCATGTTTGTAGCTCCTCTATTGAATTGTGGAGGATTATTGAAGAAGGTCTTCATATTGGAGATCAAACCAATCTAACGAGAAGGGAAGTTGTGGATAGCCAGTTGAATGCCACCGCTCTCCACATGATACAGCCGGGTGTGGGTCCCAAGGACATTCCACACATTGAACATCTCAACATAGCTAAAGAGGCGTGGGATGCTCTTACGGACCTTTTCATTGCAAACGAAAGCATGAGAAGAAATAGGTATGATGCCCTTAGTAATGAAGGTGAGGGATTCTACATGTTGGATGGTGAAAACCATGAGGAAATGTATAGAAGACTCAAGGGCATCGCAACAACATTTCGAAAGCATGGGGCCACTCACATTGATGATGCATGGATAAAAAGAAAATATGTGAGTACCTTAATGCCTTTCGAGCCAACGGATTTGAAGAGCCTGCAAGGTAGACACAACTATCATCAAATGACATCCAACAAAGTCATGCAAGAAATGGCGTCATTCAAAGTGGCGGCAAAGAATGCTGAAGATGCCCGTGCTCGGGCCATTGGGATGCAAAAGGGTGTCAATGTGGCTCTCAAAGCCAATATTGTTGAGCAAGAGGAAGATGAAGGAGTTTTTGAGGGGGTATCCATGGACTGCCCCGATAAGGTCAAACGTGCTCATGGTGAGTACATGGCATTCTATGCAAGGAACTTTTGGAAGGACCCTGCCAAAGCCAAGTCTGACCTTGAGCGCAAGAACTGGTCAAATGGAAGAAGAGATAGTGGCCCAAGACTGAGAACTTGCTTCAACTGTGGAGATAGAATGCACTTTGTTGCCGAGTGTCCTTATCAAAGTAGAGAAGACAATGGTGGCAGGCTCATTCTTAAAGAGAAATATAAAGCTCCTAAGAAGAAGCCGTTTATTAAGAAGAATGTCCCTTTCAAGAAGCAACCCAAGGTTGTCCTTGTAGCTCAAGAGGAATACTCCTCCGCAAGTGAAGATGAAGAGGATGATGATAGTTCCCGCGAAGTGGCTGCTATAGCCACCACATCGACTCCCTCCTCTCTCTTCGACTCGACGAACGAGAACGCCATTAACAACAACGCCACTTGCCTAATGGCAAGAGGATCAGAGGTATCAACTTCTAGCTCTTCATTTCCTAAGACTAACATAATTTTGGATATGGATGATCATGACAGTCTTGTAATGAAAGAAGAAGTTATTGCCTTGGATACTTTTTTCACTAACCTACAAGGTGAGCACAAACTCCATTTTGATGCTCTTATGAGTCAACTTGCTCAAGCCGAAGATCTCCTTGAAGAAAAGGGCAGAATTGAAAGAGAAGATGCCTTGGAGATAGCTTCTTTGAAGAATGCCTTGGAAGAGGAAGAGGAAGCTCGAGTTTCTTTGGAAGAAAGACTCGAATCCCTTGAGGGGTCACAAGAAGAAGCTGTCGCTCAGCTCATTAAAGAACGTGACCATTCTCTTGCCAAGGTAAAGAAACTAAAGAAAGAAAATATTGATTTTGGGGCTGTTCATGCTAGACTTTTGGAGAAGTTTGATAATCTCGAAAGTGCTCACAAGGCATTGAAGAGTGATCATTCTACTCTAAATGAGTCTCATGACCAGCTCCAAACTCAATTGAAAAGGTATGATGTGCCAAGTACCTCCTCTTCATCCTTTGGAAAAGAAGATCTTGCAAGAAGTTCTCAACACAAAGGTAAAGGGGTTATTGATGAGATACTGAGCAGGCAAAGGATAAACAATAGTAAAGAAGGTCTTGGTTACATACCCAAGACAAAGAGCAAGCAAAACAACAAGAAGAAGAACAAGACTGCTCAATCGAAGACTAGCAACAATACCAATAACAAGACTAATCATGATGGTTTTGCAGGGATCAACAATCCTAACTTTGAACTATATTGTGATTGTTATGGTGATGTTTATGCTAGTTATGTAGGGCCTTATGATTGTTACATTCCTTGGTCTATTTGGGTTCCCAAGACCCTTGTTACTAACATGAAAGGACCCATTGAAAAATGGGTACCTAAAACCAAGAAGTAATTTTCTTTCAGGGCTATGCTTCCGTTGGTTCTAAATGGGTAATCGATAGCGGTTGTACGAGTCATATGACCGGAAGCAAGGAGATCATCACGGAGATGCGGCCAAACCTTGATCACATTACCGTCTCCTATGTGACAAGTCAAAATCTGAGGTATTGGGTCTCGACAAAGTTGTGGTGGCTCATGATATCTCTCTCGTGGACGTCATGCTTGTTGAGACCCTCGGGTATAACTTACTTTCAGTTCGTGCCCTTGGTAAGATGGGCTTTGCAGTTTACATTGATGCTGATTTAGTGGTACTCTTGTGGAGCAAGTCTCTAAAAGTCGCTTTCGTGGGATATGTTGAAAACGACCTGTACGTGGTGGACTTTTCCGGGAAAACCACTACAAGCCCGATGTGTCTTTTTGGAAAGGCTGACGCGAGTTGGCTATGGCATCGCCGACTAGCCCACGTTAATATGAGAACTTTGCAAAGTCTCCACAAGGGTGGCCACACTCTTGGACTAAAAGAAAATGTCTCTTTTGCCAAAGATCGTGTTTGCAGGGCGTGTGTTGAAGGGAAAATGCATGATTCACCTCATCGAAGGAAAACCATTATCTCTTCAAAAAGGATTTTGGAGCTCCTTCATGTGGACCTCTTCGGACCTCCATCTCATGCAAGCCTCGGTGGGAAGAAGTATTGTCTAGTGATTGTTGATGATTACTCAAGATACACTTGGGTTTATTTCTTCAAGTTAAAGAGTGAAACTCAACAAACTGTCATCGACTTTGCCAACGAGGTTCAACGTCAACACAACGTCCCCATTTTGGCTATAAGGAGTGATAACGGCTCGGAGTTCAAGAACTACACCTTAAATGAGTTCCTAAGTGAAGAGGGGATAATACATCAATATTCTGCTGTGTACACTCCTCAACAAAATGGTGTAGCCGAGAGGAAGAATCGAACTCTAATGGACATGGCAAGATCAATGTTAGCCGAATTTAAATCTCCATATAACTTCTTGGCTGAAGCAATCTCTACGGCTTGTCATTCATCCAACCGTTTATACCTCCGCAAGATCTTGGACAAGACTCCATATGAAATACTTACCGGTAACAAACCAAACATCTCATACTTTCGAGTATTCGGGTGTAAGTGTTTCTTTCTTATTAAAGGAGTTCGTTTATCTAAGTTTGAATCTAAGGCTTTAGAAGGTATTTTTGTTGGTTATGGTGCCGAATCCCACACTTATAGAGTCTACAATAAGCTCTCCGGAACTGTTGTAGAATCTTGTAGTGTGGTGTTCGAGGAAAATGACGGTTCCCGTGCTGAGCAAGTTGGTGTTTGTGATGCAGATGTTGAAATACCCCAAGATGCCATAAGAAGAATGGGCGTGGGATTCTTCCGCCCCATTGAGGAACCCCTTGTGGCGGACCGGGAAGGACAATGCTCTACTCATATAGAGCCCTCATCGACACATACTCAACATGCTCCAACCACAAGGGCAACTTCTACACCATCTCCATGAACTACTGAAGGTCAAGATGTTCCAGAAAGCTCCTGGCCGGATTTTCTGGTTGACACCGGATTATCCGGCCACCCCGCTACAGCTGACCATGTTGCTCCTGCTGGTGAAGATTTCAACGCAAGCTCCAGGCCGGATTTTCCGGCTAGCACCGGATTATCCGGCCCCTCACCAGTTCAAGCAAGTCCCAGGCCTCCTGATGAAGCTGCGGCAAGTACTCCCAGGCCGGATTATCCGGCCTCTTCATCGGCCGGATTATCCGGCCCTGACTCTCTAGTTCTGCAGCCTCCTGTTACGGCTACGGATTCACCTCAAGGGCATGCGTCTCCACCACCTGCTACTGATGTTCCAGTTACTGATCAAGGCGGAGAATATGCTTCCAATGAAGACTCAAGTGATGAATCTCCTCCTCCAAGAGACAACAAACTTATTGAACTTCGTCGCAAGGCTCGGGTTGATCGTAACCTTGAGTTGAGGGGTCACACTCTCGACAAGGTTGTTCGTGATCTTCGACGAAGGGTTTCTCAAGAAGAGAATTGGCCAGTTTTGGTGAGCATCAAGCTCATATCTCCATGGTGGAACCTAAGAAGGTCTTTGAAGCACTTGAAGACCCAGACTGGGTTGTTGCTATGAATGAAGAATTGAATAATTTCGAGCGCAACTGTAGCATCCCATGTCTAACAATTGTAATGCTACTTGGTCTAGTAATATAATGGCTACTTCCTACATATAATTGTTGCATCATAATTATATCATGCTCATGTCATCATGCCACCTTGCATTTGAGCATCATATAAAAACCTTTTCCTTTTGGTTCTTCTCTCATATGCATTATTAATTGTATTTGGCTCTTGATATATTGTATTTGAATCTTGATAAATGCTTGATGCCCAAGTTGAGTTGGGGGCATATCTTTTATTCAACTCCATCACCTTTCTCTGTCACCACCTTATAAATCCACCATTCTACTTACCCATGGGCTTTTATTTTCTTTTGGTATTTAATTTAGCTCATGTGGGTTGGGTTGGATCCAATTCCTTTTTCTTTTGCTTGGCCTTTATTCCACATTTTGGTAATGCATGGGAATCATGCCATGTTATATTATCATTGCTTTCACAAAATAAAACATGGCATTTAATGCCCATGCATGGGCCATGCAAATTATCACCATCCTCTCCTTTTGGGATTTGCTTGTATTTTTTTAAAGTGTGGCATGGTCCTTTGAGATTCAATTCAAGGTGGCCATACTTTTGCTTTCACCATCAAACCATACCCCTCTCTCCTTATCCATCATCTATGTAGGCAGGATCTTGGGGAAATCATTCCCACATAAACCACCATCTCCTCCATCTCATGCTTTATTCATGTTGGATCATCACAAAACCCTCTCACCATTTTTTCGCTCTTCTCACTCTCCATCCCACTACCAAATGCTTGTGGGATCTTGGGACTCATACTCTAAAAAATCTAAACCCCCTCTCTAATCTACCTACCTCCTCTCTCTCTTTATTTTTTACCTCAAACCCGGTCACCGTCAGTCACCGTCAGTACCACCGCCGAGTCCTCGCTCCAGCAGGCGTGGGTGACGTGGAGGTGGTCGAGGAGGCTGAGAAGGGTTCCCTGCTTCGCCCAGTACATGCCCGCGAGGAGACGCCGCTCTGCAGCCACCAGAACTACCGTCGGCCACCGCAAAACCCTAATTCCCTGGCCTCTGCTTCCTCGCCGCTCCGTCGTCTCCCGCACCGATCCGCCGCCGCCAATCTCCCCGCGGTGAGTCCCTCTCCCGCCTAGACACCCTCTGCCTCGCCGTAAAACCCTAGCCGCGATAGGCGTTTCGCCGAGCACTCTCAGTGCGCCGTGGTCGTGAGCGTCTGCATGTCGGCGTGTCGTGCCGCGACCTATCTAGCCGCTAGCCGCCCTTCTGTCACCATCCCATACCCTACTGCAGCGGTTTCGCCCTCCGCACGCATGCCCAGGTCGCAGGTTCGAGTCCCCCGTGCGCCGCGCTCCGCCTGTTGTGCACGAATCTGACCACGGTTCAGAGAGAGAAGAACAACAGTACAGCTGTGTGGTCACTTTATAAATAGCCCCCTCTTTTTATCTCTCACTCAACCCGCGGTACGCGCGAGCCCACCTGCCAGCCGCTGTGTACATTTTATAGAAAGGCACCCTGGTTTTCGTAAACCTCAACCCGTGCTCCAGCACATCCCCACCTGTCATCCTCTGTGGGTTCAGCCACTGACACGTGGGCCCCTAGCCGCTGGTCCCACCTGGCAGTCTCAGTGGCTAGGAAAACCCGCGGTGTAAAAAGCTTTGCGCGTGGATCTCACCCAGTTAGCAGCGGCCCACCCATCAGCGACTGGGGTTGAATTCATCTGGGTGTAAAATGTTTCCCTGTTAATCTTTTTTAACAAAACAAATTCAAAATTGTTTAAATTTAAATTCAAATCTATTTTTAAATAACTTTTAATTTATAAATCCAAATAATACAAATGATATATGTTTTTAAATCAGAAAAATGTGAGGAATTCAAATATGCTATTCAAAATAATGTTTGACCACTTTAAAATTTCGAGATGATAAAAATTACAATAAAATGCCCTTTTCTTAATAAATTAATAACTTTAAATCTATAACTCCAAATGTGACAAATAATATGTCTAAATCGATCAGCGCGACGAGCCCGTTCTAACTATGCACTCCTTGTTCTGAATTGAAGCATGCATCATGACATATTTAAAAATCAGAACTGTTATGGCAATAAAACTTGGTCAAATAAATAATAAAATGCTTTATTCTTGTACCCTACACCTCACCATGCCATGCTACTTTAATACCATGTAAATTGTGCATCATTCCTCATGGCATGCTTGTTTGCCTGCCGCATTTTAATTCATATGCTTGTGCACTTTATTTATGTTGGCCCTTGTTTGTTTGGTTCTTCTTCGAATAGACGCCCAGCAGGAGAATTACCAAGAATCACAGGAGTACTACCCAGATCCATCTCTCGCTTCAACTGAGCTACCAGGCAAGCACTACCACATGCTTGCATACATATAGTACCTATTGCCTCTATCTTATTCTTGCATCATTGAGTCGTGAGTGCATTAAATTGAATCCCAAGTACTGCATAGCCTTTACTTTAAGACCCACCGAAGCTTGTTACTCCATCCCATGAGCCATTACTACAGGAGTTGTTTGAGCCATGCGAGTCGTAGAAAAGCATGTGTAGGGTATGTGAGTGTCTGATGAATAACGAGGTACCTAAACAACATAACCTGAGTAGTAATGGGATAACTAATGAAAGAGGCACGGGTGAGCAATATTTGCTATTTGGTTTTTCATGCTCACTTGTGTCCCGTAGGACCCCGAGTACTTGATTCCTGTTCCTTGACTATTCGCACTATCACATCCGGGAGGCCTTATGGCCCTCCCCTGAGCCAGAGCTTGATTCATTCTTATTTCTTGGGGCCACAATTAGTTTGGGGTTTTATTACTATCCCGTACCTATGCCATGTTTACTGTTTATTTACGATTGTGCGTGGAGCACCTGTACTGTTTTGGGTTGTGACACGTTTTCGCTGTATCGACAAGCCCAGTCACATTTTCGGGTTCCCAGTCGTTTACCGCCGTCCACACAAACCTTGAGTCCATCTTGGAGTCAGCTAGCTTCGTCGCGGGTAGCTTAATGGGGTGGCCCCCTGAAATATTTCTGAATCCTGTGATTGCTTTGTCGTGAATGCCTCGTTGGGTTTTGATTTGGTTTTTCCGGGGTTGATCGAGTGTGTGTTGCTATTCGTGCACCCATGCAGGGTAAATCTTTCTGAAAGCCGTGTCCGCGGTTATGGACGACTTGGAGCACAATTTCTCGATCATAGACAAGTCTAACTAAAGTACCGCTTTAAATTGACTAAGTACTTGAATATTAAATAGTGCAATACTCATGGAATGGTTAATTAAACTGCCAACAGATGGGGGTTGTTCGTCCGCTTCCTCGTTGGTAAGCGAGGAGGAGGATGGATCTGTTAATTATACTGTTATAACTGTTGTTCTTAATTCACGGACATCCATCTATCATTGGTTAGGCAGATGGTTAGCGAGTATCTATAGACTTGGTAGTTATTATGTTTTGCTGCAATTGCGTCAACCCAGGTTGTGTCCCCTTTAGAGGCATAAAGACTTGCTGAGTACCCCTAGGGTCTGACACGATAAATTGTTTGATTCAAATGAACAGGTGTACTCGCAAGACAGATACTGGGTGGAGGAGATGGATGATGTTGGCAACGATCACTTGGTGTAGAGATTCCGGGAACGGGGATCCGTGAGATCTGTGGGCGGGATGTGTTTATTTATATGGCATCTTATGCCGATTTGCTTCTTATCCGTACTCGGATCTTGTCTTCCGCTTCCGCCTGATACTCTGATGTTTGATGTATGAGGAGCTATCCGAAACTATTATATCTATCTGGGATATTTGGATCTTGCCGTATGGCGTTGCAATATTTCTATTTCTTTTAGATGGAATGGCTCTGAGAACTGTTGTATCTGGCTTGCATACATACTCACTTGTGTATGTAGTTGATCCCTTCGCCTGCCGATTACGCCGCTCGTTCTTGCCCCGATGTTCTGAAAGTGGTTAGGACGGTCGAAAGGTCTACCGTGAGTGGCCCCGGGCCCCACCATACTATTTTAACCACTTTCGCTCATCCAGGCATGTAACTAAGAGCGTAATTCACCGAGGTAGTTATAGCAAAAAAGTCTGGAAACTAGTGGAGAAACCCAAAGAGTGCCGCAATGTTATCGGCACCAAGTGATTTTTCAAGAACAAGCAAGATGAGAATGGCATTGTTGTGAGGAACAATGCAAGACTTGTGGCACAAGGGTACTCCCAAGTTGAGGGCATCTACTTCGGCGAGACATATGCTCCAGTGGCTCGCCTTGAGTCCATCCGTATCCTACTTGCTTATGCTACTCATAACAATTTTAAGTTGCAGCAAATGGACGTCAAGAGTGCCTTCCTTAACAGTCCTCTACATGAGTTGGTATACGTAAAGAAACCCCCGGGGTTTGAGGATCCTAACTTTCCGAACCATGTCTACAAACTCGATAAGGCACTCTATGGCCTTAAACAAGCCCCACGTGCGTGGTATGAGCACCTTAAAGAGCTTTTGTTAGATCGTGGCTTTGAAGTTGGGCAAATCGACCCCATTCTTTTTACTAAGAAGGTTAAGGGGGAGTTCTTCGTATGCCAACTATATGTAGACGATATCATCTTTGGTTCTACTAAAAAAGCTTTTAACGATGAATTTTCAAAGCTTATGACTGACAGGTTTGAGATGTCTATGATGGGGGAATTACGGTTCTTTCTTGGATTCGAGATCAAACAACTTAGAGAAGGAACCTTTATTAATCAAGCAAAGTACATCCAAGAGTTGCTTAAGAGATTCAAGATGACGGATCTAAATGGTGTCGCCACTCCAATGCAAACAAAGTGTCATCTTGAACTTAACCCTCATGGTAAAGATGTGGACCAAAAGGTATACCGGTCCATGATCGGCTCTCTTCTTTACCTCTGCGCATCAAGACCCGATATTGTGTTGAGTGTGGGAGTGTGTTCAAGGTATCAAGCAGCTCCTAAAGAGAGCCACTTAGTGGCGGTCAAGAGGATCTTTCGATATTTGGTTCATTCCCCCAACTTTGGTCTCTGGTATCCCAAGGGCTCCAATTTCTCTTTATGTGGTTATACTGACTCAGATTGGGCTGGTGATAAGGATGATCGGAAATCCACTTATGGAGCTTGTCAATTCTTGGGAAGATCTCTTGTATGTTGGTCCTCCAAAAAGCAGAATTGTATATCTCTATCCACCGCCGAAGCTGAATATGTTGCTGGTGCCAGTGCTTATACTCAATTATTGTGGATGAGGCAAACTTTAAAGGAATACGATGTCAATTGTGACAAAGTGCCTCTTTTAGGTGATAATCTACTTTTTTGCATGTAATCTTGGTGAAATCGAAAATTTCTGCCAGGGCTGGATTATCCGCCCCTGGCCAGGCCGGATAATCCGGCCTGGTAGATTCAATTCTGCTTCAGTTTCACTATGTGTATGCATTGAGTAGTTTTTCCTATGAACTTTTTGACTACTTTTTCCATGCTCTCTCCTGGACTTGTGTGTATGCTTATCCCCTTGCTATCGCCCTTATTCTCCTCACAGGTGGTTCCGGTGTTTCCAAGACCTACAAGCACTGTCCTCGCGCCAAGTACTTTCGGGACGACGGTCAAGGTAACCTAGTGGACGAAGTTGAATTGAGGAGAAGAAATATCGAAGAGAGGCGAATGGCTGAACAATCCAAGAGGACTAGGAAGGGGGTGTCCAAGAGGAAAGGCAAGGAGCCCAAGATCAACTAGAGGGCTTTCGATGCAGTCTCCTTTTCCGCCATCCGTCACCATGACTTGTTTGCTGAGCTACCTCATGATGTTGAGCTGGGGGATACCCGTTTTTGGTGTGCAGAACAGAAGGGGATTTATGAAGACATCTATGCCAGGCTGAACATTAGGCCTATGCACCCTCTGGTACTTGCTGATGCTTTGGAGAAGGCGCATCTTGTGGATGCGATGTATGTGGCTGAGAGGATGGGGCTGCACCATCTCATGTCTTTCCAGTGCTCCTTTGACTCTGAGGTGGTGAAGCAGTTCTTCTCCACTTTGGTGATTTGTGGGGATGAGCGTCACACTATGAAGTGGATGACTCATGACAAGCCAATGACTGCTGATTTTCACGTGTTTGCTGAGGTTCTGGGGTACTCCTTCCGTAGCAGGGATAGAGCCAGTGGCCACCGCATCATCACTCAGTTGAAGCCCAACAAGGATGCTGCTCTCTCTCCGTGCACTGTGGACAATGGCATTGTCGGTACTGTGGCTGGTCTTGCTCCCATTTATGCTGCATTAGTGGGTCTTTTCCGTGACTCTATTACATCGAGTGGGGGAAACAATGGCAGCATCCGTGGTCACCTTGTTCAGCTACTTCAATTTTCTCATGAGGTTGCCTCCTGCGAGGACGAGTCAGTGTAGTATAGGCTGAATGTCATGGACTTCATCTACCATGAGCTGTGTGATGCTATGTTCAACCGTCTGTCCATTCCCTATGCGCCCTATATTATGACGCTCATCCGCCACCTGCTTCCTGCTGAGGAGTTCCACATTGACTCGGTGCACAAGGCCAAGAAGATATACAACAAGGTTCGGAAGACCTCTCACCCCTCCTCTGCTCCTGAGGGTCTCATGAGGGATGCTCGCAGGCCCCCTGTGCCTCCCGTGGCCCGTGAGATCAAGCAGCTGAACTGGTTCCAGCGTCACATTCTCTGCATGGGCGTGGACACACGCAAGGGTCAGTACGAGGCTTACAGGCAGAGCCATGAGTTGGCTCACTCCCAGCAGCTCATTCTTCACCACATGTCCGGTGCTTCGGGTGCTCCTCCGGCTCCTACACCTCCCACTCCGTATGCTCGGTGGAACTCTTCCTCCGGGCTGAACTATGGTGAGCTGCAGCGTCACTTGTTCCCCTCTGCGCCCACTGCTGATGAAGATGAGGAAGGTGACACTGAGGAACTTGAAGATGAGGATGAGGAAGAGCATGAAGAAGAGGACGAGGATGAGGACTACGATGAGTGATCCCATGGGGCGCTAGCATCGCTCTTCTCCCTTTTTGGTGTCTCGATGCCAAAGGGGGAGAAGTAGTTCTATTAGGTTGTCCGTGGATTTGCATGGGTCGGTCATAAGCACTTGCATTTTTCTATTCGTTATTTTCTGCTTATGCCCATTTAGCGTTGAACTTTAAATCCGTGATTTGGTTGTTTGAGACTCTTTGTGGTTGTCTGGATTATACTATGCCTATGGACTTCATATCATGGATTGTGCTTATGGATCTATCTATTCATATCCTATTGCTGGAGGTATATCATGGAAGGCGCGCTCTTATTGGTAATCCGGTAATAATTGTGATTTATGTCAAGGATGCCTATTCTCTACTTCGGTGGTATGTCTTTTTGCTCACATGTCTAGGGAATAGATTCTCCTATTTGTGTGCATTTGTATTCCAATGCAAAACTCTATTATGCACACATTGAGGGCGAGTCTCTTTCATAAGTTATCTCTGTCCGTCTTGTGTCTTTCTCCTGCAAATCCTGGTATTGTCATCTAACACCAAAAAGGGGGAGATTGAAAGAACATTTCATGTTTTCCTATGTTTTGTGTGTTAGATAACAATACTATGGAGACTTTTCATGTGTGCTAAGTGTGTAGGAAGTTTTGAGGGGGGCCGGATAATCCACCCCACCAAGGGCCTGATAATCCGGCCTACCTCATTTCTCAAGGAAGCCAAGGCGCGTCGTTTGGGGTCTAGTCGGATTTTCTCCCGGAAAATCCGAACTAGGGCGGTTTTTCCTCCCCAGGCCGGATAATCTGGGTGTCGCATGGGCTGGATAATCCGGCCCCCAGTTTTCGAGAAAAAGGTGCCAAGGCGCGTCGCTCGGTATCCGGTCGGATTTTCTCTCGGAAAATCCGAACTGGGGCGGGTTTTCTTCCCCAGGCCGGATAATCCGGCCTTCACACTGGGCCGGATAATCTGGCCCCCAGAAGTTGATCAAGGGCAAGCTCGGCGCGACGCTCGGAGAGGGGGGCGGATTATCTAGCAGATATTCTGAGTCTGGGGCGGTGTGTTCCCAGACCGGATAATCCGGCCCTCACTTGGGCCGGATAATCTGGCCCCCAAAGGTTGCAACGGCTGGTTTCTGAAGGGGGGTATAAATACTCCTTCTTCCCCAACATTCAGACTTCTTGATTCATTCGAATTTGACCTGACCTTGTGCAAGAGCTCTAAATCTCAATCTCCCACTTCAACCACCCGAAGGTCTTGATCTTTGGTGGATTTGAAGGAGGAGAAGTTCATCATCATCAAGAATCAAGCGCTTCAACTCCTCTCCATTCACTTGGAGAAATCCATGATCTAGTATCCTTGTCAATACCTAGATCTTGTTTATTGTATTTGATAAGTTTGTTTTTGTGGCAGCTTGTTGTCATTTCGGGAGCCTCCAAGTTGTTGTGGAGTTGTTGCCCCGCTGGTTGTGTAAAGGCGCCGGTGCCCGCCTCGAAGGGTACCTATAGTGGAAGGTGGATCAGGCCTGTTGTGGCGAGATCCATCGGAGAACAGGGTGAGGCCTTTTGGGGCGTGGTGGTCTTAGTACCGCCCACCCCTCCAACGCAGACGTACTTTCCTTAACAAGGAAGGAACTGCGGTCAAACAAATCCTGTGTCTCCGCCTGCTTCACTTCGGTTTACTCGTTCCTCTTCCACTCGCTCTTTACTCGCTAGTAGATAGGTTTGCATATAGGGAAATTCCACCCAATAGTTTATCTAGTGAATTTACCCTTTGTGCTAAGCCTAAAATTGAAAAAGAATTAAAAATTGGTGTAGCACATATTCACCCCCCTCTAGGTGCCCATACGATCCATTTCATATACACCTATGACAGTGACAAAGGTAAAATATTTGAGTTTATATGCAAATCTTTAATCCTCTTATTCAATCTATTGAGGGAGGAATGTTCATCACACTCAGTGCGTCCATCTTCACTTGCAAACAACAAAATATTTATTTACAAAATCTTGATGCACCGTAAGCGGGTGTGATACATTGCAAATGTATCTATAATTTTTGATGTTCCATGCTTGGTTTTATCCACTTTCTTGTGTTTTGTTCCAACTTTGGAGTACTTTTTGTATGATTTTTTGGACTAACCTATTAACAAGAGCCATAGTGCCAGCTGCCTGTTTTCTGCTGTTTTTGGTTCTAGGAAAGTCAGAAAATAAATATTCTCAGAATTGGACGGCACAAAAGCCAAAGTGCCTATTTTTCCGGAAGGGATCAAGTGCCAGAATACGATACGGAGAAGGGCCAGAGGGCGGCCACACCACCTGGCCGCGCAGCCAGGCTTGGCCTGCGCCAGGGGGTGGTGTGGCCACTCCCGGCACCCCCTCGGCCTCTCCTTCCGCCTATATATTACCCTCGGGAGGAAAACCCTAACTACCTGATCAAAAATCCAAGAAAGAATCTGTAGCTGCCGTCATCTCCATCCCTAGATCGGGAGGGATTTGAAGCTCTTCCCAGCACCCTGGCGGAGAGGGGAATTCACCCTGGAGGCCTTCTTCATCATCATGCAAGCCTCCAGTGTGATGCGTGAGTAGTTCATCCTTGGATTACGGATCCATGTAGTAGCTAGATGGCTGGTTCTCCTCCTTTGTGCTTTTATGTTTAGATCTTGTGAGCTCCGTTCATGATCAAGATCATCTATTTGTAAATCTGCATGTTGTGTTTGTGGGGATCCGATGGATATTGAGATGCTATTTCAGATTGAGTATTGATTCTATCATGTCTTTGTTATTTGTGATCTTGCATGCTTTCCGTTGTTAGTAGCTATCTTGGCCAAGTAGATGCTAGCAACTCCAAGAGTTAGTATTTATGCTCAATAGTGGGTTCATGCCTCTGGTAATCTGGAGAAGTGATAGAAATCTCTAAGGTACTAGATGTGCTGTTGCTACTAGGGAGAAAACAACAATCCTTTGTTCATAGAACAATCGTATTGTTTACTTTACACGCAGTTCATAAAGCAATAATCTGTTGCTTGCAACTAAATACTGGAGGGGGTTCGGATGATAACCTGAAGGTGGATTATTAGTCATAGATGCATTTGGATGGTGGTCTATGTATTATGTTATAATGCCCAATCAATTCTCAAAGGAGTCAAGATGATTAGTATATGCATGTATTGCTTTCTCGGTGTTTGTCAATTGCCCCGCTGTAATTTGTTCACCCAGCATGTTATCTATCTAAGGAGAGCCACCTCTAGTGAACTATGGATCCCGGTCCTTTACTTTACATACAATCTACAATCTTTTACTACTTTGTGTTTACTTTATGCAAACTTTTACTTCTTTCCATTCGATATGTTTAATCCTTTGTTTTCTGCAAAACACGGTGAGATTGACAACCTCATCGCAAGTTGGGGACAAAGTTATGTGGTTGTGTTGTTGAGGTCTCCACGTTGCTACTAGCACCGGTAGTGCGAGCTCAGCTAGTAACACCTTTGAGGTGCTTCCTTGCTCCTACTAGTTCGATAAAACCTTGGTTTCATAACTGAGGGAAACTTGCTACTGTGCTCATCATACCTTCCTCTTGGGGTTCCCAACGAGCTCGACATCAACAACGCCATCAAGCATTTTTCTAGGCGCCATGCACTGAGCCATCAAGCATTTTTCTGGCGCCATTGCCGGGGAGTCAAGGACATCTTCACAAGGGGAGTCCCTCATAACAAATCTCTTTACTTTGTTGTTTTTGTTTTGCTTAGTTTCTTTTTGCTTTTCTTGCTTGTTTTGTTCTTCAAAAACACAAAAAAATTAGTTTTACTTGTTTGCTTTCTTATTTGAAAACCCAAAAAAATAACTACTCTTGAAAACACTAAGTTGTGTGACTTCACTAGAACCAACAACAATGATTTTATGAGGACCCCTATTGCTCCACATATGGCTGAAAATACTTTCTTTGAGATAAAACCTGCTTTGCTCAATCTTGTTACGAGAGAACAATTTTCTGGTATTGTTAATGAAGATGTTGCTTCCCATCTAAGTAACTTTGTTGAACTTTGTGAGATGAAAAAGCATAAGGATATAGATGGTGATATTATTAAGCTGAAATTGTTTCCTTTCTCTTTGAGAGGAAAAGCTAAAGAATGGTTGAATTCCTTAACTAGGAATAGTATTGATTCTTGGACTAAGTGCAAAGATGCTTTTATTGGAAAATACTATCCTCTTGCTAAGTTATATCCATGAGAAGTGAAATAATGAAGTTTAAACAACTTGATAATGAGCATGTTGCTCAAGCTTGGGAAAGAATGAAATCTTTGGTAAAGAATTGTCCCACTCATGGACTGACTGCTTGGATGATCATCCAAACTTTTTATGCAGGATTGAACTATTCTTAAAGGAACCTATTGGATTCAGTTGTTGGAGGTACCTTTATGACTATCACTTTGGGTGCTGCAACAAAACTTCTGGACAATATGATGGTTAATTATTCTGAATGGCATACTGAGAGAGCTCCACAAGGTAAGAAGGTAAATTCTGTTGAGGAAACCTCCTCCTTGAGTGATAAAATTGATATTATTATGTCTATGCTTGTTAATGGGAAAGCCCATATTGATCCAAATAATGTTCCTTTAGCCTTTTGGTTGCTCAAGAAGAGCAAGTTGATGTGAACTTCATAAGAAATAAGAATTTTGGCAACAATGCTTATGGTAATAATGCTTATAGGAACAATTTTGGTAACAACAATTATAAGCCATATCCTCCCAACAATGGTAATGCTTATGGAAATTCTTACAACAATAATAAGAGTGCTCCCTCTGAACTTGAAGTTATGCTTAAAGAATTTATTAGTAAACAAACTGCTTTCAATAAAACTATTGAGGAAAAACTCTCTAATGCTGAAAGAAATATAGCATCTTTAGCTGAAGCTCAAACTACTTTGAATAAAATGGCTGCTAAACCTAAAACTAATGATAATCCCTTTGCAGCTACTAATGCCATACAAGTAAGAAGTATGAAAATGTTAGACTATTAGCTGAATTACATGCTAAGTAGGAAAGAGAAGATGAAATTGCTAGAAACATTAGTGTTTCTACTATTACCATCACTAGTGTTGAGGCTACTAATAGTTCTACTACTTTAGATGATAAATTTGATTTTGATCTTGATGGTTGCAATATCTCTGAAGTTATTAAGTTCCTACAAAAGCTTGCTAAAAGTCCTAATGCTAGTGCTATGAACATGGATTTTACAAAACACATTACTGATGCTCTCATAAATATTAAAGAAGAAAATATAAAACATAAAGCTTCTATTCCTATAAAGCAAGAAGATGGTTGGGAACCCATCATTAATATAAAAGTGAATGACTTTGATTTTAAAGCTTTATGTGATCTTGATAGTAGTGTTTCTATTATGCCTAGAAGGATTTATGATATGCTTGATTTGCCTCCTCTTGAAGATTGTTATTTGAATGTCCCACTTGATGATAATGCTAAAAAGAAACTCATGGGGAGTCTTACTGATGTTATTATTATGGTTAACAATGCCTATGTCCCTGTTGATTTCTATGTTTTGGATGTTGAATACAATGCTTCTTGTCCTATTACTTTGGGAAGACCTTTTCTTATAACTGTTGGTGCCATCATTGATATGAAAGAAGGCACCATTAAATAGCAACTCCCACTCAAGAAAGGTATAGAACACTTCCCTAAAAAGAGAGAAAATATTTTCTTGCTTCTCCTATGAAAACAAAATTTGGTCTTAATGCTTCTTCATTTGAGAACACTTGATTCTTTCTTTGCTTCTTATGCCTAACTTAAAGGCGTTAAAGAAAAGTACTTATTGGGAGATAACCCAAAAGTTTTAGATGAGTCTTGGAAGTTATTACCTCTTTAATAACCTCTTCATATCCTTTTTATTTGCTTTTTGTGCCAAGAGTAACCTCTAATGAGAGTGAAGTAATGATTGGGAAAGTTACTGTCCCAAAACAGATTTTTGTGCTTCATCGTAAAAATCCGTGAGAGAGCTCTGTATGTCGGATTGAGCTGTAATGTTTTGTGCTTCTGCCCCAGGTTGTTATCTAACTTCCGTTAGTTCAACACTTTTTGATTTGAGCAACAGAAGGTCTTCGAAAAAAATCGTCTTTCCCTGCTGGTCTATTTTGACAGATTTCTGCCATTTTCTGCATTTGCTGCTTGTTGGTTCCTTTTTGAGTTCTTTTGGGGAATTGAGCTTTTTGAGGGAAGTGCTACAGTAGCTAGTGTTCTAATGGAAGTTTATTTGGTGTTAGAACTGAACCTTAAGACTTATTTATCTTAAGTGCACTAATGTTGCTAATGAGATTGTGTGAAGTTTTGTAAGAAGGAAATTTTTCAGGTGTATGGAAGAAATGAGTAATGAGATGAAGGATGGACTAAAGCTCAAGCTTGGGGATGCCACGTGTGTCACCCCAAGAAATATCCAAGAAGTACAAGCGTCAAAGCTTGGGGATGCCCAACGCATCCCCTTCTTCATCAATAAAAATTACAGGTTTCTTCCAAACGCTTCATTTTTATTGTTTCATGCACAGCTGTGTTGTTCTTGGAGCGTCTTCTTTTTAGTTTTCGTTTTGGTTTTTAGTTCGCTTGGTTTGCTTAGTTTTTTGAATAAATTGGTTGGACCCCCTCTTTCATACATTGGTTTGCAAATAGTTTGGTTTGGTTTGGAAAAGAGTAGGAAAGTTCATACTTATGTGGTAAAAAGAGCTCGTTTTTGACTGTGGCCTATGCCTTGTCATGCCATGCTTGATATTTTTTTGGCTTTATGCTTAGTATTATTTGCTGTAGCATGACTTGTTATAGACAATTGAGATTGCTTAATGTGCCTTGGATGAATCATGCGTTGTTTTAGCATATTAAAGCATAATATAGTGGTATTCTCCTTTGATGCTTTATTTGGGTTGACTTGGCGCATGCTCACACCATGTTTTAACTGTCTCAAGTCACCATTGCCTTTATAATCCTTTAGTTTTCAACTAGTAGTATCACTTTATGCTTTGATCAATGATGTTTTGTCGCTCTGCATGATTATGGCCGTTATTGCTCTCTTAGTTCTGTCGCTCCTAGTCTTTTTGCTAGCCTCCACAACCAAGTATGAGTTCCACTCATGCATCCATCTCCCTAAACCAAGTTATTCCAAAGAGTCCACCATACCTACCTACTAGCTTATGCTATTGCAAGTATATTCATGCTTTTGTTTTCCTTCCACTTTTTATGAGAAAACTAGTGATTAAAGCTCTCACGAACTTGATGGCACACTTTACATTTTGCCTCTAATAAACTTGAACCATTGGGTCCTTCTTTGTTGCGTATATGCTTGCGCTTTATAAGTTGAGATTAGCAGAACCATGTTTCATGGGGAACGCTTTCAACATTGCACTTGTACTTTGTGAAGGAAATATGCCCTGAGAGGCAATAATAAACTTGTTATTATATATTCCTTATATGTGATAGATGTTTATTTTACATGCTAGAATTGTATTGATCGGAAACATCAATACATGTGTGTTTAATAAACAAAAATGGTACCTAGTTATGCCTCTCTTATAGACTAGCTTGTTGATTAACAAGATGATCAAGGTTTCCTGATCATGGACATTGGATGTTGTTAATAACAAGGTCACACCATTGGTGGAATGATATGATGAACATTCATCCGAAGTATAGCATTACGATCAAGTCATTATGTTTATATTGCTATAACATCATACGAAGTAATCTTTATCCTTAGACCATGAGATCATGTTAATTGCTAACACCGGAAGAGTATCTTGATAACATCAAACGTCACACCGTAACAGGGTGACTATAAAGATGGGTTCAGTACTACGAAGGTGTTATGCTGAGGCTCATGGATCAAGAGTGGAATTTGTCAATCCAGATGACGGATAGATATACTCTGGGCCCTCTCGGTGATATCACATTAAGATAGCTTGTAAGCAAGTGATGTGATCACTAGAATGATATATCACGGGAACAAGAAAAGAGTGCATGTCGGTAACGAGATCAAACTAGGTATGGAGATACCGATGATCGAATCTCGGACATGTAATATATCGAGAGACAAAGGGATTTAGTTACAAGCGTTAAAGGTTCTCACGATCACAGAAGTCATCGTTGAATGTGTAGGAGTCAGTACAGATCTCCAGGTCCCGCTGCTGATTATTGATCGGAGAAGGGTCTTGATCATGTCTGCATTAGTCGCGAACCGTAGGGTGGCACACTTAAGAGTTACCGGACACCATTTTGGAGCACATATGTTTCAGACGAAAGAATTGCAAAGCGCAGGAATTGTTTCAATAGAAACCAGAAAGTGTTTCGGGTGAAATTGCAGATAGTGGTTCTGCATGTGATATTGAAATATTGCAAGGGGCTATATGTGAATGTTTGTTAATTAAAGTAATTAACAAAATTCTGAATAAATTTAATAAAAAGAGTTTGATTAAATGAGAGAGCATTAAATTTGGAGAAATTTAATGCATTTAAAGTGGAGACTTTAAAAGGGAATGTGAAGAGGCATTTTAATGTGGAGGGGTTACCACCACATGAATGGGGGAGGTGAGGGGTCACCCCCCATGCGCCGGCCATGGAGAGAGGGGGCACCCCCCTCCTCCTATAAAAGGCCACCCATTCCCTCCTTCATCCTCACACCTCCTTGTGAAGGATCTCTCTCCCCCTCTAGAATTATTCCCCCATGGTCTTGGATTAGCGAGATACATGTTCCCGGTGGCATTTCGTTTGGAAGGAGTTGCTGCTTCTGCTGGATCGCTGGAGCGAGGAGGTGGAGGTTGTCCGGTGGCTTGAACGTGTGTGCGAGTGCGGATGCGCTGCTGAGTTGCGGCGCTCGGACTTCCTCACGATCTTGAGATCGGCAAGTGTACGACTACATCAACCACGAGTTCCTACTCGTTAACAAAACTCGTTGTCTTCGAGGGTAAGTTCTCGTTGGATGTATGTTCACCCGTTGCTTTGTACCTAGTAGATATATCTTGGCGTGTAGTTCACACCGTAGGAAATTTTTTGTTTTCTATGTTGTGGACCCAACACTTTGTACCCCGTTGATATCATGTTCTTTTGCTTATGGATCCCGGCGGTGTGAAATAAAAGTGGAACTTGAAAGATCATGGAGTTTGTATGTGTGTTAGAGAAACGCCTGGGCCGCTAGCCTAAGCCATGCCTAATCATGGTGGAAACTTGCAGCATCACTATAATGAGCACTCTATGAAGCATCCTCAATAAAAACCTATGCAAATAGCAAATAAAAAGATCACTGAGATGCTCTTTGTCTGCTTGCCTTGTCATTTTGATTATCGGAAAGCTCCCGTATCATGTGCAAGGGGTACCCCGTTGGCGGTTCTTAATGATACACATATACTTACAATGACAAGAGCTTACTCGTGACTGAAGTTGAGTAGCATGAGGATCGGTCTTCGTAAGTAAGGGGCATGAGATTTCAGTTTATAACTTGTCAAACATATCCTCTTAGTTGTGTCACTTTAACCTTAATCACCTTCAAGATGCTTATGATAGGGGCAATGAGAGATGAAAGCTATAAGTACCATAATTTTTGGAAGCTCTTTATGAGACTTGAATCCCTACTTCCTTTTACAAAAGGCCTTTCTTCCACCATTATATCGAGTCTCCACCTTCTACCTTTATGCACCTACTTTGAGAGCATAGTGGCCATTCTTAGTTCTATGTGCATTGTCCCAAGACTAGTTGATTGATGCATAACTTGTTATTGCTTGTTTTAAACTATTGTATCTAGTCACTCTTATGAACTTTGAAGGTGTCCTATGCATTTATATTTTCTACTCTATTGAGGGACAAGCTGAATACTATTATGCTATGTTTTCTTTATGTGAAACAAACAAACGTCTTGCAAAGCATTGTTATTCATGAATCTTTTGTTTGTGCCTTTTCATGTTGCATCATAGTTTCTTTGCTTATTGCTAGAACTTTGTATTTCATGTTATGATTGAAGTACTATGATCCCAGCTTTGAATGTTTTGCAAATACTTTGATCAAGTCTTTGATGGTGCATGTCACCTCAAAAATTATTCTTTCTTTTTATCACTTACCTACTCGAGGACGAGCAGGAGTTAAGCTTGGGGATGTTGATACATTGCAAATGTATCTATAATTTTTGATGTTCCATGTTTGGGTTTATCCACTTTCTTGTGTTTTGTTCCAACTTTGGAGTACTTTTTATATGATTTCTTGGACTACCCTATTAACAAGAGCCACAATGCCAGCTGCCTGTTTTCTGCTGTTTTTGGTTCCAGGAAAGTCAGAAAATGAATATTCTCGGAATTGGACGGGACAAAAGCCAAAGTGCCTATTTTTCCGGAAGGGATCAAGTGCCAGAATACGAGACGGAGAAGGGCCAGAGGGTGGCCACACCACCTGGCCCGCGCCAGGGGGTGGTGTGGCCGCTCCCGGCACCCCCTCGGCCTCTCCTTCTGCCTATATATTGCCCTCGGGACGGAAACCCTAAGTACCCGATCAAAAATCCACAAAAGAGTCTATAGCCGCCATCATCTCCATCCCTAGATCGGGAGGGATCTGAAGCTCTTCCCGGCACCCTGCCGGAGAGGGGAATTCACCCTGGAGGCCTTCTTCATCATCATGCAAACCTCCGGTGTGATGCGTGAGTAGTTCATCCTTGGACTACAGATCCATGTAGTAGCTAGATGGCTGGTTCTCCTCCTTTGTGCTTTCATGTATAGATCTTGTGAGCTCCGTTTATGATCAAGATCATCTATTTGTAATTCTGCATGTTGTGTTTGCGGGGATTCGATGGATATTGAGATGCTATTTCAGATTGATTATTGATTCTATCATGTCTTTGTTATTTGTGATCTTCCATGTTTTCCGTTGTTAGTAGCTATCTTGGCCAAGTAGATGCTAGCAACTCCAAGAGTTAGTATTTATGCTCGATAGTGGGTTCATGCCTCTGGTAATCTAGGGAAGTGACAGAAATCTCTAAGGTACTAGATGTGCTGTGTCTACTAGGGAGAAAACAACAATCCTTTGTTCATAGAACAATCGTATTGTTTACTTTACACGCAGTTCATAAAGAAATAATCTGTTGCTTGCAACTTAATACTGGAGGGGGTTCAGATGATAACCTGAAGGTGGACTATTAGTCATAGATGCAGTTGGATGGCGGTCTATGTATTATGTTGTAATGCCCAATCAAGTCTCAAAGGAGTCAATATGATTAGTATATGCATATATTGCTTTCTCGGTGTTTGTCAATTGCCCCACTTTAATTTGTTCACCCAGCATGTTATCTATCTAAGGAGAGCCACCTCTAGTGAACTATGGATCCCGGTCCTTGTCTTTACATACAATCTATAAACTTTTTACTGTTTTGTGTTTACTTTCTGCAAACTTTTACTTCTTTCCATTCGATACGTTTAATCCTTTGTTTTGCGCAAAACACGGTGAGATTGACAACCTCATCGCAAGTTGGGGACAAAGTTCTATGGTTGTGTTGTGCAGGTCTCCACGTTGCTACTAGCACCGGTAGTGCGCCCTACCAAAGCTCAGCTAGTAACACCTTTGAGGTGTTTCCTTGCTCCTACTGATTCGATTAAACCTTGGTTTCATAACTGAGGGAAACTTGTTGCTGTGCTCATCATACCTTCCTCTGGGTGCCATCAAGCATTTTTCTGGGTGCCGTCCACTGAGCCATCAGGGTGCGACTTCGAACGAACTGTGAGAGTAAGTGCTCAAAACCTCTACGAGAGGTAAGAATAAATAGTTGTCTAATTGATATCTATTTAAATAATATTGGAGAAAATAAATCATGGCTACTTGGTTTTAAGAAAGCGCTTCTCGGTAGGCAACCCGGAAGTCTCTAGGTGCCTTTCTTAATTTTGTGTCTTGGGTTTACTTGCATTCATTTTACTTTGGCACTTGTATCATTGCTTGATTTACTATTAGAATTATCTTGGGACTAACTTTCAAAAGGTAGATTTGTTTGTTCCTGTAATCATGTATTGCATATCTTGGTTAAAACTTCTCTACAAAAATATATGTATACTTTGTCTGGATGTTGGACTAATATTTCAGGTCCTTCGAATTTTTTTGGAGACAATAAGTTGTTTTAGAGCTTTCAGGAGTTTTAACAAGCAGCATTATGGGCAGACCGGCCTGTACCGTGCACCGGTACAACCGCTTTGTCACGATGGAAGAGATAGCAAACATCCAGAAAATTCACTTCAAGGTTAGCGAGCGTTGATACGGGCGCACACGACCATACCAAACGCTCGTACCAACCACATTTTCGCGACAATAAGTTCTAGTTGGGTACAGATTCTTTAACGACCGCATGTACTTGTAGGTGTGCCCCTACCACCCGATCGTACCAACTTTTTTGGGAGTCAAAAAACCGAAGAGAAGTCAAGCAACTGTGAGTATACTTCATTTTATTTTATCTACATTTTAAACTCCCTAGCCTATAATTCTCTAGAGTGTTTCATGTTTTATTTTTATTTTGTTTTCTCCGTTGGGTGAATGAACTCTGTACGTACACTGAATCAATTTATTTTATTTCATGTGTTATTTTCATAGAGACTTGAACTTTGTGTGATTATGTGCACGATTTGTGCCAATCGTGCAAATACTCGCATAAGTCATTTGGTTGTTTTAACTCAAGCTTCAACAACAAGTGTCCAGTAAACCCCTCCAACTCAACCTCTCTCAACAAAATCCAGGTTGTCTAGGAAGGCGACCACCGGGCCATATTAAGAAGTATTTGTTGAACCAAAAGTCCATGTACATCGAATGAGAGGTTATTTGTACCTAAACAGTAAAGTGCGTCACCCTTAATTTAATTTAATTTTGGGGAGGTAAACAGTTCCCACAACTTCTTTTGATAACTACATTATATCTTTTCTTTTGCTGATCAACTCAAGTTTGGTTCTTGCAAAGTTCTAAACTTGTGGAAGTTACTTTTGCATTTGTAGAACCTTGTGCAATGATCTTGTTCAATAAAAAATTTGTGCAATCATCTATCCCATTGTTTTTGAATGCTTATTTAGGTAATTCATGTTTCGTATTTATATAAGGGATACACTTGATTTTGTTAGGCCCCATCAGAGTTGAGTTATATATTTGATGCACTTTGATTCAAACCTTTATATAGCTTGAGAAAAAGATTATGATCCTCTAGAATAATTTTCAAGATTTCTATAGTTGAGAAGATCAAAATATAATGAAGAAGTTCTATGGAACCTATTTGTCATCACTACTAGACTTGTCTTGAATAAATAGTTATGAGTAGCTCAACCTCATCATGTTTAAAATAATAGACTTAATAGTTTGCTTACAGAGGGAGCTGTCAATTTGAATTGATGTTTTAAAGTTTTAGCGTATATGCCAAAAGAAAGAAGTTTAACTATCTTAAGAGCTTAGCCTTATAGATACTCAACCCCGTATATTTTATGATCTACTTGATAACACTATTGATAGGATTTGTTTGAAGGAGCTAATGTTTAGTAGTAAAATATATGCATGCCAAAATATGACTTCTTAGTTAAATTATGATGTAGCTTTATGCACGTCTGCAACATTGTCGCACTTCTGGGGATCCTAACAATTTTGCCGGTCTTTGAACGATCCTCATGGAGAAAACTCATGGATTTCAAATATGAGTTGATTGAACATTCTGAAGGAGATATTCCCTAGAAGACAATAATAAAGTTGTTTTATTGACATATCTCTAATATTCATAATATTTTTGTATCATTCTATAACCTTGTTAAGTGGAAACAATATTACAGGTGTGATATATAAACAACCAGGCCCCTAGTATCCTATAGTACTATTTCCTTGGGAAGATAATGATTGAGGTTTCCCGATCATGGACTTATTAATAACATCAACTGACAACGAGATCACTTGATGAAGTTATGGACACACCCAACCATAGAATTGCAATGTGATCTAGTCACAAAGTTCAACATTGCAATATCTAACAAAGCATAGTAACTTAATCCTTCGACTGTGAGATAATATATCACTATCTCCCACAACTTCTTTGATCACATCAACCGTCATGACCATAACTGGTTGACCATAAAGGTGTGTCATGTATTACAAAGGAATAGTTGAGGCGTATGTATCGAGATCGGAATTTTCGTATCCGAGTGATAGATAGATACTCTTAGCCCACTCGGTGAGATTATATCAATGAGCTTGCAAGCATGTGACTAGGTCACGGGGATGTAATAACACATGAATTAGTAAATGTGTTTGTTGATAACAAGATCAAACTAGTATATAGATACATGAGAGCGGGTCTTGGTAAAACTAGGTATCGTTGTGCAAAAGGAATAAGACTCAACGTTTAAAAGGTTCAAGCGATCAATCAAATTCGTGGAATATGAAGGGACCATCATGTGTTTCCAGATATCGATGTTGGTCATTGATCGGAGAAGTGTCTCTTTCATGTCTAAACATTTCCGAACCGTAAGGGTGTCATGCTTAAGGGTAGAGATGATGTGGGTTGATCCGGCAGCATAAGAGAAATAGGAAGAGAGAGAATCAAAAGCATTCTGGATAAATGCCGAAGTGTTCATAAGTTATTCAAAAAGAGTTTTGAATAAAATAAAATTAAATAAAAAGGTATTTAATATTTAATTAATGAATTAATATTAGATATATTTATTTAATAAAAGGAAAAGCAAAACCCCCTATATGGGCCCTCCGTGGAGGGGTGAAGGCCCAAGAGGGGGAGGCGGATGTCCTAGGTGGCCAAGGCGCATGGGTGGGGGATCCCACCTCGTCAGCCCGCCTAGGTGGGCTTGGCGCATGGGTGGGGCCCACCCCACATTGGCGGCCAACCCCCTCCCACCTGCTCCCATGTTTAGTCCCACCCCGACACTTGGAGGCTGGGAGTGCCCAGATTTTTCCTATATATAGGGGTGCCATGTGTCCCCAAATCTCATCCCACAATAGGACATCGCCTACATCTCTCTCCCTCTCGTGTGTGTTCTCAAGTTTGGAATATGCTCTACGAGGTAGCGAATTCTCCATCGGACACACCCCGTCGTGCACCTGGAATAAGATGGATCTTCTTCTTCCCCTGCCTTGCTAGACCAGGGCCCAAGAGACGTCTTTTACACCATATGTGTGTAAAACTCCATGAGGCACTACCATTAGTGGTGCTGGACAGCCTTCTAGACCTTGAGGCTTCATCATAAATGTTTTTATGGGAACATAATCATGTGTTCGGTCTTCAAAGGTATAAACACAGTACCATGCTCGTTACTATACTTATCCATAGATAGATCTTGAATTGGTGTGTTCTCGTAGTAGTAGTTTTTGTTTTCTACCATAGAACCCCTTCACATTCGTTGAAGCAATGCTATAATGGGTAAGCGTATTGACAGTCCCATGGGCATGCGTTTCAAGCAAAGGTTGGAGAAATCCTTGGATTCGCTATGATAAATCATTATTAAAGCCAAAGAAACTTGGTGGCCATCACGAGTATCCTTCCAAGTCTCCACAGTCTGATAAAACTCACTAAGTTTTGGCATCATCTCATTACTAAATAACTAAATCACTAGAAAGTCAAAGAATGAAAAAGAAGTGTTTTATAGCCAGGATTTGTAGATGTGGGTGTTCTAACGAGACACTACAATGCTATGCTTATTTTGACATGCTCTCACACCTTTTTGGCATAGTCTCGTTACTAAGGGATAGATATTCTGAGAGCTCAGTAACTAAACTTTGCACTTGAGAGCCTTGACTAGATGACATGATTGGGTAGATCTACTTTATTTCTATTTGTATTTGACACCTGTTAGTGCTAAGCTTTTACCTTGCAGAAGTGAGGATGCAAAAATATAAAAGGCGCAATAGGAGGATGAAAAGTTTTCTTTCAAGATAGATTTACTTTTGACATGGGGCTTAGAAGTTTTGACTAACCTCTACTGGTTTGAAATAACTGAGCTTTTTGCCGTGTATGATTACATTCTATCTTACTTTGAGTTTGCAGGAAAATTAAGGATACAAGGCATCGATCTTCAATGGTAAGCTAGACAAGAGCATTAAGTTGTCAACTCTATTGCCCGAAGATGAGTAATGTTTAAACTTGGAGATGTTGATGAGTGCAATTATGACGCATATTTAAGTATACAAAATAATCATATTGTCACACATCGTATGCTCTATCTAGCTACAACTTTGCATATTATGCATGATTACTAGCTCTAATTTATTTTCATATGATTTTTGCACAAACATTAAATTTATATTTTTTAGTTGTATTTTATTACTTTTTTCTTGTCTTTGACATGTGTGGAGATGTTATAGATAATTATGGATAAATCAAGGCAAGAGGAACCAACAGAGGGAAAAATGGAGAAGCTGCAGGCACTAGACTTAGCCATATGAGGTGTGGAATATTTCAAAATTTTCCATCATCTCATTTTAAAGGTCCCAGGCTATGGCATTGTATCTCTTGTCTATTGGAATCCAACAAGTCAAAGAACACCTAAATTAGAGTTTGTATAAACAAATGATGCCCAAATTACTAAAAGACCAAAAGTCTTCACGAGCACTCATACGGGTGGGATGCCCGTACTGTCCGCCCGTACCACCCTCCGTTGGCCTCTAAACATCAAACATAACCTTGTTTGCGAAATGGTGAAGTGCATATTGACCATGGATCATTCTAGAACCGCCTCGTGACCCCTATGATTCCTATTTAAAGGGGAGAAACCCTAGCTACTAGGAGAACCATCCTCCACAACTCCACGGTAGAGCCCTAACACCGCCGCCATCTCCATAGCCGCCTCCACGCAGAGTTCCACCATCACCACCACACACAAGGATAAGTGACTTGGATCATGAAGGCCTCCGCATATATCTTCATCATCAACAACAACAACATCGTCTCCATCATTGATCCCGTTGTTTACTTTGTTGTATTTCGGAATCATATTGTGGAATTGCACTTGTATACATTCATACCTCCATATACTATTCATACCATTATGATGATGTTGGTTGCCTTCATATGTGAGTAGTTCCCTTTGTTCTTAGGGAGATATGGAGAAACCTTATCAATATTATGATATGAAATAAATACGATATATAATTTAGTTCATGAACATGTTAGTTTTCTCTCTAGATATTAGGTGAAGTGCACCATGTAATATTTTCCTTCGGGACTAGAGAGGGAACTAACGCTGGTCATATGGTAGTACATACTATTCTAAGTAGCATAACATGCTGACATGCTATTCATGTGGGCAACGGAGATTAGAAGAGATTCACTAAACTCATATCAATATCCGTCGGAAAAAACTTAATTGTGAGGGATCAGAGTGGCTTGCTTACAATCATTGCATTGGTTATTGGGGATCAAATAACAAATGTATTTGTGTGTTCAGCTTATTATGGAGCTCTTCCCATGTATTCTATGAAAGACGATACATATTCATGTAATCATAAATAGTGGTAGAACCTACACTCACCGATAACTCCGTAGCCATATTATCACTACCACAACCATACTAGTTGCTCTTTTTTACTTTAGCTTACTAGTTTTATCTTGTTTACTTTTGCTCTCAAACACAAACACCATTTATACACCATTACATGGAAATAGAAATAAATTATAAGTACTCTCTAGTGAATACTAGCGAGGGGCATAAAGACCTCTACCAATAGCTCTCCGTGGTTCAATACTCTTACATCGAAATGAGCTACATTGTGCATGTTCTCTTGCAGTCATCATAGACCACCTTCTATGGCCACTACGTCGACATCGATATCGCACCGGAATGGGTGACAGACATTCCCAGAATAATCCCAACTACATGGATGTGGTCAGCCGGTGTTACATCCATGTCCGCCTGGCTCGAATCTCGGTAGCACACATACATCCAGTAGATCTGGGCCTACCTGGACCAAATCTGTCACCCCAACAACACCTCAGCCAGATGATCCCCTGATATGAGTCGCACAACCATCAGAGACCTAATGTTGTAGCTCACCGGGTTAAAAAGTATCTCGAGTTGCGTGGCCATGCTTTCTGGATCTGGGCAGTCGAGGAGGCCCAGAGAATATCTTTGAGTTGGAGAGGCAAAATTCATATCTATCAACGATATTGATTTCCAACTAACGCGAAATCCACCTTTATAGTTACTCAATTAGAGAGTAACATTTGATATACCCTAGGTAAGTGGATCCATAACTCAGATTATGTGAAGACCCCAACTCTACAACTGGCATATACATTGTAAATTAATAAATGACAATACCATGACTTTATGATCTCCATCATACGAGATAATACTATTGGATTGGCATCTCGACAACCATGACTTGTGAAACACAATAAACAACCAAGGCATATATTAGTCAATGATATGTGTCCTCATGGCCTTATCATCTAGGGACCATTAGAACAATCATCACACAACATATATTTTTTCTAACCTAGGAACATACTAAATGATACATATCATTGATGATGTTTCATGGAAAATAGATTAAACTAATGAATACATTGAGAAATATAAAAGGAATGACGTGGAATAGTGAGGGATTTAGAGATATGACAAAACATCTATTTGTCAAAGAGGCCATTATGGAACATTGTTTGGACTTCATTTCCTTGTTGGAGAGACGATCCAACTTACAATCCCTTTCTTAAAACAACTTACGTCTGGGCTGAATTTCATGGTTTTGTCTATCACCACATGGTCGTTCTGGTGGTATTTTGGTAGGAATTAACACAGAAACTCTCATGGTTCAGAAGGTGAGCACTAGGGATTATTGTTTTAAAATGCATATCAAACGCAAGAAAGATGGTTTTGAGTGAGTTTTTGTGCCTGTCTAAGGGGCTGCCCAAGAAGCACATAAAGAAAATTTCCTAGCGGAGTTGGTTCATATGTGTCAGTCTAGACCTTGAACTATCTAGTAGGTGGAGATTTAACCATTATATGAAATATAAGTGAAAAATAATGATAATTTCAATGCACATTGGACTTTTGTTTTAAATCTATTATTGAGGGCCTTGACCTTAGAGAAATTGTTCTATTTGGGAGGCAATTCACATGGGCTAATCGCAGAGATACGCTACTGCTGGCGCATGGTTAACGTGGGTGCTTGTTCCTTGAATCCACGGTGCCAGAAAGATGCTTGTTTGCTCAAGATACTATGAGCTCGTTGGAACCCCAAGAGGAAGGTATGATGAGCACAACAATAAATTTTTCCTCAGTTGTGGAATCAAGGTTATCGAACCAGTAGGAGCAAGGAAACACCTCGAAGGTGTTGTTTCCAACTTGGAATCCTGCACAACATAGCCATAGAACTTTGTCCCCAACTTATAGTGAGGTTGTCAATCTCACCGGTTTTGCTGAAAACAAAGGATTAAACGTATTGTGTGAAAGATAGTAGTAGCTTGCAGAAAGTAAACAGAAAACAATAAACAGTTGTAGATTGATAGTAAAAGAAAGGACCGGGGTCCACAGTTCACTAGTTGTGATTCTCCGTAAGATAGATGACATGTTGGGTGAACAAATTACAGCGGGGAAATTGACAAACATCGAGAAAGCATACATGCATATACTAATCATCTTGACTGCTATGAGATTTGATTGGGCATTACAACATTATACATAGACCGTAATCCAACTGCATTTATGACTAATAATCCACCTTCAGGTTATCATTTGAACCCCCTCCAGTATTAAGTTGCAAGCAACATATAGTTGCATTAAGCATTGCGTGTAAAGTAAACAATACGATTGTTATATGAACAAAGGATTTTTGTTTTCTCCCTAGTAGCAACAGTACATCTAGTACCTTAGAGATTTCTATCACTTTCCCAGATTACTAGAGGCATGAACCCACTATCGAGCATAAATACTCCCTTTTGGAGTTGCTAGCATCTACTCGGCCAAGATATCTACTAACAACAGAGAGCATGCAAGATCACAAATAACAAAGACATGATAGAATCAATAATCAATCTGAAATAGCATCTCAATATCCATTGGATCCCCACATATACAACATGTATGATTACAAATAGATGATCTTGATTATGAATGGTGCTCACAAGATCTAAACATGATAGCACAAAGGAGGAGAACCAACCATCTAGCTACTACATGGACCCGTACTTCGAGGATGAACCACTCACGCATCACATCAGAGGCTTGCATGGTGATGAAGAAGGCCTCTAGGGTGAATTCTCCCCTCTGGCAGGGTGCCGGGAAGAGCTTCAGATCCCTCCTGGTCTAGGGATGGAGATGACAGCGGCTACAGACTCTTTTTTGGATTTTTTGATCGGGTACTTAGGGTTTCTGTATCGGAGGCAATATATAGGCGAAAGGGGAGGCCGAGGGGGTGCCCTAGGCGGCCACACCACCCCCTGGCGCGGGCCAGGCCTGGCCGTGCGGCCAGGTGGTGTGGGCGGCCCCTGGCCCCTCTTCGTCTCGTATTCTGGCTCCGTGTCCCCCTCGGTGAAATATTGACTTTGGCTTTTGTCCTATCCAATTCCGAGAATATTCATTTTCTGACTTTCCTAGAACCAAAAATAGCAGAAAACAAGCAGCTAACACTATGGCATCTTGTTAATAGGTTAGTCCAAGAAATTGTATAAAAATACTCCAAAGTGTGGAACAAAACATAAGAAAGTAGATATAAAACAAGCATGGAACATCAAAAATTATAGATACGTTTGCAACGTATCAACATCCCCAAGCTTAACTCCTTCTCGTCCTCGAGTAAGTAAGTGATAAAAAGAAAGAATAATTTTTTACGTGACATGCGCCATCATAGACTTGATCAAAGTATTTGTAAAACATTGATAGCTGGGATCATAGTACTTCAACATAGCATGAAAGATAAAGTTCTAACGATAAGACATAGCAACTATGTTGTAACATGAAAAGGAACAAACAAAAGATTTATGAATAACAATGCTTTGCAAGATGTTTGTTTGTTTCACATAAAGAAAACATAGCATAGTGGCATTCAGCTTGTCTCTCATAATGTAGCAAATCATAATTGCATAGGACACCTTCAAAGTTTATAAGGGTGACTAGATACAAATAGTTTAAGAACAAGAAATATCAAAGTTATGCATCAATCAACAAGTCTTGGGACAATGCACATTAAACTAAGAATGGCCACTATGCTCTCTCAATAGGTGCATAAAGATTGAAGATGGAGACTCAACATAAAAGTAAAAGAAAGGCCTTCATCGAAGGAAGCAGGGATTCAAGTTTTATAAAGAGCTTCCAAAAATTATGGTACTTATTAGCTTTCATCTCTCATTGCCCCTATCATAAGCATCTTGAAGTGATTAAGGTTAAAGTGAACAAACTATGGAGTATATGCTTGACAAAGTATAAGTTGGAAATCTCATGTCCCTTGAATACGAGGGTTGCTCCTCATGCTACTCAAGTTTGGTTACCGGTAATTTCTTGTCATAGTAAGTACATGTGTATCATAGAGAACCGCCAATGGGGTACCCCTTGCCCGATGATACGGAAGAATCCCCATATCAAATGACAAGGCAAGCAGACAACGAGCATCTCAACAATCTTCTTATTTACCATGGAAAAATGGTGCTTTTTTCTCTCTTTTCTCTTTTCTCATTTTTTTCTTTTTCTCAATCTCTATCTCTTTTTTATAAGAATAATGCTTCATAGATTGCTCATTATGGTTACGCTGCAGGTTTCCACCATGATTAGGAATGGATTAGACCAGCGGCCCAGGCGTTTCTCTAACACACATACATAACTACATGGACTTACAAGCTCCCCTTTCATTTTACACCGACGACATCCATAGACAAAAGAGCATGATATCAACTAGGTACAAAGTACAAGTACAATGTTGAAAGCGTTCCCTATGACAGCATGGTTCTGCTAATCCCCAACATATAAGTGCAAGGATATACAACATAGATGACACAATGGTTCAAGTTTATTAGGGGCAAGAAAAGTAAAGTGTGCCATCAAGTTCGTGAGAGCTTTAATCACTAGTTTTCTCATAACAAGTTTAATTCGGAAGGTAGATAAAAACATGAATATACTTGGAATAGCAAATGCTAATAGGTAGGCATGGTGGACTCTTTGTAATAACTTGGTTTTATTTGGAGTTGGATGCATGAGTGGAACTCACACTTGGTTATGGAGGCTAGCAAAAGACTGGGAGCGACCAACTAAGAGAGCAATAATGGCCATAATCATGCAAAGCGACAAAACATTATTAATTAAAGCATAAAGTGATATTACAAGTCGAAAACTAAAGGATCATAGAGGCTATGGTGACTTGGTATAGTCTTAACATGGTGTGAGCATACGCCAAATCAACCCAAATAAAGCATCAAAGGATAATACCACAATACTATGCTTTAGTATGCTAAAACAACGCATGATTCTTTCAAGGCACATTAAGCAATATCAATTGTTTATAACATGTCATGATACAGCAAAAATTACTAAGCATAAAACCAAAACAATATCAAGCATGACATGACAAAGCATAGGCCACAGTAAAAAACAAGCTCCTTTTACCACTTAAGCATGAACTTTTCCTACTCTTTTCCAATCCAAACCAAACTTATTTGGAAACTAATGTATGAAAGAGGGGGTCAAACCAATTTATTAAATCAAACTAAGCATACCAAGCAAACGAAAACCAAAAACAAAAGCAAAGACGCTCCAAGAATAACACAACTGTGCATGAAACAATAAAAATGAAGTGTTTGGAAGAAACCTGAGATTTTTATTGGTGAAGAAGAGGATGCCTTGGGCATCCCCAAGCTTTGACGCTTGTACTTCTTGGATATTTCTTGGGGTGACACGGGTGGCATCCCCAAGCTTGAGCTTTAGTCCATTCTTCATCTCATTACATCATTTTTTCCTTACACGTGAAATTCTTCCTTCATACAAAACTTCACACAATCTTTATAAGCGACATTAGTGTACTCAAGATAATAAGTTATTGGGTTCAGTTTAAACACCAATAAAACTTCCATAAAAACACAAGCTACTGTAGCATTTATCTCAAAAAGCTCAATTCCCCAAAAAGAACCCAAAAAGGAATCAATAAGAAGCAAATGCAAATAATGGCAGAAATTTGTCAAAAGAGACCAGCAGGTAAAAACCAAATTTTTTGAAGATCTTTTGTTGCTCAAATCGAAAAGTGTTGAAATAAAGAAAGTTAGATAACAACCTGGGGCAGAAGCACAACAATTCACGCCTCAAACTGACGTACAGATATTTTACACGAATTTTTACAGCGAAGCACAAAAATCTGTTTCGGAACCAGCAACTTTCCCAAGCATTACTTCTCTCATATTAGAGGTTACTCTTGGCACAAAAAGCAAATAAAAAGGATAAGGAGCGGTTATTACAGAGGTAATAACTTCCAAGAGTCATCTAAAACTTTTGGGTTATCTCCCAATAAGTATTTTTCTTTAACGCCTTTAAGTTAGGCATCAGACGCAAGAAAAAGAATCAAGTGTTCTCAAATGAAGAAGCATTAAGATTGATACCAGAAATATCTTCAACAAGGCAAGGTATCTCATCCAAATAAGTTCTAGAGGATCCTCTCTCAATGCTCTTGGGTTCACTACTTTCATCAAACGGGGTTTCAGAAATAATCCAATCAAGATTCTTTTCTATGGCTTCATGCATTGCTACAAGTTTGAAAGGTATTGGTATCTTAATTTCCTCCCCATTAGGTTCGGTTTTGTTCATATTTTCTTGTGTACCAATAACATCTACACATGAGCCTAGCATATTAAAACGATCAAAGACTTTTCTAGCTTCCTTAGCAACATCATAGAATTCTTTAAGCAAGGTTTCTAGAATAAAATCTCTCTTTTCAGAGTCCTCAATTTCCTTAAGTTTAAGAAACATTACTTGCATTAAGGGGTTAAGGTTACAAACCTAGATTCCAACATGTGAACTAAAGAAGCTACAGAAATTTCATAATTTGGAGCAAGTTCTGCAAGGGATCTATCCTAAATATCCTCATGCTTACTAACATGATTAAAGAATTCTTCAATATTATCTTTTCCAATTATAGAGCCACTACCTATTGAAAGGTCTTTCAGGGTGAATTTAGGGATCTACATGGTGAGCTAAGAAAGAGGTAACAATTATAGAAATACTTAATTTTTGTGTGTTTTTAATAAAGAAAGCAAACTTGTACAACTATTTTTTTGTGTTTTTGATAAAGAAACAAGCAAACAAAGCATACATAAACTAAGAAAAACAAAAATAACAAACTAAAGAGATTGGTTATGAGGGACTCCCCTTGTGAAGATGTCCTTGACTCCCCGGCAACGGCACCAGAAAAATACTTGCTGGCGTGTGGTTAACGTGGGTGCTTATTCCTTCAATCCACGACGCCAGAAGATGCTTGTTGGCTCAAGATACGATGAGCTTGTTGGGAACCCCAAGAGGAAGGTATGATGAGCACAACAACAAATTTTCCCTCAGTTGTGAAACCAAGGTTATCGAACCAGTAGGAGCAAGGAAACACCTCCAAGGTGTTGTTTCCAACTTGGAATCCTGCACAACATAGCCATAGAACTTTGTCCCCAACTTATAGTGAGGTTGTCAATCTCACCGGTTTTGCTGAAAACAAAGGATTAAACGTATTGTGTGAAAGATAGTAGTAGCTTGCAGAAAGTAAACAGAAAACAATAAACAGTTGTAGATTGATAGTAAAAGAAAGGACCGGGGTCCACAGTTCACTAGTTGTGATTCTCCGTAAGATAGTTGACATGTTGGGTGAACAAATTACAGCGGGGCAATTGACAAACATTGAGAAAGCATACATGCATATACTAATCATCTTGACTGCTATGAGATTTGATTGGGCATTACAACATTATACATAGACCGTAATCCAACTGCATCTATGACTAATAATCCATCTTCAGGTTATCATTCGAACCCCCTCCAGTATTAAGTTGCAAGCAACAGATAATTGCATTAAGCATTGCGTGTAAAGTAAACAATGCGATTGTTCTATGAACAAAGGATTGTTATTTTCTCCCTAGTAGCAACAGCACATCTAGTACCTTAGAGATTTCTGTCACTTCCCCAGATTACTAGAGGCATGAACCCACTATCGAGCATAAATACTCCCTTTTGGAGTTGCTAGCATCTACTCGGCCAAGATATCTACTAACAACGGAGAGCATGCAAGATCACAAATAACAAAGACATGATAGAATCAATAATCAATCTGAAATAGCATCTCAATATCCATCGGATCCCCGCATATACAACATGTATGATTACAAATAGATGATCTTGATCATGAACGGAGCTCATAAGATCTAAACATGATAGCACAAAGGAGGAGAACGAACCATCTAGCTACAACATGGACCCGTAGTCTAAGGATGAACTTCTCACGCATCACACTGGAGGCTTGCATGGTGATGAAGAAGGCCTCCAGGGTGAATTCTCCCCTCCGACTGGGTGCCGGGAAGAGCTTCAGATCCCTCCTGATCTAGGGATGGAGATGACGGCAGCTACAGACTCTTTCGTGGATTTTTTAATCAGGTACTTAGGCTTTTTGTATCGGAGGCAATATATAGGCGAAAGGGGAGGCCGATGGGGTGCCCTAGGCGGCCACACCACCCCCTGGCACGGGCCATGCCTGGCCCCTCTCCGTCTCATATTCTGGCTCCGTGTCTCCCTCGGTGAAATATTGAGTTTGGCTTTTGTCCCGTCCAATTTCGAGAATATTCATTTTCTGACTTTCCTGGAACCAAAAATAACAGAAAACAGGCAGCTGGCACTATGGCATCTTGTTAATAGGTTAGTCCAAGAAAGTGTATAAAAATACTCTAAAGTGTGGACAAAACATAAGAAAGTAGATATGAAACAAGCATGGAACATCAAAAATTATAGATACATTTGTAACGTATCAGCTACATATGAAAAAGTTGATAGAATCTTGTCCAATGTTGAATTGGAACAGAAATTTCCTTTGATCTCTGTTCGTTCTCATACTCGTACTGGGTCGGATCACACTGTTACTTATTTTTTTTTGCTATTAAGGCCCACCTTGGAAACAAATCTCATTTTTCTTTTGAGTTGTATTGGTTACGACAACAAGGATTTTATGACATGGTTGCAGCAAAATGGGCAGTAATTACCGAGGGTCGTACTCCTGTTGATCGTTGGCAAAATAAAGTACGACACCCGCCGTGTTTTCTAAGAGGATGGGCCAAAAACTTGAGTGGTAAATAGAAAATGCAAATGACCGCAAAACAACTCTTAGGAGGATCGGGGATACTAAATGGGTACAAAGAGTTAAAGTAAAGCAGGTGCAAGAGGGTGGAAATAATACAAAGTACTTTGACTTGATCGCAAACAGGAAACCTAGAAAAAAGAATATATTTCAATTAGAACAGATTAGAACAGGAGGAAGGAACCATAGTGTAAGAAGATAATTTAGAAGTATATATCACTGAATTTTATAAGATATCTTTTGGAGCCCCGAACTCGATAAATATTTCGATGAGGGGGGATTTTACCCAGGACATGCCACAACTATCATCTATTGAAAATAGCATTCTAACATCACCTTTACTGGAAAGGAAGTTCATTAAGCTATAGCGTAGATGGAGCATAATAAGGCACCTAGACTTAATGGTTTTCCGGCTGAGTTCTACCATCATTTTTGAGAAGTAATTAAAGGAGGCTTGATGGAACTTTTTTGTCAAATTATATAAGGGAAATTTCCCCTATTCAAACTAAAGTTCGGTGTTATCACTTAGCTTCCCAAAATTGTGGTACAAATACAACAGTACTGACGAATATATTTGCTAAATGTTAGCTTTAAAATCTTTACCAAAGTTGGTAGTAATCATATTACGGGAATTTCCCCAAAAGTGATCAGACCAACTCAATCTACTTTTATGCATGGACGTCACATTCTAGAGGGTGTGTTTGTTCTCCACGAGACCATCCATGAGCATCGTAGGAAGAATATGGATGGTGTTCTTTTCAAGGCTTACGATAAAGTTAAATGTTCATTCCTTCAACAAAATTTGTGCATGAATGGATTTGCACTAGAGTTGTGTAGATTGATTGAGCAGTTTGTTCAGAGAGGTAGTGTTGGAATAATGGTCAATGATGACACTGGACACTATTTTTAAACTAAAAAAAAGATTGTGCCAAGGATATCCACTATCACCTGTCTTTTTTATTACTATTGTTGATATGTTAGCTATCCTCATTGCAAGGGCAAAAGAGGATGGACAAGTTGGAGGCCTCATTCCTCATCTTTTTGATGGAGGGGTATCAATTTTACAATTTGTGGATGACACCATGTTGTTTATGGAGCACGACCTTCAGAAGGGCGTGAACATGAAACTAATATAGTGTATCTTTGAGCAACTCTTGGGTCTAAAAATCAATTTTCACAAAATCGAGATTTTCTGTTTTGTAAAGGCAAAAGAAGAGGAGCAACAATATAGATAAATATTTGGATGTGAGACTATATCCCTACCTTTCAGATACTTATGAGTACCTATGCATTATAGAAAACTTAAAAATTGATATCGGTATTCAGTTGAAACTTGGCTAGAAGGGAAGTTGGTTGTTAGAAGGTCAAGCTTCTATCACATGGTGATCGATTAGTCCTAATAAACTCTGTTTTAACAATTCTACCAATGTTCATGTTTTATTTTCTAGAAATACCTAGGGGGGGGGGGTAAGAAAGCGACTTGATTTCTATAGGTCTCACTTTCTCTAGCAAATTGATGAGAAATAAAAGAAAAATATATATTGACAACATGGAATATAATTTGTAGACCAAAAGACCAAGTCGGTCTTGGCATTGAGGTGCTTGAAATCAAAAAAAAAAATGTTTGCTAAGTAAATTGTTGTTTAAACTTATTAATGAAGAAGGTTTGGCAAGAGTTGCTACGTAATAAATATTTAAGCCAAAAAGCAGTTTCTGAAGTCCAAGAAAAACTAACCGATTCTCCATTTTGAAAAGGGCTTATGCAGGTAAAAAATGAGTTCTTTATTAGAAGTCATTTTAAAATTGGAGACGGGTCGTCGACTCGGTTTTGGGAGGATACGTGGATGGGAGAAACACCATTAGTGCAACAATACCTAATATTATATAATATTGTACAATGGGTAAATGTTAGTGTTGGAGACGTTTTAAATAACGTTCCACTAAACATTGGTTTTACAAGAACGTTAACTAGCACTAAATGGACATCATGGTTGTATTTATGTCATTGTCTTATGATAGTGCAACTGTGTGAGGACCCCGATAGATTCTTTTGGAATCTCACATATTTAGGTGTTTTCTTGTTAATTCCATTTATAAAGATCTCATGATTGACCATACGATTTTCGTTCAAAAATACTTATAAAATTTGAAAATACCACTTAAAATTAAAATATTTATGTGTTTCCTTAATAACAAAGCTTTACTCACTAAGGACAATTTGAAAAAGCAGAATCGGGAGGGATGTACTAAATGTTATTTTTGTGAGTCAGATGAGACCATTGAACATCTTTTCTACCATGTCCCTTCGCAGGATTCTTACGGCGCATTGTTAACTTCACTTATAATCTCGCTCTACCAACTAATATAATAAATATGTTTGAAAATTGGTTGAATGGAATTTTCAAGATATCTAAAGCTAGAATTCGCATAAGTGTTTCTGCCTTACATTGGTCTATTTGGAGATGCCGAACGACATAATCTTTAACAAAATGAGAACTTTTAATTTTTTGCAGATTATTCATATGGTGCGCATTAGGTACAGTATAAGCTTTTCTGCTACCATAGGATTAGTGGGATTCTATGGTTACTAGGTGCAACCGGATATCTTCGTCCAGTCTTGCTGGCAGCATACTAGTCGACTACATAATGCCTAGTGGTTGTATGTTTTTAATTTTTCACTGGTTGATTCTTGTTTTAACTCTGAGCGATCCTTGATCATGTTTTAATACTTTCTCTTGGATGATAAACTTCTAATAAAAAGCTATGTGCATCAGCCGATGCCGAGGCCCGGGTTCTACTGTCCTTTTCGAAAAAAACACTGAGAAATATCATCGCATGATTGGTTTTAGGGAATATTTCGAACACCTTTCTGTATCACAACGTCTCCTTCCACCCTTCCGGCAAACGAATAGGGGCGCGCGGCCAAATATTTTGCATAGGGAATAACTACTTTATATATACAAATTAATGACACGATATCGTTATCATCTTCTTATAATGATCTTTCAAATGCCGATATCATGTCTTCACATGTCTAGTGCCCAGAGGGGAGGGGGCAAAGCCCCACATGGTCTCTATAACCAATTTGCATAATAAAGTTGTTGGCCGATAGGGAAATGCAACTGCAGCAACTCAAATTAATTGTCTTCGGTTCTACTACTAGTACGTACCTTTTTGGAGCATGCCTGACTTCCACGGATCCAATCGACATTGCTTATTTCATGTTGAGGCGTTTTTTGTCTACATCAATCTTTTCAAGTTGGGGCACTGGTAGATCTAGTTCTTTCAACATTTTAACTGCTTCAAACACTTTTTCTGCTGCAACTGTTTTAGCATTAAGAGCCCACATTTGATCATCGACCTTGGGCATGCTCAAGAACGCCTTTCCACCACGCCATGATATGCATTGTTTTTTTTTTGCATAAGCCCCTTATTTCATCCTTTTCAAGCTATATTCAGAATTATCTGAGCTTTTTACCATTATAAATACCGAAAATCAGTCCAGGAAAAACCAGTTTAGAACTCGTTGTTGTTGCAAGTATGTGTTGGCTAAATGTTTAATAGCTAGCTTGATCTCCATCGTAAGAGGTATAGATGCCATCTTATGATAATGACCTTCATTCATTGAGATATGAGGTATGGGTAAATCAAGTGATGCTTTGGCTCTATCCAGGCCCCCGCGTCGTGCGCCTCAGGAGAAACAGCAGGCGAATCCGAGGCGCCGCCAAGGGCCCCCTCGCCCAGCGACTCCCCCCTCACCGGCGCCGGTAGCGGCGGTAGGGATTCTCCTCGCGCCTGGCATGGACGAAAGGAGGTCTCGGTGCGCAACTCTAGATTGGCTCGGTCGCGGCAGTGCTCTAACAGGCAGCATCGCAAGGCCCGCAGCGACGGGCCTCCTTGAGCTTGGCGGTCGCCGCAGTGATGCTCGTGCTTGAGGCCAGGGTTGGGGCCCTATGCTAGCTCAAGCTGGCGGGTTGTGATGCTACTTCACCCGATTTGGGTCTGGGTTGCACGCTTCGGGTGCTGGCCACCGGATCCAGGCAGGCTCGGGTGGTTGTTGTGTGTTGGGGTAGGTCGGCGTCATGGTCTTGCATCTGCAATGGTCGATGTTGTCCTTGTGGCTGACGAGCTTCTCCTCCCAATTTGTTGGGATGCGCGTGGAGGTTGGATGTGAGGGTGGTGGCCCCGGGAAGGTGGAAGTCGTGGCACTGGGGAGGGAGTCGTGGCTCAAGTGTTGGCTAGTGTTCATGGCTGTTAGGGCGGCATGTCTCTGGCGAGTGGCGAGAAGTGGAGTTGTGTCGGAAACTATCTTGGTGGCCAGCCACACTCGGATTTGGAGGCGGGGGTACCTTGCCGGGGTGTAAGCCTACCTTTTAGACAACCGTGTCGATGCTTATGGGCATCATTGCCTTGTTGAAGGCATCGTTGCAGTTCTTATCCCGTTCCTCCACGATGCTCTGGGTGAAAACCCAAGATCTCTAGATCGGGTGGTGGCGAAACTCTGGTGCCATTCCATTCTTGAAGGCGTCTCCTTGGAGTCCATGGTTCGTCTCTCTTACGGTGGTGGCATGGTGGCAGTTGCGGTGGCATTTGTTGGAGGAGTCTTCTTTGGGGTTGTGTGCTTATCTCGGGAGGGGGGGGTGCGACGTGCGTTCATCCGCCGACTTGTGTTCTAGGGTGAGCTTTAGCCTGCTGATTTCCACCTGTCTTATCGACCTAGGATAGGGGTCCCTCTGGTGATAATGGTTGAAGGCCAGGCGGCGCTGCCCAGTCGGTCTGAATGGATGCATACTCGTCGGCGTCTTAATCTCCGCAAGTGTTGTTTGTTCCGGTTTTTCATTGTCGTCAATCCAACTTGTTTTTTATCTTCATGTCTTTATTCAAGCGTTGCCTTGTTTTTGTGTGTGTAAGCTGGTTTATCACGTTATCTTCCGTCAATTTGGCGTCATTAATTTATCACTGGGCTATGGTCTACCGTAAAAAAAATTGATGCTTTCACTGGTCGAGTAGGTGTGTTTGTATACACACCTGTATAAGATTGTTGGGGTACGTGATTTTTTTAGCAAAGATCTGTCTGCAAAATAATAAATGCAATGCAACCTATAGACGGACATCTATAACTGGTTACTCCAGTGTGTGAGACGCACGGAAAAGGGAGCGAGCCCTTATTCTTGCTGAATCTAGGCTATCTGAGCCTGGATTCAGCAGGGGTCCACCTCTTGCGCCTGAGGACAGGACTATCCTCCACAGGACACCCCTTACAGGAAGGCCATTTGGGGACCCTCCAAAGCGAACTCGAAACACCAGTCCCTTAGTTGTGCCCGTTCTTCCCCTAATACGGGGCCCCTAGAACTGATTTGCCTAAATGAATATCCTTGGCGCCATCCGAACATTTATTTGGAACATCAAGGAGTACATATGACAAGAAGTTCCGGATATTGTTGGCTTCCAGGGATGGCCCTATATTTTGCAGGGCCTTAGGAAAAATTAACGTCTTAGGCCCTAAGGCTAATAGATGTATGCATATCTATAAATATTCTATATCTACTTCACTTGCAAAATGTTAAAAGTTAACATCCAGCCGCACATTCTTAATGTAAGATGTATATATATTATTATTAAGCTCTTAAAAATGTCATATTATGATATAAAAACTAAATGAGTAGCAAAATATAACAATTACTCTCTCAGTTTCAAATTAGATGTCTTGATTTTGTCTAAATTTAGATCTATCTATATACTAACTAGTGTTAGATACATACCTATATCTCTGCCCATTGGACGATATGTCTTCTCTCTAAAAAATTTAGCCCAAAATAATAAAACATCTATAGCTGTATAGTGTAGATGATGGCCCCCTACCGGTCGTGGGCCCTAGGCGGTTGCACATAGTCGCCTAGGTTCAGATCTGGCCCTGTCGTCTTCCAAGTAACAATTATCCAGGACTTCTCCATTGCTGAGTTAGAGGGGTTGAGCTGCCACAAATTCATCTGGTCTTGGCTACCGGCCAATGGCCACTCAGGAGAGAGGGATCCTCCTCGACGTGAAGGAGGATACCATCGAGGTAGATGATATGGACCACGGGAAATTCTTCGTGAGCATGTCACTCACTCATATACAGTCTCACCTCAAATGGGAGGTGATCATTGTCTATCACCCCGCGGACCGTAGAAGGTCCATTGTGAGCTCAAATCGAAAGTGGAACGGACGGGTATCCCAGTTGTCGTGGCTAGGGACTTCAATCTGATTCGTTCCACTGACGACAAGAGCTCAACTAATATGGAACTCTTGAGGATGCGCATATTTAACGACTGCATCACCGATCTCGCTCTTAGAGAGATTGTGCGGGTGGACGCTAGATATACGTTGACCAACAAGCAGCTCGACCCCATGCGCAGTGTGCTAGACCGCGTGTTCATGTCGTTGGAGTGGGAATTGGCTTTCCAGTTGTGCTCCCTCTAGGTGGTCACTAGGAATGGCTCTGACCATACCCTATTCTCCTCTCCTCGGGAGGAGGTAGGCCATTGAGACTGAACCGCTTCCACTTTGAGACCTTCTCGCTTCATAAGCCTGGGTTTGTGGAGGCGGGGCGATCGAAGTGGCCGGACGCCTCCCCCTCATGTTTACCAATCGTTGATGTCTGGCATCATTGTGCCAAGCTCTCTTGGAAATTCATGCGAGGATGTGGGAAAACTTGGGGTTGCCCTGCGAGTTTAAAAGGAGGCGTTACTACAGGAGATCCAGGGTCTAGACCAGGAGGCCGATCAGGTAGGCCTCTCGGCTAACACCTGGTCCCATAGATACTCCCTTGAGACCTCCATTATGGAGATCCATAAGGGAGAAGAGGAGTTATGGCAGCAGTGGAGTCACTAGAACTGGACCCTCTAGGGGAAATTGAAAATAGCCTACTTCCACACCATTGCTAATGGTAGGAGAACGAAGTGATCGATCCCCTACCTCTGGGAGGGGGAATCCTTGTTGGTGGACCCGAAGGAGATATCCTCCCATATTTATGCCTTCTATAAGGCAGTGTTCTCGGCCTCACCGCGCTCTGTGCTCACGCCGGCCACAAATTCTAGACTGAGGGGGCTACGGTTACCCCGCCGAGAATGCCTCCAGGGTTCACACTCTCATTCCTCCCGGAGGGGGTAGCAGCGGCACCTAAGTCCAGGAAGACCAATTCGGCCCCGGGACCGGATGGCCTTCTGGTCATCTTCTTCCAGACCTTTTGGGAGCAGCTGAAGCTGGTGGTCATGAAGATGCTCCAGGCGTTCTACATCGGGACTCTTGTGATGTCTCAGCTGAACTTTGGTGTGATCACCCTGATCCCCAAAATAGTGGGGGCCACAGATATCCGCCAATTTAGACCGATTAAGGTGATCGATGTCATCCACCGGTTCTTTGCTAAGGTCTATGCATCTAGGCTCGCTTCGGTTATGGAGCATCTTACCCATCCCCTCCACTTTGTCTTTCTGAAGGGACTCCTAATCCATGATGGTGTCCTTGACTTTCATGAAATTATTCATGAAGTCAAGGTACACCATCAGAAGGGGGTGTTCCTGAAGCTGGACTTCCAGAAGGCCTATGACAAGCTGGATTGGGCTTTCCTCCGGTTAGTCCTGGAGAGGAGGGGACTTGATGACATGATGATATGTTGGATCATGTAGTTCGTTATAAGTGGTAATACCGTGATTAATGTCAATGGGGAGATTGGTCCCTACTTTACACCATCCTGCGGAGTGAGACATGGGGATCCCATATCGCCCCTCCTGTTTAAGTCGGTGGTGGATGCCATTGTAGAGATTTTGGATAGATCCCAAATCGCTGGCCACATCTCTAGTGTGGTTGGGCATCTTATCCATGTAGATGGTATCTCACACCTCCAATATGCGGACGATACCATGCTTATTGTGCAGGGCTGGGATCTTGACATCATCAACCTCAAGTTTTTTCTCCTCTGATTTGAATCCACGTCTGGCCTAAAGATCAAGTTTGATAAGAGTGTGCTTATGATCCTGGTCAACTCAGATGAGGACAGATGGCGCATAGCTGACAACCTCAACTGTATATTTGCGGACTTCCTATCCCATACCTAGGGATGCCTATTCGGGAGACACGGGTGTTGATCAAGGAGCTTGCTCTCTTGGTCACGAGGGTTCGGTCGAAAGTAGAGACATGACGAGCTAGGCTCATGACTAAGGAAAGCAAGACGATCTTGAAACTCGTGCTTGTACAGCCTCTTCATGTACCATATGGGGTTGTACCTGCTCCCAGAAGGGACGCACGCGGACTTCGCTAAAGAGTTGTCCCAATTCTTCTGGGAAGCTAGGGACAATCGACAGAAATACCATATAGTTAAATGGGCGCAAAGGTGCGCCCCCAAGATTCTTGGGGGCATAGGTCTCCTTGACTCGCATTGATTTAATCTGGACCTGATGCTGAAATGGGTTTGGTGTATCCTTACGGGACGATGGAGGTCTTTGGGTGTAGTTTATTAAAACCAAATATCTTTGGGGCTGACCTCTATTAGCATGCGAACGTGGAGAGGGCTCCCAATTCTGGAGAGCCATTCAGGAAATCAAGGAGTGCATTCGGCAGGGGTCTGCCTTTAATATTGGTGGCGGGGGGAGGTGTGTCTATGGATAGACTCGTGGTTGTTGGATTCACCTCTTTGCGAGGAGTTCCTTGCCCTGTTTTCCATTAGCGTCTCCCCCTCGATGCTGGTGGTCGAGGCCTTCCTAGAGGGATGCTGGAACATCTTGTTCCGCCAGACCTTTAGCCTGGCTGAGGCTATGTTGTACCAGAGACTGATGTCCTCTCTCCCAGATTCCCTCTCTAAGGAGAGGGACTCTGTCTCATGGCATCTAGCCCCGGCGGGAGAGTTTTCAGTTAGCTCGGCATACTGAGCCCTCTTTTAGGGCCCAGAGCTAGGATGGACCACACCCCTTTGGAAGACCCCCTCCCTCTTAGTATCGTATCTTCATCTGACAACTTCTCCGCGATCGCCTGCCCTCAGGAGTTGAGGTGGTGAAGCGTAATGGCCCTGGCAATGGCATGTGACCGCTATGTGGGACAATGGAGACATGCACCCACATTATATTCACCTGCACTGCAGCTCAGTTCCTGTGGAGCTTTGTCCGGAAAGCTCTTGGGCTTGCTTGGCAGGCATAGGACCTTGGGGAGTTTCTACAAACTGAGGCAAACGTGCTGGAAGGAGGCACCGCCTCTTCTGGCTATTGTTTGTGGCTTTAACATGGACCTTATGGAATGTGCGGAACATGATGGTGATTGAGCGGATCTTTCCTATCCGTGCATCTGACTCTATTTTCTCCTTTCTCGCCTACCTGTAGCAGCAAGGGGTGGACCCAAGAAGGCATGAGCACGAGCACATGCTCCGCTCAAATTTCCAAATTGCTATAAAATTTCTGCAGATTTATAAGAAAAACCCTTAAATTATTCATATTTAATAGAAGGGTGCCTCCAGTCATATATTTGGCCCACTGGTATTTTCTTCCAGTGGTTCCCGCTCGCTAGGCAGCGGGATCGGGAGCACCTGGAAAACATCTTCCAGGATTTGAGGTAGGCCTGCACCCCTTCTAGCTCCCGACCGCACGTGATCCAGACGTTGTGCCTCCGAGCTTACTCCGTTGGTGTCGCTCCTTTTCTTTTCTTTGGGTAAACTTGTGCTGAGACCCTAGTGGACTTTTGTGTTTTTTCTCTTTCTTTGACTCTGGCCGATCACGTGTTTTGGTGGAACTCGTTGTATCTGGATGTTGCTTTATTTATAAAGCGGGGCACATGCTGTTTCGAGGAGGATTGGTCACTCCAGTTTTTTGACCGAGTATTAGAATTTGCTAGCATTAACTTGACTGACATCGCTCGAAAAGAAATTGACTGACGGATGCTGCACTTTTTGAGCAAAAAGTCATTGCTAATGGCCAGCTAGCTGCCGGATGGTTCCGCGGTTCTGCCAACAATATTTCTGTGTGCGCGCGTGGAAGCGTCTGTTTTTGTTGCGCAGAAAAGAGCTAGGATTGCTTGCCGAGCAGAATGAGTCATGCAAGTACGTCAATGGAAGAGTGTCGCTCATTGAATCTTTCCTTTCTGGTCACAAGACATGGCAGTCCAAAACCGGAGTCACCGCTGTCAACCAGCGATCTAACATGAAACCACTTGCCATCCTCGTCAGGACCAGAAGCTCCCAAAACATTAGACGTCGCCGATTCAGAAATCTACACGCGTTGTGGTATAAATATGTAGTGGTCTCCAGGCCCTCTTCCTCTCCTCCGAAGGCGGCCAGTAACAAGTGTCGAGTTTGTTGAGACGTTTCCTTTCAGTGATAATAGTAAAATCTTCACGGAATTAATTGGTGAATTGATGTGGTATCATAGCATGCATCTGTAAGGGAGCTACTACTTCACTGGCGAGGGGTGCGCATTCATCCACAATACTGTATTTAAAGTGCGTGAAAGAAGCCATCACATAGTTGGTGCACCCCTTCCTATTTAAGGAGAGAAGAGACAGTTGTTATTCAGGAACACACCAGCCCCTGCCGGATATATGGAGCCAAGTTATAGCTAAATACTACGCGTATGACATACCCTGAGCTGTGTAGGCCAAGTACTACTACAAAGCCAGGATTAGGAAGCATCAGGAGCTGTGACAATGATTTTGGGGATCACGTCATGGGCATAAACAAACTCCACTGCACCGCCCTATTAGCTTACATGCTCTCGGTGTTGTCGATCAGTGCATATGTGCCTCGACTTTGTTGCTACTAGATGCTGACCGGCGCCTCCGCTGTGAAGGATTGTAGAAGAAGTGGAACCAATTGTGTATCCGATATACTCATAGAATAAATTAAGACTATAATTAGCTCATGTGATGATAGGAAAGTTACTTGGTGTAGGTAAGAAACACCAAAAAGGGAGTATATAGCTTCTGCTTGGCGCAATGTAAAATGGCTGTCTGACTTGAATATTGACACTAGCTAGTAGAAAATATACCTCTAGTCCTGGTTTGTAAGGACCTTTAGTCCGGATGACAATCGGGGACTGCGGAATCGGGATTAGAGGTCAGACCTTTAGTCCCGGTTCTAGAGATCCACCATATACGGCAAGGTCAAAGCAAATGCTGGCCGAGTCACCTTAAGGCTGACCGGGGTATAGAGGCCGAGTTAGCCGAGGTACGGCAAGGTAAAGCAAATGCTGGCCAAGTCACCTTAAGGCTGGCCGACTTACGGAGTAACTCGGACCGGAGGATGTCCATCTAACTGAATCCCAGCCGACGTATGTCGTATGCCGGCAGGCATTTTGTAACTTATATGCAGGTACCCGCGAGGCCGGATTAACCAGGCATGATTCGGGTTATATCAGGCTTGCAAGAGAAGGAAGGTATCTCGCTGGTCAAAAGGTGGGCACTGTACGCTGGAGCATGAGCGAAGTGGACAGAGGGAAGGAACACCGAGGCGTGGCCGACAAGAGTGACGCAGCCTGTGTTGGATGACGCTGACGCCGCAGAGGCTTACGTAACCTCTGCATGGCTTACGATGGCAAAAGATGACCCGGTTGGTTTGCTATTTTAGGAAGAAGCATATTCCTAGGAATATGCTTCTACGTATGCCCTAATGGGAACCCTAGCTTCCCCTATATAAGGACTGCTAGGGCCTCTGTAGAAGAGGTTGGTTGGCATTTGAGTAGTTGGTTTCTTGGAGATAGGTAGTGACGAGAGTAAGAGAACTTCTTCTTCCTCCTCTCCCCAATACAGCTCAAGGAGCATCTGTAACCTTGCGAACTTGGTGAATACAAAGCATCTATGTGTGGAATCACCACACTATCCCTCCCTGGATTCCTCTAGTACATATTGACCCCACCTTTAGCCTATCCATGGCATCTGCCGTGACACCACCACGGCAGTTGGCGTCCACCGTGGGGCTGGCGGCGCTAGCAGGAGTGAAGATCCGGACGGGAAGCATCATCGGCAACGGCGAGCACATCGTCTCTGGGCTCGTTCAGCGCTTTGGAGCGCTGGACTACGTCAGCGACAATGCTGGCTGTTTCGGCAAGCGACCTCCACCGTGCAATGGCGTCTTCGTCAAGCTTGGCGCTCACAATATCTACGTCGGCGTCGATGTGTCATGCGTTCACCCGCGACACGTCGTCGAAGGGGTCGAGCCACCCCTTAGCGCGGCTTACGGGGCACGTATCACACGCTCCCCAGACCGCGCCAAGGTGATGATGACGGCGCATGGCGCTGGCGCGAGCAAGGATCCAGCACCAGATCCGGAGGTAACACCCAAGACAGCAAGGAAAAGTAGAGGTCCTCCGCTAGAGAGACCAGAAAATGTGCTGCAGCAGGCAATAGATAGCTTGGCAAGCCCCATAGCACCTGTGGTAGATCCGGCTCAGGCACGGGCCGAGTTAGAAGAAACTAGGCAGAAAATACTAGAGGGCGCGAAAAAGATAGCCGCAGCTCAGCAGTCGTTGAATATGACGCTGCGTGAGTATGCAAGAGCAAATAAGGTAGATGTTGTAAAGGTAAAAGGGAGAAACCTCATCAGTGAAATAAACAAAGAGGGTGACATTAGAGTTGAGGAATAAGAGAACCCTTTGTCCATGGGGCTGCCGAAGTATAGCACTCCGGCAAAGAACCTCAGAGCATCAGATGCAGCTGCATCCGAGTTGGACGGTTTGACGGGTGAAGCCCGGCAGAGACAGCATGAGAGGGTCAACGAGTTAGTTCGGATCGCTAACAGACAGAATGAGGAGTTGCTCAGGGCTAACCCAGAAAGAGCTGGGGCTTCCAAGGTTGTTTATTCGGCAGTGGGAAACCCGGAGAAATCTGCTGGGGCTCATCATCCCCTCATGATGGTCTAGGAGAGAGGAGGTGGTAACCTCGGCAAGGAGAAACAAGCAGATAGTCCCGTATGACCCGGCAAGGACAGGGAAAGGAAAAGCAGTGCAGGGAAATGAGGATCGGCGAAGTGTCAGCCGAGGTGAAGCTGGCCGAGGTAACCACGACCAAGGCAATGCCAGTTAGAGAAACGTCGTCAACGGTAATGCCGGACAACGTAACTCAGCGGGTGCAGGGCAAGACCCACCTCGGTAACAACATCAATGAAGTGTACCTCGGCAAGAGCAGAATGCCAGCCAAGGTATGCGGCAAAATTGCACTCAACAAGAGCAAGACAGATACAATGACATTGATTTGGAAATGGTGAACGCAGGATACCCTAGGCCGGATTATCATGTGATAGGATCAAGGTTGGGAAGCAGGAACTTGATGCCAGATGACGCCAGGTTAAAGCTGGATCGACTTTATAGGTCAGAGCAAATTGAATGTCAAGGTCCTCCAGGTCAAACATGCTTTGGGCCCCAGATCATGAAAGAACCTCCGATACCTAACTTCTAGTTACCCAGAGGCATGAAAACATATGACAGCAGCACCAAGCCGGAGGATTGGTTGATCAATTACGCAGGCAATCTAAGATGGGCAGTGAGATATGTACCTCAAATGCTGGAGGGGCCAGCGAGGGTATGGTTAAACAATTTACCACCCGGAAGTATTAACTGCTGGATTGATTTTGAGGAAATGTTTGTCAGTAACTTCTCGAGCACGTATCAGAGGCCGAATAGGCCACAGAACCTAGCAATGTGCAAGCAAAGACCAAATGAAACAGACCGGGAGTTCCTAACCCCCTGGTGCACCGTGAGAAACTCGTGTGAAGGTGTGATTGAGTCTCAGGCCATAGCATGGTTTACACAAGGGTGGAGATATGCAAGCATGATGTGGCAAAGGTTGCAAAGGGATATGCCAACTACACTGGCGGAGATGATCCGGATTGCAGATTCATATGCTTTGGGTGATTCGACTCAACCCCGGCTTATGGAAAACGAGTCAAGTGAGGAGTACTACCAGCGAGATGGAGCCGGATCATCCCGACGAAATGATTACCGGGGTAAGAGAAGAGATGATAGACCATATTACCGTTACAGTTCGCAACAAGTTGTTGCGGTAAACCAAGATCAACCCGGAGCAGGGAGTAATCAGCGTCAGAAAACTGGAGGGCAACAATGGACTCCGAGAAATGATGGCAAGAAAATTTGGACGCCCGAACAAAAGAGACAGTGGCAAGAAAAGAAAGACCGGCCAAGGTATACGTATGAGGCAATGCTAGACCAGCCGTGCAAATTTCACACGCCAAATCCGAGTAACCCGGTGGGTCATACGACGCGGCAATGTGATTGGATGAGGAAGATAGAACAAAGTGGTTCGAGGAATGCTCAGGCACCTCGGAACGATCAGCCTCGGCAGAGTTACCCCGGCAGCAATTGCTCTCCGGAGCAAACACGCAACAGTTAATGTTGCCACCACCTCCGCCGAGGTATGAGAACCATGAGAGAAGGGATGCAGTGCATCAGGTGGAAAATCAGCATGAGCCAGATCAAAGATATCCTCGCAATGAGGGGAGAAACGAATACAGAGAGCATCACCAGAGTTACTATGTGTTTACCATGGAGGAAATGGATAGAAAGAGCTATCAACACCGACATATGGAGGTGAATGCAGTTATGCCAGCGGTGACGAGGTATATGCCTTGCTCGGATCAGGAAATTACCTGGAGTATCAAAGACCATCCCAAGCTCATGCCAAGTCCTGGTTCGTACACACTAGTGCTGGACCCAACGTTCATTGGGCCAAATATCAATGTGAGATTCTCAAAGGTACTGATCAATAATGGCAGCAACATTAATATCATGTATGTGGACACAATGCGCAAGTTGGGTATCTCGGAGAACATGCTCCAAGCTACAAGGACAACCTTCCATGGCATTGTGCCAGGCATTTCCTGTGAACCCATTGGCAAGGTCCGGGTTGACGTGTTATTCAGCACGAGAGATAACTGCCGGACTGAGAATCTGGAGTTTGAGGTTGTGAACTTAGAAAGCGCATATCACGCGTTACTCGGCAGGCCAACCCTGAACAAATTCATGGCAAGTACTCACATCAGTTACCTGAAGATGAAACTACCTGGGCCAAATGGGGTAATTACCATAGTAGGGGACTTCCGACGTTCCAGTGAGTGTGCGTCAGCCGGGTCTAACCTGGCCGAGTCACTCATGATTGCACAAGAAAAAAGAAAGATCCAGGAGGTAGCCGCATTGGCTCAGTCCGCGAAGCAGTATATGCCGGCGCTGAGTAACCCGCATGGAAGTGTCTCATTTCAAGCAACGAAGGATACAAAGAAAGTGCCAGTTGATGATCTGTTCCTAGAGCGCACCGTAACAATTGGTGCCGGGTTAACTGGGAAATAGGAAAGCAAGCTCGTCAACTTCCTCCGTGAGAATCGGGGTATCTTTGCTTGGTCCACACAGGACTTGCAAGGTGTTCCGAGGGAGTTGGCCAAGCACTCTTTAAATGTGAGAACCAGAGCAAAGCCGGTGAAGCAACATCTCTGCCGATTCACCGAAGATAGGAGAAAAGTCATTGGAGATGAGATAGCTCGGCTCCTTGCAGCCGGGTTCATCATGGAAGTGCTTTACCCAGATTGGCTATCTAATCTGGTGCTTGTGGAAAAGACGAAAGATGATCGGAATGTGGCAGTGGTTTAGCGTATGTGCATCGATTACACGAACCTGAATAAGGCGTGCCCAAAAGATCAATTCCCACTGCCAAGGATAGATCAGGTCATAGATTCTACTGCTGGGTGTGAACTGTTGTCATTCATAGATGCATATTCTGGTGTCCACCAGATACATCTGAACCCGAATGATCAAATAAAGACTGCGTTTATTACCCCGTACGGGGCTTATTGCTATCGCACCATGCCTTTTGGTTTACGTAATACAGGGGCAACGTACCAAAGATGTATGCAAAAATGTTTACATCGATCAAATTGGTCGAAATGTTTAAGTGTATGTAGACGATGTGGTAATAAAAACCAAGGAAAGCAAAACGCTCCTTGATGATATCAGGCAAACGTTCGCAAACTTAAGGAGGTTCCGAATGAAGCTTAACCCGGAGAAATGTACCTTCGGTGTCCCGGCGGGAAAATTACTCGGATTTCTTGTCTCCAGCCGAGGTATCGAAGTTAACCCAACTAATCCGGGCCATTGAGCGAATGGAACTGCTGAAGTGTCTTAACGATGTCCAGTAGTTCACTGGTTGCCTGGCATCCTTAAGTCGATTTGTATGTCGGTTGGAGAAAAGACACTGCATCTCTACCAACTAATGAAAAAGTCGGACAAGTTCATATGGACGCCACAGGCCAATGAAGCCTTCATCCAATTAAAGAAAATGTTAGCCACTGCACCAGTGTTAGCCTCTCCACTATCAAAAGAGCCAATGTTGCTCTACATAGCCGCAACCAACCGAGTTGTAAGTGCAGTAATTGCGGTAGAGCGCGACGAGGAGGGTTAGACAGTGCAAAGGCCAGTATATTATCTGAGCGAGGTATTATCAGCTTCAAAGCAAAACTATCCTCACTATCAGAAGATGGCATATGGTGTGTATATGGCGGCTGAAAGGGAAATGGACGTCGCCTAGAGGGGGGGTGAATAGGCGTTTTAACAAAATTACGGTTTAGGCTCTAATAAATGCGGAATAAAACTTAACGTTTAATTTATCAAGCCAAAACCTATATCCACTAGTTTCACTAAGTGCACCAACAACCTATGCTAAGCAAGATAAACAACAAGGTGATAGCTAGAAATAATACGTCAAGCACGAAGGCTATCACAATGTAAATTGCATAAGTAAAGGGCTCGGTTGAGAGATAACCGATGGACGCAGAGACGATGATTTGTTTCCCGAAGTTCACTTCCAAGAAGCTACGTCTCCATTGGAGAGGTGCGGGGGCGCAATGTATTTCGAACCCCACAAATGGCTCACCTCGAGGTGTGGTGGCTCGATGCTCACCCAACGCCACACAAGGCCTCACCAAGGATGCGAAGCCACGCAACTCACCGACGCCACAAAAGGCTCACCCTATTCTCCCGTGAGCTTGCCACAAAGGCCTACTCACATTCCACTATGGGACACTTGAGGGCAGTCACCGAACCCGTACAAGGCTTGGGGCAATCTCCACAACTCAATTGGAGGGCTCCCAAGAAACGCCACAAAGGCTCCACAATGCCACAAAAGGCCAACAAGCTTGGGGAACCTCCACAACTCAATTGGAGCCCCAAGAACACACCATAACTCCACACAACCGTCTAGGGTTCCAAGAACCCAAGAGAAACAAGCCCTAGGGCTTGAACTTGCCGAATCTCCGAGGAGAACTCAAGCCTATGCACCAAATGCAAGAGGAAAGTCCTTCTCTCTCAAATTCCATCAAAGCTACAAAAACTATTGGGGGGAATAAGGGAGTAAGAACACAAGACGAGAACACAAAACTCTCCAAGATCTAGATCCCAAGGATTCCTTCACAAAGAAGGGATTTTGCTTGGTGGGGCTTGTAGATCTAGATCTCCTCTCTCAAATCCCTCAAAAAGATGCAAGAATCATAGGAGGGAGAAGGGGAGAGGGCAAGCTCTTCAAGGTCAAAAATGGAGGAGAGAGAAAGCCAAAAACCAAGAAGAACAAGTTTTTTTTGCCCCGAAGGGGGAAGGGGAGCTCCTTTTAAAGGGCTCCCCGATCTGCCCGTTACACACAGTTTCGCGCACGGCCGGTAGTACCGGTGGGTGGCCGGTACTACTGGTGGCACTCAGCCAACGGTCCAAAAACACGGTGCAAACGAACACAAAAACGAGGCCGGCCGGTATTACCGGTGGGTCACCGGTACTATCGCCTGGGCCGGTACTACCGTCCAAGATTCCGACCGAAGTTCCGTCAAATAGCGCAGACCAGGCAGAGAGCATACTGAACCAAAAATGGGTTCACCAGAAGTTGGGTCGGTATTAACACTGGTACTACCAGCGGCATTTCTGCCCGAGCGGTACTTCCGGCGTCTGGCCGGTACTTCCGGTCAGAGAAACTTTAGAACCAAAAATGCCACAACTTTTGCATCCGAACTCCAAACGAGATGAAACCAATTTTGTTGGAAAGATAACGACGTGTAGAATCCAACAAAAAGGGAGAAAATACCATGAATACCATGAATATATATGTGAGATACCTCCCAAGGTGTGGAGCCGGAAAACCCGCAAGATCAAAAATGCAATAAGATATGCAAGGGGAATCCTTTTTTATGAACTAGAGCTTGTTATGAAGATAACCGCAAGCTCTAGATCCTCACATGAAAAAGAACCAAACAACAACCAAGAAATATGATGCTATGAATGCAAAGGTTTGAGCTCTCTCCGAAAGATACGAATGCGTCACCCACTCGAGAGCCCCTCTTGATATTACGGCTATCTATCCTAAACCCGGTTTCCCAACACTACACGAGACCGGTAAAATAGAAACCCTATCAAGATCATACCTTTGCCTTGAGCATCCCGCTTGAGCTTGATGTAGATGATCTTGCCACCTTCAATATGGAACACCTTTCTTGATTGCTCTTGCTTGCTCTTGCTTGATGAAGACTTGCGAATGGCTCCCCCATACTCCATGGGAAAACCACTTCTTTGACCTTGTCTTCATCACTCCATTAACGCCGAGGATGGCAAGCTCCAAGCATGAGATCTTCTAGAGATGGTGCATCTTGAGCTTGCACCTTATTTCTTGATGATGTCTTGAAGATATCCATGAGGAACTCCATCTTCTTCTTCTTCAAGACATACTTGATCTTCTTATTCTACTTGATTCCAATAGGCACAAAGCCCTTGGACATTGCTTCTTCTTCTTCATCCTTGAAACCAACACATGGTCCAAGCGATGCAAATGGACAAACCTACAAGTGAAACTCAATTTGCACATTAGTCCATATGAATTGTCATTAATTACCAAAACCACACATGGGGCATACATGCCCTTTCAGCGGCTAAGAAGCTAAAGCACTATTTTGAAGAGCACCCCATCAAAGTAATATGTGAAGCCCCCATATTTGAGATAATCAGCAATAAGGATGCAAGTGACCGGATTGCAAAATGGGCAATTGAGCTAGCCCCCTTATGCTCCGCAATACGACAGGAGAGATGCGATCAAGTCTCAAGTTGTGGCTGACTTTTTTGTGGATTGGGCCGAGGTGCAATATGAGCCACCGTTGCCAGATCCGAATTACTAGAGGATGCATTTCGATGGATCAAAAACAAAAACCGCGTTAGGCGCCGCAGTCGTGCTTACCTTGCCCAAGAAGGACCGGCTGAAGTACGTGCTGCAGATCCACTTCGCAGCATCAAACAATGTTGCAGAATATGAAGCGCTTGTGCATGGGCTCAATATGGCAAAAGAAATTGGAATACGCCGGATCCAGTGCTTTGGTGACTCCGATCTGGTAGTCCAGTGATACATTGCAAATGTATCTATAATTTTTGACATTCCATGCTTCGTTTTTTCTACTTTCTTATGTTTTGTCCACACTTTGGAGTACTTTTCATATGATTTCTTGGACTAACCTATTAACAAAGAGCCATAGTGCCAGCTGCCTGTTTTCTGCTGTTTTTGGTTAGTTAGAAAATGAATATTCTTAGAATTGGACGGGACAAAAGCCAAAGTTGATATTTTACCAGAAGTCTCACGGAGCCAGAAGACGAGACAAAGAGGGGCCAGGGGCCAGCCACACCATAGGGTGGTGCGGGCCCCCTGTCCGCGCCACCAGGTGGTGTGAGCCCCTCCGGCCTCCACCGACATTGCCCTTTCACCTATAAGAAGCCCCCGATGCAAAAACCCTAAATCGTCAAGCCTCTAGCCACAAAAAGTTCCGCAGCACTGCCGCCACCGAAGAGGAGATTCGGGGGACAGAAAGTCTCTGTTCCAGCACTACGCCGGGACGGGGAAGTGCCCCTGGAGCCATATCCATCGATCTCCACCACCATCTCCATCACCATTGCTGATTCCCATGATGATGAGGGGGTAGTTCTCTCTTGAGGCTAAGGGTTCTACTGGTAACTATGTGTTCATCTCTCTCTCTATGCATGATCTTATTGAGATCATGAGCTTGTAATCTATAGATCTATTCTGCTACTGAAGTGCTTTAATGAATCTCTGCTCTCCCCATGTGTGTGAAAGTGACAGCGTGCTCACCATGGTGGCACTTACGCTAGAGATTACAAATACTTGTTATGAGTTATATTTGGAGTTGGATGTTTCTATGAAATTGTGGTGTTTGTTGGACTCATCTAGTACTCAAGGTGACAGTGCAGGGTTTTCTAGATGGGAAAGACTTACTTTGAGGTGTGCTGTTATAGCCCTACCATCGATTAGAGTGTCCAACCGGAGAGTAGTTCAGCGTAGTATCATGAAGATGATATATTTATATGAGAGTGTTCACTAGCGAAAGTATGATCCCTAGGCCTTGTTTATAAACATTGAAACACCGTTTGCTATTAGATATGTTACATGTTTGCTTGCTTCCATCTTTATTTCAGTTTGCCTTTAGTCTTTTCCACGCCATTAAGCTATTTTCTATCACCGTTACCACTTATAATTTTCCGTACCACTTGTATTTCACTATCTCTTCGCCGAACTAGTGCACCTATACACCTGACAAGTGTATTGGGTGTGTTGGGGACACAAGAGACTTCTTGTATCTTGATTGCAGGGTTGCTTGAGAGGGGATACCTTTGACCACTTCCTCCCTGGGTTCGATAAACCTTAGGTGATCCACTTAAGGGAAAACTTGATGCTGTTCTACAAACCTCTGCACTTGGAGGCCCAACAACTGTCTACAAGAATAGAAGTGCGTAGACATCAAGCTATTTTCTAGCGCCGTTGCCGGGGAGGTAAGTTAAAAGGTACTCACATCCTCCGGTGTGAGTGCTCGAAGTTATTTCCTTTAGATTCAGCAATTTTGTCTTTTTGTTTCTTGTTTTCACTCGTTAGGCTGAATGGAAAACAACAACAAAATTAGAGAGCTTTATAGTATTTATGTTGAGTTAGGACATGAAGTGTTTGAAGAGAAAATTAAAAAACCTATGGAACTTTATTTGCATGCTAATAGCAATGTTATTAGTATGAATTCTTTGAACACCATTATTGCTAATGCTATGGAAAAGTCTAAGCTTGGGGAAGCTGGTTTTGATGAAAGTGATCTTTTTAGTTCCCCAGCTTTGGAAGATAGCTATTCTATTGCTTATGATGATACCAAACCTCCAATATATGATGATTACAATGATGAATATGATATTTTCAGTCCACCTACTATTGAGGAGAAAATTAATTATGATTACAATATGCCTCCTATATTTGATGATTATGGTGATGAGAATAATAATGATAGCTATTTTGTTGAATTTTCTCCCACTACAATTAATAAGAATGACTATGCTTATGTGGAGAGTAATAATTATTATATGCATGTGGCTCATGATAAATAATGTTTTATGTGATAGTTATATTGTTAATTTTATTCATGATGCTACTGAAAGTTATTATGAGAGAGGTAAACATGGTCTTATGTATCTCAATAATATTAAGTTTCCCCTCTTTATGTTGAAAGTCTTGAAGTTGCACTTGTGTTCCTTTCCTATGATTGTTTCTTTGTGCTTTCATGACTTGTTTTTTACAAGATTCCTATGCATAGGAAGTGGGTTAGACTTAAATGTGCTTTGAATTTGCTTCTTTATGCTTTCTTTTACTTCAATTCATATGTCTTATGTGAGCATCTTCTCAAACTATCATGCCTAACTTAAAGGCGTTAAAAAAAAGTACTTATTGGGAGATAACCCAAAAGTTTTAGATGAGTCTTGGAAGTTATTACCTCATTAATAACCACTCCTTATCCTTTTTATTTGCTTTTTGTGCCAAGAGTAACCTCTAATGAGAGAGAAGTAATGATTGGGAAAGTCGCTATCCCGAAACAGATTTCTGTGCTGCACCGTAAACATTCGTGTAAAATCTCTGTACGTCCTTTTGAGGCGTGAATTTTTTTGCTTCTGCCCCAGGTTGTTATCTAACTTTCGTTAGTTCAACACTTTTTGATTGGAACAACAGAAGTTCTTCGAAAAAATTCGTCTTTACATGCTGGTCTGTTTTGACAGATTTCTGCCATTTTCTGCATTTGCTTCTTGTTGGTCCCTTTTTGAGTTCTTTTGGGGAATTAGGCTTTTTGAGGGAAGTGATACAGTAGCTTGTGTTTTAATGGAAGTTTTATTGGTGTTGAAACTGAACCTAAAGACTTATTATCTTGAGTGCACTAATGTTGCTAATAAAGATTGTGTGATGTTTTGTATGAAGGAAAATTTTCAGGTGTATGGAAGGAATGAGTAATGAGATGAAGAATGGACTAAATCTCAAGCTTGGGGATGCCACGCGTGTCACTCCAAGAAATATCCAAGAAGTACAAGCGTCAAATCTTGTGGATACCCAAGGCATCCCCCTCTTCATCAATAAAAATCCAAGGTTTCTTCCAAACGCTTCATTTTTATTGTTTCATGCATAGTTCACTTGTTCTTGGAGCGTCTTATTTTTCTTTTTCGTTTTGGTTTTTCGTTTTCTTGGTTTTCTTAGTTTTCTTAATAAATTGGTTGGACCCCCTCTTTCATACATTGGTTTGCAAATAGTTTGGTTTGGTTTGGAAAAGAGTAGGAAAGTTCATGCTTATGTGGTAAAAAGAGCTCGTTTTTGACTGTGGCCTACGCTTTGTCATGCCATGCTTGATATTGTTTTGGATTTATGCTTAGTGTTCTTTGCTGTAGCATGACTTGTTATAAACAACTGAGATTGCTTAATGTGCCTTGGATGAATCATGCGTTGTTTTAGCATATTAAAGCATAGTATAGTGGTATTCTCCTTTGATGCTTTATTTGGGTTGACTTGGCGCATGCTCACACCATGTTATGACTATCCAAAGTCACCATAGCCTTTATTATCCTTTAGTTTTCAACGTATCACTTTATGCTTTGATCAATGATGTTTTGTCGCTCTGCATGATTATGGCCATTCTTGCTCTCTTAGTTTGTCGCTCCCAGTATTTTGCTAGCCTCCACAACCACGTATGAGTTCCACTCATGCATCCAACTCCTAAAACCAAGTTATTCCAAAGAGTCCACCATACCTACCTACTAGCATATGCTATTCAAAGTATATTCATGTTTTGTTTACCTTACAAATTAAACTTGTTATGAGAAAACTAGTGATTAAAGCTCTCACGAACTTGATGGCACACTTTACTTTTCTTGCCCTTAATAAACTTGAACCATTGTGTCGTCTATGTTGTATATGCTTGCACTTATTTGTTGGGAATTAGTAGAACCATGCTGTCATGGGGAACGCTTTCAACATTGCGCTTGGTACTTGTACCTTGTTGATATCATGCTCTTTTGTATATGGATGTCGTCGGTGTGAAATGAAAGGGGAGCTTGTAAGTCCATGGAGTTATGTATATGTGTTAGAGAAATGCCTGGGCCACTGGTCTAATCCATGCTGACATGGTGGAAACCTACAACATAACCATAATGAGCTATCTATGAAGCATTCTTCTTATAAAAAAGAGAGTCCTATATAGAAAGAAAAAAGAGATTATGAAAAGAGGAAAGAGAGAAAAAAGCACCATATTCCCATGGTAAATAAGAAGATTGTTGAGATGCTTATTGTCTGCTTTCCTTGTCATTTTGATATGGGGATTCTTCCGTATCATCGGGCAAGGGGTACCCCGTTGGCGGTTCTCTATGATACACATGTACATACGATGACAAGGACTTACCGGTGACTAAACATGAGTAGCATGGGGAGCGGCCCTCGTATTCAAGGGACATGAGATTTCCAACTTATACTTTGTCAAGCATATACTACATAGTTTGTTCACTTTAACCTTAATCACTTCAAGATGCTTATTATAGGGGCAATGAGAGCTGAAAGCTAATAAGTACCATAATTTTTGGAAGTTCTTTATGAAACTTGAATCTCTACTTCCTTTTATGAAGGCCTTTCTTTTACTTTTATGTTGAGTCTCCACCTTCTATCTTTATGCACCTACTTTGAGAGCATAGTGGCCATTCTTAGTTCTATGTGCATTGTCCCAAGACTTGTTGATTGATGCATAGCTTTGATATTGCTTGTTTTAAACTATTTGTATCTAGTCACTCTTATGAACTTTGAAGGTGTCCTATGCATTTATATTTTCTACTCTATGAGGGACAAGCTGAATACTATTATGCTATGTTTTATTTATGTGAAACAAACAAACGTCTTGCAAAGCATTGTTATTCATGAATCTTTTGTTTTTGCCTTTTCATGTTGCATCATAGTTTCTTTGTCTTATTGCTAGACATTTGTCTTTGATGTTATGATTGAAGTACTATGATCCCAGCTTTTCATGTTTTACAAATACTTTGATCAAGTTTAAAAATTATTCTTTCTTTTTATCACTTACCTACTCAAGGACGAGCAGGAGTTAAGCTTGGGGATGTTGATACATTGCAAATGTATCTATAATTTTTGATGTTACATGCTTGGTTTTATCTACTTTCTTATGTTTTGTCCACACTTTGGAGTACTTTTCATATGATTTCTTGGACTAACCTATTAACAAAGAGCCATAGTGCTAGCTGCCTGTTTTCTGCTGTTTTTGGTTCCAGGAAGTCAGAAAATGAATATTCTCAGAATTGGACGGGACAAAAGCCAAAGTTGATATTTTACCGGAAGACTCATGGAGCCAGAAGACGAGACAGAGAGGGGCCAGGGGCGGGCCACACCATATGGTGGCGCAGGCCCCCTGGTCGCGCCACCAGGTGCTATGGGCCCCTCCGGCCTCCACCGACCTTGACCTTTCGCCTATAAGAAACCCCCGATGAAAAAACCCTAAATCGTCAAGCCTCTAGCCACAAAAAGTTCCGCAGCGCCACCGCCACCGAAGGGGAGATTCGGGGGGTAGAAAGTCTCTGTTCCGGCACTCTGCTGGGACGGGGAAGTTCCCCCGGAGCCATCTCCATCGATCTCCACCACCATCTCCATCACCATTGCTGATTCCCATGATGATGAGGGAGTAGTTCTCTCTCGAGGCTAAGGGTTCTACCGGTAGCTATGTGTTCATCTCTCTCTCTATGCATGATCTTATTGAGATCATGAGCTTGTAATCTGTAGATCTATTCTGCTACTGAAGTGCTTTAATGAATCTCTGCTCTCCCCATGTGTGTGAGAGTGACAGCGTGCTCACCATGGTGGCACCGAGGCTAGAGATTACAAATACTTGTTATGAGTTATATTTGGAGTTGGATGTTTCTATGAAAATTTTGTGTTTGTTGGAATCATGTAGTACTCAAGGTGACAGTGTGGGGTTTTCTAGATGGAAAAGACTTACTTTGAGGTGTGCTGTTATAGCCCTACCATCGATTAGAGTGTCCAACCGGAGAGTAGTGCAGCGTAGTATCATGAAGATGGTATATTTATATGAGAGTGTTCACTAGCGAAAGTATGATCCCTAGGCCTTGTTTCTAAACATGGAAACACCGTTTGCTATTAGATCTGTTACATGTTTGCTTGCTTCCATCTTTATTTCAGTTTGCCTTTAGTCTTTTCCATGCCATCAAGCTATTTTCTATCACCGTTACCACTTATAATTATCCATACCACTTGTATTTCACTATCTCTTTGCCGAACTAGTGCACCTATACACCTGACAAGTGTATTGGGTGTGTTGGGGACACAAGAGACTTCTTGTATCTTGATTGCAGGGTTGCTTGAGAGGTGATACCTTTGACCACTTCCTCCCTGAGTTCGATAAACCTTGGGTGATCCACTTCAGGGAAAACTTGCTGCTGTTCTACAAACCTCTGCACTTGGAGGCCCAACAAATGTCTACAAGAATAGAAGTGCGTATACATCATCCAGTAAGTCTTATGGCATTGGGATGCGTTTGATGCAAATATGGCATTGTACAGATTTCATGTGTAGAAGATATCAGGATACTTCGAGGGATGCGAGTTTCATCAGGTAACCAGGCTGGAAAACGAGGCTGCCGACGTACTGTCGAAACTCGGATCAACCCGACAAGCGATCCCGCCAGGGGTAGCACTAGAGCACCTTAGAAAACCATCTTTCAGGCCATCCCAGAGTCCGAGTCAATCTATATCCTGACAAATCCGGAATCGGAAGCTGCGCCCATGGACATTGATGTGGGAAGTGGTTCACGAAACCCGCGGACTGCTTCGCAAGACCCGGGGATTGTGCAGCGTGATCCGGCTGAGGTTATGCCGGTGGATCAAATGGAAATCGACGAGGAAGTGTTCCCGGTGCGAGCAATACTAGCTTGGGCACTGCCCATATTCCAATTCCTGAAAGATGGAACTTTGCCCAGTGAAGAAGTGCTTTCAAGGAAAAGTCAGAGGAGGGAAAAGGCATACACGATTATCAATTCCAAGCTATACAAGAGAAGTGTCACAAATGTCCTCCAACGATGCGTTGACCCAGAAGAACGGCTTGACATCCTCCGAGATATACATCAAGGGGAATGTGGGCATCACACCTCGTCTAGAGCCTTGGTAGCAAAAGCTTTCCGGCATGGGTTTTACTGGCCAAGTGCCTTGGAAAAAGCAGAGGATTTGGTAAGAAAATGCAATGGTTGTCAGAGGTATGCCACCAAGACGCACATGCCAATGTCGGAGCTCAAGACCATACGAATTACCTGGCCATTTGATGTATGGTGTTTGGATATGGTTGACCCGTTTAAGCCAGCAAGAGGAAATATGATCCATATCTTGGTTATGGTTGACAAGTTTACAAAATGGATTGAAGTAAAGCCGATAAGAAAATGTGATGGAACTACAGTCGTGACATTCCTCAAGGATATAATCCTGAGGTATGGCTACCCTCACAATATCATAACAGATAACGACACCAATTTCGCTGAAGGAGCATTTGCACGATTCTGCCAAGATAAAAAGATCCGGCTAGATATTGCTTCAGTAGCCCACCCGCATCGAACGGACAAGTGGAAAGATCCAATGGATTAGTGTTATCCGAGATAAAACCCCGGCTCATTGAGCTGCTGCAAAGATCAGCGGGGTGCTGGATAGAAGAACTACCAGCGGTACTATGGAGTTTAAGAACAACTCCGAATCGATCAACAGGCTATACGCCATTTTCTGGTATATGGGGCTGAAGTTGTATTACCACCCGACATAGAGCATGATTCGCCTAGGGTCACCCAATACACAGAAGCCGAAGTGCGAGAAGCCCAGCAAAATGATGTTGATCTGCTGGAAGAAGCAAGAGATTTGGCATTGTCCAGATCCGCCATATATCAGCAAAATCTCCGATGCTATCATAGCCAGAAAGTAAACCCCCGAGTCTTCCGGGAAGGTGATTTGGTACTTCGGTTGGTACAACATACTGCTGGCATGCATAAGTTATTCCCCCATGGGAAGGGACATTCATTGTGAGCAAAGCGTTGCACAATGACTCTTATTACCTCATCGATGCAAAACCACAGGAGAAGAACAAGGCGGACATGTCCGGCGAGGAATCTAAGCGTCCATGGAATGTAGCGCTGCTTCGTCCATTCTACACTTAACAAAGAAGTGTCTGTATCCGAGTTTCTCATATGTCTGTATGTATGCCGGAAATAAGTTTATCAATGAAATCTTGGCACCTCGAGCAGTAACTCGGGGACTGCCTTAGTAATATTTATTGTCCTTTATGTTAGTTATTTATTTTTATGTCGACTAGCTTAAGCTGCTTCTACCTAAGCCGGATTAGTAGTGTGTGAGCACCAAAAACTCAACTCTTCGACTTGCTGCTGTCCAACAAGAATTGGCTTCATGGAAAGCAAGAGAACAAGTTTGGAAATGCGCAGCACATAAAAACGACTAAGGAAAGGAACGTAATCGAGCCGACGTTTATTGTTTGGACTAACCCCATGTTTATTTTACCTTTACCATGCTGGATTATTTTGAGCTAATCCTAAAGTTTCCAAGTATTGTTAAGTCAATTTTTGAAACTCGGTCTCGTAAGTCACAAAACCGAATCAAGGTAGACACGAACCGAGCCATGAAATTGAAGGAACAAGAAAATGAAACTTGGGGACTACCCCCAGGTTAATCCTATGTGAATAACTCTGTAGCAAAAGAAAATCAGTGTGCTTAATACATTTGCACCCGGCATACCGGGGATCTGATAAAATTCAAAGTGTTTTTTGATGCTCAAGGAGCGGCACCAGGAGGAGGTAACTCAACGCCAGCAGGTGGAACTCCGGCCTCATCTTCATCGTCTTCATTTTCTTCGACATCCGAGGCTTCGTCCCCTTCATCGTCACCCGAACCATCTTCGACATATTCGTCGTCAACATCGTCAAGGAAACTTGGTTCCTCGTTCCATTGATGGACGGGGGCAAACTGGATGAGGTTGTGGGCACAAGCCTTACGCCGAGCTACCCAATCCGGGTCAGTTGACCACTTTGATCCGGTGCGCAAGCGCTTGAGAAGTTTCAGATTTAATTTTTCATATCACGTGAGAACGAAGTGGAGGAAAGTATCAGCTCTAGCGCGAGCGGCGGATTCCCTCCAGAGGTCGAGTTGGGTCTCGCAGTCCATCAGTTTGTTGATCAGAGCAGTGGATCCCTCCGGAACATCCTCACCGGGCCAAAGTGCACGGAAGATCCGGACAGATGAATCTAGGAGACCCGAACCATAGTTCTTCATGATTTCAACTCGGGAGGATATGCTGACTATCAGATCCTCTAGGTCAAGAGGAATGGAGCCAGGACCAGATGGAGTACCTCTCTACTAGCGGAACTTGGTAACAGTAGTGGATGCAATGGTATCGCCCTCTAGGAATTTGCCTAAAAACAAAACAAGTGAGATAAGTAAAAGAATCTAACCCGGAAAAATGCATGTCGGCTTAAGGAAAGGAGTTTACGGGAGACGTGGCTATGGATCCGAGTCTGCTCCTTGGTGCAATTATCATGTCTCGTCCGGAGCTGCTCAAGTTGAGCATTAGCCCAACCTAGCTTGAAGTCAGCCTCCTTCAGCAATTCTTGATCCTTTGCGAGTTGGAGGTTAACACGTTCTCGCTCCTCGGTGAAGTCTTGGCCAGCCTTGTCCATCTCTGTTTTGTGGAGCTCTTTGAGTTTTTTCATCTCGGCCTTGAGCTTGGTGATCTCATCATCTTTGGCTCGGAGTTTGGCAGGCTCATCAGCCTTCTTCTTAAGTTCGGCCTGGTGTTCCCCTGCTTGTTCGAGAAAATGCAGCATCATATCAGGCACGGGCACACTATCTTCGAGGGATGCTAAAACGGTTTGTTGACCCGGCAGAGCCGAGGTATGAATCTTTGCCGAGCCAAGGAGAAAGGAGAGAGAGAGAACAAAGATTGTGTAACCAAAGTGAATTACCTTTTATCTCAGCCAAGTTCTTCCTCATGATTGTATTCTCGGCCTCCACTCCAGCTGTGCAAACCAGATGACGGATTAGTTTGACGGGAAAAGACAAAGAAATATGCGAAAAAATCAAAGAGAAAACTTACCCCTTTTCTCAAACTCAGCAAGACGCGTGGTATGTTTCGAACGCAGCACCTTGTGTGTGTCCATGAGGCGCTGAAACTCAGCTCTCCGGCAATTGGTAGTGATCTGAAAAAAAGCAAGGGTGGCTTAATTATATGCATATTCGAGGTGCACAAGATCTGGGCCACGGGGAACTTAACCCGGCTCTAGGTGTGTGCATATTCGAAGTGTACAAGATCCGGGAAAGTGGAACTTAACCCGGCTCTAGGTGTGTGCATATTCGAAGTGTATAAAATCCGGGCCAAGTGGAACTTAACCCAGCTTTACGTGTGTGCATATTCGAAGTGTACAAGATCCGGGCCAAGTGGAACTTAACCCGGCTCTAGGTGTGTGCATATTCGAAGTGTATAAAATCTGGGCCAAGTGGAACTTAACCCGGCTCTAGGTGTGTGCATATTCAAAGCTACTAAGGAGTTACTCTAGTTCTCTAAGGAGCATCCGACCGAGTAACAAGTTATTCCCCCGGAGGCTCGGGGACTAATGGATATATCTCTAAGCACTTGTGAATGATGAAGAAAGGACAAGTAGCATACATCCATCATCCGGCCAGCAAGGTTGATAGCCTTGGTTGCGGTATTCATTTGAGCACTAAATTCGGCGGGCCCAAACTTCTCTGGGAGAACGTCGTTGGGATTGACGAACTCTGCTCTGTTCCAATTATCTACATATTCGATCAGAGTCGGAGGATAACTCTCTCGACTGAGCATGTGCGGTGTAACCAAGCCCTTGGCATGGGCCTCCCTCCTCGCAACTTGGGCAGCAGCAGGGCTGGTATGCAATGCGAGCTGCTTGCTAGCTGATCCAGGGGAGGCATCTTTCTTCGGTAGATCTTTCTTCGACAACATGGATGCGAGCGTGCGCTGTCCAGCCTTGATGGATGCTTCCCTGGTGGCGTCAGAACTTTTCTAGGCCTTGGGCTGCTGCTGAGAGGCTGAGGTTTGAGCTGCAGTTTTGGACTTGGGTGCAGCCTTGGTGCTAGCTGGGCCCTCTCGCCGAGTCTTGGAAGACTCGGACGAGGCAGATGGAGTTGGTGCTGGTGCTTGTGTTGATGCTGGTGCTGCTGTTGGTGCTGGCGCTGGTGCCTGTGCTGATGCTGGTGTTGGCGGTGGTGCTGCTACTGCTGCTGTGACCTTGGAGATTGCGGGATGCGGCTGAGCAGATGAGGAGCTGGGAGCCTCCGCTACCTCGGCCGTGCCACTTCCCCCTGCTCCGAGGTTGCCCTCCTCTGGACGAGGTGGGCTAGAACCCGGAGTAGCCACAGAACCCTCACGAATTGGGCTCAGTGGGCGTGTGTCGTCACCACGAGGGGGAGATGGGGTACGCTGGAGGGGTGAAGCAATGCTAGAGCCGCTTTAGGGAACCTCCACCACAGCCCTGTCGAATCAGACGATGAATAACAAGTTATAACAAAAGAAAGGCACATAGATAAAAAAGCATGAAGCAGAGAACTGGACCAAAGGGAAACGTGACTTACTCGTCAGAAGTCAAAGGATCCTTGGGCTTCCGAGCTCTCCGGACTATATTTTTAGTCGGAGGCTTGGTGGCGGTCTTGTCAGCGGACTTCTTTCGCCTCTTGGTTGTTTTAGGAGGTCCGGAGGAAGCAGAGGAAGTGGCAACCCGTTTCTTAGACGCGGCTGGGACCGGCTCACCCATAGCGAGGGGAGGATCTTCATGAATCTGCCTAGCCGGGTTAGCTGAAGTCGGAAAGGCGTAAGAAAGGGGTACAACATCAAATGCCTCCATCACCTCAATGTCGGAATCATCTTCATCATCAGGCCAATCTCTGAAGGAAGAGAAGTTACAAGTGGGTCGCTTGGTTGCGTCCGGGAATGGTAGGAACATTTCCTGATCCGGCTCCTCCTCGTCCGAGAAAAGTCGATCCTTCGCCCATTTGAGGGAAGGCTCGGTGCCATCTTCAAGGGTTTGCTGAAGAAACAGCTAAGAAGAAAATGCAAACGGATCAAATAAACGACATACTCCAGCATAGGATATAACTCGGAATGGGATTGAATCACGATATTTACCATAGGAGGAGGCTTGTGCCGGTAGTAATGCTCCATCCCCCACTTCCAGTCAGCGGAGAAGTCTTTGTCGGTCGTAAAGAGGGCCTTGACCTGGCGGAATATCTCGGTATTATTCAATTCGAAGGAAGTGGTCCGGTTGGGGTCGAGTCGCCAGCTCATGTGGCAAAGTTTGTGTGTGCGCTTCTAGAGAGGGGAGATCTGGCTGCGGACGAAAGTGATCATCGCGTCCTCGTTGCGCATCCCCAGATCCTTCAGCTCCTGAAACCGTTTATTGACTTGGTTCGCCAAGACAGTGGGTTTCTTGGAAACCCGGTCCCACAGATCCGGATTAGGAGGACCCGGAGCATACGGGTGCAGCCGAATCAAATCTTCATCCGTGCCGTTCCTCACATAAAAAAGGTTCGAGCCCAGCCCTTGCAGGAATCAAGCCCCGTGACCCGGGGAAAAACGGATTTTTTCCAGGGAGAGATGGAGGCGGCACCGAATTGAGTCAGATGTTTGTCCTCCGGGGCACGCAGTTTATCCGGAATCACGTTCCTTCGCAGACCAAAGAACCGGATCCAGAGCTCTTTGGAGGGCCACAAGCCAATGTATCCTTCTACGGTGGAGGCGAATGAAGAAAGGGTTGTAATGCCGTTCGCCGGAAGATGGTGAGGTTGGAGTTCGTAGGTGTTGAGGAAGTCATGGAAGAAATTGCTCACAAGTAGGCCAAAGCCGCTGGAAATGGGATAGGAACACAACGAACTCACCCGGATTGGGTGAGGGAGCGAGCTCCTCGGAGGTAAGGCGGGAAATCACGCCCTCGGGGATGTGGCGGGTGAGATAGAGCCAGTCTAAATCATCCTGGCATACCCAGGAACCGGCCCAGGCACCGCGCTCCGTGGATTCCCCCTCCTCCATCTCTGCTTCAGCGACGGCGAGCTCCTCTTCGGTCATCTCCAAGTCACTGTCCTCGTCGGCCCGATTAGACGAGGGAGGCAGAGGCCTAGATTGACATGGACCCGTGGAGATGAAGCAGCGCAGAGGCAGCAACGAAGCTAGTGCGAGCAGGCACGGAGTGGCGGCGGCGCTACTAAGTAGGTGCGGCTGCGGCGGCGCTATCGCTAGGAAGAAAAACAGAGAGGCACAAGGGCGCGAGAAGGGGAAAACACCCAAGCGACACGCCCCTCCCCTATTTAACCACGCCCAGTGATAAGTAGTGGGATCACGCTGTGCGCTGAGGCCACACGGTGTGGCCGTGTATATTCCAGGTCAGCGAATCAGAGGCGAGCCACAGGAAGGGCCACAGGGCACATGAGATCCCGCGACGCGACGTGGTGATACAGTTAACGAGGAGGCAGCATCGACGCGACGTGTGCAACAGTAAGACCTGACAATAAGTGCAGTAACTGGCGCAGGCCCTTAAAATGAGACAAGGTAATGATTACCCTCCACGTGGGACGTGGGGAAGCGTACGAAGGAAGGAAGAGTAAACCGGAAAACTGAAGGGTAGCCCGGCCAGCAAGTGGTAACTCGGAATGAGCCAAGGGAATACTACACCACGGAATCCGAGTTACGGAAGAACTCGGAAAAAGGAGAAAAAAGATTGAACCTGCCGTGGCCTTAGAAAAAGGAGAAAAAAGGAGAAAAAAAGATTGAACCTGCTAAGACCGCACCAGCTTCAGGGACTAATGTTGGGGGGATACCCCCGGGTAGGGTCACATCGGGGTATAGAGGCCGAGTTAGCCAAGGTACGACAAGGTCAAAGCAAATGCTGGCTGAGTCGCCTCAAGGATGCCCGACTTACGGAGTAACCCGGACCGGAGGATGTCCACCTAACTGAATCCCAGCCGACGTATGTCGTATGCCGGCATGCATTTTGTAACTTGTATGCAGGTACCCACGGGGCCAGATTAGCCAGGCATGATCCGGGTTATATCAGGCTTGCAAGAGAAGGAAGGTATCTCGCTGGTCAAAAGGTGGGAAGTGTATGCTGGAGCATGAGCAAAGCGGACAGAGGGAATGACACCCGAGGCGTGGCCGACAAGAGTGACACAGCCTGTGTCGGATGATGCTGGCGCCGTAGAGGCTTACGTAGCCTCTGCATGGCTTACGATGGCAAAAGGTGACCTGGTCGGTTTGCTATTTTGGGAAGAAGCATATTCCTAGGAATATGCTTCCACGTATGCCCTAATGGGAACCCTAGCTTCCCCTATATAAGGACTGCTAGGGCCTCTGTAGAAGAGGTTGGTTGGCATTTGAGTAGTTGGTTCCTTGGAGATAGGTAGTGGCGAGAGTAAGAGAGCTTCTTTTTCCTCCTCTCCCCAATACAGCTCAAGGAGCACCTGTAACCTTGCGAACTTGGTGAATACAAAGCATCTGTGTGTGGAAGCACCACACTATCCCTCCCTGGATTTCTCTAGTGCATATTGGCCCCACATTTAGCCTATCCATGGCATCTGCCGTGACACCACCATGACACGCGTCGTCTGTTGGGCTGGAGGACATTTAGTCCCGGTTCGTAATCGCCTGCCGCGATAGTGTTTTTGGTTATTTTGCTGCCGCGGCAGGAGATGGGGTTTTAGGGTTTTGTGTTTTACTTTTCATTTCGTGTTTGTGTTTAATTATTTTTTATTCTATGTTTTCATTTCAAACAAGTTTTCGTATATATACATGACAATACTACATAGCACTTGTACACGTGATGCATATATAATATAATTTTCCTATATAAAATTTGATATACGAGTCCCAACCGGGTCAGAGCCTGTCTATTTGATTACATGTAGATTATTACATGGATGCTTTAGGATCTTTCTAGATTGTATTCTCCGCATGGGTCTATGATCTCGTCAACCAAAAATATCGCTAATTCCTCTTGAATTGCTAGTAGGCGGTCCTGTGGTAGGAGCTTGTCCCACATCGCTTCTAACTAAAAAGAAGGAAATCAATATCAATATATCAATCATCATAAAAAATATGAACGAAACTCAACACAAATTATGATAATACAAATTAATTGTGAATATATTGTTTACGTACTTGAAGAAAGTGCAACTTCTGCTCACTAGTGCAAGTGCGAATGAACTCGCAAACATAGTATCCACATAGATTAGTCCCATGTGCCTGCCTCACGCACTTTACAAGAATAGAATTCAATCAAATAATAATCAAGCATGCATGATAATTGTATTGAAACTAGAATTAAGGAGATGTGTGGACCTAGCTCGTACTACATACCGGGATCGGTTTATAAATCATCTCCTCACGCCATTGACCACGGATCGCAATCTTGAACCGTGTACAAACACTGCCCAACAAAGAAAATAAATAATTGCATTAAAATTACTTGATATCTCAGAAATTGAACGAAAGAGACCGATTAGTACAATAATGATTGAAATTACTTATTGAGCATTTCGATCATGTTGCGGCACTCTTCCCAAGTCAACGGAAATGCTTAGAAGAATCTAGTAAAAGCTGAGCAAGGTTTATATACATCAATAACTCATCATTTATATTTAACATCGAGTAAGCAAAAGTTAATGTGTATAAGACACAAATACTCTCACCCGAAGTGGTAAGGAAATAATATTTCCTTACAGAAATGCTGATTCTTGAGAAACTGGAGCAAGTTACGCTCTGTGTCCATGGGCTTCATCTCTAGCATAGCTCCATTAACTTGATGTGGGTCAATGAACCCAAATCCATGTATTCTCCCTTTTTTACATTCGAGAATCTTCATTCTACATCATAGCGTACACAAGAATATAGTGAGGACAATTACTAGCAATGAATTGAACGAGCTGATTTAGATACTTATTAATTACATAAATAAACTAATCATTTACAGACAATAACAACTGAGGATAGATTTGTCGACCTAGAAAAAAATTCTGCTACTTATACTTTCATGATATTCTAATCAGATTGGATGGCAAAGATTTCTCATTTTATCTCCTTTCTATTATTAATGTAATAAAGCCATAATATAATAAATACACTAGAAAGTTTGACTTTACTTCGATTTAGAATAGCGCGCTTATATGGACCTTGTATTTAATGAAGTAATGCTCCTCTCTAACTTTCTCTATGATCCATCCTCGTTCTTCTTTTGCGGCTTTAATATACCATGTGTGCAATTGTCGCATTTTTGTTGGAAGATCCCGGAGCATCTCAGATCTGACCAAAGGCTATCTATGGACATATTGTCGTGCTATAGGAGCCGTGGGGGGACCAACACTACCAAGTATGTCATCAAGAGACATATTACATTACTCAGCGAATGTAATAGCTATTTGCATATCCAAAGTTTCTCCCCGATATAGTTGATGTTTGGGTAACACCTTGAGCGGGGGGATCGATTGTTTTTCTTGTTCTGTGAGCTGGGGACTGTCTTTTTTAATGCTTCCTCTACCACTTGTTCTCTTCTATTTCACTGTCTTCATAAGACAGCGTGTATAGTTATCCAGCGCATTTATCTAAGTTTGGGATGGATGCTTCAGAAATTTCCTAAAGTGCTCCTTGACTGACGGATCTACTGGGACCTTTGGCTTGGGTTGTTTATTTTTTTAAAAAGGCATCCACTTCGGCATCTGCGACCACCTTGGTCTCCTCATCAGTCAGGTCATAATCCCTCTTAGGAGGAGCCGGTGGTACTCTTGGGAGGGGCAACAACTGTCGCTTTCCACATCGGTTATCCCTTGACGAAATAGTGGTTATCTTCCGGTTTTGGCCCTTAGTGGGTGGAGGCGGCTGAGACGTCGTAGATCGAGATGGACTCGCATTGCGGTCCTTCTTGAGGAGGGGTGGACTTGGAGGTGGTGGACTTCTACTAAGAGGAGATAGTGGACTCCGAGGAGACGATGGCTTTGGAGGTGATGGATTGCTTCTTGGTGGAGATAGTTACCTTGGCGCCGAGCCTGAAAACTTGATGTATTCCTTTTTCCAAAGAATGAAGCCACTCATGACTTCTTCCAGTGTCATTCCCCATCACCTCCAGGGATGTTAAACTGTAGTGACTGAAATATCGGTAGAACTTCATCCACACCGACACGAGCATAGCCAGCTGGAATCGTATTGCAATGGTAGGTCGCTCCTGATGCAGAAGGTAAAGCAAAGCTGACCGCCACCTTCATGGATATGTTCTTCAGTTCAAAATGCAACTCACAACTAGTCTTCTCGTTGATTGCATCCACGGGGTAGACATCCATAGTTGCATCATTAGCCTAGACCTCCGTGGAAGCCACACTGCTTTTCTATTGAGATGGGTCGGCCGTACTGTTGAGTGCAGGATCTTGTCGTCGGGCCAGTCCTCTAAGTTCATAAATCTTCTCATGCTGCTTCTACAATAGGGCTTCAACCTTTGCCAACCGCTATGCCTCCTCCGCCTTTTGCCACTTGGTTTTTCTCGCTCGGCTTTTGTAAGTGTCAATGTCCTCGGGAAACCCAATAGCCCATGGATAAGAAGTTCCAAAGCCTCATGTTCGTCCGATGTTTTCATGATTCCCTAGGGCCTTTGTCAGCTCATCATTCTCTCTGTCGGGAACAGACTTTCCCTCTTGAACCTCTTTTATCACTTTAATAAGTGCATTTTTGGGTTCAACAATTTCTTTGTTTGTAACAATCTCCCTTGTTTCTAGGTCATACGATCCCCCATGCCCCAATATCCAATTTCGAGACCTCAAGGGCCAACCACTTGTAGATGGAGTGACCCCTTATGGCGCCAGGTCCGCCTCAGTTTTATCCCACTTAGGCACAATACTCCTATAGCCACTTGTCCCCATATGATAGTGATATTTCTTTTTGGAAGCATTTAGCTTATTCTTTGCCGACCTTCCTTAGCTAGTTCCGATTGCTTCATATAACATAAACACTAACTAAACTCAATCCGGTGAGGTCACTAACTAACATAAATCCCTAAAACTAACCTAACTAAACTAAACCCGATCTCGAGTTGCAATAAGTGGACTTCCGCCCTTCGTTCGACAATGAGATCTTCTCATCGTCAATGTCTATCTACCATGTACTGTATATTTTCTACTATAAATATATCGTGGTATTGATTGTCAAAAAACTAAATCACTAAGTAATTTCCCTAACACTAATGTACTAACTCTAAACCTAACACTAACTAAACTACACCTAATTAACTAAGTAATTGCCCTAACACTAACAGACCCTAACTAGCTAACGTAGTACTTGTCCTAACACTAAGTAATAACCCCTAAACCTACAACTAACTAAACTAAATTAACCCAATTAACGAAACTAAACCTATAATTAACCTAAACTAATTAGATCGAGAGCTCACCTGTAGGGGCGGTGGAGGGCGGCGCGGCGTGGCGGGACGGACGGCGCGGGCGGTGGTGAGCTCCTCCATGGGCGTGGGCGGCGGCGAGCTTCTCCTTTGGCGCGAGCGATGGAGAGCGCAGCGAGCTCCTCCACGGGCGGCGCGGTTCGTCAGGAAAGATGGGTTTGGGCTGCTCCGGTTCGTGTCTAGAACTAGGGTAGAGGGGGTGGCATTTATACTCCCCCCTTTTAGCCCCGGTAAGGTGTTTTTGGCCGCCGCTTTTCACGCGCGGGCGGTACTCCTTTATCCTTGGTTTGATATACAAACCGGGACTAAAGGGAACTGGGGCTAAAGGGTTTTTTGGCACCAAAATGGAAGTGGTGTATAATTTTCATAAATTAATGTATTATATATCAAAAAAAATAGAAAAGGAAGATCTATAATTTAAATCTATTGTCATACTCTGTTATACAACTTAAATGAAATAATTTTTTGTTTAACAATTATTCTATTTAGTATAAATCTTGGAAAAAACATATTTTATTATTTAAAAAACAGAAAATAATACATATAATATATACCAAAATATTCAAAAAAAATCGACCCATTAGAAATACAATATTTCATACTAAAAATAGTACTAAAGATATTTTGGGGGCCTTTAGTCCCAGTTGGAGTCACTAACCGGGACTTAAGATATTTACCACCACATTCTCAAAGCCGTCAAGCCATGCTTTCCCGCCATTTCGCTTTATATCTAGGCCGGTTGCCATGGCTATCGACATATCCACAACTTCCTCTCTCACAATAATGGACACCGCTTACTGGGCCTTTCTGACCCTCGAGGAGACCGAGGCGCTATGTGTCAACACCCGGATTTTTAATCCCAGATGCCCGTTATGCATACCTCGCAATCCCAGGATTACCATTTTTGCGAGACATAACGGATTGGATATCACAGTACATCATCCATTACAAACCATACATAAGGTCTTATACAAATAAGGATCTCATGATCTAGTCTTAATACAACAAGCAGCGGAAATAAAAGATAAGCATAGCGGTGGGGTATATCTTCAGGGGCGTAGGCAATGCTGACGAATGCAGATAGTCCTAGTTATCATAGCCGTCCTATTGGCCATCATCTTGATAGTCTCCTTCATAGTCTGGCCATGATAATAGCCAAGGACAAAAGCCACGAGTACTCTTTAAGTACTCGCAAACTACCACTAACAAGTATAAACTTCTAGGTTAAAGTCCTAACCCTAAGTTTAACTATAAAGTTAAGTTTGAAAACTAAGCTGAGTTCAGAAGCAAAGAAAGATAAAGTAAAGTTCTAGAATCACTAAGTTGGGAAGCTATAATTATAAACACAACCCTGTTGTGGTCAAGTCAAGATTCATCATTCATATCAAGTTGTTTAGAAAACATCTGACAACAAAGCAGTATGGCCATTCCAACTGTCCATAACCGCGGACGCGGCTATTCGAATAGTTTGACACTCTGCAGAGGTGGTACACTTTCACCACAAGATTCGATACATCTGTCAGGGATAACCCTGAATCATCATACTTAGTATGCAGATAATCAAACATAACCTTCCCTTTACACACCCTAGTATAAGCACCTCTCCTATGAGCATGGCCTCCCAACCATGACCATCAGTCATCTTGGGCACTACATAGGTGGACATTATGAGAGGTAGCCTTAGCTCAGACCTCTCCCGTGAGGGAACTAATACTAATGCATATAAATTTCCAGCTAAGCCTTACCCGATTGAGGTAATGTGGTTGTACGGTAAATTTGGAATGATATCGCATCCGAATCCAACCATCAGTTTTATAAAAGGGTTAAGGCTCATGCCTCAACATTTTCATCATCATCAACCATTTGTGTTTTCTCAACACGTGTCAAAACATCTCAATAGAATGACTCATCATTCCAAGGTTTTCATAATTCATTTTCACCAAGTGTTCCCATCTAAAGTGACTCAAGTTTTTGATCTACTCTAAACTACTAAGTGAAGAGTGTTCACTAAGGTGGAAAAGATGGGTTCAATCTCATGCCATAGAATGACATCTAAAGGGTTCTAATTAGGTCAAGTTTTATACTTTTTATGCTACCTTCAAACTAAGTAAAGAACTTGGTGTGAACTAAGGGAGTAAAACTTGTAACTAAGACTTGGGGTACTAATAGTCAAATGGGAGTGTGATCAAGGCATGCTTAAGGCATCTTTGCTAAACCATCTAGTTGGATCCTAACTTGCTAAGCACTAAACTTGCAAGTGTTAGCTTGCTCTGTTAATGGTGGCTTGCCTTGGTTGGTGAAGTGGTTGAAGTTTTCTTCTTCTTCTTCTTGGTAGAACTCCTCCTCCTCGAAAGCTTGGTCGGTACTATCGTCTATAAATACATAGGGAGTGCACAATCACCAAACAATACTTAACTAGGTAAGTAGCATTCTAAGACACACATTTGATGATCTATTATCATCACAAGCATCACAAGTTTAATTCCATAGTTTCATTCTTTTAATTTAGAAAAGTAATTTCTACTCATTAAAAAATTAACTAAGATTTAATATTCACCACTTAAGATATGGGATCATGTGGACACATGTCACCACCACATATCTTAACACATGGGAATGAGAATTAAAGGTTGGATCAATATTACTTTGGTTTAAGTTCATTATTTAATGATTTAAAGTGACTAGAAATGCCTATATAGCATTATTTTGGTACTAGTACAAAGTCACTACATGTAAACCTTAGTATTATTACATATTTAGATAGATATGATGAAATGTGATTTTTGAGAGTTGGAATCAACTCAAAAGCTAACTTGGTTGATTTTATAAAAATGTTGCAAGTTGCAAAAGCTTCTGTCTTCTTATTTTTATTAGGAGATATCTATAACTCTAATTGAATTAAATCCAACGGGCTTGGATCTTAATACCTTTCAGGCAAAATTTGTTTCATGCAATTTGGATTTGTCAACTGCCAGAATGGAATTTTAAAATAGTGGACAGAAACTAGATTTAACTAAAAAGAAAAACTCCAGATTTGAACGGGTGGGCTAGCGCGGCAAAAGACTTGGGTCGGCCCAGTGGCACTCCCCGGCGCGGGGCTCAGCTGACAGGGGGGTCCCGCTTGTCAGTGGCACTTAACACGCGAAACGGTACGCGTGCTGTGGGCCGTAGGATTAGACGGGGAATCCACGGCTGAGGGTCATCGTCAACGACGAACAGGTCGCCGGCGAGCTCGAACCCTAGCGGCTCGGTGCGGGTCTGCTGGGGACGTACCAGGGCTCCAGCGGGGTCGGCGAGGCAGGAAAACGAACTGGAAGATGATAGTAAGGCGAGGCGCGGTTGCGGCGGAGCTTGGGGTGGTTGCAATCAGCGGCGCCCTTCTCCTTCTGCTGCGGCTGCTCCGGCTCCAATTCCGGCGAGGCAGAGCTGGCCTTGCTCCGGCTAGAGATGGGTGAGGTTCATAGAGGTGAGGGGAGTGGAGTGGTGTGGAGAGAAGATGCTGGGGAGGGCTCCTTTTATAGGCCCGACGGTGAGACCGAGCGGGATGGATAGGCGACGGTGGCGACATGGCTACGGCGGGGTAGAGGCATGGCTGCGGGTGGCGATCGACGTGCGTTCCCTGGTGGTGCTCTAGGCATTGAATGCAGCCGTAGAGGCGGTAGCATGCGGTCTGGGCGAGGTGGCGCTCTGAGCGGCAGAGGCGGCGGTGTCCACGAGAGCGGTGGCTGTGAGGCGTTGGGCGGCCAGCGGGGGTGTCTAGGGTGTTCTCCAGGTCGTGGCGGAGCGGCGGGCGCGGGCTGCGGCCAAGGGGCAGTCTGTGCGAGCGGGGATAGAGTGTGCTCTAGGGGCAGCACCAGCATGGTGCGGTGGCACTAGGCGCGGGCTTTCCTTGGTGGTCCATGGTAGGGCTTGGCTCGGGCAGAGGACAGAGAGGGGCAGTGAGGTGTGAGCTACCTCCTAGACATGGAGAGAGAGGCGGGAGAGGGCTGCTGCGTTGAGTGCACGGTCGGCCGGCGAGAGGTGGCTCGGCATGGCTGTGCAGTGCAACTAGGGGTAGGGGAGATGCTGGTGTGGGTCTGGTCAGGCTTGAGGGGGGACAAGATGATCAAAGCACTTCAAAATTGCTAGACAAAATCAGCCCAAAATAGTATTAGTTAGGCCATAATGATCTTGCCAGCAATGTGTTTGACAAAATGGCCGAAAGAGAAAAATAGGTTTCAAATTTTTTGAGTGATCTCCACTAGTGCTAGGTAGTGTCTGGTTACAAGGGTTTTGAAACTGGATCTCAAATAGAGGGGTTTTGAAATAGGGGTGATCCATGCATATGCATTAGATTCAATTTTCAAATGCTATTTAAAATAAGTAAAAGAATGTTTTTAGCAGATCAAAAGGTGGGCCTTGGTACCTCATTATGTGTACTAGCAAGGGGTACAAAGATCAAGAACTGTTTCTGTTAAGAAATGAGTGCTAGGAACACTCAAAGTAGTGTAGTGGATTAAAATGGCCAAAATGACCATTCCACCTCTTTAATTCTTCTTGATTTAATTTTCTTTAGGAAAAGTTTGGGAATGATGTAGATGATGTTTAAATCACCTAAGAAACATTTTACAAGCATTGGATCACTCAATCATGGCAATTCAAACAACTCCTATTTTAAATGCACACATATATGAATGCTTTCATTTTAAATTTGGAAAAGTTTTTGTTAACCCCATTTTTGGTTGATTTGATCTTGATAAGCTTGGATTGAAGTTTTGGGATGTTACAAACCTTCCCCCCTTAAACAAAGTCTCGTCCCTAGATTTACAAAGAAAACTAGGAACTAAAGAGATCTGGGAACTCTGTCCTAATGTAATCTTCACGCTCCTAAGTAGCTTCTTCCTCGGTATGGTTGCTCCACTGAATCTTGAGAAACTTGATACTCCTGGTCCTGGTGGTTATGTAGGCTTCTTCTAAGATACGGATGGGTATTTCCCGATAAGTCAGATCGTTGTTGATTTCTACAGCTCTGTGGTCGATGTTCTTGAAAACCTCAGTCTTCTCGGGCACTTCCAGACATTTGCGGAGTAACAAGATATGGAACACATTGTGGATGGCTGACATCTCTTTAGGCAGGTCTAGTTGATACGATACTTCTCGTCGATGGTTCAGAATCTTGAAGGGCCCGATATATCTGGGGGATAACTTTCCTTTCAGACTAAAGCGTTGAGTTCCCTTCAATGGTGAAACCTTGAGATACACAAAATCTCCGACATTGAAAGTCAGGTCTCTTCTTCTCTTGTTAGCATAACTCTTCTGTCTGGATTGGGCGGTCTTGAGGTGCTCACAGACTTTGTGAACTTTCTCTTCTGCTTCTCCGAGAATGTCGGGTCCGAAGATCTGACTCTCTCCTACTTGCGACCAATTCAAAGGGGTACGACACTTCCTTTCGTATAAGAATTCAAATGGTGCCATTTGTAAACTAGCTTGATAACTGTTGTTGTATGTGAATTCTGCGAAAGGCAGGCAGTCTTCCCATTTTGATCCATATTCCAATACACAAGCTCTAAGCATATCCTCTAGGATTTGATTGACTCTCTCAGTCTGTCCATCAGTTTGCGGATGATACGCTGTGCTGAAGTTCAACTTGGTTCCTAGTCCTTCTTGGAGTTTCTGCCAAAATCTTGAGGTAAACTGGGTTCCTCGATCTGATACGATGGTCTTGAGAGTTCCATGCAGACTAACAATCCTAGCAATGTACAACTCTGCTAACTTTGCACTCTGGTAAGTGGTCTTGACAGGTATAAAGTGGGCTACCTTTGACAGTCTATCCACTATGACCCAGATTGAGTCATTTCCCCTACTAGAGGTAGGTAAACCGGTGATAAACTCCATTTCGACGGAATCCCATTTCCATTCCGGAATCTATAATGATTGCAACAGTCCTACAGGTCTCTGATGCTCTGCTTTGACTCTTTGACAGATGTCATATTTGGTGATGTAGCTTCCGATCGCTCTCTTCATCTTGTGGCACCAAAATTGCTCTTTCAAATCCTAATACATCTTGGTTCCTCCAGGGTGGATAGAATAAAGAGTATCATGAGCTTCCTTCATGATAACTTCCTTCAGCTCTGAATCTGCTGGAACATAGATACGGCCTTTGTACCACAATACTCCTTCTTTGTCTTTAGTAAATCCAGGTACTTTTCCGGTACCCATACGACGTTTGATTCCGTTGATACTTTCATTTCCCTTCCGGGCTTCCTTGATTTGGCTAATCAAAGTGGGTTGAAGTTCAATGGTAGCAAAGAATCCTTTGCTAACTAATTCAGTTCTGAACTGCTCTATTTCTTCATACAAACTGGGTTGCTTCTCCTTGATCATGGTGTTAAGCCTACATGGCAATCTTCTAAGAGCATCCGCTACCACATTGGCTTTGCCGGGGTGATAGTGAATGTCAAGGTCATAATCCTTGATTAACTCTATCCATCTTCTTTGCCTCATATTCAGCTCCTTCTGAGTGAAGATATACTTGAAGCTCTTATGATCTGAGTAAATCTCACATCGATTACCCATCAAATAATGACGCCATGTCTTCAGTGCTAGAACTACCGCTGCTAGCTCAAGATCATGGGTCGGATAGTTCTGCTCATGCTGCTTCAGTTGTCGAGACAGATAAGCGATGACTTTGCCTTCTTGCATCAATACACATCCTAGACCAATCTTGGATGCGTCGCAATACACATCAAAGGGCTTCTTGATGTCTGGCATGACCAAAATTGGGGCTGATATCAATCTCCTCTTCAGCTCCTGGAAATTGGCTTCACATTTGTCTGTCCATTCAACCTTCTTGTCCTTCTTCAACAATTGGCTCATTGGTCGGGCTATGCTCGAGAATCCTTCTACGAACTTGCGGTAATATCCTGTTAATCCGAGAAATGCACGGACTTGGGTTTGAGTGGTTGGGGCTTCCCATTCTTCGACATCTTTGATCTTGGCGGGATCAACACAGACTCCTCAGGCAGACACAATATGTCCTAGGAATCCTACCTCTTTCAGCCAAAACTCACACTTGCTGAACTTGGCATATAACTGATGCTCTCTCAGGGTTTCTAGGGTAACTCTCAGATGTTGCTCATGCTCTTCTTATGACTTGGAGTAGATTAGGATGTCGTCGATAAACACAACTACAAACTTATCTAGGAAATTCATAAAGATCTTATTCATGAGATTCATGAAATAAGCAGGGGCATTAGTTAATCCAAAAGACATAACCGTCTACTCATATAAACCATAGCGAGTAGTAAAGGCGGTCTTCGGAATATCTGTTGCACGAATCTTAAGTTGGTGATAACCAGTCCTAAGATCAACCTTTGAGAATACCTGAGCTCCAGTCAACTGATCAAATAGATCCTCTATCTTTGGCAAGGGGTAATTGTTCTTGATGGTGACATCATTCAACTTTCTATAATCTGTGCACAGACGGTTGCCTCCATCTTTCTTGTCAACGAATAACACTGGTGATCTCCATGGCGATGTACTTGGTTGAATTAAACCTTTGGCTAGCATAGCATCCAACTGTTTCTTCAGTTCCACTAACTCTGAGGGGTACATGCTATAGGGTCTCTGGGCTATGGGTCCGGTTCCGGGGATTAGTTCGATAATGAACTCAATATCCTTATCCGGGGGCATACCTGGCAATTCATCTGGGAATACGTTGAGGTATTCACAAACTACTCTGACTTGGTCTATGGTGGCAAGGCTACACTCTGGTTGCACTTGAATTGTCGGGGTAAGGTTTCAGAGATATGCTCTACTCTGACTCCAGAACTATTGGTCTTGGTGACGGCTTTCTTAGCACAATCTATCAATCCTTTATGCCTTGACATCCAGTCCATACCTAGTACTACTTCCAAACCTTTGGTTCCAAGTACAATTAGGTTGGCATAAAAATCTATCCCATGTATTCTGATAGGTACAACTTTGCAAATTTTTCTAGCCTTGGTTGTTGAACCGGGGATTTGAACTATCATGACATGCTTCAGGTTGGTTGGACGAATCTTACTAGTGCATGCAAATTCTTCAGTGACAAATGAATGCGATGCTCCCGAATCAAACAATACTCTTGCTAAAACTGAGTTGACAGAAAACATACCCAGCACTACATCTGGCGCTTCCTGGGCTTCTTCTGCATTCATGTGGAAGAGACGGCCGTTGCGGTTGTGAGGGTTCCCTCGGGCAAATCTCCTTCCTGGTTGAACACGATGCTGCTACTGAGCTGGGGCATTCACATTGGCATTGGCTGCAGTCTTCTTGGGACACTCATTGGAGTAGTGACCCTTTACTCCACACTCAAAACAAGAGATCTGGGACTTGTCCTTGACTGCGACAGGTACAACATTGCTGCCAGTTCTGGGTGCAATGTTGCTGTTGTTGTTGTTGTTGTTGTTGTTGTTGTTGTGGTTCTTGGGAGGTTCACGGTTGAAATTGTTGGCATTAGCAGAGTTGTGATTGTTTCCTCCAGACTTCACATTGCCTCCGCTACGGTTGGGGTAGCTTGGGCGAGAAATTGGGGGTCGGTTATTCCTTGGTGCATATCCTGGTGAAGGGTTGGGACGGTACTTTTGGTGACTGTTGGATCCAGACTGCTGCATCATACGACGCTTGCGGTTGTCGTTTGCCTGGTTAATCTTCCCTTCCATCTGGATGGAAGAGTCGACTAGCTCTTCGAGATCCTGGAAACAGATGTTGACGAGGACAGTCTGCATCTCATCACGCAGTCCGTTCAAGAATCTCTCCTTCTTCTTAGCCTCCGTGTTGAGCTCATCAGGTGCATATCTAGCAAGTGACAGGAATCTGTCATGGTACTCCACCACAGTCATTCTCCCTTGCTTCAATTTGCGGAACTCATCTCTCATTCTGTTGACTAGACCTTGCGGCATGTGGGTGCGACTGAACTTGACTTTGAATGCTTCCCATGTCATCACTTGACCATGGTTCATATTGCGGATGCTATTCCACCAAGCTCTTGCATCTCCTGCCAGATAGTGGGTGGCGAAGAGAACTTTCTCATTTTCATCAACTCGGGCAACTTCTAAGTTGTTTTCCATGGTCTGTAACCAGTCATAAGCATCTAATGGGTTCTCAGATTGATTGAAGATTGGGGGATTAGTGTTCTGGAAGTTTTTGAGTTTGGATCCCTGGTGATCCTGATTTCCATGCCCATGGTTGTTGAGAGCCATCTAGGCGATCTGTTGAAGTGTTGCTAAGTTGGCTTGGTGTTCTGCCCTGCTTGCTTCACGGTCTGCGATGAGATTCTGCAAGATCTGCAGCATTGGGTCTTGCGACGAGTTGCTCCCTCCTTGGTTCCCACGAGTCATCTAAAGATTGAGATATAGGGGTAAGAGGGAAATTCTAAGGTTCATGGTTTTGGGGTTTTCAAATCTAAAACTTTGAGTTAGACTCAGGTTTTTCAACTAACTTCATTTTCATTCATGCAAGCAAGCACACGATACAACACACACCACAACAATCAAAGGGAAAACAGATGGTTTGAAGAACCATTCTAGAAGCTAAGATATAGTGAGATCCATACATCTCATGCTACGATAATGCTCTAGTGCATCTACTCATCGTCGATGAAGTCAGAGTCCTCATCATCAGTGTAGAAGTCCACGGCATCCTTCGCCAGAAAATCATCATCGTTGCTGAGGTAAGAATCCATGTCTCCCTGGATGTCTTCACCCTCATCTTGTTCTTCCTTGGCGGCAAGCTGAGCTTCCTTCTCCTTGACGGTCTTCTCGAGGTCGGCCACCTTCTTGTGAAGACGGGCGATGGTGCGATCCTTCTTGGCACGCTGGCGGCAAAGAGACTGACGGTCTTGGACAAGCAGTGCGAAAGTCTGGGCCTTCTGGTCGGCAATGGCACGGTTCTGGTTGGCTAACTCCCTGGCATTGTCCAGTTCCTGCTGTCTGTCGTGAAGCAAGAAGTCAAGGTTCTCGACTTGACGCCTCAACTCGGGGTGGCCTGGCATGTCCATTGGCATTCCCATGAAATCACGTCTTGCATAGTGGGCAAAACGGGTTCCTTGGCTCTTGTTGACGCTGAGGGCACATAGACGTGCGAGAGCTTCATGCATTGCCCTGGCTAATCCATCTAGCCAGGTGTTCTCTCTCACGGAGAACTGAATTCTTCCTGAAGTTGGTGCTTCAATGCTTCCTCTAAGATCTGCGGTGACTAGCCGCTGTAGGTCTCCTCCTGGGGGTCCTGGAAGTTGAGCTCCTAGAAACTCCGGGTGCGGGTGTCCCAGTAACTCTGACAATGAATCCAGATCCCTCTCAAAGATCAGCTGACCTCCGTTTCCCAACTGGTAAAACTTGCTGAACTGAGTCTCCATCTACAAGAATTAAGGATGAGGAAGTTAGTGAAGTGATCAAGTGTGTCAATTTTTAAGTAGTAGTGTAAGAGTTTTGAGGCACATGAATTTTTTTTGAGAAAGAATCCACAAGGGTAAGAGAGGAGATAGTTTTTTGTAAATACTCACTTTGGTTTTGAAACTAAGTTTTTGTTTGACGTCCATTCTAACTAGGGTCTCCTATGGTCAGGATGGCTCTGATACCAACTTGTCAACACCCGGATTTTTAATCCCAGATGCCCGTTATGCCATCCTGTTGGCCATCATCTTGATAGTCTCCTTCATAGCCTTAACCCTTTTGTAAATACTCACTTTGGTTATCATAGCCGTCCTGTTGGCCATCATCTTGATAGTCTCCTTCATAGTCTGGCCCTGATAATAGCTAGGGACAAAAGCCATGAGTACTCTTTAAGTACTCGCAAACTACCACTAACAAGTATAAACTTCTAGGTTAAAGTGCTAACTCTAAGTTTATCTATAAAGTTAAGTTTGAAACCTAAGCTGAGTTCAGAAGCAAAGAAAGATAAAGTAAAGTTCTAGAATCAATGAAGTTAGGAAGCTATTGCTATAAACACAACCCTGTTTTGGTCAAGTCAAGATTCATCATTCATATCAAGTTGTTTAGAAAACATCTGACAACGAAATAGTATGGCCATTCCAACTGTCCATAACTGCGGACGCGGCTATTCGAATAGTTTGACACTCTACAGAGGTGGTACACTTTCACCACAAGATTCGATACATCTGTCAGGGATAACCCTGAATCATCATACTTAGTATGCAGATAATCAAACATAACCTTCCCTTTACACACCCTAGTATAAGCACCTCTCCTATGAGCATGGCCTCCCAACCATGACCATCAGTCATCTTGGGCACTACATAGGTGGACATTATGAGAGGTAGCCTTAGCTCAGACCTCTCCCATGAGGGAACTAATACTAATGCATATAAATTTCCAGCTAAGCCTTACCCGATTCAGGTAATGTGGTTGTACGGTAAATTTGGAATGATATCGCAACCGAATCCAACCATCAGTTTTATAAAAGGGTTAAGGCTCATGCCTCAACATTTTCATCATCATCAACCATTTGTGTTTTCTCAACACGTGTCAAAACATCTCATAGAATGACTCATCATTCCAAGGTTTTCATAATTCATTTTCACCAAGTGTTCCCATCTAAAGTGACTCAGGTTTTTGATCTACTCTAAACTACTAAGTGAAGAGTGTTCACTAAGGTGGAAAAGATGGGTTCAATCTCATGCCATAGAATGACATCTAAAGGGTTCTAATTAGGTCAAGTTTTATACTTTTTATGCTACCTTCAAACTAAGTAAAGAACTTGGTGTGAACTAAGGGAGTAAAACTTGTAACTAAGACTTGGGGTACTAATAGTCAAATGGGAGTGTGATCAAGGCATGCTTAAGGCATCTTTGCTAAACCATCTAGTTGGATCCTAACTTGCTAAGCACTAAACTTGCAAGTGTTAGCTTGCTCTGTTAATGGTGGCTTGCCTTGGTTGGTGAAGTGGTTGAAGTTTTCTTCTTCTTCTTCTTGGTAGAACTCCTCCTCCTCGAAAGCTTGGTCGGTACTATCGTCTATAAATACATAGGGAGTGCACAATCACCAAACAATACTTAACTAGGTAAGTAGCATTCTAAGACACACATTTGATGATCTATTATCATCACAAGCATCACAAGTTTAATTCCATAGTTTCATTCTTTTTATTTTAGAAAAGTAATTTCTACTCATTAAAAAATTAACTAAGATTTAATATTCACCACTTAAGATATGGGATCATGTGGACACATGTCACCACCACATATCTTAACACATGGGAATGAGAATTAAAGGTTGGATCAATATTACTTTGGTTTAAGTTCATTATTTAATGATTTAAAGTGACTAGAAATGCCTATATAGCATTATTTTGGTACTAGTACAAAGTCACTGCATGTAAACCTTAGTATTATTACATATTTAGATAGATATGATGAAATGTGATTTTTGAGAGTTGGAATCAACTCAAAAGCTAACTTGGTTGATTTTATAAAAGTGTTGCAAGTTGCAAAAGCTTCCGTCTTCTTATTTTTATTAGGAGAGATATATAACTCTAATTGAATTAAATCCTACGGTCTTGGATAGATCATCTTAATACCTTTCAGGAAAAATTTGTTTCCTGCAATTTGGATTTGTCAAACTCCCAGAATTGAATTTTAAAATAGTGGACAGAAACTAGATTTAACTAAAAAGAAAAACTCCAGATTTAAACGGGTGGGCTAGCGTGGGAAAAGACTTGGGCCATCCCAGTGGCGGTCCACGGCGCGGGGCTCAGCTGACAGGGGGGTCCCGCTTGTCAGTGGCACTTAACACGCGAAACGGTACGCGCGTTGTGGGCCATAGGATTAGACGGGGAATCTACGGCTAAGGGTCGTCGTCAACGACGAACAGGTCGCCGGCGAGCTCGAACCCTTGCGGCTCGGTGGGGGTCTGCTGGGGACGTACCAGGGGTCCAGCGGGGTCGGCGAGGCAGGCAAACGAACTGGAAGACGACGGCGAGGCGAGGCACGGTTGCGGCGGAGCTTGGGGTGGTCGCAATCAGCGGCGCCCTTCTCCTCCTCCTACGGCTGCTCCGGCTCCTTTTCCGGCGAGGCAGAGCTCGCCTTGCTCCGGCTAGAGGTGGGTGAGGTTCAGATAGGTGAGGGGAGTGGAGTGATGTGGAGAGAAGATGCTGGGGAGGGCTCCTTTTATAGGCCCGACGGTGAGACCGAGCGAGATGGGCAGGCGATGGTGGCGACATGGCTACGGCAGGGTAGAGGCATGGCTGCGGGTGGTGATCGACGTGCGGTTCCCTGGCGGTGCTCTAGGCATTGAATGCGGCTGTAGGGGTGGTGGCATGCGGTCTGGGCGAGGTGGCACTCTGAGCGGCAGAGGCGGCGGTGTCCACGGCGAGCGGTGGCTGTGAGGCGTTGGGCGGCCAGTGGGGGTGTCTGTGTGTTCTCCACGTCGTGGCAGAGCAGCGGGCGCGGGCTGCGCCCAAAGGGCGGTCTGTGCGAGCTGGGACAGAGCGCGCTTTGGGGGCGGCACCGGCATGGTGGGGTGGCACTAGGCGCGGGCTTTCCTTGGTGGTCCACAACAGGGCTTGGCTTGCGCAGGGGATAGAGAGGGGTGGTGAGGTGTGAGCTACCTCCTAGACATGGAGAGAGAGGCGGGAGAGGGCTGTTGCGGTGAGTGCACGGTCGGCCAGAGAGAGGTGGCTCGGCATGGCTATGCAGTGCAGTTAGGGGGTAGGGGAGATGCTGGTGTGGGTCTGGTCAGGCTTGAGGGGGGACAAGATAATCAGAGCACTTCAAAATTGCTAGACAAAATCAGCCCAAAATAGTATTAGTTAGGCCATAATGATCTTGCCAGCAAGGTGTTTGACAAAATGGTCGAAAGAGAAAAATTGGTTTCAAAATTTTTGAGTGATCTCCACTAGTGCTAGGTAGTGTCTGGTTACAAGGGTTTTGAAAGTGGAGCTCAAATAGAGGGGTTTTGAAATAGGGGTGATCTATGCATATGCATTAGATTCAATTTTCAAATGCTATTTAAAATAAGTAAAAGAATGTTTTTAGCAGATCAAAAGGTGGGCCTTGGTACCTCATTATGTGTACTAGCAAGGGGTACAAAGATCAAGAATTGTTTCTGTTAAGAAATGAGTGTTAGGAACACTCAAAGTAGTGTAGTGGATTAAAATGGCCAAAATGACCATTCCTCCTCTTTAATTCTTTTTGATTTGATTTTCTTTAGGAAAAGTTTGGGAATGATGTAGATGATGTTTAAATCACCTAAGAAACATTTTACAAGCATTGGATCACTCAATCATGGCAATTCAAACAACTCCTATTTTAAATGCACACATATATGAATGCTTTCATTTGAAATTTGGAAAAGTTTTTGTTAACCCCATTTTTGGTTGATTTGATCTTGATAAGCTTGGATTGAAGTTTTGGGATGTTACACTATGCGCCTCCACCTACCCATGCCCGCCGGCTGGATGCTTAGAGCTGGAGGGGTTCATGTTCCTCCTATGCCTCAAGGTTCCGCCGGCCAGGTGGCCATCACGCACCACTTCTACCTTGATCTCACGTTGGAACAGTGGATGGATCCCCATTGGGATCCCGACAACTATGGCACCTGGAATGCCTTCTTCGCTAACCGGCGAGAAAAGGAGCTCGCCAGGTATGAGGGTGACAACTGATGACCCACAAGTATAGGGGGTGTATCGTAGTATTTTCGATAAGTAAGAGTGTCGAACCCAACGAGGAGCCGAATTCGGTGACCCAGCATACCACTGCATGATGTAGTACACTATAGTCGTGGACATAACACCAATGAAACACCATTCACTAGTATTACATCCCTTAGAGTGGTACAACAGAAACACGGCAGGTCCAAGACATGACTATAGATTACACCTCGAATCTTTACAAAATATCTAGAGAACACTCTAGGTTAAAGAGAGAGAAAGAAACTTCTTACAAAGAAGAACCAGAAATAATAACACAGAACTATCTAGTAACTAAGATTAGCATCTAAACTATTTGGCTTGCCATTGCTGCTATTGTGATGCTCTATAGAAGTAAGTTTTATGGCTAGAGAATCTACTCCTATCTACTTAAGAACTTTGTCTTCAGTTCGGTTGATGTATATGTTGACTTCGTTAACTCTGTTGCAGAACTTGAGCTGTCGATGATGGTTTCATGAGTAGAAATTGATGTTGGCGTCGTCTTCAACGGCTTAGATCCTAGCAAGGGTTAAGAAGGTACGGTTGAGTACGAGCGTACTCAGCAAGTTCACTAAAAAGGAGTGTATGATGCACTATCTCTACAGCCACATAACATAGGTCGTAGGCAATGCAGGTTTTCGTAAACATTTCTTCAAAGGTTGCTTTTATTCTGAAAACTATGTCCGACAGCCTTCACAGGTTGACCAAAACCTTCGTGGGGTTTCTTTCCTGCCACGTTCGTAGCTCCTTCCCGGATAGGGAGTAACATGTCACAATTCTTACACTCTGCAGAGGTGCGTCACTTTTCCCACAAGAGACCTTAGCTTTGTTGCACAACCGAGTTGCATTCTCGTCCACACTTCCTTGGTGTGGGGTCCAGTCTAAGATCCAAGCCAATCACTGCCCTCTCCACGACCCCATATGTCTGCACGATCCTCCGGGCCGAGCTCCATCTCCGTTAAGCCCCAAATTTAGGGCAAGCTATAACCCTGATGAGTTCCCAAAGAATCTATGAGCTGGTGATACCCCTGGCAGGCTCCATAAAGGTCTGACTATACCTCCGGCAGCCACTCATAGATAATCTAGACACCAAAATCATGGGGCCTAAGGGTGCCCACCCATATGCTGGATCCATACAAGCAATCACAGCGTCACGATAAGGTCATCTTGCCTCCATATGAAAGGAAGAAGATACATCTGACTTCTCCGTCCCATTCCAAATCTCATGGTTGGTGCGTAATATACGATGCTAGAATCACTTGCGACATTGGTTGTTAAGTCCTAGATGATACATTACTGTACAATGGCACTTCCATTGCCAGTTAGGATAGATTAGCTGACCACCCTGGATCAGTACCCGATATTTCCAGTTAATTGTGAAAATAGTGTTTTTGACCTTTTTGAAATGCAGGTGATGACACAGTTGAGTTACAAGTATAGAAAATAATAAAAGGACATGAGCAAGTTGTGAACTTGCCTTTTGTGATTGCAAGATTATGCACTCACTATCTTCGAGATAATAGAAGATCCAATTCTGTAAATAGCATCATTGGTCCTATAAGGACTAATGTTTAAATAAGCAAGATGCAATTATGCATAAGTAATGTAATGTGGTTTGATAAACGCAAAACCCCGGACTAATCGTATCTGTTCTAGGGTTTGGAGTTTGTGATGAGTTCTTAGGAATGTGTTGTAGTTTTATCTTGGTTTCACACTGGTGCTTCTTATTAAGGCTTGTGAGAGTGTGTGAAACAATAAATAAATACAGCAAGTAATATGCAATATTAAAACATTCAAATGGGTATATCTGAAATATTGAGATTAATAATCAATTAGAGCTTTTAAAGAAGTGTTTAAGGATTACTTTTAATGTTTCTTAAAAGAATAACTTTTGAGAAAAGATTACTTTTACAATTTAAAAAGTATTCAAACTTAAAGCTAACACTTTAAGGTTTTCTTATTAGTGAAGATTATTAAAGAGGAAAACATTATTACACTAAAAAATCATAGTATAATGGAATTCATTTACCTTTTTATCTTATAAATCAATGGTTGTACTTAATAAGTAAATAATAGGTATTACTTCAATTAATTTGGAATTTGGTTTAAATCTTTAAGTGGTTTTCTCAAACTGGTGAAGGAATTAGTAAATAAAAGTTTGGTGATATTACAAGTGCATAGGATTCTGGTGATAAACAACATACCATTCTAGTTGATTTTATAATTGGTAAAAATCTTTTAGGAAAACAAAAATACCCTTAATTTGAGATGATAGTTTTAGTAGTTACATTTTAAAATGGTTTTAGCTATGTTATCTTCAATTAACATTAATTGACTTGTTATTACATTTTTAGACTTCAAACAAATAATGCTAAAGGTAATAGTAAGTATTTATATATTTTTAATGAATTAAAATAAAGGAAAAGAGTTAAAATAAGATTTGTTAAACCTTTATCTTTTATTTTACTTCAAAAGTGATAGTTGACATTTTTAATGTGTAGACTTTATTTTTGTGATCATTTAGGTATTAATATTTTTGTGATTTTTAAATAACAAGATATGATATTTATAAGTTTTATAACTTAATAAATAGTAAATATTAGTTAAGTGATACAAAAATAATTGAAACAAGTTTGTAAATGTAGATTTTGTTTTTCTAAGAATTTTGGTATATTGTTTATATTTTTCTTATTTACTAATATGAAAATATGAATTTTCAAAGTATTATTACTTATAAAATATTTATTAATTAATAATTATTTAAATAATTAACATATTAATGTTGAATAATAAGGTTAAATTATAGATTCTACTTTTCTGTAAATTTTCATATATTAAACATATTTTTCTGTATTATAATACAAAAGATATTAAATTTATAAGATTTAATCCTTTTATTAAATTTATGGAAACTAATTATATTTAAATCTATAATTTTTTATCTATTTCCTAAATAGGTACATAATTTTATTACCGAGTATTAACCTAGCTAGAGCCACTGACCCGTGGGGTCAGGGCCATGTCAGAAGACACATGGGCCTTGACTGAGTCAAACTTGTTGACTGGGCTGGGGTGACGTCAGCACGACGTCATCGTGACATCATCCAGAGATGTTCTTCAAAGATCGATGATCGATCTGCTGATTGGGCTTGTGCGTGCGGCTTTGGTTGGGGTGGTTCGAACGAGGAGAACGAGGCGAATCTAATGGTACTAGTTATGCTTGTTTTTGGTCACCGGAACCTCGTCAACGACGAGCTCCCACGACGGTGCGGTCGGGTCTCCCACGGACAGATGGTTACGATGAGCGGGCAGCGAATCGGTGAGCACCACACGAACGAGAAACTCACTAGGAACGCGACGATGCGGTCGGTGAAGCGAGGTGCAGCCAAAATCACCGGTGATCGTCGGTGACTGATGGCGGAGCGATGCTTCGATTGGCTCGACTACGGGTTCTCTAGCTTCCGTGGACTATCTAGGGAGAACAACAAAGGTACGGAGAGCACAGGGGTGCCCTCCATTGGACTTAGGGTCGTCGGAGACGGCGAGGACAACGAGCTCCGATGAGGTAGGTTTCTGCCTCTCGCGGCACAGAGAGGAAGAGAGGGTGGAATTGAGGATGAGGACGGACAGGGCATCACGGTGTCCTTTTGATCCCCTCTAAGCATCGGTGGCACGAATCTAGACGAAGTCTACATCACGGTAGCGGACGGCGGAGCTTCGACGACGGCCTTTTTGCAAGAAACCCCCTACCAAACGTCTGTCTCAACCCGTGGTCCTTCCTTTGGTCCCACTTGTCAGCCAGAGCACTGGAGATGACCTGGCTGGTGTTGGGCTGCTGTTGGGCCATGGCGAAGCGAGCGAATTTTTCCTGGGGCTGCACGTGAGCGGCGGTTAACACAAGGATGACCTGGCCCGTGGGCTGCGCGGCTGGCTGACTCTTTTTTCTTTTCCATTTCTATTTTTTGTTTTCTGTTTTTTCAAACTATTTCAAATATGAATCCCACAAGAGTTTAAAATGTGCAAAAACTTTGTAAGTTATGAATATTATTGTTTGTAGAATTTGTAATCATCTTCTCTTAATTTCTTATTGGGCAACAAAATATATTAGTTATACTAAAAGTCCTTTTCATTAAGAAATATTAATAAGGAGTAGGGTTCTTATAAATAAGTTTTCATAGAAATGATTCTGGTTTCACTAGACAATCTTAATGGTACTGATTTGAGATGTTTATCCATGTATATAGAATCTTGCTCCTACTTATCTTCATAAAGGATTTATCTAAATACATTATAAAGGATTTATCTTTGTGGTTCATAATATGATGATTTGGTTTTCAGGGTCCTCCATATTTGGTGATTTGCCAAATCCTATTCTACCTGATTTGTAGAGTTTAGAATTATTACAGAACACTTTTGGTTAAGTGATGATGAGTCAATAATAATCATTGGTAGAGAAATGCTCATGTTTATTCAGATGTGGATATATGAGTTTTGGGAGGATATAATAACTCATATTTAATTTTGGATATGGATAAATATTAGGGGTAAGACATATTACTATTATGTTTTGTTACCATGGATAATAACTCATCTTAGAATGAGCTATTGAGATTGCTTTCCTAACGTGATCTTGATAATCCTATGAGGGTGAGTCTCTATTAGAGTTTAAGACCACCAGATGGACAAGGCTTCCATTAATGCACTCTCAACTGACATTCTACTTATCTCTTAGACATTTCCTTTGACTGAGAGATACTATCCATTGGCTGCCTAAAAATAGGAATTGGTTTCACAACTCTCTTTATTCTAGGATGTTAACAAAGAGGTAGACATGGTTCTTGCCATGGGTTGATATGATCTTGGTTAAGGCTTCTAAAGAATTCCCATCCTCAGACTTCACTAAGATTGGATCATAGTTAAGGAATTCCTTTCCTAAATATACTCTATAAATGTCTCTTGTCTTATTCACAAAGATCACATCTTCCTGAATAAGACAATCATCTGACTCCACCATATTCATCACCATATGATGATATGGTCATGCCACTTCAACATTACTCCATCCTTACTCTTAGTATATAACTTCTCTTAATCAACTACCATTGAAACACCTATCAATGTAGCTACTGCTAACTCCATCTATTAACTTCCTTAACTTCATATTGCATTTACTTACAAGGCTTACAAGATTATAGTTCTCTCTATACATCACAAGTGATAATAATCCTCCATAATCGGTATGGTACTACTCTCCATAATACAAGTTGTTCTTGTACTAGCTTGGCTAAAGCACTATGCCTCCAACTACTCCTACAACTTATGTTATACACTTTATTATACTCTAGCTTGACTTCTCATGATCAAACTAGATGATTCATCTTACTAGGGCTTTACCTAATTTGGTATACTCACAACTCGTCTTCAACACCTAGTCATCTATTCTCAAGTGACTTGGGAATAATGACCACCATCATTTGATCAAACAAAGCTTAGGCTTCTAATTGTCTGATCAAGATCTATAATCAACTAAGTAGTAGACTTGTACTAATCTCTCTATAAAGCTGATCTTGTTAGAGAAGCTTACTTCTAAGTTTATACCCACTTGACTTAACAAGATTATTATCTGATGTACTAATACTACTAGCCTTCTCATAGCTTCTCAATTACTAGCTCAACTCTTGGGTTTAGGTACTGCTTCTAGTTAACTCATGAGTGAGTTAACTCCTCCAACATCAAATGGTTTGATCTCCACTAAGGATCACATTTCATTGATGATGGCACACTCTACCATAACTAGTTACTTCTTCTTATTAACTTACTTAAGGTCTTTGGAAGGTTTATATAATAGGTCAAAGATAAAGGTTAATAGGTGCTAGGTCAAGAATTGGTTACTCAGTAGTGATGATCCATTGACACTAGGACTTGGTTAAATAGGAATGTCACCTCTTAATAGCATATTAAGGGTATGTGTTGAATGTTCTAGGATTGACTTCCTTTACTATTCTATTTGTAATAATAGTTAGTGCTTAGAAACTACCATGATTCTCATGGTAGGAATAACTATTGCAAGCAAGTGTATCAAGGTTTAGTTATGAGGTTTCATTACTTAAGTTATATACTTAACTTGGTATTCAGGGTTTGTTGTAGATAATACCTTGATATCATCTTTAGAATATTAAGTATTCATCCTTGAGTTGCTGCATGGAATACCATGTAATGATATCTAGAAGATCAAGTACTCCTTATTAAGTAGTGTGTTGTGACTTAGTTTTATTACATTTGATCTACCCTTAGATAAAATTATATTACCCAAATATAAGGTTTTAGCAAAGGTCGCATTGAAACTTATAGCAGTCAACTTGATGATCTACTTCATTTTCACCAAGTTAAAAGAAGCTTCAATCACTTTGACAAGTTTTATTCAAAAGCGCAAAAATTATTCGGATTTTCTATGCATGAAAGCTATGCACACACCTTATCTTAGCTTATTTCTAAGCTCTAATGCTGAGGTGTTACATAGAAGGTGTTGACGAGTGGCTTGGAGAAGGAATTCTCTGTAATACTTAGCAAACGGATTTTTAGGGGTTTTTGATAATGCAGATAAATAAAGTGCGAGTAAATAAAAGACAATCATAATAGATGCAGCAAGTGGCCCAATCCTTTCTTTAGAAAAGGACAAGCCGGATGTATTACTTAAGATGACCAAACTTCCTCGAGGACACACGGGAATATCGTCAAGTGCTTTCGTTTCATATAGTTGATTAATCTTCTTTAGTTTGATAAGTGTTGTGTGGGTGAACTTGTGCTAATGTACTGATCTTCTTAGGACTAATACATACTTGTGATTAAACCCCTTGCAAGCATCCGCAAGTACAAGAAAGTAATTAAGATAAAAATCTAACCACAACTTTAAACTCTGAGATCCTACATCCCTTGTGCAAAGGTTTCCTAACGGGGGTTCAGGTTTCTGTCACTCCGGCAACCCCTATGATTAGTAGCCAAATACACAATGCATTCCCCTAGGCCCATAAAGGTGAAGAGTCATGTAGTCGACATTCACATGACACCACTAGAAGAATAACACCACAACTTAAATAACAAACTATTGAATCTTTCTCAACACTATTCCACTACTAACAACATGACTTCTCCCATGTCTTCAACAACTAAACGAACTACTCACGAGACATCATATGGATCAAGATCAGAGATGATATAATGATAAGTAACAATCTGAACATACCAATAATTCAATGGTTCGACTCAATAGCATCAACTACAACAAGTAATCAAGACTGGGAAAGTTTCCCCTAAGAACTATGCATGATTCAACCTAATTGTTACAGCGGTACAGAGTGCTGATGATGGTGCTGGTGGAGATGATGATGGAGATGATGGTGATGATGATCCCGATGAAGTCCAGCTTGATGGTGGTGTTGATGGCGATGATCTCCCCTCTCCGGGGAGGAATTTCCTCGGCAGATTTCTGCTTGCTGGAGAGCTCTTTCTCTCTCTATAGTTTTCCACCCGCAGAGGCAGCAGAATCTTTCTGTGGTCGCTCCCCTAGGCTTATGGTTTCGTGGGGATAATATACGCCAAAGGGGAGACCCAGGAGTGGGCCAGGGTGGCAACACCACCTGGTGGCGCGGCCAGGGTTGGCCCGCGCTAGGGGTGGTGTGGGCCCCCTGTGGCCCAACTCCGCTCCCCCTTCTGGCATCCTTCGTCTTCTGGAAAAATAGGATTTTCCATGTATTTTCTGGAATTTTCTGATCTTTGCGAATTTCGCCTCCAAACAACACCTTTTCCATCAGAATCCTAACTTCAGCGGTCCATCCTCCAAAAGTCATCAACCATGCAAAAACAGATGAAATAACATAAGTATCATCTCTTAATATGAAATATATCAATGAATAATAGTAAATTATGATATAGAATAGTGATGCAAAATGGACATATCAACTCCCCCCAAGCTTAGACTTCGCTTGCCCCCAAGCGAAAACTGAGCTCAATAAACATGACCTCAGGTTTATGGAGTGAACTGTCGATAAAAGAATACAGACAAGAAGCATCACATTCATCAATACATAAATCATAATAGCAGACAACTCATCACTATATAACTTTAACTTGTAATAAGTAAAGGAAGCACAATAAAGATACATAAAGTAAATCAAAATTGGTAATGGCAAACCTTGCTCTTGGTCAAGGAATAGTTAACAATTTGCAGGAGTTCAAATATAATGGGGTTTTCAATGATAGCTTTCAAAGTAATATTCACTAAAGTAAGAGCAATGTGCAAAACAAGGAACATAAGAAACATGATTGAGTAAATCATCATATGAATGAATGAAACGCAACAATTCAAAATACTTGCTAAGATAGAAAGGAATAGGTTTACTGACTCAACTAAAAAGTAAAAGATAGGCCCTTCGCAGAGGGAAGCAGGGATCTCAAGTTTCATAAAGAGCTTCCAAAAATTATGATACTTATTTGCTTTTAGCTCTCATTGCCCCTATCATAAACATCTTGAAGTGATTAAGGTTAAAGTGAACAAACTATGGAGTATATGCTTGACAAATTATAAGTTGGCAATCTCATGTCCCTTGCATATGAGGGTCGCTCCCCATGCTACTCAAGTTTAGTTACCGGTAAGTTCTTGTCATAGTAAGTACATGTGTATCATAGAGAACCGCTAACGGGGTACCCCTTGCCCGATGATACGGAAGAATCCCCATATCAAAATGACAAGGCAAGCAGACAATAAGCATCTCAGCATCTTCTTATTTACCATGGGAAAATGGTGCTTCTTTCTCTCTTTCCTCTTTTCTCATCTTTTTTTCTTTTTTCAATATCTATCACTTTTTTTATAAGAAGAAGGCTTCATAGATAGCTCATTATGGTTACACTGCAGGTTTCCACCATGATTAGGCATGGATTATACCATACGCCCAAGCGTTTCTCTAACACACATACATAGCTCCATGGACTTATAAGCTCCCCTTTCATTTCACACCGACGACATCCATAAACAAAAGATCATGATATCAACTGGGTACAATGTACAAGTGCAATGTTGAAAGTGTTCCCCATGATAGCATAATTCTGCTAATCCCTAACGTATAAGTGCAAGCATATACAACTTAGATGACACAATGGTTCAATTTTATTAGGTGTAAGAAAAGTACAGTGTTCTTTCAAGTTCGTGAGAGTTGTAATCACTAATTTTCACATAACAAGTTTAATTCGGAAGGAAGATAAAAACATGAATTTACTTGGAATAGCAATAGTGCTAATAGGTAGATGTGGTGGACACAAATGGCATAAGTTTTGGTTTAAGGATTGGATGCACGAGAAGCATTTCCACTCAGTACAAGTTTTTGGCTAGCAAGGCTGGGTAGTAAGCATAAGAGTTGAAGGATACAAACAAACATACAAGTGATAAAAACAAACATGCAATCTTCCTTGGAAGCACCAAACATCTTAACTATAGAATACTAAGCTTATGAGAAAATCAAGAAAGAAAGATGATGAAATTATATTTCTTTAAGAGTACTTTATTTTTTTATTCAATTCTCATAATAGTGTTGCTACTAACCAAGCCAGGTTTGCCAAAACAAACTAAATTTACTTAATGATCCCAAAGTGATACCAATACTAACAACAAGATCAATCATATATAGAAATTGAAAACTAAAATAAGATATGCAAAAGAGTAAATGATAGAACTTCTCATTAATATTCCATAACGACAACTCACACCAAGGGATACATAGATATCTAACAAGAGGGGGGACACTTCCATAATGCAAATCATCCTACATGATAACTTCTCTAGTCATGATATGACTCTACTAAAAAGGTAAAAAGATAAAAGATAGTGATATGATACCGCGACACTCCCCCAAGCTTGGAACAAACCAAGGGGATGCCAAAACCTGATGACGAATTACTCCTTCGGTGGTGGTGGTGTTCTCTCGATCGAAGTGAGATAATCTTGCAGGATCCTGCGGAGCCTGTTATTCTCTTCTTGCAGTATATCCACCTTTCTCCTTAGGACTTGGTACTTATCGCAAAACTCATCAGTTGCCCGTAGAGCTTCCACCGCTGCTGGGCAGGAACTGAGGTTTAGAATTGGAGGTATCAGCCCTTGTCCTTTCATTTCTGCCGACATGCCCTTCACTTCCTCATTGATGCTCCGATCCATATCTTAGTGCCTAGGTGTGATCCTTTCTTCTTCCACCCATCCTACGGAGGTCCTCTCCTCCAGGTTGCGATGGGGCTAGCGCTAGCGTCGTAGCTCGTAGTCCTCCGAAAACGAATCCTAAAACGACATCTGAATAGAATATATCGAAACAAAAACACAACGAGAACACGATATATGAACCTCGGGGGATCCGGGGGATTATATATTACGAAGTTTTACAACAAAAGGAAAGTACTAGGAGAAAACAGGTCGGAGACGGGCTCCGGGGTGGCCACACCACCTGGTGGCGCGATCAGGGGGGCCGCACCACAGGGTGGTGTGAGACACCCTGGCTCCGTTTCCGTCCCTCTTTCGCTTCTTTACTTTCCTTGTTAGATAAAAACTGCAAAAATATAACTTGGCAGATTTTTTGCAGACCTTTTCTTACCAGACCTGTTACCTATTCGAAAACAGACTCTACAGGTCTCTGAACTTGGCGTTTGATAAATTCTTCCAGACTTACTGCTTGAATAACATCGATATCTTCATCTTCATACACATATTGTTTGAGTCATTTAACCATTCAAACACCATTCTCTCCTATAGCCTAGAAATTTCTTTCACACAATTCTCATTAGCAACATTAGTGCAAGCGAGGTAATAAACCTTTTAAGTTAAATTTCAACTGAAATCCATCAAAACATAGGCTACTGTAGCAACTCCTTCTGAAATCCCAAAAAGAATTCAAAAGGAAATTGATTTAAGACGCAAATGCAAGAGTGGCAAAAATCTGCCAAAATAGACCAGCAGGTAAAGATCAATTTTTTCAAAATCTTCTGTTGCTCAAATCAAAACGTGCGAAACTAACGGAAGTTAAATAATAACCTGGGTCAGAAGCAAAAAAAATTACAGTTCAATCCGACCTATATAGATTTTTCACGAATTTTTATAGAGAAGCACAAAAATCTGTTTCGGGACAGCAACTTCCCCAAATCATACTTCTCTCTCATTAGAGGTTGATCTTGACACAAAAAGCGAACAAAAAGGATAAGGAGAGGTTATTGCAGAAGCAATAACTTCCAAGACTCAAATAAACAAAAACAAACTGAAAGCAAAAATATATTGGGTTGTCTCCCAAAAAGCTCTTTCTTTCTGGCCATTAAGATGGGCATGATAATTTCAATGATGCTCACATAAAAATATGAATTGAAGTAAAAGAGAGCATCAAGAAGAAAAAATACACATGTTTAAGTCTAACCCACTTCCTATGCAAGGGAATTTTGAAGAAAATACATTATTGAAACCAGAGGCTGCTAGCATAGGAAAGCAAAACAGGTGCAACATAAAGACTTTCAGCATAAAGCGAGGAAACTTAATATTATTGAGATGCATAAGAACCATCTTCCCTCTCTCATAATAACTTTCAGTGTCATGCATAAATTTAACGATATAACTATCACATGAACCATTGTAGCAATGATCACTTATTCTAACAGAAAACACAGGGACACTAGCTCTCATAACACTACTTTGTAAAACAATATTAGAAGTATCCTTACAGAGGATATCATGTCCATCTTCTACATAATTAGGGACAAAGTCTTTCACATTTGCAATTACAGGTTCAGCATCCACTTGTTCATCAGGTTCAACAGCTTTATTTGTACTTTCATTAACCATACTAGCTATCATAGAATGTTCCTTTATCTTAACTAGGAAAGGCATTTTCTCAATGTAAGGTTCAGGTAAAACATGATTAGCGGTATAAACTTCATTATTTCTTGCAGGAATACAATTAGAAATATCTTTATATGGCTCATGATACTTATTCCATTTCTTTTTAGGAATTTTAATATAGGAAGCAAAAGCCTTAAAATAAGTTGCAATAGCTTGAGAGTCTAAACCATAAGCATTACTAATACTACCAAAGTCATCAGTTCCTATAAAAGATTTAATGCATTCATAATCATTATTTATACCTGACTTTCTTCCTTTATCATTCTCCCATGCTCCAGCATTGTCTTGAATACGGTCTAGAAGATCCCATTTAGCTCCTTGTTCCATGCGTGTAAATGATCCAGTGCAAGAAGCATCCAATAGATCCTTATCATGAAGATAAAGCCTTGCATAAAAGTTATTGATAATAATATTGTTGGGGAGCTTATGAATAGGACATTTGAGCATTAGTAACTTCAATCTCCCCCAGGCTTGAGCTGTACACTCTCCATCAAGAGGCGAAAAGTTGTATATTTGATTCCGATCTTTATGAATCTCACTAGGAGGATAATTGAATAAAAGAGAGGCACTACTTCCTCCCATTCAAGAGATTGGCCATCCTTCAACAGCTTATACCATTCTTCAGCTCTTCCTTTTAGTGATAATGAGAATAACTTCTTTCTGACTTGATCTTTTGTAATCCCTACACACTTAAACAACCCACATAATTCGTGTATAAAGAGCAAATGATCACCGGGATGGACATTTCCATCTCCAAAATAGTAGTTATCCATAACACGATCAATATTTCTTGTACGTATTTTAAAAGTATCATTCTCAGCAGGTGGTGGTTCATCTACTACCTTAGTAGTGGTAGTAGCATTATGAAATAAGAAACTAAGTGAATTATCCATATTGAAATAAAGTAACTAACAGAAGTAAACAATACTCACAGTAGAAGTTTCCTTTACCAGTTCCACTCTCCAATAGCGCTTCACTCCTCGGCAACTGCGCTAGAAAATAGTCTTGATGACCCACAAGTATAGGGGGTGTATCGCAGTACTTTTGATAAGTAAGTGTGTCGAACCCAACAAGGAGCAGAAGGTGTTGATGAGTGGCTTGGAGCAGGAATTCTCTGTAAATACTTAGCAAAAGTATTTTTAGGGGTTTGTGATAATGCAGAGAAATAAAGTGCGAGTAAATAAAATGCAATAATAATAGATGCAGCAAGTCGCCCAATCTTTTATTTAGCAAAGGACAAGCCGGTTGTATTACTTAAGATGACCAAACATTCTCGAGGACACACGGGAATATCGTCAAGTGCTTTTGTTTCATATAGTTGATTAATCTTCTTTAGTTTGATAAGTGTTGTGTGGGTGAACCTATGCTAATGTACCGACCTTCCTAGGACTAATACATACTTGTGATTAAACCCCTTGTAAGCATCTGCAAGTACAAGAAAGTAATTAAGATAAAAACCTAACCACAACTTTAAACTCTGAGATCCTACAATCCTTATGCAAAGGTTTCCTAACAGGGGTTCAGGGTTTCTATCACTCCGACAACCCCTACGATTAGTAGCCAAATACACAATGCATTCCCCTAGGCCCATAAAGGTGAAGTGTCATGTAGTTGACGTTCACATGACACTACTAGAAGAATAACACCACAACTTAAATAACAAACTATTGAATCATTCTCAACACAATTCCACTACTAACAACATGACTTCTCCCATGTCCTCAAGAACTAAACAAACTACTCACGAGACATCATATGGATCAAGATCAGAGATGATATAATGATAAGTAACAATCTGAACATAACAATAATTTAATGGTTCCACTCAATAGCATCAACTAAAACAAGTAATCAACACCAGGAAAGTTTCCCCTAAGAACTATGCAAAATTCATCCCAATTGTTATAGCGGTACGGAGCAGTGATGATGGTGCTGGTGGAGATGATGATCCCGATGAAGTCCTGCTTGATGGTGGTGTTGATGGCGACGATCTCCCCTCTTTGGGGAGGAATTTCCCCGGCAGATTTCTGCCTGCTGGAGAGCTCTTTCTCTCTTTGTAGTTTTCCACCCCGCAGAGGCGGCGGAAGATTTCTGTGGTCGCTCCCCCGGGCTTAGGGTTTCGTGGGGATAATATACGCCAAAGGGGAGAGCCAGGAGTGGGCTAGGGTGGCCACACCACCTAGTGACGCGGCCAGGGGTGGCCTGCGCCAAGCATGGTGTGGGCCCCCTGTGGCCCAACTCCGCTCCCCCTTCTGGCATCCTTCGTCTTCTGTAAAAATAAGATTTTCCATTTATTTTCTGGAATTTTCTGATCTTCACGAATTTTGCCTCCAAACATCACCTTTTCCATCAGAATCCTAACTTCAGCGGTCCATCCTCCAAAAGTCATCAACCATGCAAAAATAGATGAAATAACATAAGTATCATCTCTTAATATGAAATATATCAATGAATAATAGTAAATTATGATATAGAATAGTGATGCAAAATGGACGTATCAATGGCCCACCCCCGATGAACCACAACGAAGCCGACCGTTGAATGTGGTAGGCGAACCATACTATCGCTGGCGTGATGCGCTACATCGCCATGGGAGATCATCCTCGCCTCCGGTACCCGCAATTTCACCAACCACAGAGCCACAAGAATGGTGGCGGTGGTGAAGGCCGAGGGTGTAAATGTGTTGTCATCTGGGAGCCCCCTCCCCCACGCGCCGTGAATATGAGGCCGGAGTGGCAGGTGCCCCCTCCCCCGTTCCCCCGTGCACAACCCAGGGAAGGGCTAAGGATCCAGCTGCATGCTACTAACGCTAATGATGACGATTCCAAAGACAAACCTAAAGCTATGTACTATAGGGCTAGACATGATTATGACTAATTTTTACGTTTTAATATTAATAAATGTCTTTTGTTTTGGCCACAACAAGTTGCAATACAACCTATTGAGATCGAGACAGTTCATATCCATATATATATAAGGATATCGCTAAAAATAAAGGTTTAATATTATATATCACCAACATCCGCACATCTCTAGTGTTGGGGTTTTCTTCTAATCCGTAACCATGGAGCATCTTCCTTACTTAACGGGATGCTTGGGTCATCCTTCATTGCAAAGAGCGGAATTTCATGAAACTTATCATAATCTTCTGACATGTCTGTCTTATCCTCCACTCCCATGATGTTTATTTTCCCTAAAAGAACTATGTGGCGCTTTGGCTCATCGTATGTTGTATTCTTTTGTTTATATTTCCTTTTTCTCGGTTTGGTAGACATGTTCTTCACATAGAAAACCTGAGCCATGATGGCTCGTGTATTAACAAGCTCGTTGGGGAACCCCAAGAGGAAGGTATGATGAGCACAGCAGCAAGTTCCCCTCAGTTATGAAACCAAGGTTTAATCGAACCAGTAAGAGCAAGGAAACACCCCAAAGGTGTTGCTAGCCGAGCCTTGGTAGGGATGAGGTTGTCAATCTAAACTTGCGATGAGGTTGTCAATCTCACCGTATTTTGCTGAAAACAAAGGATTAAACGTATCGAATGGAAGGAAGTAATAGTTTGCAGAAAGTAAACACAAAGCAATAAACAGTTTATAGATTATATGTAAAAGAAAAGGACCGGGATCCATAGTTCACTAGAGGTGGCTCTCCTTAAGATAGATAACATGTTGGGTGAACAAATTACAGTGGGGCAATTGGCAAACATCGATAAAGCAATACATGCATATACTAATCATCTTGACTCCTTTGAGACTTGATTGGGCATTACAACATTATACATAGACCTCCATCCAACTGCATCTATGACTAATAATCCACCTTCAGGTTATCATCCGAACCCCCTCCAGTATTAAGTTGCAAGCAACAGATTATTGCTTTACGAACTGCGTGTAAAGTAAACAATACGATTGTTCTATGAACAAAGGATTGTTGTTTTCTCCCTATTAGCAAGAGCACATCTAGTACCTTAGAGATTTCTGTCACTTCCCCAGATTACCAGAGGCATGAACCCACTATCGAGCATAAATACTAACTCTTGGAGTTGCTAGCATCTACTTGGCCAAGATAGCTACTAACAACGGAAAGCATGCAAGATCACAAATAACAAAGACATGATGGAATCAATAATCAATCTGAAATAGCATCTCAATATCAATCGGATCCCCGGAAACACAACATGCAGAATTACAAATAGATGATCTTGATCATGAACGGAGCTCACAAGATCTAAACATGAAAGAACAAAGGAGGAGAACCAGCCATCTAGCTACTACATGGATCCGTAGTCCAAGGATGAACTACTCACGCATCACACCGGAGGCTTGCATGGTGATTAAGAAGGCCTCTAGGGTGAATTCCCCTCTCCGGCAGGGTGCCGGGAAGAGCTTCAGATCCCTCCCGATCTAGGGATGGAGATCACGGCGGCTACAGACTCTTTCGTCGATTTTTGATCGGGTACTTAGGGTTTTCGTCCCGAGGGCAATATATAGGCGGAAGGAGAGGCCGAGGGGGTGCCGGGGCGGGCCAGGCCTCGCCGCGTGGCCAGGTGGTGTGGCCGGCCCCCAGCCCTTCTCTGTCTCGTATTCTGGCATCTGATGACTTCTAGAAAAATAGGCACTTTGGCTTCTGTCCCGTCCAATTCCTAGAATATTCATTTTCTGACTTTCCTAGAACCAAAAACATCAGAAAACAGGTAGCTGGCACTGTGGCTCTTATTAATAGGTTAGTCCAAGAAATCATATGAAAAGTACTCCAAAGTGTGGACAAAACACAAGAAAGTAGATAAAACCAAGCATGAAACATAAAAAAATTATAGATACATTTGCAATGTATCAACATCCCCAAGCTTAACTCCTACTCGTCTTCAAGTAGGTAAGTGATAAAAAGAAAGAACAATTTTTGAGGTGACATGCACAACCAAAGACTTGATCAAAGTATTTGTAAAACATTCATAGCTGGGATCATAGTACTTCAATCATAACATGAAAGACAAAGTTCTAGCAATAATACAAAGAAACTATGATGCAACATGTAAAGGCACAAACAAAAGGTTCATGAATAACAATGCTTTGCAAGACGTTTTCTTGTTTCACATAAATAAAACATAGCATAATAGTATTCAGCTTGCCCCTCATAGATTAGCAAAGATAAATGCATAGGACACCTTCAAAGTTCATAAGAGTGACTAGATACAAATAGTTTAAAACAAGCAATATCAAGTTATGCATCAATCAACTAGTCTTGGGCCAATGCACATAGAACTAAGAATGGCCACTATGCTCTCAAAGTAGGTGCATAAAGGTAGAAGGTGGAGACTCAATATAAGGGTGAAAGAAAGGCCTTCATAGAAGGAAGTAGGGATTCAAGTCTCATAAATAGCTTCCAAAAATTATGGTACTTATAGCTTTCAGCTCTCATTGCCCCTATCATAAGCATCTTGAAGGTGATTAAGGTTAAAGTGACACAACCAAGAAGATATGCTTGACAAGTTATAAACCGAAATCTCATGCCCCATACTTACGAAGACCGAACCTCATGCTACTCAACTTTAGTCACAAGTAAGCTCTTGTCATTGTAAGTACATATGTATCATAAAGAACCGCCAACGGGGTACCCCTTGCACATGATACATGAGTTGTCCCATAATCAAAATGACAAGGCAAGCAGACAATGAGCATCTTAGCGATCTTTTTATTTGCTATTTGCATAGGTTTTTATTGAGGATGCTTCATAGAGTGCTCATTATGGTTTTCTGCAAGTTTCCACCATGATTAGGCATGGCTTAGGCTAGCGGCCCAGGCATTTCTCTAACACACATACAAACTCCATGATCTTACAAGTTCCACTTTTATTTCACACCGTCGGGATCCATAAGCAAAAGAACATGATATGAACGGGGTACAAAGTACAAGTGCAATGTTGAAAACGTTCCCCATGATACATGGTTCTGCTAATTTCAACTTATAAAGCGCAAGCATATACGCAACAAAGAAGGACCCAATGGTTCAAGTTTATGAGATGCAAAAAAATTAAAGTGTGCCATCAAGTTCGTGAGAGCTTTAATCACTAGTTTTCTCATAACAAGTTTTAATTTGGAAGATAAACAAAAGAATGAATATACTTGGAATAGCATAAACTAGTAGGTAGGTATGGTGCACTCTTTTGAATAACTTGGTTTAAGGATTTGGATGCATGAGTGGAACTCATACTTGGTTGTGGGAGCGACAAACTAAGAGAGCAATAATGGCCATAATCATGCAGAGCGACAAAACATCATTGATCAAAGCATAAAGTGATACTACAAGTCGAAAACTAAAGGATCATAAAGGCTATGGTGACTTGAGATAGGCATAACATGGTGTGAGCATGCGCCAAGTCAACCCAAATAAAGCATCAAAGGAGAATACCACTATACTATGCTTTAATTTGCTAAAACAATGCATGATTCATCCAAGGCACATTAAGCAATCTCAATTGTTTATAACAATTCATGCTACAACAAAGAATACTAAGAAAAGCCAAAACAATATCAAGCATGGCATGACAAAGCATAGGCCACAGTCAAAAACGAGCTCTTTTTACCACATAAGCATAAACTTTCCTACTCTTTTCCAAACCAAACCAAACTATTTGCAAACCAATGTATGAAAGAGGGGGTCTAACCAATTTATTCAGCAAACTAAGAAAACCAAGCAAACGAAAAACCAAAACGAAAACGAAAAAGAAGACACTCCAAGAACAACACAACTGTGCATGAAACAATAAAAATGAAGCGTTTGGAAGAAACCTGGGATTTTTATTGATGAAGAGGGGGATGCCTTGGGCATCCCCAAGCTTTGAAGCTTGTACTTCTTGGATATTTCTTGGGGTGACACGCGTGGCATCCCCAAGCTTGAGCTTTAGTCCATCCTTCATCTCATTACTCATTTCTTCCATACACCTGAAATTTTTCCTTCATAGAAAACTTCACACAATCTTTATTAGCAACATTGGTGCGCTCAAGATAAATAAGTCATAAGGTTCAGTTCTAACACAAAATAAACTTCCATTAGAACACTATCTACTGTAGCACTTCCCTCAAAAAGCTCAATTCCCCAAAAGAACTCGAATCAACAAGAAGCAAATGCAAAAAATGGCAGAAATCTGTCAAAATAGACCAGTAGGTAAAGACGAATTATTTCGAAGACCTTCTGTTGCTCAAATCAAAAAGTGCTGAACTAATGAAAGTTAGATAATAACCTGGGGCAGAAGTACAAAAATTAATGCCTCAAAAAGACTTTCAGAGATTTTACACGAATTTTTAAGGTGAAGCACAAAAAATCTGTTTCGAGACAGCAACTTTCCCAATCATTACTTCTCTCTCATTAGAGGTTACTCTTGGCACAAAAAGCAAATAAAAAGGATAAGGAGCAGTTCTTACAGAGGTAATAACTTCCAAGACTCATCTAAAACTTTTGGGTTATCTCCCAATAAGTACTTTTCTTTAGCGCCTTTAAGTTAGGCATAAGAAGCAAGAAAAAATCAAGTGTTCTCAAATGAAGAAGCATTAAGACCAAATTTCTTGCCCTTACCTCTCTTACTTTTATTCTTAACCTTGGGGAAAATATGATTGTTCGGTGGAGAAGAAAGGTCCATGGTCCCCTTTCCCACATCTATTATTGCTCCAAGGAGTTCTAATAGGGACCTTCCAAGTGTAATTTGTCCTTTTCCTGTACATTCAATAACAAGATAATCAGTAAAAATCATTTTCCCAAGGATCTTTGTAAACACTCCTTCAGCTATTCCAATAGGTAATATGGTAGCATTATTAGCAAGAGATATTTATTTTCCTCCTTCAGTAAGACCCCAAACATTCAAAGATTCATAAATATCTTTGGGCATAAGACAAAATTCAGACATGATATCACAGCGGGCTTGAAAAGTTTCAGTGTTTATCTCAATCTTTACTGTAGGGAGCCACTTTGATGGTTCAGAATTTATTGGAACATAATTGTGATGCTCCCAGAGCGTATTATAGCAATCTTTTAAGCTAGCAGTGCCAGTCTCAAGAGTGTTCAGTCTAGCAAATATTTTTGTGAAAGAAATATCAGTTTGGCTAGGCAAGTTGTAAGTAAGGATCAATTTCTTTATAGCATTAATAGCATCATCCTCATTACATTGGAGGAAATATCCTCCCACAACAGCATCTAAAGCATATCTATAGCAGAGAGCAATCCTAAGGTAAAAATTGCTAAGGAACAAGCTTTGAGTCATTTTAGGCTCGGTTTTTTTTATGTAGTTCAGAGATTCTAGACCAAGCTTCCTTGAAGCTCTCCTCAATTCCTTGTTTAAAAGTGAAAATAATATCCTCAGGTAACATAGTGATTGGAGCAAGGTGATACGTCCAAAACGTATCTACTTTCCCGAACACTTTTGCTATTGTTTCTCCTCTAAACTTGTGTGATTTGGATGCAACTAATTTGGACTGACGGTGTTTTCAGCAGAATTGCCTTGGTGTCTACTTTTTGTGGAGAAAACCAACTATCAGGAAAAATCCTGGAAAATATGCCAAAAATCCTATTTCACCCGAAGACTCCAGGAGCTAGAATACGAGACGGAGAAGAGCCATGGGGTGGCCACACCACCTGGCGGCGCGGGCCAGGCCAGGCCGCACCAGGGGTGGTGTGGGCCCCCCAGGCACCCCCTCGGCCTCTCTCTTCGCCTATAAGGAGCCTTCTAACCTAAAAACTCCGGGGGGTTCGACGTTTTTCCAGAAGGAGTTCCGCTCCGCCGCCACCATCAGATTCCACGAAACAGCACCAGAAACTCGGTTTTGGCACCCTGTCGGGACGAGGAATTGGAGGAGATCATCGCCATCATCATCACCATCGCTTCTCCGTCGACCATCGATGTTTCCCCCATCTATGAGTGAGTAATCCCCCCTGTAGGCTATGGGGATGGTAGGGATTGGATGAGATCGTTCATGTAATGGCATCAGATTGTTAGGGCATGGTGCCTAGTATCTTTTATTAGTGCTTTATGACTTTGTTGCAACTTGTTGTGCTTAATGCTTGTCACGAGGGCCCGAGTGCCATGATTTCAGATATGAACTTATTATTGATTCATTATGATAGTATTGTTTTTGGTCTTATCTGCAAGTTGTATACACACATTGTTGTCCAGAACCTATGGCCCCGAAGTGACAGAAATCGGGATAACCGGAAGGGTAAGGCTTTGATGTGAGGATCACATGTGTTCACGGAGTGTTAATGCTTTTCTCTGGTGCTCTATTAAAAGGAGCACCTTATTTGCTAGTAGTTCCCTAGAGGCCCCGCTGCAAATGGGCTGGCAGGACAAAAGATGGTGTGCAAGTTCTCATTCGAACATGTATGACTATATATGGAACACATGCCTAGGATTGTCTAGTACTTGGGTGCTTTATCTTATTTATCTGCAATTGCCCTATGTTCTGATTCCTATGTGAATTGTCTTGTCCATGCAATGCCCGTCCATCCATCCCTATGCCTACCGCACTCGAATCACGCTGTTTAGTGCTTTTGTTACTACTGTCTTTGCTTTGCTACTGCTGTTACTCTGCTATTCCTACTACAAAACTATTGCTACTGATAAACTGCTGTGAGCAAGATTGTTTCCAGGTGCAGCTGAATTGACAACTTAGTTGTTAAGGCTGATAAATATTCTTTGGCTCCCCTTGTGTCGAATCAATAAATTGGGTTTCACTTCCCTCGAAAATAGTGCGATACACCCCCTATACTTGTGGGTCATCAAGACTATTTTCTGGCACCGTTGCCGGGGGGCATAGCTTTATTTATCAAGTTCACTTGGATTCTCTATTGTTTGCTGCTACCCATCCATCATGGTAAGTCTCGTGATGGCAAGGTTCCTATTTTACCATCCACTACAAGAAGAGGTACGGTTCTGAACACCTCTACTGCTCTTGATTCACCGTCTGTTTTGAGTAAGTTCCTTACACTACCACATACACATGCTACACACACTGCTACTACTGCTGAATCTGAAACTTCTGATACTTATTATGCTGCTTCTACTGTGCTTGATAAGAGTGGTTCATTAGGTCCTTTCCTAGATGCTACGATTTCTAGAACTATAGCTGGAAATACCGAAACTCCTAATGAAGACACTACCACACTTGTTAGCTCACCTGAGTCTAGTAAGAGTTATGATGCTGAAGAAGATTATGTTGAGATGACTGGTGAGTTTATTGAAGAATGTAGGAACACCCATGATAGGAGCGCTGCTAAGAGTCTCCTTGAGAGGCATACTATTAGACCCAAATTATCTCTTGATGCTAAATTTGCTGCTTCTCCCATAAACATTATAGATGAAGATTATGATTTCTCTCTCCATCTATCTTACATAGCTATTGTAGAGAAAGAACCTTTTTGTGGGACTAAGAATGAAAGTGCGGTAGCACATATGAATGAACTTTCTACTATGAGTGGCTTGTTTTCTGATGATATTAAGATGCGTACTTACTTTGTTGCTAAGATTTTTCATTTTTCACTGAAAGGAGAAGCTAAAACTTGGTTTAGTAATTTACCTCCTGGATCTATTGATAGCCCTGAGTGCTTGATTAGTACTTTCCTGCAGAAATATTTTTCTCCCAGTGCTAGACATGCTATTTTGCTGGAACTTTTTGATTTTAAACAAGGAGAAAAAGAGGTATTGCCCGAATCTTGGGCAAGGTTTTGTGCTTTGATTCATGCATAGGCTGGAAGTCTGTTACCTAAGAATGAGCTTCTTGATATATTTTATAATGGAATAACCAAAGAATCTAGGACATACCTAGATAGTTGTGCTGATTGTGTTTTCAGGAATAGGACTCCCAAGGAAGCTGAGGAATTAATGGCTAAAATAAGCAAGAATTATGAAGATTGGACTCCTCCTAAACAAGTTACACCTGAAGTAATTGTACCTGAACCACCTATTCATGTGCCTATTCCAACATCAAAGAAGAGGGGAGTTATTGAATTAAATGATGAAGTGATGAAGGAAGCTAAGAAATGTCTTAAGGAGAAGGGAATTAAAGCTGCAGATGTCAAGAATTTACCTCCTATAGAAGAATTATGTAAGCCTATTCCCTACTCATCCACTATTGAGGTACACTCTCTCCAACACTTTGATGAAGGTGATATCCCTTACTTGAAACCTCCTGATCAATGCTTATAAGAATTTGATATCTTTATTGTTAAGCAAGATAACATTAATAAAAGGGTGCAAAATCATCTTATGGAAAACACAAGAGCTATTGTTGAGTTGAAAGATATTTTGGAAAGAACCTCTAATGATGTTAAAATGATTGTTAAACACTTTCAAATGGTTCAAACTCAAACAACTCGTTAAAGTGCAAAACGACTTGCTAGTTAATGCTGCTAAAGAAAAACATGCTTATGAAATTAGAACTAGAAGCAGAGCTGCTACCCAGGATCCTCTATATCCTGAGGGGCATCCCAAAAGAATTGAGCAGGATTCTCAACAAGCTGAAAATGGTGGTTCTACTCGTAAGAAAAGGAAAAAAGAAACGTAAAACTATTGTAGAACCCTCTGAACCTGCTATAGATCCGAATAGTATATCTATCTCTGGTGCTGAAACTGAAAGTGGTAATGAAGAAAATGTTGTTCCTAATGAAGAAAAAGTTGAAGAAGAACCTGAAAACCACATTAAGAATACTAAATACACCAAAGAAGATTTTATTGCTAAGAAACATGGTACTGAAAGAGAACATTGGGTCCAAAAACCTATGCCTTTCCCTGATAAGAAACACAAATCTAAGGAAGATGAACACTATAATAAGTTTTGTGAGTGGATGAAGCCTTTATTCTTGCAAATTTCTTTGACTGATGCTATTAAATTGCCTCCTTACTCAAAGTACATGAAGGACATTGTCTCGAATAAAAGGAAGATCCCTAATGAAGAAATCTCTACTTTGCTTGCTAATTATTCTTTTAATGGTAAGGTTCCAAAGAAACTTGGAGACCCAGGGATTCCAACTATCCCTTGCTCTATTAAGAACAGTTATGTTAGAACTGCTTTGTGTGATTTGGGAGCTGGAGTTAGTGTTATGCCTTTCTCTCTCTATAAGAGGCTTCAACTAGAAAAATTGATACCAACTGATATATCTTTGCAAATGGCTGATAAATCTACCACTATTCCTGTGGGTATATGTGAGGTTGTACCTGTTCAGGTGGCTCATAATTGCTTGATATTAACTGATTTTGTTGTGCTTGAAATGCCTGAAGATGATAATATGTCTATTATTCTTGGGAGACCTTTTCTTAATACTGCATGAGCTATTATTAATTGTAATCAAGGAAAGGTGACCTTCAATGTTAATGACAAGGAACATATTGTCTATTTCCCCAAGAAGATTGAAAGGACTTATGGCTTGAATTCAATTAAACATGTTGAAGGCATTCAAGTTGGAGAAATATATTGTCCCATACCAAGAGAAAAATTTGAAACTATTATGATTGGAACCATTGCTATCAAGGTTGAGGTAACATAATCATTAGTGGAGTACAAAGTTTTGTCTCATATGCAATTGTTTTGGTAGCAAGACTTGATCAACCTTGTTAACAAAAGGATTCCATTGAACAAAACAATGTTTCCATTATGATTATCTTTGTTTATTTCTATCCTTTGCATTTTAGTTTTTGCTTTCGTTTAGTTTTCTTTGTGTTGTTAGTTTCTTGCATGCTAGAACTTCTGTAGTTCTAGCCTTGTTTTGTCCTTGCATCATGTTTCCAAAAGAAAAAAATCTCTGTCAGAAAAATCATTCTTCTATTTCTGAAAAATTCCCAAAAATAAAGTGTCTCGAAAAATTCCAGAAAATTCATATTAAATTTTTACGTGAAAAAAGGGGCAGAGGAGTACCTGGTAGGTACTAGGGGGGCTCACCAGGTAGGCACACCATGTGGTGGCGCGGCCAGCCCTGGGTGGCGCCATGCCCTGGTGTGGGCCACCCCTGGCCCCCCACTACCTCTCTCACCTGCCACTTTCTTCTCTCTCCCGAGTAAGCTCCAGTTCATAGCTCAAAATCGCGTTTTTTCTGTGGTTGCTCTCGATTTCTTCGATCTCTTTGCTCAGCCCATCTTTCTTGCTGAAATTTGGAGCATTTGTTCCCTGGTATGTGACTCCTCTCCTTGTCCAAGTAGATTTGTGTTTAGTGGATTATATGTTGAGTATTTTGCTGCTGTAGGTGATTGGTTATGAGATCTTGTAAGCTTGTTTGATGCTTAGAGATATAGTTTTGATGCATGTTTAGGCCTCTTGCAAGTCCCTATGAGTAGAATCCTTCATTATATTTACTTTGCAATCACTTGTTTAATAGGTGTTTAAATTTCAGAATACCAAGCATGAACAACCGTACTTTTGGAGAGATATTTGTGAGTGATGCACCTAGGAGGTAGATGCCCTCAAGAACTCTCAAGCTAGGCCATCATACAATGAAGACCTCATTGCAACACGCATTGGCAGGGAAAGGGATGATGGAGATGCTCACCCATCCTCTTTTCCTTGTTTTACTTTCTTGCAAGCTATAGGTATTCTTGATGATTTCTTGCTACTGATTGAGAGGGTTGGTTTGACCTCTTATATGCAAGATGAGAGTGCACAATACGCTATACTCACCAAAACTTTTGTTGAGAGCTTCTCATTTACTAACACACCCTATCAATCTACTGTCTCTTTTAAAATCTATGATATGCCCTTCACCATGCCTTTGGAGAGATTTTGCAGTATTGTAGGTGTGCGTATGACTGGGACCGTGAAGAAAATTCAAGGGCGACCCGCTGATTTGTTGGAGCTATACCGAGGGGTGACCAATGATGATGACCGTGTGGCGCAGGGCGGAAAGATAAGAAATATCCAACTCCCTACTCTTAGATATTTTGCATATTATCTTGCCACTAGTGTTTTGGGTAGGGAGAACACTAGTAATATCTCCAACTATCATTTAACATTCCTTGCTGCTGCGCTTAACAATGATACCCGGTACAATCTTGGCTCGCTTATTGCTCGTCGCCTAGCTGCTAGGGGGCCTATCTATGGGGGCATCATTGCCTCGCGTGTAGTCAATGCATTAGGTCTTTCAGTGGATCCCGATGATGCTATGCTAGCACCACAGATGCTCGACCTTGTTGCCATGAAAACTCATCACTTTGTCACTACTACCTATGATTTGAACAATCTAGTATATAGGATGCTTTTCACTGACGGGGATGAAAGGGAGATCCTTTTGCCACAGCCTGCTTTGTTTAGTGTTGATAGGAGACCGTGGTCGCGCTCCAAGGAGGAGGTGGACGAGCAGCTTCCCTTGCTGGGTTTCCACGAGCAGCACCAGGAGGATGTGCCCTCCTACGATTACTCCGTGCACTACGTAGGGACGTACTCGAGCTCGCACCAGGACGAGGGTACTTCCACGTCATACCATGGTGACACTTCATCCTGGCCAGCTTGGGATTGATACCCACTTAGGCCAAAAGCCTAAGCTTGGGGGGAGGTACACCGACACCGCACTCATCTCTATATCATGTTGCGTCGGTACTTTGTATATTCATGTTTTCGTTCTCTTTTTAGTTTTCGTTCTTCTTTCCTTTTGCTTTCTAAAAACACAAAAAGACCAAAAAATATTTTTGTTGTTTTCTTTGGTTTGCTTCTTCTTTTTGCCTTGGTTTGCTTTTCCCTTTTTGCTTTGTTTGAACTATTCGAAAAACCCAAAAAGATTTTTCTTTGTTTGTTTTTCCCTCTTGGTTCTTGTTTGAAAATCGAAAACACCAAAAATATTTGTCGTTCTTCTTTGGTTTTTGCGAGTTTGCTTCAGGGTTCGGTAGTTCTCAGTGGAATATTGGTTTCATATTATTATTCAAGCCACACAAGTGAAGAGCAATAATGAGGATCAATGACAACTTGAGGCATGGTAAGAGGCTGGTAACGAACTCTATTTGTTTTCATTTTTATACATATACTCATCACTGTGGGCATTCTTTGTCTGTTCATGTAGAGTGTATGTTTTCTTTGGTTGCTTAGTAGTTCTTGCTTTCTTATGATTAGCTCCAGCTCGCTAATAGTTTGTAGCATGTCTTATGAATGTTTTCTTGCATTACTCTATTCATAAATTGCTATGACACCGTGGTATCCTCCTCTGAATGTTTCATTTGGCACATGCTCACGCATGCACATGACTGTAATAATCAGTTAAGCCTCGATGAATTATTTTGCTTTGAGGATCTTGAATCACTTTCATGCCATGAGTAGTCCTGTTTTGTTGCAAGCATGATAATGACAGCTATTTCTCTCTTGTTTGTCGCTCCCTTACTGCTGCTAGCCTTCATTCCCACTAAGTGTTTTACTCATGTTTCCAAACGCCCCAAACCGAATATTGCCAAAGTGTCCACCATACCTACCTATTAGCATCATTTGCTACCTCCGTGCATATTCAATGTGCCTTGTTTTCTTCCGAATAAAATGTTTGCTTGTTATGGGAAAATTAGTTAGTAAAGCTCTCACGAACTTGATGACACACTTTATTTTCCGCACTTAATAAACCTGAACCATTGTGAACTCTTCATGAAAGTTATATGCTTGCAAATTATAGGCTGGGGATTAGCAGAACCGTGCTATCATGGGGAACGCTTTCCACACTTGTAAATATATACCCAGTCGATACCTTGCTCTTTTGTTTGCGGATGTCGTCAGTGTGAAATAAAAGGGGAGCTTGTAAGTCCATGGAGTTATGTATGTGTGTTAGAGAAACGCCTGGGCCGCTGGTCTAATCCATGCTGACATGGTGGAAACCTGTAGCGTAACCATAATGATATCTATGAAGCATTTTTATAAATAAAGAGACAGATAGCTATTGAGAAAAAGAAAAAAAGAGTTTTATGAAAAGAGGAAAGAGAGAAAAAAGCACCATTTTCCCATGGTAAATAAGAAGATTGCTGAGATACTCATTGTCTGCTTGCCTTGTCATTTTGATATGGGGATTCTTCCGTATCATCGGGCAAGGGGTACCCCGTTGGCGGTTCTCAATGATACGCACATACTTACGATGACAAGAACTTACCGGTAACTAAAGTTGAGTAGCATGAGGAACGGCCCTCATACTCAATGGACTTGGGATTTTCAGTTTATAGTCTGTCAAGCATATAACTCAGATTGGACCTCACTTTCACCTTAACCACTTTAAAGATGCTTATGACAGGGGCAATGAGAGCTCAAAGCTAATGAGTACCATACTTTCAGCATTTGGAAGCCTTTCAAAATTATTCAAAACCTTTTTCTTCTACTTGTTGATTCTCCACATATTCTTTGAGCACCTTCTTGAGAGCATAGTTGTCATTCTTTGTGTTTGTTCCATTACTTGATTATTTGTGTTATGACTGATGCTTGTATCGTTGATATCTTTACTTCTAGTCATCACTTGAACTTCAGAGGTGCCTTGGCATTCATAATCAAAGGCAAGCGAGGTATCACTCTATCATACCTTTCTATGAGCATTGTAATGTTGCTTATGTTTATGCTTCATGCTACTTATTATTCTTGAGTTGGAATCTCCTCATAGCTTGCAATGACTATTAAGTAGACTTGTTGCATTCTCTTTATTATGAACTGTCTAAGTAGTTGATCACATTGCTGAGAATATTTACATCATATGAAGCAAATGTGTTCGTGAAAGTTCTTTTATCGCACTCAGTTTTCAACCTTATTGCTTGAGGACAAGCAATAAGCTAAGCTTGGGGGGAGTTGATACGTCCAAAATGTATCTACTTTCCCGAACACTTTTGCTATTGTTTCTCCTCTAAACTTGTGTGATTTGGATGCAACTAATGCGGACTGACGATTTTTTCAGCAGAATTGCCTTGGTGTCTACTTTTTGTGCAGAAAACCAACTATCAGGAAAAATCCCGGAAAATATGCCAAAAATCCTATTTCACCCGAAGACTCTAGGAGCCAGAATACGAGACGGAGAAGAGCCCTGGGGTGGCCACACCACCTGGTGGCGCGGGCCAGGCCAGGTCGCGCCAGGGAGTGGTGTGGGCCCCCAGGAACCCCCTCAGCCTCTCTCTTCGCTTATAAGGAGCCTTCTGACCTAAAAACTCTGGGGGGTTCGACGTTTTTCCAGAAGGAGTTCCGCTCCGCCGCCACCATCAGATTCCACGAAACAGCACCTGAAACTCCGTTCTGGCACCCTGCCGGGATGGGGAATTGGAGGAGATCATCGCCATCATCATCACCATCACTTCTCCATCGACCATCCATGTTTCCCTCATCTATGAGTGAGTAATCCCCCACTGTAGGCTATGGGGATGGTAGGGATTGGATGAGATCGTTCATGTAATGGCATCAGATTGTTAGGGCATGGTGCCTAGTATCTTTTATCAGTGCTTTATGACTTTGTTGCAACTTGTTGTGCTTAATGCTTGTCACTAGGGCCCGAGTGCCATGATTTCAGATCTGAACTTATTATTGATTCATTATGATAGTATTGTTTTTGGTCTTATTTGCAAGTTGTATACACACGTTGTTGTCCGGAACCTATGGCCCCGAAGTGACAGAAATCGGGATAACCGGAAGGGTAAGGCTTTGATGTGAGGATCACATGTGTTCACGGAGTGTTAGCTTTGCTCCGGTGCTCTATTAAAAGGAGCACCTTAATTGCCAGTAGTTCCCTAGAGGCCCTGCTGCAAACGGGCTGGTAGGACAAAAGATGTTGTGCAAGTTCTCATTGTGAGCACGTATGACTATATATGGAACACACGCCTAGGATTGTCTAGTACTTGGGTGCTTTACCTTATTTATCTGCAATTGCCCTGTGTTCTGATTGCTATGTGAATTGTCTTGTCCATGCAATGCCCGTCCATCCATCCCTATGCCTACCGCACTCGAATCCCACTGTTTACTGCTTTTGTTACTACTTGCTTTGCTTTGCTACTGCTGTTACTCTGCTATTCCTACTACAAAACGGTTGCTACTGGTAAACTGCTATGAGCAAGATTGTTTCTAGGTGCAGCTGAATTGACAACTCAGTTGTTAAGGCTGATAAATATTCTTTGGCTCCCCTTGTGTCGAATCAATAAATTGGGTTTCACTTCCCTCGAAAATACTGCGATACACCCCCTATACTTGTGGGTCATCACAAGGCTAGACATAGTGGCAACTTAAGAAGGGAACTAATTTTTTGTGTTTTTGAAATAAGAAAGCAAACTAGTAAAACTAATTTTGTGTGTGTTTTTGATAAAGAAACAAGGAAACAAAGCAAAAAGAAACTAAGCAAGACAAAAATAACAAAGTAAAGAGATTGGTTATGAGGGACTCCCCTTGTGAAGATGTCCTTGACTCCCTGGCAACGGCGCTAGAAAAGTGCTTGATGGCTCGTGTATTAACAAGCTCGTTGGGGAACCCTAAGAGGAAGGTATGATGAGCACAGCAGCAAGTTTCCCTCAGTTATGAAACCAAGGTATAATCGAACCAGTAGGAGCAAGGAAACACCCAAAGGTGTTGCTAGCTGAGCCTTGGGAGTGCGCACTACCGGTGCTAGTAGCAACGTGGAGACATGCACAACACAACCACAGAACTCTGTCCCCAACTTGCAATGAGGTTGTCAATCTCACCATGTTTTTCTGAAAACAAAGGATTAAACGTATCGAATGGAAGGAAGTAATAGTTTGCAGAAAGTAAACACAAAGCAGTAAACAGTTTATAGATTGTATGTAAAAGAAAAGGACCGGGATCCATAGTTCACTAGAGGTGGCTCTCCTTAAGATAGATAACATGCTGGGTGAACAAATTATAGCGGGGCAATTGACAAACATCGAGAAAGCAATACATGCATATACTAATAATCTTGACTCCTTTGAGAGTTGATTGGGCATTACAACATTATACCTAGAACGCCATCCAACTGCATCTATGACTAATAATCCACCTTCAGGTTATCATCCGAACCCCATCCAGTATTAAGTTGCAAGCAACATATTATTGCTTTATGAACTGCGTGTAAAGTAAACAATACAATTGTTCTATGAACAAAGGATTGTTGTTTTCTCCCTAGTAGCAACAACACATCTAATACCTTAGAGATTTCTGTCACTTCCCCAGATTACTAGAGGCATGAACCCAATATCGAGCATAAATACTAACTCTTAGAGCTGCTAGCATCTACTTGGCCAAGATAGCTACTAACAACGGAAAGCATGAAATATCACAAATAACAAAGACATGATAAAATCAATAATCAATCTGAAATAGCATCCCAATATCCATCGGATCCCCGCAAACACAACATGCATAATTACAAATAGATGATCTTGATCATGAACGGAGCTCACAAGATCTAAACATGAAAGCACAAAGGAGGAGAACCAGCCATCTAGCTACTACATGGATCCGTGGTCCAAGGATGAACTACTCACGCATCACACCGGAGGCTTGCATGGTGATGAAGAAGGCCTCCAGGGTGAATTCCCCTCTCCGGCAGGGTGCCGGGAAGAGCTTCAGATCCCTCCCAATCTAGGGATGGAGATGACGGCGGCTATAGACTCTTTCGTGGATTTTTGATCGGGTACTTAGGGTTTTCATCCCGAGGGCAATATATAGGCGGAAGGAGAGGCCAAGGGGGTGCTGGGGTCGGCCAGACCACCCCCTGGCGCAGGCCAGGCCTGGCCGCGCGGCCAGGTGGTGTGGCCAGCCCCCAGCCCTTCTCCGTCTCGTATTCTAGTATGTGATGACTTCCAGAAAAATAGGCACTTTGGCTTTTGTCCCATCCAATTCCGAGAATATTCATTTTCTGACTTTCCAAGAACCAAAAACAGCAGAAAACAGGCAGCTGGCACTGTGGCTCTTGTTAATAGGTTAGTCCAAGAAATCATATGAAAAGTACTCCAAAGTGTGGACAAAACACAAGAAATTAGATAAAACCAAGCATGGAACATAAAAAATTATAGATACATTTGCAATGTATCAAGCCACAATATTGGCTAGGACAAATGGTTCATCTATATATGCAAGATTGTTGAGATCCACTGTTGTCATTCTGTATTTCTTGCTACCTCAACCCCACCTCCTGATAGCTTGACCCATTTACACTGAAACTAAGGGACCTTAAAATAAGGTCCATAGTCAAGTTCCCATATCTCCTCTATGTAACAATAATATGTGTCCTTTTGCCCATTCTCATCTGTTGCATCAAATCGGACAACACTGTTTTGGTTGATGCCCTTTTCATCTTTGACGATCGTGTAAAATGTATTCCTATTTATCTCGTACCCTTGGAAAGTCAATATAGTCGAAGATGGTGACCTGGCCAACAAGTACAACTAATCTCCAATAGTGATGTCATTCATGAGATGTGTCTGCAACCAACCGCCAAAAGTCTTCACATGTTCATCGCTAATCCAGCAGTCAGGCTTCCCCGGGTAGTGGGAGTGTACAATATTCTTGTGTTCCTTGATATATGGAGGTACCAAGGTGGAACTTTGCAGAACTGTGTAGTGTGCTTTAGTGAGAGAATGCTCGTCCATACATATCCTTGCTTTCTTTCCTAGCATGCCTTTTCCACTCAGTCTACCCTCTTGCTGTGATTCAAGAACACCAATGGGCTTAAGGTCAGGAATAAAGTCAACACAAAACTCAATGACCTCCTTTGTTCCATATCCCTTGTAGATGCTTCCTTCTGGCCTAGCACGGTTATGAACATATTTCTTTAAGACTCCATTGAACCTCTCAAAGGGGAACATATTGTGTAGAAATACAGGACCGAGAATGTTAATCTCTTTGACTAGGTGAACTAGGATGTGCGTCATAATATTGAAGAAGGATGATGGAAACACCAACTCGAAGATGACAAAACATTGGACCACATCTTTCTGTAACCTTGGTAGACTATCTAGATTGATTACCTTCCGAGAAATTGCATTGAGGAACACACATAGCTTTACAATGGGTACTCGAACATTTTCTGGCAGAAGCCCCCTCAATGCAATCGGGAGCAACTGGGTCATAAGCACGTGGTAGTCATGAGACTTTAGGTTTAAAAAAATTCTCTGCCATATTTATTATTCCCTTTATATTCGATGAGAAGCCAGACGGGACCTTGATACTGTAAAGGACTTCAAAAAAGATTTCCTTCTCTTCTTTGGTAAGAGCATAGCTGGCAGTACCTTGAAACAACTCTGGATGCATACCGTCTCGGTTTTTCATAGGTTGATGGTCCTACCATGCTTCTGGTATATCTTTACTCTTCCCATACACACCCAAGAAGCCTATTAGCATGACGCAAAGATTCTTCATCAGGTGCATCACGTCAATTGCAGAGCGGACCTCTAGGACTTTCCAATAGGGTACCTACCAAAATATAGATTTGTTCTTCCACATGGGTGCATGTCCGCCATCGTCCTTTGGAACAGATTGTCTACCAGGACCATTTCCAAAGATTACTTTTAAATCCTTCACCATATCAAATACATCATCACCAGTACGGCGGATAGGCTTACTCCGGTGATCTGCCTCACCATTGAAATGCTTACCTTTCTTTCTTAGGGAGTGTGTGGGCGGAAGAAAACGACGATTCCTCGGGTACACATCTTCTTACATTTATGAAAATATATACTTTCAACATCACCAGGGTCATATCGTCTGATCTTATACCGCAATGCAGTGCATACCGGGCATGCATCCAAATTCTCATACTCCTCACCGCGGTAGAGGATGCAGTCATTAATGCATGCATGTATCTTCTGCACCTCTAATCCTAGAGGGCAGACAACCTTCTTTGCTTCGTATGTACTGGCGGGAAATTTGTTATCCTTTGGAAGTGGATTCTTCATTATTTTCAGCAACTTTTCAAATCCCTTGCTAGTCATACCGGTCTCTGCCTTCCATTGCAGCAATTCCAGTGTGCTACCTAGATTTTTGTGGCCATCTTCGCAATTTGGGTACAATAATTTGTTGTGGTCCTCTAACATCTGCTCGAACTTCAACCTCTCCCTTTTACTTTCGCATTCTCCCTTTGCGTCAGCAATGGCCCAACCAAGATCATCATTGGGCTCATCTGATGCCCGTCCTTTAGCTTCTTTTTCATCATTGTCTTCCATTGTAGTACCATTGTATTCAGGGAACATAGTAGGATAGTGGTTATCATTCTCTTCTTCTTTGTTGGCTTCCATCATAATCCCTCTTTCTCCGTGTTTGGTCCAACAATTATAGCCGGTCATGAAATCGGACCGAACCAGGTGGCTGTGAAGGGCTCTTACAGAAGAGTATTCCTTATTATCCTGATAGAAACTGTAGCATCCCATCTGTCTAACATATGTAATGCTACATGGTCTAGTAATATAATGGCTACTTTCTACATATAATGGTTGCATCATAATTATATCATGCTCATGTCATCATGCCACCTTGCATTTGAGCATCATATAAAACCCTTTTCCATTTGGTTCTTCTCTCATATGCATTATTAATTGTATTTGGCTCTTGATAAATTGTAATTGACTCTTGATAAATGCTTGATGCCCAAATTGAGTTGGGGGCATATCTTTTATTCAACTCCATCATCTTCTTTGTCACCACCTTATAATTCCACCATCCTAATTACCCATGAGTTTTTCGTTTCTTTTAGCATTTAATCTAGCTCATGTGGGTTGGGATGGATCCAATTCTATTTTCCTTTTAGCTTGGCCTAGATCCATATTTTGGGAATGCATGTGAATAAATGCCATATAAATTATCATTGTTTTGTTTTCACAAGATAAAACAGGGCATTTAATGCCCATGCATGGGCCATGCAAATCACCATCATTCTATTCTTTTGGGATTTACTTGGATTTTTGAGTGTAGCATGGTGCTTTGAGAATAAATTCAAGTTGTCCCTATTCTTTTGCTTACCAGGAAACCTTACCCCTCTTTATCCATCACCCCATCCATGCATGATCATGTGGGGTCTTTTCCCATAAACCCCACCTCTCTCTCTTGTGTTTTTCCTCACAATCACCTTGTGATCAACCAAAAACCCCTCACCTCACCATCATCTTCCACTTTTACTTGATCTTGGTGGATCACCACAAGACCCTAAACCACCCCTTGCATGGTCTAGTTAAAACCCTAACTCCACCCTACCCTAAACCCTCTTCCACTTTTTCTCTCTATCTAGCCGAGCCCTCACCTCACCACTTGTTCCTCACCATGTCGAGCTCCTCTTCCTCTATTTGCCAACGGGGACCCACCCCTGGTCATCTACCCCTTATCTCTAACCCTAACTCGAGCCCTCTACCCTAGCTACCGACCCTCTCTTCTCTCGATTCCTATCTCTCTTCCTGCCAAAGGGGCCCCATACCCGAGCCTCTCCTCTCTCTGGCCCACCTGCAGGCACACCATGCCCTGCCCTGGTCTGCCTACGCTGAGCACGTGAAGGAGAGGGAGGAAAAGGTGACCGAGGCCACCTTTTTCCTCTACCCCGATCCTCCACGGCACCTCTCTCTCCCTCGCCTTTATCTCCTCCCCCACGCCTCCTCTGCCGCGCCCAGATCTACCAAGGCCGTGCCCTTCCTCCCCAGCTACCCCTACTACCCCTTTCTTCTCCCAGCTCGGCGCCCACCGTCGGCCTCCTCCTTCTCCTCTACAAACAGCCGGTGGCGTGGCGATCCTGGTTGTCGAGGAAGTCTGAGGCGGACCACTGCCTCGCCCCTGTACCCGCAGACGAGGAGGAGAAGGACCAGCCTCGCCTAACACCGACAAGACCGACCGAAACCCTAGCCGCGGGAGCGTCTGCATCGCCGTCGATCCACCGCTTCCCAGCCCGATCCGAGCCCGCCAACGAGCCCACGGTGAGCGTCCAATCCTCCCTGACACCCTCGCTCTCGCCGTCATTCCCTGGCCTCGCCGGACCACGGGACGAACACCCTCTGTGCACGTTTGGGTTGTCGTCGTCGCGCCGCAGAAGGTACACCTAGTCGTGCCGCGCTTATCTTGCACCAACCCAATCTAGCTCCAGTGGTCACCGCCGCCTGCGCGCGCGCACCGCATCGCGGGTTCGAGCCCCCACCGCGCCGCAATTTACCGTCCGTCATATTCGTCAGAACGCGGAGAAGAGAAACAGTGTCGTGCGCACTTTGCAATTCCCCCCCTCCCCCACACGTTTTTACTACTCAACCCGCAATCCATCGGGCCCCACCAGTCAGCCCCTCTGTCTTTTTGGCAGAAAAGCCCTCCAGGTTCCAAAAACCTCAACCCGCAGTCGCCGGATCCGCCATGTGTCGCCCACCGGCTGGCCGCGCGCGCAGTGTACCCGCGGCCCCGTTGGACCCACCTGTTGGTCTCTTGGGCGGTGGGAAAAGGTTCTGCGTGTCATTCCCGCACAGTCAGCACTGACCCACCTGTCTGTGGCTGGGGCTAGTTCTGTCTGGGTGGAAAAAGTCTGCCTGTTTATCTGTTCTAATAAAACTAATTCAGAAATGTTTAAATACAAATTTAAATCTGTTTTTTCATAACTTTTAAGCTATAAATCCAAATAATACAAATGATATATGTTTTCGAATCAGAAAAACATGAAGAATTCAAATATGCTATTCAAAATATTATTTGAGCACTTTAAATTTTCGAGATGATTAAAATTACAATAAAATGACCTTTTCTTAATTAATTAATAACTTTAATTCTACAACTCCAAATTCGACAAATAATATGTCTAAATCGATCAGCACGACGAGCCCGTTCTAGCTATACATTCCTTGTTCTAAATTGAAGCATGCATCATGTCAGTATTAAAAATCAGAACTGTTTATGGCAATAAAACTTGACTAAATAAATACTAAAATGAATTATTCTTGTACCCATACCTCACCCATTCCATGCTACTTTATTGCCATGTAAATTGTGCATCATTCATCATGGCATGCTTGTTTGATTGTCGCATTTTAATTCATATGCTTGTGCACTTTATTTATGTTGGCCCTTGTTTGTTTGGTTCTTCTTCGAATAGACGCCCAGCAGGAGAATTATCAGGAATCACAGGAGTTCTACCCAGATCCATCTCTCGCTTCAACCGAGCTATCAGGCAAGCACTACCACATGCTTGCATACATATAGTACGTATTGCCTCTATCTTATTCCTGCATCATTGAGTCGCGATTGCATTAAATTGAATCCCAAGTACTGCATAGCCTTTACTTTTAAACCCCACCGAGCCTGTTCCTCAATCCCAGGAGCCATTACTACAGGAGTTATTTGAGCCATGCGAGTCATAGAAAAGCATGTGTAGGGTATGTGAGTGTCTGATGAATAAGAAGGTGCCTAAAAAACTTAACCTGAGTAGTAATGGGAGAACTAATGAAAGAGCCATCGGTGAGCAATATCTGCTATTTGGTTTTACCTGCTCACTTGTGTCCCGTAGGACCCCGAGTACTTGATTCCTGTTCCTTGACTATTCGCACTATCCACATCCGGGAGGCCTTATGGACCCCCCTAAGCCAGAGCTTGATTTATTTCTATTTCTTGGGGCCACAATTAGTTTGGGGTTTTTATTACTATCATGTACTTATGCCATGTTTATTGTTTATTTACGATTGTGCGTGGAGCACCTGTACTGTTTTGGATCATGACACGTTTTCGCTGTATCGACAAGCCCAGTCACACTTTCGGGTTCCCTGTCGTTTATCGCCGTCCACACAAACCTTGAGTCTGTCTCGGAGTCAGCTAGCTTCGTTGCGGGTAGCTTAATGGGGTGGCCCCCTAAAATATTTCTAAATCCTGTGATCGCTTTGTCGTGAATGCCTCATTGAGTTTTGAGTTGGTTTTTTTTCCGAGGTTGATCGAGTGTGTGTTGCTATTTGTGCACCCCTGCAGGGTAAATCTTTCTGAAAGCCGTGTCCGCGGTTATGGACGACTTGGAGCACAGTTTCTCGATCATAGACAAGTATAACTAAAGAACCACTTTTAATCTGACTAAATACCTGATTAGTAAATAGTGCAATGCTCATGGAATGGTTAATAAAACTGCCAATGGTTGGGTTATTCGTCCGCTTTCTCGTTGGTAAGCGAGAAGGAGGATGGATCTATTAATTATACTGTTATAACTGTTGTTACTAATTAACGGACATCCGTCTATCATTGGTTAGGCGGATGGTTAGTGAGTATCTATAGACTTGTAAGTTATTATATTTTGCTACAATTGCGTCACCCCAGTTATATGTCCCCTTTAGAGGCATAAAGACTTGCTGAGTACCCCTAGGGTCTCACACGATAAATTGTTTGATTCAGATGAACAGGTGTATTCGCAAGATGGATACTAGGTGGATGAGACAGATGATGTTGGCAACGATCACTCGGTGTAGAGATTCCGGGAACGGGGATCCGTGAGATCTGTGGGCGGGATGTGTTTATTTATGTGGCATCTTATGCCAATTTTCTTATTATCCGTACTCGGATCTTGTTTTCCGCTTCCGCCTGATACTCTGATGCTTGATGTATGAGGAGTTATCCTAAACTATTATCTCTATCTAGGATATTTGGATCTTGCCGTATGGTGTTGCAATATTTCTATTTCTTTTAGATGGAATGGCTCTATGAACAGTTGTATGGTGGCTTGCATACATACTCACTTGTGTATGTAGTTGATCCCTTCGCCCGCCGCTCGTTCTTGTCCTGATGTTCTGGAAGTGGTTAGGACGGCCGAAAGGTCTACCTGTGAGTGGCCCCTGGGCCCCACCGTACTATCTTAACCACCTTCGCTCATCCAGGCATGCAACTAAGAGCGTAATTCACCGAGGTAGTTACAATTGGTATTAGGGCCATCCCGCCCTTCAGGGTCTCAGCCAAATGGTCGTTGTCAGTCTAGCAAATATTTTTGGTAGTTATGTATACTAGGGAAAAACAAAACGTGAGAGTAGGACTGCTTCTATTTTTCTTCTTACCCACCCACCCACCCTTTTTCTGGTAAGGAAGTGTAACGTTTTCAATCCTCTTCTAAAAATTCAAACTAGGATTCACGTGTTCTGGGTTCCGTAGTACCATAGGTTGTGTGTGTATGTGTGTGTGAATTCCTTGTCAATCTGTTGCATCCAAATGTTATCACTATCTGCCTTTTGGTTATCAACTGTTGGTACATTCCATACCGACAATCCTTTGTAAACCGACGCGAGCTATCCGATTTGTTGTATACCGATGCGATCTGTCTTACTCTTTGTTATCCGACGTTATCTTGTTTGGGGTGTTCGTTTCCATAGTTACTAATCTTTAGGTTCATCTTAAAAGAAGGTGTTGGGATATGTGTTTTACTTATTCATGTGCGGAGTAATGATTTGAGTGCGGGATGGAGTCGCGACCATACCACTACTTTTATCATTCACTCTTGTATATTTAATCAGTAGAGTTACTAATCTTGATTCGTTAAGTGGTTTTGCGCATATAGTGGTATTTTAATGCCGAAATTTGCGGAAATTTTTTCTTTGTTAGCTTGTGTACCACACTCCTTGTTCATTCGTGTGCGATATGCTTAATATCTTCTAGGTGCTTTGAACTTTGTTGATATTTTAATATCATCTTGGTGAATTGTATCCTTTAATCTTGGTTAATTCCATTTTGGTACTATTTTGGATTATTATTATTCTCCATTATAGTACTGACTTGTGTTTTATATCAATCACATGATGGCACCACCACGCCGTTTTGAGGAGGACATACCACCTGAACTGGGGGCTGCGTTGGCAAGTATTGCAAATGCCTTGGGAACAATGCAGCAGAACCAGCAGCGCTTCGAAGAAAGCGTGAGGAGGAATGAGTTTGTTCCGCTACCTCCACCTCCCAAGCAAGGAGACATCAAGAGTTTTCTGAAATTCAACCCACGCCAATTTGAGGTGTCTGATCAGCCACTTGATGCTGATGATTGGCTGTGTGAAATGTCAAGGTTGCTGATGACTGTGGATGTTCCTGAGCAAGAATGGGCAAAATGTGCCACGCACCTTCTGAAGGGAGATGCAGCTCTGTGGTGGGAAAATTACCTCAAGGCAGACCACTCTGATTTTCAGCCTACTTGGGAGGAATTCACTGCGGCTTTCAAAGAGCAATATCTCTCAGAAATTGTCATGGAAAGAATGAAGGAAGTGTTTCTCAACCTCAAGCAGGGCAATGACAATGTCAATACCTATATCAGAAACTTCATGAACCTTTCTCGGTATGGTGGCGATGAGATCTCTAATGACAAGAACAAGCAAAAGAGGTTCAGGCAAGGGCTCAATGCATCAATCAAATATGCTATCACTCATGCAAGGCCGGGGTCTTTTCTAGAACTCCAAAATACAGCTCTGCAGGAAGAAGCAAGTAGGCAAGTGTTTGAGGACTCAAAGAAACACAGCCGCGATGCAGCAAGCTCTTCAGCTATGACAACTCCTTCTAAGCGCCGCGTGTGGGTTCCTAACACTCCACCGTCGCTCCCGGCTCCACCAAGACCGTCAAGCTAAGCGGCAAGGCCACCAAACTCCTTCACCGCGGCTCTTAGGGGCTACAACCACAACTACCCTGGAGCGCCTGGTGGAGTCTCTGGATACGTTGTGCCACGTCCGCCTGGTGCTTGCTACACTTGTGGAAACACTGGGCATCAGCACTAGAATTGTCGAATGAACAACAAAGCTCTTCCTCCACCACCTACAAGACCTGCGGCAAGTTCTGCTATGGTTCGTGCACCTCCACCTCGGGCTCTCAACATCAACACCAAGCCCGGGTCTACGGTTGCTCGTGCCAACTGTGTCAACGCCGCTCAAGCTGAGCATGCACCTGGAGTTTTGATGGGTATACTTCCTATTAACTCAGTCCCTGCACGAGTTTTGTTTGATTCTGGTGCTTCGCATTCTTTTGTTTCTCACAAGTTTGCGCATGAGCATGATCTGGCTATGGTTCCTTTATTGCAACGTCTTGTGGTACAATCTCCTGGGTCAAACATGAGGGCTCCTCAAATCAGCCATGGCAATCAAATTGAGATTGGTGGCTCTTCGTTTCTGGCTTCCTTAATTATTCTGGGCAATTCTGACATTGATGTTATCTTGGGCATGGATTGGTTACCAGCAAATGGAGCTGTGATTGATTGTGCTGAACGCTCGGTTTCTCTGAAAATTCCTGAAGGACATATAGTCTATTCTCCAAGTCTGACTCCTGCAATTCAGCTTTTCTCTTTAGCGGCTTTGAATGATGATGCTATGGAAGCTATTCAGACTGTTCCGGTGGTCTGTGAGTTCCCAGATGTCTTTCCTGAAGAGTTGCCAGGTATGCCCCCGGATCAATGAGGTCGAGTGTGTGATTGAACTTGAACCTGGTACCGCTTCTATGTCCAGGCGGCCTTATAAAATGGGTCCTGCTGAGTTGGCTGAACTCAAACGTCAGCTTGATGAACAAGAGAAGTTGGGTTTCATTCAGCACAGTACTTCTTGGGGTAGCCCAACTATCTTTGTGAAGAAGCGAGACAAGACTGATAGACTTTGTGTTGACTATCGGGCTCTCAATGCTAAAACCATCAAGAATAAATATCCCCTTCTGCGGATTAATGATTTGTTCGATCAGCTAGCTGGAACTGTGGTATTCTCTAAGCTTGACTTGAGAAGTGGATATCATCAAATCAATATTCGCAAGGAAGATATTCCTAAAACAGCTTTCACCACCCGCTATGGCCTGTATGAGTACACGGTCATGTCTTTCGGTCTCATCAACGCACCTGCCACCTTCTTGAGGCTTATGAACTCAGTTTTCATGGAGTATCTTGATAAGTTCGTTGTGTTCTATCTGGATGAAATTCTAGTCTATTCTAAGTCAAAGGAAGAACATGAAGAACACCTTCGGTGTGTCCTAAACAAGCTTCGTGAGAACCGCCTGTATGCAAAGTTATCCAAGTGTGAGTTCTGGCTGCCTCAAGTCACCTATCTTGGTCACGTCATCTCTGCCAAGGGCATTGCCGTCAACCCAGAAACCATAAAAACAATTCTTGACTGGCTTCCACCAATAAATGTCAAAGAAGTCCGGAGTTTCCTTGGTTTGGCTAGTTACTGCCATCGCTTCGTCCAGAACTTCTCGAAGATTGCGAAGCCTCTTACCGATCTCCTCAAGAAAGGCAAGAAATACCTTTGGACTCCTGCATGTCAAGCAAGCTTTGAAACACTCAAAGAGAAGCTCACTTCCACACCAGTCTTGATTCCTCCAGATACATAAAAGCCTTTCCAGATATTCTGTGACGCCTCATTGCAAGGATTGGGTGCCGTCCTTATGCAAGAAAAACAAGTTGTTGCTTATGCCTCTCGGCAGTTGAAGACGCATGAGATCAACTATCCTACACATGACCTCGAACTCGCAGCAGTTGTCTTTGCTTTGAAAGTAGGGAGGCACTACTTGCTTGGCAACCGTTGTGAGATCTTTTCTGATCACAAGAGTCTGAAGTATATCTTCACACAGCCTGATCTCAACCTTCGTCAGAGGAGGTGGATTGAAGCAATTAATGATTTCGATTTGACCATCAACTACACTCCGGGCAAAGCTAATGTCATGGCCGATGCTCTCAGCCGAAAAGCTTATGTCAACAACCTCATGGTGGAAGAACAACAGCCTCTCTTGTGCGCGGAATTCCGCAAGCTAAACCTTGAAATTGTGGATCAAGGGTATCTTCTGAACCTTCTGGCAACCCCTCTCTTGGAAGAAAAAGTCCGCTCCATTCAACTTGGTGATACTTACACTAAAATATCATCTCCAACATTCAGCTTCCGAAGTATGAGTCCTTCCACGTCGACGACCAAGGCACTCTTTTCTTTGAACACCGGATGTTTGTTCCGAACTACCCGGGTTTAAGAGAGCAAGTTCTTAAGGAGGCGCATGATTCTGTTCTTTCTATCCACCCTGGTAGCACTAAGATGTACATGGACTTGAAAACACAATATTGGTGGCCTGGGTTGAAACGATATTGTGCCAAGTACGCCTCGGAGTGTGATGTCTGTCGCAGAGTTACGGCTGTCCATCAGAAACCTTCCGGTCTTCTACAGCCATTGAAGCCTCCGGAATGGAAATGGGAGAAAGTAGAGATGGACTTCATAACTGGTTTTCCAAGGTCGCAAAGTGGCAACAATGCAATCTTTGTTGTCATCGACAGGCTTTCTAAAGTGGCTCACTTCTTTCCCGTCAAGGAAACAATTTCTGCAATTCAGTTGGCTGAGCTCTATATCAACAGAATTGTCTCTCTCTATGGAGTTCCTCTTGAGATCAGCTCAGACCGTGGAAGCATCTTCACTTCCAAGTTCTGGGGAAGTTTCCAAAATGCTTCGGGAACAAAATTGAACTTCAGCACAGCTTACCACCCTCAGTCGCAAGGACAAGTCGAAAGGAAGAATCAGATTCTGGAAGATATGCTCCGTGCTTGCGTTATCTCTTTCGTCATGAAGTGGGAAGAATGTCTTCCTTATGCTGAATTCTCTTACAACAATAGCTTCCAGAAAAGTCTAAAGATGGCACCATTTGAGGTTCTCTATGGTTGCAAATGCAGAACTCCGATTGGTTGGTCGGGCGCAGGCGAAAGAGCATTGTTTGGCCTCGACATTGTAACTCAAGCGGAGGAGAAGGTTCACATCATTCTAGAAAACCTGAAGGTTGCTCAAAGTCGCCATAAGAGCAATTATGACAGAAAGCACACGGACATGGAGTATGTCTTGGGTGATCTCGTTTACCTTCGTGCCACCCCCATGAGAGGCACGCACCGGTTTGGTATCAAAGGAAAGCTGGCTCCTAGATACATCGGTCCTTTCAAAATTCGTGGAAGAAGAGGAGAAGTTTCTTATGCTCTTGAGCTCCCTGAAAAACTCAAGGTCCATGATGTTTTCCATATCTCTCAGCTCAAGAAGTGCTTCAAGGCTCCCGGGAGGACCGAGGACCATGAACTCATCAATCTCCAAGAAGATCTGTCTTATCAAGAACACCCCACAAAAATCCTTGAAGTCGCAGAAAGAAGGACTCGCAACAAGTCCATCAAGTTCTGCAAGGTGTAGTGGTCGCACCATTCTATCGATGAAGCCACTTGGGAACGCGAGGATGAGCTCCGTGCCAAGTATCCTACCCTCTTCGTGTCTTCTTCTTCTTCCTAGAATCTCGGGGCGAGATTCCTGTTTAGTGGGGGAGAGTTGTAGCATCCCATCTGTCTAACATATGTAATGCTACATGGTCTAGTAATATAATGGCTACTTTCTACATATAATGGTTGCATCATAATTATATCATGCTCATGTCATCATGCCACCTTGCATTTGAGCATCATATAAAACCCTTTTCCATTTGGTTCTTCTTTCATATGCATTATTAATTGTATTTGGCTCTTGATAAATTGTAATTGACTCTTGATAAATGCTTGATGCCCAAATTGAGTTGGGGGCATATCTTTTATTCAACTCCATCATCTTTCTTTGTCACCACCTTATAATTCCACCATCCTAATTACCCATGAGTTTTTCCTTTCTTTTAGCATTTAATCTAGCTGATGTGGCTTGGGATGGATCCAATTCTATTTTCCTTTTAGCTTGGCCTGGATCCATATTTTGGGAATGGATGTGAATAAATGCCATATAAATTATCATTGTTTTGTTTTCACAAGATAAAACAGGTCATTTAATGCCCATGCATGGGCCATGAAAATCACCATCATTCTATTCTTTTGGGATTTACTTGGATTTTTGAGTTTAGCATGGTGCTTTGAGAATAAATTCAAGTTGGCCCTATTCTTTTGCTTACCAGGAAACCTTACCCCTCTTTATCCATCACCCCATCCATGCATGATCATGTGGGGTCTTTTCCCATAAACCCCACCTCTCTCTCTCTCTTGTGTTTTTCCTCACCATCACCTTGTGCTCAACCAAAAACCCCTCACCTCACCATCATCTTCCACTTTTACTTGATCTTGGTGGATCACCACAAGACCCTAAACCACCCCTTGCATGGTCTAGTTAAAACCCTAACTCCACCCTACCCTAAACCCTCTTTCTCTCTTTCTCTCTATCTAGCCGAGCCCTCATCTCACCACTTGTTCCTCACCATGTCGAGCTCCTCTTCCTCTCTCTACCAATGGGGACCCACCCCTTGTCATCTACCCCTCTATCTCTAACCTTAACTCGAGCCCTCTACCCTAGCTACCCGACCCTCTCTTCTCTCGGTTCCTCTCTTTCTTCCTGCCAAAGGGGCCCCACACCCGAGCCTCTCCTCTCTCTGGCCCACCTGCAGCCACACCATTCCCTGCTCTAGTCTGCCTACGCTGAGCACGTGAAGGAGAGGGAGGAAAAGGTGACCGAGGCCACCTTTTTCCTCTACCCCGATCCTCCATGGCACCTCTCTCTCCCTCGCCTTTATCTCCTCCCCCACGCCTCCTCTCCGCGCCCAGATCTACAAGGGCCGTGCCCTTCCTCCCTAGCTACCCCTACTAGCCCTTTCTTCTCCCAGCCCGATGCCCGCCGTCGGCCTCCTCCTTCTCCTCTACAAACAGCCGGTGGCGTGGCGATCCTGGTTGTCGAGGAAGTCCGAGGCGGACCACTGCCTTGCCCCTGTACCCGCAGACGAGGAGGAGAAGGACCAGCCTCGCCGAACACCGACGAGACCGCCCGAAACCCTAGCCGCGGGAGCGTCTGCATCGCCGTCGATCCACCGCTTCCCAGCCCGATCCGAGCCCGCCAACGAGCCTGCCGTGAGCGTCCAATCCTCCTTGACACCCTCGCTCTCACCGTCGTTCCCTGGCCTCGCCGGAACACGGGAGGAACGCCCTCTGTGCACGTTTGCGTTGCCGTCGTCGCGCCGTAGAAGGTACACCTAGTCGCGTCGCACTTATCTTGCACCAACCCCAGCTAGCTCCAGTGGTCACCGCAGCCTGCGCGCGCGCACCGCGTCGCGGGTTCGAGCCCCCACCACGCCGCGCTTTACCATCCGTCAGATTCGTCAGAACGCGGAGAAGAGAAACAGTGTCGTGCGCACTTTGCAATTCCCCCCCCACCTTTTTACTACTCAACCCGCAATCCATCGGGCCACACCAGTCAGCCCCTCTGTCTTTTTGGCAGAAAAGCCCTCCAGGTTCCAAAAACCTCAACCCGCAGTCGCCGGATCCGCCACGTGTCGCCCACCGGCTGGCCGCGCGTGCAGTGGACCCGCGGCCCCGTTGGACCCACCTGTCGGTCTCTTGGGCGGTGGGAAAAGGTTCTGCGCGTCGTTCCCGCATAGTCAGCGCTAGCCCATCTGTCTGTGGCTGGGGCTAGTTCTATCTGGGTGGAAAAAGTCTGCCTGTTTATCTGTTCTCATAAAACAAATTCAGAAATGTTTAGATACAAATTTAAATCTGTTTTTCATAACTTTTAAACTATAAATCCAAATAATACAAATGATATATGTTTTCGAATCAGAAAAACGTGAGGAATTCAAATATGCTATTCAAAATATTATTTGAGCACTTTAAATTTTCGATATGATTAAAATTACAATAAAATGCCCTTTTCTTAATTAATTAATAACTTTAGTTCTACAACTCCAAATTCGACAAATAATAGGTCGAAATCGATCAGTGCGACGAGCCCGTTCTAGATATGCATTCCTTGTTCTGAATTGAAGCATGCATCATGTCAGTATTAAAAATCAGAACTGTTTATGGCAATAAAACTTGACTAAATAAATACTAAAATGAATTATTCTTGTACCCATACCTCACCCATGCCATGCTACTTTATTGCCATGTAAATTGTGCATCATTCATCATGGCATGCTTTTTTGCTTGTCGCATTTTCATTCATATGCTTGTGCACTTTATTTATGTTGGCCCTTGTTTGTTTGGTTCTTCTTCGAATAGACGCCTAGTAGGAGAATTATCAGGAATCACAGGAGTTCTACCCAGATCCATCTCTCGCTTCAACTGAGCTACCAGGCAAGCACTACCACATGCTTGCATACATATAGTACGTATTGCCTCTATCTTATTCCTGCATCATTGAGTCGCGATTGCATTAAATTGAATCCCAAGTACTGCATAGCCTTTACTTTTAAACCCCACCGAGCCTGTTCCTCAATCCCAGGAGCCATTACTACAGGAGTTGTTTGAGCCATGCGAGTCGTAGAAAAGCATGTGTAGGGTATGTGAGTGTCTGATGAATAACGAGGTGCCTAAACAACTTAACCTGAGTAGTAATGGGATAACTAATGAAAGAGGCATCAGTGAATAATATCTTCTATTTGGTTTTACCTGCTCACTTGTGTCCCGTAGGACCCCGAGTACTTGATTCCTGTTCCTTGACTATTCGCACTATCCACATCCGGGAGGCCTTATGGACCCCCCTGAGCCAGAGCTTGATTCATTTCTATTTCTTAGGGCCACAATTAGTTTAGGGTTTTTATTACTATCATGTACTTATACCATGTTTATTTTTTATTTATGATTGTGCGTGGAGCACCTGTACTGTTTTGGATCGTGACACGTTTTCGCTGTATCGACAAGCCCAGTCACACTTTCGGGTTCCCAGTCGTTTACCGCCGTCCACACAAACCTTGAGTCCGTCTCGGAGTCAGCTAGCTTCGTTGCAGGTAGCTTAATGCGGTGGCCCCCTGAAATATTTCTGAATCATATGATCGCTTTGTCGTGAATGCCTCGTTGGGTTTTGAGTTGGTTTTTTTCCAAGGTTGATCGAGTGTGTGTTGCTATTTGTGCACCCCTGCAGGGTAAATCTTTCTGAAAGCCATGTCCGCGGTTATGGACGACTTGGAGCACAGTTTCTCGATCATAGACAAGTATAACTAAAGTACCACTTTTAATCTGACTAAATACCTGATTAGTACATAGTGCAATGCTCATGGAATGGTTAATAAAACTGCCAACGGTTGGGTTGTTTGTCCGCTTTCTCGTTGGTGAGCGAGAAGGAGGATGGATCTATTAATTATACTGTTATAACTGTTGTTACTAATTAACGGACATCTGTCTATCATTGGTTAGGGGCATGGTTAGCGAGTATCTATAGACTTGTTAGTTATTATCTTTTGCTGCAATTGCGTCACCCCAATTATATGTCCCCTTTAGAGGCATAAAGACTTGCTGAGTACCCCTAGGGTCTCACACGATAAATTGTTTGATTCAGATGAACAGGTGTATTCGCAAGATGGATACTGGGTGGAGGAGACAGATGATGTTGGCAACGATCACTCGGTGTAGAGATTCCAGGAACGGGGATCCGTGAGATCTGTGGGCAGGATGTGTTTATTTATGTGGCATCTTATGCCAATTTACTTCTTATCCGTACTCGGATCTTGTTTCCGCTTCCTCCTGATACTCTGATGTTTGATGTATGAGGAGCTATCCTAAACTATTATCTCTATCTAGGATATTTGGATCTTGCCGTATGGCGTTGCAATATTTCTATTTCTTTTAGATGGAATGGCGCTATGAACAGTTGTATGATGGCCTGCATACATACTCACTTGTGTATGTAGTTGATCCCTTCGCCCGCCGATTACGCCACTCGTTCTTGTCCTGGTGTTCTGGAAGTGGTTAGGACGGCCGAAAGGTCTACCTGTGAGTGGCCCTGGGCCCCACCGTACTATCTTAACCACTTTCACTCATCCAGCCATGCAACTAAGAGCGTAATTCACCGAGGTAGTTACAATTGGTATCGGAGCCATCCCGCCCTTCAGGGTCTCAGCCAAATGGTCGTTGTCAGTCTAGCAAATATTTTTGGTAGTTATGTATACTAGGGAAAAACAAAACGTGAGAGTAGGACTGCTTCCATTTTTCTTCTTACCCACCAACCCACCCTTTTTCTGGTAAGGAAGTGTAACGTTTTCAATCCTCTTCTAAAAATTCAAACTAGGATTCACGTGTTCTGGGTTCCGTAGTACCATAGGTTGTGTGTGTATGTGTGTGTGAATTCCTTGTCTATCTGTTGCATCCAAATGTTATCACTATCTGCCTTTTGGTTATCAACTATTGGTACATTCCATACCGACAGTCCTTTGTAAACCGATGCGAGCTATCTGATTTGTTGTATACCGATGCGATCTGTCTTACTCTTTGTTATCCGACGTTATCTTGTTTGGGGTGTTCGTTTCCATGGTTACTAATCTTTAGGTTCATCTTAAAAGAAGGTGTTGGGATATGTGTTTTACTTATTCATGTGCGGAGTAATGATTTGAGTGCGGGATGGAGTCGCGACCATACCACTACTTTTATCATTCACTCTTGTATATTTAATCAGTAGAGTTACTAATCTTGATTCGTTAAGTGGTTTTGCGCATATAGTGGTATTTTAATGCCGAAATTTGCGGAAATTTTTTCTTTGTTAGCTTGTCTACCACACTCCTTGTTCAGTCGTGTGCGATATGCTTAATATCTTCTAGGTCCTTTGAACTTTGTTGATATTTTAATATCATCTTGGTGAATTGTATCCTTTAATCTTGTTTAATTCCATTTTGGTACTATTTTGGATTATTATTATTCTCCATTATAGTACTGACTTGTGTTTTATATCAATCACAGGATGGCACCACCACGCCGTTCGGAGGAGGACATACCACCTGAACTTGGGGCTACATTGGCAAGTATTGCAAATGCCTTGGGAAAAATGCAGCAGAACCAACAGCGCTTCGAAGAAAGCATGAGGAGGAATGAGTTTGTTCCGCTACCTCCACCTCCCAAGCGAGGAAACATCAACAGTTTTCTGAAATTCAACCCACACCAATTTGAGGTGTCTGATCAGCCACTTGATGCTGATGATTGGCTGCGTGAAATGTCAAGGTTGCCGATGACTCTGGATGTTCCTGAGGAATAATGGGTAAAATGTGCCACGCACCTTCTGAAGGGAGATGCAGCTCTATGGTCGGAAAATTACCTCAAGGCAGACCACTCGAGTTTTTAGCCTACTTGGGAGCAATTCACTGCGGCTTTCAAAGAGCAATATCTGTAAGAAATTGTCATGGAAAGGATGAAGGAATTGTTTCTCAACCTCAAGCAGGGCAATGACAATGTCAATACCTATATCAGAAACTTCATGAACCTTTCTCGGTATGGTGGCGATGAGATCTCTGATGACAAGAAGAAGCAAAAGAGGTTCAGGCAAGGGCTCAATGCATCAATAAAATATGCTATCACTCATGCAAGGCCGGGGTCTTTTCTAGAACTCCAACATACAGCTCTGCAGGAAGAAGCAAGTAGGCAAGTGTTTGAGGAGTCAAAGAAACACAGCCGCGATGCAGCAAGCTCTTCAGCTATGACAGCTCCTTTTAAGCGCCGCGTGTGGGTTCCTAACACTCCACCGTCGCTCCTGGCTCCACCAAGACCGTCAAGCTACACGGCAAGGTCACCAAACTCCTTCACTGCGGCTCCTAGGGGCTACAACCACAACTACCCTGGAGTGCCTAGCGGAGTCCCTGGCTATGTTGCTCCACGTCCGCCTGGTGCTTGCTACACTTGTGGAAACACTGGGCATCAACACTGGAATTGTCCAATGAACAACAAAGCTCTTCCTCCACCACCTCCAAGACCCGCGGCAAGTTCTGCTATGGTTCGTGCACCTCCACCTCGGGCTCTCAACATCAACACCAAGCCCGGGTCTACGGTTGCTCGTGCCACCTGTGTCAACGCCGCTCAAGCTGAGCATGCACCTAGAGTTGTGATGGGTATGCTTCCTGTTAACTCAGTCCCTGCATGAGTTTTGTTTGATTCTGGTGCTTCGTATTCTTTTGTTTCTCACAAGTTTGCGCATGAGCATGATCTGGCTATGGTTCCTTTATTGCAACGTCTTGTGGTACAATCTCCTGGGTCAAACATGAGGGCTGCTCATACCAGCCATGGCAATCAAATTGAGATTGGTGGCTCTTCGTTTCCGGCTTCCTTAATTATTCTGGGCAATTCTGACATTGATGTTATCTTGGGCATGGATTGGTTAACAGCAAATGCAGCTGTGATTGATTATGCTGAACGGTCGGTTTTTCTAAAAATTCCTGAAGGCCATATAGTCTATTCTCCAAGTCTGACTCCTGCAATTCAGCTTTTCTCTTTAGCGGCTCTGAATGATGATGCTATGGAAGCTATTCAGAGTGTTCCGGTGGTCTGTGAGTTCCCAGATGTCTTTCCTGAAGAGTTGCCAGGTATGCCCCCAGATCGTGAGGTCGAGTTTGTGATTGAACTTGAACCTGGTACCGCTCCTATCTCCAAGCGTCCTTATAAAATGGGTCTTCCTGAGTTGGCTGAACTCAAACGTCAGCTTGATGAACAAGAGAAGTTGGGTTTCATTCAGCACAGTACTTCTTCTTGGGGAAGCCCAACTATCTTTGTGAAGAAGCGAGACAAGACTGATAGACTTTGTGTTGCCTATCGGGCTCTCAATGCTAAAACCATCAAGAATAAATATCCCCTTCCGCGGATTAATGATCTGTTCGATCAGCTAGCTGGAGCTGTGGTATTCTCTCAACTTGACTTGAGAAGTGGATATCATCAAATCAAGATTCGCAAGGAAGATATTCCTAAAACAGCTTTCACCACCCGCTATGGCCTGTATGAGTACACGGTCATGGCTTTCGGTCTCACCAACGCACCTGCCACCTTCTCGAGGCTTATGAACTCGGTTTTCATGGAGTATCTTGATAAGTTCGTTGTGGTCTATCTAGATGGCATTCTAGTCTATTCTAAGTAAAAGGAAGAACATGAAGAACACCTTCGGTGTGTCCTAAACAAGCTTCGTGAGAACCATCTGTATGCAAAGTTCTCCAAGTGTGAGTTCTGGCTGCCTCAAGTCACCTATCATGGTCACGTCATCTCGGCCAAGGGCATTGCCGTCAACCCAGAAACCATTAAAACAATTGTTGACTCACTTCCACCAATAAATGTCAAAGAAGTCCAGAGTTTCCTTGGTTTGGCTAGTTACTGCCGTCGCTTCGTCCAGAACTTCTCGAAGATTGCGAAGCCTCTTACCGATCTCCTCAAGAAAGGAAAGAAATACCTTTGGACTCCTGCATGTCAAGCAAGCTTTGAAACACTCAAAGAGAAGCTCACTTCCACACCAGTCTTGATTCCTCCAGATACATAAAAGCATTTCCAGATATTCTGTGACGCCTCATTGCAAGGATTGGGTGCGGTCCTTATGCAAGAAAAACAAGTTGTTGCTTATGCCTCTCGATAGTTGAAGACGCATGAGATCAACTATCCTACACATGACCTCGAACTCGCAGCAGTTGTCTTTGCTTTGAAAGTAGGGAGGCACTACTTGCTTGGCAACCGTTGTGAGATCTTTTCTGATCACAAGAGTCTGAAGTATATCTTCACACAGCCTGATCTCAACCTTCGTCAGAGGAGGTGGATTGAAGCAATTAATGATTTCGATTTGACCATCAACTACACTCCGGGCAAAGCTAATGTCATGGCCGATGCTCTCAGCCGAAAAGCTTATGTCAACAACCTCATGGTGGAAGAACAACAGCCTCTCCTGTGCGCGGAATTCCGCAAGCTAAACCTTGAAATTGTGGATCAAGGGTATCTTCTGAACCTTCTGGCAACCCCTCTCTTGGAAGAAAAAGTTCGCTCCATTCAACTTGGTGATACTTACACTAAAATATCATCTCCAACATTCAGCTTCCGAAGTATGAGTCCTTCCACGTCGACGACCAAGGCACTCTTTTCTTTGAACACCGGATGTTTGTTCCGAACTACCCGGGTTTAAGAGAGCAAGTTCTCAAGGAGGCGCATGATTCTGTTCTTTCTATCCACCCTGGTAGCACTAAGATGTACATGGACTTGAAAACACAATATTGGTGGCCTGGGTTGAAACGATATTGTGCCAAGTACGCCTCGGAGTGTGATGTCTGTCGCAGAGTTACGGCTGTCCATCAGAAACCTTCCGGTCTTCTACAGCCATTGAAGCCTCCGGAATGGAAATGGGAGAAAGTAGAGATGGACTTCATAACTGGTTTTCCAAGGTCGCAAAGTGGCAACAATGCAATCTTTGTTGTCATCGACAGGCTTTCTAAAGTGGCTCACTTCTTTCCCGTCAAGGAAACAATTTCTGCAATTCAGTTGGCTGAGCTCTATATCAACAGAATTGTCTCTCTCTATGGAGTTCCTCTTGAGATCAGCTCAGACCGTGGAAGCATCTTCACTTCCAAGTTCTGGGGAAGTTTCCAAAATGCTTCGGGAACAAAATTGAACTTCAGCACAGCTTACCACCCTCAGTCGCAAGGACAAGTCGAAAGGAAGAATCAGATTCTGGAAGATATGCTCCGTGCTTGCGTTATCTCTTTCGTCATGAAGTGGGAAGAATGTCTTCCTTATGCTGAATTCTCTTACAACAATAGCTTCCAGAAAAGTCTAAAGATGGCACCATTTGAGGTTCTCTATGGTTGCAAATGCAGAACTCCGATTGGTTGGTCGGGCGTAGGCGAAAGAGCATTGTTTGGCCTCGACATTGTAACTCAAGCGGAGGAGAAGGTTCACATCATTCTAGAAAACCTGAAGGTTGCTCAAAGTCGCCATAAGAGCAATTATGACAGAAAGCACACGGACATGGAGTATGTCCTGGGTGATCTCGTTTACCTTCGTGCCACTCCCATGAGAGGCACGCACCGGTTTGGTATCAAAGGAAAGCTGGCTCCTAGATACATCGGTCCTTTCAAAATTCGTGGAAGAAGAGGAGAAGTTGCTTATGCTCTTGAGCTCCCTGAAAAACTCAAGGTCCATGATGTTTTCCATATCTCTCAGCTCAAGAAGTGCTTCAAGGATCCCGGGAGGACCGAGGACCCTGAACTCATCAATCTCCAAGAAGATCTGTCTTATCAAGAACACCCCACAAAAATCCTTGAAGTCACAGAAAGAAGGACTCGCAACAAGTCCATCAAGTTCTGCAAGGTGCAGTGGTCGCACCATTCCGTTAATGAAGCCACTTGGGAACGCGAGGATGAGCTCCGTGCCAAGTATCCTACCCTCTTCGTGTCTTCTTCTTCTTCCTAGAATCTTGGGGCGAGATTCCTGTTTAGTGGGGGAGAGTTGTAGCATCCCATCTGTCTAACATATGTAATGCTACATGGTCTAGTAATATAATGGCTACTTTCTACATATAATGGTTGCATCATAATTATATCATGCTCATGTCATCATGCCACCTTGCATTTGAGCATCATATAAAACCCTTTTCCATTTGGTTCTTCTCTCATATGCATTATTAATTGTATTTGGCTCTTGATAAATTGTAATTGACTCTTGATAAATGCTTGATGCCCAAATTGAGTTGGGGGCATATCTTTTATTCAACTCCATCATCTTTCTTTGTCACCACCTTATAATTCCACCATCCTAATTACCCATGAGTTTTTCCTTTCTTTTAGCATTTAATCTAGCTCATGTGGGTTGGGATGGATCCAATTCTATTTTCCTTTAGCTTGGCCTAGATCCATATTTTGGGAATGCATGTGAATAAATGCCATATAAATTATCATTGTTTTGTTTTCACAAGATAAAACAGGGCATTTAATGCCCATGCATGGGCCATGCAAATCACCATCATTCTATTCTGTTGGGATTTACTTGGATTTTTGAGTGTAGCATGGTGCTTTGAGAATAAATTCAAGTTGGCCCTATTCTTTTGCTTACCAGGAAACCTTACCCCTCTTTATCCATCACCCCATCCATGCATGATCATGTGGGGTCTTTTCCCATAAACCCCACCTCTCTCTCTCTCTCTTGTGTTTTTCCTCACCATCACCTTGTGCTCAACCAAAAACCCCTCACCTCACCATCATCTTCCACTTTTACTTGATCTTGGTGGATCACCACAAGACCCTAAACCACCCCTTGCATGGTCTAGTTAAAACCCTAACTCCACCCTACCCTAAACCCTCTTTCTCTCTTTCTCTCTATCTAGCCGAGCCCTCACCTCACCACTTGTTCCTCACCATGTCGAGCTCCTCTTCCTCTCTCTGCCAACGGGGACCCACCCCTTGTCATCTACCCCTCTATCTCTAACCCTAACTCGAGCCCTCTACCCTAGCTACCCGACCCTCTCTTCTCTCGATTCCTCTCTCTCTTCCTGCCAAAGGGGCCCCACACCCGAGAATCTCCTCTCTCTGGCCCACCTGCAGCCACACCATGCCCTGCCCTAGTCTGCCTACGCTGAGCACGTGAAGGAGAGGGAGGAAAAGGTGACCGAGGCCACCTTTTTCCTCTACCCCGATCCTCCACGGGACGTCTCTCTCCCTCGCCTTTATCTCCTCCCCCACGCCTCCTCTCCGCGCCCAGATCTACAAGGGCCGTGCCCTTCCTCCCCAGCTACCCCTACTACCCCTTTCTTCTCCCAGCCCAACGCCCACCGTCGGCCTCCTCCTTCTCCTCTACAAACAGCCGGTGGCGTGGCGATCCTGGTTGTCGAGGAAGTCCGAGGCGGACCACTGCCTCGCCCCTGTACCCGCAGATGAGGAGGAGAAGGACCAGCCTCGCCGAACACCGACGAGACTGACCAAAACCCTAGCCGCGGGAGCGTCTGCATCGCCGCCGATCCACCGCTTCCCAGCTCGATCCGAGCCCGCCAACGAGCCCGCGGTGAGCATCCAATCCTCCCTGACACCCTCGCTCTCGCCGTCGTTCCCTGGCCTCGTCGGACCACGGGACGAATGTAGCATCCCAATTGTCTAACAATTGTAATGCTACTTGGTCTAGTAAGATATTGGCTACTTCATATATATAATTGTTGCATCATAATTATATCATGCTCATGTCATCATGCCACCTTGCATTTGAGCATCATATAAAACCCCTTTTCTTTTGGTTCTTCTATCACATGCATTATTAATTGTATTTGCCTCTTGATATTGTATTTGGTTATTGATATATTGTTCAAATGCCCAAGTTGAGTTGGGGGCATATCTTTTATTTCAACTCCATCACCTTTCTTTTCCACCACTTTATAATTCCACCATCCTACTAGTCCATGAGCTTGTTTGTCTTTATTTTGGTTTTATCTAGCTCATGGGAAATAGGGTGGATCTAGTTATTTAAATTCTCTTGCTTCGCCTTGTTTCCAGTTCTTGGGAATGCATAAGTATAATGCCATATCATTAGTTTGTTCTCACAAAATAAATCATGGCATTTATAATTTTGCATGGGCCATGCAATAGTCCCACCACCTTTTATCCCATGGGTTTTTGCCTTTGACTTTAGTGGTTATTTCTTTGTGAACCATCTCCTTCCATTCCACCATTCCCATATCCTCACCCACATCTCTTTCTTTTATTTTTTTTTCTACATGCATGATCATATGAGGCTCTTTCCACCTATCTCTTTTCTACCTCTTTCTTTCTTGTTTCTCTTCCACATTAGCGCAAGCTAGATCAAGCTCCATGTTCCTTCTTGGTATGGCCTCATAAACAAAAATTAAAATCTAAATACCTAATAAAACCTAAACCTAGCTCCTCTCTCTAATTTTCTCCTAACCCTAATTCTACTAAACCCTAACATTGATCTCTCGTCTCTCTCTCTATCTCTCTCTCCCATGAGCACCACCTGATCTCTTCTCTCTCCCTGGCCCACCTCAGCTAACCCTAACCCTCTATCTAACCCTAGCTAAGCCCTAACCCGAGCCCCATCTACCTAGCCCGAGCTACCCCCTCTCCTTTCTCTCTTCTCTCTACCGTGTGCTAGCCCCACCCTGCAGCCTCCCTCTCCATGCCTACCTGCCCCAGCCCGACCTGCACGTGCTTGAGGAGGAAAAGAGAGAAGGGGCCGAGACCACCTTTATCTACCCCTGCCACGGCTGCCCCTCCTCTCTCCCTCTCGATTTCCCTCGCCCACACGCCTCTCCTGGCTCGCCCAGATCCACCCCGAGCCTCCCCTCTTCTTCCTCTCCTCCCTTCCCGATGCCCATCTCCTGCACCGGTCGCCGCCAGCACCACCTCGCCCCCGTCGTTCCAGCCGGTCAGCGTGACGTGGAGGTGGCCAGGAAGACCGGGGACGCTCCTCTAGGTCGCCCTGCACGCGCCGACGCGAAGGAGAAGCCCCCAGCACCGCCAGATCCTTCGCCACCCCAGAAACCCTAGCTCGCCGGAGCCCCTGCATCCCCGACGATCCGCCGCGCTTCTCCCCGATCCGACCACACCAGCCCACCCGCGGTGAGTCCCTCGACCTCCCTGACATGCTCCGCCTCGCCGTCGACGTCTAGCGCCGCCGCTCAAACCGTCGAACGCTCTCAGTGCGCGCCGCTCGCTGCCATCTGCAACCTCCCCGCGCCACCTAACACCTCACCTAGGCCCCAAACCCTCTCCTGTCAACTCCCCTCACCCTACCGCACTGGTTAGCCCCCTCAGCGTGCATGCCCGCGACCTGGGTTTGATTCCCCACTCAGCGCTGCGCGCCGATTTCTCTTCAGACCGAGGAGAAGAAGAACAGTACCAGGGCCGTGGTAGATTTACATTAAGCCCCCCTTTTTATTTCGCTCTTAACCCGCGCTCCTAGAGACCCCACCTGTCAGCCGCACTAGTATTTTTGTAGGAAATTCCCTCTGCTTTCTCAGGCGTAACCCGCGCTCCAGCCCTAGGCCCACCTGTCGGCCTCTGGGGCATCCCCACTGTCACGTGGGCCCGCAGTCGCTGGGCCCGCTTGTCACCCACGTGGGCTGGACAGAGCCGCGGTAGAAAAAGGTTTTCTGCGCGCGTGGCCCCAGCCCGCTTGGTCCCACCCGTCAGTGACTATGTCTTGGACGGGCTGAGTAAGAAAAACATTTCCTGTGCCTGTTTAAATTAAGCCTTTTTCAAAATTGTTTTAAATTCAAATTCAATTCAGATTTAAATAACTTTTCAAATATAAATCCAAATAATACAAATAATATATGTTTTGGAGTTAGAAAAATGTGAGGAATTCAAATATGCAATTCAAAATATTGTTTGAACACTTTAAATTTTCAAGATGATTAAAATTACAATAAAATGCCCTTTTCCTTAATTAATTAATAACTTTTGTTTTATAACTCCAAATTTGACAAATAATATGGCTAAATCGATCAGCGCGACGAGCCCGTTCTATCTAAGCAGTCCTTGTTCTGAATTGAAGCATGCATCATGTTGTTATTAGAAATCTGAACTGTTTATGGCAATAAAATTTGTTTAAATAAATAATAAAATGCTTTATTTCTTGTATTCACACCTCACCTTTGCCATGCTACTTTAATGCCATGCAAAATTGTGCATCATTCATCATGGCATGCTTGTTTGCTTGACGCATTTTAATTCATATGCTTGTGTACTTTATTTATGTTGGCCCTTGTTTGTTTGGTTCTTCTTCGAATAGACGCCCAGTAGGAGAATTATCAGGAATCACAGGAGTACTACCCAGATCCATCTCTCGCTTCAACTGAGGTGCCAGGCAAGCACTACCACATGCTTGCATACATATAGTACCTATTGCCTCTATCTTATTCTTGCATCATTGAGTCGCGATTGCATTAAATTGAATCCCAAGTACTGCATAGCCTTTACTTTTAAACCCCACTGAAGCTTGTTCCTCCATCCCATGAGCCATTACTACAAGAGTCGTTTGAGCCATGCGAGTCGTAGAAAAGCATGTGTAGGGTATGTGAGTGTCTGATGAATAACGAGGTACTTATACAACTTAACCTGAGTAGTAATGGGATAACTAATGAAAGAGGCACCGGTGAGCAATATCTGCTATTTGGTTTTCATCCTCACGTGTGTCCCGTAGGACCCCGAGTACTTGATTCCTGTTCCTTGACTATTCGCACTATCCACATCCGGGAGACCTTATGGACCCCCTGAGCCAGAGCTTGATTCATTCTTATTTCTTGGGGCCACAAAGTAGTTTGGGGCTTTATTACTATCTTGTACTTATGCCATTTTACTTTTTTATTAAGATTGTGCGAGGAGCACCTGTACTGTTTAAGAATTGCGGAGTGTTTGCGCGGTATTGACAAGCCCAGTCATATTTTCGGGTTCCCAGTCGTTTACAGCCATTGGCGCAAACCTTGGGTCCGTCTCGGAGCCGGCCAACTTCGTTGCGGGTAGCTTAATGGGGTGGCCCCCTGAAATATTTCTGAATCCTGTGATTGCTTTGTCGTGAATGCCTCGTTGGGTTTTGATTTGGTTTTTCCGAGGTTGATCGAGTGTGTGTTGCTATTCGTGCACCCCTGCAGGGTAAATCTTTCTGAAAGCCGTGTCCGCGGTTATGGACGACTTGGAGCACAGTTTCTCGATCATAGACAAATATAACTAAAGTACCGCTTGTAAATTGACTAAGTACTTGACTAGTAAATAGTGCAATCCTCATGGAATGGTTAATAAAACTGCTAACGGATGATGGGGGTTGTTCGTCCGCTTCCTCGTTGGTAAGCGAGGAGGAGGATGGATCTGTTAATTATACTGTTATAAATGCTATTCTTATTTTCACGGACATCCGTCTATCATTGGTTAGGCGGATGGTTAGCGAGTATCTGCAGAATTGTTAGGTATTATCTTTTGCTGCAATTGCGTCACCCCAGGTTGTGTCCCCTTTAGCGGCATAAAGACTTGCTAAGTACCCCTAGGGTCTCACACGATAAATTGTTTGATTCAGATGAACAGGTGTACCTGCAAGATGGATACTGGGTGGAAGAGACATATGATGTTGGCAACGATCATTCGTTGTAGAGATTCCGGGAACGGGGATCCGTGAGATCTGTGGGCGGGATGTGTTTATTTATGGGGCATCTTATGCCAATTTGCTTCTTATCCGTACTCGGATCTTGTTTTCCGCTTCCGCCTGATACTCTGATGTGTGATGTATGAGGCACTATCCTAAATTATTATATCTATCTAGGACATTTGGATCTTGCCGTATGGCGTTGCAATATTTCTATTTCTTTTAGATGGAATGGCTCTGAGGACTGTTTTATGTGGCTTGCATACATACTCATCTGTGTATGTAGTTGATCCCTTCGCCTATCGATTACGCCGCTCGTTCTTGTCCCGTTGTCTGAAAGTGGTTAGGACGGCCGAAAGGTCTATCGTGAGTGGCCCTGGGCCCCACCGTACTATTTTAACCACTTTCGTTCATCCAGGCATTAACTAAGAGCGTAATTCACCGAGGTAGTTACAATTGGTATCAGAGCCATCCCGCCCTTCCGGGTCTTAGCCAAATGGTCATTGTCAGTCTAGCAAATATTTTGGTAGTTATTTATACTAGGGAAAAACAAACGTGAGAGTAGGACTGCTTCCATTTTTCTTCTTACCCACCCACCCACCCTTTTCTGGTAAGGAAGTGTAACGTTTTCAATCCTCTTCAAAAATTCAAACTAGGATTCACGTGTTATGGGTTCCGTAGTACCATAGTGTGTGTGTGTGTGCGTGTGTGTGAATTCCTTGTCTATCTGTTGCATCCAAATGTTATCACTATCTGCCTTTTGGTTATCAACTGTTGGTACATTCCCTACCGACAGTCCTTTGTAAACCGACGCGATCTATTCTGATTCGTTGTATACCGATGCGATCTATCTTACTCTTTGTTATCCGACGTTATCTTGTTTGGGGTGTTCGTTTCCATAGTTACCAATCTTTAGGTTCATCTTAAGAATAAGGTGTTGGGATATGTGTTTTACTGATTCATGTGCGGAGTAATGATTTGAGTGCGGGATGGAGTCGCGACCATACCACTACTTTTGTCATTTTCTTTTGTATATTGAACTAGTAGAGTTACTAATCTTGATTCGTTAAGTGGTTTTGCGCATATAGTGCTATTTTAATGCCGAAATTTGCGGAAATTTTTTCTTTGTTAGTTGTGTACCACACTCCTTGTTCAGTCGTGTGTGTTATGCTTAATATCTTCTAGTTGCCTTGAACTTTGTTGATATTTTAATATCATCTCAGTGAATTGCATTCTTTAATCTTGATTAATTCCATTTTGGTACTATTTTGGATTATTATCATTCTCCATTATAGTACTGACTTGTGTTTTATATCAATCACAGGATGGCACCACCACGCCGTTCTAAGGAGGACATACCACCTGAACTCCGGGCTGCTTTGGCAAGTATTGCAAATGCTTTGGGCACTATGCAGCAGAACCAGCAGCGCTTCGAGGAAAGCGTGAGGAGGAATGAGTTTGTTCCGCTACCTCCACCTCCCAAGCGAGGAGACATCAAGAGTTTTCTCAAGTTCAACCCACGCCAAATTTGAGGTGTCTGATTAGCCACTTGATGAGGATGATTGGCTGCGTGAAGTGTCAAGGTTGCTGATGACTGCGGATGTTCCCGAGCAAGAATGGGTCAAGTGTGCTACTCACTTTCTCAAGGGAGATGCAGCTCTCTGGTGGGAAAATTACCTCAAGGCAGATCTTTCTGGTTTTCAGCCTACTTGGGAGTGGTTCACTGCTGCTTTCAAAGAGCAATATCTGTCAGAAATTGTCATGGAAAGGATGAAGGAAGTGTTTCTCAACCTCAAGCAGGGCACTGACAATGTCAACACCTACATCAGAAACTTCATGTACCTTTCTCGTTATGGTGGCGATGAGATCTCTAATGACAAGAAGAAGCAAAAGAGGTTTCGGCAAGGCCTCAATGCTTCCATCAAATATGCAATCAATCATGCAAGGCCGGCATCTTTTATGGAACATCAACACACAGCTCTGCAGGAAGAAGCAAGTAGGCAAGTGTTTGAGGAGTCAAAGAAACACAGTCGTGATACAACAAGCTCTTCTGCTATGACAGCTCCTTCTAAGCGTCGTGTCTGGGTTCCTAACACCCCACCGTCGCTCCCTGCTCCACCAAGACCTTCAAGCTACGCACCAAGGCCACCAAACTCCTTCACTGCGGCTCCCAGGGGCTACAACCACAACTACCCTGGAGCGCCTGGCGGAGTCCCTGGCTACGTTGCTCCACGTCCACCTGGTGCTTGCTATACTTGTGGAAACACTGGGCATCAGCACTGGAATTGTCCAATGAACAACAAAGCTCTTCCACCACCACCTCCAAGACCTGCGGCAAGTGCTCCTATGATCACCTCCACCTCGGGCTCTCAACATCAACACCAAGCCGGGGTCTACGATTTCTCGTGCCAACTGTGTCAACGTCGCTCAAGCTGAGCATGCACCTGGAGTTGTCATGGGTATGCTTCCTGTTAACTCAGTTTCTGCACGAGTGTTGTTTGATTCTGGTGCATCGCATTCTTTTATCTCTACGAGTTTTGCTGATAGGAATGGGTTACCTATGCATCCTCTCCCCAAGCGTTTAATGGTTCTTTCTCCTGGAGCAACAATGGCATCTTCTAAAATCAGCCATAACAATCAAATTGACATTGGTGGTTCTTCGTTTCCGGCTTCCTTAATTATTCTGGGCAAATCTAATATTGATGTTATCTTGGGCATGGATTGGTTGACAGCAAATGCAGCGGTGATTGATTGTGCTGAATGTTCGGTTTCTTTGAAAATTCCTGAAGGCCATATAGTCTATTCTCCAAGTCCGACTCCTACAATTCAGCTTTATTCTTTGGCGGCTCTGAATGATGATGCTATGGAAGGTATTCAGTGTGTTCCGGTGGTCTGTGAGTTTCCAAATGTCTTTCCTGAAGAGTTACCAGGTATGCCTCCGGATCATGAGGTTGAGTTTGTCATTGAACTTGAACCTGGCACCGCTCCTATCTCCAAGCGGCCTTATAAAATGGGTCCTGCTGAGTTGGCTGAACTTAAGCGTCAGTTGGATGAACAAGAGAAGTTGGGTTTCATTCAGCACAGTAATTCTTCTTGGGGTAGTCCAACCATCTTTGTGAAGAAGCGAGACAAGACTGATAGACTTTGTGTTGACTATCGGGCACTCAATGCTAAAACAATCAAGAACAAATATCCCCTGCCGCGAATTAAAGATCTCTTCGATCAGCTAGCTGAAGCTGTGGTATTCTCTAAGCTTGATTTGAGAAGTGGTTATCATCAAATCAAGATCCGCAAGGAAGATGACCCTAAAACAGCGTTCACCACCCGCTATGGCCTGTATGAGTACACGGTCATGTCTTTCGGTCTCACCAATGCACCTGCCACCTTCTCGAGGCTTATGAACTCGGTTTTCATGGAGTATCTTGATAAGTTTGTTGTGGTCTATCTGGATGACATTCTAGTCTATTCTAAGTCAAAAGAAGAACATGAAGAGCACCTTCGGTGTGTCCTAAACAAGCTTCGTGAGAACCGCCTGTATGCAAAGTTCTCCAAGTGTGAATTCTGGCTGCCGCAAGCCACATACCTTGGTCACGTCATCTCTGCCAAGGGCATTGCCGTCAACCCAGAAACCATTAAGACAATTATGGACTGGCTTCCACCCATAAATGTCAAAGAAGTCCGAAGTTTCCTTGGTTTGGCCAGTTACTGCCGTCGCTTCGTTCAGAATTTCTCAAAGATTGCGAAGCCTCTTACCGATCTCCTCAAGAAAGGCAAGAAATACTATTGGACTCCTGCATGTCAAGCAAGCTTTGAAACAATCAAAGAGAAGCTCACTTCCACACCAGTCTTAGTTCCTCCAGATACATCAAAGCCTTTCCAGATTTTCTGTGATGCTTCATTGCAAGGATTGGGAGCGGTCCTTATGCAAGAAAAACAAGTTGTTGCTTATGCATCTCGTCAGTTGAAGACGCATCAGATCAACTATCCTACACATGACCTCGAACTCGCAGCAGTTGTCTTTGCTTTGAAAGTATGGAGGCATTACTTGCTTGGCAACCGTTGTGAGATCTTTTCTGATCACAAGAGTCTGAAGTATATCTTCACACAGCCTGATCTCAACCTTCGTCAGAGGAGGTGGATTGAAACAATCAATGATTTTGATTTGACCATCAACTACACCCCGGGCAATGCCAATGTCATGGCAGATGCTCTCAGCCAAAAAGCTTATGTCAACAACCTCATGGTGGAAGAACAACAGCCTCTCTTGTGCGAGGAATTCCGCAAGCTCAACCTTCAAATTGTGGATCAAGGGTATCTTCTAAACCTTCTAGCAACACCTCTCTTGGAAGAAAAGGTCCGTTCCATTCAGCTTGGGGATCCTTACACTAAAAAGATCATCTCCAACATTCAGCTTCCGAAGTACGAGTATTTCCACGTTGATGACCAAGGCACTCTTTTCTTTGAACACCGGATATTTGTTCCAAACTACCCGGGTTTAAGAGAGCAAGTTCTCAAGGAGGCGCATGATTCTGTTCTTTCTATCCACCCTGGCAGCACTAAGATGTACATGGACTTGAAAACACAATATTGGTGGCCTGGTTTGAAACGATATTGTGCCAAGTATGTCTCGGAGTGCGATGTTTGTCGTAGAGTTAAAGCTGTCCATCAGAAACCTTCCGGTCTTCTACAGCCATTGAAGCCTCCGGAATGGAAATGGGAGAAAGTAGAGATGGACTTCATCACTAGTTTTCCAAGGTTGTAGAAGGGCAACAATGCAATCTTTGTTGTCATTGACAGGCTTTCCAAAGTAGCTCACTTCTTTCAAGTCAAGGAAACAATTTCTGCAATTCAGTTGGCTGAGCTCTATATCAATCGAATTGTCTCTCTGTATGGAGTTCCTCTTGAGATCAGTTCAGACCGTGGAAGCATTTTCACTTCCAAGTTCTGGGGAAGTTTCCAAAATGCTTTGGGAACAAAATTAAACTTCAGCACAGCCTACCACCCTCAGTCGGAAGGACAAGTTGAAAGGATCAATCAGATTCTAGAAGATATGCTCTGTGCTTGCGTTATCTCTTTCGACATGAAGTGGGAAGAATGTCTTCCTTATGCTGAATTCCCTTACAACAACAGCTTCCAGAAAAGTCTAAAGATGGCACCATTTGAGGCTCTCTATAGTCGCAAATGCAGAACTCCGATTGGTTGGTCGGGTGCAGGTGAAAGAATATTGTTTGGCCCCGACATTGTAACTCAAGCGGAGGAGAAAGTTCACATCATTCTCGAAAATCTGAAGATTGCTCAAAGTCGCCAGAAGAGCAATTATGACAGAAAGCACATGGACATGGAGTATGTCCCTGGTGATCTTCTTTATCTTCGTGTCACTCCCATGAGAGGCACGCACCGGTTTGGTATCAAAGGAAAGCTGGCTCCTAGATACATCGGTCCTTTCAAAATTCGTGGAAGAAGAGGAGAAGTTGCTTATGCTCTTGAGCTCCTTGAACAACTCAAAGTCCATGATGTTTTCCACATCTCTCAACTCAAGAAGTGCTTCAAGGATCCTGGCAGGACCGTGGATCATGAACTCATCAATCTCCAAGAAGATCTGTCTTATCAAGAGCACCCCACAAAAATTCTTGAAGTCGCAGAAAGAAGGACTCGCAACAAGTCCATCAAGTTCTGCAAGGTGCAGTGGTCGCACCATTCCGTCGATGAAGCCACCTGAGAACGTGAAGATGAGCTCCGTGCCAAGTACCATAACCTCTTTGAGTCTTCTTCTTCTTCCTAGAATCTCGGGGCAAGATTCCTGTTTAGTGGGGGAGAGTTGTAGCATCCCAATTGTCTAACAATTGTAATGCTACTTGGTCTAGTAAGATATTGGCTACTTCATATATATAATTGTTGCATCATAATTATATCATGCTCATGTCATCATGCCACCTTGCATTTGAGCATCATATAAAACCCCTTTTCTTTTGGTTCTTCTATCACATGCATTATTAATTGTATTTGCCTCTTGATATTGTATTTGGTTATTGATATATTGTTCAAATGCCCAAGTTGAGTTGGGGGCATATCTTTTATTTCAACTCCATCACCTTTCTTTTCCACCACTTTATAATTCCACCATCCTACTAGTCCATGAGCTTGTTTGTCTTTATTTTGGTTTTATCTAGCTCATGGGAAATAGGGTGGATCTAGTTATTTAAATTCTCTTGCTTCGCCTTGTTTCCAGTTCTTGGGAATGCATAAGTATAATGCCATATCATTAGTTTGTTCTCACAAAATAAATCATGGCATTTATAATTTTGCATGGGCCATGCAATAGTCCCACCACCTTTTATCCCATGGGTTTTTGCCTTTGACTTTAGTGGTTATTTCTTTGTGAACCATCTCCTTCCATTCCACCATTCCCATATCCTCACCCACATCTCTTTCTTTTATTTTTTTTTCTACATGCATGATCATATGAGGCTCTTTCCACCTATCTCTTTTCTACCTCTTTCTTTCTTGTTTCTCTTCCACATTAGTGCAAGCTAGATCAAGCTCCATGTTCCTTCTTGGTATGGCCTCATAAACAAAAATTAAAATCTAAATACCTAATAAAACCTAAACCTAGCTCCTCTCTCTAATTTTCTCCTAACCCTAATTCTACTAAACCCTAACATTGATCTCTCCTCTCTCTCTCTATCTCTCTCTCCCATGAGCACCACCTGATCTCTTCTCTCTCCCTGGCCTACCTCAGCTAACCCTAACCCTCTATCTAACCCTAGCTAAGCCCTAACCCGAGCCCCATCTACCTAGCCCGAGCTACCCCCTCTCCTTTCTCTCTTCTCTCTACCGTGTGCTAGCCCCACCCTGCAGCCACCACGCCGTCCATGGCCCACCTGCAGCCTCCCTCTCCATGCCTACCTGCCCCAGCCCGACCTGCACGTGCTTGAGGAGGAAAAGAGAGAAGGGGCCGAGACCACCTTTATCTACCCCTGCCACGGCTGCCCCTCCTCTCTCCCTCTCGATTTCCCTCGCCCACACGCCTCTCCTGGCTCGCCCAGATCCACCCCGAGCCTCCCCTCTTCTTCCTCTCCTCCCTTCTCAACGCCTAGCTCCTGCCGCCGGTCGCCGCCAGCACCACCTCGCCCCCGTCGTTCCAGCCGGTCAGCGCGACGTGGAGGTGGCCAGGAAGACCGGGGACGCTCCTCTACGTCGCCCTGCATGCGCCGACGCAAAGGAGAAGCCCCCCAACACCGCCAGATCCTTCGCCACCCCCGAAACCCTAGCTCGCCGGAGCGCCTGCATCCCCGACGATCCGCCGCGCTTCTCCCCGATCCGACCACACCAGCCCACCCGCGGTGAGTCCCTCGACCTCCCTGACATGCTCCGCCTCGCCGTCGACGTCTAGCGCCGCCGCTCAAACCGTCGAACGCTCTCAGTGCGCGCCGCTCGCTGCCGTCTGCAACCTCCCCGCGCCACCTAACACCTCACCTAGGCCCCAAACCCTCTCCTGTGAACTCCCCTCACCCTACCGCACTGGTTAGCCCCGCACGCCCGCGACCTGGATTCGATTCCCCGCCCCACGCCGCGCGCCGATTTCTCTTCAGACCGAGGAGAAGAAGAACAGTACCAGGGCCGTGGTAGATTTACATTAAGCCCCCCTTTTTATTTCGCTCTTAACCCGCACTCCTAGAGACCCCACCTGTCAGCCACACTAGTATTTTTGCAGGAAAGTCCCTCTGCTTTCTTAGGCGTAACCCGCGCTCCAGCCCTAGCCCCACCTGTCGGCCTCTGGGGCATCTCCACTGTCACGTGGGCCTGCAGTCGTTGGGCCCGCTTGTCACCCGCGTGGGCTAGACAGAGCCGCGGTAGAAAAAGGTTTTCTGCGCGCGTGGCCCCAGCCCGTTTGGTCCCACCCGTCAGTGACTATGTCTGGGATGGGCTGAGTAAGAAAAACATTTCCTGTGCCTGTTTAAATTAAGCCTTTTTCAAAATTGTTTTAAATTCAAATTCAATTTAGATTTAAATAACTTTTCAAATATAAATCCAAATAATACAAATAATATATGTTTTGGAGTCAGAAAAATGTGAGGAATTCAAATATGCAATTCAAAATATTGTTTGAACACTTTAAAATTTCGAGATGATTCAAATTACAATAAAATGCCCTTTTCCTTAATTAATTAATAACTTTTGTTTTATAACTCCAAATTTGACAAATAATATGTCTAAATCGATCAGCGCGACGAGCCCGTTCTATCTAAGCAGTCCTTGTTCTGAATTGAAGCATGCATCATGTTGTTATTAGAAATCTGAACTGTTTATGGCAATAAAACTTGTTTAAATAAATAATAAAATGCTTTATTTCTTGTATCCACACCTCACCTTTGCCATGCTACTTTAATGCCATGCAAAATTGTGCATCATTCATCATGGCATGCTTGTTTGCTTGACGCATTTTAATTCATATGCTTGTGCACTTTATTTATGTTGGCCCGTGTTTGTTTGGTTCTTCTTCGAATAGACGCCCAGTAGGAGAATTATCAGGAATCATAGGAGTACTACCCAGATCCATCTCTCGCTTCAAGTGAGCTGTCAGGCAAGCACTACCACATGCTTGCATACATACAGTGCCTATTGCCTCTATCTTATTCTTGCATCATTGAGTCGTGATTGCATTAAATTGAATCCCAAGTACTGCATAGCCTTTACTTTTAAACCCCACCGAAGCTTGTTCCTCCATCTCATGAGCCATTACTACAGGAGTTGTTTGAGCCATGCGAGTCGTAGAAAAGCATGTGTAGGGTATGTGAGTATCTGATGAATAACGAGGTACTTAAACAACTTAACCTGAGTAGTAATAGGATAACTAATGAAAGAGGCACCGGTGAGCAATATCTGCTATTTGGTTTTTCATGCTCACGTGTGTCCCGTAGGACCCCAAGTACTTGATTCCTGTTCCTTGACTATTCGCACTATCCACATCCGGGAGGCCTTATGGACCCCCCCTGAGCCAGAGCTTGATTCATTCTTATTTCTTGGGGCCACAAAGTAGTTTGGGGCTTTATTACTATCCTGTACTTATGCCATGTTACTGTTTTATTAAGATTGTGCGAGGAGCACCTGTACTATTTAAGAATTGCGGAGTGTTTTCGCGGTATCGACAAGCCCAGTCATATTTTCGGGTTCCCAGTCGTTTACAGCCATTGGCGCAAACCTTGGGTCCGTCTCGGAGCCGGCCAACTTCGTTGCGGGTAGCTTAATGGGGTGGCCCCCTGAAATATTTCTGAATCCTGTGATTGCTTTGTCGTGAATGCCTCATTGGGTTTTGATTTGGTTTTTCCGAGGTTGATCGAGTGTGTGTTGCTATTCGTGCACCCCTGCAGGGTAAATCTTTCTGAAAGCCGTGTCCGCGGTTATGGACGACTTGGAGCACAGTTTCTCGATCATAGACAAATATAACTAAAGTACCGCTTGTAAATTGACTAAGTACTTGACTAGTAAATAGTGCAATACTCATGCAATGGTTAATAAAACTGCCAACGAATGATGGGGGTTGTTCGTCCGCTTTCTCGTTGGTAAGCGAGGAGGAGGATGGATCTGTTAATCATACTGTTATAAATGCTATTCTTATTTTCACGAACATCCGTCTATCATTGGTTAGGCGGATGGTTAGCGAGTATCTGTAGAATTGTTAGGTATTATCTTTTGCTGCAATTGCGTCACCCCAGGTTGTGTCCCCTTTAGCGGCATAAAGACTTGCTGAGTACCCCTAGGGTCTCACACGATAAATTGTTTGATTCAGATGAACAGGTGTACCCGCAAGATGGATACTGGGTGGAAGAGACAGATGATGTTGGCAACGATTATTCGGTGTAGAGATTCCGGGAACGGGGATCCGTGAGATCTGTGGGCGGGATGTGTTTATTTATGGGGCATCTTATGCCAATTTGCTTCTTATCCGTACTCGGATCTTGTTTTCCGCTTTCGCCTGATACTCTGATGTGTGATGTATGAGGAGCTATCCTAAATTATTATATCTATCTAGGACATTTGGATCTTGCCGTATGGCGTTGCAATATTTCTATTTCTTTTAGATGGAATGGCTCTGAGGACTATTGTATGTGGCTTGCATACATACTCATTTGTGTATGTAGTTGATCCCTTCGCCTGCCGATTATGCCGCTCGTTCTTGTCCCGTTGTCTGAAAGTGGTTAGGACGGCCGAAAGGTCTACCGTGAGTGGCCCTGGGCCCCACCGTACTATTTTAACCACTTTCGTTCATCCAGGCATTAACTAAGAGCGTAATTCACCGAGGTAGTTACAACGAACGACCTCTGTGCGTGTTTGCGTACACCTAGTCGTGCCGCGCTTATCTTGCACCAACCCCAGCTAGCTCCAGTGGTCACCGCCGCCTGCGTGCGCGCACCGCGTCGCGGGTTCGAGCCCCCACCGCGCCGCGCTTTACCGTTCGTCAGATTCGTCAGAACGCGGAGAAGAGAAACAGTGTCGTGCGCACTTTGCAATTCCCCCCCTCCCCCACACCTTTTTACTACTCAACCCGCAATCCATCGGGCCCCCACCAGTCAGCCCCTCAAACTTTTTGGCAGAAAAGCCCTCCAGGTTCCAAAAACCTCAACCCGCAGTCGCCGGATCCGCCATGTATCGCCCACCGGCTGGCCGCGCGCGCAGTGTACCCGCGGCCCCGTTGGACCCACCTGTCGGTCTCTTGGGCGGTGGGAAAAGGTTCTGCGCGTCGTTCCCGCACAGTCAGCGCTGGCCCACCTGTCTGTGGCTGGGGCTAGTTCTGTCTGGGTGGAAAAAGTCTGCCTGTTTATCTGTTCTAATAAAACTAATTCAGAAATGTTTAAATACAAATTTAAATCTGTTTTTTCATAACTTTTAAACTATAAATCCAAATAATACAAATGATATATGTTTTCAAATCATAAAAACGTGAGGAATTCAAATATGCTATTCAAAATATTATTTGAGAACTTTAAATTTTCGAGATGATTAAAATTACAATAAAATGTCCTTTTCTTAATTAATTAATAACTTTAATTCTACAACTCCAAATTCAACAAATAATATGTCTAAATCGATCAGCGCGACGAGCCCGTTCTAGCTATGCATTCCATGTTCTGAATTGAAGCATGCATCATGTCAGTATTAAAAATCAGAACTGTTTATGGCAATAAAACTTGACTAAATAAATACTAAAATGAATTATTCTTGTACCCATACCTCACCCATGCCATGCTACTTTATTGCCATATAAATTGTGCATCATTCATCATGGCATGCTTGTTTGCTTGTCGCATTTTAATTCATATGCCTGTGCACTTTATTTATGTTGGCCCTTGTTTGTTTGGTTCTTCTTCGAATAGACGCCTAGCAGGAGAATTATCAGGAATCACAGGAGTTCTACCCAGATCAATCTCTCGCTTCAACTGAGCTACCAGGCAAGCACTACCACATGCTTGCATACATATAGTACCTATTGCCTCTATCTTATTCCTGCATCATTGAGTCGTGATTGCATTAAATTGAATCCCAAGTACTACATAGCCTTTACTTTTAAACCCCACCGAGCCTGTTCCTCAATCCCAGGAGCCATTACTACAGGAGTTGTTTGAGCCATGCGAGTCGTAGAAAGCATGTGTAGGGTATGTGAGTGTCTGATGAATAACGAGGTGCCTAAACAACTTAACCTGAGTAGTAATGGGATAACTAATGAAAGAGGCATCGGTGAGCAATATCTGCTATTTGGTTTTACCTGCTCACTTGTGTCCCGTAGGACCCCGAGTACTTGATTCCTGTTCCTTGACTATTCGCACTATCCACATCCGGGAGGCCTTATGGACCCCCCTAAGCCAGAGCTTGATTTATTTCTATTTCTTGGGGCCACAATTAGTTTGGGGTTTTTATTACTATCATGTACTTATGCCATGTTTATTGTTTATTTACGATTGTGCGTGGAGCACCTGTACTGTTTTGGATCATGACACGTTTTCGCTGTATCGACAAGCCCAGTCACACTTTCGGGTTCCCAGTCGTTTACCGCCGTCCACACAAACCTTGAGTCCATCTTGAAGTCAGCTAGCTTCGTTGTGGGTAGCTTAATGGGGTGGCCCCCTGAAATATTTCTGAATCCTGTGATCGCTTTGTCGTGAATGCCTCGTTGGGTTTTGAGTTGGTTTTTTTTTCCGAGGTTGATCAAGTGTGTGGTGCTATTTGTGCACCCCTGCAGGGTAAATCTTTCTGAAAGCCGTGTCCACGGTTATGGATGACTTGGAGCACAGTTTCTCGATCATAGACAAGTATAACTAAAGTACCGCTTTTAATCTGACTAAATACCTGATTAGTAAATAGTGCAATACTCATGGAATGGTTAATTAAACTGTCAACGGTTGGGTTGTTCGTCCGCTTTCTCGTTGGTAAGCGAGAAGGAGGATGGATCTGTTAATTATACTATTATAACAGTTGTTACTAATTAACGGACATCTGTCTATCATTGGTTAGGCGGATGGTTAGCGAGTATCTATAGACTTGTTAGTTATTATCTTTTGCTGAAATTGTGTCACCCCAGTTATATGTCCCCTTTAGAGGCATAAAGACTTGCTGAGTACCCCTAGGGTCTCACACGATAAATTGTTTGATTCAGATGAACAGGTGTATTCGCAAGATGGATACTGGGTGGAGGAGACAGATGATGTTGGCAACGATCACTCGGTGTAGAGATTCCGGAAACGGGGATCCGTGAGATCTGTGGGCGGGATGTGTTTATTTATGTGGCATCTTATGCCAATTTGCTTCTTATCCGTACTCGGATCTTGTTTTCCGCTTCCGCCTGATACTCTGATGTTTGATGTATGAGGAGCTATCCTAAACTATTATCTCTATCTTGGATATTTGGATCTTGCCGTATGGCGTTGCAATATTTCTATTTCTTTTAGATGGAATGCCTCTGTGAACAGTTGTATGGTGGCTTGCATACATACTCACTTGTGTATGTAGTTGATCCATTCGCCTGTCGATTACGCCGCTCGTTTTTGTCCCGATGTTCTGGAAGTGGTTAGGACGGCCGAAAGGTCTACCTGTGAGTGGCCCCTGGGCCCCACCGTACTATCTTAACCACTTTCGCTCATCCATGCATGCAACTAAGAGCGTAATTCACCGAGGTAGTTACAGACACCACATGGACAAGATATAAATACATTCCCCTTGTTTGCCTCGACCAGAAGGAGAAAAAATGCACGCCTTTAATGAACGTGTAAGGAGAGTCGGTCAACGTACATCCATTGCTGGCTCATCTGCATTATATAATTAAGTATATCAAACAGAATCATGATGCTAGAATTAGTACTGGTCTAAAAACAAAATTAAAGCACACAACCGGGACTAAAGATATGATGAACCTTTAGTCCCGGGAGGCTCCAACCGGGACTAAACGTGGATGTGGTGACAATACTACATCATGGCCAAGTGTTGATACTATGTCCTGAGTGGGCAGCACTATGCTAGTGAGTGCTGGCACTATTTGGGTGGGCGGCGGCACTATGACAGGGGTGAGTGTCGATATTATGTTGTGAGTGTCGACACTATGTTGTGCCACTTAATCTATAAATAGGCAAGATGCATCCTTGTGAAGTTATAAACTGCAAGATGGTGTGCGAGAGCAGGGACAGCACTACGGCGGAGCTTCTCGAAGATGTCTTCGGATCCCATCCTCATACATCTTCGAGGAGTTCGCCATAGAGGCACTCCCTAATATGTGAATTTTTTTAGCTACCTGGCGTATTAATCTATAGCTATAGATTTTTTTAGTTTGCTGAAGGCAGGTAGAAGACGAAGAACGGCAGTTTGCCCAGCTAGTTAGGATGATGAACTCATGCATATATCTCTGTGCTTCTATGAATCAAATGAATTTCGAGACTATGTGCTAAAACAAGATATAGATAGAATCCACATATTGAAAATGATAGATTGAATCCAAACATCGATCTCATGTTATTATTGGAAAAATTACTATCAAACTAAATCCACAAATCCATCTATAGTCCAGCCCGACAGTTGGACCGATCTGGGCTCGGGCCTGGGAAATATGTGGACGGGCTATCTCCAACCCAGCCCGACAAATGTCTAGGTGTACTTATAGCCATCAGTTGGCTCTACTATTATCATTGTTATAAGAGGAAACTTTCTAAGCAGAGTACATGCACCACAGCCTCCGAAAACCAAGATCAACTCATCGCAAGTAAGGCCCTCCACCTCGTTGCAAAATGCCGGTGGCCGAATGATTTCTGGCTCCCATGGCCGGTGCTCGCACGTTGTGAGACCGGTGCCCAAACAAAAAAATTCAGCATCAGAGCAAGTAGAAGCATTGATGCCCAATTCTTCCAAACAATAAATTAATGTTTTCTCTTACCTTTTAACCTTTTCTCTCTTTCCTCACTAGAGAGCAGCACTGTGTATTTGTTTATTAGATAACTCCACCTCTGTTTTACCCATCGGAGCCCTACACTGCTAGAGCGGTGCCTGAAAAATATTTATGGGCATCGATGGTGAGGTGGCTACCTTTTAACGAATTGGGCACCGGCTAGGCTGTGGAAGGTCTAATGACACCTGATTCCAAGTCCCGACCAACTCCCAATAGTCCCGAAAGATGCAAGAACGTGTGGGCCCGATAAGCCCAAAATCCGAAGCTAGCCCGTCGCGTATGCATGGAGTTCTAGACGCACATGCCATGCCAAATATACAGCGTCCCAATCTGAGTCGTGGACAACCCGAACCCAAAGCAAACATGTCGAACATATGTTCTTGGGGGTACACACTGCTCTCAAGTAGAGGAGCAGACAAATTCACAATGCAGATAGCGGAAGGGCTCGTTAGTTACAGGATAAGATAGATTCTGAAATGAATGAGAGCCCTAGGGGCCTACATGTTTTAGATAATCCTTATCGTGAGCAAGACCTAAAAGACAGAGAAATGGCTTGATACGCAGGAGTAGCAGAAGTACACTACCCTTAGGATAAGAGCATCTCGTCCACTTGTGTCCTCCATACGGCGTATCGGTAGCTGTTTTTTTAGCCGTATGGGGCCCGTACTGGTGCACTTTATGAGCAAAAAGTCATCGCTAATACTCCATTCGTTTTAAAATACTCCGTCCGCGTCGAAATGGATGTCACAGGTTTACCAAAATTTATATAAATATATATGTAAAAAGTGTCTAGATTCATACAAATTTTTACAAATCTGAGACGTGAGAATATAAGATGTTTTAGCTCGTAAAAGGAGTATATCTAGACCTAAAACATCTTATAATTTGAAACGGGGGAGTGCTGGCCAGCTAGCTGCCGGATGGTTCTGCGGTTCTGCAAACATATTTCTGTGTGCGCGCGTGGAAGAGTCTATTTTTGTTGCGCAGAAAAGAGGTAGGATTGCTTGCCGAGCAGAATGAGTCATGTACATCAATGGAAGAGTGTCGCTCATTGAACCTTTGCTTTCTCGTCACGAGACATGGCAGTCCAAAAGCGGAGTCACCGCTAGCTGTCCGTCAGCGATCGAACATGAATCTTTCGTTTCTCCTCACAAACCAGAAGCTTCCAAAACTTTAGACGTCACATATTCAGAAATCTACACGCGTTGTGGTAGAAATGTGTAGTGGCCTCCAGGCCTTCCTCTCTACTCGGAAGACCGCTAACAAGTCGAGTTTGTTGAGACGTTTCCTTCCGATGATCATAAAATCTGTCAAGGAAATTAATCGGTGAATTGATGTGATCATAACATCCGTCAGCGAGCTACTTCACTGATGATCAGGAGGGGGTGTGCGCATTCATCCACAATATTAAAGTGCATGAAAGCACCCATCACATAGTTGGTGCACGCTCTTCCTATTTAAGGAGAGAAGAGCCGAAAGTTGTAGCTAAATATTCATAGACACAAGCCCCTGCTGGAGAGGAAGCGAGCATATGTACAGCCGAAAGTTGTAGCTAAATATGGGTGTGCCACACCGTGTGTACGTACACCAAGTACTACGAGGGATTGGGAAGCATCAGGATTTGCGACGATGATCTTGAGAATCGCGTCGATGGGCATTAACAAACTCCATTGCGCCGCTCTTGGCTTACGCACGCTTCCGGCGTTGTTGATCAGAGATGTCCGCCTCAATTTGCTGGTCCTGGATGCACACACGCACCCTTGCTGTAGAGATTCGTAGAAAAGGTGGAAGCATTCGTGTCCCTGAAATTCTCTTACAATAAATTAAGACCATAATTGGCTTATGTGATGATTGTAAAGTTACTCGCTAATAAGCAACACTAAATTATTAATCCACACCGTCTAAATTATTCTGATTGTTGGATTTAAAATTTATGGTTTAGATTAATAAAATATTACTAGTAACGTAACCGTGTAATTGGCTTGACAAGTTCAACGTTGGCACGTTAACATAGGAGAGTCTCCCGTGTGTACACAATAATTGATCCGTGCAGTTTTTTTTGTCAAGGTGCATGCCAATGTATCCTGACAGACTCCAAACAAACAAACAATTTTTTTCGCATGCTCAGACGTATTTCTATAGGACTCTGGAAGCCTCGTCATCAAATTGTTCTAGCTGAAATTATACAGTTATATCAGCCACTCATAAACAAAAATTGATCAATTGAGTTGATATTAATTTTTCAAGTCATATTGGCCGTTGTCATGGTCCACAACTACATTATTACACATGAACTATCTTCTCTTTTTTGCGTCACAAGGCTCGGCCAGTCTATCAATTCAGACTATCTTTTTCCTTTCCTTAGCGGATACCTCTGCCCATCAACTTGGGTCTTTCAACAGACAGGGATACTAAGTTATCAACGTTCTATTGCCGCTCCCGGGTTCGGCTAAGACGAGAAGGTGCTAGCTACCATGGGTGAAGCCATTCCGTGCATCGTAATTCTTCCTAAGCTAGAATCCAATAAATCTTTTTAGCCAATGAGAGTGTAGTTTCCGACATGGTAATAATCTCCTAGGACGCGTTGCTTATACCAGCATGCAGATCAATCAAGATATTCTCATGTGCACGACATTGTTGTCAATGGAATAAATTGTGACCATAGACATCAGCTACCGGAACCTCAGCGTAGTCTGGATCCACGTGAGACATGGAAGAAGAAAAGTCATAGGCGAAAGTGTTACAGCTCCGATGTAGAAAGATGCAACTACGACGAGCTAACATGTTATATAGAATTATGAACAGAGATCCACGAGGTACATAGTTTTCTTAGTGTTCTTCGGGTTTATACTTGCACATGTTTGAGCTGATGTTCTACCTAATTGACATTTTGGGTCTACATACTACATTCACAACCATTGTTGGATTGCACACTATAAGTGTGCACTCAAACCTTTTATAATTCACATACAATTTCAAGGTTATATTTGGATTAGCATGTGAAAATAAGGTCATTAGGTTTTGCATGATTCTTCTTTAATTACATAAATCCAAATCTTCATCAATGTATATATGCGGAAATAAAAGTAAGGCTTGAAAGCTAAAATCATCGATGTTCCAAAAAGAAAGATTAATCAACACACTTGGTGATACATACTAGATGCTTAATCAACTGAAGAATTCATATATTGTTGAGAATAGTATAGTGAATAGTATAGTGTGCGCCACCAAGAGCATACATGCATGAGATACACTTCCTCTGCTATCTGGTCTTGAGTCTATACATGCATCTGACAAAATTAATATTCTAATTAGAAAATTTACAATTCAATAATACATGTTTTTTACATGCATCTACTAATTACTCCTGAACATTTGTATCGCCAAACTTTCCTAACACCAATTCACAATGCTTAGAAATTATTTATTAGATGAAAATATGATGGCTACATTTTTCATGCAAATTATTTGGAAAATCATCAACAATCTATTGACCATCAACTTATTATGTAATACTAGGTATTAGTTTTATAATTGCTTGATCTATAGAGAAAGTACATGGATCTATAAATGAATGAAACATCAATCTTCAACTTCATAATTAGTGCAGGGATTCTTCAATTTGTCTAATAACTTCGGGTTTATATTTGCATGTCTTTATTGTTCCTTTTGTTCTATAGTTGATATAATCTTGGTTCCATGGAGTATGTTTTAACTATTGTCACCCTAAAGATATGGAAACAAGTGTGTTTTCAAAATTTTCTAACTTAAAGACTTCAATTTAGATGTAGATGTCATATTAACAAATAGTTCATTTGAATTATTTAGAACCTCAGCAAGAGACAAAAAATAGACGACATCAATAGTTAATGGAACTGTTTGCTTAATTAAATATATATTCAGTCAATATCTAAAGAAAAGCATATATGCATTAATATACACCTTACCTTAAAAATATGATTTATGCATAGCTTCACATATAGATTAAGATTTATTTTCCATAAAAAATACATAACATACTTTTTAATTTGCGACTTACTATGGAAGACCAATTAAAACCATTTCAAAGAAACAAACATCTAAACAATTAGAACTAATTTCTTACTTTACATGATGTATTATTAACAAGGAATTTTTTCCACTTCATAATTGACTAAACTACAATACGTTCAGCAAATATTATGTACAAACGACAAAACTAGCCATTAGTATTATATTAGCATAATATTTGTTTGTATTTTAGATCTTTATCATTTTCTGTCACATAATAAAAGCATATGAAAAAATAATATATTTATTTTTCATTCATTTTTGACACACTAAAGAACATGCCCTCGCGTTTGCGAGGGCCACCCTGCTAGTTATCTATTAATAACATGTCCCAGGATTTGGTAAAAGCAAAAGATTAGCATTGCTGAGCATGCCCCACGAGCACAAGCAGAGTACTTGTGCCACAACCTCTGAAAACCAAGATCATCCTCACAACTCATCCCTTGGAGTAGCTCAATACAAGACGGAGCCAGGCCCAAGGAAACTAGGGCCATGGCCCGGGGCCTGTAAAAATTTCCTGCTATAGCGTACCCAAATATCAGATTTGGCCCGGGGTTTGAATACTAGCCACACCACCACGACCCATAAATATTTATGCATACTAGATGACCCGATGCGCCATCGTCGAGACCAGAAGCGAGGAAGTATTATAGCCATAAGATTTAGCTAGAAATGATAAAAGTTTTCATGTATGCCAATTTACATAAAACAAAAAATGTGGTATGGTGCTTGGACCCTCAACACACATGATATGAATTGTTCCTAGTGTGACAGGCTGTAAATAGGTTGGCAAGGAGGTTGGCTCGAGTTTAAAGCAATCGAGAAGTTACGGGATGATAACTAAAGGTGGTAAGGGCTAAGTATGTGTCTTCAATGATAGAAGGGCCGCAAAATTTAGTTTGTATAAGCCTCTTATCCTCCTTTGAATTTCCATGAGAGAACACATTGAGCCAAAAGATTTTGACCACTTGCATATTGCATGAACCAGAAGGAAACTGCATCTTACCATTTCCATCTTATGTTCTATGAACAAAAATTCTTGAGGCATTATTTAGAAGTAATAATGCATGTGTTGCCAGTCATAAACTGAATAGTGATCCCGGCAATGATGGGCGAGAGTAGCTTCTATATCTTGTAATAGGTGACTTCTTGCTTGAGTTCTAGTCCCATTGTAATATATTATATTGGGGGCTGAATGAAGCAGTTATATACGGGAAGGCACATCTAAGTATCTGAGGTAGCAATTTCAAATCAAAGTTGGATCTAACAAATTAAAAAACATGAATAATTTACTATTACACAAGTTCAATCTATATATAATTACAAGAACGTTCTGACTCAAGAGCTATCAATTTTAGAATGTCAAATAAATCAAACCCATCAAGACCTACAGAGATGAATCCACATGGATATGATTTGAAAGTGAATGTCCATATCTGACACTCTAAGCACTAATTTAGGTTGTGCAAAGGACATGCGCAATTCATGTACACTCATTGATGGCATGAACCAATGAGCACGAGAGAACAGCATTGGTGTCATCTAGGAAGCAATCCACATAATATGAAAAAATTACAGGGTAGCTCGGCTGGAACTTGGTAGAAGCAGCAGATTTTCCCCCTTCATGTAAAAAAGTTCAAGAGTTCATAAATGGAACTACATATGAGAGAAGAAATTAATAAACCTATCCTGCGACTCATTGTGATAAAGCTGGAAAAAAGTTACATCAGAGAACCCTGTATTTTCACATCAAAAAGATAAAGAGAATACACCCATAACTTGTTTCTAGATTCACCAGTTCTAAGATAGCGTCACAAAATCAAGCTCAGTAGATAAAGGTGTCATCTTACTACTGGCGAACAGAGGCATCTCAGACTACTTGTTCTTGAACATGATGACAACCCATATATTTGTTTACAAATAGAAACAACAACCAGAAGGAAGTCTAACAATTAAGGTAGCAACTCTAAAAGGCGCAAATGGTCATTTATTTGACATCATAATCATGATCATGAATATTCTTTCTTTCCTCCCCTACCAAGATAGACCTAAGGCTTGCATGTACAGGGATGGCATAAATTTGTTTACCCATAGGAACACCAATCACAAGGATGTCCAACTGTAATATAACACTATTAGAAAACATATCAACATATCATTTCTTTCCTTCTAAGAAGCTAGCCCTAGACCACTTAAGCAGTGTAGAGGAACAACCATGATTTGTTTATTACAACTATAATTAAGTCTAATTAACACAAGTAAATGGAAAGAAAATCTAATATAATAAAAAGCAATATGGACCAAGCGCGAAACTAAGTTAAAAAATCAAAGCAAAGTTTGAATCACCCCGAGAAGATGAAATAAAAAAATTGCAGAGAACAATTCCAATTCTGAAGTTCCAACAACACCACTGTAAAATTTAGAAGTTAGCATGAAGGCTTCAGAACTACATGTGACTCAGCACTTCAGAAGAGTAAAAGCTTGTAGATAGCACCATCCAACGCGTGAAACAAACACAAGGATACAAAACATAATAAACAAGCAGTGGTAGCAGTAGACACTGAGACCGTGTAACATGCATATTAGCCATCGTGTGATTACCAAACCAGCTTTCAGTTTTTATCTTCTTCCCTAATCCCAAATGGGTGTAGTGTATTACAACTTTCAGCTACTTTTAAGTACGACAAAGAAGTACCAAATGTGATTCTTTGTATTCCATTCAAAATCTATACATGTAACATTTATGACATGGAAAAATAGTTCACTGTGGATTCTATTGTACACAATCTTAGAGCCACCTGGACAGTGTAACACAAAAATACCAAGTGTATTACATGGGTGCAAAACCTAATTGGCAAGCACAACAAATAAATTTATAGTACATTGTTTCAATAATGGCAAGCAACCACCCCATATGACTGTGATATAAATTACCTTGACTGAGGACTAATTGAAAGGCTGATGTACAACCATACATGCTAAAACTAAAGAGAATCGCTTGAATTTATCAATGTAGCTCTCATAGGCATCTGGGTACTATGAAAATAGCTAGAATAATTAGCGTCAATCTACAGGACAAGCACAAGCAGAGCAAATCAAGAATAAAAAGCAATTGAGGAAAGAGTTCCCACATATTATTCCATATACAAACTATCGTATTGCAGTACATGTCCCCAAGATCGTTCATTGACAAATCCTAGATAAGAAAAGCATTAACATCATATGGAAATGGAAAGCCAAAGCACACGATTATTTTCGCAACAATTTATTCAAATTAGGCGTGCGCCCACCTCTACCTCCAGCATCCCTGGCTACTGTAGCATGATGGGAGAACATATAGATTTGAGAAAAAAAATTACTTGGAGAAAATCTGGATATCAGGAAGGGGCATATGATTAAATAGAGGGGTGATAGATGGGCATGGCGGGCATACCTACAGCAGCCCTAGACAGTAAGACCATCGACATTGGCTGCTACCATCGGCAGCATAACATCTAGTGGAAGTCCAAACTCTTCGTGTTAAGTGGGAAAAAATTTGGGAGTGTCTATTTGGTTGTCATTTTGATATATTAAAGATTTTTTCGGCATCGTGTACAAAACTTATGACCGGTTTACTGTGCCATAACCTTTTTTACAAAAAAATTCAAAATTTATATTTGTTAATTTTTCTACAAACTAGACCACATAATCTACATATAGATGAAAGGGGTCTATTTTTTGAAGTATTTTTCATTTTCTTTATTTTTTGCAAAAAAATGTGATCCAAGGGGAGGTGGGAGAAGAATTTTTGAAACTTATCTGTGGCGCACCCTTATTTGGTGCGCCACAGACATGCCAGGTTAGTGGTGCACCCCTATAAGGCGATCCACATATACTCTGTCACATTTGCAGAGGCCCGGGCCCATACCTATCTGTGGTGCACCAAAATAGCATGTACCACAAATGCCACACTTATGAGTGGCGCATGCCAATTCTGTGCAGCACAGATAGATGGGGCAATCCTAGGCACTAGGGCCCACTAACGGCATCCTGTAATTATAAAAGTTCACCATGATGTACATCTCACTACCAGCATCTGCTACACCGAACCTAGCGTTCAGTGTCTCCTAGAGATCTTTTCCATCTTTGATGTGTACAACTTATTGTCAACAATACTCAGAACGCATCCCACAAAGGCAAGATTGGTTTCCTTAAACTTGTTCTGAACATCGTCAGATATAGTTCCTTCTGGTAACCCCTCACTGGCCTCAAATACTTTCAGATCTTACAGCCACATAGTGATCTTATACCGCCACCTCTTAAAATGAACACCGATAAACTGTTCCGGCTTCATTGCATAGGCCAAGTGTCCCATGTTTAACTCAGAAAATTATCTATAATAAGGTTTTTGGATTGTTATTAGGCATAATTTCCAGAATTAATTTCAGAATATAAATCATGACAACAACATCTACGATCACGTGAAACTCTATCATACTAGATGTACCAATCAACATGAGCAGTAGCAGTACATACGCAATAACAGCCATAATATAGCAACATATCGGATCATAATATACATACTGATTGGTTGCCGATGTCGATGAAGTCGTCGTTGGTGCAGCGGTTGCTATAGCCTGTCGAAAAAGACGATGTTGAAGACGAATCGCCCGTGGACCAGGAGATCGCCCAGGAAGACGAGCCATGATGATGAACTTGAGCAGTCGCGCGGAGTGGGCTGAGTGGTTCCGGAGAGCTAGGAGCGATCCGAATAGGCTAACTGTTGGCACACTTGTCAACCTCACAAGTTTTCCTGAGAAGCAAAAATAAAGCTCGGCTCGGCGAGATAGACGGGCGGTGCATGCGAGTGGCGGCGGCGGAGGAGGAGGAGCGCACGTGTAGCTCTCCTCTTTTCACTCACTTTACTATGCGGTGAAGCACTCCACCTTATAAGGTGGTGTAACTCTCCTCCAACTTTTCATGTGAGACTAAACTTTAGCTCCCACTCCACTTCCATGTGAGTTGCCCCAAACATGGGCTCAAACACATATGAGCTGCCACAAACATGGGATTTGAGATTTAGAAAAAATGTGAAATCTACATGAGCCTATTTATTTTAGCCCATTATTTCTAACATGATGTTCCTTTTCTCCTGTGAATATTAATTGTACAGTATAAATTAGTCTGTCACCTTATACACCAAAAGTTTCTATTTGATCTCTTCCCGCTTGCTCGCGTGTTGCATTCTAATTCTAAAATGCATGTAACATGTAAAACACTAAAACCGTACAACAATGAAGTTCATATAACCAAATAAATTCGGTAATAAGTATGCTAAACTCTGTGTGACGTGCATGTGAACACGTTGACTTACGGTTGTAGATGAATGATGTGGATGTGATGACTCCGGTCTTGGCCATAGGCTATGACGTGTGTATCCGGTCTTGATGAATATAAGCTTGAGAGTGTCCAACGTGGCGCTAGCTTTCAGGGTCAGTGTGCCTATCCCAGGATTTCTCCGCATGACGTAAGCCCAATGCCCGAAAACCAGCCGAACTTATCAACACTATCGACATGCAAATTGTTACTTGTCAGAAAGATATCGGCCTGAAATACACGCCAATTGACATTGTAATCGACATGCTTCCCAAAACACGTCTAGTGTGTGAATACATTGTTGGCGCATCCGGGATCCATGATGCAATCAGTATGATTTTTTCAAATAAATTTCATCTACAAATGAATTGTCTCATAATCGCACTTCGGGGACGCAAAGAGAAGTCTAGTTTAGTACTCCCTCCCATTCATAATAAGTGTCATTTCATTTTGTACTAAGCTAGTACAAACCTTATACTAGATGAGCGACACTTTTTATGCATCGGAGAGAGTATTAGATACATCTAAATTTTTTAAAAAAATGTGACATCTATTCTGAAATGGAGGGTGACATGGGTATACCCATTAGGTACTCGAGTTTGGTATATACGGACTGAATACGGAGGAAGCCCACGGTGTCGCCAAGGCCCAAATAGAGAACTCGAGTAACCTACGGACTCTCGATTGCTTGCGGAACAAGAAGAAGCTAAAGATAGAAAGTTTAAAGAGAAAACCCTAACTTGTAACCTACTCGACCTGCTACCTGAGACCTAGCCAATCTATATAAAGGCTAGGAGGTGGCGGCGAGGAGGACACACGCAACCTTAGTTTCCACAACCCTTGGAATATTGCATCTATGCACCATTGTAATCTTCGATTCCTCTGTTAATTCCACGAGCAGACAAGTAGGAGTAGGGACCTCTACGAGGCCTTAACCTGGGTAAATCTTTGAGTCCCCTGTGTGCTTGTTTGCTAGCCGATAGATGCTTCCAGCGCTCCCTCCTTCTCCAAAACCCAAGTCCATAACAATGGGCATTGATGAGTTAAACCCTCATCAATTGGCGCCGTCTGTGGGAAGTGGGAGTGCTGATGTTGCGGCTTCTTCGGCCTCATCAACCGCGATCTACAACTCCGCAATAGCGGAGATTCGCCAACTCGTTGGCGTGTTCGACTTCACCATCCACACGCCGGCCACTCCCCCGACTTTCGAGTCCGCGGGCGATGGAGTTAGCCTGCTGATCGGGAGCTTCCGCTTCTAAGTTGGTCAGATGGGCACGCTTCGCCTGCCTGACCAGCCGATAATACCATCGATTGCTCCAGCATCGTGGTTCCCTCCACCGATCGGCACCCTTAGCGAGCTCAACGCCTCGACAACAGTCGAGAATACGGACAGCGACAACAGTCGCGAATCCGATCTGGGCGATCTAGCAACGGAAGATGGAATCTACGGCTCCGGATCCCAAAGGTGCGGGAGCAACAACTTCCCCAGCCACTTTATGTGTATCGTCATCAACACTGGCGATTCCACCGCCAACCGCGACAACACGGGCAACGGAGGCAATGGAACCGACCCACCAAACAGCGATATACCTAATGGCGGACCACCCAACGACGGCCCCACTAACAGCGCCCCTGTCAACACTGGAGGGGCAGTCGAACCCCCCACCATGGTGAACGAGCACACTGGTGAGCGTGTTGTGATCAGGCTCAACGATCTCGAGTGGGTCCGTTGCCGAGAAGCTCTGCGAGGCAATCCCTTGCCTCCAGGCACGTCGCAAGAGATGCTGATGGGCTACCATTGGCTACTTAAGGAGGAGTACAGACGCCAGCTGCAAACAATCACGCAACTCGAAGCGTGTAAAAAGGCGGCAGATGAGTCGAGCCTTCGACGGGCCGGACTCTCCTCCCACGGAGGATCCTCCTCCAAGGGCAATGAGTACGTGGCCAACAAGAGACGATCTCGAAAGGCCCATCTCACCGAGCAGGAGCGCATAGAAGCTGCATAAGTCCTCGACTTCAGCTCTATGATAGTCGACACCCGGGGCAACGTGGTCCCAAAGACGCCGCAAGCAGCAGTGACAACGGCCACCATGTACCTGCTCAACAATTAGCCGCCAACTGGAGATCACCGAGCTGCCATGCACCGATCTACGATCGCAGGCTTGGGATTAATCGAGGCTACTCTCAACAAACAGCCAATGCCGAAGCCGAAGAAAAACAAGACTCTGGCAAAACTCTATTCCTCACCCTCGTCCAGCGACGTCAGCCACGACCTGTCTCGACGTCGCCGCTCATGGCGACACGACCACGACTACGACGCGCGTGATGACATCACGCAGCGCAAAATCGACAAGTCAAGGGCACGACATTCCCGGTCGACTGATTCAGAAGACGAAGACGTGGAGCTCTGCGGCGCCAGATGCTTCAGTAGAGCCATCAGGAAAAAGCGAATGCCAAAGGGGTTCAAACTCCCATCGGAGAACCCAAAATTTGACGGCCTGCAGGACCCAAAAATCTGGCTAGAAGACCACATCTCCTCCGCCAGGCTCCACGGTGGGAGTCGAAGCACAACCATGCAATGCCTGCAGCTGCAACTGCAAGGAGCCGCTCGGGCATGGCTCAATAACCTCCCACGCGGATCCATTCGCAGCTGGGAAGAGCTGGTCTACAGCTTTGTGCGCAACTTCAAGGGCACCTACAAAAGGCCCGCGTCAATCGAAGAGGTGAGATGCTGCCAGCAAAGGTCGGGCGAGTCATTGCGCTCGTACATCTAGAGGTGGTCCATCAGCAAGAACTCCACAGAAAATATCTCGGAGGACCGGACGATTGACGCATTCAACGGTGGTGTTCGCCGCATAGAGCTCAAGGAGGAGCTGGGCCGCTCGAAGCCCAAAACCATTGACAACCTGATGGAAATCGCGAATTGGTGGGCATACTGAGAAGATTCGGTGAAAAACCGCGTTCACTTCAACGATGAAGCGGAGCTCGAGCGCAGACGCGATCGCCGAAGCAAACATCGAATGCGCATCTACGATGACCGCGACGACGTCAACATGGTCGCAGCCAGCTACATCGACAGGCGCGACGACAACCGCAACAGCGACTATCGTAGGGGTGGACACCGCGACTCCGGGAAAACCACGCAAGTATGGCAACGCCGCACTCATGAAGAGGCACCCGTGACAACAATCGAGGACAAACTGTCCTGGCCATGCAACATGCACTTCTACATCGACAAGCACGACGCCAAGAAGAAATCAAGCCACTTCCTCAAGGACTGCCACGAGTTCCTCAAACTCCATGAAGGCCTAGCTCGGATGAATCGCGACGCAGTCAACAGGGATACGGAGCCGCCCCAGGCGCTGTGGCACATGGAGCTCCCCCACCACCACCTGGACCACCGCCAAACGAAGCTGCGCCCGACCAGCATCAAGGAGGCGAGCCGTACCCACGGCCATGGGCACCATGATGATTCAAAAGGGCCGCCCCTCCAACCTGGTGCAAAAGGCCATCACTCGCATGTCAATTTGGCGACGAACTCACCACCATCCACCACTGAGTACCTTAGTGGAAGCGACTCCTGCATCACCTTTGACAAGCATGACCACCCGCGCCAAGTACCTCGTCCAGGCCATTGTCCCCTGGTACTCAAAGCACAAATTGGAGGTTTTGACATGAGCCGCATCTTCATGGACGGTGGAAGCGGCATCAACCTTATGTTCGCGAGTACCTTGCGAGCAATGAGGATCCCTCTGACCTGCCTAGAAGCCTCAGACACAACATTCCACGACATCGTCCCAGGCAAGGGAGTGTATCCCCTTGGCAAAATCAACCTCGACGTCATCTTTGGCACGCTAAAAAACTTTCGACGTGAACGCATCGACTTCGAAGTCGTCAACTGGCCCTCACAGTACCACTGCATCCTCGGACGCGTCACGTTCGCCAGGTTCATGGCAGTGCCTCACTATGCCTACTTGCAGATGAAAATGCCAGTCCCTAATCGCGTCATCACAATCAACGGGAGCTTCGAGAGATCCGACAGTTGCGACAGGGAATTCAACAGAATCTCCTAGTCCTCCAGCATGCAGGAGGAACATGCAAGATTGAAGGAGTCAACGGACAACAGTCTGCCTCCCCTAAGCCAGCCAAGCTCACCCGACCTGTCCTTCGACTCATCGGTGCACACGAAGAAAGTTCAGGTCCACCCATCCGATCCCGCCAAGACGGCCCTCATCGCCAATAACTTGAGTCCCGCATAAGAACTCGCGCTCGTCAAATTCGTCCGTGAGCACTGGGAAATCTTCGCCTCGTGTCCAGCGGACATGCCAGGAGTTCCAGGGAATTCGCCGAGCACGCACTAAATGTTAACCCATATGCACTGTCAGTCAAACAAACAATTCGGCGACTGTCTGAACCAAGAGCAAAAGTAGTCGGAAAGGAGATCAACAGACTCCTTGATGCCAAATTCATACGCGAGATCAAGGAAAGCACTTGGCTCGCCAACACGGTGCTAGTACCCAAAAAGGACACGGATATCCTACGGATGTGCGTGGATTTTACGTCTCTGAATAAGCACTACCCGAAGGACCACTTCCCGCTGCCACAAATTGACCAGATCATCGACTCCACCGCGGGGTGTGAGCACCTATGCTTCCTTGACGCCTACTCAGGCTACAATCGGATTCGAATGAAGGAGGAGGATCAAGAAAAAACGGCCTTCACAACGCCTTTTGGTGTGTTCTGCTACAACACAATGCCCGTCGGGCTAAAAAACGCAGGAGCAAACTATCAGCGGTGCATGCAGGCTTGCCTCAAAGAGCAACTCGGTCACAACATCCAAGTCTATGTTGACGACATCGTAATCAAGAACAAAGAGGAAGCTTCACTAATCGACGACTTACGCGAAACCTTCGCCAACCTCGACCGCTACCGGATCAAGCTCAATCCGGACAAGTGCGCCTTTGGCGTACCATCTGGGTAGCTACTCGGGTATCTCATCTCCGCGAGGGGGATCGAGGCGAACCCAAAGAAAATAAAAGCCATACTGGCCATGGAGAAGCCGAAAAACATAAGAGGTGTCCAACAGCTGGCTGGGTGAATCACGGCACTCAGCCGATTCATCAGTTGAATGGGCGAAAAGGCACTGCCATTCTACCAACTCCTCCGCAAAGCTGACAAGTTCGAGTGGACCAACGAGGCACAAGAAGCATTCGAAGACCTCAAGCGCCTACTGTCCACCTTGCCAATACTGGTAACCCCGTGCGAAAGGGAACCATTGTTGCTATACATCTCCGCTACCAACCAGGTGGTCAGCACAGTGCTCGTGGTAGAACGAGCAGAGGAAAACAAGGTCCATGGGGTACAACGCCCAGTCTACTACCTCAGCGAGGTACTCACGCCAACAAAGCAGCGGTACCCACACTACCAGAAGCTGGCGTACGGCATCTTCATGACAGCCCGGCGACTACGCCACTACTTCCAGGAGCATCCAATCGTGGTAGTCAATGAGGCCCCGCTTGGGCATATCCTCAACAATCCTGATGCCACCGGACAAGTCGCACTTTGGGGGATCAAACTGTCTCCATGAGACATTACATATAAAAAACGCGATGCAATCAAGTCGCAAGTTCTCCCTGACTTGCTTGTGCACTGGATGGAGAACGAACTCCTTGAAAAAACAGATATGTCCTACCTCTGGACAATGCACTTCGACGGATCCAAGCGAAAGGATGGAGCTGGCGCAGGTATCATACTGACATTGCCCTAGGGAGACAAGCTGAAATATATTCTGCGAATGCAGTTCACCGCCTCCAACAATGAAGCTGAATATGAAGCCCTGCTACATGGGATGCAAATGGCAAAAGCCTGTGGCGCCAAGAGGCTCATAATATACGGCGACTCTAAGCTGGTCGTCAACCAGACAATGCACGAGTGCGACGCACTGAACGACAATTTGATTGCCTACCGCGACCTCTATGACACACTCGAAGGAGACTTCGACGATTGCAAACTGCGGCACATAGGCCGCGAAAGCAATGAAGAGGCGGACGCACTCGCCAACATTGGCTCCACCTGCGCCCCATACCACCTGGGGTATTTCTCGAGCGCATCTGCGAACGCTCCACCAAGCCAAAGGCCGCAGAGAAGAAAACAAGCGCGAAAACGGACTCGGGGGCTGCGCCGCCCAATGAGCCAATAGCATTCGACGACCTAGAGCTGGACACAGGACTCGAAGGATCGATGAGCGTCATGATGATCGAGCCATCTTGGACTCAACCATACATCACATACCTTCTCAGCAAGAGACTACCAGAGGACCCGACTGATGCACGGCACATTGCGCGACGATCCAAAGTATTCGCTATTATCAATGGCGAACTGTACAAGCGCAGCATCATAGGAGTACTCCAATGATGCGTCTCCAACACCGATGGAAGAGCTGTTCTCCTCGACATCCATGAGGGGACTTGCGGGCACCACGCTGGTAGTCGAGCCCTCGTCGCTAAAGCTCTACAAGCTAGATTCTACTGGCCTACGGCCATGCGTGATGCCAAGGACATCGTCCAAAAATGCAACGCTTGTCAGCGATTCGCGAACAAGCCACACACACCTGGCGCGGAGCTTTGGCCAATTCCATTGGCCTGGCCCTTTGCGCAATGGGGACTCGACATGGTCGACAAGCTCCCAAAGTCCTCACGAAGAGGCTACGTCTACCTCCTAGTCGCAGTCGACAAATTCACCAAGTGGATAGAGGCCATGCCAGTGACTAACCAGTCGGGATACAGCGCAGTCAAGTTCTTCGAGTCCATCATCTATCGCTTCAGAGTACCACACAACATCATCACGGACAATGGGACAAACTTCACCTCTAAGGAGTTCCAGGGCTTCTGCGAGAACCTGGGGATCAACGTAAGCTATGCCTCCATAGCCCATCCAAAGACCAACGGCCAAGTCGAAAAGGCCAACGGGCTGGTCTGCGGCGAAATCAAGAAGCGACTCCTCATGCCACTTGAACAAGCCGCAGGATGTTGGCCAGACGAGCTGCAATCCGTACTATGGAGCCTACGCACAACCCCAAATAGTGCAACGGGATACACCCTGTTCTTCATGGTGCATGGTGCTGAAGCGGTGTTGCCCGCAGAGGTACGATACAATGCACCGCGAGTGGTCGCTTACAGCGAGCATGAGTCAACTCTTGCACTCGAAGACTCCATCAATCTCCTCAACGAGGCACGGGAAATCACCGCGGAAAGATCAACGATCTACCAGCAGAACCTGCGCAACTACCACAGCAGAAGACTACGCCTCAGGTCCTTCGCCGAAGGAGGCCTGGTCCTATGACTGAAACAGCAAGGGCTTCTCAAGCTCGAATCCCCCTGGGAGGGACCATACGTGATTACAGATGTAATCCCAGGTGGCGTCTATCGCCTTAAAGATATCGAGATAGGAGTCGCATACTCCAACCCCTGGAACGTCGCACAACTGCGGCGCTTCTACCCTTAGTCGTCTTTTATTTTCACATTGAAAATAAGGCTACTCAGCCAAGGCTACTCAGCCACACATTGTACCTCGTACTATCCTACTAATAAATAAAGCTAAGTGGCCCAAAACTCTATGTTCCCTTTTATTTTTTGCAAAATATCCACTCGGGGGCTACGCCACCCTATACACATATGTTCTGCGAACCAACGCGATATCCTGAGTAGCTGACACACTAATCGAACCCTTGACAAACACCAACCCAGTTGCAACGCACCTGACAGGTTTGCAAGGTGCTGAGATAAACACAAGTCAGGCTAACGAAAAGGAATCGCATAGTGCAACGCACTTGCAAAACATACACGCTAACAAGCTCCTTATATACATCAATGTCAACCAATCATACACAACATATATATATGAACTTTACAATACTGGTGCAATTATGTGCAGGATACAAACTAAACTACTGCTGCAACAAAGGCATGTTTGTCTGCTCCTCGAAGAAGTCGACGATTTCCTCTGTTGGGCGATCCACCGCTTGGTAGTGAGGAACCATGTTCCAAGTCGAACCTGCTAGCAGCGCTGGCGGTCCAGCCGCAATTGGTACAACATCCACATCAGGCCTGTGCAGTCGCACCAACGATAGAGCAGCCTTGGCACCAACCACTAACTGTTGTCGTACACACTCGTGGACTGCACTCAAGTCTTGGAATTTGCCAAGAAGGGCCAGCAGGCTAGATGGAACGGCGTCCAGCGGGAACATCATTTGATAAATATTCCTCAAGCATGATTGTGACTTCTTCAGGAAGTGAAGCACTCGCGAAGCACGATCCTGCAGGGTCGCAAGTGCGATTGCATGATCATGATCCACCCAGAAATATCCACTCGCCTGAAGCTGCTCTTGGGTCAGATCATTCATGCGAATGGCAATCCTGTCCTTCTCATCCTACAGATGGCATGCACTGACAACTATACCAAGCAAAGGCAGAAGTATGAAGACAACGAACTACTGCGAGTGACTACAAGGAAAAGATAAGGAAGAAGGAAGGTAACACTTGAATTGGTCGCCCAGCTGCGTCACCTCCCCTAGCAGATATTGCTCTCGGGCGGCGGCCTTCTCCGCCCTTGATTTCCATACATCTGCATTACCACGGAGCACAGGTAGTTCATGCTCCAACTGCTTTACGCGGTCACGAAGTTGTGAGAGCAGAGACAACTCATCCACCCTTGAGCGCGACTGCGCCAACGTAGCATCAATGGAAGGCATATCCCGAGTTTCAGTCGAAGGACCACTGCCCTACCACAAGCCAAGCAAGAGACAATAAGAAGACTAAGGCAATACATAGATAAAGGACTCGAGTGCATTCAAGCATAATAAAGTATCAACAGATACACTCGCCAAAGGCATGATCCAAACAAAAAGAGATAGGATATTTAACTATTACAGACACGACTACTGAGGAGAAACGGACTTCGTCGAATTGGATTTTCGCTTTGGGGGACTCATCGAGTCTGTGGCGGTATCAGATGCCACAGACTTCCCGCCGGCCCCTGACACCGCAGCCTTTGTTGCCGTCCTAGCTCGCTGCAACTCCTCAAAATACTTCGCAACTGTATTGATCAACTGTGGCCCGTACTTGCCACAGGAAGCCACAAAAGGAGCAAAGACTACTTGTTGTCCATCCGCGTTGATAGGCATCGCCTTGGACACCGCAGCAAGATCAACCTCGACTCCATGGTCTTGAACCATTGCGAGTGACATTGAAGCGCCAGCTGCACGGAGTGAATTCTTGAAGCTTGCAGGGATGCCTCCAGAAAGAGACTCCACCAGATCATCTACATTTTCGATTATTTCAGCCTTGGGCGCCAGCTCCTCACGGAGGCGACTAAGCACGCCCTTGGCCTTGGTGAGCGTCCCCTAAACGGCAGCACTGCGATCTTCGACTACCGATATGGCACCTGCCAGGGCATTATCACGACGGAGTGCCTAGGCGTCGAAGCTCAGACCGCCAGCATCTACACGAGAATCAAGCATTGGCACAAAAGTCAGCATAACAACAAATTCGAAAAGTAGGGACAAGGTGAAAGTCCAGACAAGGGAATACCTGAGAGAGCCTTGACAATCGAAAAAAGTTGTTCTTCGAACAACTTCTCCCTAGCTACGATGGAGGCGCGCAGATCCTCTTCACGTTTCCGCGATTCGTCATGTGCTGCGATTGCCTCATCGCGACTCTTCACCGCCGTGGTGAGCGCCTTTTCGAGAGAAGCAGCGTCGCGAAGGAGTGCATTATGCTCAGCTGTGAAGCAAACAAAGATAGACCATCAGTCGAATATATCACAAGGATAAAGAAGAAGAAGCAAAAACACTCACTTTCAACCATGCGATGGTGATTGTCTAGCATTGCATGTTGACGACCCATCGCAAGCACCTTTTCCGCCAGGCGAGCGGCTTCCTTCACAATGAGTTGCGACAAGAGAAACAGTTAAGGATCAGCAGATGGTATGGATGAAAAATTCGACTGCAAAAATCAAAAGAAGCAACACTACACATACATGATCCTCCAATGACTCCGAAGTCAATTGACGCACAGTCGTCCGGATAACCATTTGGTGCTCCAAATCGTGTGCTCCAAATGGAGGAGAAGGAGTGCGCTCAGCCACTTTCTTGGCTTTCGAGGTCGCGACTCCAGATTCCTTCAAAAATTCGACGTCGCTAGAAGATGACGACGCCGGCTAACTGCAGAGCAAAACCAACATCAAGGGAATGCAAATCCAAAGAAGAACCAAAAAGAAGATGCGTATACTTACCAATCAAACTTGTCAAAATCGAAGGTTTAATCCCCCGACTCTGACGACGACTCCTTCGGCAGCCGCATCTTCTTGTCGGAAGGCGGCGCCACAACACCCACGAAAAAAGCAGGTGATGACCCACAAGTATAGTGGGTGTATCGCAGTATTTTCGATAAGTAAGAGTGTCGAACCCAATGAGGAGAAGAAGGTGCTGGCTAGTGGTATGGATCAGGAATTCTCTGCAAATACTTAGCAAATGGATTTTTAGGGGTTTTCGATAAAGCAAGTAAACAAAGTATGAGTAAATAAAAGACAGTAGGAATGAATGCAGCAAGTGGCCCAATCCACATGGGATGACTGTGAAGTGCTTTCGCTTCATATAGTTGATTAATCTTCCTTAGCTTGCTAAGTGTTGTGTGGGTGAACCTGTGCTAATGTACCGACCTTCCTAGGACTAATACATACTTGTGATTATACCCCTTGCAAACATCCGTAAGTACAAGAAAGTAATTAAGGTAGAAACCTAACCACAGCTTTAAACTCTAAGACCCTTACGTCCCTTGTGCAATGGTTTCCTAACGGGGGTTCAGGTTTCTGTCACTCCGGCAACCCCTACGATTAGTAGCCAAATACACAATGCATTCCCCTAGGCCCAGATAGGTGAAGTGTCATGTAGTCGACGTTCACATGACACCACTAGAAGAAGTACACCACAACTTACATATCAAACTATTGAATCTTTCTCAACACAATTCCACTACTAACAACATTACTTCTCCCATGTCCTCAAGAACAAAACGAACTAGTCACAAGACATCATATGAATCATGATCAGAGATGGAATAATGATGTATAAAAATCTAAACATAAACAATAATTCAACGGTTCACTCAATAGCATCAACTACAAAGAGTAATCAACATCGGGAAAGTTTCCCCTATGAACTAATGCAAGATTCAACCTAATTGTTACAGCAATATGGAGATGGTGATGGTGGTGGTGATGATGATGATCCCGATGAAGTCCAGCTTGATGGTGGTGTTGTTGGCGGCGATCTCCCCTCTCCGGGAAGGACTTCCCCCGGCAGAAATCTGTCTGCTGGAGAGATCTTTCTCTCTTGGTGTTTTCCGCCCCGTAGAGGCGGCGGAATATTTTTGTGGTCGCTCCCCGAGTCTTAGGGTTTTGGGAGGATGATATATGCCAGAGGGGAGAGCCTGGAGTGGGCCAGGGCGGCCACAGAACCTGCTGGCTTGCTTCCTTCGTCTTCTGGAAAAATAGGATTTTCCGTATATTTTCCCAGATTTTCTGATCTTCGTGAATTTTTCCTCCAAACAGCACCTTTTCCATCAGAATCCTGACTGCAGCGGTCCATGCTCGAAAAGTCATCAACCATGCAAAAATAGATGAAATAACATAAGTATCACCACTCAATACGAAATATATCAATGAATAACAGTGAATTATGACATAGAATAGTGATGCAAAATGGACGTATCAACTCCCCCAAGCTTAGACTTCACTTGTCCCCAAGCGAAACTGAGCTCAATAAACATGACCTCAGGTTTATGGAGTGAAGAGTCGATAAAAGAATACGGACAAGAAGCATCACATTCATCAAATACATAGATCATAATAGAAGACAACTCACTATTATATAACTCAACTTGCAATGAGTAAAGGAAACACAATATAGATACATAAAGTGAATCATAATTGGTAATGGCAAACTTAGCTCTTGGTCAAAGAATAGTTGATAATTTGCTGGAGTTCACAAATAAATGGTTTTCAAAGAGAGCTTTCAAAGTAGTAAACATCAAGATAAGAGCAATGTGCAAAGCAAGGAACATAAGAAACAAGATTGAATAAATCATCATATGAATGAATGAAACACAACAACTCAAAATACTTGCTGAGATAGAAGGGAGTAGGTTTATTGACTCAACTAAGAAGTAAAAAGAAGGGCCTTTTGCAGAGGGAAGCAGGGATTGCAAGTCTCATAAAGAGCTCCCAAAAATTATGGTACTTACTAGCTTTCAGCTCTCATTGCCCCTATCATAGGCATCTTTTGGTGATTAAGGTTAAAGTGACACAACTAAGAGGATATGCTTGGCAAGTTATAAGTTGAAATCTCATGCCCCTTACTTATGATTACCGAACCTCATGCTACTCAACTTCAGTCATGAGCAAGCTATTGTCATTGTAAATACATGTGTATCATTGAGAACCGCCAACGGGGTACCCCTTGCACATGACACAGGAGCTATCCCATAATCAAAATGACAAGGCAAGCAGACAGTGAGCATCTTAGCGATCTTTTTTTTTTCTATTTGCATAGGTTTTTATTGAGGATGCTTCATAGAATGCTCACTATAGTTATGCTGCAAGTTTCCACCATGATTAGGCATGGCTTAGGCTAGCGGCCTAGGCTTTCCTCTAACACACATATAAACTCCATGATCTTACAAGTTCCACTTTTATTTCACACCACCGGGATCCATAAGCAAAAGAAGATGATATCAACTAGGTACAAAGTACCAATGCAGTGTTGAAAGCGTTCCCCATGATACATGGTTTTGCTAACTTCAACTCATAAAGCGCAAGCCTATACGCAACAAAGAAGGACCCAATCATTCAGGTTATTAAATGCAAGAAAAATAAGTGTGCCATCAAGTTCGTGAGAGATTTAATCAATAATTTTCACATAACCAGTTTAATTTGGGAGGTAGACAAAACAAGAATTTACTTGGAATAGCAATAATGCTACTAGGTAGGTATGGTGGACACAAATGGCTAAGGTTTTGGTTTAAAGGAGTGGATGCATGAGAAGAATTCCCTCTTAGTACAGGTTTTGGCTAGCAAGGCTGGGTAGCAAGTACAAGAGTTGAAGGAAACAAACAAACATACAAGTGATAAAAGCAAACATGCAATTTTCCTTGGAAGCACAAAAGATCTTAACTAGAGAATACTAGACTTATGAGCAAATCAAGAAAGAAAGATGATGAAATTATATTTCTTTAGAATACTTTTATCTTTTCTTTCAACTCTCAAAAATAGTGTTGCTACTGACCGAGCCAGGTTTGCCAAAACCAACTAAATTAACTCAATGATCCCAAAGTGATACCAATACTAACAACAAGATCAATCATATAACCACGAATTGAAAACTAATATAAGCTATGAAAAAGAGTGAATGATAGAACTTCTCATTAATATTCCATAACGGCAACTCACACCAAGGGATACATATCTAACGAGAGAGGGGACACTTCCATATTGCAAACCATCCTACATAATAACTCCTCTATTCATGATATGACTCTACTAAAAAGGAAAAAAGATAGAAGATAGTGATGTGATACCGCAGCACTCCCCCAAGCCTGGAACAAACCAAGGGGATGCCAAACCTGATGACGAATTACTCCATTGGTGGTGGTGGTATCCTATCGATGAGCTCTCTGATGAGTTTCCCCAAGTCCTCAATCTCGAAAGTGAGATTACGAATCAGCTGTGAGTTTTGCTCAATGCGGCTCATAATCATGTCGGGTTGAGAATTCCAGCTCTTGCTATTCTTTCCCCACTCTTCCTCCTTGAAGTCTCCTTTTCCTGCATGGCTAGAACGAAGCAAATCCCAATTGGAGGGTAATTTCCCTTTGGGCATATTCGGGTATTGATGCTCATGGATAAGGGTATGGAAAGGATTCTTGGTGTGTGGAGGAAGTGTTCGGGGAGCCAAACTATGACGAGGAGCTTTCCCCCAGTCTGCATCCGTGCAGTCCTTCTAACCCCGGCAGGTTTCGTCACCACTCCAATGCTTGCAATGGTAGCACCGGTGTGCGGATGTTGGTCTTGCTCCTCTTCACCTTCACTCTTTATCTCCTTCTCCTTCCCAGGCTCTTGGTTGTCTTCCTCCATAGGCTCTTTCCCTTTATCCTTGGCGTACACCATTGCGCTTCTAAACCTTCAAAGAGTATGTCCTGGCAGAAACAGGTCGAAACAAAAACACGACAAAAACACGATATACAAACCTCGGCGGATCCGGGGTTATATATTACAAAGTTTCATATCAAAAGGAAGGTACTGGGAGAAAACGAGTCGGAGGCGGAGTCCGGGGTGGACTCACCACCTGGTGGCGCGGCCAGGGGTGGGCCCGCGCCACAGGGTGGTGTGAGCCACCCTGGCTCCGTTTCCGTCCCGTTTTCGCTTCGTAGCTTTCCTTATTGACTAAAAACTGCAAAAATATAGTTGGATAGTATTCTCGCAGAACTTTTCTTACCAGAACTGTTACCTATTTGAAAACAGACTCTGCAGGTCTCTCAATTTGGTATCTAGTAGATTCTTCTGGAGTCATCACTTGAATATCATCGGTATCTTCATCTTCATACACTTATTACTTGAGTCATAAAAACCCTTCTCTTCCTTATTACACCATTAATTCCACTACCTGGAAATTTCTTTCACACAAAACTTCACACAGTTCTCATTAGCAACATTAGTATATATGAAGTGATAAAACCTTCTGAGTTCAACTTCAACTGAAAACCATCAAAACATAAGCTACTGTGGCAACTCCTTCCGAAAACCCAAAAAGAATTTAAAAAGGATATCGAATAAAGAAGCAAATGAAAGAGTGGCAAAATCTGTCTAAATAGACCAGCAGGTAAAGATCAATTTTTTCGAAAATCTTCTGTTGCTCAAATCAAAAAGTGCAAAACTAACTAAAGTTAAATAACAACCTGGGGCAGAAGCACAAAAAAAGTACAGCTCAATCCTACGTACAGAGATCTCTCACGAATTTTTACGGTGAAGCACAAAAATCTGTTTCGGGACAGCAACTTCCCCAAATATTACTTCTCTCTCATTAGAGGTTGATCTTGACACAAGAACCAAACAAAACGGATAAGGAGCGGTTATTACCGAAGTAATAACTTCCAAGACTCAAAGAAACAAAAACAAACTGAAAGCAAAAACAAATTGGGTTGTCTCCCAAAAAGCTCTTTGTTTATAACCATTAAGATGGGCATGATAATTTTGAAGATGCTCACTCGGGAATATGAATTGAAGTGAAAGAGAGCATTAAGAAGCAAAAACACACACACATTTAAGTCTAACCCACTTCCTATGCAAAGGAATTTTTTAAACAAACAAGTTGTTGAAACTAGAGGCTACTTGCATAGGAAGGCAAAAGAAGTGCAACATAGAAACTTTCAGCATAAAACGAGGAAACTTGATATTATTCAGATGCATAAGAACACTTTTCCCTCTTTCATAGTAACTTTCAGTATCATGCATAAACTTAAAAATATAATTATCACAAGAACCATCATAGCAATGATCGCTCATTCTAACAGAAAACACAGGAATACTAGCTCTCATAACACTACTTTGTGAAACAATATTAGAGGTATCCTTACAAAGGATAGTGTGTCCATCTTCTTCATATTTAGTAACAAAGTCTTTCACATTTGCTATTATTGGTTCATAAACCATTTGTTTATCAGGTTCAACAACTTTACTTGTACTTTCATTAACCATACTAGCCATCATAGAATGTTCCTTTATATTAACTGGGAAAGGCATTTTCTCAATATAAGGTTCAGGTAAGACATGATTAGCAGTATAAACTTCAGTATTTCTTGCAGGAACACTCTTAGCAATATCTTTATAAGGTTCATGATACTTATTCCATTTCTTTTTAGGCACTTCAATGTAGGAATCAAAAGCCTTAAAATAAGAAGCAATAGCTTGAGAGTCTAGACCATAAGCATTTTTAATATTTTGAAAGTCATCAGTTCCCATAAAAGATTCAATGCATTCATAATCATAATGTATACCTGACTTTCTACCTTTGTCATTCTCCCAAGCTTCAGCATTGTCTTGAATACGGTCCAGAAGATCCCATTTAGCTTCTTCTTTCATGCGAGTGAATGATCCAGCACAAGAAGCATCGAATAAATCTTTGCATGTAGAGGGAGTCTTGCATAAAAGTTATTGATAATAATATTATTGGGGAGCTCATGAATGGGACATTTGAGCATTAGTAACTTCAATCTCCCCCCCCCCAGCTTGAGTTGTACTCTCTCCATCAAGAGGCCAAAAGTTGTATATTTGATTCCGGTCTTTATGAATCTCACTAGGAGGATAAAACTTTGAGTAAAAGAGAGGCACTATTACCTCCCATTCCAGAGCTTGACCATTCTTTAGCAGCTTATACCATTCCTCAGCTCTTCCTTTCAGCGATAATGAGAATAACTTCTTCTTAACTTGATCTGTAGTAATACCTGCACACTTGAACAACCCGCATAATTCGTGTATAAAGAGCAAATGATCACCAGGATGGACAGTTCCATCCCCAACATAGTAGTTATCCATAACACGATCAATAATTCTTGTAGGTATTTTAAAAACATCATTCGCAGCAGGTGGTGGCTTATCTACTACCTTAGCAGTGGTAGTAGCATTACAAAATAAGAAACTCAGCGAATTATCCATAACGAAAATAAAGCAACTAGCAGAAGTAAACAATACTCACAGTAGAAGTTTCCTTTACCAGTTCCACTCTCCAATAGCGTTTCACTCCCCGGCAACGGCGCCATAAAATAGTCTTGATGACCCAAAAGTATAGGGGTGTATCGTAGTATTTTCGATAAGTAAGAGTGTCGCACCCAACGAGGAGCAGAAGGTGCTGGCTAGTGGTATGGATCAGGAATTCTCTGCAAATACTTAGCAAACGGATTTTTAGGGGTTTTCGATAAAGCAAGTAAACAAAGTATGAGTAAATAAAAGACAGTAGGAATGAATGCAGCAAGTGGCCCAATCTTTTATGCAGCAAAGGACAAGCTGGTTGTATTACTTAAGATGACCAAACGTTCTCGAGGACACATGGAAAGACTGTCAAGTGCTTTCGCTTCATATAGTTGATTAATCTTCTTTAGCTTGATATAAGTGTTGTGTGGGTGAACCTGTGCTAATGTACCGACCTTCCTAGGACTAATACATACTTGTGATTATACCCCTTGAAAACATCCGTAAGTACAAGAAAGTAATTAAGGTAGAAACCTAACCACAGCTTTAAACTCTAAGACCCTTACGTCCCTTGTGCAATGGTTTCCTAACGGGGGTTCAGGTTTCTGTCACTCCGGCAACCCCTACGATTAGTAGCCAAATACATAATGCATTCCCCTAGGCCCATATTGGTGAAGTTTCATGTAGTTGATGTTCACATGACACCACTAGAAGAAGTACACCACAACTTACATATCAAACTATTGAATCTTTCTCAACACAATTCCACTAAACAACATGACTTCTCCCATGTCCTCAAGAACAAAATGAACTACTAACAAGACATCATATGGATCATGATCAGAGATGGAATAATGATGTATAACAATCTGAACATAAACAATAATTCAATGGTTCACTCAATAGCATCAACTACAAAGAGTAATTAACACCGGGAAAGTTTTCCCTATGAACTAATGCAAGATTCAACCCAATTGTTACAACAATATGGAGATGGTGATGAGGGTGCTGATGGTGATGATGGTGGTGATGATGATGATGATCCCGATGAAGTCCAGCTTGATGGTGGTGTTGTTGGCGGCGATCTCCCCTCTCCGGGAAGGAATTCCCCCGGCAGAAATCTGTCTGCCGGAGAGATCTTTCTCTCTCGATGTTTTCCGCCCCGCAGAGGTGGCGGAATCTTTCTGTGGTCGCTCCCTGAGTCTTAGGGTTTCGGGAGGATGATATACGCCAGAGGGGAGAGCCTGGAGTGGGCCAGGGCAGCCACACCACCTGCTGGCGCGACCTAGGGCTGCCCGCGCCAGGGGGTGGTGTGGGCCCACTGTGGCCCATCTCCAGCCCCCCTTCTGGCTTCCTTCGTCTTCTGGAAAAATAGGATTTTCTGTATATTTTTCCGGATTTTCTAATCTTCGCGAGTTTTGCCTCCAAATAGCACCTTTTCCATCAGAATCCTGACTGCAGCGGTCCATGCTCCAAAAGTCATCAACCATGCAAAAACAGATGAAATAACATAAGTATCACCTCTCAATACGAAATATATCAATGAATAACAGTGAATTATGACATAGAATAATGATGCAAAATGGACGTATCAGCAGGTATTGGCGACTCGGCACCCATAGCTGCACCTTCTGGAGTCGAAGGAGATGATGCATCCGAATCCTCGCTGCGCGAACGCTTGCGAGTGTCCAGACTACTTGACTCGAGGGCTTCCTCCTCCACATCAGATGGGACGGTCGACTCCGACTCGTCCTCTTCTAAGGCTTCACGAGGAATAACCCCCTCAGGAAGAGGAGGCATACAGGGTGACACCCTCCAATCCTGCATACAGAAAACAAATTAGCACAAAGTCAAGGAAACAAAAAAAGCATTTGACAAACAAAGCTACTTCGTAGCACAACCGTACCTTGGGAGGGGGATTAGCAGCATCGAATGGAAGTACGACTAGTTCACTGGGGATCACATCCTTGGCGGTGTACTTGGTGACCAGTCGCACCCTTTTATCTACTTCACTCGCGGAAATGTCATCGGCAGATACGCCAGTGACATCGTCCGTGCCATCCCACTAGAACATAGGGTGGACTCTACCTTGCAGGGGCTGGAAGTGACGGCGCAGCCACGTGCGCATGAGGGCGCAGCCTCCCTCCTCTTTCCCCATACGACTCTCGAGGTCACAGACACGCTCGTACAACACATCTGTCTCTGCGGATTCGCCGGGCATCACTACGTTCTTCCAGGAGCGCCTCCTCTTGCACGGCATCGCGGGATCGAAGGGCGCGAGTCCAAAGTGGTCTCCGTCAGCCTTCTGGTCATGGATGTAGAAACACTTGTCCCTCCACCCTTGGACGGACACCATGAGTTTGATGTCAAAGTACGTGACGGAGGAGTCGACGTGGATACCGCAGCCTCCTACATCATAGACTACGGAGCCAGACGCCGACTGGCGCTTTAGCTTGAAGAGACGTTTAAAGAGACCGAAGTGCGGCTTGATTCCGAGACAGCACTCGCAAAGACTAATGTAGCAAGCTACATGGAGGATGGAGTTGGGGGATAGCTGATGCAGCTGGAGCCCATAGAAACAAAGAAGGCCCCTGAAGAAAGAATGCAGGGGAAGCGAGAGACCGCGGATGATGAATGCTAGGAACATCACCCGAAAACCGTCAGGAGGACAAGGGGTTATCTCACCACCGGGGACACGCGAGTCAGCGACTGCGGAAGATAGAACTCCGTCTTGGTGTAGGAGACGGAGCTCAGAAGACTTGATAGTAGACGCGCATCACGTGCCATTTGTGAGACGAGTGCCCGCACCCTTCTTCTTCCCGGGAATGGAGGCGCTGGTGCCCGCAGCGGCGGAGCTGCCCTTCTTCTTGGCAGCAACAGTGGTGGCGGGCGTCTTAGCCGCAACACCTCCCTTCTTCTTTCCCATCCTGCGGTGGCGATGCGACCGGAGGAAGTAACTAGGGAATGCGGTGAGCTGGTCTAGTGCCACGAGAAAGATGAACTCTAGGAAGCAGAGGAGAAGCAGCAATGGCGACGGAGGCAAAGGCAGAGAAAAGAGCATATGGGAAAAATTACCATCGCAGCACTGCTACTTAACCCCCTGGAAGATGTAATCCAACGGCCAGCAAAAACCCTATCAAACGTGTGGTGTTCATCGTGATCGACACGTGGAGGACCCGAAGCGTGAACCGTCCCCCATTACCCCCATTATGCGCGGTAATCGAGGAGGCACAGGTAAAACAGAGATTATGCACGCCCGGTCAAGTCAGAGTCAGAAAATGGGATCCACCGCTCATCATGTCCTGTCAAACCCGTTCACGCGGGCAATTGAGGTCACCACATCGTCAGCACTGATGTCATCCAAAATTGAGAAGGAGAATCCTTCGACTACTTTAGTACTTGCTCGAGTCTTCGACTCCACCAAGCACTCGGGGGGCTACTCCCATTGGGAGCGCTGATCGCGCACACTACGATTATTCTTTTTCTTTTCTCTTCTGCAGGAATATGGACGTCCAAAGCATACCCAATCACTCGAATCCACGATTCGATTATGGACATTTTTTACTCCCATAGGGAGCACCGGAAATAAAATCGACTGAAACAAGCAAACAAAAGACGACAACACTCGCAAAAGTTCTTTAGTCCCTGCCTGAATCTTCGACTCAACCAGGCACTCGGGGGCTACTCCCATTGAGAGCACTGGTCGTGCACCCTATGATTATTTGTACATCGTATTGTGTGTTGACAACATCCACACTTGAAGTTTATGGCGACACCGCCTCATATTTCCCTACAAAGAGACTCCGTTTCCTGGGTCACCCGAATCATCTCCGCGATGACAAAATTCGGATGCCGCGCTTTCAGCGTGAAGGTAAGACCTGAATAAGGCCTGGCAACGCATTCGCCGCGCACTACCAGAAATATATCCGTGCCTACAGGTATGATGAACATGCCTTGACGGACACGTCGAGTGCTCACACTCATATACTAGAATTCGACTCCTGTAAGACATCCGCGACTTGAGTCAAATTACACCAGCACTTTTCCGGATTCGAGTCCGGGGACTCGAGTTCGAGTAGATTGCGTTGTTTTACCCTAAGGTAGTTAACTGATGCCGATACATCGGTTACATCAGGCACGCACATCAACAACCCCTATGACACAAATAGAGCAGTCGAAAATATACTCATTCATGCACTCGAAAGGCTTCATTAAGTCTCCAGTCGAATCTACGATTCCACTAGACACTCGGGGGCTACTGACATGGGTATACCCTAAGGGTACTCGAGTTTGGTATATACGGCCTGAATACGGCGGAAGCCCACGGTGTCGCCAAGGCCCAAATAGAGAACTCGAGTAACCTACGGACTCTCGATTGATCGCGGAACAAGAAGAAGCTAAAGATAGAAAGTTTAAAGGGAAAACCCTAACTTGTAACCGACTCGACCTGCTACCTGAGACCTAGCCAATCTATATAAAGGCTAGGAGGGGGCGGCGAGTAGGACGCACGCAACCCTAGTTTCCACAACCCTTGCTAGATTGCATCTGCGCACCATTGTAATCTTCGATTCCTCTATTAATTCCACGAGCAGACAAGCAGGAGTAGGGACCTCTACGAGGCCTGAACCTGGGTAAATCTTTGAGTCCCCCGTGTGCTTGTTTGCTAGCCGATAGATGCTTCCAGCGCTCCCTCCTTCTCCAAAATCCAAGTCCATAACAATAGGCATTGATGAGTTAAACCCTCGTCAGAGGGAGTATAACCGATCTTGTCCATTATTTACAACACGAGCAACCCCCGGAAAATTCAATATGACGGAAGTGTATCCCGTACTACTGGATGTAGTCTTTCTCATGTTTTACTTATTCGTCGTTTCACTTATCAACTTTAAATCCTATAATAATTGTGCAATCAAGCCACAATTTTGTTCCACTCGTATGGGGAATCGTAACAAAATCATTTCTTAGTTTTTGGCCCGGGGCTTGATCGAATCCTAGCTTCACCACTAAATACAAGAACATAACAAGGAATGACACCTGATTCCAAGTCCAACAAGTGCCAATGGACCCAACAAATGCATGCAAGCACATGTGAACCTGAGATAAGAGCACATTCACTAGTAAAGTTTGATAAACCTAAAAACCCAAAGCAAACCAGCCGTGTATTCATGGAGTTCTCGATGCACATGCCATGCTAATATCAACGGCGTCCCAATCTAAGTCCAAGACAACTCCCAGCGGTCACTAGAAGATGCAGACCAACCTACTTAAGCCCGGCGGGTTAGAAGCCCAAATCGAACAAGTTGATCATATGTTCTTGGAGTACACACTGCCCACAAGACGTAGGAGCAGGCAAAATCACAATCCAGATAGTGAAGGGGCTCGTTAGTTGAATGATAGCATAACATAGGAATGAGAGCCCTAGGGGCCTACATGTTTTAGATAGTCCTTATCGTACCTAAAATGCGAGCAAGACCCAAAAGACATAAAAAATAGCTCGGTAGGCAGGAGTAGTGGAAGTACACTAACCCTTCGGAATAAAACAAACCTATGGTACAATGGAAGTGAGGCGGGATAGGATGCTTCATGGTCGGAACAAAGGAAAATAAAGGATGTTATACCATAAGCCCTACTGCATACATTATGTTATAGAGGCTAGGGTTAACGCCTTAAACGTCCTGATCCCGATAGATTTCCACAACCATGTGCAAAAATCATCTACAACTATTGTCGCGGGTTTAAAAAACTTTTAGGGAAAACTTTGCCTAGATCCACGAAAAAACTAGGAGCACAAACAAAAAAAAGAGAGTAAATTCCATTTTTTACCCATAAATTTCACATTGTTGACAGTAATTACCCCATTAAACAGAAACTCCCCCTGTTTACCCTATTTAGATAAACTTGTGCCACTTTTTACCCCATTTAATTTTTTACCATAATATATCGTATATGCTCCTGCTTGCCTGCACTATTCTTCGCCACGACGTCATGATTCCTCTCCCGCCAGTGTCGTGGCTGTGTCCCTTATCAATATCCTCTCCTGTGGGTAGCCCCACTACGACACTAACATGGTTTATGCCCCATCCATCGAGGAATACAGAGGTGTGTGTGCGACCAGCTCGTCTCCACCATCACTTGTGCCGACACCGGCTAGAACGTTGGCGCATACGATTGTTATACTCCACATCTAGACAATTGTCGTTCTTCTGCTAGTACTAGCAGTCTAGCACGCACTGCATATGCTAGCTTCCTCAAATGTTTTAGCAGATCCGGTACACATAAACATGCCAGGCCACCGCCGGGAGTGCAGTGGTGGCGCCACCGCTGGTCTGCTGCTAGGAATATGAGGAGATAACCGTTGGTAAGAAAATAATCCAGAACAATGCTTGAGCTGTGGACATGAAGATTAGGTCCCACTTAACAGAACATGTATTAGTTTAAATAGGGTAAAAAGTGGTACAAATTTCGCTAAATGGGGTAAGCAGGGAGAATTTCTGTTAAATGGAGTATTTTTTGTCAAAAAGTCAAACAAGAGGGTCAAAAGTGAAATATACTCAAAAAACAACATAGCGATGTGGATAGAAACCCGGCCAGTCTATTCAACATGGCACAAATAGGAAAACATAAGAAACAAAAACCTCATTAAGGAAAGCAGCGTGGGAGACAAAAGTCCAAACAAGGCAGAACTAAACGCGGATAAAGAAGGCAGTTAAAAATAATTGATGTTGTGGAGGGTAGAACTGCAAGAGTACAAAGCAGGCAAGCGCATATCCTTCATAAAATACTGAGGTAAAAATAATGTTAGAGCCTCGAGCTCCCACAGAAACTCCTGTAAAGACTTCGTATTCGTGCTAACAAATTTTATTGTGTACTCCCTCCGTCCAAAATAAATGACTCAAATTTGTTCCGATTCGTATGCATCTATACACGAGTTTTAGTGTGTACATGCATATGAATCTAGATAATCCGAGTTACTTATTTCGAGATGAAGAAAGTAAAATTAGGGAGTCAAGGACCGTCCTGAAATAACACAAAGCTTCTCCATCACTAGTGGAAAAAAGGGCTTCGGTTCGTCGCTGAACCAGGCAGGAGTCCCAGTTTGTTACAGGCCGGGACTAGTGCCAACACCAGTCCCGGTTCGTAACGTGTCCAACGGCTAATAGCGCGGGGAAGCGCTCGTCCCGGGCCGTCCCGGGTCTCTAGTACCGGTCCGTAACACGACCCGGGACAAGATACCTCGAGCCGGGCTGCTGCACTTTACGGGGACAATTAGGATGGGCCCGTATCACAGCCCGGGACTAAAAGGCCCCCCTATATAATACAGCTTTGTCCATGCCCTAGCCATGGCCATTTTCCCTCCCAAGGAACCGAGTTCATGCCTTTTTTTATCAAGATTTGTCAAGATTTGGTCGGAACCCCTAAATCCAAGGTTCTAAAAGGTTAGGAACTTCATCCTTTCATCTCTTATTATTACTTTAGCTCAATGCGATATAAGTATAGATGGATTTGCATGCTCATAAGTAGAGAATTTTCATATGTGTAATTTTAGGCAAATTTTGATTAGGCACACAGTTACAGAAAATTGAAATGTGTAATTTTAGAGTTTCAGAGCTCAAAATGGAATGGGGATTTCACTGCTAGAACAATAATTAAAAACTCCACATTTTTCATGGTAATTGTTTTCTCCAATTCAAAACTTGGTGCATGTAAATTTTCAAAATTCAAATTTAATGCTCTAGAAGCTCACATTATAACTTGTATTAAATTGATCATTAATCTCTATTCATGATGCTATGTAATGGTTTTTGATATACTTTTACAATAATACAGATGGTCCGAGAATGGATGTACAGTAGTGACCGACGCTCTGGCGAGTTCATTAATGGCGTGCATGAATTCATCCGTCTGGCTGATGCGAACAAGCGGAATGGTTTTGTATTATGTCCATGTAGTGGATGTAGGAATCAGAAGGATTACTCTAACTCAAAAACCCTCCACAGCCATCTATTAAAGTCCGGTTTCATGCCCAATTATAATTGTTGGACCAAGCATGGAGAGAGAGGGGTTATAATGAAAGATAATGAAGAAGAGGAGGATGATGAGAACTATCATGGTTTTCCTGAGTACGGTGATACTTCCATGGGGGAAGCTGAATGGGAGGTTGAAGAAGAGGCACATGATGATGAGCCTACATATGATCTTGGTCAGACCATTGCTGATGCACGGAGAGACTGCGAAACTGAAAAAGAGAGGGAGAAGTTCAGTCACATGTTAGAGGATCACAAAAAGTTGTTGTACCCAAATTGCGAAAATGATCTGATAAAGCTGGGTAGCACACTGGAATTTTTGCGATGAAAGGCAGAGTGTGGTATACCTGACTCCTCATTTGAAAAGTTGCTAAAAATGTTGAAGAATATGCTTCCAAAGGATAACGTATTGCCCGCCAGTACGTATGAAGCAAAGAAGGTTGTCTGTCCTCTAGGTTTAAAGGTTCAGAAGATACATACATGCCCTAATGACTGCATCCTCTACCGCGGTGAGGAGTACGAGAATTTAGATGCATGCCCGGTATGCACTGCATTGCGGTATAAGATCAGATGAGATGACCCTGGTGATGTTGAGGATGAACCCCCCGGAAGAGGGTTCCTACCAAGGTGATGTGGTATGCTCCTATAATACCATGGTTGAAACGTTTGTTTAGAAACAAAGAGCACACCAAGTTGTTGCGATGGCACAAAGAGGAACGTAAGTCAGACGGGATGTTGAGACACCCCGCTGATGGGTCGCAGTGGAGAAAAATCGATAGAAAGTACCCGGACTTTGCAGATGACGCAAGGAGTTTAAGGTTTTGTCTAAGTATAGATGGCATGAATCCTTTTGGGGAGCAGAGCTGCAGTCACAACACCTGGCCCGTGACTCTATGTATCTATAACCTTCCTGTCAACACCCGGATTTTTAATCCCAGATGCATGTTATGCCATACATCGTAATCCTAGGGTTACCATTTTTGCGAGACATAACAGATTGGATATCACAGTACATCATCCATTACAAACCATAATAAGGTCTTACAAATAAAGGATCTCATGATCCAGTGTTAATACAAATCAAGCAGCGGAAAAGAAACGTAGGCAATACTGACGATGGGAGATGATCCTGGTTGTCGTAGACGTCCTGCTGTCCATCATCCTGATAGTCCTCCTCATAGTCTGGCCACGGGAATAGCCAGGGACAAAGCCACGAGTACTCTTTAAGTACTCGTAAACTATCACTAAGAAGTAAGGTAGTTCTAGTAGGAAGCTTAAGCTCTAGGTTTATTTGCAAAAAGCCAGATTTATCTAAAGCTGAGTTCAGAAGTAAAGAAAGCTAAGTTAATGTTCTCAATCACTTAAGTGGGAACCTAGTTTTCATGTCCACAACCCTGTTGTGATCAAGTCAATGACATAGTTCAATTCATAAGTCATTTTTAAAACATCTGACGACGGAACAGTATGGCCACTCCAACTGTCCATGACCACGGACGCGGCTATTCGAATAGTTTGACACTCTGCAAAGGTGGTACACTTTCACACAAAATTCGATACATCCGTCAGGGATAACACTGAATCATCATACTTAGTATGCGGATAATCAATCATAAACTTTTTAATTACACACACTAGTATAGGCAGCTCCCCTATGAGCTTGGCCTCCCAGCCATGGCCATCTGCCATCCTGGGAACTACATAGGTGGACATTGACATTCACGAGGTAGGCTCAGCTCAAACCTTCTTACGCGAGGGAACCCATGCTAAGGCATATAAACTTCTGGCTAAGCCCTACTCAATTCAGGTATTGTGGTTGTTGTCATCGGATTGATGACAAGTACGCCATGAGGGGGTCCTCGAGGCGTGCGGAAGAGAGGGGTGTGAGACGTACGGGGTTCCGAGACGGTTAGCACACAAGTTTACCCAGGTTCGAATCCGGCGGCTTTGGATGGACCCTACTCCTGCTAGCAATCCAGTAATACGGCAGAGCCGGAATATGGGTTACAAGGGTTTCGCCTGTGCGAGTTGAGATTGTAGACTATTGAGGTGTTGCCCTAAAGGCTCTCTCTAGGACGGCTTATATAGATATCCGGCCTAGAGTTTACAGGAGAGATCTATCTGGCTACGACTAAGAGTCGGTTACAGAGTACATCTTGAACTAAATGTAACACTATGGGCCTAGGTCGGTAAGTCTTCTGGGCCTCCCCGTAGCCGGATTGGACTCCGTATTTTCTCCCTGACTGGGTCGCCCGTGAAGCAAAGCTCTAACCCGAAGTGGGCCACCCTGGTCAGTGAGGAACTGTGAGGATAGCCGGAAAGTATATCCCCAACAACAGCCCCAGAGGCCTCCAAGATCCAAAGTCGGATTTATCATCGTCTAGCTTGATCTTTGGCTTGTAGAACCTTGAAGGGTTCCTGAAACTTCACAACAAAAAATACGATCCGGGTCTTAAAAATAATAAGTCGGACCTATCAACAGATTACTCGGATTTTCCAGCTTGATTTCAAACTAAGCCGGAACTTGGTTTCTAACGCCACCTAACACAAGTCATGGTCAAGTCACATCATCTGACAGACATCCTGTCAGCACGACCGTTGGTGGGTCCGTAGTTCGCGGAACCAATGCGTCGTTTCAATCCATGCATGGAGATCAATGCGAAGTAATCATCGTGTGGGTCCTTCCCAGTTCCTTCCACGACGTGTGGCGGTTATACAGTGTAATTTGCACGAATCTTGGCGCGGTTAGGTGGATATAAGGGGTGAGGATTCTCCTCCTCCTTTCTTCACCTGTTCCCTTGCCGTTTCCTCTCCTCCAAATCACCCCCGCGCACAGAGCCCCTCTGCTTTCCCCCAAAAACTCCCACCGCCGCCCATCCTAGGTCACCAGATCACCGAAGAAATGGCTTCTTCATCCTCTTCTGGTTTCGCGGAAGCAGCGGCGACGGCGGCGACGGAGGCGGCGGCGGAGAAGGAAAGCTTTCGTGGGGTCTGGATCCCCTCCGTGCTCGATGACGAGAAGCTCCACGGCGTGGAGACAGAAGGGCTCCTCCGCGCCGGCGACTGGCGGAGCGACACCGGGGAGACCGTCCCCAACCCGCGCGCCGACGAGCGGGTCCACTTTGGCACCCACCTCGATAGAGGTTTGTCGTTCCCTCCCTCGGAATTCTTTTCCGAGGTGATAGATCATTATAGTGTTCAACTCCACCATCGTCCTCCCAACTCTCTCCTAGAGATGAGTGCCTATGCGGCTTTGTGTGTGGGATTTCTCGGCATTAGGCCGAGCCTGGCCTTATTCCAGTACTATTTCCATGTCCAGAGAAATTCTATCACTGGCGGTGTTCCTTATATCACCGGTACCATTAGTTTTTCACTTAGACGTGAGCGCGCATATCCCAAGATTCTTGCTAGTGACTCGGTCAAACAATGGCCAGCCACATTCTTCTATCACAAGGATATTCCGGCTCCTGGCAAAGCCACTGCTTTGCCGGCTTTTATCGACGGAGCTGCCACGGCCCAACCGTCTTGGGACGAGGCTCCTCCGGCTCTCACTAACGATCTGATCCTCGCTAAGAGGCGGATCGAATATTTGATCAAACACAAAGGACTTAAGGGATCCGACTTGGTCCAATGTTGGGTGTCACGTCAGATTCAACCCTTCAGTACCACGGAGACCGACTGATGCACTCCATCACGTCGTCCAAAAAAGACTCCCTCCGCATCAGCCCAGAGCCTATACCACACAAGGTTATATAAGCCAGATAAAATGGTTGATAAGGTAGCAGATCGAGAGGAGGATCTCGGAGGTTTCTCTGGATATGCATACGGCGGAAAACCCTGTAGTGCTGGTAAGCTTCTAATAGTAAACCTTTTTATGTGTTTCAATCTTTAAGTTACATTGCAATACTGATATGTTTTCTTCTTTTCAGCTTGCTGACCTCCCCGAGTCGGAATTTGCTCCACTCGAAGGATATCCTCTAGAGTTTTCTCAGGAGGCGGAGTTGGTCCCATTGTCGGACATTGCGCTCAAGAAGCGCAAGGCACCGACAGTGGCTGTTGGCACAAAGGAGGTGCCCATCGTGAAGAGGTAACTTTCAATCACAACTTCCGCCTTTGCACTTTACTCGAATTTTCTTCCGAGATGTAATGTTTTCGACTCTATTACATTCTCAGAGCTAAGCAGCTCATCAAGGGTAAGGGGAAGGGAACTTCTTCGAAGCCCCTGTGACAGACGAAGCTTACCATAGCTTCTCCTGCCGTGCCTCCTCCAACTCCTGCCCCTCAACCTTCCGCAACGCCGGTGATCATTCCTTCTCTAGCCGTCGTAGAATATCCGACTCCTTCAACGGAGCCTGTGATCCTTGAATCGCAAACTGACGTCACCATGGGTGAGTCAGGTTTAGATAAGGGTGAACCCTCTTTAGGTAATGATCCCTCGGCAGAAACTTTTGCCGAAAACCTTCTCAGCAATCCGGGTCTTGCCAAGTTTGGCCTGTCCCGGAAATCTGCTGAAGAGATCCAGCGGCTGGCCAGGTAGTGCCTGGAGAAAAGAAATCTATCTGCCAAAGAAGAAGCGCAAGAAGCAGAGGACATCAAGCACTTTGACCTTCTCGAACAAGTGCGTCTTTGCGACGAGAGGATCAGGGCCGGTGAGCTTCCAACAGCTCAAGTGACCCCTCTGACTCTCGCCGAGAAGGTTGTTGTTGAAGTGAATGCGAGTTTGGATAAACTTACTCGCGAACAATATGTAACTCAGAATTCTAACTCCTGTTTTTCCTTTATTTCATATCACATCCTCTAGCCCCCAAGCATGAAGTAGGATAAATAATCCGGGTTTATGCTTCCTTAGGATGCCAAAGAACGAACTAGTGTAGCCCCCAAGGCTCGTGCTGATATTACCAAAAATATTAGCCCGAGTCTTTAGTAGCTTTCTGACTTTGGGTATTCTGACTTACAGAAAGTATATTCCTATAACCAGGACTTGTTGAAAAATGTTTGTGATAAGCGGAGAGAGATCAAAGCTCTCCGACTTAAGAATGCTGAGCTTAAAGTTTCCAAGGATGAGGCCGAAGGTAAACATTCCGAGACTCAAACTTTGTCTTTCATGTTTTTATAGTCGAATTTTTATTGAACTGTTGTTGTTTTTTCCTTACAACGCTGGTGAAGTAGTCCTGTGCCATGATTGAAGAGGCGGAGAACCTCAAAACTTTGGTGGTGGAGAACAAGGAACTCCGCCAAGAGCTGGATCAGCTCAAAGAGGATCATGAAAACAGCATTGCTCAAATTCTCGAGGCCTCCTCCATGGCCACTGACGAGCGCGATCGTAAGATTGCCGCTCAAGATCAGAAAATCTCGGACCTCAATAATGAGCTATTCACAGAGAAGGATCTTTCTGAGGCGCTCCGGGCTGAACTCCGGAGTCTTCGGGAAGAGAAGACCAAAGTCGATGATGTCATCTTCGGTATGGTCCATCTGTCTGACTTGTATATTTTCTTCGACTTCTTTCAATGTCGGATTTTCTTTAACTGTTTTTGACTATAGGTCCTCTGAACTTGACGGACTCCACCTCCGCTGAGCCCGCACCCACCGTCTTACCCAAGTCGGTGACCTGCTTCATGACTTCGACCAATCCCTTGAGGACATTGGCGAAGCTCTCAAGATTCCGGACATGCATAGCATGTCGAATTTTCAGGTGCGGGACAAGGCAAAGGAGATGCCGCAACTTGTCCAGGATTGGAACATGTCCTACACGCGGACCGCGGCACAGAACGCTCTCACCATGGTCATGAGCCATCATGGAAACATGGAAATATGGCAAGTGACTAGAGGGTACTGCAAAGTAGATGAAGACAGCTAGGAGCAAGATATCAAGGCCATTATGGACTACTATGCCGGATATGGGTGTCACGTGGCTGATTTGATCAGCTACAAAACTCCTTTCTTCACCCGCGTGGACACTCCGCCTCTGCCTCTAGAAGATTCAGCAGAAGTTTCCAACGATGACCGCACCATTTCGGATGTGGATATCTCGGAACGATATCAAGTCAATGTATCCAGCGAGTCTGTAGCTCCTTCCTCTCCTCCTGCATCATAGATTGCCGGAAACATTTGTATTATTATGAAAAACATGATGGGCTTGTAAATATGCAGTACTCTAGTTTTGCTAGTGCTAAGCTTTTAATCTATTCAGCACTTTTTGCTTTAAATATTTGTGTGCCTGAAATATTTGCATAAGCACTTGTATTTTTTCGCCTACACTTATCGTTTATCTGGCTTTCCACCTCGTCCCTTTCGTGAGACAGCTAAACCTTCTGCTCGGAATCTTTGCCGAGCAACGGAGCTCAATTGCTAAACCATTTTAAACTCGGAAACAAAGCCGGCTTCCAGTACCAACAATTCACTACTCGGAAAATACCCGCATCCAGCAATCAGACAAAGAACCAAAGTATAGAATAGAAACTTTAGAGTTATACCCGAAGGTAGCATTTTTAGAATCGGAGATCTAAACCAGAACGAACATGAGCATAAAGTACTTTCAAGCATTCTGGGATTTTCGACTATGACATGATGATTCGGAAATAAGATGGTAAAAACTTCTCAGGAAAACTTGAGGCAACCAAAACTTTTATTTCTCACAGAACATGTACATATATATGATTACAAAGAAGGATAAACTAAGAATAAAAGGGACGTAGCTGAGCAATATTCCATGGTCTGTCTAACTCATCCGGATTTGTACTGCCTCCAGCTCTCTTTCTGTTCTTAGTAGCAGGTCTTTCTTTGACTGGCCTCATGTCAGTTAAGTAGTACAATTCATTGTGCAATACTCGACTAACTAGAAAGGGCCCTTCCCATACTAGGGAAAGTTTGTGCTTTCTTTGTTGCACAAGCCGGAGAACCAAATCACCTTTATTGAAAGATCTGCTTCGGACTCTCTGGCTATGATACTTGCGTAACTTCTGCTGATAGGCTGTTGATCTCATTTCAGCAACAACGCGAACTTCTTCGACTAAGTCGAGATTGTTTTGTCGAGAAATCTCGGCATCCTCTTCAATATACGCGGCCACTCTAGGAGAAGTATGAATTAAATCACTAGGAAGAACTACTTCTGCGCCATAGACCAAGAAGAAAGGTGAGGATCCGATTGACCTGTTTGGAGTTGTTCGTAAACTCCATATTACAGAGGGTAATTCCTCTGCCCAAGCCCTCGCAGCACGTCGTAGTGGTGCTTCGAGTCTCGGTTTTAGGCCTTGTAGGATTAAACCATTTGCTCTTTCAACTTGTCTGTTAGCCTGTGGATGTGCGACTGAGAAATGTCAAACCGGATATTTTGCTCGTTGCAGAATTCGGCCAATTCTCCAATAGAAAAGTTACTCCCGTTGTCCGTGATAATGCTATGTAGATAACCATACCGGGTTATAACATCCTCAACAAATCTTTTGGCTGTTGCTCCATCACAACTAGTGACAGGTTTAGCCTCAATCTATTTGGTGAATTTATCTACCATCACTAAGAGGTGAGTAAATCCACTTGGAGCTCGTTTAAATTGGCCTACCATATCAAGCCCCTAGACCGCAAAAGGTCATGTTATAGGTATTGTTCGCAGCTGATCAGCCGGAACATGAGCTTGTTTGGCGTACTTTTGACAGCCTTTACACGTCTTGACTAATCGTTCAGCATCTGCCTGAGCTGTCAGCTAGAAAAAACCGTGTCAAAAAGCTTTTGCCACTAAAGATTTGGCTGCAGCATGGTGACCACACTCGCCTTCGTGGATTTCTCTTAAGATTTCCACTCCTTTCGGAGATACGCAGCGCTGAAAACCCCCAGAAACACTCCGCTTATAGAGCTCACCTTTAACTATAGTATAGGCTTTCGCTCGTCGGATAATCTGCCGGCTTAGAACCTCGTCTTCATGTAATTTGCCATCTACCAGATAATCAAGGTAGGGTTGAGTCTAGCTAGGAATTACAGCCAGAACTGCTATTAGTGGAGAGTCAGATTTGGTCGGATATTCCTTATCTACTCCCTTTATTGAGGGAACTTTGAGGTGCTCTAAAAAAGCGCCATCCTGGACCTCTTTCCGTGTAGAGCCTATTCGAGATAATGCATCTGCTTCCTTGTTTTCTGCTCGAGGGATGTGTTGAACCTCAAACCCTTCGAACGATTTAGATAGATCATCCACGACAGCTTTATATGCTGCCATGTGTTTATTTGCATTACAAATATCCAAAACTTGCTAAGCAACAAGATCTGAATCTCCATAAGACATCAAACGTCGGATGCCAATATCTTTAGCAATTCGGATTCCATGCAGCAGTGCTTCATACTCGGCAATATTGTTTGTCGCTGTGAAGTGGATCTGCAACACGTATAGAAGTTTATCTCCTTGGGGTGATTTGAGCACCACGTCAGCCGCCGAGCCCCTTCGAGCCTTAGACCCATAAAAGTAGAGGGTCCAATATTCCGACTCAGGGAGATTCATATTCTCCTTCATCTCTGTCCAATCAGCAACAAAGTCGGCAAGGATTTGGGATTTGATTGTTGTTCGAGGTTTATACTCAATATCGAAAGCTGAAAGCTCTATGCCCCATTTGGCGACGCGTCATGTGGCGTCACTATTGTTGATTATATCTCTCATGGGAGCTGTGCTCACCACGGTAATTGGATGCTCGTGAAAGTAGTGTCGTAACTTACGAGATGCTAGAAAAACACCATAAGCCAACTTTTGATAGTGCGGATATCGTTGTTTTGATTCTGTCAGGACTTCACTGACAAAGTAAGTCAGTCGCTGCACCAGGTCTTCCTGATTTTCCTCCGGTCCCTCCACCACCATGACGATACTAATGACTTTGTTTGTCGCAGTAAGATAAAGCAACATCGGTTCCTGTGGTTCCGGCACAGCAAGGATAGGAGAAGATGAGAGTACTTTCTTCAGGTATTGTAGTGCAGTTTCAGCTTCGTCAGTCCAAACAAAATCCTTGGTCTTTTTCAGGAGTTTGTATAATGGTGTGGCTCTTTCACCAAGCCGGCTTACAAATCGACTGACCGCAGCGATGCAACCAGTTAATCTGTGTATGTCCTTCAGGCGAGTTGGCCTGGAAATATTGAGTATAGCCTTGATTTTGTCCCGGTTCACCTCTATGTCTCTGTGAGACACGATGAAACCTAACAATTTTTCGGCTAGTATTCCAAAGAAGCATTTCTTTGGGTTAAGCGTGATGTTGTATTTTCGTAGATTGGCGAATGTTTCCTCAATGCAAAGGGCATCATCCACATATGCATGTATGCATGTACATTGCGTCCGAATTGGTCGTGGAGGCAACGCTACATCGTGCGTTGGTAGGTAGCTCCTGCGTTCTTCAGCCCAAAGGGCATCGTACCAAAACAGAAGGTTCTGAAGGGGGTTATGAATGAAGTTTTGACTTTGTCAGATTCCTTCATCCGGATTTGGTGATAACCGGAATATGCGTCGAGAAAACAAAGGAATTCCGAGCCTGCCATAGAATCAATAACTTGATCAATTCTAGGCAGAGCGAAAGGATCTTTTGGACATGCCTTGTTTAAGGCAGTATAATCAACACACATCCTTAAATTAGTGGTGTCCTTTTTATGGACCATTACAAGATTGGCCGACCACTTAGTGTGGATGACCTCTTCTATGAATCCGGCTAACTCGAGCCGTGCTAGTTCCTTAGCTATTTCCTTACGCTTTTCATCGCCAAAACATCGTAAGGACTATTTGATGGGTTTAGTGTTCGGGTTTACATTTAGAGAGTGCTCGGCAAGTTCCCTAGGTACTCTGGTCATGTCAGATGGCTGCCATGTGAAGATATCTTGATTTTCTTGGAGGAACTTGACGAGCGCACTTTCCTATGCGCTATCTAGGCCTACGCCTATCTGGGTCACCTTGCAGGGGTGATCATCATTCAACGGCGTCTTCTTCGTCTCTTCTGATGCCTTGAACTCCGGATTTGGTTTTGTCACCTCCTTCTTCGTTGCGGGCATCTCGGACGGATCTATGCTCTTCTTGATCTCCTGGTACTCCTAGGCGTGCAGCACGGCTTCAGCAAAGGAGGCATTTCCATCCTTGCACTCTTGTGCTTTCTTCGGGTCTCCCCTAATAGTGATTACGCCGTTGGGACCTGGAATTTTCATCATATTGTAAATGTTACACGGACGAGCCATAAAAGCCCAGTAAGCTGGACGTCCGAATATAGCCTGGTACACGCTCTTGAACGGGACCACTTCGAAGGAAAGTGCATCCGTCCGATAATTCTTTGGAGTTCCAAAGGTAACATCCAAAGTGATTTCTCCTAGGGAATTGGCTTGTCTTCCTGCGACAACTCCGTGAAAGATCACAGAGCTATGGTTCAGCTGAGTTTCTGAGATCTTCATCCGGCGTAGCGTTTCGACATAGAGAATATTGATACTGCTACCACAGTCCATGAGGTTCTTGGAGAAACCATAACCGTCAATAAGTGGATTGACGATTAAGGCGTATTTTCCTCGCCTGTGCAACTTAGGCGGATGATCAGCGCGGTCAAACGTGATTGCAACTTCCGACCAGTCCAAAAATTGGGGGACAGCCCGAACTGTTGCATTGAGCTCATGTAGAACTACTTTCTTGACCTTTGCTGGTTGAGATCCGAGGAAGCTGACATAAGTGTCTTTCTTGGTCGGAAAATTTTTGTTCCCTTCTGGCTTGGGATTTGAAGCATCAGCTTCCTCCATGTCGGAATCTTCCTTGGTCTCTTTATCTTTTTCGAGATTCTTCATTCCCCTCCTTCCGCTTAGCTTTGGAGCCCGTGGTGTCATCTCTTTTGATGTCGTCATTGAAACGACATTTCGGGTTGGTGTGGGATGAGCCCCCATTGGCGTCTAACTGATGCACACATGGGTTATTGGCAATGTCGGCCCAAGAGTAGGTTTTGCCTGGTTGTTGGTCTCCTCTACCTTGGACTCTCGAAGTTCCACGGCCAGCCCGCGGCCTCCACCGCGTCCTCCTCGTCCTCCAGACCCGAAAGTAGCAGTAACCACTACCGTTTCCATGTTGGGTTTCTCTTCCGAGGTATTTTTGTGCTTCTGAGCTTGTTGCTTTGGTTGTTTTGCCGACTGTGGCATAGCTAGGGCATTGAGTAATCCCTCTGCATCGTCGTCAGCATCTGCATACTTGCTTGCTATTTCTATCATCTCTCCCAAATCAGTGACTTTGTCACACTTCAAGCGATGGCATAGTAGACCAATTGGGAGACCTGCAATGAAAGCTTCAATCGCAGTTTGATCATTTACTCCCTCATAGGAGTTCTTGGTATCGATCCATCGTCTGAGGTAATCCCTGCAAGTTTCTCCGGCTTTCTGGGTGCAACGTTGTAGGTCTCCGACCGTACAGGGCCTCCGATATGTGCCTTCAAAATTCTGAAAGAACGCGCTTTGTATGTCATACTAGTTATGGATGGTGTTCTCCAAAAGTTCATTAAGCCATGATCATGCCATCTTCCGCAACATAAGTGGGAGATATCGGGTTGCGACCAGGCTATTTTCGCCTTTGGCGATGCAGCAAGCTTGGAAAAAATCCTGTAGCCAGGTATCTGGCCGAGCGATGCCGTCGTAGGCTTGGATATGTCTTGAGATAGCAAATCCTTCTGGGAATCTTGTAGCTCTGATGCGTGGTCCGAAGCACTTTGGGCCCACATAGATATCATTGTTTTCGTAGCGCCGTGCCTCTATGTTGGAATTGATCTTGTGCCTTGCATCGTTCGGGGACAGAGATCGTCCCGAATGTCGGTTGTGGCTGCGATGCCTTGGAGCCGGACTTCGGCTTTTGCCACCACCTCCTCCGCCATGCCGTCCTCCTTGTCCCCCCTGAGAGCCATTGTGATGACTGCTTGGTGGAGAGGGTGGGGCAGCTGGATTGTTTCCGGCTGTTCGCCGACCTTCGTCCGGAGCGTCGTTATTCGGATTCCGGGGAGGGTCTTCACTACGACGAGCCCCCTGCCGGCTTGACCCGGCATGGTTTCCGTCGTTCCTTCGTCCGTCGTTCCTACTACGGTGAGGCCCAGCCGGACGGCTTGCATGTCTAGGAGGTGGCATTTTTTGACGATCCTCCTCCCGACGTTTCTCATTATCTTCTCCCTTCGATCGTTTGACTCTCGTCGGGGAGGATTTCTCGGATACAGTGCAGCAATGGCCTCTTGCTCGGCCGCTGGAGCGACGTTTCTCCAGTCACGCGCAGTTTTGTGATGCTGTCCTCACGATCCGGTTCTGGAGTGGTTGTCTTCCCGTCGGTCGGAACGGTGACGCTGTTCCGGAACACGCTGGGGCCTTATATCATTCCAGGCTGAGTCCATGTGACATTGGTCGGATTTGGAGACCAGTTTTCCACTTCTAGATTTCGCAGCCATCTGTTGCTCCAGACCCTTGGTGAGTAGCTTGATGCCCAATCGAACCTGTTCTAGGCCTGGGTTATTTGACAAGATATCTCGAGCTGCGACAATGTTCTGTACCGGTGTCGAATACACCAAATCTCCTTTGCTGTCGAGACGAGGCATCCCTGGATCTCCTTCAAAGAGGACCCTGTTTACTTCCGGAAATTGACCATCACGTGTGTAACGGTTCCGTGTCTTCTGATGCAACCGAGACATGTAGTCCTTAGTTGCCATGCGTTTCTTTTCCTCTTGAATGTTTTTGGCTTCATCCAGGAGTTGTTGACGACACGCTTCTAGGGCTTGGGCCCTTTCGTCTAGCTCTTCAGCAGTAAGTTCTGCAGCTGTAGGGATAGGTGTGGTTAATGCAGCATCGATGAGTTTACGCGCACCTTCAGTGATCACGTGTCCATCCACCGATTCTTCTTTTTTCGGCTCATCTAGGATAAGTGCTCCATCCGAGTCTTCTTCGTATTCCTCGGCAATCACCTCCTCTGTCAGAGGGTCTTTTGTCGGGGTCTTGTTCTTCTTATTCTTCTTCTTTGCCTTCTTGGCTGCACCGGTAGCAAAGACGGCTTTGGGTCTGTTTCCCGGAGTCAAGCTCTGATCGGTACTTTTGGACATCTGGACTTCGGGATTATCTCCGACTTCCATGTCATCCTGCGCTTTGGGAGAGTGTTCCCCGGATCCTTCATCCATGGCTTCTTCTTCCTCTGCAGCTTTGGAGTTATACTCCTCTTCATATTCCGCGGAGAACTTTCGGAAATCCGCCGACGTCATCGATTCATCCGAGGATGTGGGTACGTCGGCATTTGTTCCAATTGCCTCCAGCATAGAGTCGGTGTTTTCTCCATCATCGGCAGAGCCGGATCCGGATCTAACATATCCGACGAAGTGCGACGCATGCTTCCTGAGGTACCTGCGGCTCTCGCGATCAGCTTTGTCGAAACTTTTGATGGTCTCGAGAATTGCATCTACGCTTGCACCTTGTATTATCATACGTTGCAGTGTGTACCTTAGGAAAGGCATGTCTGTCCCAGCATCGTCAGAGCCGGAATCAGTGTCGTTGATATGCTCCTCCTGGATTTCGACTTCTGCGGGTGGGTCGATCTGGGATCCGGCTTCTCCAAGGAGATCCACTCCAGATTTGACTTTGACCGCTAGGTCTTCCTCAGGCTCAGATTTCTCCACTATCTCCGCAACTGGTGCGAGCTGGGTGGGATTAGGATTTTCTGAGATCCGGAACTCTGCCGCCTCCGCGGACAAAGGAGACCCAGAAGATTCTTGTGCCTTTATCATCACCACTGGGGTGGGTGGGGCAGGTTTAGCAAAACCGATGTAAACATCGATCTCGCCGAAAGACATGATGGTGTAGGCAGTCATAGCCTCCCTAGCCGGAATCCAGGTCTCGTCGAGAACGATGAGAAGGACGTCGCTAGCGTAGAGGATGCGACCGACGGTAATAGTCTGGCTGATTCCAATTCTTGCAGATTCCGCTCGGAACGCAGATCCAAAGCTCACTTGCCCTACGGTGGGCACCAACTGTCGTCGGATTGATGACAAGTACGCCATGAGGGGGTCCTCGAGGCGTGTGGAAGATAGTGGTGTGAGACGTACGGTGTTCCGGGACGGTGAGCACACAAGTTTACCCAGGTTCGAATCCGCCGGCTTTGGACGGACCCTACTCCTGCTAGCAATCCAGTAATACGGCACAGCCGGAATATGGGTTACAAGGGTTTTGCCTATGCGAGTTGAGATTGTAGACTATTGAGGTGTTGCCCTAAAGGCTCTCCCTAGGACGACTTATATAGATATCCGGCCTAGGGTTTACAGGAGAGATCTATCCGGCTACGACTAAGAGTCGGTTACAGAGTACATCTTGAACTACAAGTAACACTATGGGCCTAAGTCGGTAAGTCTTCTGGGCCTTCCCGTAGCCGGATTGGACTCCGTCTTTTCTCCCTGACTGGGCCGCCCGTGAAGCAAAGCTCTAACCCGAAGTGGGCCACCCTGGTCAGTGAGGAACTGTGAGGATACCCGGAAAGTATATCCCCAACAGTTGTACGGTAAAATTGGAATGGTATCGCATCCGAACCCAACCATCAGCTTTTATAAAGGGCTAAGGCTCATGCCTCAACATTTTCATCATCAAATCCTCTTATGTTTCTCAACACATGTCAAAACATTTCGATAGAATGAATCATCATTCCAAGGTTTTCATAATCATTTTCACCAAGTATTCCCATCTAAAGTGATCAACTTTTATGCTTAGCACTAGCCACTAAAGTTAAGAGTGTTCACTAATGAGGGGTGCAAATCTCCAATCTCATGCCATAGAATGACATCTAAGTATACCTACTTAGGCCTAGTTTTATACCCTTTATGGTATCTATACTATACTCACAAACTGAAAGTAAAGAACTTGGGTAAAGTAAAAGAATAAAGCTTGTAAGTAAAAACTTGGGATTGGTATAGTCAAAGTTGCATCACCAAGCATGCCTAATGCATCTTGCATAGTGATGGCTTGCATAGTTAGGACAACTTGCAAGTGGTAGCTTGCATAGGTATAATATTTGCAAGTGATAGCTTGCCTTGATGTAACTACCTCGGGTGAATTACGCTCTTAGTTACACGCCTGGATGAACGAAAGTGGTTAAAATAGTACGGTCGGGCCCGGGGCCACTCATGGTAGACCTTTCGGCCGTCCTAACCACTTTCAGAACATCGGGACAAGAATGAGCGGCGTAATCGGCAGTCGAAGGGATCAACTACATACACAAGTGAGTATGTATGCAAGCCACATACAACAGTCCTCAGAGCCATTCCATCTAAAAGAAATAGAAATATTGCAACGCCATACGGCAAGATTCAAATATCCTAGATAGAGATAATATTTTAGGATAGCTCCTCATACATCACACATCAGAGTACTAGGCGGAAGCGGCAAACAAGGTCCGAGTACGGGTAAGAAGCAAATCGGCATAAGATGCCACATAAATAAACACATCCCGCCCACAGATCTCACGGATCCCTGTTTCCGGAATCTCTACACCGAGTGATCGTTGCCAACATCATCTGTCTCCTCCACCCAGTATCCATCTTGCGAGTACACCTGTTCATCTGAATCAAACAATTTATCGTGTGAGACCCTAGGGGTACTCCACAAGTCTTTATGCCACTAAAGCGGACACAACCTGGGCAATTGCAGCAAAAGATAATAGCTAGCAATTCTACATATACTCGCTAACCATCCGCCTAACCAATGATAGACGGATGTCCGTGAATTAAGAACAACAGTTGTAACAGTATAATTAACAGATCCATCCTCCTCCTCGCTTACCAACGAGGAAGCGGACGAACAACCCCCATTATCCGTTGGCAGTTTTATTAACCATTCCATGAGTATTGCACTATTTACTAGTAAATTTCTTAGTCCAATTAAAAGCGGTACTTTAGTTATACTTGTCTATGATCGAGAAACTGTGCTCCAAGTCGTCCATAACCGCGGACACGGCTTTCAGAAAGAGTTACCCTGCAGGGGTGCACGAATAGGAACACACACTCGATCAACCTCGGAAAGACCAAAACAAAACCCAACGAGGCATTCACGACAAAGCAATCACAGGATTCAGAAATATTTCAGGGGGCCACCCCATTAAGCTACCCGCGACGAAGCTAGCTGACTCCGAGACGGACTCAAGGTTTGTGTGGACGGCGGTAAACGACTGGGAACCCGAAAATGTGACTGGGCTTGTCGATACAGCGAAAACGTGTCACGATCCAAAACAGTACAGGTGCTCCTCGCACAATCTTAAATAAAGTAGTAACATGGCATAAGTACAGGATAGTAATAAAGCCTCAAACTAATTGTGGCCCCAAGAAATAAGAATGAATCAAGCTCTGGCTCAGGGGGGTCCATAAGGCCTCCCGGATGTGGATAGTGCGAATAAACAAGGAACTGGAATCAAGTACTCGGGGTCCTACGGGACACAAGTGAGCATGAAAAACCAAATAGCAGATATTGCTCACAGGTGCCTCTTTCATTAGTTATCCCATTACTACTCAGGTTAAGTTGTTTAGGTACCTCATTATCCATCAGACACTCACATACCCTACACATGCTTTTCTACGACTCGCATGGCTCAAACAACTCCTGTAGTAATGGCTCATGGGATGGGGGAACAAGCTTTGGTGGGGTTTAAAAGTAAAGGTATGCAGTACATGGGATTCAATTTAATGCATTCGCGACTCAATGTTGCAAGAATAAGATAGAGGCATTAGGTACTATATGTATGCAAACATGTGGTAGTGCTTGCCTGGCAGCTCAGTTGAAGCGAGAGATGGATCTGGGTAGTACTCCTGTGATTCCTGGTAATTCTCTTGTTGGGCGTCTATTCGAAGAAGATCCAAACAAACAAGGGCCAACATAAATAAAGTGCACCAGCATAGGAAATAAAATGCGACAAGCAAACTAGCATGCCATGATGAATGATGCACAATTTACATGGCATTAAAGTAGCATGGCATGGTGAGGTGTGGGGTGCAAGAATAAAGCATTACATTAATTATTTAGCCAAGTTTTATTGTCATAAACAGTTCTGATTTTTAAATATGGCATGGTGCATGCTTCAATTCAGAACAAGGAATGCATAGCTAGGACGGGCTCGTCGCGCTGATCGATTTAGACATATTATTTGCCAAAATTGGAGTTGTAGGAATAAAGTTATTAATTTATTAAGAAAAGGCATTTTATTTGTAATTTTTAATCATCTCAAAAATTTAGAGTGTTCAAACATTATTTTGAATGGCATATTTGAATTCCTCACATTTTTATGATTCCAAAAAATATATTATTTGTATTATTTGGATTTATAATTTGAAATTTATTTAAAAACAGATTTGAATTTGAATTTGAACATTTACTGAAAACATTTTTATTTTAACAGAAATCGCCAGGACTTTTTACACCCAGAATATTCCAGCCCAAGCCACTGACGGATGGGGCCGGTGCAAACTGGGCCTAGTGGTCAACGTTGCACAGCCGCGGCTTTTCTCACTCTAGGTCTAGCTAGCCATCGCGAATGACAGGTGGGGCCAGCGGGCTATGGCCCATGTGCCAGCGGCTGAACCCGCAGGGGCTGACAGGTGGGGGCATGCTGGACCGCGGGTTAAGTGTGACGAAGGACGGGTGCCGTTTTGTAAAAAGTGCACAGCGGCCGGCAGGTGGGGTCGGCTGGACCGCGGGTTGAGCGCGAGATTAAAAGAGGGGCTATTTTGAAAATCGACCACAGAGCCCTGTAGATCTTCTCTGACGAAACTGTCGAGCTGCCCGTGCTCGACAGCGATAGGGCGCGGCGCGGGGGCTCGAACTGGGAACCTGGGCGTGCGCGCTAAGGGGTGGAACCAGTGTGGCTGGGTTAGGGGAGTTGACAGGAGGGTGGTTGGGGCCTAGGTATGTCGTGACACGGCGCGGTAACGAGCGAACGCTGACGGCCGCCACGCACCAAGAGCGCTCGGTTAAACGCCCGGCGAGGCTAGCATGCGACGGAGGACACGAGGATGTCAGAGAGGTTAAAGGGCTCACCGCGGAGAGGTTGCCGGTGGCGAATCGGGACAAGGCGTAGCAGAGCGTCGGCGGAGCTGGAGGACCGGAGATCTAGGGTTTCGTCGGGGCAGCGCTGGTCCTGGCGGAATTGGGGCTCCTCCTCCTTGCTGGCGGGTACGGGACGAAGCAGAGGGTCCTCCTCGGTCTCCTCGACCACCTCTACGTTGCGCACACCGGCAGGAACGAGGAGTAGGCGTTGGTGCTGGCGGGGACCGGCGAGAGGGAAGACGACGTCGGGGGAGAGGAAGAAGGGGAGAGGCAGGGGCCTAGGGTGGATCTGGCGTTGCTAGGGAACATGAGGCGAGGGAGTAGATAGGGACGAGGACTGGGTGACGTGTGGGAGCGTGGTGGAGATAAAGTGGCTTCGGCCACCTTTTCACCCTCCTCCTCGCGTGCACGAGCTGGGGCTCGACCTGAGGCAGGGCAGGCATGGCAGGTGGGCCGGGAAGAGAGCAAGGCGGGGCAGGTTCGGGTGGGGCATGCCCGGCAAAGAGAGAGAAGAGAGAGGAGAGGGGAGGCTCGGGGGAGCTAGGGTTGGTTAGAGAGGTGGCTCGGGTTAGGGTTTTTAGTTGGTGTTGGGGTAGATGGGGTGGTAGAGTAGGTAGGGTAGGCATGGTGGGGTAGGTCAGGGGTGATGCCCCGGTTTAGAGAGAGACAGAAGAGCTCGGCTAGGTAGAGAGAAAAGAGAGAGAGAATAGAGGGTTAGGGTAATCTAAGGTGGTAGATTAGCATGGTTAAGGTAGGATGAGGATTGCATCTTTAGTTTAGGGTAAGGAGGAGATGGGGAGGACATGGCGTAGGGTTTCCTTTAAGGTGGCCTAATCATGGCATGGGCAAGTGTAAAGGAGAAAACAAGAGCAATGTGGATAGTTTCTCATATGATCATGCATGAAGAAAAAAAATGGTGTTGATGAGATCATGGGGATGGTGGAGAGAGATGGAGATGATCCCATAAGAAAGAACCACTTAAACCAAGAGAAAGCAAATGGCTAAAGGTGGTGGTGCTCTTGCATGGCCCATGCATAATAATTAATGGCCATGTTGATGCTTGTGAAAACAATAATAATAACATGGCATTATTCTTATGCATTCCCAAAATGTGGAATAAAGGACAAGCAAAAGGAGTTAGAGTTAGATCCACCCCAACCCACATGAGCTAGAATAAATATCAAAAGAAAAAGAAATACAAGCTCATGGGTAATTGGGATGGTGGAATTATAAGGTGGTGACAAAGAAAGGTGGTGGAGTGGAATAAAAGATATGCCCCCAACTCAACTTGGGCATTAAACAATATATCAATAACCAAATACAATATCAAGAGGCAAATACAATTAGTAATGCATACGAGAGAAGAACCAAAGAAAGAGGGTTTTATATGATGCTCAAATGCAAGGTGGCATGATGACATGAGCATGATATAATTATGATGCAACAATTATATAAGGGAAGTAGCCATTATATTACTAGACCAAGTAGCATTACCATTGTTAGACAATTGGGATGCTACAACTCTCCCCCACTAAACAGGAATCTCGCCCCGAGATTCTAGGAAGAAGAAGAAGACTCAAAGAGGATAGGATACTTGGCACGGAGCTCATCTTCACGTTCCCACGTGGCTTCATCAACGGAATGGTGCAACCACTGCACCTTGCAGAACTTGATGGACTTGTTGCGAGTCCTTCTTTCTGCGACTTCTAGAAATTTTTATGGGGTGTTCTTGATAAGACAGATCTTCTTGGAGATTGATGAGTTCATGGTCCACGGTCCTGTTGGGATCCTTGAAGCACTTCTTGAGTTGAGAGATATGAAAGACATCATGGACTTTGAGTTGTTCAGGGAGCTCAAGAGCATAAGCAACTTCTCCTCTTCTTCCACGAATTTTGAAAGGACCGATGTATCTAGGATCCAGCTTTCCTTTGATACCAAAGCGGTGCGTGCCTCTCATGGGAGTGACACGAAGGTAAACGAGATCACCGGGGACATACTCCATGTCCGTGTGCTTTCTGTCATAATTGCTCTTCTGGCGACTTTGAGCAATCTTCAGGTTTTCAAGAATGATGTGAACTTTCTCCTCTGCTTGAGTTACAATGTCGGGGCCAAACAATATTCTTTCACCTACGCCCGACCAACCAATGGGAGTTATGCATTTGCGACCATAGAGAGCCTCAAATGGTGCCATCTTTAGACTTTTCTAGAAGCTGTTGTTGTAAGAGAATTCAGCATAAGGAAGGCATTCTTCCCACTTCATGCCGAAAGAGATAACGCAAGCACGGAGCATATCTTCTAGAATCTGATTGATCCTTCCAACTTGTCCTTGCGACTGAGGGTGGTAAGCTGTGCTGAAGTTTAATTTTGTTCCCAAAGCATTTTGGAAACTTCCCCAGAACTTGGAAGTGAAGATGCTTCCACGGTCTAAACTGATCTCAAGAGGAACCCCATACAGAGAGACAATTCTGTTGATATAGAGCTCCGCCAACTGAATTGCAGAAATTGTTTCCTTGAATGGAAAGAAGTGAGCTACTTTGGAAAGCCTGTCAATGACAACAAAGATTGCATTGTTGCCCTTCTACGACCTTGGAAAACCAGTGATGAAGTCCATCTCTACTTTCTCCCATTTCCATTCCGGAGGCTTCAATGGCTGTAGAAGACCGGAAGGTTTCTGATGGACAGCTTTAACTCCGCGACAGACATCACACTCCGAGACATACTTGGCACAATATCGTTTCAACCCAGGCCACCAATATTGTGTTTTCAAGTCCATGTATCTCTTAGTGCTGCCAGGGTGGATAGAAAGAACAGAATCATGCGCCTCCTTGAGAACTTGCTCTCTTAAACCCGGGTAGTTTGGAACAAACATCCGGTGTTCAAAGAAAAGAGTGCCTTGGTCGTCGACGTGGAAAGACTCATACTTAGGAAGCTGAATGTTGGAGATGATCTTTTTAGTGTAAGGGTCACCAAGTTGTATGGAACGGACCTTTTCTTCCAAGAGAGGTGTTGCTAGAAGGTTCAGAAGATACCCTTGATCTACAATTTCAAGGTTGAGCTTGCGGAATTCCTCGCACAAGAGAGGCTGTTGTTCTTCCACCATGAGGTTGTTGACATAAGCTTTTCGGCTGAGAGCATCG